>OX465502.1:3777500-5027500 GCA_950022335.1 Eurois occulta
CACTAGCTACAAAACTAAGACCACCGCTGACTATGATACCATAGTAATGCTTTATTTTTGAATACATTAATTTGGTACTTCAAAACTTCCAAATTCAATTGCACTCATTCAAAATAAAATCATAAATAGTACTTGACCGTTAAAGAATTTCTAAAAACAAAACACAATACGCATTTAAAAATCTTCCGTTTCAAATTAATCCTTTGATCCAATTTTTTGTCTTTCTCTATTGTTTGTCCCTTGAAGTTAACCCTTCCGATACCTGTTGTTTTTCATACATGGACAGAGGGGTCCGGTGTGTCAATCTGCATTACTTTTTTTCGAGTTGTTGTTAATTATTATTTTAACGTTTACAAGCGAGTCGTTTTTATTAATTTCGTGCGATTTGTCCTCATGTTTTTTAATCTTTAGGCTTTTCATGTTTCATTTCGTATTTTGCATTGTAGAAAAACAAAAAAAAAAGTGTTTCGGTATTTATTCAGTTTCGATTTTAATAATAATACCTTCTTAATTAAATATTAATAACCTAGTTAGAAGACTAACATTCGTTTGTGAAATAGAAGCATGTACATATTTGGTTAAAGTTCGTCAACTAGAATGAAATTGTGTGAGCTAAAACTCGTAGGCGAAAAGGTATTCAGACACTACAGTAAGCTTAATCCGTTATGGCCGCACAAGGATTAAAAGTACGTCAATATAATAGTAACTATAGTTTATACATACTTCCATTCAATCCTAAATGGACAATAGACTGGCGAGACATTTATCAAACTTTTGTTAATTATAAAAATAATAATCAAAATTATTATTATCATAGTTCCAAAGGGTTGTGACCCGCGCATTGTTATCAAGCGCATCCAAATACCAATGGACAATGACCTCAAAAAAATGGCCTGCAGCTGCCCAGGCCATAATGGGCGTTTGTTAGCCAATATCGCCAAAATAATAGTACGGACCACTATTATTATGCTAATAAGGCGCAAGGCTATTATTTTGTTCACAGGTACGGAAAGAATATCTTCCGGGACGTTTGTACCCCATTGTGTCCGAGTGTTTGTCGTTGCAGTTGCAGGGTTAGTTTTTTTTATTAATTTTTATTATTGACCGGCACGTCCGTGACTAATTTTGATGAATTATAAACCATATGGCAGCGAACGGGTTGGGCTATGTTTAGTGTTGGTTTCCCTTCCATGATTATTATTTTTATTCATCATAAATGATGATCACAACTACACAATTTTCAATTAAGGCTCAAAGCCTAATAATATGTATTTATTTCTCTATAGGATAAACTCAGCCATTCGTAAGTGCTTATTATAATTAATTACTGTATACATATGTATTTACATTTGTAGGCATTTATATAACTATACGAGTACCGCCAGAATTTATTTAAGTAATATTGATTTATGGCCTAATACCTCGGTATTACCTATTCGAATAAAAACATTCAGAGTTTCCTTAACCCTCGAATGCGATGATGCTTTTAAGTGCCCTAAATCGTGCAATTAATCACGAAGAATCAAAAATCGTTTCTCCAATTAAAATGCACCGCATCATTCTTAACACATTCGTTCGATTGTTCCAAAATTGAATTCTAATCACCGTTCCTTTCACAATGGGGCCGCCACGCCTCCACGGTGCCAAAAAATAGGGAAAATGGAGAAAATTTTCCTTTCTCTTATAAAATCGGTTCGATTCTTGAAAGGAGGCGAGCAATTAACTCGAGTATCTTTTGAGTTTAAATTAAGTGAAAAAAAATATTGGGGGATGAACGATTACTTGGAAACGTCTGGGATATTCTTACACCGATTGTTTTTATTGAATAGTGTGTGTAATTTGATTTTCTTTTGAAAACTTCTTAGCCTGCAGACCAAACTACTGCCGAATAGACTTGTATATCGTGTTATCATTTCCTATTCACATAGTTATCAACTTTAATATACTTACTAAAGCTTACAATATATGACTGCTAGATTCTATGATTTTTCACTAACAGCCTCACCACTTCCAATAAATTATAACAAAAATAAGATAAATATCAATAAAACGTACAAACAAGCTAACCCTACCACTGCAAAGGTCGCGAATGCCCGCACGCAACAAAATCCAAGCTTGGGCTTGTTATACATCTACATATTTTTGCTAAACAAAACCAGTTTTAGCCAGTAACGTGCGGTATTGCACAGCGTGTACCGTTACTTCGCATCTGGTGATGCAACTTTTGATGCCTATAATAACATAATAGTGCACTTATCTTTGGATACATACCCAGGAACATTATGTGTGAGATAGCGAAATGGACTTAAGTTGGAAAGAAAATGTTGAATATGAGTTTTTCCTTTGAAAAACTCAAGATTGATTAATAAAGCATCAAAACTTACAAATACAAATATCAGTAACAATGAACTTACTACACAAACTAATCAAATCAAATACCACTCCAAAGAAACCGTGGGTAAAATAACTAGTCCACAATACTTCCTATTATTTCTACGTCAAATAATTAATAAACAAAAGACTTACAAAAATTTGCATGTCCTAACAATTAATTGCGAAACGCATTATCCATTGTCTTCTAGAGTAAGTAATTAAATTAAAAAAATTAAGAACAACACGCAATCCTATTCTTTTGCTAATTAAAGAAGGAAGAATGAAAGAAACGGCTAAGTAGCAAGTTGGGAGTGTAAAAAAACAAAAGGTCTCCATAGGGATTTGAATTTCGAACGAGAGAGTTTGCGTGTTCGCGTCAGTTCGCGGCGTTCCATTTTTGAATTTTTATTTTTCGCTAATTGTGTCACGATTTGTTTTTGTTTTTTATTCTTTTTGTTTTTACTGTTACTTTTGTAGGGTTAAGATATGATTTCGATTTAAATGGTTTGTCAAAGGCGGTTTTGTCAACAGTTGTTCCAAGATTATTATGACTTAACTGTTTGAAATGTTGTACAGGAGACAGTCTTATTATAGAGCTATAGAATACTGTATCTTCAAAACATAAAATGAGATAGCCGAGAAACGAGAGAACTTGAATCGTTCCTGAGAAACCGCAAAAAAAAACATAAATAACACTTTCGATACCAAACAAATATCACCTCCAATCACCCGACTTCCGCAACCCTTTCCCATTTTTTCTCAGTTTTTAATCGAAATAACTATAAACAACCATAAAACTAATATTATAAATCGATTTAAAGTCCCGGAGAACATCTGTTGTCTCGATGCACTCATAAAGTGATCTTGGGATACCGGAATAAGCCCATCAGGTATTGCTAGTGATTTTTAAAGGTATTTTTTAAAAGGTTTTTGGTAACAGTTGGGAGGAACAGATGTTGTGCGTCGAAAATCTCGGAGTCAACGGACTGATCGATAAAGACTGTTATAAAGTAGTGTTTTTTGTTCAAGATAGTTTTTTTTAGGGTAAGACAAAGTTGCTACTTTTAGCTGTTATGCAAAATCAAAATCATTTATAATATTTGCGAATGCGGTTTTTTTTAACGAGAACGTAATGTTTTTTTTTTCATTTTAGAAAATAAAATCATTTAATAATAATTTCAGTTTTATATGTTATGTAATTGGGTCCATTCTTCTCCATAGAGATCTACGCTTTGGAATGTGTTTGGAATGTGCAACTACAGTACTTTCTCAAATTATTATGCCTTGTGACTGTAGGTTCGCGTTTTTTTTTGTTTTTTTTTGACATTCAAAAGTGCCTTTAACTTTCTAACTGAAATAAATGCTTTGTTTGAGTTTGGGATTGCTATAATAACTTATTATTGCTTGAATTAGCACTTCGAAACCGCACGCTTCAGTTACGGGTTAAAGTGTGAATACACTTACACGTTACTAAATTCCTGGCACACATGTGATTTGCTCAGTGGTTTCTATCTTCTCATATGTTATTACGATTATCAAAGAATTATTTTAAATCTTTATTGCTTACGTTATCATGTAAAGTGACAATATTCGAAAAACACCGTATTTTTAGAATCATCTGTTAGTAAAATTTCTTTATTTTTAATCTACATTATAAAAAGGTCTTTTGATATCATTCCATAGCCAACACAACGTGTATTTAGTAATCTTGAAAAATCTCTTTTTTTAGAACAGATCGCTTTTCTTGTATTGATAAATGCTTCACAAACCTATTATTTGCTAACCAACCTAAAGCGTAAAATACGTGCTATTCGGAAAATGCGAGTTCTTACTATTGCGCACCCATTTCGAAATACGTCTCTTTAAAAAACAGGTACACTCCACACAAGAGAATAAAGTTTTGTTCAACAAAACGCATGTTTAGTAAGGAAACCTGTTTTTCTGTAACTATATTGTACTTCGTGTCTATTCATTATGCGATGGTAATTGTCATGTTAAAATCGTCATCTTTGTTTTACAAATTGTGTCCTCGATGTCTTAGAGTTGCGTATAAAAAAATGGTTTTAGCGCACGAGTGCTTTAAAATAGAATTAATGTTGTTTTTCTTTTTGTTGTTGTTGTTGAAACTTGTTTTCATTTTTTTAGTTTAGATACATGATTGTCTAATGCTGTGTGAATTTAGCGGTGAGCATTGAAGGGTTAATTTTTTTTCTAATTCAAAATCAAATTTCTTTATTTTATGCGTTTTTTAGTAGAATTATCTTTTTAAAAATCATTATTTAGATTAAAAGAAAGTGTTCCAAAGCAATTTTTCACTTCGTTTTAACCAAATTCGCACCCTAAGAAAAAGTAACCAATTTCTACCCTACCATATGGTAGAACAAAAGACGAACAGTAGACTCAAAAGGAGCTAAAACACAAAAAAGGTTATAATTAATATCAGTAATTATTCTTTGTGAGATTAATACTGGGTTATTTGTTTTTTTTTCAAGTACTGTTTTTTTAATAGTGATTAGATTGTTAAGTCCTTTGTTTCTTTATGCTTCGCTAGAGGTATTGTTTTGATATATTTTGATAAACATAATTAATTTTTGTGTTGAAGAAATGAACGAGAGTGTTTTTACAGTTTTTAATAATGTGTGGAACGGGACTTAGTGCTGTCTGTGTTATTGTATGTGGATTTGATTTTTTTAAGCCCATTGTTGTTCTTGCTAAGTATATGGGTCGTATGTTTGTATGTTGTTGGTATACGACATCTATGGGCCAAAGTTGCAAATGAAAATGAATGATTTATTTATTTCCGTGATTTAGTTAATATTGAATATGATATATATCTCTACTTTCAACAAACACAAAGGTCATATTAATGAAACTTTCAAAACTCCCGCACAATGGGCCAAATTAAAAAAAAACTCCAGACAAAAATTTCCAAGACACAATTAAAAGAGGGTGCGACACTAAGTCCGATTTAATAACCAATCGAGCCCGACACCTAAAGAAAGTAGCAAAAAATTCTGAGAAGAAATTCTTCCCCAATATAATTTCGTAATCACCGGACCGTGCGTCCGTTTCCGGCAAAAAAGCTGAGATACGACCTTCTACAGCGTCTTGTCAGAATTCGTGTAGTATGGATAAGATAGGGCCATTTGACGTTTATTTTGATTTCATTGACAAGATAAAAAAGATGAACCTTTTAGTTAAAATTAAAAAGAAACAACAGAGCCACTCTTGAAATAAAGAGCAAAAAATTCAAAAATGGTTTTCTTTTAAATACTTTGTTCGAAAAATACTCTAATTACTTATTATTACAGTAAACAAAATGGCGATATTCTTTTATAATGTCCCTACCTATGTTATAGAATTCTCTTTCCTAAGTAAATACGAATAATTTTATTTTTTAAATAAAACTGTGTAAAATACGGACACTTGTCACAATTGCACATAATAAATCACATTTTAACAAAAAAAGATAAAAAAGAAACCGGCACATCCACCCAATTCGATTCGGCGATATGATGTCAATATTTACCCGGGTAAAAGAAGGCGGCAAAAAATAAATTAGGCAAAAGCTCATTTTGGCTGAAAAATCTTCGTCGCGACATCTGCGGCCCGAGGGTTGGTTAGGGGTGGGGGAAACGTGATTTCTTTCCCATTACTATTTGAGCACTTAAGTGGTAATGGCGGACCACTGTGCTAAGAGTTGAGTAGGTATTGAGTTTCAACGTGGTAGGAAAAATTGGAGTTGGAGTAGTGATGTGATCAGAGCAAGTGAGTTATCTTTCTGGTGTGTTCTTTTTTTTGTGAAAAATAAATAAATTATATACAACATAATATGGCCGGTTAGTAAACCATGGAAACGTATTATCGGGATTCAAACTATCCTATGTGTTATTTTAGGGTATAAACAATATGTATGCCAAATTTTTTTTTCGTAAAGAAAGATAAATTAAAACAAATGGGTAGGTATAAAAGGATTGCGTTGACTGTTTCCTTTTCTCGTAAACAGTGACAGTTACTGAAGGAAATGAGGTGTTCAAATTATGATTTATGGACAATCAACTGGTAACTATGTCATGTTGTCCGTTTTAACACGCTATAGTAATACATAATTATTATATCTGTGAAAATTAGTGATTTGAGGAGGTTTTAAAGACAACTAAAATGATATAGTATGTAGGTAATTATATTTTGATTTCGATCATCATCATCTGCCTAGCCTTTTCCCAACTATTTTGGGGTCGGCTTTCAATCTAATCGGATGCAGCTGAATGCCAGTATTTTACGTGGAGTGACTGCCTATAATTCTGTCCGATATCTACTTGAAATTCCACCAACTTCCCACAAGAAAGAGTGCGAGAAAATTTCAAAGAAAATTAAATTCAAAAAGGGTTAAACGTCAAAAACTACATTATAACTCATCCCTATCTAACAAAAATCTCGCGGCCGAGGGTTAGATGTACTTCAAATTAATAGAAAGATAACTCCGGTGGTTTCTTTTATTTTATAAAAAAGCAAGGGTATCAAACCTTTGGTTTACTTTATATTATGGACTTTGTGAACTTCAACCTTTTGCAAAACATTATTTTTAGATAGCCACGCTGTTATGAAAGTGCTGGGCTCATAATTAATGTGAAATAAAAGTGAAGGAAAATGTATTTTTCTAGGAATAGACGCTGCTGTTTCTAGAAAGTGAGAGATTGAATTTCTCGCTAAGTAAGTTACTTGTTTTTCCGTCCTTATTTTTACTAAACACAACACAGATGTTTTTGTTATTTCCCACTATACCTTTATTTAAAAAACGTTATCTTTTTTTTTAAACTGGTAATTAAACTAATGGTTTTTTTCTACAAAAAATCATCAAAACAATTGTATAAAACGCTTTTAATGAAAAGTCTTTAAAAAAAATACGGGAAAAACAAACAAAATACTCAATAGGACGAGACGGGCGCTAATTTGGACGCAAACATTTGTGAAAATCAAATAAAAGCCGATCACGCGAAACAACCTTTTTTCCATCTCGGCTTCTGCAAATAGGCTTCAGTTTTTTATACAGCAAGCCGTTTTGATACTTAAGGGTTCTTTTCTATTTTTGTTTGGGATTGTCGTATTTTTGGCTTTGTCCTTTTTTTGGACACTGGAGCATTTTAAGATGAAACGTTATTTCTTTACCAACACATTATTATCATTTATGTGTTTCTGAAAAAAAATATGAAAAATATTTCAGAATTGATTCAGTAACAATGATATGTGTAAGATAATATTATTAAATGAATAGAAGTACTCGACTAATAGAAGACTAGATTTGGTGCAGTTATTTGTAACCCAATTGCAGGTTACAAATAACTGCACCAAGCTGTGTAATGAGCTAATGAAACTATTGTGTGTTCTTAAGTACTCAATGATTGCAACAGATTTCAAAGAAAATGGTTTATTTCAGACTTTTGCAATGAAACTCACGTTTACAAATTATAAATCGGAAATAATATATGCACTTAATAATTTTCGTCACAATATTATTTTGCAGCATATTTCTTGTGGCGAAAATTATTTTAGTGCCAGTAGATTTTTCTTTAAAATAATTTTTTAATCGATTGCAAAGTATCAAAATTTGTATTCCTCGTAAACAGTGCCTGCCCTCTTTTTCTGGAGGGTGGTACAAAGACGCGGAGGAAAATGAAAAAAAAAGCGACAGAAAAAAAGATAACCGAATCCCTCCAAGTTGAACCAATCATGGAAATTACGACGTTTTCTATTGGACGACTCTGTTTTGTTGGAATATTTACAATCAATGTTTGTTTTTAGATCGATTAGCCTGTTATTGGTAGACCGTTTTTATTTTCTTTTCATGTATTTGGTAAAAAATACGTCACTGTATTGTTGGCTGAAGCTGTAAAAACAGTTGATTATTATATTTTTGTTTAGGATGATTATTTCCTTGCCTATACAAGTAATTGGTTCCGTTTCTTTCGTGTTTGGTACATTTCAACGTTTTTCAATAGAATTGAAATAAATAAGTTTTTCGAAAGTTTATGCCACTGTATTAATTTTCTATCGTCGTTATCGCTATTACTATGTCACTTAGTCTCACCACAAATTCAAGACATATTTTAATAATCACAAAGTAATGTTTTCGAAACGGCTATATATGTAAAAAATAGTTACTGAATCATATCCTAAACTAACTATACCTATCTAGTTTTGAAGATTCCCTCAAAATAAATTAAGCTATTTGAAACCAGTAAATCTGAAATTGCAACCTTATCGCCCAAACATAAGATGGCATACTGCCAAAAGCTAAAAAGATACCCCAAAATATTAATATTACATTATTTAACACTAAAATACTATCTACTTACATTATATAAACCACCCTTTTATTCCCAGTGGGACAGAGCTTTCTTTTAAGCGGACAAATTTTTCCATTAATATTTTTTCCAAAAATGATAAGATGGATTACTTGGTTGAATTAACGGTAATTCCCAGAGGTCCCAAGTTCATCATCCCCTTTCTTTCTTGAGGTTATTTTTGGGGTACCAATGCGGTAAGTTTTTGAGATAAACGTGCGTGAAAATGGCGGATATTTTACGTCAGAATTAAATTATCTTTTGTTATTTCTTTGGTATCCTGGGGAATGAAATGGGAAATTATATTTTTAGTTCGAACACGTAATTAAACGTGTCTAATGATAGTTATTTATTTTAATCACGTGCTTAAAACCCATTATAGAAACACGTCGATCGATCGTCAATGAATTTTGATCACTGTATTTGCTTTAAATGCTGATCAAGTAATCATATTGAATGAGACATCATCGCAGCTACTTTTTATGATGTCAAAGATGGATTTTTTTTAGGTAAACACTCTTTTGTATACTTTAAAAGATAAACAAAGTGTATTCTGGTTATGTCATTTATTTGATTTAAAAGCTGAAACTGTTGGGTTACTTTGTGTTTAAACCGTAAGCACTAATGGTTAATGTCATTAACATTTTGGTTTAGACAGATACCTCATTAATCAACAAAAATATTTAAAAAATCACACGACATATTACTTTCCAAGCCAAATATCAATGAACACGATACAATCTAGAGAGTTCTGTACGATATGTCTTTTTTTAAATAGATTCTTGTAACATTATCAATAATCAAACAAAACACGTTTTTTTTTTTACACACATGTCAAAATTACCTACCACGTTTTAGTAAGACAGGGTCCAAAGTAGTCCAAATTACCATTTCAGTCCAATATCACATTAGTTTAATTTAAAGGAAATGCATTTGTGCGCTACGGAAGCCGCAACACTGCGGTTTTGCCGTAGAGATTATTTCGGCCAAAACGTATTTATATCTTCATTTTAATATTTTGTGTTATATTACATAATACCTTTGTAGTTCGAGGGAAAAGTAAAAATGAAATTTTGTCCGGATTTTAGTATGTTGTGTAATACTGTGCGGTAACCTGGTGGCCTACCATGATGTTTTAAAGCAGGAATAATTTCAATGTGGGAAAGAGATGGCGCCAGACGACCTGTATAGCTCTGTCTCTTTCACACACTGGAATTACTCCTGCTTTAAGACGTCATAGTAACCCCCCGATTTGAGTATTTTGTTATTTTTTTATTATTTTCTATTGTCTAAGTTATCCTTTGAAATCCTAGGACCTAAGGACAAAAGGCATTATTTCCGTTTTCACTAACATGAGGCTGAATATAAGCGCGATGATTGTTTTCGATACTCGGCCTAACTAAACAATCACTTATATTATAGGTACTATTAAGAAACTAGTAATACGGATGGGTGATAAGATATAGATATCTCTTAAGCAGTTAGGAAGACGCTTCTACTTATTCCCTTGATAGAATTCTTGACGAAATTTATTGTTGGTAACCAAACGCCTGCAAACGAAAAACATTCTAAAAGAAACAGATCGTTCCACATAACATAACCGCCTGTAATGTGTACCTAATAGTACACCCACATGTCGCCAGTTATGTGTAAGTCCCATGCTATAGGGGGCGATCGCCTATTGCCATCAACCAGGCGCAAATACAGGCTCCGTGGCTGCTACTGAGAAATTCTTGATAGAAAAACCCAATACCACTTTGCCCGACCTGGGAATCGAACCCAGGACCTCATGCCAACGAAGCAGTCAATCTCAATCAATCAGTCAATCTTTCCAATGGCATTAATAACAGTTTAAACGTTATAAGAGAAAGTAAAATCTAAAATAATGACAATATAACGCAATTTTTAATGAACATTGCCAGTTATATACCAGATGTGAAGATTTTATACCACCTTCAAGGTTTTATGGCGGATAATAAAACAGCTTTCAACCGTGTGTTAGCTTTAAAAGGAAATCGATTTGAAATATATAACGTAACACACATTTAGAATTAATGTGGGATTGGAATTATTGTAGCTCTAGATTATTTTCCCAGTATCTCCAACAGGTCTGTATTCCCGGGGTTAAGCAGAGGTGTACCCCTAAGTACACCTACATTTCGCCAGTTATGTTTAAGTTCCATGTATTGGGGGCCAGCCAATTGCCATCACCGGGCCCAAATTCAGAGCCCAAGGCCGCTTCTTAGAAATTGAAAAGAAAAAACCAATAACACTTTTTTCGACATAAGAATCGTACATTTCCCATAGATACCAGACCATTACCAGGCATTTCCCGAAAAAACCCGATAACCCTTCCCAACCCGAGATTTAAACCAAGGAATCCAGAGCTTAGCCCTCACACTTACAACCACGTACTAGACCAAACAAGCTGAATAGAGAACGCACCAAAGTATGTGTGAAATAACTAGGTACACAGATATCGATTTGGTCACACAGAGAAGACTCTAGATTAGTCTTCCAGTACCTTTCAACACCACGCCTGTTATTCTCAAAGGGTGAGCAGAGATATCATGTCTAGTATACTTACATATCGCTGGTTAAATTTCATCATCTTTCTACTTTTGTCCCATGTTATTTCGAGTCGGCGCAATACGTTTTTTTGCTTCCATTCTCCACTGTCAACCGTCACGCTATCATTTACTCCTTTTTCCTTCATATCATTCCTCACACAAACCATCCATGTTTTCTTTGGTCTTCCTCGCTCGCATCCATCAACATTTACATTCATCACTATTTTAGTCACATGTGTTACGTCGGTTATGTTTAAGGCCAACGGACTTACCGAGACTTATCCTAAAAACTCAAATAGCACTACCCACCCCAAGGTTCAAATCTAGGAAACTAAGCTGCCCAGAAACAGAGAACACACCGAAGTATGTGTCGTATTAGTAGGTACCACAGATATTGATTTGGTCACACTAGGGGAGCCTCTTCCATAGCCTGACCATTGGATCTTAGAACTTGCGTGGGACGACAAACATGTAGAACGTAACTATGCTATAGATCTGTGTATGTTTGCTTATGGGAGTAGTATCGTCTTAGGGACGGTGAAGACTGGAACAAGGTGAGATGTTGCAGAAGAAATAGAATTTGAAGCAGAAAAATTTCGTAGAGAAGAAAGTAAACCAGAGGTGGTCCCGAAGGATATGAAGAGAGAAAGCAATAGTACATGATTTTATTTAATGACACTGAAAAGCATAAAGAGAAAAATATGCAAGAATGACATGATAATACTCTTATTACAAAAACTAACCATGTGATTGTATTATTCAGATATAATGTAGCATAAACTACATTATTGGAGCTAGCATATGTGCTAAATTACTGGAGCAAATGGGGTGCTTATGTTTGCCTATACAACTAAGTCTAACTAACTCTTTTATTGCAGTGTAATATTCTTAATATCAAGATTTAAAACTCAGAATTTTATCTTTAAAAATATCATAATCAATACTGTATGATTCGTTGTTAACTTTATCGTCTGAAAACGGTTTTGTGGCAAAAATCTCATTGTTCTTTTCCATAATTTAACTTTCCAGATCATTGCAATCTATCAAATCATCATCATCAATTGAAATCATTCCTTTGTCCCCAAAATCAGTACTTTATCCAACATTTTTACCCCCGCCATGCACCGCAGTTTCGCTCGCGAATTCAGTGGAATCATCGTCTGTGTACCATGGCGCAATGATTCTATTGATTTCCACTATCCCCTCCCCCCTCCGCCCCACCCGCGAACACACGAGATCACCCCTTTCACCCCCTGTATAAGTACATAGCGCCAATAATTTGCACAGGGTGTGAAACCGTAAAAGGCTATGATGTTTATGTTGGCGTAGGTCATTCAACCTTCGAAAATGATGGTAATTTCGATCGGGTTACTGATGATGATTTCAGTATGGAAAAAAACCTTGTTGCTACTCGAAAAATGAACGCTATCGAAGTTATATTGACGTCAATAACTGTAACTAGAGAAATAATTCAACAAGAGTCAGAAAAAGTATGAAATCTTGCTCTATTCAAACCAAAATGTCTTCTCTTATTTTACCTTTTATATCATTATCATCTAAACTAGACGCATCAACTACCTTATTAAAATCGTCACCAGTTTCATCATCTACCTCCGTAAAAAGATCTAAACCTACAGCTAGACTAACATACAAGACATAACTCTACTTCAGCTGATTGCCAAGGTACTAAGACTACATATCAAGTCATACCTACAGACAATGTGGATTACCATGTAGTTGGTATATATAAGTATATAGTGGGCTAACAGTGACGGACAGGATATAAAGCGGCTTGAATACGCTGGATTAAGAATGATGAAATGTGCTGAAAAGAATTTGGTAAGCTCAACAGAGTCGAAGCGTTAAAGATTTTGAAGTAAAAAAGAAAAAGACAATGATTTTGTTAATTGTAGTATTAAAGAAAGCTTTTGTATTTAAGTATTGACATGTGTACATACGTAAAAATAAATGGTTTGAATAGCAGTTTAGTATAGAGGAACAAAAAGTGACGTATCCGTGGGAGACCTCGGCATCGCTAGTAGGACGATTTAAAGGCTAGATATTAGCCGGCAAAGACCACGTAAGGAAGAATAGAAAGCTATAAGCACTTGAGGATACCTTTATCTAGCATGGGGATAGTACAGGTTATTACAACATAAAAAGAGGAACAAAACATAGCTATAATGATGCCAAAGAAAATCTTTGGATGAATCTCATTTTGACAATACATACTATGAAGTTATTAGTTACCCAATGCTAATGTGTACGAGTATTATTTCTCCCACACAACACTTATTCACTATAGCTCCTGAATCAACACAAAGTATCTTCAAGCAAAATCTCTTCTAAAAAAGGCACTAATATAAAATTTCATCATATCTAAAAGGCGAAAAGGTTTCAGGGAAATTATTCGAATATTTCTCCTTACACAGTTTCAAGAACATTGGACAGAAGTCTTTGTTCTTTTTGAGAATTTTTCACTGAAAATGGAAGTTTCAGTTTAATATTGAGTTTCAGAAGCGACCGGAAGAAGACCGCTCGAGTTTTGCACACCTGTTATTTTTTTCTGTCCTTTTGCTTTAAAATTGCGTTAATTTTCTTTGTGAAGCTTGTCACAGTTTTTAATAAAAATTGTCGACTCTGATATTGCATTTCTGTTAAGTGCTTTTATGCTCATTATATTTTGAGGAAACCGGCATGTCCTGGAACTGAAAACTCGCAGACGTGATTGTGACTTTCACCAGTCCACACTGGTGGACCAGTGTGGTGGATTTCGACCCTATTTTTTATTTTATTTTTTCGGATGGGAAATCATCAAATGACTCCTCCCGCTCTGGGCGGAGCGGAAGGGAGTGTCAGACTTTTACTGACTAAAAACCATCCATGTTCCTTCTTTTGCCCTTTATGTTCCAGGGCCGTGGTATCTCCTTCGAACAGTCCCGCAGCCCTGGCAGGCATCGGCCCTTGCGGGCCCCTCATGTTTGCTGACATCTCTTTGAGGCGCGCGTGGAACACGAACGCGCCGTCGACACGGCCTGTCGTCATAAGACGGACGGACGGCGAGCTAGCCCATTACTCACCGTCCACAGGCCCGCATTTCGACCCTCTCATAGAGACAAGGAATGTGATGTGATATGTGTCCCAACAATAGGAATGTGTAAAGATGAAAAAAGACGAAGAAGAAAATTTTGAGGTGGATGTGTGGTGTGACAAGAATGGATAAGGTAAGGAACGAGTATATTAGAGGAAGTTGCGTCAGTTACAGAAAAGTTTAAAGGGAATCGACTGCCTTGGTATGGACATGTGATGAGGAGGGACGAATCGTATGTAACTAAAAGAGTAATGAATATAAATTGATGGATGGAGAAGGAGAGGAAGACTAAGGAAACGATGGATGGATTGTGTGAGGAATGATATGAAAGAAAAAGGAGTAAATGATAGCGTGAAGGTTGACTGAGGAGAATGGAAGAAAAAAGACGTATTGCGCCGACCCCAAGTAACATGGGACAGGACAGGAAGATGCTGGATGGTTTTAAATTATATAATATTGTTTTACCTTCAACGGACAGTTTTAGTGAACAACGCGTCAGTTCAAAAGTTTTGTAAAAAAGGATTTCCAGAAAAAACTAGACTTTTTGGTAGGTATATAACGCTAACGTACTTTTCTATTTACTTTACCTAAACTAACGTAACGGCCATAGATGACCATCATACACCATTGTGTAAACGGTGAACATTGACGACAGTGTAAAACAATCAACAAATACGCCTCCCCCACTTTAACAAACAAATGACATATAAACAAACAAGAAAAACTTATCCAATGAACATTTTCAAACAAAACATAAGACTTTTTGTCTAAACTTTCACTCGTGTCCAAGTTTTTTGTGCCATTGTCATGCAAAATCTTGAAAATAATTGGGGAGGGCGATCGAAGAGTTTTTCGGCCTATTTGGAATGCATAAAAGGAATATAAGGCGAAGGTATACAAACTTTTTGTCTGCCACTTTTTAGTAGACATGACCGTCTGAATCGTGAATGTTTTCTTAATTGAGTTTTATGTATATCGCTGGACTGAAATGAGAATAAATCTATATCCGTGACTGTTTAACGTTTCTTTATTAAATCGCACAATGGTATGCATTTAGTATGTAGTCTTTGATATTGTTCGTTTAGTCGTTGAGCTACACGATTACTCACAAATTAATGCTCGGACTGGACTGGTCCAATCCAATCTCTATGACTTTTTCTTCAAAAGACCGAAGAAAGAGTCTTAGATACTAATCTGCACGGTTCTCATATGACCTGGCTAATACTTCTACGTCTAGACTACAAAAGTGACCGTTTATTAATTTTATTTCGTTGTATCTTGTCAGAGTATTTGGATAGGAAACAGACCTGATCAAGTATTTATTAAAACTTAATTTATTTGTTGACGTGTAAATATTTTGTTAACAGAAATAAATATCGAACGAACAGAAATAATATAACGTGGCTAATGAAAGGAAGAAACAACGTCGTAGTAATGAACAGCAACAACCCACACATTATAGTTAAAATCAACCATAAACCTAGACTTATTAGAACGCAATTAAATTGCGACGACACCGCACATATTACTGACAGGTATTTCTCACATCAAATACTGCCAGGGTATCATTTAGTGTTACTCAACTATTCCACAGTAGGGTGGAAAGGAATGGTTTTGAAAGGTTATGTACGTTATTATATGGAATTTTATAGTGAAGAGACGTGGGAAAATTTCATTGAAACAGTATTGTCAATGGAAGGTTGAAAAAGGTGTTCAGTTTGAATTGTGAAGCCTGTAATTATAAGGCCTTGGGCGTTCGTTATTGAATATCTAGACAGCTTAAGTAGCTATGTTGATATTATAGGGACTTATTTAAGGAATTTCTTGGCGATCCGGCTCGAAGGACAGCATTTTTTGGAGGGAATGAAGTCTGGCTATAATGTTTTAAGGAAATTTAGAAGCGTTAAGAGCTTCTTTTGAATAAGTTTTTGAGGAACGGTACAACCGCTTCGGCTATATTTGAATTCTTGAATCACTACCTATCAGTATACTTAAAACACGCATTTAATAAAGTTGCACAAGTGAAACTTTAGATAAATAATTCTAGTTGAAAAAGTGAAACAAAAATTTACTTACCAACAAAGTAAAAAAAAAAACTACAGACTGCCAAACGCTCAATAAATTAATAAAAAAACGCGACCAAACTGTCGACACGACTTGTCGATGTAGCCGCATTTAAAAAAACTCATTACTACTGACAACCTGCAATCACGGGACTTGTAATAAATGCTTTAATAATTATGGACGGTCATGTCGAGTTTTTTAGCCTGTGATTAAAACCTCAGTTTGGTCCCTAAAGTGATTTTAATTGCCACTGTTGTGCTGTAAAAATTGGAATAAAATGGTGTAACACGCAATCCTTTATTTTTTAACAAAATGATAAATAAAAAGGATAATTAAGAAAACTGTCCTTAAATTAAGAAAAGAAAACGAAAAAGATCGAATAAAATAAAAACAGGATTCACGTAATCAAACATAAAACACCAAGGTTAAAAATGATAACAAGAAAAATATCAAGATGTCTTTGATTGACGTCATGTCTCAGAGAATCGATTCAATAAACATACACATATCTTTGCAAAACACTAATATAAACAATACTAATCAGAAATACATGACAAATGATCCTCAATTCATTTTGCATCGCTGTTTTACGACAGCCATGTTTCCAACAACATACTTATTAAATCAAAATCAACTTATACTACCAACTAATTGCCTTGCTAAACGAAACTATAAAAATCCCAGCAAAAACATGTGATTGAATTATAATGCAGAATACAAATGGACGGTCGACTCTCATTGGCTACGGCGAACGTGGAAAAACACGTAAATTTTTTTCTATCTCAGCCACGTAAAACGTACTTGGCTTGCAACGCGCCCCTCCTATTGGCCGGCGCCGCCGCTCGCCGCTGGCCATTGGAGAATTTTTTTACCGCTTTTCACGTATACGGTGGTACTATTTTTTTCTTAGAAACATCGGCCAATAGTGGGGAGCCTATTTTAATTATAACGTTCTATTTTTTCGTGACGCGCTTGTGTGGTGCTTTTAAATTTGGAATAGAAGTAGACATGTGAGATTTTCGAGTTTGTTTCGTTTAGAAATCGTTTGTCTATGGTTTTTTTTCTTCTTTTGATAGATTACGCGCAAATTGTGCGTAGAGTTTTATATTATTGTGATGTTTTCTTCACAGTTACTAAAACGTTGTTGAATTTAGGAGAACAGGTAAAATTTTAATATATCACGACCTTCAATTTAGTGGTTTCCCCAATACAAATATTAGAGCTGTGGCTTTTATGTAATTTCCTTCCGTAAAACCATAGAGCATACCGTAAAGTCACGTAACCTCTTTTTTAAACGAAGGTTTTTTTCTACATGTTCTTTATTAGAAAATGTATTTTTTGTTCTAGTTTCGTTGGAAGACGCATGAGTAATAGCAGAGGTGTACAAGAAGTATTAATAAAGTTACTAAAATAGATTTTATGTAAGAATCTATTATGAGCCCGTCCGTAATGTAGATGGCAATATTATGATTTGTTTTAGATGAGCGAAATAAATATGTTATGATTCTTTTCTAAGGTGATTTTTGTGTACATTTCCTTTACTTTAGTTCGACTAAAGTTTAAGAAAAGATTAACTTGTGAATCAATATTGGTTTTCAACTAAAATCTAACGAAGTATTGTTTAGTTCTGAATGCATTAGGTTTTTAGTTTTATGATGCCTTGCGTTGTAAACAGAGCCACTATGACACAGCACTTTTATTTATTTTTAAATAAAATTAAATCCTTTTATAGGTATTTACTTTGGTGTAAAAGTTCCTTGATGTATTTTTCCTCTTTAGGATAAACTAATAATTCGATGTGTTTATTTATGTGCCTACAAACTAAAGTTGTAAGGTCTTCTAACCACATAATATGATACCTATTTCATTTTAATAGTGCATCTGTCTAGATCCGAATATCTCCAAGAACACTATCTCTAAAATCCCGTGTTCATTGGAAACAGAGTTGAGAAACAGTTGCCCAACACGGTTTCAAAACATCTAAAAATGTTGGTGACAATATTACAAAACTTTACATTAACCATCAGCAACACTGCATCATGTTATCACAACATTAAACATGTTTTTCAACTTGTTTCCCAACAAAAACAGAATCTTTTTCCACAACATTTTCAAGAACCACTAACCTGTATGCAACCGCGTATGCTGTTGAACATGACTCAGCTGCTTGAATCGTCGATCACAGTAGGAGCACTTGTAAGGCTTTTCTCCAGTATGAACCCTTATATGCTGAACCAGTTGATGGTTGGAACTGAAGGATTTTAGGCACTGTTGGCACTGGTGCGGCTTCACTTCGCCCCCAAGACCTCGCTGGAGCTCTCGTGCGTGCATCTGCATTGCGTTTTTGTGCATGAATATCTGCAACAATTTGTACCATGATTATTTTAGGGTTACGTCGGGGGTTGGGGAGACCTGACTGAGTGACTTGTTTTGATAAGAGGTGACAGAGAATCGGAGAGGGTTATAGAGATGGAAAATCAGTGATTGTTTCGTTGCCTAACCATTTAGTAGCACAGAAGATATCCTTGGTTCACTTTTAGTTCCGTTATTCAATGCCCCTTAAGTTGAGAGGAAAATATACAAGTCCGTGATTAGACCTGTTGTACTGTATGGATCGAAATTCTAGGTTGTGAAGATGATGGATGGCAAAAGATTGCATGTAGCGGAGATGAGAATGTTGAGGTGGATGTGTGGTGTGACAAAAATGGATAAAATAGAATGTATTAGAGGAAGTTCGAAAGTTGCGCCAGTTACAAAAAAGTTGGAAGGGAATCGACTGCCTTGACTAAAAGAGTGATGATAATGAGAGACAAATGTTGATGGATGGAGAGGGAGAGGAATGATATGGAAGAAAAAGGAGTATGACGGTAGATGATGACTTTGTTCCGTTATTCATATCCTCTAATGATATGCTATTTGGCCTATCAAAAGCATTAACAGTTAAATAAGAGATTTGCTGATCATTGTTGAACTTGATTTAAAATTGAAGGTTGATTTAATGTATTACCAGTGAGATGATACCATGGGTAACTATTTTACCTATAGGAACTCTAATTGGTTTCTTTACTGTTTAGAGACCTTTCATTGAAACCGAAGTCTTGTATCATTAACAAAATTTAATGAAAAAGATTGAATTTTCTTCTAGCTTTTATCAATATCGCCAACACCAATGTGGTTGTTTAATATCCTAGCGGCAACTCTTGAGATATAATACAATTTGGGACTAAAATAAAACTAGTAACACACCAAATGTTTATTTTTTCCCTAAAGTTTATGATTTCGTACAAGTGTTTTCCATAACTTCAATAAAAATCGATTAATCCTTTTTCTACCGGTTGGTAGAAAAAAGGATTAAAAACCACTGGCATTAAAGCACCTTCCCACTAAAAACTCCTTACAATAAATACGAACCATTACCCAATACATACTATCAAACATTCATACAAATCTATGGAAATACCACTTTAAGTACATACATACAAGTATATAAACTTATGTACTTTGCTAGGTGGTGTTAGGTTTCGCGCGGCGTCCTATAATTTTGCCGCAGCAAAGAAATTGCCTTCCCCATACTTTAGATAAGGTGAAATTATAGAGAGTTTATATTATTTAGCACTATGGTTTTAGGTACCAGCTTGAGTGGTTGATTGCATTCGCTATTTCTTGGTTAAGTGACAGTATTGGGTCGCGTTTATGTGTGGGTTTTGTTTAATAAAGGTTTTCGTATTAACATAACATAACTTCACGCCTGTAATCCAATGTGTGTAGGCAGATGTGTACCTAATAGTACACACACATTTCGCCAGTTATGTTTAAGTCACATGTAATAGGGGCGAGTCTATTGCCATCAACCGGGTGCTAATCCAGACTCCGTGGCTGCTACTGAGAAATTCCTGATGAAAAAACTCAATAACACTGCCCTGTGAATGAAACCCAGGACCTTATGCTCAGTAGTCGCGCTTCTGACCACCAGACCAACGATGCAGTTTTCGTATTAAGGTATGGGTTGAAGGGCGTAAGAGTTGAGGAGGGTATAAGAGTAGAGGATGACCAAAGAAACGATGGACGGACTGTGTGAAGGATGAACGGCTAGAGAGGAGGTGACTGCTGAGATGATGAGTAATAGAGAAGTATGGAAGAAGAAGACAGCTGCGCCGACCCCAAATAAATTGGGATAAGGGCGAGAGAATGATGACGTATGGGTTAAGGGGCAATTGAAGATTGAGAACTGGTAGATTATCGAGTAAGCCATTCATAACTAAGCGCATATAGCTAAATAAAGAATTCATAACATCGTTATATTTCTTTAAATTATTGTATAATGACTATTGATGGCAGATACCACATTATAGTTTAAAAGTTTGGTGTTAAATACATTCAGTGTGTTTAGTGCAAATTGGACTGATTTAAACGAATTTAAACTATCTTTAACTGCTGAAAAAATTGAAATTTGTTTGGTTTTTTTTTTGAATATTCTTTTGGTTTCAATGAGGAAATCATTTGACAAGCAGTCTTACCAAGAGGTATCGTATTAGCCAGTACTAACTGGGTTGTGGAAGTCAGACAGGCAGTCGCTCCATGTAAAATACTGGAATTCAGCTGTATCCGGTAGACTGCGACCTCAACACAGTTGGAAAAAGTCTAGGCAGATGATGAATGAGGAAATCATTTATACAAAAATAACTCCCAGAATAATTCTCAAATTATAAATACCCGTATAAGGTATGTGTATGGTATGTGTGTGTGGTGTGTGTGGTACTTGGAATAGTTATAAAATAACAAACAACAATTGAATTATTGTGGGTTTTTTGTGAACGTTTACATTGATCACTTGTATTTTTCTGGTTTATGAATTGAAAACTAATATAGTTTTAAAACTGGGCTTTTTCCTGCTTCATAGGCAATTTAACTGGAGGAAAAACAGAGTAGACCAGAGAGTTAATACAAGTGACAAGGATTGGCAAAAGTTTTTCGGTAGCTAAATAATAATAATTAATAATATCGTGGGACAACCGCCATCTGATCCCAAACTAGGCAGAGCCTGTACTATGGCAACTAGACAACTGATATACATACTTATATTTTTCTAAATACATACATATTATAGATAAATTACACACCCAGATACAGAGCAAATAATCGTCCTCATCGCACAAAGATTTGTCCTGTGTGGGAATCGAACCCACGACCTCCGTCCTAGCAGTCAGGGTCACTAACCACTAGACCAACAGGCCAGTCAAAGTCATCATCATCTTCCTGCCCTTGTCCCATGTTATGTGGGGTCGGCGCAACATGTTTTTTTCATCCATTCTCCTCTGTCAACCGTCATGCTATCATTTACTTCTTTATCTTTCATATCATTCCTCACACAATCCATCCATCGTTTCTTTGGTCTTCCTCTCCCTCTCCATCCATCAACGTTTATATTCATCACTCTTTTAGTCACATGCGATTTGTCCCTCTTCATCACATGTCCACAGGCCAGTCAAAGTAAATGTCAATTTAATACGTTTTGGACATTTCTATCAATGTCATCACTGGTAAATATCATTTTGGCCAGAACCTCTTGTTTTTTACATCATCATCATCATCTGCCTAGCCTGTGCCTAACTATGTTGGGATCGGCTTCCAGTCTAACGGGATACAGCTGAATGCGTGTATTTTACAGGGAGCGACTGCCTATCTGACCTCCACAAGTAGTTAGTACTGGGTAATACGATACCCCTTGGTAAGGCTGGTATTCAGACTTTCGGGCCACTGACTACCTATAACGACTGTCAAAGATCTACAAATGACAGCCGAAACCAACGGCCTTACCTCTAGTTTTTCATACGTACAACAAAGTCATAGGGCATCAAATTTTACTAGGAAATTAGAACTTGTCAGTTGCTCGTTTCGATATACACCTTTTCATGAACTTGACGTGATAATTAACGTCCTAAGAAGCTTAGTTATTTTCAACACAGACAGAACAGCTAAGTGGAATCGTTGTAATTGGCTTACGAAAGTAAATAGCACAAGAAAATCGCTGAAAATATGTATGTGAACTTTACGGAATGATCATAAATGTTCCATACATAAATCTGTTTTTAAACTGACGTAATTGCCACTATAAAATATCGACTTTATTCGTCTGTCAAATAGAATAACCAGTAAGGTTGAAAACCAATGTTTTTGAAGTAGTAGCGCAAACTTAACTTACTTATAAATTAAGTTAGTTATTCTGCCAAAAACAAATATTTGTTTACATGATTATAAACTTAATTGCAAATGCGGGATTAAAATATTTTTGACATGTGTCAAACTAATCATTTAAGGCTCTAACAGGAGTTTACATGAACATGAAAATCCAACTATACTTCACCAAACTAAAACACAATACTTCATTAACTACATTACGCTATCAAAACAGCAAAAGTTTTATCAATACCGGTTGTCATGTTTGAATTGTTTTAATCTCGACCTAATCTCAGTGAATATATATTTTATACGTTTGCCTGTATATTTATTGAAAACCCTTCGTTCGTACAATTGCAAAGAAACGACTTGGGACACGCAAGCGTACAGTGGCGGCCATGGTAACTGATACGTACAATATTGTAATAAAATCTATGTTACGCGACCTATGAGCCGTATTGTAGGTTGGAATTGTGGAAATATTAACGTTATTTGTGTTTGGAATTGCTGGTGGTTAATTATTTTGTTAGTTGTGCTACAAATGTATTAAAATTAATAAATAGTTAAAAACAAATGATGTTGAATTTAGCGTGTTTTCTTATAGCTTTAAAAACAAATTAAAAATAGGATAAAAATAGAATTAAAGACCTGGGTTTTGTTTGTTTTAGAAAAAATAACAAAAAAAATTACCTCAAACAAGACATCAGAATTTTGATTAATCCACATTTTTGAAAAACTATTCGTAATATTTTTATTTTTACTCCAAGTAGTTGTAGGTATCGCGGGCACCGATATAACTGAACTTAACATTTTATTTACAGTAATAATTTTATTCTGTCCCGCTCTTAGCGGAAGGAAAAATATTACAAAAATCAATTAAATACAATACATAATGTTTGTTTAAAAAATTATTAAATTACGTCCAGCTTCTTCCTTGTTTATTGAAGAGTAATATGTCTAAAACAGGGAAGAATATGTAAGTTATGGTGAATCTTGCTGAACAATGGAAAAATAATTATGGATCTAAATCAAGTATGCTTTTATTCAAGCAGTACTAAAATAGGCCTGACCACTGCTTAGTAAGTCTGACATAAGAAGATAAAATATAATAATAATGGTTCTATTGTTAATAGTTTTAAATAAGTTAGAATAATTACTTTATTGAAATAATTGAAAACAAGGTAATCAAAAAATATCGGGTAATTTATTATTATATCGGCAGTGTTGCAGGAGCATAAACTCGGCCAATAAACAAATAACACCAATGATCCAATAATGAATCAAAAATAAACTTCAAAATTATTTTCAAACACCCCGCAAAAAGAATCTTTCAAGGTTTAGCGACAAAATCCTTTCCAAAATGCGTAGCTTCAGTACTGCCACCACCACTTTCAACCTTATTACTTAATGCATAAGGGTGAAAAGTGGTAGACTGTCAGTGAACTCGGAAATACAAGCTACAAAATCGAAAGATGTGCCAATAAATATGTCCTACAGTGTAACCCTTTCACGCGTGGTAGAAAGTAGGCCCTGGCCGTATCACGCAACGAAGAAATTGCAAAGAATTTATGCTTTTGATACGATATGACGCGAGGTCTAAGGTTCTATTCCCGGAAGAAACACTTGACTTATTGTTAGTATCGACGCAACCGCCAGTTTCTTGAGTATTTATAGTTTACTTGGGATATTTAATATCGTTGGGTTTAGGAGTTTCGTCAAAACTTAATGGAAGTTATTGGTTGCAAAGAAAATAGTGATTATGAATGTATGATTTTATTTTAGTTTGCTATCTCAATTTATGTAAGTTTGAGGCCTGTCGGTTGTACTCCATTGCAGGTTTGATTTCTTGTAAAATTATTAATAGATATCGACAAAACATAGTATATTTATTCATCCACATCATTCACTTGCCATTATCCCAATTTATTTGGTGTCGGCGCAGCATGTCTTCTTCTTTCATACTTCTCTATTACACGTCTCAGTGAGGACGGCGATATTAGTTTTCAATAATCATAGCACACAAATTTTTCATTACAAAAAAATCTGACTCCCGAAGATCTTTAACTAGTAAGGTACCAAAGCATTATCCGCGACCACTCCTGTCTTTTTATGCAAACATTTTAATCAAAACATCTTCTTAATTCTTCTTTGGACAACTTTTAAGAGCTAATTAATAAAGAATAAAATTTTCGTATTACACAGTTAATGTGCAGAGTGTTCCCAAGTGAGCAGTGCTGAATAAAAATGACTTGTGTACGTCAAGATGGATGGAACACTTTGTAAGATAACATGTTTTTTTAACATCAATATAGTATGATCAGCTAAAATGTTCCCACTGTTAGGACACAGGCTTCCTCTGTTTAAGGCCTATAGTCCACCACCCGGACCAATGCGGGTTCGTAGATGTCACTTCTTTTTGCTTCTAAGAGTTTTTTAAAGAAAACCAATAATAATATATGAAGTCAATAAAGTACTAAGTCTTGGTTATGAGGCTTGTCGTTTTAGTAGATTTCTGACAAAAGTAGAGTAGTTAGATATCGAATATGGCGGCTTTTCAAAATATACTAAGAACGGTTACGGTATTTAAAGTAATACCTTAATTTATTTTTATATCTATCTACAATGACGTTCCCGTTTTTGGACCCATAGTAACAAAAATATGTAACTATGTTAATTGTTATTATGTAAATGAAACCTTGTAATAATATGTTATACACCTAATTTAAAATAAAACATGACCGCAGTAATAACTATGTTAGGATAAGGATAAAAATAAAATTATTTAAAACTGCGTTTGTATTTAAAAATAAAACAATTATCATTGAAACACAAGTAATAAATAATAATTAAACGGGTCCGTCGTATTGTTTATACTATTTTATTATTGTAAATACTACGATGTACGTACTAGGTACTGTTTGTTTAGACACTTTAAACTTCCTTTTTGTTTTTTATTTAATTAAAAATATTCAACCACAGTTGAGGTAAAAAACCATTTAATAGTTGAACTAGTATGGGCATGAGATAAGACTAATCAAGACAAAATAGTTTTTTCCGCATTCTGTGGCTAAATCAAATAGGGCAATCGTTTTTTTTTTTAAATTAATTAAGACCTTCAACTACTTAAAATATTCTATTAAAC
The DNA here is from genome assembly GCA_950022335.1 of Eurois occulta. Lineage (NCBI taxonomy): Eukaryota > Metazoa > Arthropoda > Insecta > Lepidoptera > Noctuidae > Eurois > Eurois occulta. Next base: position 3,803,262 of record OX465502.1, read on the forward strand.
TCGCGAAATTTACAACTAAATCGCAAAAAGAAACCAAATAAAAATTACAAAAAAAAAAACGTAAAAATTCAGATGCTCATATTCCAAGTGGTTCCGCTGCCTTCACGGTCACTCGGACAAGCCCTTAGGGTGTAATTAGCGACATAAAAAATTGAGCGCTTTACGGACATAAAAAAAGTAATGAAATATGCACGCCTCCATTTTTACGCAAATTGTTCCGACACTCAGTATTACTGCTCTATTAAGAAAAATTACTGCCTTTTTACAACGCTTTTATTGCTGACAAGAATGTTGTTTTTTTTACGGACAGACCGTGATTTTGTGACGTATCTTATAGGAAAAGTTATTAGGTAAAATAAAATGGTATGTGGTTTTTTTATAAATAGTAAAAGCTGTGATAAAAAAAACACAATACCACTAGTTTAGAGGCAAAAACCGATAGGTATTGTGCCTAAACTAGTAGAAACAATATTTTAATCAACTTTACGGATTTTTCACGTTTTACTGTAACATCCTACCTACATACACACTTTTGACTGTGTGCATAATAAATGCCCGATAAGTTTATTCTTGTTTTAACACAAACACAATCATAACTTGTTAAAAATCAAACGAATCAGAGTCATAAACAAACCAACAAAAAAATACAATCATTAAAAAAAATAGGGTGCCCAACATCAAAAAAACATTGAGGACACAATCATTGCGCAACATCGAAAAAAATCGGTCAGTAAGGCACAGGAAAACGAGTCGCCATGTTTTTTTCTTTTATTTATAAAAAAGGCGACCTAAAAAAAGGAATGGAGTCAAGTTCAGCAAAAATGCGTCATTCGGTTACGTTGCATGAGTATGTGTGTTTTATTTTTTATTCGGATCTGCACAGTGGGTGTAATACCTGTGAGGTTGGTTGCGCTTTCATTGACATTCTGTGATTGTATGAGATACGTATGACGTGTTAAAAATATGTCACAGGGAATTTTTCATGGCCATTGATTTTATCCCGATTAAAATTACTGGTAATGTAAATAATTTTTAAAGCTTATTTTACCTGCATTTAAACAGTTTTTGGTTGATACTGTTGTATCAACCAAACATCACCCCTGTAGTTCCCAAAATAGTAGACAGAGTGCCTACTTCTAGATTTCACCAGTTATATTTAAGTCCGTTTCATGGCACAAGGCTTAAAAATGCCATGGCAAAAAAAAAACAGAACTCCAACTGAAGCTTTGACAAAACGTTAAATTGTCGACAGCCTGTCCACTTAATTAAAACACACCCACAATAATTATCACGTAATCAACTAACAACTTTCACACGTGTTAAAAATAGCAAAAAACGTTAAAAACTAAACAAGTAAATCAAAAGTCATTAAAACCCGTACCACAGCAGGTGTCAAACTACAAATTATCAACTTATCGAGCTGTGTGGACACTGTAATTTGCAACGATATCGTAGAGGGTGTGATGACAATTAAAAAATTATAAAACAACACCGTTTTTCTGGTAATTAGTAGCCAATGTCGGTGGTGACAAACGAGTCCTGTAATTTTAGGAATGCCAAATGGTATTAGTTCTGCGGAAGGGTTTATAAATGTCCTTTTACTGATAATACTGGTTTTAAAATGACTTCTTGTGATCGACGATTTATTGAATAAATAAGTAGACATATAATAACTGTTACTCTAAAAGTATAAGTTTCTATAGATAGAAAGAATAACGTATTTATAAAAGTACCTACTTTTAAGAAGTCAGTTTATTCTCACAAATTGGTATTACTGATTATACTTTTTTTTCTATTGCCTAGTAAATCCAGCAATTCATAACCGATAGTACTATTATATTAATATTTTCTATATTATTACTATAATGGTAGTACTTTGTACAAGGTATGATGGATAAGTGGATGGGGGATGGATGAATAGGTTTTAGTCTGACACTCCCTTCCGCTCCGCCCAGAGCGGGAGCGGTCATTTTACGATATCCCATCCGAAAAAAAAGGACATAAAGTATACAGGTATCCGGGCCACAATACATGTCACAATAGAGAAAATAAATACTATAAAAAATATTTTTCTATCAGCCACCTAACGATGAATCCACGAGGAATTTATTGTTATTATTAGATATTACATTATGGTTGGATTGCATTGAAGATAGGTCTTCCTTTATGTAATTTGGGTTTGGTTATTTCGGATCTCGATGTTTTTTTGTTAGGGCAAAGAATGTTACCTTTCAGCATGGGTTTTGGTTTACTGCAGTAATTATTAATCCTGAATAATAATAAAAAAACGAAACAAAAAACAGATTCATTTTGAGTATTTAGTAGGTAAGTATCCTTCGAATTGATCCCTACATAAACATATCACATAAGATTTACGATACAAATACGGTATTAATAAATATACAAACACAAGAAGTCAGTTTTGTAAGAAATATGAATTTTTATAAGAAGTATTTATCGATTCAAGGCGACAATTACTCATTCGTATCAGCTCAGTGACTCTTTCTTTAAATAAAACCAACCTTGGACAAGAAAGTACTCGTAAACAATGAATAAAAAACATAAATATAACTACCATCTGTTTATTTTAAAAGGGTTCCAAGCATTTATAATGTGTAATGTCATGATTTTGCACATATTCGAGGTAAATATGAAATAAACTAAAATGGTAACATTGATTTTTTGACTGGCAAGAATATCGTCATCGAAAAGACTAATTTGAAGAAGGAATTGGACGACCAAAGAAACGATGGACGGACTGTGTGAAGGATGATATGGCTAGAAAGGAGATGACTGCTGAGATTACAAGTAATAAAGAAGTATGGAAGAAGAAAACATTCTGCGCCGACCCCAAATAAATTAGGATAATGGCAGGAGATTAATAAATAATTGATAAAGATATTTATGGCGAAATACATTGTACTAACATGTTAATTGACACAATTTGTTGCACAGGTAAAATGAATTGATATTTAGGAAGACTTTAAAATACTTCCAATAGTAATATTTTAGAAGAAAATTAAGATAAGTTACAAGTAATATGCGATACCAAATAGTAAACACACCTTGAAACCACATCCTAAACAAAAAGGTTAAAGGCTAAAAATTGCATAAAGTTAGTCCAAGTATTTTATAAGAAGCTGTCCGCCTATTAACTAGCATTTGGTAAAACAGTATCTATGTGACCCACAATAGTGTTGTCTTTCGCTTACCAATATTTAGCCGATTTAGAGGGACAATAACAGTTTATATCGGTAAAAAAAGGAGCTAGTAGCTAAATAATAACAGCTGTTCCGGTCGCTCTTTAGGTTAAGCCGCGCTTTGTAGGTCTGTGGATGGGTGACCCATTACATACCAAGTTTCCTCCATGTTCCATGTTAAGCCCATGGTCCCGGCTGTCATTTGTAGTTTTTGGCAGTCGTTACAGGTAGTCAGTGGTCCGAAAGTCTGACAACCAGGCTTACCAAGGGTATCGTATTACCCAGTACTAACTGGGTTGTGTGGGTCAGATAGGCAGTCGCTCCATATAAAATACTGGTATTCAGCTGCATCCGATTAGACTAGAGGCCGACCCGAACATAGTTGGGAAAAGGCTAGGCAGATGGGCCTAGTGGTGTGACCGTCGGACTGCCAAGTCTCGAGTTTGAACTAGTACACGATTGCACAAGAATAGGTCTTCAGTTTTGAAAATGCTAAGAAATACAGCCAGAAACAAAACCCACATCTGAGAAGTTGTAATGTTATATTAATGAGGTGACTAACGCGTTTTGCATTGCACAAGATATTGTTCCGATGGTGTAAACGTCACAGTTCTCTGTAACGTGGGGGAAAAAATCCAAAGGTTTTTTTTTGTATTAAACTAGCATAACATCATGCTTGTAATCCAGGAAGGTTTTGGCAGAGATGTAACATACGTATCTTCTAGTACACCCACATTTTAAGTATTATTTAAGTTCCATGTTATAGGGGTCATAATTACTCTATATATTCCCACTGCTGGGACCCTGCAATGGGTATGTTTAGCTTATTTTATTCTTGTCTGTAATCGAAATGCTGACCATCTCGTTTGCAGACTTAAAGTTATGTCCAAAGTAAGTCTGTCGGTATTCCTTTAGAAAACTTTTCAGCTTGGATTAATACAGCAATCCGAGTAGGTTCTTGAATCTAGATGTTAAAGAACGCTGGCACGTGATGTTTTTATTGTAAGCTACAAATTCCTCATCATCTGTCTACCATGTGTGTTACTGTGTTGAGATCGGCTTCCAGTCGAATTGAATGCAGCTTAATACCTATATTTTACATTAAGCGGCCGCATATCTGACCCCCACAACTTAGTTATTACCGGGTACTAGGATACCCCTTGGTACGACTGTTTGTGAGAGTATCGGGCCACTGACTACCTGTAACGACTGTCAAAGATCTACAAATGACAGCCGGGACCAACGGCTTAACGTGCTTTCCGAGGCACGGAGGAAACTTGGTATGCAATGGTTGCTCATACAGAGACCGATTTAAGCAAGCGCGACTTAACCTGAAAGATCGACCCGTGCGGATGTTACTTAGCCACGAGCTCTAATACACCAAGGGTAACCTTCAGCATCTACTGAACCCCAGCCCACAAGTCTTCCTTATCACAAGGAACCTCGAACCGGCCTTGAATGAAGAAAGAGCGTGTTCAGCCGTTTATCTCTCTGTGTTTGATATAATGATTACTTATTAAATGAACGATGGCCGTCTACTGCAGAAAACACGTATTTATATGCAGTGACATAAAATTACACAGTTTTTGTTGCAGTTAGGATGTCGGTGGTTATGAGTATCTCTTGTGGGTATAAATTAGGAATGTGTTGGTATTTCGTAAGTTACATGGATTTTGAGATCGAGATGTGTTTAAAACTCAAATTCAAACTCAAAGCATTTACTGTAATCCCCTCATAGTACATCCACATTTCACTCAGTTATGTTTAAGTCCAGTATAATAGAGGGCGAGCCTATTGCCAGCAACCGGGCACAAATTCAGACACCGAGATTACTACTGAGAAATTCCTGATGCAAAAACCTAATAACACGAAGCATTTATTTTGAAATAGACCAGTTACAGGCCTTTTGAACTGTGGAAAACAAAAAAAGAAGCTACAGTTCAGTCACAAGGTATAATAACAGTGGAAGGACTGAAGTTGCCCATTCCAAAGCGTAGAGCTCTATAGAGAAATATGGGCATGAAACTCCATGGATACTTTACTCTTATGCATCTTGGATGCGTTATGAGATAAAGATGTGTCTAAAGAGTACCCACCGATAGCAGCGATATCCTGGTAGTGTGACCGTCGGACTGCCAAGTCATAGGTCCCAAGTTCGAACCCAAGACACGTCCCTGTCATTTTTAGGATTCATGTGCGTATTGTATAATTATCACTGGCTTCGGTTAAGGAAAACATCGTGAGGAAACGAGCATTCCTGAGAGATATTTCTCGACGGCATGTAAAGCCAAGTCAGAGGCCCATGGGTGGCCTAAAACTCTCGACACCAGGTTAGGCACTAACCACACGATAAAAGAAAGAAAGAGTACCGGAAATAGTACAAGTCATCATCTGCCAAGTCTTTTTCTATGTTTGGGGTCGGCTTCCAGTCTAAACGGATGCAGCTGAATACCAGTAAACAAGCAGTCGCTCTATATAGATTAACATGGAGGGACTGCTTGTTTAACTTCTACAATCCAATTACTGAGTAACACAGTAAAGAAAGATAATGTATTTATTAGACTCGCACAGGAAAAAACATAAGTATAATCCGCCTATTATGTTCCCACTGCTGGGACACACGGCCTCCTCTCTAGAGAGGGAATGAGCTATAATCCACCACGCGGGACCAGTGCGTGTTCGTAGATGTCGCGTGTCTTAGAATTTTTGGTTCTAAGACACGCGATGCCGGTTACTTCATGCTGTTTTCCTTCACAGTTTTTGACAGCAGTGTTGATTAAATAAATTACACAAAGTAATTCGCCTGCTTGGGTTCGAACCCACGATTTACTGTTCGTAAGGCAGGGCCGCTACCAACCACCGCTAAACCAACAAAATGGGACAAAACGAAATTAAATAAAACGAGAACAACAAAAAATTATAAAACCGTCCAAGTGCGAGTTCGACTCGCGCACCGAAGGTTCCGTATAAACTTATAGGTATTTTGTTATTAAACTACATATTTACGGTTTTCAGATTTTACCCTTTACTTGTGCTATAAGATAATGCTTCTTGCGAAATTTAATGATTCTAGGTCAACAGGAAGTACCCTATAAATTTTGATTCCTTCGAAATATACGTTTTTGACTGCAGACTTTGGTATATGGTTTAATGCCACGCGTGCCCGAGATAAAGGATCTTGACAGACAGACAGACAGACGGACGGGCGTACAACAAAGTGATCCGTTTTTTCCTTTTGAGGTACGGAACCCTAAAAAAATAACTTATTTCAGACATACAATAAACTAAATTGATCCTGCACGAATCCAAAAGGTATCTAATCTCAGCATGGTGCTGTAACATTTACCAATAGCCTTTAGTAATACTGGTTGTCTGACTTTCGGCTTTCTGACTGGCCGGAACGAAAGATCTATTGTCTGAGGACAATTTAATAAAAATGAAAAAATAAGCAGTAAAATGATTTTTCTTTACAACGAAAATTTATTTTTTTATTTTTTCTGATACCTTGTGCAACGATAGATTTTTTCCAATAATTCCAGAAAAGGCTCGAAAAGAAAATTATGATTATGTTTCTGTTGTGTTGTAAAAGAAAGCGACATTTAGCATTGTAAGAAAACAATATTAATACCTAATGTAATATTTTAATTGGAAATTATATATACGGAGAATTCAATATATACCTATTGAGAACTTTCTAACACCGCGTCCCTCAATTTTCTATTTTATAATTAAAATCTCTAATACATAGAAAAGTATTAAAGATTTTAATTTTAAAACCCCAACATTTCTCTCCATAATATTATGACTACAATATTCCTATCTATTACATTTTCAAAAAAAAAACAATCATATATGCTTCAATCTCTAACACTATATACAAATGACCCTCTATCTCTTCTTGTCCCACAAGAGTGAAAGAGACAGCAAGCGAGCTAGTTTAGATACTTGTTAAGATATCGCTATCGCCGCCGCCCACGGGGAATGTCCGTGGTCAACCGACAGTGTGGACTTCCTACTCCAATGCGTGTTCCGAATACATCGGGAATTTTTGTTTATTGTCCATGTTTATTTTGCCGTGTGGTCCTAGGATTTGAAGACTCTTAAGTTAAGGGTGTTGGAAAAGAGAACTAAGGAATTTGTATTAAAAAATGTTGTTAGAAAAATATTAGCAAAACTGTGTTAGAAGACTTACTGCAAAAAATCCGATTTCGCGTAGCATTCGGGAGATAATTCCCGAAACTTAGATGTTTTAGACTCAGTATAAAAAGATCGTGGTTTAGTTTTTTGATTAATAAAGTACCTTAGCGAATCTAAAACATGTACGAGCAGAAAAAAAACCAAGTAAATAACCAAATAAAAGTAAAAAAACTAAATTCTTACTGAATGCATATGAAAGTTACGGTATTGATAACAAAAACACATTTTTTTACATGTTTGTCTGTCTTTCTGTTTGTTCCGGCTAATCTCCGAAACTGCTGAACAGATTTAGACAGATACAGACTTTAACTGACAGATAGCTGATGTTATAAGGTCTAACATAGGTTACTTTTATTAACCAGTACTGCTGACTGGCACATAAACAAAGCACCTTTCCATAAAAATAGAAAAGGTGTACATTAAAAAAAACAGCTAATTCCGTTATGTAGATAGAAATGATTTCATTTAATTATGTCCGAACTTAATTTTCCACATTATTTATTAGAAAAAAAAAACCGGCCAAGTGAGAGTCGGCGCATGAAGGGTTCCCCCTTTAGTTTTAAATTTATTTTTTATAATACACATTCTGTGAAAATTTCAACTGTCTACTTATTACGAGTCATGAGATACCGCCCGCTGACAGACAGACGGATGGACGGATAGCGTAGGCTTAGTAATAGGGTCTCGTTGGTTACCTGTCGGGTACGGAACCCTAAAAAGAGAGGTTATTATCTAGTTGCTATCATTATTCACCCACAATCGGACAATCACAATCGGAATCGAATCGAATTTAGGACATAAATCTCTTAGTCGCGTCGACTGCTGACCATGAGGTCCTAGGTTCGATTGCCGGATTGAGCAAAGTGTTATTGCGTTTTTCCATCAGGAATTTCTCAGAAGCAGCCGCGGAGTCTGGATTTGTGCCCGTTTGATGGCAATAAGTTCGCCCCCTAATACATCGGACTTTAACATAAATGGCGAAATGTGGGTGTACCATTAGGTGCACCTCTGCATAACCCTTCAGAGGTTACAGGTGTGATGTTATGTTAGAAAGTTATATTTAAAATGTCCGGCCCTTTTTATGTTATAAAAAGACAGATTCTGAAGACTTCTATCATAGTTATTTATATCTTTAAGCTAGTACTAAAGGCCACTAGCCTACAAGTTCTCAATTTCCAGTAATATGAAGAAAGTAAATCATCAATTTGTTTAGTAGGTTGGTACATATATACATACATAACTGCAGTTACTAGTAAAAAAAAATAGAAGCACAGTTGTATCATTTGGCAGCCATGACAAAACCTTATGCCAAAGAAATGTTTATGATGCAAATATTCTTTTGAAGATAAGCATATCTTTCAGTAAAGCGGCTTCTGTTTGTATTGTCCCATATATTTGTGGCATTGATTAACATTGACAAAAGTCTGGCAAAAAATCTCACACATGCATATAATAATAAATATCTATACCTTGAAAATATACAACCAGATCATCGTCTAGCCTAGCCTTTTACCAACTATGTTGGGGTCGGCTTCCAGACTAACCGTTGCCGCTAAATATCAGTATTTTAAATAGAGTGTCTACCTATCTGATCTCCACAATCCAAACACTTTGTTAAGCCTTCACAGTTTAAAACTAAACTTATACTGTCACTTACGGGACATCTTCCGTGATTGTGGACGAGTTTTTTTTGTTTTGAGTCTATCCGCGATCATGGCGCTTGAAACAGCGTCGAAATATCGGAAGCTCAAAATAATGAACAATCACGGAAGATATCCAGTAAGTGACAGTATAACTCCACAATTCAGTTACTGGGTAATACAATATCCTTTGGTAAAACTGAAAATGTAATACTTCATGTCCGGATATGTCTAATCTCCATATCCAATCATCATTCCCCTGGCTTTATTCTAACTTATTTGAGGTCGGCGCAGCATGTCTTCTTCTTCCATACTTCTCTATTACTCGTCATTTTATCAGACACCTCCATAACCAATGTCAAATAAATGTTGGTATCAAATATAAAACTTGGTCAAATTCAACAAAATTCAGCAAAATTTACTTACTTACTACTTTTTATACAATAAAATGCAGCCAAAACCAGCATGGCCCATTGTGTAAACGCATATAAACCATCTTTCACACACAAGATTCTCACTGGAGAAAAACTCTCAAAACAATAAAAATCTTTCCGAGCGAAAACAGCATTTTTTCCTTATTGACACTGCGATGTTTTTACCTTCAGGCATTGTCCCTAGCAAGCGAGGCAGGACCAATAAAAAAAACTAATAAAGCCGGCAGTGGGCATCGGTACTGACCTATGTCAACAAACAGCTTACTTGTGTGTGTGAGCGTAAGTGTGTGTGTGTACACAGACTTCGTAAGAGTATAGAATGTGTTAAAGAATGCATTTTTTGTATTGTTTCTAAGGTTGTCGGAATGTAAGGTTTTTGTACTGTGGTATGAAAATTTGTGTTGTTGATGGTGTTTTTTATCTTGTGCTTAAACAAATGGTTATTTTGAATAGAAAAATGTTAAGTCAATGGTAATTTTTGCTGAGACTTTTTACAGTTTTTTTTTTGGATTTATGAGAAAACTAAGGTCCATTTGACGATATAATACTTTTACTGTTGATCTAATAAAAGCGGAAATTGAAGCATACATACATAAATAATATATGTAATTTTATATGATAATTCATTGATGCAATTTTGTTTAAATAGCTACTGAAAACACGATTAAGTACTAAGACATTCAATTCCTTCATAATATTATTGCCATTATTGATTTTTGCTTAGTTAGAAATACACTGATCCGGAAACAAGACTAATTCAAAAATCTAACTTTTCACGACTTATTCCAAAAGATTTCTTCATATAAGAACAATACAAAATAAATTATTTTCTCATAACAGCCACATCTGTAGCTAAACGAGTCTACGAATTGAAGTGCTAACAACGAGACAATGACAGGCGCATTCAGATAACCTCATTTCTTTCTGCGATAGCACTCACACATACATACATACACAATTGACACTCACAGACAAACAACGTCGGCTGCGACTATCGGGATGAAATCTGAGAACGCCATTTAAAAATAATGAGATTATTTCTGAAATTAGTTTTTTGTGTTATTTTTTTATTGGAAGTAGGATTTATTGTAATCGTATAAAGATTAACATTTGATAATTGAAAAAAATATCTTTTTTTTTTACTTTAACAAAAATAAAAACTTTTACCATTATGGTAAAAGGATTTGTTAATAAAAATTAGACAAAAACTTGTCAGTTTAAAAACAAAAACCTCAATAAAGTATGGGGAATGTCGTAAAAAGTAACTACCTACCTAAAACTTTGAGTTGAAAAAATACTTAGTAAAACTACCTATAATAAAATGCGCCAATTGCACAATTCTGCTCTTTCAATGTCAAAGTATGAAATTAGCAATATAGACAATACTTGAAGAAATAGTACCCTTAATTATTGCAAAAAATATTTCCATTCAAAAACCATATTTTATTAAATTTTTGATTTTAAACACCAGTCACAAAACTGAAACAGAAACACAATAAAAATACACTGAATCAACAATAAACGAAGATAAAATCAAATAACAATTGGTACAGCCGTAATTTACAAATTACAATTAAGATGTAATTTTATAAAATTACAGTTCCATAATGGAGTGTAATGATTTTACCACAACAATAAAGTACTCAATAAAAATTATATTTCAGATGAGTGTGTGAGTGCATTCTGTCTTTATTTTTATTTGTGTGAGTGTAATGTGAGTGTGTGTGAGTGTATGAACGATGATGCAATACCTAATCGTGTTTATCGGAGAAATGACGACGCGCTGTGCATTTTTTATTGTGTTATGTAACGTTGTACGTATGTGTTTTTACTAGACGTTTCGCAATTAATTGCTTCTATTATACAGAGTATAAGGTTATTGTTCAAAGATTATTGTATATGGGATTTGTTTTAGTATTTACGATGTATTAGATTCTAGCTGATGAAGTTGCTCGAGGAATGTGGTAAAAAAACATATTTATTTGCCTTCGTTAATTACAAAGATAATTAGAGGTATTCTACCTTAAAAGGACGAAAACATATTAATTTTTCCACGAAACTTTTCCCAAATTACAGATTGGTCGGAAAACATCAACCGAAGAAATTTATAAGAATCAAAATGTGTACTTATAATTATTTCGTAATTACAGATTGAAAATAAACTTTATAACTCATAAATTACATATCAGGGACCTTCGAGTAATAAAACTACAAACAAAGTATAATAAAATTGCGTCGCGATAGGTAGGTGCTGTCAACGTCTTTTAGTTAAAAATGCAGGGCTAACGCACCTTCAGGGCTAAGTGATAAGGATGACAAAGGCCACTATCACTGCGATGAAAATGACTTGGCAGAGTTACAACTGGTTCACCTTCATTCTTTTTATAAAATAATGATATTTGCAAAAACAAGGAAAATCAGTTTTTTGTATGTTTTTGCGTTTTACATCATTCTTAACAAATTTTTTTTCTATCACATTAGAGATGTGTTTTTTTCTGTCAAAAGTAGCTAGAAACAACAGTTCAAAAAAAATCTCTAAAGTTGCCATTTTGAGCAAGCCCGGAAGAAACTGTATGGCATAATTGCAATTTATTATTGAAAAAAAAAACCTTTAACTTCATTTCGTATTGTCTATGCAATTTATTTACTAACTTAAACCAATCCAATTTTAAAACCATACAGCCATTGTCAAAGAAAAACCAAAGACCGTTAAAAAAAAGTATCACCACTTCATTTCCCCATACATAACACAAAGTTTCCCGACACAACACTATTGTACTTTCAAAAGGGACAAAGTAATGTTCATACAGTATTCATGTGCGTGCGCGGGTCACGATCACGGACATCGAACTTGCATTTTTAAATCGATTACACCACAATGGGTGCGCGGAATCGATTCCATTTTTTATACTTATTTCCTTTTCCGATTGTATTCGTAATTAATCGAATTGTGTGTTAATAGCTTTTTCTTTCAATGTCATTTTTTGTGTTATTGACTATATAATATTTATTTTATTTATTATGTAATTTCTTTTTATAATAAATTTATTTTTAAAGCCTAAACTAAAAAAAGTAACATAAGTTTTCCTCATCTTAATATACAACCTAATAAATTTTGCAAGCCGGAAATAATAAGTTATATCTAACATCCCGACTACTCGTAACATAACAGCTTTAAATAACACAAATAATTTAACTTAAACCTCGAAAATCCCGATAAATCGTGCAAAGAGGAAGATAACGTAATAAAATCGCCATATACGTCCACTGCCGTCCACGTGTCAGGCCATAATAAAAATAAATGGTCTCTGCAAAACGAGAGAGTTCGCTCACCTCCCTAACCTAAGACAAGAGTTTGCGCTTACGCATCACGCACACATACGCGTTTGTAGGTCGCCACACGTATACACACACAGTCGCACGCACACAGACACGTCACGCCCACATGCGAGAGGGGCGCGTGCTCCGAACAAGTTTAGACAAACGGAAGAAATATTATTCTCTTTTTAGGTACAGCATTTGCTCATTCTATTCTTGAAATATGTATTTTTATGGCTTTCTTTTTGTCGTTGAAATAGGAATAGAAATTGTCGGTGTCAGTTTTTTATTGTTAGTGTTTGGTACTTTCTCGATATGTAATGACCGTTTTCAATATTATTTTCGTGTTGCAATTGTTTTTCTTTCAAGTTTATGAGCCAAGTGATTTAGATAGAGCTGGGTACATTTTATTCCTTTTTAAATAACTAGGGTTTATTTGACAACTATAGAAGAATCATCCAGTACAAAGTATGTTTCATAAAATTTGCAGTTTAAAAAATAGTTTATAATGCGCAATTTAATTATTCAACATGTCTAATTACTAAAGTATTAATACAACATATAAACCGATATTTTCCTTAGGTAAGAAAACATTTTCACACTTCCAATAATGCTGATTATAACAAAACTTTCGACCTATTTGCTACTAAAAGTGTCGTTTGAACGGTATTAAATTACAGGTATGCACTAATAAATACCGATAAATGTTGTTTATTTAACAAAAACCGATACCGTAACTTTTTGCGTGCGTTGCTCTTTGCGATTTTTGTTTGTGTGTGTGTGAGTGTCAGAGTCTTGACCTACGACAACAGCGTGTGTGAGTGCGAGTGGGTTGCGTAATTTTTTCAGTGATATATTGTAAAAAAAGTGTGTTGCGGCATTATAGTGTCATTGTAATTTAATATGTTTTTGTTATTTATTGGAAATTGTATTTATTTTGCTGTTTGACGCTTTATTGAATGAGTATTTTAATTTGGATATTGTAAATGTATTAAGATTGTTTTAGAACGTAAATCGTAATTCGCATATAAAACATAAATGGTTCTTTTGTAAGTAAACTGATTTTTAAAAGGCATGCTTTATTTCCCGCTGTTAAATCTGCAAAGGTTTGTGTTGGTATGTTTAGGTATGTAACAGTGTGTTTTTTTATTATAAACGATTAAAAAAAAACCTAATAATAAATAAGTCAGTAAGACAGGATTTTTGAATGTTCTTGTGTTCTTTCAAACGTTATGATTATTACTTAAACGGGGTAAAAATCGGCGGGAGGTGTAACCTAATCAACATTTGATGCATGCCTTGTGCAAAAGCAAAAATTTCTAAAACACCTCTTTGTAGAAAATATTTCCAAAAAACTTTTCAAGCAAGTATTGCGTGGTTTGAGAGAAATATCATAATAATTATCTTTATAACAAAGTCTGAGTCATGCAGTTGAGTAGTACAAAAGAAGTTTATTTTTAAGATCTGAGCGCAAAGTGCCTCTTTCTGTACGAGTTTGAAATAATTAAATTTTTATTCACTCCAACTGTATTGAAGCTTTGGAAAAGTTTTTGCGATGTTGCTTTTGTGAAAGAGAAAAAAGTTTTTGTATTATTTTTAAGTGTATCTGCAAACGAATTAATAATTATAACTAATAAAAACCACATAATTCTCGGTTTTGACTAATTTATTACAAAAAAAAATTACTTGTAAAAAAGTTATGTAACTCAGGTTATTCAATTGGGGTAGTTTAACTTTTGACAGTAAATCATTATAATATCTTTATTTATTACCCTGTAGCAAAATGTTATCACATAATGCAATTGTCTTCGCCATTTTATTTTCTATACTCGTAATGGCAAATCTATCATACTTCAAATCATAAGTTTGAATAGAAATGAGAAAGTAAGGGAAATCTTTTAAATTATGTGCTATTTTACGTTTTCTTACATTTTTCTTTTACAGTTTTAGCTTAGTTTATTACAAAATATTGTGGAACTGTGATAAAATCTTAATATTTGAAAGTTGTGCATTGTTTCAATTATTTTTAATTTAATTACAAGCCTGTTATCAAATACGTATAAGAACTATCCGATAATAAAGTTAATTAATTCAATAGTAGTTTAAATGTATTGAAAAAACTTTAAACAATTACTCAATAAGTAAGTAATTCCGACGGGATAACAGAGATTGCAATAATATAACCTAACTCATTGGTTGTCTGTTCGCAAATTATTAATTAATTATATTATTTAAAAGATCTTATCACATAAGTAATAGTAGAAAACTTTAGCGTAAAATTAGAAAAATAACAGTAAAATCTAGCCACTAAAAGCAAAGTTTTCTTCTCAACATTCCAAACGAATGAAAAAAAGAACTAAATGTCACACTGACTTTTACCGCTCTGCACTTTGGGTTAGGTTACTTTCTCTAAGTAAAGACTTAAGTTAAACTAAGTAAACAAGTCTAAATAAACTGTTACTTAAACTTTTACTTATCTAATTATGCCGGACTAACCGAGTGGTAAACGAACAATTACAATATTTTTTTTTTCACACAAAACATTGGTAAATGAATGTTGTATTTATGTAATTTTAAGTAGTGACATAAAATATAAAAAGAAAGACTAAGAAAAACTAATTTGCAGTAAAACTAACATAATTGCCATTAAGTTTTGCGAAAAAGCTCATCGATTGATTTTTCTTCACTCATTTATGGTAAAACTTTCACAAAATCTTCGAAGATTAAAATCAACAACAATTCCAAAGAATGCTGATAATTTTTACCATTTTATTTCACTTGCAAATACCAATAAGATACACAGGAATGTTACCGGAATCTATTGTTTATCTACTCGTTGAGAGGGCTATAAATCGGAAACTAGTTCGCGGAATTACGCAACAAGCTTTTAGCGTCCATTATAATAAAAATAAATACCTGCATTGAATCGTTTTACATCCAAATCGAGTCCTTAAACTCATCGCACAACTGTCAATCACTCACAAAACGAAAAAAAAAGCAAAACAAAAAAAAAATGGAAACGTCACTTCGTTACGTCACTTTAGTTTTTTCTTACAAAGGCGAAAGTAAAAAGTACATTCCGCCAAAAAAAAACTTTTTTCGCGATTTTTTCAACGCGAAATGTGTGTGTTTACGTCAACATGTATTTTTCAAATGTAAGTGTGCGGCAAAAAAATGGTTGTGCCCGGCTCCGGCCGTGGGCGTTCTGCTTATAAGTACTACTATAGTTATAGTAGGCACGGCATGGCATCGTAATGCACTTATGTGTACTTGCAAACTTTTTTATTATAGTCTGTTATATCTGAGCGGTTCCTTAGTTTGAGGCTCGCAAGTGGAATACTTCTTGGTGCTTGCGTGATTACGTAATCATGTTCTTTTCTTTTTTTTCAAAAAAGAAATACATTTTATTTTTTTTCTTACATCGATTACCTGTTATAGTTGATCATAGCTGGTCATAATCGGTACTGACGCCGCCATCTTGTTTTCGGAAATATTACAAAAAACTGCGCACTCCTGTCAATGTCATTGTTCTAAAGTGTCAAAAAATCCTTATAGCACTGTACCTTTGTTTCTTTGGAAGGTACAAATAGTGATATAATCCAGTTCGTACTTACATAAAGAAAACTCTACAGCTCTTATCTTGTTAATAATAATTACCTAGTAATAAGTATGTCAGTAAAACAGATTGTACATTATAATATTAACTCGGCCATCGCTTTCGAATAATATAACAATCGCTATTCGCATTCCTTAGGTACTGCATTTAATTTTAAATACCTTAAGACAACTTAGGTACCTCAAAATATATATATTCCATGCCTTTGGCCACATTACCAAGTAACAAGACCATTGCTTCCAGGAACTTTTCATCGCAACTTTTATATTAAATAGATTTGAAACATGCCAAAAAAATGATGTTTATTTTGTAAAATTCTCATTTAAGTGCAAAAAAAAGAGTTCCTTCTTTGAACTTCATTGACAAAAGAAAAGCAACATAACGCTATTTATATATATCAATATTACTGTCTTATTTTGCTTTTAATAGTTTTCATAAAGTATCAAGATCATTCCTGTGACACATTCGTCGATAGTATACAACTGATACAGAATGAATTAAGTTTTTATTGCGGCGCATACTCGCATGCCATCAACACTTGTGCCAGATTCATTTTAGCATATCACACGACGAGGCGTTTTTTTATGATTTATCTTTCTTTAATTAATTAATGTACATAATTACAGGTATTAGAGCACAGACTTTCTTAATTTTCCTAATATTTTCGGACTTATCAGTCTTTTTATATTTATTAACATAATATATTAGATGCAATCTAATACAAGCATTACACAAAAATAAATAAAAAGTATAGTTCTCTCTCGATATCAGAGAATTCCCTTCAAAGAATCGTTTCTCTTTAATCAAATACTGATATTGCCCTTCAATTGCAATACTTCTTACAGCGAAAGGATCAAGACTACATCATCGCAGTAAGTGATAGTGTGTGAAAGAGAAGGAATGTCTGCAGTTTTTCATCGCGCGTTCTACGGAGAAGTTTTTGCCGGACGGTTTTTATATCAGACCTTATTCGATGCTTTCTTGTAGGAAATATTTACTTTTTGCAGTATCTTCTGGCCTCTGCCGGTGGTCTTGATTGCGACCTGTTTTTATCCGTTTTTTATTTTCTTTTCTAAGTTTTTAGTGTTTGAAGTTTAATTAGAATTTAGTCCTTCTTACGCGGGTTAGGATTCTTTTTAGCTTGGAGATTGTGGTTTTGATAGTCACGAAAAATCGAAAGCCTCATTGTTGTAACTGTTAATATTTTGGGTCTTCTAAAATATTCGGTTAAATTATCATGTTTGACAAAGTGTCGTTGGCAGAATGTCGTGATGGAGGACGCTATTGACCAACATCTTCAAAAACGCGGCTTGGACAGGATGGTTGCGGAACCAAAGAATCCAAAAGTTGTGGAACAACTTGCATAATCAGCCTACCTTCAGTGTTGAGATTGAGACACAAACCTCCTCCAAGTGGTTCCCTCTCTGTAAGAGGGAACCACTTGGGAGAGGCCTAAATCCAGTAGTGGAATGGGCAGGCTATGTTGATTGATTTGAATGATGACTATTTTTGATAACACTGTCTAATTTCATACCTTTGTACAGCTGTTAGACTGAAATTCGCTTAGTATAAATGCGTTTTAAATTATTAATATACGATACTATTAAAGATGAATGTAATACGACTTGTTTTGAGTGTAAATGTTTTTGCATCATCACTTGTGCTATAATGTAATGTGTAAGCACCCACGCTAGAGGCGTTGTATGGAACTGCGTTGTAGATATGTGTTGTAGGAGACTATTTTAATTCTTTGGAAGCATATTTTATTTGGATTATTTTGGGTTTTCGTGTCTGAAGCCAAGTTTTTCCTACCTACAGATTATTGGTTAAATTTAAAATCTTCCTTTAACGAATCGTTTGTTTTTTGGTAATTTATTATTTCTTTTATTTATATATTTACAAATCGATAACATTTTTAAATATTTTTAAATATTTCTTAGAAAAAACAATATAAAACATTAAATAATACAAAAAAAAATGTAGCCCACCGGTATCGGGAACAGGGTCCAAGCTACCGGCCAAGTCAAGGATCCAGAGAGAGACGAAACTTCTTAACAATGTTATTATTATTTCAAGTAGATAAATGCCTATATAAATTAGATCTTTTCTTTACGCGTAAAATCACAGAGATCTTTTTTGCATTTTTGGGGAAAAACATTTTTTTTACTCTTGTTTTGTTTTTCTTCCTCTATTGCACAAATAGATGCAATTCACGCAATTCATTGTGCCTGAACTAGACTAAACCGGTTTTAACCAAATTCAACAAGTAAAGTACACAACAAAACATGACCTATGTCATTTCTCGTACAAAACATTATTAACGACGTAGCTATTTTTACTAAATCGATCGGCATAGTATATTAAATTAGAGACTACGCAATATTATGTCTACAGCGACCACCGGATATCGCTTATTAAGACGAAAGTGTATTTCGAACGATGACTCCTGTACTTCATTCAATAGTGCAAAGTATGACAAAACTCCGACAATTTAAATGGCAAAATATTGTCAACAGTGAGGGTAATTAGTGACAAAATAGCGTAAAATAAGATAATAATAAGTTTGTCACATCCTTGCTCGTATTATGAGTTGTTAAAAATAATCGTCAAGACGGGACTGGCGAAAATATTGATAGGGTTCTTTATAAATTAATTACGGTAACCGTGATCAATTACTACAGGTTATGCAGTTGTAAACTTTTAATTCGATTTAAATAAACCACGATTATGAATATAATCAAATTCTGGTAATCGGTTGCCGCATGTGATGCGGAGGAATGAGGAAAATGTCGTGAGTGTCAAAATTTTAAATGGCAAAATATTGTCAACAGTGAGGGTAATTAGTGACAAAATAGCGTAAAATAAGATAATAATAAGTTTGTCACATCCTTGCTCGTATTATGAGTTGTTAAAAATAATCGTCAAGACGGGACTGGCGAAAATATTGATAGGGTTCTTTATAAATTAATTACGGTAACCGTGATCAATTACTACAGGTTATGCAGTTGTAAACTTTTAATTCGATTTAAATAAACCACGATTATGAATATAATCAAATTCTGGTAATCGGTTGCCGCATGTGATGCGGAGGAATGAGGAAAATGTCGTGAGTGTCAAATTTGGATGGGTATAAGAGTAGAAGAAGACCAAATAAACGATGGATGGACTGTGTAAGAAAGGAAATTTCTGATGAGATGACGAGTAATAGAGAAGTATGGAAGAAAAAGATATGCTGCGCCGACCCCAAATGAATTGGGTTAAGAGAAAGAGAATGAAGATTCAATTTAGATTTAGAAACTTCGACGAAATTTAAGATATTACAACGAAACACCGCTGCCTTTTTCAACGTGCGTTCCAAATTACCAACCTCTTCTATAAATTCCTACCTATTTTAACGGTCGGTATGTACAATTACTTTATTAAATAATAAAATAGTAAATGACGAAAATACCTAATAAAGTAACAATTCATCCATAAATTGAACAACGTTACAATTTGCAAACAACACAAAATTAACAATTTGTCAACGATAAATAATTCATAACCACATCCTTTCCACATGCCAGTTTCCTGTGACAATTGTTACCGTTTTACTATAATCACGACGGAACTCTAAAAAGTATCCCCTAGGTACCTACCTAGGTTACTTAGAACCCATCCAAGCGATGAATGTCACAAATAAGGGGTTCCGTAATGATCACTTGTGGACCGACGGCCGATTATTGTCAATTTCGCTGTCGGTAAGTCCACGTTTATTGCGTTTAGATGCGGAACCCGGTCGTTAGTTGGCTGCATTGTGATTTTGAAATTAGTTTGTTGATTTTTTCAAATTCGATTTTAATTATAACCCATAGGTACATATTATGGTAACTTAGTAATAACTGTTCTGAATTATATGACAAACTGTCTGTCTTGCTAGAGATTTTGACCACTTGAAATTGAACCTACACCAAAACGAAATTTAGTATATTTTTGAACACTAGTGCCAGGTACACAGCACTATACATAAGACACACAGATACTCTTATCATAAAACACTGTATCTTTGAAAGCAGTAAAAGAAGATATTTTTAATCTCAGTTAAAGGTATCTAACCTTCAGTCTGTTTAAGTACAGACGCCAGCACATCAAGCTACCCGAAACTATCAAATTTTCCCAATCAACCTTGAACCAAAAGCTTTAGCGATAAAGTTGAAAATCTATTAAAGATATTTGGCAGATTGAAGTAGCTTGATGTTCTGGCGTCTGTACATTACTACGAAATTAAAGATAGCTCAATAAAGTGTTTGAAGTCGGGAAACCTAATCACAGTCATGATCATTCCCGGTAAAAAACTATACAAGCTAAGTAATACTGCAACATCTCTTGCAAAACATGTCAAACGCACGCGACCCTATTCAATATGAAAAAATACACTTCAATTTTAAACCTATTTCCCTCAAGAAATGGATAAACAAAAAAACATCAGGGGCAAAGCGAATAAGCCAAGAACCATTTGAGTCAAGAACAGAGAATGGTGTTCGTTAGTATCTTTTAATTTCAGCTAATTTTTATCTTCCAACGTCGACTCCTTTTTTACTGTGTAGCACAAGCCATTAGCTGGTATCTAGGAGGAAGGAGTGAACTTGATACTTTCAAGACGTTTGATTGGGACCGAATCTTGAAGAAAAGGTAAAAAAAAAAACTAAAATCAAACTAAAACTTATAGGAATATTGTGTTTAATTTAAACTCGATGTAAAAAAAAAACAAAGTAAAAATATTGATGTAATTTTGGTAAATCTCAAGTTTTAGTAAATAAAATAACTCTAGTTGCCCCTCTTGGTCTGCGAGCAACTTCTAACAAAATCTAGGTATGACTAAAATGAGTTTAGTGACTGAAATCGTCGATTTAGATTCATCTCTGAATGATGCTCGCATTGTTATCGCTCATAAAGTAATTGTTTTTATTTTATTCTCTCTCTTGATCAAAATTATAAATTAGTCTTGATTATATCTAATAAAGCAGTCATCACATCGTTACAGTAATAAAATTATAACTTTATTTATTGTGGCGCTAGACCTTATTTCCTTATTAAGAAAACTAGGTAATGTTGTTTTATTTTACTATTAAACGGTCTCCGGTATAATTTTATTGATCTGATTAATATACCTGTCGTGCTCTTTCAATGTTTATTTATTTGATAAATAACGTAGCTCGTTTTCTTGCTCAATATATGCATGATATACTTTGCTAAGTAACTTTGTGTAAAACGCCTCCAAGAAAAGATTGAACCAATGAATTGATTAAATTGTTGATGGTTAAATTCAACTTCATTTACTTAAATAAATGTTTCGTAAGATTAGCAACTATTTCAATTTAACCCAACACAATTGACATTAGCTTTCTTCTCAGCAAGTATCAAAATCATATCATCCAACATCCGTACTGAAGAAATCTAATTTTTGCCGAGTTTTTCTCTTATTCCGGCGGCCCCCAGAGGGCGGTGTTTTCCCGCCAATTTGTGTGTGCTTGTGAAAATTTAACCGTTGTCATGTCGCACCGTTTCACTTCGCGTTAATGAAGTGTTATTTGTGAACATCTCCTGTTTGCTTTTTATGTTTGTTTTTGCTTTAAAATATTTTCTAAAGTTTTTTGTGAAAAAAAATTGAAAGAAAAAAAAACTGAATTCTAGTTGCGAAGTATAAAATTGTTTGATAGTCAACAAAATTTAACATTTTACGCGCCATCTTCATTAACGGCTATATTAAAAAATGATCAATAATAAAATATTCATTCCCGAAAAAGGGGCAGGTGTCCTTTCGCCACAAAAAACGATGTTTTTACGACCACTAAGAAACTTTTCTAATAATGTTCCGAGTTAAGAGTGTCCTGCCGTTAATTGCGAAATAAATTTTCAAGTTTTAACCAATAAACGCTTTCTCATGAGTTACGGGCGAAGGAAAAAAAGATTATGGCGAACGGTGTAAGAAAAATGTTCGTGGCTGTACTGGGTCGTATTCATAGACGGGACCTAGATAATTATGTACTACCTAAGACGACCTCAAAAAGTACACTGTCTATTCAATGATCCGTAATATAATACTCACAAAAACCAAAAAATAAACAAAACAATGAAAAAAAATGTAATGGTAATGTATAGATAAATAATAATTTATACATGATATTCAAGTATTAGTAACATTGTAGTAAAAACCAGTTTAAGAAGTATGATACGTGTCTTAAAAGTTGCTAAATAAAATAAATATTTCGAAACGGAATCAACCTATACTTGTCTTAGAATCATGTGAAATACAATCTGACATGTGTATTAGTGATTTTAGCAGAAAATGAATGGGAATGTCTTTACGTTTGTAACTTATAAGCTTAACAGGCTGTTATTATTAATAGTAACGACTATTATATTGAAACGGTTACACGTGCCATTATGACAGTAGAACTTCAAACAAAATATTATTAACGTCAAAGTATGTAATAATATTTATGAGAAATAATATTAACAAAAACCTGATCGTCATTTTCAGTTACATAATTAAATAAGAAAATTATTTATTTTGCGACCAAAGCTTGGAGTGGCAGACAGTATTTAATACATCAGGAAATAAGTAAGATAATACTGACATAACTTGTCTCGACTAATTAGTTCATGTTTTACTTTTATTGAAGTGTAAATCAGGCGTTGTTAGGCTTACAATAAATTGTCACTGATAGATCTTTAGACGTTTTGCCAAGCTAGATATCCCGCTATTGGTCAAAGGCCTCTCATACAAAGAAGAAATGAGTATTGATCTCCACGCTTGCTCACTGCTTGTTGATTTATTGGTAATAAAAATATTGTCGTATTTTCTATGAACAATGTCTCAATATCTTTGATTTCTTTATTTAGAATTAAGAGTGTTAAGAAAAAAGCATAAAAGTTAGTGAAAAAATTTAGTGTTTGACTATCTGTTATAACCACAACAGTTGATGGACTATTAGTAATACTTAGTACCGGCAAACGGTTTTTTTTTTTCAAATAATTTTAAATTGTCATAATTAGTTAAGTATCAAGTTAGTAAGACTGATTGATGATTACTATTTCAATTTATAAACAAATGAAATGTCGTAAAAGACCAAAATATTTTTTATCATTTCGAATTATAAATTAACCGTCTCGAAAACTTGAGAAAAAAAATCCCTGAGCTATGAATACGGCTATAATGGCTTGGAAGAAAATTATGAAAGATAGGAGTAAAGTGGTAAAAATTACCAAAACGGGATGGGGCGATCAGTTGACGTCATTTTAAACGTTACCGTTTGTTGTGTCACGTTTTGCTGAAAAGGGTTGAGCAGTGAGCACTGTGAGTGGTGTTTAGGGTATATTTATTTTTTAAATTGTAACTCAAAAGTACGTGAGCCTTACTCACACTAGAAGAAAGTGTTTTAGCAAAATGTATTCGTCAATGTAGAGGAAAAATTAAGGCCAATAATATAATATGCATAAAGCACAATGAAACAGTACCGTTCCCACACTTCCCACTGCTGGGTCATAGAACTTATCTCTGTAAAAGAGAATAGGTTGAAATCAACAACACGGGCCCAGTGCGGGTTACTTAATAAGCATAATTTACAGATAAGTAAAACGTTTAATGAAATAAGTGCAGCTTAAATCTATTTTGTAAATGATATCTTATTACTATTATAAACGCGTTAGGTTGTGAGTTTGTAACGCTTTCACGCAAAACTACTGAACGTACCTTGATGAAACTTTACAGTTATATAGTTTATAACTCAGAATAACACATAATTATGCCATAAATAATGAAGAAGAAAAAAAAAAGAATGTATGCTATTGAAGCTGGTACTGAATAAAACGTCACTCGACAGTGCATCTTTTCTTGTTTTTTTTAAAAGAGCATTGCAAAACTCAATCATTTCGGTCTACTCAGGTATTTTATTGAAAACATACTAAGATGTTATTCTATTCTTAGAACGGTGGAGTACTAAAAGTTTTAATATAACCATGCAATATTCGCCACTAACATAACGGTTTCTTGGAAAAATCGATGTCATACTAAATTATTCAGCCAAATCCAATTATGTGGATATTGAAATACAGTTTACCTTCAATAAAATAAATCTACCTACTCGTAGTTATGTTAACGAGCTAATATTTCGTAGACGGTTTTCTTTTATGAAACGTGAAGGAAAAAAACTTAGGACATAATTTAAAAGATCTTTCAAATTGCTTGTCGATTGCAGAATCAATACAGTTACATACTTTTTACACATCCATCGAAATTATCTGATACTAGTAGTAACAGAGAGAGACTTGCCAATTCTTCTCCATAGAGATCTACGCTTTGAAATGGGCAACTATAGTACTTTCACAGTTTTGATGCCTTGTGACGGGAACTGTAGCTACATTTCATTGTTGTCTTTGTTTCGACAATTCAAAAGAGCCTTATTTAGATTTTTGACAATACCTATATAAGTTTACCCCAAAAAATTGCGGATAAATGACTTAAAAAAAATGTGGTCCCATATCATAACGCATTTGAAGCAGTGACATACTGTTGCCATATTTGATACGTTAGACTAAGCCAGCCCTTGCAAGAATATTACGATTTTGTCCATGATGTCTCAAATATCTTTGCTTTAGCTAACAATAGAAAAAAAATCCCTAACATAAAAGTGTCACACCTCATTGAAAATTCAAAATGGCGTAAAACGTTACACCTAATAAGATTTCATCGATTTACTTCATAAAAAGATAAAAAGTCTTAGAGACTATCAGGGATCCTTCCAAAGCTATTAACTTTAAAAGCTGGCTGGTCATTATACGTTCTTTTTTTAAACGGTTTCCCCCCCTTCCTCCCTTGGAACACTTTTCATAATTACTGCTCCCTACCACCCCTTGTTACAAGATGTTACAGTTAGAACGTTTAAAAAAAACAATTTCATTATCTTTGCTTCTGTGATTTTAAAACGTCGCGAACTTTTTCTTTTTTTCTGAAAGGTTTGATGTTAATTCTTTTTTATAAAAGGAAATGTATATTTTTATTTTATTTTATAAGGAGCGTGATATAAATTTAATAGGTTAGCATTGATTAAATGAGATACCTACCATAAAGTAATGCGAACGGTGTCAATACCTAGAAATCGGTGAGTCATTAGTGGATCAATCTCTCTGCTAAGCATATTCTCAGTAAAAATAGAGCAAACCCAGTGTATTCCGTATTTATACCAGTCAAAGTATACTTTAGAATCTAATAGAGGATATTATTGTGACGTGATAATGTGATACCTAGGTGTTGTTGCATCTGCTTAGACACCGTCACTTACTCAGAAATCTATTTCTGTTTATTTAGCAAGATTAAGATTGATCTAAGGCTAAAACTGGCCAGTATCAAGTCTTAAAAAACACAAAAAACTTCACTAAACACATTCATTCTTTTTCAGTGCCAATAAATAAGCCAACATTCAAACTGAAAGAAAAGAACAACTTCTAAAAACTCAAACACTCAACATACATCATTAAAGGCATTTTTAAAACAATATTTATACTTAAAGGGGCCGCGGAACAAAAACTAAGACAACTTAACCGAATTGATTTATACGAAAAACGTACCAAGTACAGTCGCAAAGAAAAAAAATAAACGAAAAAAGAGACAAACACATGTCGTAGTACGACGGCGAACGTCAAAATCGTCTCAATTTTGAAACGAAAAACAATTGCGATTTGAATTTTAAATTCGCTCGGTCATTTTCGGTGGATTTTTTCGGAAAGCGGCACTATAATAAATCTAGAGGCAATAACGATAAATTCATTGCGAATCGACATGCAAATGTTGAAGGATTTTTTTCGACAATGTGTATCGTACTTTTGTTTTGTGTGCCGAAAGCTGTGGAGTTGGCTGTTTTGACTTTGATTGTACTTTTTGGTGAAACGATGTTATGTTTATGTTTCGTGTGTTAAAAAAACATGTTTGTTTGTACCGCCAAAGGATTAACAGAAAAACAAAACGATAGGATGTCTTGACAGTCAAATAATACGTAGAATTTAATAAGTCTGAAGGCTACATGTCTGCTCAAGGACTTGTATTATATTTGTATTTTATATCTGTCTAAATAATACTTATTTTTGTAACCTAACAAAATATTAGTTGTCTGTAGAGTCTCTCTATTACTCATATTTTTGATACTTTGGTTAGGCACACTTTATTTTATTGAGTAGGTACCGAATTAATTTAACATAGAGTACCTAGACTAGTATTTATACTAGCCTAGGTATAGTTTAATGTAATGAATACCTCTATCAAACCTAAAACCTATAAAAAAACATACGCGTGTCTAATCTACTCACAGGATTTTTCTCAAAACTTGTTTTCCTTCGACTCCATAGTTCTCGTCGGCGCCGCCCACAAAAGATCAAGTACCCGACCGCGTACAAAGAGTGCAGTTTTTATTTTGCCCGAGTACACTTTTCCGTTTCGGCCGACGTGGCGGGCTCTTTATTTTTTTCGAGCACCTGTGCTTTTTTGCATTATTTACATGACTGTACTTTTTTAAAATGCATGCTGCCCTGCTTTTGTAAGAGTTTTACTTAAAAAAAGAAGCTTTTTTTCTCTAAATTTACGAGTAGTTCTTGTAAAAAGATTAGCTCGGTTTCTGTGGATTTATTGTCATTTTAAAATGCAGCGATTCACTATGTTACTGTAAATTTATTCTACGTCCGTGCCTACATAAGTGCATTATCGGAGGAAGAGATACCTACATACTACAGTATAACCTTGTTTGTTCCAATTTCCACCTGACGTAGGAAATTTAACAGAATATTAATTTTCAATTTTTATTTATCTCCACTACCAATACCTATAGATAACAAAAAATCTAGTACCTACCCACGTAATGACGTAACACACGATTTAAATCCGATATCTCCAATACCTTTAAAATTGCAACAATAAAATGCAGATGCATAACATCCCGTAACAAGTACTTCCTGACTTATCATACACCACCTTGTACGCAGATGGTAATACAATTTACAAAAAAAAAAAAACCGAAAAACAAAATGGCGCTTGAATCTCGATTAAATAAATTGTTAACACGCCCGCGGCGTTTTATCGCAAGATTTTTTATCTTGGACGATTCTATGCGAAAACACTTCCCTAGTAATGAATATGCAACATTTAGATTGAGCCTAGATACTTTATAGTTCCTGTAATATAAAAAAAGAAACGCCTTACGCCACCCACTGCTTAGATTCATGATAAAACACTTTAGTACTAGATAAAGTTGTATTTATTGGGAGCTTCACGCTAACGGGGACTTTATAAAAATTAAACTCACCTTATAAAGTTAAAGTATTATTAGTTATTGGCAACGCGACCAATACCCAGTTTATTTGGGGACTGCGATTTAGCGACTGTGTATGACGAAGTTTGTTTACAACTACTACACAAAAGCCATAAAAATCAAAAACAAAATCTTTAAAATCAAACTCAATTTGGAACAGCAAACACATGTTCATTTATTAAAGAAAAAGAAAACAACAAAATATAAAAGAATAGCAAAAAACTGAAAAAAAAAATCACACACACAGTCGCCGTCTCGCGCCCCCTACTCTTGGAAGATAACAATACACATTGAAACAGATGCCAACTCACTCGCTGAAGTGTCGACCAGCACTCCTCGAGGGTTCTCTCGCTGATGCTCTGGCCTGACCGCGCTTGTTGCTGTGGAAGAATTCCCCAATTAGGATTTACGAACAACATCTAGCACCTGATACTCTGTGTAACGTTTTTATTTATGTAATTCGGTATATTTATTTCTGAAAAAAGATATTTAAATGTTTTAAAATTACAATGAGTTCCAGATACTGTAATTTTAAGTTGGTGATAAAAAAATAAAGTAGGTAGTTACAAGATAGTATAGGTAGTCTTTTTGTTAATAAGACAGCACAATAAAAAAAACTATTAGTTTTATGAGAGTTATGAATAGTAGTGAGCTCCATTGCTTTTATAAAATAAAGATAAAAGTAAAATATTATAAGTGCTAGTCTAATAAAGTGAAATGAAACAGAAATAATAGAAAAAATGAAGCTCACTTCAGAAAACGGCACTATGAAAACTCATTCAAATGAATAATATTTTATAACAAAAAGTAGTAACTTGAATAAGTAAAGGTAAGCTTCGTAAAATTAAGTGAGTTTCTATTATTAGTCGCTCATTAAATTAATTTATTCTCATTTTGATAAATGTCATCTTTTAAACGCAAATCTTTTTGCTATTATATTTTTACTTTACGTAATTGAGTTTCCATCGCAGACTATCTACAGAAGAAGGAAAGAAAGAAAAATAATAATTACATCAATATTGAGGCTATTCAGGACATTTACCAGAGCGAAGGGTAACATCGCGTTGCGATCACCGAGCGGCGTCTCTCCTGTTGGCGACTGCTGTTGCGGCTGCATGCGGAAATAAAGAAATGTTATTTCCTTTTTTTCTTAAAAAAGATAAGTTCTTTTTCGCAATAGTCGGAAAATAAAAATTTTATTAATGTGGGAAATAGATTAAATAAGAACTGAAATATGATTAAGCATTTTTGAATTGCAAATTCAATATTATAGTGATTTTTAAAGGATATTGTTCGATTTATAAGAAAAATTAGACAGGTTTTGAAATTCGGAAACGCAGACGATTTTAATAAGAAAGTTTTAGTAATGTTAAGAAACCAAAGATGTTTATGAAAACACAATATAAATGAGGAACAAGACATGTTTAACAATGCATTAAACCCTCTAAAAAGCGACATAGCAATGTTTTAATACAAGCAAGTAAAAAGTTAGGTAAACCCATGACTTAAATTAGTAAAAAACATAAAAAACATAAAATAACACTTACCAAAACTAGGTTTGTTACCAAAATCTACACAACACTTCGTGCACATGCTTGTTAACCAAGGGTTAAAAACAAAATATAATAAAAAACGCTACAGAACCGGTTAAAATAAAGCTCGATGTCCACTGAAAAAATACATTTCTACTTTTGTATTCCATTATTTATGGGGTGATTGATTTCAATTTATTCCGTTGATTTAACTGTATTTCGCGATGTAACTTCTTTAGGAAATAATTAGTTTACCCAGTCATCTTGTTGACTTTTCATCAATTTGATCATTTTGTTTAGTATCAGTTTTGTTTCTTAAAAAAGGAATAAGACACACACAGAACCTGTGTGTTGAATGACTTGTAAAGGATATTGTACAATGACTTTTACGATTTCTTCTTTAATTTTGTTTTACTCTTTCTTAGATTTGTTTATTTTTTCAAATAACAGTGGACAAAGTCTTCAAAAAAAGCGCAACATAAAAAGTTATAGCGCGATGAAATCGCAAAAAACTTTTACTAAAACTAAATATAAAAAAAAAACAGAACAGTCACGACATTTAGAGTTAAAAATGTATTTACATCGATATTATTGAGTGTTGATAGTAAATTTACCAGCGCAAACGGTACGATTGATCTCTCGCTCATGGTGGAGTCGGCTGACGGGGACTGTTGCTGCTGCTGGAGTCCCAAGAAGCGGCGTGAAAAAGAGACAGTGGCTGGTCAATATTTTGTTGATTTACTAGGTTTTGGAGCGACAGAAATACAGTTTTTATTGGGAACCAATATAGGATAGTCGCTTTTGGTAGTTTTTGTGGATTATATTTTTCTTCTAAGATCATAATTGGCTACATTGGATATGTGTAACTTTTTCTAATTCTTGAACTCAAATTATTCAATAAAGATAGAAAGGAAGAAGTTTGCTTGCTATATTCTGCTTTGACACAGTCATTATTTCGTTCGTTCGTTATTTTAGTAAATAACATCAAAACAGAAACAACGATCATTGCTCTTGCTATTTTTTAAGCATTGTGACATTTCTTGCTAAGAAAAACTTTTGGTAGCGTTGAAAATGCACCGCGTCTATTGGTCCGCGCTTATTTCTCTTACATTAAACACGGAAATGCACCCGCAAAACATTTACAACAAGAAAAAAAAAACAATGAAATTCATTATTTTGATAGCCAAACCCTTGACTCAACAATAAAAATATTAATAAATCAAATTTTAATTAACTATTCTCCTAAAAAACTAAACCACAAAAGCGCAAAGCGACGAACCGTTAAATCTCAATTTACGCAAAAAAACCGATGAATGCGGAACACGAATCTCGACAAACCGGTTTCGTTATTCAAACAAAAATTTCGTGAAACAAAAAAAAAAGATTTGGAAACAAATAACTGTCAACACCCCTTTGGTGAAACAAAAGAGTAGGAAAAAAATTAAAAAATAAAATGATCGCGTCCCTAATCCTATGCCGTGGGAATCGCAAGGTGAATCGTATCTGAAACTAATTTAAAATGTAATATTCTTTCGCCTGTTGTTTTCGAATTTTTGATTAAGAAAGTTATTACTATTTGCGTTTTTTGTTTTTTATTTCAACTGTTTCAACAATTCGCTTTTTGAAATTTTAATTTTAAATTGAGATTCGTGTTCCAGGAAAACTAGTTTTTCGCACGGAAATAGTAATGCTCGTTACATTGAAATTAGACTTTTGTAAAATACAAAGAGGTTTTATGAAAATCTAGAGGATTTTATATATTTTAGTGAATGAATCAACTTGAATATTTGGAAACATTTACACACACGATACGGAAATACGCCCGACAATACAAATAAAATACAATAAGATAAGACAAATAAAAGTAAGATAGCCTAAATCTCCCGCCAAAACCATTTCTTTTTTTGTAACTTCAATTGTAAATCCAAATATACGTTATTGTAATAAAAAATATCACAGAAACGGGACGTCAAATACAAAATAATCAAACCATATGCCGAAAACAAACAGTCATTGAAAAAGAAAAAAGTAAATCGACATTGCCGACAAGTTGATCACAGGTAATAATAGAATTATCACAGATTATTGTTATTTACATATCCTTTGTAAAACCGGATGCGGCATAAGGACACAAAAAAAGATTTTAATAATAACTTTGACGAAGGACCTTAACCCTTTCTTGGGTTAACAAAGCTTTACAATATGTTGCCTTGGCTTCTTTCTTTTTTTGTTAATTTGTAAGGAAGGGATCATTCAAATTTGGAACGGGTTTCACCTCGGAGTAATCTGAGGTCAGTTGATCAAGAATGTCTGAAGACGATAGACGTGATTTTTAAGTATTTTTGTTTCGAAATAAACACGTATTTGTTAACTTTTGATCGTAATATAAAGTGATGTGATATAATGTTGAATATAGGGACCGTGTTATGAGTTTCAGTGAAAACATTTCAGTAATTTTCTAAGTTCAGGTAAGTTTTCACGGTTGTCTTGCCGTCGGTGTTTAAAGTATTCGTGAAAAACGTTTGAATTTTCCACTTTCTGAGACAGTTTTGTTCCTTCATATATTCTACACACACCACTTAATAGTTGTTGAAAATAATAACTAATGATAGGGTTCTAGTTTTTCAAAATAATCACTTTCAAAATAGATTACAAGAATTTTCCTAACCCTAAAAACACAACCTAAAATTCTTGCAAAAGTTATAAAACAAAAAACTCACCTGAATTTCATTCACCAGCTTCTCAGTCATGATCTTGTGATCAGGTGTTGCTGGCGGCTGCGGCGTAGGGGGAGCCGGCCCTTGCTGACTGTGGCCCTCCCCCAGCTGGTCCTGGCTGGGAGAGCCTGGCCGGCTTCTGTTCCAGAAGTCCTGCATCTTAAACTGTCTCTGCGCCTCAGCCGCTTGCTGCAGGGTCGGAATGTGAAGCGATAGAGGGGCAGCGCGGAGGTCCAGCGCGCTCCCACCAGCCGAGGCTTCGCTGTTCCCTTCGGCGGCTGTCATCTTGAAGGAGTTCTGAAGCCAGCTCGCTACGAAGTTGTCCTCCTCTTTGGGAGGATCCAGCAGCCTAGGGAACGGCGGCGCGGCGCTCGGCTCAAACGCGCCCTCGCCGCCGACCTGCTCGCCCTCTTCAGCTATTTTCGGTACTTTAGCCTCCCTCGGTGAGCCCTCCTCTACCGCTTCCGTCTTCCGATACTCATGGAGGTCCCTGTACCTCTCCTGCAGCGCTAGGGATATGTTCTCATTGAAGTATTTCAACATTAATTCCAGTTTCGGACGTATCGTCACAACGAGGACATGCGATCGCTCGCGGTTCTTTTATTCACACTCTTTTCGTACTCCGACGATGTCTTCGGATCTGCAATACAACAATCTTTTTAGCGCGGCGCGTCCGAAATATTTATTCGAAAAAAGTTATCGCGGTTTAAAATTTATTTTAATTTTTCGCGGCCGAGTCACCCCCGGAAAAGCGCAAGTCCCGTGGAAAGCGGAAACGAGACCTTCTTGAGACGCGGGCGGACGACGACTAACTTCTTGGTGGAAAACTTGAGCGTCGCGACGCTTTCTTGCGGGGTGGGGCGGACGCGCGCGCCAGGCGAAGACGCCGGTCCAACTAGCAAGACGCGGCGCCGCCCCCGCCGCCTTAGACGTAGCCAAGAACATCCCCACCGACGCCGGGCGCACGCGCCCCGCGTTTTTTCCGCGGAAAAATGCGTCCGGTCAAGGAAAAGACGGCGCGGCCGGCGACGAGCGGCCGCCGTGTGACCGCGCCGCCTCACCCCGCGCGCCTCGCCTCGGACACACTCGGACACAATTTCCCCAAAAACGCATGACGGACCACTTCGGACTACGGCCGAAATAAGAACTATTAAAAAGGGCGCTTAGGACGCCGCAGGGTGGTCGCCCCTCTCGCTCGCCCGACCCCGAGCCTATCCCACCCTTGCATGCTAGAACGGGACAAGTAGAGCTCCCCATTTTTTTCTAAGCCGCTATTAGTGAGGGAGGAAATGAAAAAGAATGGGTTTCTTTGTGATTTTTTCTTAATGACGTCTGTCTCGCTCGCGCTTTGAGGGTTTGTATATCGCTGTTTCGCGTGGAGTTTTTAAGCATTTCTTTTCGCGACGCCTCTTTTACTATTGTGTTTTTTTTTTCTGTTCAGGCGGGGCTTAGCTTATGGGGATTTGGCCAACGATATTTTTGTGAGATTATACTTTTTCCTGTTTTACCTAAAGTTGAGGAAGTGGGTTGCGAAAGTTGTGTTTTTCCGCCTTCTTTATATATTTCATTCTTTTTAACTGGGGAAAAAGTTATTTTCAGAAACATTTTGTAATCTTTTTAACAAATTCTTTTCCGTTTCCAGGTACGATATTACTTAAATTGAAGAGTTCGACTAATGTTAAGTTTTTTTTAAGTAAAGTTCAATCTACATAAACAATGTTTTGTATCTAAGTAGGGCGCTGTATTCGCTCCCTCGCGGAGCTTTTCCTTCGCGAAAAGGTCCTTTCGCTACCCCACGCCAGATGGCGTAACTTGCTACGAAAATTTTCTTCGTCTCATACTTGAACATACAATGAGCATTTTCAATTAATGTTAAGAGAATTCTGATAAATGTGACGTATGTTTTAGGATTATTGGTTATTTATTTTGTAGTTGAATGTTATTTTCTTAAGCGATTTAATTCGTTACTTGATATTAGTAGATAATTATGAACTGAGCTGCCCTCTACGTCTTATTTTTAAGGGATGAACTATATTAGACTGAGATTGTAAGTTATTGTAAATAAATGTTTTCCTGTGTTACTGAACTGTTTTTATAGGGTTTTATATTGGTAAATTATTATTTTAAGCATTTTGCGCCTCTCTTGTAGTAATTTACAAAAACTATGTTAAGCTTTTAGATTTGTTTAAAGGAATTTATGTTAGTTCTTAAAAACATTATAGATTAATAAGAAACTGCGTTTTTTATAAACGCAGTTTACAAAACTAAATTTTTCTGTTACAAATATAGAACAAGTTGATTAGATGTAGAAAATACTGTTTGTATCCTAGAACCGAAAATTTAAAAATGTAAGAAATTTAGAATAAGTAGATCAGAAATATTGTTATATACATAAAGACTGTTATAAACCACTGCCACGTTTCAAAACCCTGTAACTACCATTTTTCAAATAAACTTTTCAAACAACACCAAAGTTTTTTCTATCACCACACCTTCGTACCTCCCGCCATGCCTCAACAAATCATTAGCAAGTATAAATTGCTATAACGATATAATGTGCAGGAGGGGCACATGGGAGTGACTGTAACACGCTCTATGCACACGGTAGGTATTTGAAATGACTTAGAAAAATGGCATGTATTGTGTTCTCAAGGTGAGGCAATTAGCAGTGGGTAGGTAGTTAGATAGATTAGCTAGATATTTTTAATGGCTGATTATTTTTTGTTTATTTTTCTTTTTTGTTTTCAAAATTCCAGTTGTGTAGTTATGGGTCTAACTGTAAATACATATTTTGTAAATGAAAATAAAATCGGTGTGTTTTACAGATTATTCAAAGTTAGGTTTTCTTTATTTCTGAGGAAACCAGCATGCCTGCGAGATATTTGTCGACGGAATCTAGCGCCAAGTCAGAGGCCCATTAAAACTCATTCAAACTTAGACACCAGGTCAGGCACTAACCACAAGATAAAGACGGGTGAATTCAAAAGTATATTTTTTTAAGATTGAGAATCTATCTTTTATGTTCGTAAGTATGGGAAAAATGTACTTAGAATCAAAACAAAAAACAATAAGTACAAAGTAAAGAAAATTCAATTGGTTTTTAAAGTTGAACTGTTCAACATTAGTAATAGAGGCAAAAGTATTCGCAACTGCTCTCCTAAGAGCAGATAGGGGTTGAGAAAGCTCTCAGAGAAAGCGGAATGTTGGAGTAGAGGCCGATAGATGGCGAAACTAGTCTCAAAAATTGAGGTTCTTATACGGAAATCGACGAAAAATATGCGAAAAGAGAAATATTTGTGAGAAATAATGTTTTGGGATATTTAACTAACTCCATAAGTTCTTTAACAATTAATTATTTTTATATTTCAAAACTATTTAGACTTAGTCTTTGGTTACAATTTCAAAGTTTTTTTTTGTAGCTTTCATTTGTGTCTTAGTTTTTCTTCTCTCTTTAGTCTTATGTTTCAGTTATGAAAATATATAATTAGGTAAATACTACATAAACACAACAACATATTGAAAAAGTTGTCTTGAGCTGATTGAAGAATAATTGTATAGACTTTTATCAACTCAAAGAAAACACTAGATGACGCCACTAAATAGTAAGTAAATGCTATCCTCTTCTTAAGATAAGCATAGAAGAAAAGATCGTTTGAGTAGTTCTTTCACAAGTTATTATGCCTTATGACTGTGACTGTAGCTTAGCTTTTTTTTAATTTCAAAAGTGCCTGTAATGGTCTAATTGAAATAAAAGTTTTGAGTTTACCTAAAAAAAGATTCTCGATTTCTTTTTAAAAATAGAATTGGATAATGCTAACGATGTGTCTCAGACCGTATAGTTAGAGCAAGAAGTTATTACTGTTGGGCCATAGACCTCCTCTTTGTAAGAGAGGACTGTGAAATTTTTGGTTCTAGGATATTTCGGTTTCCTCATGATATTTTCCTAAACCATGTGAGGATAACATAACATGACATCACGACTCTAATTCCAGAAGGGTTATGTAAAGGAGTACTTAATAGTACACCCACATTTCGCCAGTTATATTTAAGCCCAATGTAATAGGGAACGAGCGTATTGATTCAACCGGGTATAAATCTAGACTCCGCGGCTGCTACTGAAAAAATCCTGATGGAAAACCCCATAACACTTTGCCTGACCTGGGATTCGAACCCAGGACCTAAAGCTCAGTAGTGGCGCTTGCGACCACTAGATCAACGAGGCAGTCATTTTGAGAGCAGTGACGAAGAATTTTTTTTTTACAAAGTATCTGGCAGGCTTCGAACACACCAATAGAATTAACGGTAATAGTCGTGGCTGTTTCTAGTTGGTCTCCACTACTCTCAGCCTGACTTGGCCTGTCAGAC
Organism: Eurois occulta; assembly: GCA_950022335.1. Taxonomy (NCBI): domain Eukaryota; kingdom Metazoa; phylum Arthropoda; class Insecta; order Lepidoptera; family Noctuidae; genus Eurois; species Eurois occulta. The sequence continues at coordinate 3,839,620 of OX465502.1, forward strand.
GTCCTGTCCTGTCTAGCTAGAAGTAGAGGTAAGGATATTTTAGACCTTCGTAATCCTTACGTAGGCTTGTATTTTGGTGCGAATTGCCAGAGCCTTCTGCTGGCTAAGTTAGTAAATAATTGATGAAAGAGACTAATGGGAATACGAAGTAATCTTGACTTGGTACTTAAGAGCAGAATCCTATAAAAAGCTGCAAGTTGGAGCACTTTACGAGTTCCATTTTCCTGTACTATGAATTTATAAGTGTAAGTATGGTTACGTAACATACTTTCAGTCATCGTGAGGGCAGGTTCTAGTCTGTATCATAAAATAAACTACAAACATGTAGGGAAGGACCTTACAACTTAAAATGCCGAAGCTAGTACTCCTTTAACAATGTTTACGATCTCCCTAACGGACAGACAGCCGATCGTAATAATAATATCGAATTAAACAATGAATCGAATGGCCCGCGAGTTTGACCCTACGTTTTAGGGTGCTCTCTACAATGGGTTCAAAATTATATTGAAGATTCGAGAGATCGTACTTAACTTTTAAATGTATGTGTAACGACTGTCAAAGATCTACAAATGACAGCCGGGACCAACAGCTTAACGTGCTTTTCGAGGCACGGAGGAAACTCGGTACGAAAAAAAAAACAAAATGATATTATCAATTAAATAATTTGTAAAAGTGTTGGAATTACTGTACATTTTTGACAGGCGATGAAATTCCGAAATAATTATGTACTTTTCTACTGACTGTCTAAACTAGCCGATGGTCCAAATTACAATAAGATTGTGGTGGCAGCTCTTTGCCTAACCGCCAATCGTGATAGTACCTATTTACTGACACCGACTACATTGGTATGCAAGTCCTAAACTTCCATTAAAACGAAAACAACTTTTTCCCCTACTCTTACAAAACAGTCTACAAAACGTAACTAATTAACAAAACATTCAAGCCAATAAAATAGAAAGGTGTAGCAGATCTATCACTGATACGGACAGCCCGATTTATTCCTGTGCCAAGTGACAGGTTAAAACGTACCTTATCTTTATCTTTGAGTAGCTTGTAAAATATTTAGCTTATTTAGCTTAAGTGAGTGCTGTATTTTTAAGACGGGTGCTGGATCAGTTTATGGAGAAAAGAGGTTATATTGATCGTTTTAGTTGTTTTAAGGCCATACAGTGAGTAAGTATTTCTCGAGATACGAGTAGGATAGTATTTTCCCTTTGACCACTGTTATTACAATGCGTTTTTGAATTCATTTTTTAGTTTATTGTTAGGTTAGGTTAGTTAGTGTAATAATATAGTTAGTTTGCCTACATTAAATATACTTTCGATTAGTAAAATCTTGAATAGTAGAAAACAAGTGATGTATTCTAATGTTGCAATATTTCGTTGTAATAGTTATTTTTTAGGTCTAATGAGTAACTACACTTCTAAAGAATTAATCAATAAGACTTAACTTTTGTAATTTTTGAATACCAAAAAATATTATATTTCTACATTGATTACAGATTACATTGATCCTGTGTTATTTAAATGATTTTTTTTTCTGATTGTTTAAATAACAAAATTATTTCTGTCCAATTGCGACACAAAAAATGAATACACGATTTAAAAAAAAAAACAAAATTTTGACCCTAAATAATGTTACTGAACTGAATTTATTGACCCCACACTAATATGACCACTGTGGAACGCGCCTGGACAGCTGCTCACGACCATTGTTTCTTTTATATTGACTTGCATAATTTCCGGCACCCGTATCGCACATTACTGGGTTACATAACTACATATATTGTACTAGCTGTTGCCCGCGATCTTCGTTCCGTGAAGTTATTATAAAAAAAAAATCACTTCCCTTTTCGAATAAAATTTTGTTACCAATATCAAGGGTTTTAATTTTTTTGCACGGGGCTCTAAATCATTTTTCAAAATAAAAGTAGCCTATGTTAAACCTTATAACATCAGCTATCTGCCAGTAAAAGTTTCGTCAAAATCGGTCAAGCGGTTTGGAGATTATCCGGAACAAACAGACAGCCAGATAGACAGACCGTCAGACAGACAAAAACAAAAAAAAAAGTGTTTTTTGTTTTAAGTGCCGTATATATTTTCATACGCATTCAGTAAAAAGCTGTTATTTAGATATCACAAACAGACACTCCAATTTTATTTATTTGTAGAGTTGTATAGATATAGTATTAGATCGGTGGGACTCCCCATTGCTGCGCCACTGGGTAAGGATCCATACCGAATTTAGAAATTAAATTGTTTTTTTTCCTTTTTACTAACACTAGCTATTAAGTTATTTTGTTGAAACTAACACTATGGACTCGTGTCTGAAATAAAGAATTTGAATTTGAATAGTATGTATGATTTTTTGAATTGACATACACTATTTTTTGTACTGAGTGCTTTTTGGACTCTTCTCTCTCTGATTTTCTTTACTATACTGTTAGCCTGTGCCATTCCACGGCTGGGCAAAGACTCCCCAAACTTCCAAATCTTTCAATCCAGGGCTAATGTGGACCACTGGTTGTTGGTTCTGTCCAGTTCGTCCCCCAATCTACTGCGAGGTTTGCCGCGACACCTGGCTGTGTCCTACCAGTTAAAACTCTAAACTCTGAACAATAGCCAAAAACTGAATAACTACAAAAACTATAGAGAAAATCTCCACAGCCATCTCATCTTCTTTTAATTGTTGGACCACAACAGAAGACCCCCAACAAAATTTGACTTGCCTCCACCATCAATTCCAAGCCCTCACAATCTGGAACCTTCCCTATAACCACAAAACCTATCCACTGGCACCTAAAAATCAATAAATTCCATCCATTAATTCAGTCAAACTAATTAATAATTTGTCCGAAAACCATTAAAAACAAGTCTTCTATCAACCCTAGATTGATTAGCACAGCAACTTAGGTTTTAAATAATTTAATTTCTATTGTATTCAAAAAATTATAAAATGATGTCAGGTGGAATGTTCCCACATTGGTTATTGGTACTAATATCTATCGTGCTTGTTTTAATTAAAGGGAAAGCAGAAATGGTTCAAGAATAGCTGATTTGAGCTTCCATAATTACAAGCTGCAATACCCTGAAGTAGATATCATGTAAGGCTTTTCAAAGAAAAATAAATACAAGGGGTATTTATTTTTATTTGATGAGTAGACCTAGTTAAATAATGGGTGATAAATACCCTTAACGAAGCCAAAAGGCACTTGTTCGCTCCGTCATTGCGATATTTTTTTTGTTACGATATTGGGGTATCAAAGTTCCAACATTTTCACAATTTTTTTTATTACAATGTTATAACTTTACTTTAAATACCTCCACGACACCCGTACTATTCAATGCATCCACCAGCACAATGTTTCGAGTGCATTCAATTGAGTCTACCGTAAAACGTGATTTTAGGAGAAGATTTTGAAGGAACCTCCTAACAATACGAACCGTATCCAGGAATACCCCTATCAGAATCAAGTTCTTGAACCAGCTGTCTAACGAAAGCCTCCTCAGTCGAGGCTCTTAGCCATTAACAAAATTATTATTAAGAAATAAGATTAACGAGCCGTTTGTAAAGAAATCAGTGATTTTGAATACCAAAGACTGAGTATTCAGTTCCTGAAAAGCCTCACTGAAAATGTCTAGAAAGACTATATTAATTCCTAGACTCAGTGAACCTTCCTTCCGCTTACATCTTACCCCTCAAACAACAGACCTAACACCGATCCATGTCTAATTTAAATATTTATTCTATCTGCACATCATTTTCTCACGAACTAGTCTTAGAAAATCTTTTATCTCGCAATCTTGTCTACGCCGTTCCCATAGACAAACAAAGCCAGAACCCCATCAACCAAAAACAACCGGTTCCTTTTTGTTTTTTGAAAATAGAAACAAAAAAATCAGCGACATTATTAGTGCCCTTATACACCTATTGAATTGACAAAGTTGATTTGCATAAATTAAAGGGTCAAATAGATCCTGTATGGTTTTTTGCAGGGTTAAGTGCGACGGATTGATGAAAGAGGTCTAGTGTTGTGTTTCAACTGGTTTTTAAGGGGTTAGGATTTTTGTTTGATTTTTTTAGGTGTGCTAGTGTGTTGCTATTGAAGATGTATGGGATTTTGACAAGGTGTGCAAAAGGGGTCCAGAGTTGCGATGTTGCTGATAAGGTCACATTTAAATCCCGTTTTAAATAATACTGAACTATTTTTAGCAATTCTAAGCATGTGGTCGCAATCGCGACTGCTGAGCACGAGGTCTTGGGTTCGATTCCCGGATCGGGGACATTGGTATTGGGTTTTTCCATCAGGAATTTCTCAGTAGCAGCCACGGAGTCTGGATTTGTGCCCGGTTGATGGCAATAGGCTCGCCCCTATTACATGGGACTTAAATATAACTGGCGAAATGTGGATGTACTATTAGGTACACCTCTGCCTAACCCTTCGGGGATTACAGGCGTGATGATATGTTATGTCTAAGCATGAGTCTTGAATTAATTCTAACATATTTTAATTGTTGCAACATTAAAATAAATAGTTGATTTTCTTAGCGTCTTCGTGTATCAGTTTAATAATAATTTTATCTTAGTTTCCTTTTGACGATAAGGATACCGCGATCAGTAGGTAAAATTATGTTGAATTGGTTTTGAACCTCTTTTCTGATAAAAAAAAAAAACATTTTTCAGGTACCTGAGGATGCCCCAGTATTACACAAACGAATTTCAATAAATGTGAAAGGTTTCAAGATCTGCTGTCTTGTATGGATCAGACTGTTGGGCCACAAAAGGGATGAATCAATTCATTTATTTATTCTATCTTCACAATATTGGTTTCCTTAAAGATTAACAATGTTTTCGACTAATGTCCACAACACACCACATTGGAACATTGTCTTCCACATTGGAAGAGACTGGTGCCTTAAGTAGGTTTCTGAAGAAGCCTGGGTTATAGGTCACCAGGGCCCCCTCACAGCAAAACAATACAGTAAGAGGCTTAAAGCCGATCTTGTGTGAACATCATTAGTGGTACCAAGGAGATCACAAAGATACAATTAGTTTAAAGTTAAAAATAATAACAAATAGTAAAAAAAGCAAAATTAAAAATGGAGTTCTCAGTTAAAACAGCCACGGGAAAGAGGAGAGAAGGAAATCTATTTGAGAACTGTCAAAAGGTTCTCAGTTTTTTGATAGTCATGGGTTTTGAGAAATGTTTTAACTGTTTTGTGACAATGAGAGATGGTTTTAGGAATGAAAGGCATTGCATGTGGCTGAGATGAGGATGCTAAGGGGGATGTGTGGTGTTACACGAATGGATAAAATAAGAAATGAATACCTATAAGGAAGTCTGAAAGTGGCGCCGGTGACTGAAAAGTTTTGTGGTAATCGGTTATCCTGGTATGGGCATGTGATGCGGACGAATGAGGAAACTGTCGTGAGGGAAGTTTTGAGTATGACTGTGGATGGGTGTAAAAGTAGAGGAAGATCAAAGAAAAGGTACATGGACTGTGTGAAGAATGATATGGCACGAAAAGAGGTGTCTGATGAGATGACGAGTAATAAAGAAGTATGGAAGAAGAAGACATGCTGCGCCGACCCCAAATGACGACAAAGGCAAGAGAATGAGGATTTGAAAGGTTTCAAGGTTACGCAAAGACTCCTAAAAAAATACGACAGACCAAGTAGTTTGAAACGAAACCAAATAGAAATAAACTTAAAATAACCTTTTACCTTAATAATGAACATTTCTAGTGTCCAATTAAAAATCAATCACAAAATATCCGTTCCATGTTAAAAATTGGTTCTAAATATAGAATTGAACTAGCATCGGAAGGGTTGTTCGAATAAAAAGTCGTGGGGGTCATAACGACCGCCCGCTCACGCACCGCGACCTATTTTTAATCATTTTTGGAAGATACCGTGAAGGGTTACGATTTGAAAGTGTGGAAAAGGCTCACTTGTATTATTATTAGAAGTTTTTTGTCTTCAGTTAAAGTAAAACTATGTTTTTACTAAACAATGGAAAGGTAAACAACGAAAACAAGAAATTTAACGAAACCGGAACCAAAACAATTTTTTTTTTTTTGAGTTTTTTCTGGATTCTCTTCTTTTGTTTGTTTAGCCAATACGATTTAACTGTCTTATAATCACAATTAATCAATTTGTAGACTGAGTTTGATGCTTGCAATTCTAGCATAAAACTTCTATGTTCATTCATATAATTTCTGGCAGATTTCTGCAGCTGAACACAGGATTTGTTATCGGACCTATGTAGCTAGATATCGTATTTTTAAGACAGAACATCTGCTTTTCCCTATGTTCAGTAGTAAAAAATTTTGCTTGTGTTTACAAACGTAGACTGCGTGATCAGTTAACTATTAAAATATTTTCGACTTACCTACATGCAAGCAGTAAATTATAAATACTAAAGAATTGACATTTTAGTTTTATATACCTATATGGTGTGATAAGTTTATGTTATTACCTACTTGTCATAAAAAAGCTTTGAAAGGCGAATTGCCAGCCTAATAAAGTGTCTAAATTGTAGTGTGTTAATGTAGCTTAGGGTAAGTGCATTTTGTTATTGTGTATGCATAAATAAATATATTTGAAAATGAAAATGAGTAGTAAAAAATAAGGGCAGATAAAAAAAATGCCTTCTCCATACTTTTCCAGTCACTAAAACATTATTGATGCGAGTATTCCGTGACAAGTGTGCCGTACGAACAAAGGCAAGTGTGTCTGTTTGTGTGATCGATAACTACGAAACGAAATGCGTAGTTTTCTTACTAATATTCAGGTTGTATTTTTTGAATGGAATGTTTTATTGTATTGGAGTAGAGTGATTATTGGATCGACGAATAAGACGTCAGAACTGGTGGCCTCGATATTAGTAACTATGTTGGCTGGACTATGTGTAATGTTTATCAATTTTTTTTCAGTCATGTTATTTAGTCATTTGGTGAGTATGGACGAGATAATCCTGCCAGGGCTGCGGGACTGTTCGAAAGAGATACCGTGGCCCTGGAACATACAGGGCAAAAAAAGGAACATGGATGGTTTTTAGTCAGTAAAAGTCTGACACTCCCTTCCGCTTCGCCCAGAGCGGGAGGAGTCATTTGATGATTTCCCATCCGAAAAAAAAGGACGAGATAATTCCCATTAATAAAAACAGGTTCTGGGGTTTTTCCTAATAAAAAACTCCTTTATCTATCTATCCTTAACTTAACAGTTGTTTGGCACTGTAACTAAATGATTGGCTTTAGTGTTAGAGGTCGCATGTTTGGTTTTCGCACAAAATAGGTAATTATTTGTAAGAGGAAAAAAGGGCAATGCCTAATTTAGAATAAGTCTATACCCTTTAATAGCTGTTGCTAAACAGGCACTATCATTATTTAGGTCTGTTTTCAGACAAACAAGATAGGCAAATAGGAAAATGCTAGACGAAGATGTAGGAGGAAATTCCTAAGACGGAATTAGATCTATTTTTAGCAATGCACGTGTTCAATTTAATTGAAGAAATGGGTTACAGCGATAGGTGTCAGGCTGGTAACATGATTGTTATGTACTCTCTATTTTGAACTTTAACCAAGTAGGAGATATTGTACATAGGTACCTAATTACCGAGTTTGATAATTGTCCATTTACGTGGTTGAAGGAAAAGTTTTTTTTTTCTTAAAAATCATCGATAGGTTCCAATTCAACGAAAAAGATTACCTAAATCAATTGTTAGTAAAACCTACGTAGTAAAAAGCAAGATTACAGAGTAATCAAAATACAAATAAGCACTTTAAAATATTCATATACAGGTTATATTTCCATAAACACAGTCTAACTCTTTCAAATACCTAAAAATAACCCTATAACAAATAAAATAAATTGACAGGATACATAAAAAACGACCACCCCTCAAATAGACCGTTAAACAATTACAGAAATATCAATCTACAATAAAAAGAAAATAAAAAAATCCCCAAAAAAATAAAGGACCCTGTCCAAACATAGCGTGTCAAATCCCAGTTTACTAAACGGTAGCATTTTAAAAAATGCCCACGTGTTAATCTTGGCACGTTTGTAAAAAACAGCAAAAAAACGCCCCTCCTATCGCTCGACCAATAAAAAGTTGAAAAAAATATGTTAAAACGGCTTTTAGAAAAAAAAAGAGTTAATTGGTGGCGAACGTGCCGCCTTTTTTCTATTGAGGGCTTTTTTTTCGCCCGTGGGGTGCATTTTTTGTCCCTATTATGAGTGTTAGGCTGTGAAACTGTCAAATTGTATTAGAATTATAATTTGTATGCGTTTAACGCTGCATAATTTTGTTAATAATAGCTTTGGTAACGTAGTAAGTTTTTTTTAGTGACGGTTTAATATTTTATCGATTTTTTTTCAGTTTAGAAAAAAAAATTGTACGGTTTTTTAGTTAAAGTTTAGTCCAGCTATTTTTAGTGCATGTTGCTTACTTAATTAACTTAGATGTTTTACTTAAACAGTAATAATCAAGGTTTTTGTGTAAAATCATGATTCTAAAAACATTTTATCTTGTAGTTTATGTTTCCGATGACCTTTAATGTCGTATTAGAAAAACATAACGCAATAATATATAAAAGCGACATCTGACGGGGAATAGATACAAACGCGACTGTTCTAATTAGACTTCATCACAAAAAAAATAGGTAATTACAAACCAAACAGAAAAGAAACTTAATTTTGTCTTAAAGTCCAGTTAAAGAAAAAAAAATTCAAGTGCCCCAATTTCTAAGTTGGCAATTAAATTCTTATAGGATAAAAACGAGTAGTTGAGGGCACAACTTAATTCTGATAAAGATTTTTTTTTTTCAATTTTTCTACCCTTAAAATATTATCTACCTACCTCCGTATGAACTACTTTGGAATAAAAAAAATGATTCACGATTTCGTAAAAGTCATCTAAAATGTCACATTTTTAGTCACAAAACCTATAATATTCTAGAAAAACACTCCAAGAACAGTAGAAACAAAACACTTGAACTCCTAACCAGAAAAAAAAGAAAAAATATTAAAAACTCACTATTATGTAACAATGGAAAATTTTTACCTTGTTCGTATGAAAAAACAACCGCCCTGCACTGCGTCAACTTATAAAATTTCCATTTAAAACGTAGCATTATTATCTTTTTTCTAACGAAAAAAATGCACTTTAAACCCGCACTTAGATTACGTAAAAACCTTTTGTGTACATTGCATTTTCAACTTAATTCGAGGGGTTGTTAAAGTGAATTTCAGTGCAATATATTTCTGAGTTACGTCATTTTGGTTTGAGTTTTGTGTTGCTTGGTCTACTTTATTGGTTAGTGATGTGACTTTATTACTTTAAGATTTAGTCAAGATGCAGTCAAAAGCTATGACTCAGTGAATATGACGTTACTAAATGCAACAATTTCTAGAAAAAAATCCTTTCCGACATTTCAAGTTCATAGTCATCGAACCATAGTTAGGAACATATCTAAGACTAAAGTCTAAATTAATCTAGTCTCGTTTTGTTAGCCGACTTAAAATGTAACAACATTTTGTAGGAAATCATTTCGCTGGAAGATTATCAGATTTATTTTTTATTTTTTTTTATTTACGAAGTAGCACTTCTCATATTTTCAAATTCAATTTAAAAATTATTAAGATGAGCTGCAGACGAAAAACATGATAGGTACTCACTCATAACCACCTAATGGATTCCTTGAACTATCTAATTTGAAACAAAATGCGATAAGAGTTAAGACGCATTCTGCCACTAACTTAATGTAAGATTTATTATTTTGATTTTTATTGTAACATATATTTGGTATATGGCTTAAAGAACTTCTGTTGTATGTATCACCTCATGTACTTACCCATATTCAAGCAAATAAATGATTTCATTAATTTGAACTTTAAAAAATACATGAGGAACGTATACTGTCACTTACAGGATATCTTCCGTGATGGTTCATGATTTTGAGCTCCCGATATTTCGACGCTGTTGCATGCGCCATGATCGCGACTTGACTGGAGAATGCGGGTGGATGGAAAATAAATTGTTAGGAGCAAGCAAATCTGTCTACCCTCTTTCTTTATCTTTTGCTACGCTCACTACTGGAACTCGACACTAAGTCACGGCAAAACACACTCACAGTATCACCAGGTTTTATGGATTCCTTATTACGATGCCGGCTGCTACTTTTTTTCTATTTTTTTTTTATCCCGTAAGTGACAGTATAAGTTTAGTTTTAAACCGTGAAAGCTTCAAATAAACAAAGCTGGAACCAATAATAAATAGCACTTAGGCTCGGTTTTTCTACCCATTGTTGACCCCTATGTCACCCAATATAAGAACAACTTACTAATTGAGTCGATCATAATCTTTCGTTCATCCAATTACGTTTTATTTTTATTGGTATCTTTTGACTGGCGGCGAATCGGTCTGCTTATAAGTCATGATGCTCAACGAAAAGCCAAACTTTAGATAGAGGCTTAACTGGAAGGGTTTTACCTGTTTTGAAAGGTAGGTTAGTGATCTTAGTGGGTATAGTGTGATTATGGACACCAAAAAACTGGATTTATAAATTAATTGATATTAATAGACACGTTAATACCTCGTAGGTGGGACGAGCTAAAAAAAACAACCTATCAGTGGTCCATAGTTAGCCCTGGATGACGCAGGCAACCGGTGTCAGCACGTTAATACATACGTGATAGAAAATATCGAGAGCAATCCGGCATGCCCTAGAACCGTAAGACTTGACTGTTACGTTCACCAACCCGAACTGCGCCTATTATCTTGGACTTCGGCCTTCTCCCTTTAACCGAGGAGGGTTTCCCAGCAGTGGGGACATCATAGAATGATTATAAGAACTTCACATTAAATTCAAATTTGGGGAAAATAATCTCCCTTAGAATGTAGCAATAATTATGTATGTGACAATTCAGTAACTGTGAAAGTTGCACGGTACTATAACACCAACAAAGTTTATATTTCTTAGTCGATCGATTGTCTTTAGTTTAAGTCGATCTCGATTCAGATTGCACAAGCGCATCACTATTTGCGCTAGTGTGCACGTTATCTCAACGTGCAGTTGATAAAATTTTGAAAAATCCACAACTTTTCCGCGATAACCCCGCCCCGTTGCGAGGAAAAAAAGCTCTAGTGTTGTATTCATAGTCAAGCAGTATCAAACAAGAAATATGTATTTTCTTTCACGTTTCGTTCTGAGGCGAAATGTTATTTTATTACTAGCTTTTGCCCACGGCTTCGCTCGCGTTAATTATTATTTGACAATCATTCGGGTTGTACTCTGCTTGTAATAATATAATTCAATCATGATTCGAAATACACATGGCGCCATTTATTTACTTAATAGATGTTAATATTATAATGATATTATTATTATTTTCCTCGGGAACAGTACTTTTTTTCGGAATGAAAAGTGTGTTCGTTTCTGTACACCTGACAACATATATGCAAATTTCAGGATTATCACTTCAGTGGTTTAGGCGTGGAAAGTTAATAAATAAACTTACTTTCACATTTATAATATTAGTAAGGATTTTTATCCTATGTCAGGGTGTAAAAAAGGCTGTCGTAAGAAATGAAAGAGAGACTAAGATATTAAGTAATAGAATCACAAGATGATCAAACTGGAAAACAAATAATTTAAACAGTGGCGTAGCTAATCTGAAAACGGCCTAGTATCGAATTTTTTTGGAGGCCCTACGAAAAAAGCGGCGAACACAAAAAAATAAAAAAAATGCATCCCGACTTGCATCGCTTAAGCTGTCAAATTTTACTAAAAGTTTCGAAGTGAGAAAGAAAATTAAATAATCTCGATCGTGGCTCGCACATGTAAAGCCTTCATCGAATAGCCAGCGAAACGATCTCGAAAAATTCTAGCTTTCAGACCCCGATGAGTCATGTTATCATTCAATATGTAGCAATCAAAGCGAGCTCGTAATTCTGAAGCCTTCTGGACTTCAATAAGAATTTAGGTTATGGGAAGATTTTGTTTTTATCCTGTACATGTCCGTGTTACTCGGGGACTCCGTATTATTGATACGGCGATAGCTACGCTTCTCAATTTAAGGTAAAGAACAAACTACAGCAAAATTGAAGATCTCAAGAAGCAATGAGAACATAAATCTATCATGAGGTTTGCCAACATGTGAAAAAGTTGTGATAACAAACACATAAGGGTACCTACTTGATGAAATACGCTTGACACTTGCACGAATGAAATAAACTAAACAAATATACGTATACAAACATCATCATACACAATCATAGCCATCTTAAGCAACCCTAAAATGCAAGAAGATGCCAAGTCAACAAGAAAACACTACGTGCAAGACTATAAGACTTATACATACAAGCTACCCACTAGGTTGCATATGTATGGGTCTTGCACTATGAATACAGCACATCTTATAAATAACCATGTTATCTTTGAATAAGTACAAGTTGCATGTATGTTGCAATCATAGAGCTCTTTGTATGAATGTAGATAAAGAAACACTTCTATTCGTACAACGATGAGAAACGCACGGCTCACGCAGAAATTATTTGAAGTATGCAGAAGTATGTATGGCCTATATTTGTTTTTTTAGATTACATTTTTGTCATCAAAATTCAGAATATTAAATTGTATTGACATTTGTTCTGAGTTTTGTCGTAAAAGGTTAACGATTGAGAGGGTTGAAAATTTAAAAGGACTGTTTGTTTTAGATTAGATTTTTGTGAGTCAGTGTCATATTTTAGTGATGCACCTTCTAGCACAAGCACACATCATAATTATCCTTAGAGTCTGAATTCCCCCACTGTTAGGTATATTTATTTACTTATTTAAACTTCATGTACAATAGTGGTACATAGGCGGACTTAATACCACAAGGCATTCTCTACCAGTCAACATATATATATGTTCGACGTTCGATGTTCGATGTTATATATGTGGTTCGATTCCCGTACGGAACAAATATTTGTATGACCTACAAGTAGTTGTTCCGGGTCTGGGTGTTTTTCTATCTATAATATGTATGTATTTACAAAAAAAAAATGTATATGTAGTTTATCAGCCATCTAGCTACCATAACACAAGCATTAGGTTGCTTAGCTTGGGACTAGATGGTGCTGTGTGAAATGTCCAGGGATATTTATTTATTTATTTTATTTTATTTATGTATAGGCCTCTCTTTTTTTGTTTTATTCTCTTCTAGCACAGAGATGGTAATTGAACTGTTAAACTAACCTTTTCAGGAGAAAAATTGCAAAGACTAAACACTTAATTTGTGTCTGGCTAAACCCACGGTTAATAATCATTTCTTAGAGCAATTCTTCACCCGCTAAAGATTTTTTGTTTTATCTAGTATCAGTGGTTTCGGCTGGAGGTTGTCTTTCAACCAGAGCTGAAACAGTATTTTTTAGGAAAAACTGCTTTTTTAGCCTCCTATGATGAATGACACAGTTAAGGCTATGGATGACTATGTATATAACCTCAACCATACATGTAATATTGGTGTGTCGTTGCACAGTCGTATAGTAATCATCAATATTCTCCAGCCCTTATCCCAATTTATTTGGGTTCAGTGCAGCATGTCTTCTTCGTCCATACTTCTTTCTCTATTACCTGTCATATCAGCAGTCACCATTACATACCGAATTTCCTCCGTGCCTCGGAAAGCACGTAAGCCGTTGGTCCCGGCTGTCATTTGTAGATCTTTGACAGTCGTTATAGGTAGTCAGTGGCCCAAAAAGTCTGACAACCAGTCTTACCAAGGATATCGTATTACCCAGTACTAACTGGGTTGTGGAGGTCAGATAGGCAGTCGCTCCATGTAAAATACTGGTATTCAGCTGCATCCGGTTAGACTGGTAGCCGACACCAAGATAGTTGGGAAAAGACAGATGATGACGTTCAGCAGTCACCTCCTTTTTAGCCATATCATCCTTCACACAGTACATCTATCGTTTCTTTGGTCTTCCTCTACTCTTATAGCCATCTACATTCGTACTCAACATTTTCCGTACTACATTTTCCTCATTTCTCCGCATCACATGTCCATACCACGATAACCGATTACCAAACAACTTTTCAGTAAGTATAATATTATGGTGTAATAGGTGTGTATGTCTCTCTTTACAATAGGTGTCGTAAAAGATGTCGAGAAGTATTATACTACTGTTATGTGTGAAGATACTATCGCTTTTGCCTAGCAGTCAATGCTTCCAATATATTGCATTATTTGTTTTTTTTTATTATATTTGGTGTTCTATCATTTTCGTCAATCTTATAGAAATCCTTTCCTAATCAGCTAACTGTATTAACAAAATAATCCGGTCCCACTGATTCACTGACTGGATCAGACAAAGCATATCGAAAAGTAGACTTCCTTTGTTCTTTAAGTGGTGTCACCAAATGCACATCAAAATGAATACAATTTATATTGCCAGGTGTAAACGGGCTCTTCACGAAACCGTCTTACGGCAAACATTATTGCTGGGAAACGACATTTTCTGATGTGAAAAATCACGTTTTACGGTAAAACTCAATGTAACGCACTCAAAACATTATGCTGGTGGATGCTTTGAATAGTAAACGGGTCATGGTATTTAAAGTAAAAAATTGTATTAAAAAAAATAAAAACTTGTCAAAAAGTTGGATTTTTGACCTATAATATTTGCGTAAATAGAAGACTCCCAGGTATGGTCCTGATTTAAAAAAAATATCGCAGTTAGGGCAAGAACAAGTGCCTTCCGGCTTCGTTAACAGTATTTTTACACCCTTTACCTATACCGATTTCAACTCTGAGATAAATAAAGAAATATTCTTCCTCACTTTATTAGAATATTAAGCGCAGCTACGTGACTGTAAACCAGAACTTTTTATTTGTGAAAGCATAGCAAAGTTGCCGACAAACCAATCGTTTTGTAGTCGTGGTTGATCTTGTGGTCATAACGTTGAGCGAGTCTCATATTTTAAGCGTAGAGCATTTCCTAATTTGAAGGGGCTTGCATTTATTTAGGCCCATTCATATACAGGCCTTTACTTTTTATTTTTTTATGGTACCATAGGCTTAACGTGCTTTCCGAGGCATGGAGGAAACTCGGTATGTAATCCATGCACGGACCAACCTAGGTAAGCGCGGCTTAATCTGAAGATCGACCCGAGCGGCTGCTATTACCTAGCCACAAGCTCCTTCACGAGGTCGGCTCAGCGTCCTCAGTAAAAAATTCAACGACGCTTTTTTATTTACGCAATGATTTCTGCTTACATGCGATTACCAAACTACTGAGGATATTTTTCAAACTTTAAGATAAAATTAAACTCAGCTTCCGTCCATACAAACATTACACACAGCACAACACACACACCCACAATACTCACACCCAATCACCTCAAAATACACACACAAATCAACTTTTTGGAAATTTCATTTTTGTAAAATAATTTGATTTGATTTTGATTTATTATTTCTGTATATAAAAAGCGATTAACTGAAATATCCAACCAATGTTAATACCGCTCATAACTCTGGGAAGAGAACTGTATCCTAAAATATAGGCTCGACCTAGCTCAGGCGCAGTTGCTCATACTTATTATTTGTGCTTAATTCTAACTGCATTTAAATACTGTTCAACATGTTATATTTTTAAAGAGCAATATTTAAACTTAAGAATTTATTAAACTTCTTTTATTTATATTTTTTTATAATTTTATACATTTTTTAATTTATAAAATAATCAAAATAATATAATAATTTTTATTAAACTTATTATTGTTGAAATGTGGCCTCGTTTCAGTAAAAAGGCCTTTTTAGTCAGATTGAGTCTCTTGGACCAACTATTAGGTTTATCAAAAATCGACTTTATTATTCATCTCCACACCGTTTAATTTTAATTAATTTACGATTCATAAACTTTATAATAAGGTGTAGGTAGTTTTGTAATGTCTATTATAATACGAAGTGAAAATACAACAGTTCGCTTCAATACATTGTATTGTAGTTTGTGGCTGTACTCTTATAAGATTTATTAAGTGAGAGTTGTTATGTAATATGAAGGTATTCTTTTATCGATAGTTTATGGGTAGATATTCAAAAAAAGTTAAGACGCATTTTTCCTTTAAACTAAATACTTTGAAATTACTATCTTAAATAAAAAACATATGAACCAAGGATGTTTCCTTGGTTTATATGTTTTTTTATTTACATAAAAACCGTTTTTTTGATACATAAAAACCATTTTCATAATTTCAGATTTTTGGACAGCTACAATAAGTTCGATGCAACTTTGAAAAGAGGTTCTATAACAGATTTTCTAAGGTATTTTATGCAACAAAACTTTTTTTTTTAATAAATAACCAAAAAATACTATATTTTCTATAAATATATCAAGGCTTTTCATTAAAATAGTACTAAATCATTTAACCCTTTAACTGAAAATATGTTTTTTTTTTTTTAAATTCTAAATGACATCTCGCATGTCATAAAGTTGCAGCAATGGCATTCTGGCGGTTATTGCTGATAAATTTGACTGCCCTGTTCTAAGTCATCACATTAGGGTGCTGACTAAGACGACTGTGTAAGTTGAAGAATGTTTAATTAATTAATGTATCTAAAATAATCAGTAATCACCAAATTCTCACCACTAACATAGTTCTTAAGTACTTATTCACTAACACAGATGGACCATGTTGTTCGAAATAAATAGTTATTTGATTTGATTTGATTTGATTTGATTTAATCTCTACGTTTCAGATCCAGACCAAGTTATACAACAAGTTCAACACAAGAATTCCTCTCACTAATTAGAAAAAAACCGGCCGTAGAGAAAACAGCAATCCAATTAGACAAAATCTCGATAGAGATAAATTTCTCGATATCGATATTCCAATTACCCCACACTAGAGGTCGCTAACGGCAGAGTGTGTTGCGCCGGCGCACGGCAGATAAATCTTTTTACTGCACACTTCGATTAGAAAATGCCTTTATTAATTGACTGGCTTAATTAAAGTGTTTTCTAAAGTTTCATCCTTCCTTGTGCTAAAATTATGGTAGGAGTTTTAACTTGATTAATATTATAATGTTATAGAATCTTTGATCTGAATTCTTAAGCATATTATATTTTAATCTTTCGATTTATCGTAATTGTTATCGGCCTGTTATCGTCTACTGCTGTACTTGGAGTCATGGACCTCCAAAAGAAAGTTAGTTGGCGGAAGATAAACATTTATAATCACTACACTTGGTAGTAAAGATCTTTTTTCGTACGTATTTTGGTCAGTAGTTAACCCTTTATTTGAGGGGTACTTTGCCGGATTTTCGCGCGCTTTTCAATAACTTGGACAGAGGCAGTATATCTCTCTTGTTCTTTCTCCTAGACTCTGTGAAAGTTTTGAGCAAGATAGATGCAGTTTTTATAAGCAAATTTATGACATAACCGATGACAGTGACAGATGGGCCTTACAGGGCTATACTTGTGCCCCACTTCTAAAAGAAGTCATAACTGACTGTTCATACATACATAACATCACGCCTCGGCAGAGGTGTACCTAATAGTACACAGACGTTTTGCCAGTTATATTTAAGTCGCCTATTGCCATCAATCATGCACAAATGCAGACACCGTGGCTGCTACTGATAAATTTCTGCCATAAAAATAAAAAAAAACAATAACAATTTGACCGACCCTGGAATCGAACCCAGGACCTCATTCTCAGCAGTTGTGATTGCGATCACTAGACTAGTCTTTGATAAAAGCCAAATGGAAATCGCACATAAAAGAACTGGTCTAATAAGGTAATCTTAATTTCTAAAAAAAGATGCCCGAAGTCTTTCAATGAAAAAAATAAGTAAAAGTGTGATTATGGCCTATGAAACTAAATTAAAATGCATAGGTAAGGTACCGATGGGCAATAAAGTAGTTTACTTAATTCCGGAAGCAATAAGCCTCTACCTAACTCAATGTTTTACAAGGCATAGCCGCAGTTAATCTTAACTCGGAAAATTAAATTCTAATTAATAAACTCGAAATACCGCGCTCAGTTTTATGACGACTCTTCCCATCTCGAAGAAAATATATTATATTTTTCAAGACGAACCTTTCCGAGAAACCGCGACTGTTTACAGCCACTAATAAATAGTCTACGCTCTCACAACATAAAAAATAAATTGCCAACAAACCTAACATTAGATTCCAAAACAGCCCCATAAACTGTACGGTATTAGAAAACCGATTAAGATAAAACCAAGAAAAATAAATCCTCTGCCCACGCGACTCGCGACCTAGCACAACGAACACACACGGTGAGAAAAGGACGAAAAAAAACGATGGAGCAAGACAAAAAAATCGCAAAAGCGACGCGAATATATCCGAGGCGAATGACCTGCGAAAAATAAGACGAAAACGAACTCCCGCGCACATGTGCGTTCGGCCATTTTTTTGTTTCTGTCCCTTTCTTACGCCAAAAAAGGTAGGCGTATGTGCGAGTGGGAGAGAGAGGGGAGATAAAAGAAAGCGCGCGGAAAGAGTTGGCGGTCGTTCGCGCTCCGGTTTAGTTCCGAACATTGCCGCTAGGTGCGCCAGTGCAGCGGGAAAATTTCTTCCTGTTTTGAGTTTACGCGTTCCTTTTTTGAGGAACTTTAGCTGCGCGTGAGTTTGTGATTATTTTTTCATTTTTTGTTTATGAATCATATTTGTTTCGTTTATTTGAAAGATTATTGTCGTTATTTTAGTAGATTGGCTCATAGGTTAACTATTCACTACAAAAATGCAGTGATAGCCTAGTGAGTGCGCCAGATTGCCAAGTCATAGGTCTCGAGTTCAAACCCAAGACATGCACCTCTGATTTCTCGGATGCATGTGTGTATTGTGTAATTATCACTAGCTTCGGTGAAAGAAAACAAACCAGCATGGCTCACAGATATTGCTCAACGACATGTAAAGCCAAGTCAGAGGCCCATGGGTGGCATAAAATTCTGACACCAGGCTAGGCCACTAACCACACGAAAAAGAAATAACTACAAAAATATACAGGATGTAAACGGAACCTTCATGAAGCCGTAAACCAAGCATTTAGTGCATCAAACTAAGTAACCTCACGCAAAAATTATTGCTAGGAAAAAAGATGATGAAAAGTCACGTTCTAGAGCAGGACTAAATGTAACACACTAAAAACAATGTGCTGATGGATAGATTGAATTGTGCGAGAGTCGTGGAGGTCTTTAAAATAAAAATCTTACATAAAAAATAATATTTAAAAAAAAATGTGAAAAAGTTGGAACTTTGACCCTCAATATCTTCGTAATTAGAAGGTTCCCAGGTATGGTCTAGAACAAAAAAATATCGCAATGACGGGGAGAACAAGTGTCTTTCGGCTTCGTTAAGGGTCTTGTACACCCTTTATTCTGACCCGATAGAATTAAGGAAACGATAATAAGAGAAACCAGAGGGCTGGCTCTTTCTTTGGGCAAAGAATTAGCATTGCCAATCAACGTGGCAATGCTGCCAGTCTTCTGGGAACGTTTCCAGATGACAGCGATGCGGAGGAGTACTTTGACGCCTAATACGTCTCTAGGCTGTATCTCATAAACCGTGATAGCTAGAAAGCTGAAATTTTCACAAATGATGTATTACTATTGCCGCTATAACAACAAATACTAAAAATTAAAAAAAAAATATTAAGGGGGGCTCCCATACAACAGATATGATTTTTTTTTGCCGTTTTTATAGATAATGGTACGGAACCCTTCGTGCGCGAGTCCGACTCGCACGTGGCCGGTTTTTTTACCTTGAAATACCTGATGAATTAAGTTTGTTTTTGTATGGTTAAAATAGATCCTATGACCACATTAAACATAATAAATAATAAAGAAAACCAAAGTTCTCTCTAAAGCTCCTATAAATTGAAATCTATTAAACCTAACATATATTGCCCACTGTAAGCCCATATGTGCTGCGGGATAATTTAATAGACACTTAAAATAGTTCATTCCTTCCTGTTCGGTACTGTTTTACCCGACTGTGTACAGTTGGTATGAAATTATGGCTATTTCCTTATTATGATATTATTATTTTCTGGGCTGGAAACCGTATACAAGCACAAAACTCAAGAAAATATTGAAAATTAGTACGAAGGGCCAATGTAGTTCGAGTATACGCTTCGTTGGCCTAGTGGTCTCAAGTGCAACTGCTGAGCATGAGGTCCTGGATGCGATTTCCGGGTCGGGTAAAGTAATTTTTTCCAGGAATTTCTCAGTAGCAGTCACGGAGTCTAGATTTGTGCCCAGTTCATGGCAATAGGCTCGCTCCCTATTACATGAGAGTCATGAGACGTAGACATAACTGGCGAAATGTGGGTGTACTTTTTAGGTGAACCTCTGCCTAACCCTTCAGGGATTAAAAGGTGTGTTATGTTTTATACCTATAATAAGATTAGGTTTTGATAACGAGAGATATTTGATTTTCCACTAGCAATTTCTCAGGATCCGTGTGGAGTCAAGATTTAGGCCAGGTTTATGGCCAGTTAAGGCTCGTCCTGTATAACTTGGGCCTTGATCAAGTCTGACGAAATGTGGGTCTACCACAGGTAAACCTCTGCCTAGCATAAGCATAATGAGCCTATAATGTTCTTACTGCTGGGACACACGGCCTCCTCTCTATGAGAGGGAATGGTCTATAATCCACCACGCGGACCCAGTGCGGGTAGGTTGATGTCACATGTCTTCGAATTTTTGGTCCTAGGACATGCCGACTTCCTCACGATGTTTTCCTTCACCGTTTTTGAGAGATGAAATAAATTACACAAAGTAATGCGCCTGCTTGAGTTCGAACCCACGACTTACTGTTTGTAAGTCGGGGCCGCCACCACTGCACCACTGCTGCTCTCTTCTCTCAACCTCTTCCTAACCCTTTGTCAATTACAGTGGCGTGATATTATGTTATGTTATGAGTGCTTATTCAATTGTTATCTCAAGGTAAATCTGGTGTTTTCTAAAGTTATTGCTCCATTTACTTTTTAAGGCATTAACCTTTATGACAGGTTGATACCAACTAGTTACCAGCGTAATACCGAGTTCACTGAGGGTCTCCCACTTTGCACCCTTATGCCCAAAGAAATAAGGTTGAAAATTGGTCGAACGTCAGTGAACTCGCTAGTACTTTAAGTAACTAGTTAAGTACTCGTTTGCAATGTAATGATAGGTTTACATACTAATAGATTATGCCCGCGGCTTCGCCCGCGTGGAGTGCAATAATTGTCCCACGGAGCATACTGCCGGGATAAAAAGTATCCTATGTATTATTATCAAAGTATAAAAGTATCCTATATATTATTTCGACAGTTCAAATGTGCCTGTAACGGGCCTACTTGAAATAAATGCTTTGATTTTGAAATTAATCCAAGTTATAAACTATCTGTGTGCTAAATTTCATACAAATCAGTTTTGTAGTTTTTGCGTGAAAGAGTAACATACATCCATCCAACCAACCATCCTCACAAAATTTCGCATTTATAATATTAGTAAGATAACGTCCATTGATATGTCTACTACGTACTTTGAAAACGAAAATTAAAGAAAATGCATCGTAACAAACATCATTATTAAGTAAAAAGTTCGTCCTTAAAAAATAAAGTGAAGTTTTTGAGAAGTGGGTCAAGGTATTCCGGCTAACGCTTAAAAAGGGATGACTCAGACATAACAGATGGGACACCCGAAGGACGCAATGAAGAAGAAAGAAAGAAAGAAAAAATATTTCTTTGTCGCAGGGACATGACGTGCATACAAAAAATAAATAATAATAACAATAATCATAAGGCGCAATATATGTTACTAGCTTTTGCCCGCGGCTTCGCCCGCGTGCAGTTCGGGAATTGCCCACGGGATCTTGCCTACTTCTGGGATAATAAGTAATCTACATCTATTTGTATCAGACTTATAATCTATCTCTGTGCCAAGTTTCATCCAGATCTGATCAGCCGTTCTGGCGTGATTGAGTAACAAAGATCCATTCATCCAAACTTTCGCATTAATAAATAGTTTATGTAAGATATATAATATTAGTATTTAGGGTTCCGCACCTCAAAGAGAAAAACGGAACCCTTATAGGATCACTCGCGTGTCTGTCTGTCTGCCTGTCCGTCTGTCACAGCCAATTTACTCTGAAACTACCGGACCGATGGAGTTGAAATTTGGTACATATATGTAAGTCATTGATTCAAAGACGGACGTATAAATTAATTTTAAACATGGGAGCCACTTTTGGGTCGTAAATTAAAAAATGAAAATAAAAATATTTCTAAACTACATCGTGTTATATCAAAAACTGTGATACACGTGTCTCATAATTTTAATTGAAGAGTGATGTGTACATTAAGTTTTGAGTCAACCGACCCAGAGAATATTAAGTTTCACAGAAAATTCAACCCCCATTTCAAAACAAAGAATACATCCTTCAAATTTCATGTCATTAAGACCAGTGGTTGATATATCAGTCAGTCAGTCAGGACTTTGATTTTATATTGCGGGATGATTTTGGAAAAACTGTAAGTAGAGTATGTAGACTTTCAAGTCTATCGACACCTAGAGTAGAAAGTTTCACAGAAAACTCAGCACCCTATTTTGTCCTCTTAGGGGTAGAATTTCGGTGCTATCATTGCGAGGATCGCCCGGAGGACACGGTGGAGCACACCGTGGAGGTCTGCTCCGCTTTGACCCTTTGCCACTGGTAGGTACCAGTGGCGAAGAGTGAAAATTGAGTCAGGGGAAACCGAAGAAAAAAAGGAGAATTGTTTTTTTTTTCTATTTTTATTTGGACCTCATTTTCGTTATCAGTGACCTCAAAAACTATGAAAATGATAACCCTGATGAAAAATCTAAAAAAAATGGTTGGTGCCATTTAGAATTTTCATTTTGACCTAATTTTCGATATCAGCGACCCTGAAAACCATGAAAATGACATCGATGACGAAAAAACCAAATACTTTCGTCCGCACCATCTTGGATTTTCATTTTGACCACATTTTCGTTATCAGCGACCCCAAAAACCACGATAATGACATTCATGAAGAAAAACCAAAAATTTTCATCGGCGCCATCCTGAATTTCATTTTGACCTAATTTTCGTTATCAGTGACCCCAAAAACCACGAAAATGACACTCATGACGAAATAACTGATTTTTTTTGCTGGCGCCATCATTGATTTACATAAAAGAGTAACCATGGAGTTTCTTGCCGGTTCTTCTCCATAGGAAACGACCAACCCGAACCGTGCACCTTTTTGTCGACGTTTCATAAGTGCCCATGTAGGCCTATGTGAAATAAAAATATTTTGATTTTTGATTGATTTTGATTTTGACATTTTGGCCACATTTTCGTTATCAGCGACCCCAAAAGCCATGAAAATGACACCCATGACGAAAAAACCTAAAATCTTCATGGGCGTCGTCTTGAATTTTTATATTTTGACCTCATTTTCGTCATTGGCGGCCCCAAAAACCACGAAAATGACACCCATGACGAAAAACCAAAAATTTTCATCGGCGCCATCCTGAATTTCATTTTGACCTAATTTTCGTTATCAGTGACCCCAAAAACCACGAAAATGACACTCATGACGAAATAACTGAATTTTTTTGCTGGCGCCATCATTGATTTACATTTTGGCCACATTTTCGTTATCAGCGACCCCAAAAGCCATGAAAATGACACCCATGACGAAAAAACCTAAAATCTTCATGGGCGTCGTCTTGAATTTTTATATTTTGACCTCATTTTCGTCATTGGCGGCCCCAAAAACCACGAAAATGACACCCATGACGAAAAAACCGAAAAAAAACAGGACTGAATTTCATACTGGGGGATGATTTTGGAAAAACTGTGATACACGTTTCTCATAAATAATCTCTTCTTAACTGAAGAGTATGTACACAAATTTTCAATTCAATCGACCTCGAGAATAAAAAGTTTCATAGAAAACTCAACACCCATTTTTACCCTCTTAGGGGTAGAATTTCGAAAAACCTTTTCATAGTGGATACCTACTCTTCACAAAGAATACGCCCTCCAAATTACGCGGTTTGGGCTCTGCGTTGATATATCAGTCAGCCAGGACTGAATTTTATATTGGGGGATGATTTTGGAAAAACTGTGATACACATCTCTTACAATTTTAACTGCAGAGTATGTACACAAACTTTCAAGTCAATCGACCCCGAGAATAAAAAGTTTCACAGAAAATTCAACACCCCAATTTACCCTCTTAGGGGTGGAATTTCGAAGAACCTTTTCTTATTAGATATCTACTCTTCACAAAGAATACACCCTCCAAATTTCATTTCTCTAGGGCCAGTGGTTTGGGCTGTGCGTTGATATATCAGTCAGTCAGGACTTTGAATTTTATATTGGGGGATGATTTTGGAAAAACTGTGATATACATTTCTCATAGTTTTAACTGCAGAGTACGTACACAAACTTTCAAGTCAATCGACCCGAGAATAAAAAGTTTTACCGAAAATTCAACACCCCATTTCTCCCCTTTAGGGGTGGAATTTCGAAAAACCCTTTCTTAGTGGATACCTACTCTTCACAAAGAATACACCTTCCAAATTTCATTGCTCTAGGACCAGCGGTTTGGGCTGTGCGTTGATATCTCTGTCAGTCAGTCAGGACTTTGAATTTTATATATATAGATAAATACAACAGGACAGAAACAGAAAAAGAAAAGTTAACAGTTTGCACGTTGTAACTGCGACAAGCAGGTTACCACTCAGCATGATGCTGTGCTATGGAGGGCCCACAGCACAGCGCTGGTTTTCAGTGGTCACCCGTGAGAAGAAAAAAAACGTACGGAAATCAAGACAGCATAAATATTTGATTGCATGAATTAGGAAAAAAAACAATTAAATAAACAGTATTTGGATTATAATATAAAACAACTATAGGGAATAAACACTACAAAAATATAAAAGTATAGTACAGGCTAGGACAGAATAAATATAAATACAAAAGCGAAAACATGGCGTGTTTTTTTAGGGTTCCGTACCCAAAGGGTAAAACGGGACCCTATTACTAAGACTCCGCTGTCTGTCTGTCTGTCTGTCGGTCTGTCTGTCTGTCTGTCTGTCTGTCTGTCTGTCTGTCTGTCTCCAGGCTGTTTCTCATAAACTGTGATAGCTAGAAAGCTGAAATTTTCACAAATGATGTATTACTATTGCCGCTATAACAACAAATACTAAAAATTAAAAAAAAAAAATTAAGGGGGGCTCCCATACAACAGATATGATTTTTTTGCCGTTTTTATAGATAATGGTACGGAACCCTTCGTGCGCGAGTCCGACTCGCACTTGGCCGGTTTTTCAATGCAACTGCCGAAAACGAAAGAATCATATTTCCCGTAATCTCAAAATAGCTGTAGACATCCCATGCATTTCCATAAAGAACACTGCTAGCCCATCCCGTTTGCATGCTCAAACTAGTTACGGCTTAAAGCACTATATCAAAAAAATCTAGCATTAATAACCACTCTAGCTCTATCTATTTTTCATCCTAGACATATAAACACTATTAAAGTTATACTCTATAATATCTTCCTTATAACCTTATTGTGTTATCGGAAAATGAACCTTAATGTGGTAGTATAAAGTCAGTTTTATTTTTTCGTATTCTAATGGATCTGTCGACCAATTGATTTAAAAGCTTGAAGGAGGTTTTTAATTGATGCTTTTTCTCGGCATATTTATAGTGTAGTGGTTAAGGTGCAGTTTGGTGTTACTGGTTTATTTAGATGTTCAGCTTTTTTACAATGGCGTTGTTTTACAATGGGACTGTTGATGGGACAAGTAATTATGTAGATTATACACGTTTATTAGATTTATATATTTATATTATTTATATATATATATATATTTTATTTTAATTTTATTTATATATTTGATTCATATTTATTTATTTATACACGTTTATTAATTTTTCAAAACAAAGTTTATAAAATCTTTACTATAAAATAACAAAACCGCTACCACGCTTTGTCTGTGGGAACAGAATAAACGGTATTTAAGTAAAGCTTATTAGTGCAGACACTTAATTTTTACTTATAACTAAGAATAACATCATAAATAACTACTTATTTGATTTCCCTCAACAATATGTAAAACATTTTCCTAATAACATAGCTTACATACTCTTTAAAAAGAACAGACGTTTAATTTTCTTGTAGTTGTGGGTTTTTCCATACCATTGGCCATTGAGTAAACACTAATTGTTAAAATCACATCTTACCCATGACTTCGTTCACATAGATTATATAGGGTGTATTATATTCGAAAATCGCAAAATGAGAAAAAAAAAATTAAAAAAATATATATATTTATCGTCATCATCATCATCATATAAATGATGAATGAATTTATTCTTTGATGTCGATTCAGACCATCAAACTAGCTAGACCACTTTCATAAGGAACATTCAAAACAAAAAAAAATATAATGTACTCTTCATAAAAATTGTTTCAACTGATGAAAGAAAGGACCGATTTTTTATATTACACGTGCCTACTCTTGACCTCACTCTAGTCCTGAGGACAGAGATGAGGGATGGAACGAGTTAACCCAAAAGAAGCTTATAAACTCGGGACTTAAATAGATTGGGGTCATATGAACTTGGGGACGCATGCAGGGAATTCCTCACTCATGTTCCTTCAGAAATGTTACTCAGTTTGGTGGTTTGACCTCTTAAGAGGTATTGCTCTTTTAAAGATACACTTTGTATAATTAAACTCCAGTGGAAGTATTTGGAGTTGACTTAAGAGCAATACGTTTCAATTCTCCTTTAAAATTCGCAAATAAGTATACAATATTAAAAAATGTTTCAAATTGTAGATCATCATCTGCTTGCTTTTCCCAACTATGTTGGGGTTGGGTTCCAGTCTTACCGGATGAAGCTGAATACCGGTATTTTGCAAGAAAAGAAAGCCTATCTGACCTCCACTGGGTAATACGATACCCCTTGTATCTATCCAGTTCTAACTGGGTAAGACTGGTTGTCAGACTTTCGGGCCACTGACTACCTGTAACGACTGCCAAAGTTGTACAAATGACAGCCGGGACCAACGGCTTAACGTGCTTTTCAAGGCACGGAGGAAACTCGGTATGTAATGGGTGGTCACCAGTCCACGGACCAAGGCAAATAGTTATGTATATCAGTCAGTAGACTTGCTAAACCATCGTTATTCAGTCGTATAAGAAATACTTAAAAAAAAATTCAAGTTACCTATACTTTACAAAAATGCTTCATTTGAATATTTATATTATTATTTATTTTCCAGCGCCAACACCTTAACACTAAACAAGTTTACTGCGATCTCTGCCTGTGCCGCGAGCCAAGCGAGATTGAAGCAGATTTTTATAGGTACCACTTGAAGACTTCTTAATTCACTCGCTAGCTATATTGCCTAGACTTTAGCTCATAAAATAGAAAGTCACTAGTACCTAAGCAATAAAAGCTGTGTTCGCTAAGTCCCCAGGCTAATTAGGAGACATGAGCTTGGACAAAATTACATTCTATTAGCGATAATTGAAAAATAGTGTATTTGATTTATGCTCGCCTAAGATTGCCTCGTTGGTCTAGTGGATCATGAGGTCCTGGATTCGATTCCCGGGTAGGGCAAAGTGGTATTGGGTTTTTCCATCAGGAATTTCTCAGTAGCAGCCACGGAGTCTGGATTTTTGCCCGGCTCGTCCCCTATCACATGGGACTTCAAAGACATAACTGGCGAAATGTGGGTGTACTATTAGGTACATCTCTGCATAACCCCTCGGGGATTACAGGCGTGATGTTAAGTTATTTTGATTTAAGCTACCGAAAACGTTGTCTGTGTCTGTTGAAAATCGTTGTAGAACTACGAAATGCATTGAATTTGAAACCGATTGCCATATTTATTGGCCCTCTGATATTATGTTTTTTTTTATGATTTTTGAGTCATAAAATCAAGTAACACTATTCGATCTGAAAACGAACCCAGAGCCTTAAGAACACAGCGCAATAAAACACCTAATTGTCCGAGTTTTATTTTCATGAAACACATTTAGACATACATACATAAACTTTTCTGCTCTTAATCATGGGGTTAGTAGTATGGAAGAAGAAGACATACTGCGCCGACTCCAAATTAATTGGGATAAGGGCAAGAGAATGATGATATCATGGTTAGAAAGATACTGCGAGACGTCAAATACTTAGAGCCGGGAACTGACCATCTGCCTAGCCGTGAAAGATAGTGCCTTAGCCGTGCTTCTAAAATTTTATCTAGGAGCACAGTTAATGCTACAAAGAAGCAAATACAGAACATTTCGGGAAACTGTCCTACGTAATTTTGACGTTAAAAAAGTGCTGATGTAAAGGGCGTTTTTTCCAAGAAGTAGTTTTTATCTCAAGCAACTACGCAATACTAAAGTAGTATTCAAAACAACCTGACGTAATAAAAGTAAGCGGTGTGTGAACTCAAAAGAAATATAATAACATTGTGTAGACCGGGCCGGGTTGCTCGCCTAACCAGTTTTAAAAACGTATCACGTGACTATAGTACTTAGATACTAACGTTTCTTATTAGATTATTCATTATGAAGTCAGAGGGTTCGAGATCAGGGCTGCGGGACTGTTCGCAGGGCTGCGGGACTGTTCGAAAGAGGTACCGCGGCCCTGGAACATAAAGGGCCAAAGAAGGAACATGGGTGGTTTTTAGTCAGTAAGAGTCTGACACTCCCTTCCGCTCCGCCCAGAGCGGGGGGGGTCATTTGATGATTTCCCACCCACCAAAAAAAAAAAGAGGGTTCGAGATGATGACTAAAGTGCCTATAGTTTTCTAGCTAAAACAGTTGACCGTTGGCAGCAGTAATAGCCTAGTGGTGTGACCGTGTAAAGCCAAGTCAGACCCCATGGGCGGCATAAAACTCTGACAACAGGTTAGGCACTAACCACACGATAAAGAAGAAGTTGACTGTACTGACTGATTGATGGACAAAACGTTACCTACATTACTGACGAAAGAGACATGAAATTGAAAAGAACATTTAGCCAAGTGTCGTTTTCTCAGGAATCAAGAATGACGGAAAATACAAAAGTATATGGTAGAAAGGTTAAGTCGAAAGAGAGTAACTACCGATACCCGTCGACTAATCCATTCTACCGTCAATCGATGGCATCGATCGATCGATTGGTGTGGAAACACCCTTAAAGCGATTCGATGTTCGATTTTGAGGATAAATTATAAATGAGAAAAGATGGTTTGTCTGAAAGTGGAGATAATATGCCAGATGACAATTAATTGAGATGAATGGCAGAAAAAGGCGTACGGGTTAGGGGCAGAAAAATGACGATAGAAACTGTGTAATGATGACCATCTTCTGTAGCTCAAGAGGGAGAGCTCTTGAGCTATTGCATTACAACTAATAAATTGTTTTAAATAAACAAATAAAATAAATAATCTTTTATTTCAGATTCATTACATAAATATTTGTTAGTAGAATTGCGAGCTTAAAAACTAGTGTTAGTAGTGTGTGTGTTAGTACTGGTATTGTGTGTGTTTTAATTAATGCTAAATATGTATTTCAAAGTGTCTGAGGAGTTTGTGGTTAAATAATAACTGCCACTTGGGTTCATCTTCAAGTTAAGCCGCGCTTGTAAGGTGGTCCGTGAATGGGTGACCACCCATTACTTCATCATTGAAAATAATAGAAAGAAAGAAGAAATACCGGTAAGACTGACCCCAATATAGTTGGGAAATGGCTAGGCAGATGATGATTTCAGAGTGTTCGAGGTCTCGTTATGAAAAAAATAAATGCTTAGTTTTATCAAAGCCCATTTCAAAATAAACTAACAAACTACAGTAACAGACTTCAGACTAATCCTATAAAGCAATGTTGTGAAATAAATGATTGAGTGGCTCAACAAGACCAATAAATAAAATATAAGGTATTATAATATTATACTGATTGACCAGTCCCATTGATTTTGATCCGGTATACAGTTGAATCAGGACTACTTGCATTTTACTCTAACGATTTGGCAAAGGTGAATTCGAAAGGATTCTGGGATTTTCTTCCGGCATATAAGTTTTGAAATTAAGAAAAATATGCGTGTAGAAGAGAAATAAGAAAGTGGGTTTAATAGGTAGTTTAACGAACGTGACTTGGTTTTTTTATTTAATTCCAAAAAATCATTCTTGATACTTCATGGATGTCTGAGATGATTGGCCTCTTTCAATTTCATGGTGTAAAGGATAACGCCGCGCAAAATTTTACTACGTATTAACATACACATAACATAACATCACGCCTGTAATCCCCTAAGGGATAGGCAGAGGTGTACCTAATAGGTATAGTACACCCACATTTCGACAGTTATGTTTAAATCCCATGTAATAGGGGACCAGCCTATTGCCAGCTACCGGGCACAAATCTAGACTCCGTGGCTACTATTGAGAAACCGGGAATCGAACCCAGGACCTCATGCTCAGCAGTCGCGCTTGCCACCATAGACCAACGAAGCAGTTTTCAATACAATATTATAAAAAATATAAATTGCTTTAGATGATATGGCACGAAAAGAGGTGTCTTATGAGATGACGAGTAATAGAGAAGTATGGAAGAAGAAGACATGCTGCGCCGAGCACAAATTAATTGGGACAAGGGCTAGAGAATGATGAGGAATTTGCTTTAGATTTTCTCCATAGAAAGGAGACCTGTGTCCCATCAGTGGGAACAGTATATGCTGCTTTATATTTCATAGAATTCTAAAAAGGCCCGCAGTATTTTATTTCTAAATATTCGCCAAACGCTTGACTCAAAACCAATGACGCAACAAAAAAAATCCCACCAACGCATTGATCTACAAAGTATCCTAGGCATAGCCTACAAGTTATGCCAGCCCCCCTCCCCCACTCATCCCCACCGCTGGTGACTCAGAACAGCGCGCGCGCATGTTTTGCAACCAAAATTCTACCGGTTTGAGACAATGGCATTATTAGACGATAGACGCCATGTTGTTTTTAAGTTAATGCGGTTATGTGTCTGCGATTATGTAGATTTGTGGTAGGTATTTTTGGGAGCTATTTTTAGATACCTAGACAGAACTCCGCAGAGGTAAATGGGTGAGTAAGCATTGTAGCACATAGTTGATAGTGGTTCCTGATTATACCGTTGCGAAAAGTGAGTGAATGGATAAGTAAATAAATAAATAATATCTTGGGACAAACAACACACCGCCATCTGATCCCAAACTAGGCAGAGCCTGTACTATGGCAACCAGACAACTGATAAACATACTTATATATTTCTAAATACATACATAAGATAAAATTACACACCCAGATACAGAACAAATAATTGTACTCATCGCACAAAGATTTGTCCTGTGTGGGAATCGAACCCACGACCTCCGTCCTAGCAGTCAGGAATGGATGGACTGGGAATATTGATGACACTTTGGGCAGTTGGAATAATTTGACAGTAATGCACACAACACAACAAATGACAGTTTAGCATGACGATGATGTAGAAGGTAATAAATTATAGCATAAAGGCTGCTAGAGTGAGACAAATCGATTCTCGATTCAGACTTTTCTATTTCAGAAAAATATCAGAAGGTGACACTTTCAAATGATACTGATACTGTTAGCCTGTGGCATCTCCATCGGGAGTCCAGACGTACTGCGGGTTATCACCCATTCCTTGTCGATGTTCCACACATTCGCACGAAGCGCTTCGCGACATCGTTTATTATGCGCACAGCCAAGGAGTGGAATTCCCTGCCTTCGTCAGTGTTCCCAAGTTCATATAACCCCAATCTTTTTAAGTCGCGAGTTAATAGGCTTCTTCTGGGTAAGCTCGTTCCATCGTCGACCTCATCTCTGTCCTCAGGACTAGATTGAGGTCAAGAGTAGACCCATTTAATATATAAAAAAAAAAACTCACTGCTGGGCAAAGGCCTCCCACCATGACTTCCAGTTGTTTCTATCCAGGGCTAATGTGGTGGTTGGTTTTATCCAGCTCCAGCTTTGTTCAAAGATAAATTGATGATCGTCAAAATTTTCTCATAGTACTAAAAACCTACTGAAATCAGTGATTTTGAGATGACCACAGCTTCATACCCGTTATAAAATTATAAATGATTGATTTAGGTACGGGTACCTTGTAAATATAAAATAACATCAAGTTACGAAGCCAGAAGGATAGTAGAAGGCTTCGCAGCAGACCTGATGATGACCTGAGAAAACGGGACACCCTGGACAAGACCAGCAACTAGTGGTCACCATTGGCCCTGGACCGAAACAACTGGAAGTCATGGGGAGCCTATGCCCAGCAGTTGGATGACGCAGGCTAACAATATCAGTATCAATTTACGTCTGTTCCTCTACAAAGAGTTACACCGAGATGTGCTTAAATTACACCAATTTTGACCGTTATGTTTAAGTCCCATATTATAAGGTATCTATACACCATTATTTTTAGGTCGTTCTAGAACCGAATACCATTAACTCGATCATCGAATTCGAAACGATTAGGACTATTTTTTTCAAAAAGTAACAATAAAAAAAAACACGAAAGAATAAATTTAATGTTTTTTTTTTTGTGAAATAATGAGAATCGATCGATGAATGAATTTTTCAATGCGTATCGTTCGCATGTGTTGCCGACCGTGGATACGTTTTACACACACATATGCATTTTAGTTCTCATTATTTCAAAAAACAAACATTCAATTTATTCTTTCGTGTTTTTTTTTTATTGTTATTTTTTGAAAATAAAAATAGTCCCAATCGTTTCGAGTTCGATGATCGAGTTCATGGTATTCGGTTCCAGAACGACCTAAAAATAATGGTGTATAGGAGCCTATTGCCAACAACCGGACACAAATCGAGACAGTGAACTCTTACTGGGATTCCTGGGATTCCTGATGAAAAAACCCAATAACTGCACGACCTGAGAATCAAAGCTGCCTCATGTTCGGCTGTAGTGACCACTAAACTAACGAGGCCTTCAATAATAACAATAAAAACGTGTTAATTTCTGTTACTATTATATGCCACTTAAATCTAGTTCGATATAAATCAGTTGTGAGGAAAGTTGATGAAATGGAACTATCTAGGCATAGTGCCAGTTACGAGTGTCAACTAGGATAAGAACATCCTGTACCGTCATACAACTTTTATGGCAGGATGATGAGGTGAAATATTTAATTCATCATCATCATCTGTCTAGCCTTTTCCCAACTATGTTGGGTTCGGCTTCCAGTCTAACCGGACGCAACTAAATACCAGTATTGTACAGACCAGCGTATCAAGCTACTAAAATCTGTCAAATTTCTATAATAGATTTCCAACTTTATTGCTAAAGCGTTAGGTTCAAGGTTGATTGGGAAAATTTGACAGTTTCGAGTAGCTTGATGTGCTGGCGTCTTTACATAGAGCGACTGCAGTGGAATTATAAATTATTTCTTGAACATGATTAAAGTATGAAAATAATGATTTTCCAGATATAAGAGTCGGTGAAAAGACCATTAAAGTCAATTTTCTCTTAGACAATTTGCAATTACAAGCAAGCAAGCAAGCACGCAAGCAAGCAAGCATGCAAGCATTAGGTTGCTTAGCTTGGGACTAGATGGTGCTGTGTGAAATGTCCAGGGATATTTATTTATTTATTTATTTAATTAACAAAACCCATGTTTTTGTTAATTTGCATCAATTCACCCAAAAAAATTGCCCTAAAAATACTCTAATATCCATTTTTACTGCCACGACACCTAAGTAACTACTGCTATATACTGAAAAGAGACATAATCATCATAAAGGCGACTGTGACACAAATAATAAAATTAAACAGCTTTACGTCTAGACAATATCCTAGTCCAAAATTGTACTTATCTATAACAACAGTCTAGAATCTACACCAAAAAGGTGTTACTACTACAAAACAAAATAAAAGATAACACAAATATAAATAAATCAATCTTACTTATCAATCAAGTACAAATTGCAATCGATCAGTAATAAAATCGTACCTACAGCTGCGCCTACGCACAGTCGTGACTCGTCTGTCGGATAGCTTAGCTTGGAAATGTTATTAGATTTGGAAATGGCGTTTAAAGTATTAAATACGTTTAAAAGGTTGATAATGTATTGATTTTTAGGGTTCTGTACCCGAAGGGTAACGGAACCCTATTACTAAGCCTCCGCTGTCCGTCCGTGTGTCTGTCAGCGTTCTGTATCTCATGATCCGTAATAGGGACGGTTAAATTTTTTACAGAATATGTATTTCGAATGTCTTCTTCAAAAATAAAATTAAAGGGGGCTCCTCTACTAGGATGGTACGGAACCCTTCATGCGCGAGTCCGACTCGCACTTGGCCGTTTTTTTTTTTTACTTTCGTTGGGTTAGTGGTCGTAAGCACTAACGCCGAACATTAAACCTAGTTTCGAATCCCATGTCAGGCAGTGTTATTGGGTTTTTCCATCACGAATTTCTCAGCAGCCTCCCGGAAACTGGATTTGGAACGCCTTAAATAGGCATGATGTTCTGCTGTGTTAATTTAAAAAAGTAATTTTTTTTTTACGCAAAATGGGCCTGCTCTTGACCTCGAACACGCCTGGTGGAAAGCGATGGATGAGGTCTATGATGAAACGAGCGTGCCCAGAAGATGCCTGTTCACTCTTGCTTTGAAGGCAGAAGAAGTTGTTAAAACGAAAACCGAAAAGAAAAAATGGCGTCTATGTGACAAAATAACATACGATGACAGAAACAAAAGGGGCATTATGCACAGTCCATTGGCACTACAAACATCTCCCTTACTGCTACGACAAAAATTCGCTATCAATGTCAAATTTTTATCTAATCCTTTCTTAATCTTAAGGTTCTTCTCCATAGGAAACGACCAACCCGAACCGTGCACCTTTTTGTCGACGTTTCATAAGTGCCCATGTAGGCCTATGTGAAATAAAAATATTTTGATTGATTGATTGATCTTCACAAAGAACACACCCTCCAAGTTTCATGTCTCTAGGACCAGTGGTTTGGGCTGTGTGTTGATATATCACCCAGTCAGTCAGTCAGTTTACCATTTTATATAGGGTGACTGGTAATTAGTGACCGATACTTAAACACGTGATTGTACTCATGATAACTAACAACTTTCCCAAATAAACTTTTTTTGTACACTTACGTATACTTTTGTCGGTCTGTGGCGCGGGCGCCGCTTACGGAGCGGGCTTGTGAGCCGCGCGGCTTCGCGTGCTCTGCTTACCCACTGTTGCACTGTACAATAGTAAGGGAACAGAACGGCGTCACGCGGTTAACAGCTGATAGGTCACAGGCGCGCGCACGCGAATTTCATATGGCTGTTGTGTTATTGGGATAAAAATGAATGAATAAATAAAAAAAAATGATGTATGAAGTGATTGAGAGTGCATGAGTACAATCACGTGTTTAAGTCATCATCATCTGCCTAGCCTTTTCCCAACTATGTTGGGGTCGGCTTCCAGTCTAACCGGATGCAGCTGAATACCAGTATTTTACATGGAGCGACTGTCAAAGATCTACAAATGACAGCCGGGACCAACGGCTTAGCGTGCTTTCCAAGGCACGAAGGAAACCGGTATGTAATGGGTAGTCACCCATCCATGGACCCACCTAGGTAAGCACGGTTTAATCTAAAGATCGACCCGAGCGGCTGTTTTTAGTTAGCCACGAGCTCCTCAATCATGTGTTTAAGTATCGATCACTAATTACCAGTCACCCTATATATATTGATAATATTAGTTTCACATAGCTACTATTATTAACTTAATAATGAAGTTTATTTATAGCCCTTACCCATTGCGTTTGAAAGGTACCTATCAACCTATTACCTAATCCTCAACAGGCGTGAAGCTAGAGAGTCGTCCCGTCTGCCTACGCAGCATCGTGACCAGTAGACGGAGTACTGTTAGGTATTTACGATTTTAAATATTTGCGACTGATGCATCTCTCACGCTTTCTTTGAAGAGGTGGGCAGGGATCGACGTATTGGTTGGATTTTGTTGGATTTTCTAAATTTGAATTTGACCCCAAGGGCTGGCTTTTACCTTGGCCAGAGTCTAAGCGTTGCCATGCAATATGGCAACGCCGCCAGTCTCTTGGGGATATTACCAGTTGACAGCGTTGAGGTGTTTATTTTTATTTTTAAGTTAGTTACTTTATTACTTTAACGTAAAAATGTATAATATACAGATTTATTCAAATAAATTTGCTGCATTCATATATAAACTCACGCTTTTTACCCATCGGGGTTGGCAGAAACTAACGAACGCCACCGGCTATGATCCTTACATACTGAATGAATGAATTTATATTTCCATAAAAGTCTTTTAGCATTGTTTTATTTGTGGTTTTGTGACTATAATATTATTATGAATGAAATATTTTGAATTCTTTATGGTTAAATCGATGGTCGGTAAAACGCGCCGCTAAATTCAAATGTTCTTTTGTTTTGTATGCGATTTACAAGTCAGTGTTACCTGCAAATTGCAAAAAACTACCTTAGCGCATCTTCCTTAAGCTGAAATTTGATCTACGCCTGTTTTTTTCCTAAGAAAGTTCTAAGTATTTTCTGCATTATCAAACCACTTCCTAATATGCTGGTTATCAAGAAATATTACATAAGGCTACCTACGCAGCTACGTATAGAAGAAAAGCTTCAGAAAACACTAAAATCCAACCCAGAAGCGAACTAACACTACACTTCGAAAATAAATGCAACCTCGCATAAAACCAGCACCCATGTTTTTGCGTCCAACACTATCTTCGAACGAAGATCAAACGTTAAAACACATACATTACCGTCTATGTATACATACATTAAAACACTCACACAACTAGAGCACCGATGTATATGCAACGTTTCTAAAGAGCTGCGAAATATCGGCAATGTTTATTTTAACTGGCTGAAAGAAGGCAATCTGGTGTTTGTAAAGCTTGGTGCACACGTTACGTGATGCATGAGGGGGGGGGGGAGGTAGATTATCATTTTAAATGGATTAATGATTTAAAGGTGAGTGTAGAATGGATTTGCGCCCGGTTAATAGAAATAGACTCGCCTTTTACATGGGACTTAAACATAACTGGCGAAATGTGGGTTTACTATTTAATTAGGTACACCTCTGTCTAACCCCTTCGCGGATTACAGGCGTGATGTTATGTCATGTTATTATGTAAGATGAAAAACGATTTGGTAGTTTTTCGTTAATAATTTACAATTAGGTACTTTGTTTTTTTTTAATCTGGGTATTAGTGTTATTTTGAAGTAAAAAGAAAATTTTCATAAGTTCCGTATTGAACCTTTTGGGGCCTGCAAACTAAACACTAGGTATGTGTCAAGTTGTTAAGTCAAAATGTATAATTTAATTAAAAAAAAAAACAACTTTAACAATTAGTACTCAGAAAAGTTCTAGTTCTTGTTGCAGATTGCTGAAACTGTTTTTAAAACCTTACATTATTTCCCAGTTTCAATACTAACAACTTCCACCTGTGTACACTACTCCCAACCATCGAATTCTATTTTTAATGTTTAGATCGGTAATGCGGGATGCAATTTTATGCACAAAATTCTAACGTTCGCTTGCTGCCGCCATTTTTCAATATTTAAATTTAGATCCAATTCGCAGGAAGCCCGCGTTCTATTTTCGAAATTTTATTTATTCCTAGGCGTGGTTTGGCCAGTCTTATGTCTGAATGAGTATGATTGAGCGTTCATCGTGTGAGTACATATGTATTGAGCATTCATGGATGAGGGTATAGGGTTACCATATCCAGCTTTTTAGTCCTCTGTTCGGCTTTGTCATTTATCCGTACTTGACTACATTAGGAGTTTTTAAGAAAAAAAAATGACTATCGAAAACAGAAATATTAAAAAGTAAAATGTCAGAACTATTCTGTTAAATATCGTGAGATTTCAAAATTTCGTAATGGTAACCCTATGCATACTTAGGTATTGAGTATTCACTCTGTGTTAACATAAATATTTATAAGTTCTATGTCTGATCATTCGTCCGTTTAATTTTTTCGTGGGCGGCACTCAAATGAGGTGTATTGTTTGTCTATGGTTTCTGTAAGAAGGAGGTATGGCTTTGAATTGATTTGAATTTAGAAAATTATATAATGAATATTTAAAGTTTACGTTTTAATAGGTTCTGAATGGATTTTAGAATAGGCATGAGTTGAATTAAACTAATCTAGGAAGGACTGGTACATTTTATTAAGCTCATTAGCTCACTATATTGTACAAGGAGGTGTTAAGGAGGCGTATATAACGCTAGAGAGCAATGATATGAAGGAAAAAGGCGTAAATGATAGCGTGACGATTGACAGGCGAGAATGGGAGAAAACTACGTGTGGCGCCGACCCAAAATAACATGGGACAAGGCCATGAAGATGATGAGATGGTTATAGAAACCTGTGATCCAACCACTGTATAAACTTCAGATTTTCAAAAGGACAGGGTTGGTTGAGAGGCTGCGCTGACCCCAAATAAATTGGGATAAAGGCAGGAGTGTCATGATGGACAGGCTCAGTTGATCTTTAATTATGTCGTACTAGACGATTTCTGTTCTAACGTTCTCCATTTTGCCATTAGGTACTATACCATCAGGGCTGCGAGACTGTTCGAAAGAGATACCGCGGCCCTGGAACACAAAGGGCAAAAGAAGGAACATGGATGGGTTTTAGTCAGTAAAAGTCCGACACTCCCTTCCACTCCTCCCAGAGCGGGAGCAGTAATTTGATGATTTCCCATCCCAAAAAAAAAAAAATACCATTAATTTTTCTTACATACTTCGTATGGATACGATTAAGAATGCCGATCGCCTAAAAAGAAACTACATCGTTTCGAAATTCAAAAACGACTTCAAACATTTCGGTGGATTATGTCAGTTCAATATATTCTTAATATGAAGATAAAGAAGTAAATGATAGCATGACGGTTGACAGCGGAGAATGGAAGAAAAAAACGTGTTGCGCCGACCCCAAATAACATGGGACAAGGGCAGGAAGATGATGATGATGAAGGTAGAGTGGATTTCTGACTATTTTGTCAAGAGGGCCTTAACAAAGTTGCATCTTCACAGCCCTAATGATGATGTAAGGTTCTAATAATGTATTGATTTGAATACAGTGAAATGCAAGTCGTTATGGAAGTATGAGACGCTTTAAAACATCTGCTACTTAAAAAAAAAACTTTTCATTTCTTTCATTCTTTTCATAAGACTTTTGTAAATAACAATCTAATGATAGGAAGTACCTTTTAAGCAAAGAATTGCTTGTAAGTAGTATCCTCAAAGCATCCTCACAAAACCGAGTATAATCATTTTTAGTTCAGTTTTTTTTTTTGAAAGTCAAATAGGACCTAAGATAACCAACCCAGCCTAGGAAAATTATACTCTATTAACAAAAGCGAATCATCAGTATCATTCTCCTGCCCTTACTTCAATTTATTTGGGGTCAGCGCAGCATGTCTTCTTCTTCCATACTTCTCTATTACTCGTCATCTCATGAGACACCACCTTTATTAACTAAAGCGAATGTGGTACAAAATACATACCTAGATATAATTTGTTTACAGCGTCCTTTAGGGCTGATTATTAGCATTTAACACAATCTAATAACCACAAAATAAAAATAATGAGACAAGTATAGCCCATAAGAAGCAAAAGAAAAACTGTAAGCTTTTTTACAGAAAAGTTGTTTGCGTCTGAATTTAGTTTTTAGGTTTTTTTTATTTTTTTATCTTATAGGTAGTTCGTATTAATCGATCGCGTTATTTTGTTTTCTAGTTTATGTTATAGTATTTTGTAGCTACCTTTTTTTGTTTCGACTGTTTCAAGTGTTTATCTGTGGAAACTTATAAATGGCCTACAAATTCGTAATATTTAAGAGCATTGTTTATATTAGCTGTAAGTTTCTCAAAGAGTATAAAATAAATTAATAACAATTTAAACCCCCTTTCTCAAAAACCCATAATCAATATCGAAAAACCTGAAAACAAAAGAAAATCGTCACTCACATCCTGAAACCCTAACCTACCACAAAAGTCTTCAGCG
The DNA here is from genome assembly GCA_950022335.1 of Eurois occulta. Lineage (NCBI taxonomy): Eukaryota > Metazoa > Arthropoda > Insecta > Lepidoptera > Noctuidae > Eurois > Eurois occulta. The sequence goes on from OX465502.1 coordinate 3,879,735, forward strand.
TGAATATAAAACGCATCAGATATTAAAACACCGCGAGAGCAACATCGGGAATGCACCGGGCGTTATTTTTAACAGATCCCAACCTTGAATTTTGTCGGTATTTTTGTATGCACTTACTGCACTTGGCTCCAAAGCAAATGTCTGGTTTTGATCGTAAAAAATAACGAAAGAAAATAAAGAATTTTCCGTGAGTATTGTAGAGGCACTCCTTGAGCATCTGCACGTCTAATTTCCTCGCATCGTGAGGGCCTAGACGAAATGACATTCGATCAAGAATGTACTGAACTGACATAGCATAATCAGCCTAATGTTCCCACTGCTGGGACACACGGCCTCCTCTCTAAGAGAGGGAATGGGCTATAATCCACCACGCGGGCCCAGTGCGGGTTGGTAGATGTCACATGTCTTCGAATTTTTGGTTCTAGTCCTCACGATGTTTTCCTTCACCGTTTTGAGAGCAGTGGTGATGAAATAAATTACACAAAGTAATGCGCCTACATGGGTTGGAACCCACAACTGGGCTGCCGCTGCTCTCCCACCACTGGGCCACCGCGGCACCGCTGCGCTGAACTGACATAATCTACCGTAAAGCTAAAGTTTGGAGTCGTTTTTGAATTTCGAAACGATATTGTTACTTTTTTAGGCAATCGATATTTTTTTTAATCGTATCTATACGAAGTATATAAGAAAAACTCATGGTATATTACCTAATGGCAAATTGGAGAACGTTAGAACAGAAATCGTCTAGTACGCATAATTAAAGATCAACTGAGCCTTGTCCTTATCCCAATTTATTTTAGAGTCGGCGCACCCTACAACTAAACCTGTCCTTTGCTGGAAATAGGCCTCTTCCTAACTTCACCATAACAACTGGTTTTCCATATTCCGCCTCCAGTGTGTACTGTGTCTTTTCTGACTGAATACACGTAAATCTATGATAGGTCTTATTACATGTCCTATTCTCTGAAAAAATTAAACGTCTATCCATTGGCAAAGAGTCTTCTACGTTATAAATCTTCAACACAGTCATATTTCGATGTCCATTGATTCCTTTGTATACAAGATGTCGATCATAGTTGTGTGGTCTGTCAATGTATGTCGAAATTATCTTAACATGGCCGCCTTTGTCTGTATAAGATATATTGGGATGATTTTTACCAAACGGCGATAATCATCATCCATCTTATCTATAAAATCATTTGGATTACTGTAACATACCTACTCGAAAATGTTACGGTCAGCTGGCTCATCATCAATGTCTTGCCCTTATCCCAAATTATTTGTGCAGGTTTTTTTCTTCCATAATTCTATGTCACTCGTCATCTCATCAGTCACTTCCTTTCTAGCCATATCATCCCACTTTTGTGGGCGTGAATTGTGGGAAATCAAAACACTTTAAAAAACTTTGAACTATTTTATTTCAATTATGTAGGCTTTACGTCTTTCCGTCAAAATATCACTCCTGTCACATTCTTGAAGTCTTTTTTCTCTCTCAAACATTCTCGCTCTCACTTACACAATACTCCTCTACTCGTATAGTCCTCCACATTCATACTCAAAACTTTCCTCACGATGACGGTCTGCTGGCCAGCAGAGAAAAAATCAATTTCAATTCATAGTTTCTTTTCAAATAAAAAGGACAAATTGGTGTGAAACAAAAATAAATTTAATGTCAAACTGCTAACACTAATAAAAAAGTGATATTGCTGATTTTTATGAATTTAAGTAATTAATGTCCTCATTTCAGGCTCTACCAACAGAAATAAAATATATACCTAGGTATTAAGGCACCTATAGAAACAAAGAGAAGGTTTTAACGTTAAATTAGATTTCTTCGAACTTGTCTTTTTTCTTTATCGTGTGGTTAGTGCCTAACCTGGTGTCAGTTTTTATGCCGCCCATGGGCCTTTGACTTGGCTTAACATGCCGTCAAGAAATATCTCTCAGGCATGCTAGTTTCCTCACGATGTTTTCCTTCACCGAAGCAAGCGAACTTCAGTAACCTGGCGCAATAGCATAATTATAATTCAATAGTGCCTTATTTAGTAAGCTAAAGTTTATTAGTCTACGAAAGTAGCAATTAGGATTAGATTTCAATAGTTTACGCAAAAGTAGTGAATACCGGAATCCACCCACAATTTAAAATAACCCGTCATAAAACGAATGAATTTCATCAAAACCGACCTCCAAATTCAAAGATGTAACTCCAAAAATAAATCATATTATATACCAAACTTTGTAACTAGGTATATAAAACCTGATACCCACATACAGACGCACACTATTAAAAAAATCTTAAAAACACACCGCACATTAGACACACACATCTAAAAATCCGCTAAATACGTTAGAAGCACACATTTAAAAATCGAATCCAACGCATGCACACATGTGTTTCTCGTCTGTGATTCGTTCGCGCTCGCGCAGCGCAGATTTCAAAATATACGTTAATGTTCATTTTTCGCCCGTTCTATTTTTGTGTTCGCAAGTTTTTATCCCTTTTGCTAGCGGCGCGAATGATTTTGATACTTTCTAGGTCATTTGGGAATATTAATTTCCACGATGATTTGATCGAAATAAATACCATTTATAAAACAAAAGTGCAGTACAGTAATTTAAAATAAAGTAAGACATTTTTTAAGCAATATTATTAATAATTTCGGTTATCGTAGTATGGACGCGATGCGGACTATTGAGGAAAATGTAGTGAGGAAATTGTTGCGTATGAATGTGGCTATGAGTGTAGAGGAAAACCAAAGAAACGATGTATGGACTGTGTGAAGGATGATATGGCTAGAAAGGAGGTGACAAGTAATAGAAAAGTATGGAAATGCTGCGCCGACCCCAAATAAATTGGGATAAGGGCAAGAGAATGATGATATAAAACAAAATTGACGATTGCGTCTTCGGACTTTTTAAGATTACTTTACAATTATTGTTTGGACAGTATAGAAAAAAAAAACTAACCAGGAAATTTACCTCTATCGAATTAATTCAACTTGAACGAATCTACCGAACCATTGAAAAGGCAAAGCGTATCAGCCTAATGGCAATTACGAATATCAACCTATCCCGAACCTCGATACTATTTATCACCTACTTCCTTTTCCAACCGAAGCCGTAAACCAGCAACTATGTAAAATAGCAGTACACTGTTAATTTTTAATATTAAAAGAGGACACATAAACTGGTTTACTGTTTTCTATTAATAAAACAAGATTTCTCGGAATCACCGTCACTTATACACCTGCTCGATCATTTAAATATATAATTAGATAATATTTATATTAGAAATAAATCCAATGTTGCTAATGCGAAGAATTTTAAAATGGCAACACTGTCACGTGGTTTTTATGACCGTTATTTGCATAGAGGTTTTATTAAAAATGCAGAAGTATGTTTGCAATCTTGTCTCCTTGTATTATGTTAATATTGCGAATGTTGTATTTTTCTATCATTATTGCTACATCGAATGCCGCTTTAAGTTATTTTACTTTTTGTTATTTAAGATTATTGCCAAATAATCATAATAAACTATACTTTACAATTAAGTACTTTAGTTTCCAGATATTTCTTAACTGCTCCCTGTCAAATGCTGAACCTAACAATTATTTTCGCTGCGTACAGCCAACTTGTTTTAAATGTTTCTTGGAATTCAAAGATTAAAACATTCATAATGATCAGTCGATAAAGGCATAATCATTGTTTATTTAGTAGCCTTAAAGGCTTCAATATATTAAAAGCTTTAAATTATGTAAACCCAAGATAAACTCGTCAGACTCAAAAATATTTTTAAAGTGATTAAAGTCGTCTAAATGGAGATAAATAATGTACTGCTTACATCCAACTGTGGTGTGAGCTCTCTTTTAGGTACGGTCTTGTTAACTTTAAATAAAATCTTAAGTTTTTTAAATATATAATTAATTTTAATAATATAATAATATTTTTTTTTTTATTTGTTTCATTTGGTGTGGCACAGAGCAAGTCAAGAAATAAAATAAAAAAGGCAAGGAGAATATGAAAGTCTCAAAAAAAAAATCAAATATAAAATTGCAATTCTAAAAGTATCAAAACCTCTCGCCCTATACAGCTCCTTTGTGTTTTTTGGCACAGCAGCCAAACATTGGTTTATGCGATGCATCCCAACGTATGTGTGAGTGTATCTTGACTCGTACGCACACCAAACAAAACGCGTCTGTATGTGTGTGTGTGTGTTTGCTAAAACATTTACGCAAGGCAAACATACAACGTTTAGGATAATTGCTGATTTGTTTGTGATTTTATTAAGTGCATCTTGTACGCCATGACAGATCGAAATCGGGCTACGATTGGCCTAGAAATTATTGCGCAGGTATTTCGTAAAAGCTTCTTGTTTGCGCGCAATATTGCTCAATTGCTCATGCATGATTTATTTATAATGAATGGAACAGACATTCTTTAAACTTTGGAACTTCGAACTATCATCAACCCTAAGACTGGACTTTCAGCGGAGAGTAGAATATGTTGGCGCTATTTTCAGGTAATTTAAATTTTCAGTGAATCAGTCTGTACCTAGGTCTTTCAGTTTCGTGCAGATCGAGTGAGGAATTGTCGGTCTTTGAGCGTTTCGATGCCTTCGTTTACGATTTTTCACCTAAAAGTTGAGCTAATGGGGACTGGCGTGCTTGTCATCTTGTACTATTGGGGACTTGGCGACTTGCTTTTTGGTTGCTTCTCATCAAGCATATAAGGTGTAAACGGACAACAAAGCATTCAAACTGAGAAAATAAAAAAAAATTGCTGGGCAACGACTTTTTTTTGGGACGAAAAATCATGGTAAGGACTCAATGTAACGCACTCAGAACATTGTGCTGATGGAGATACATTGAATAGTACAATAGTCAATATAGTATTTATTGTGTTTATTAGTATTTATTAAGTACTAGCGACCCGCCCCGGCTTCGCACGGGTGCATGTATTATACATATAAACCTTCCTCTTCAATCACTCTATCTATAATCTATTTAAAAAAAACCGCATCAAAATCCGCTAGGTAGTTTTAAAGATTTAAGCATACATAGGGATCTATGGACAGAGAAAGTGACTTTGTTTTATACTATGTAGTGATTTTATGTAGTCATATTATTAAAAACATGTTTTAAAAAAAACGTGTGAAAAAGTTGGAACTTTGACTTTGAATATCTCCATAAGTATAAGCTTTCCAGGTATAGTCTAGAACAAAAAAATGATCGCAATGACGGGGAGAACAAGTGCTTTTTGGTTTCATTAAGGGTCTTTTTACACCCATTCATCATCATCATCTGCCTAGCCTTTTCCCAACTATATTGGGGTCGGCTTCCAGTCTAACCGGATGCAGCTGAATACCAGTATTTTATAAGGAGCGACTGCCTACTACTGAGCTACTGGGTAATTCATACCCCTTGGTAAGACTGGTTGTCAGACTTTGGCCCACTGACTACCTGTAACGATTGTCAAAGATATACAAATGACAGCCGGGACCAACTACTTAACTTGCTTTCCGAGGCACGGAGGAAAATCGGTATGTAATGGGTGGTCACTCATCCACGGACCAACCTAGGCAAGCACGGCTTAACTTAACGATCGACCCGAGTGGCTGTTATTATTAAGCCACGAGCTCCTCCACGAGGTCTTTTTACACCCATTATAGCGTCCTAAACTATTAGGGTCTTCAACTCATGACCATATAAATCTCTTTTTACATTTTATTATTCGTTGTCAGGAATCACATATTATGGCCAGTGACCATAAAAAATCCACGATTACCACAGCACTCAACCCGATATTTACAAACTCTGTGTCCATACTATTGTGTCGTTTTTCCTATAACCGTCCTGTTGCCACGGTCGTATTGTCATAACAGACCATTGTTCTATGGCAATGTTTTCGGTCTTATAAAATAGACAGACTTAGAAAATTGGTACTAAAACCTGTGTTATGGTTAGTTGATTGTTCGGAATCATTCTTGATTCTTGTTGTTGGAAAGTTACAAGCTTTGTTACCAGTTTTGAGCTTTGATCAAACAAGATCAAAGAAAGATCTGCTTTTATAAAGTCAAGCATCGCAAAAACAATTGCGATGCTTGACTTTAAAAAAGCAGGCCTCTTATAAAACGTGCTCTTGTCATCATTTACCCAAAAATGTATAAAATCCAATCTATACAAATGTAATTGAACTGCTTGTAATATCAAAATAAGCGGGTTTTTACTTAATGCTTAAGAAAGTATGTACGGTGATTACAACAAAATAAACATTTTTTTTTAATTTTTGTCCGTCTCTCTGCCGGTCTGTCTGTGTGTCTGTTTGTTCCGGCAGAACTCCTAAACGGTTGGACTGACGGAACTTTCACTGGCAGATAGCTAATGTTATATATAAGGAGTAACTTCGACTACTTTTATTCTATAAAAGGATTAAGGTTCCGTGCAAAAACAATGAAACCCTTAAAATTGTTAACAAAATCCGATTCAAATAGGGATAATACTCGTATTTTTCCAATAATTTCACGCGAGCGAAGGTCGTGAGCAGCTAGTGAAACATAAAGAGTGCTGACAAGTCTATGTTTAGACTCACTAATCACAATATTCTGCAGCTCTGAGGTGTAAGGTTCTTCTTCAGACATTGAAATTAGACTCCAAAACTTATTCCATACTTTCAACTGTGTACATCATCATCGGGGTCGGCTTCGAGTCTAACCGAATACAGCTGTATTCTGTTGTAGCGGCTACTGACAAATTCCTGATAGAAAACTCAATATCACTTTGCCCGACCTGGGAATTGTACTCAGGACCTGTTGCTCAGCAGTCGCGCTGGGACCACTAGACCAACGAGGCAGTCTAGGGGTAGTCGAGGTATTTAAGTAATTGCTATACCTACTTCTAATCATCATCTGCCTAGCCTTTTCCCAACTATGTTGGGATCGGCTTCCAGTCTAACCGGATGCAGCTGAATAACAGTATTTTAAATGTAGCGACTGCGTGTCTGACCTCCACAACCTAGTTAGTACTGGGTAATACGATGCGCCTTGGTAAGACTGGTTGTCAGACTTTTGGGCCAATGGCTACTAACTTGTAAGCTGTACATAAGATACTAATACACTGAACGTCTGTGACACACATACATTTTATTATTAACGTGTGACACGAGGGGACTATAGTTATATAATAATGATGATATTACCATAAACCGGAAACTTGGTTAGTTGACGGCATATCGAACTCGGAGTTATTTGGTGATCAATATATTGTGTGGCGTCGCGACCGGGATTACGATCTCACAGGTCAGTCTCGTGGAGGTGGAGTTTTGATAGCTGTCCGTGCATGTATTTCCGCGGTTCCCCAACCATTATTTCACTCCTCGGCTGAAGATTTGTGGGTAACTCTGAGTGTACGTCAGCCTAGCACAAGAAGTTACTTTAAATTGAATGTTTGCGTCATCTACCTATGTAAACAGAACCGTGGTTATTCTTTTTCTGATCAGCTGTCAAATTTTCTCCATAGATTAAGTAGCGTAGTATTAAACAATCCAACTGATAATTACTTACTTATTGGCGATTTTAACCTGAGTGGAATTTTGTGGCAATTAAATAATAACACATTATTACCTGCGAATATTTGTAGTAGCGATGAGTACACACTAACCGATGAATTGCGTGTTTTAGGGTTCAACCAATATAATGGAGTGTTAAACGGATATGGCAAAATTCTGGATTTAGTTTTATGTAATGAAATGGTCTCGGTGTGTGAATGCTTGGTACCTTTATCACCTGTTGATAGGTATCATCCGGCCCTCTGTATTGACGTGAACTTTGCTGAGTACACCTATTTAACTCCCGCTCCCTTTACTCGATACATTTACGGTAAGGCTGACTTTGCGGCCATTAACAGGGAAATAGCAGCTATTGACTGGGAGAACGTATTTTTGGACATGTCGCTCAATGATGCCGTAAACTACTTCTATGCTACTATAGCGGATCTACAAAATAAGTTTGTTCCTGCGATGACCGTTTTTCAGAGCTCATACCCTATTTGGTACAGCCCGGCACTTAAACGGTTGATTAAGGAAAAGGCTAAACATCTCCGTAAATTTAAGACGTATGGCAGACTTTCTGATGAGGCAACCTTTAAACATTTGCGTGAGCGGGTTAATAAACTTGAAGCGGATTGCTACGCCAATTATCTAGCAGAAACTGAAGTCTCCATCGCAAAAAATCCTAAACGCTTTTGGAACTTTGTGAAGCAGCGGTCTAAGTCCAGTGCAATACCCAGTTTCCTTAAATATGGTGATGTGTCAGTTTCCTCTCCTGAGTCTATTTGTAATGCATTCTCTTCCCACTTTTATTCTACTTTTCTAGATCCTATCAGTGATGTGTCTGCTAATCTTTGTCCACCCCCAACTGTTATAAATTCTATAATACCCTCGGATATTCACACAATTGAGATTGACCTAAACGTTATAGTTAAGTTAATTAGTCAAATTGATCCGTTTAAATCTGCTGGTCCGGACCACTTATCACCTAAATTGCTGCTTGGATGTGCTAAAACAATTGCGTTGCCAGTATCTCTTTTGTTCAAAAAATCGCTCTCCTCATGTTCTGTTCCCCAAATTTGGAAGTCAGCCTTTATAACCCCGGTACATAAAAAGGGGCACAAAAATGAAATAATTAATTACAGACCTATTTCCAAACTGTGCATATTAGCTAAAGTCTTTGAGAGGGTTATTTACGACCAGGTTTATGCAGCACTGAGTCAATCTTTTAGCCCCTCTCAGCACGGTTTTCTTAAGGGTCGCTCAACTGTATCTAACCTGGCTTTGCTCAATGACTTTTTAACGGATAGAATGGATAATGGAACACAGGTCGACGTTGTTTACACGGACTACAGTAAGGCTTTCGATAGAATCGACCACAACATTCTAAAAACCAAGCTTTTCAACAGTGGTATCAGAGGAGATCTACTCCGTTGGTTTACCTCATACCTAGAAAATAGATCTCAAGCTGTCGTTATCAGTAACTACATATCGAGCTGGGTTTCAGCTCCCAGTGGGGTTCCTCAAGGTTCCTTGATGGGTCCGTTACTTTTTATTATTTATGTTAGTGACATTGACTCGTGTTTCCACAACTCAAATCTACTATGTTTCGCTGATGATATGAAGATTTTCTCTGCAATATCATCGGACGATGACATGGATGCTCTTCAATGTGATCTGGCGCGTCTTGATGATTATTGTCTAACTAATAAGCTAGATTTGAACCCTGCTAAATGTTCAGTACTCTCATTTAGCAGGAAACGCGTCCCTCACCCTACGTCGTATATACTTAAAGGGCAGCTATTACAGAGATGTGACGGTGTACGCGACCTAGGTGTTTTTCACGATTCTAAACTTTTATTTAACGTACACATTGAGCAAATAGTAGCAAAAGCTTCAAAGTCACTGGGTTTTGTCATGAGACTCGCTGGGTGTTTCAAGAAGGCCAAAACCCTCAAGATTCTCTATTGCTCTTTTGTCAGAAGTCATCTTGAATATGCGTCACAAATTTGGAACCCGTGTTATGGCAAATACATTAATCGTATTGAGAGTATACAAAAAAGATTTATTCGTTTTCTTTGTTTTCGCCTACGTATACCATACCATTCTGATAATTACATAAATCTCTGCAAGAAATTCCATTTACAGCCACTTATTGATCGTCGTCGACTTGCAGATTGCACTTTTCTTTTAAAAATTTTAAATAACGAGATTGACTGCTCGGATCTCCTGAATAAACTGCATTTCAATGTCCCCCAAAGATCAGTTCGATTTAATCCACCTATCTCCATTCCTTTTTCCTCATCTAACTACAGGCAAAACTCATACTTAGTGCGAGCGTGTAAGGACTTTAATATACTTTGTAAAGAGTTCTCATTTGACCCATTTACCACCAAAACCTATTCTGCACGCACTCGGCTGAATGCCAAATTTTTTGGAACCGCGTAGTGCTTTATTTTAATTTCTTTTTTATTATTGTTTTTTTCTCTGTGTCATTAATGCCTAAACTAGTGTCAAAGTGTACAATAATATAGTACTTACTATATTTTATTTTATATCGTGCTTGTTAACTAGTGATCCTAAGATTTCTATTACCTTTTCTGTGTTTACTCGTGGGAACCTGTAATTGGCTCTGTGTTGCATATTCAATTGTTACTCATTTATTATAGCTGTTGGTTCTCCTATTTTTAAATAAATAAATAAATAAATAAATAAATAAATAAATAAAATAATACAATTTTGGCTGTTTAATATAACAAATCATAAAATTAATACCTTTACTCGCTGACTTTGGCAGACGAATTGATCTTCTCAATCTCAGCATGATATCATCTGTTCAAATAGAAACTCGGACGCAAATTCTACAGTAACTTTTATAATAATATTTTTTTAGAGTGTTCACGGTTTTCCATGAAAGTCCAATTTTCTTATGTTTATTGTCGCGAAAATTTTAATGTCGAGGGCTAGTTCAGCGCATCTTCCTTAATCTTTATAACTGTGGAAGTAGCTGTTTTTAATCAAATTCATACATGGAGGAGGTTCTATGTTCGGTTGTGGTAGGTAAAGTTTAAAAAAAAAAGTGAAGCAAACAAAAGTTGTGACTTCCAAAAGTATGTAATATAGTTGTATTTTCCATTTTTTTAATGTTTTTTTTTCGATGTCAATTGTTTTTGTTTATTATTTGACACGACATGCAATTAAATTAATAATACAAGAAAAATTATAGCTTATAGCTACATAGTACGTTTCTTGTATTAATTATAATTTAAAAATCAATGTTCAATTATTGAAGTCCTCTTACCGACAATGCCGTAAAATATGGTTGTTACGAGCATAAACTATAAACGAAACTTTACCTACCGCACTCGCTTCCCCATCAAAATCATAACAAAGTATCAAAACCAATCAGCCCCTCTAATCCAATTAAAAATCCATGTAGATAAAACCGATCAGCCAACAAAGTTGCGCAGACGCATCGCAACACATTTTTCTAACTGCACAAGCAACAAGCTTCGATATGTATCGGGTGACTGCGGCTAACTGTGCTACTTGAATATCCAGGCGATAGATTTTGAATAGGTAAAAAGTGAGGTACGGTTGACAGTGGGTTTGAAATGCTATACTATTTCTTCTATACAAATATTTAAGTAATCTTCGGAACTGCTGATCCATCATTTGCCTAGTCTTTCTCCAACTATGTTGGGGTCGGCTTCGAGTCGGATGAAGCTGAATACCAGTATTTTACATGGAGCGGCTGCTTGTCTGACCTTCACAACCCAGTTGGTAGTGGGTAATACGATACCCTTTGGTAAGACTGGTTGTCAGACTATCACGTCATGACTACCGGTAACAACTGTCAAAGATCTACACATGACCGCCGGGACCAACGGCTTAACGTGTCTTCCAAACTCGAACTACCGATCCGATTTCGAAAATTCTTTCACTAACGGAAATTTACATTATTCCCGAGTGTTATATGCAATATTTAAAACGTTACCGTGCGATGATTTCTGACCATAACGCGAGCAAAGCCGTGGGAAAAAGCTAGTTGGTAGATAGTGTTTTTTCAGACAGTGGTTACCAGAAGACGGGCGTCGATGGCGTCGCTGAGCGAGATCTGGGAAGCGCTGTGAAGTCCACAGATAGCGGAAGGTGGAAAGCTATGGGGGAGATCTTTCCCCAACTGTGGGACTGAGAACTTTTCAAAATATCTATTGTTTTCATCTCGAAAGTCGTACTGCCGAGTTCACTGACAGTCGACCACTTTTCCACCTTGTTAAGTCCAAAAACAGTTAGTTTACGATTGTTCTAGTAACTTCTGAAGTACTGAATGCTCAGACAACTTGACATAAGCGCTTACGATGATAAAAAAATCAAAAAAATATGAAGATGACATAACTTAGAAGCCACAAACATAAATAAAAATGATTGAATACGGCCTAAATTCGACACTAAAGTTCTTGAACCCCGATAGAATCTTACTTAAGATAAAGACAAGATTATAATTAACACTAGAAACGGGATATTTCCCATGTCCACTGTTTGTTTTGAGTTCCCGATATTTCGGCGCTGCTGTTGCAAGCACCATGATCACGGATAAACTGAAGTTATTGCGGGTGGGTATTCTGTGATCATGGTGCTTGCTTGAAAACATATTATAAAAGCAAAATTTCTTGAAATCTATTCAGAAAATTTGCTTTGCGGGTATGTCTGACTATGTTAAATTAAAAACCAACCTAATAGCAACTTCAAAATCATTCCTTGATACGAAGCCACATCGCATCAACATCGCTATATCGCATAGCTGTCAGTGGACGTAAATAATCCGAGGATGTTGGATAAAGTCCAAGAAAATCTGGTTAAAGTGTAAAACATCTGTATGGGAGACGATTTACACGATTTCTACGTTCCTTGTTCGACAGGGCGTGAATAACATTGATATTAGCCAGTTGTGGAGGAGAAAATCTTTGGTCATTCCGGTAAAGACAGAGGAAGGGATTTAAGAAGTATAGCTGTTTTCAATGAGGTAAGTTTAAGATTGCTTCGTTGGTCTAATTGGCTTTGTGTCTCGTTGGCTGAGCAAGAGGTCCTGGGTTCGATTCCTGGGTCGCGCAAATTGTTATTGGGTTATTCGATCAGAAATTCCTCAGCAGCAGTCACGAAGTCCGGATTTGTGCCCGGTTGATGGCAATAGGCTCGCCCCTAACATTGAACTTGAACTTATCTGGCGAAATGTGGGTATACTATTAAGTACACCTAAGCCTATCCTTCTTATGTATTTAGTTATTTACTATTTCGTGTACGATGGTGATAAATAGAATCACCTGTCACGGTGGCTCCATCTGGCGTGGTTTTCAGAATTATACGCTAAGAAATTGATTAATAATCGTGAACGTTTTGTCACGACGTTTTGCTTCATCGCCTCGAGGCAAATTATAGGTATAACCTAATTTGTAGCAAATGTGTGAAAGTTCGCTAGAATATGCGCTTTGGTTTTTAGCTTTTAAACTTGGAAAGTAGTAAAAAAAACCGCCCAAGTGCGAGTCGGACTCGCGCACGAATAGTTCCGTACCATTTTCTATAAAAACGGTAAAAAAAAATCATGTCTGTTGTATGGGACTCCCCACTTAAATATTTTTTATTCTGTTTTTTAGTATTTGTTGTATAGCGGCAATTGAAATATATCATCTGTGAAAATTTCAACTGCCTAACTATCACGGTTCATGAGATACAGCCTGGTGACAGACGGACAGATGGGCAGATTTGCAGCAGAAATATTATTAAATGATCCATATTAAAGACCACTTGGAAGAAATTCCATAAGACCAAGATTTAAACATACCTAACAGATTATTTAAATGATGATTTTTACTACCGTCTCCATAACATATCTCTTTGAAATTTTACTTCGACTTAAAATTAACTCTTACTCGACTAGTACCCACCAATACTTGAGCATTTTAACTGTAATCGACCGCCAAATGCATCCTAAAAGTTTCCAGTTAACCATGAAGTTATAAAATAAGCTTACTTAAAGTCATTGCTACTCAAACTCAGTATGAGTTAGGTTTAATGAGCAACAGACTATTACCAATGTTGGTTGCACTGTTGTGGAAATGTTTGTCCAACTATATGGCCATAGTTGCTCTGGGAGTCAAAATTTTGAGTTTTTCTTGATCTGTTCCGTTTATGGAAACTCAAAATAATACTTCACATATTTAGGTAATTACATAACATAACATCACGCCTGTAATCCCCGAGGGGTTAGGCAGAGATCTACTTAACAGTACACCCACATTTCGCCACTTATGTTTTTTTTTAAGTCCAATGTAATGGGGGGCGAGTCTATTGCCATCAATTGGGTACAAATCCAGACTCTGTGGCGGCTACTGACAAATTCCTAATAGAAAACTCAATATCACTTTACCCGACCAGGGAATTGTACTCAGGACCTGTTGCTCAGCAGTCGCGCTGGGACCACTATACCAACGAGGCAGTCTAGGGGTAGTCGAGGTATTTAAGTAATTGCTTTACTTCTCATCATCATCTGCCTAGCCTTTTCCCAACTATGTTGGGGTCCGCTTCCAGTCTAACCGGATGCAGCTGAAAACCAGTATTTTACATGGAGCGACTGCCTATCTGACCTCCACAACCCAGTTAGCGCTAGGTAATACGATACCCCTTGGTAAGACTGCTAGTCAGACTTTCGAGTCACTGACTACCTGTAACGACTGTCAAAGATCTACAAATGACAGCCGTGACCAACGATTTAACGTGCTTTCCGAGGCACGGAGGAAACTCGCTATGTGATGGGCACCAACCTAGGTAAGCACGGCTTAACCTAAAGATCGACCCGAGTGGCTGTACTTATTTAGCCACGAGCTCCTCTTAATTGCTTTACTTCTTAACTTCTGTTTAAGGAACATGGGTAGGAAGATAATGGATGGATTCCATCTTAACCAGTTAACTGTGACGTAATAAGCATACACTAAAAAATTACTTTCATTTACATTCACCAGGTTCTAGACCCACAACTCAGTCGTGAATCTTACTTACACTAATACACAGTTAACAGCTTCGAAACTAATAAGACTATAAAATATAGACTCATAATATTGGATATCATTTTAACTTAATTATAATTATTACAAAATCGTGGAGCAATTTCAAAAGTTAATTATCTTTTAGTATCAGACTGGCTTGGAAAAATGCAGGAAGCTTTAGAATGTTCTAGAAATCTAGATTATCAGATATGTAGCTAGACCAGTATAAAGGCTGTTAGGCTTAGCTATTTCAATAGTAGGTACTTATGTTTTTAGATCCACTCTGTGTGGCCTATTTGCATGGTAAAAAAGGTGTGCGGTAGTGCCGATGGCTAAGTTCGCAACGCGCAACATTTTTATTGTGAATTTTTCTTAGCTATTTTTTTGCGTTTATTGTCGTTTCATAAAATTATAGATGAAATTATAATCATTATAAGAGGTCAATTTATAAACATGGTTAATTATGTATCTTAATCATTTTAGAAAAGTGTTGCACTTAAAATTATTTTGTTTTCACGGCATTATCAAAATATTCCTATCAGATTTAAAATATCATAAGGATGTGACACAAACCTTTTATTGTTTAATTTGAACTATTTAAATTAATAAGACACTATTTTATTTTAAAATTACAAGTCCATAAACATTTTCACAATAGCAGCATTGATAAACAAACTCAAAACTTAATCAGCATTATATCGTTTCCACTGCTGGATTACTGTTATAATCCACCACGAGGGTCCAGTGCGTGGTGGTGTAACATACCTTCAAATTTAACAAATTAAAAAACGCCGTTTAAACACCAAAACCCGTCACTCCAGCCTCGCTACGAAATAACTTTACATTTTAAGTTCAACACAACATACAGCCTACTTACTGGCCTTATAAACTTACTCTACTTAAGCAATGTTGCACCGTTGGCTCGGTGATTAAAGAGAGTGCTATTTTTATCAAGAAATCTCTATCTGATTCCTGGTAACATTAAGTACAACATTTTTCCGACAACAGAGACGGTCTTATTGAAATGTATGTAAATTTGTATATAAATTGAGCTGCTTGATACGTTTGTGTTTGTTTTCATTGTGAAGAGAGGACACGCGTTAATTTAAAAAGGATAAAAATTGAAAGTTTTTAAGAACTTGCACAAGTACAAAAATGACACAGAGCCAATATTTGGAAAGATGAAGTAGATCACTGGAATTGACGATTTTCTGTTTAAACTTAATAACAGGAAGTTTTTAACAATACACGACCTGTTTATACTTACGAAATGACAGAAGGGTTCAATGATTACAAGTAAACTGAGGCACTTGAGAGTCGTAGAGCTTGTTAAAAAAAATAGATTTTGTAATCTCCGTCCAAGGTAATAATATAATAATAATATAATAAAATAATAATATAATAATAAGGTGTAAGTTTTAATCATATTTTATGTTACAAGATCATGCTACCTAAAACACCAAAGCATCAAAGTTTCACAAGCGTCAACACATTTAAGTTTACTTGTCACTTGTACATTCTACTAACCGCTTGCCGTAAGACAATGGACACAACCGCCAAGTCCACCACGTATGCATACAACGTACTCTTAAACAACTTATTGCCTTTAAAATGGCGTTACGTAACGACTTTGTGCATGTGAGTGTGCATTTGCGCATGTGTGCATGAGTGCGCATGCGATTTTCATTGCGTTAGAATTTTTCCGTTTATGCCTTTATATTTATTTTATTCTGAAAAATGGTGTCATGAGGATAATGTTGTTTGTTGAGTTCTGTCGTAAAGATGTTGTTTTTTTTTTGTTATTTACCTATCCTCGAAAAGAAAAGGTGGGAAGACATATTTAGAGAAAAAGTTGGATCTAACTGGATGACCCAAGCATTTTTTTTTTTTGGAGGGTGGGAAATCATCAAATGACTCCTCCCGCTCTGGGCGGAGCGGAAGGGAGTGTCAGACTCTTACTGACTAAAAACCACCCATGTTCCTTCTTTCGCCCTTTATGTTCCAGGGCCGCGGTATCTCCTTCGAACAGTCCCGCCGCCCTGGCAGGCATCGGCCTTTGCGGGCCCC
The DNA here is from genome assembly GCA_950022335.1 of Eurois occulta. NCBI lineage: Eukaryota > Metazoa > Arthropoda > Insecta > Lepidoptera > Noctuidae > Eurois > Eurois occulta. The sequence goes on from OX465502.1 coordinate 3,896,387, forward strand.
TCCCGTTTGCTGACATCTCTTTGAGGCGCGCGTGGAACACGAACGCGCCGTCGACACGGCCTGTCGACATACGAAGGACGGACGGCGAGCTAGCCCATTACTCACCGTCCACAGGCCCGCGGGATGACCCAAGCCTAGGACAGAAACATGTGGAGAATAATGGGGGAGCTAGATCGGCCGAGGAGACGACTACTAGTTAGATATAAGCGTAAACAAACAATGTATGTATATGTATACCTGTTCACTAGTGTTCATATTATTATTATGTAAGTATTTTTTTATAAATAGTGTAGTAGAACAAATGGCTTTTTTATTTTTTATTTATTTACTTATTCTCGTATCGTTGGAGATTAAATACATGTTGCCATATCTATTATTGTTGTAAATGCGAAAGTAAGTGCTAGTAAGTGTGTAAGCTTATTGCACGGCCTTTTTGATTTAGGTGTAGGCTGTTCCAGTTTCGTGGTACGAGGGACTTTTTCTTCATTATAATTAGTAATAACTAAAGGGTTTTCTGTGTATGTGAAAAAAACTATGTATTATTATCAGATATGCATTCGTGTTCTGCCTCGTTGTCCTTATGGTTCAATTTTCAAGACGGATAAAGTGTTTTTAAGTTTTTCGATCAGGAAATTCTCAGTAGCAGCCACGGAGTCTATATCGGTGCCCGGTAGATATCAGTAAGCTTGCTCCCTAGTGGTTCATTCAAACGTAACTGGCGAAATGTGGCTGAGCTATTAGGTACACATCTGCCTAACCCTTCGAATATAATAAGCGTGATGTGAAGTTCCTATTAGCCCCGCGCTTTTAGGAACCTAGACAAGTGACCACCGTTTACAAGTCCTTTGATATTTCTACAATGACTCTTAACAGGATTAACACACCATTCAAAGTAAAGCTTATGCATTTCGGTATTATAATTCAATCCATTTTTAAATTTTCCATTTTTTTTTGCTGATAAAATGTCACTTTAACAAGACCACTTTAAACCCTAATTAGTCACTTTCGCTTCAGTACATTTTTCCTATGAATGATAAACAAAAAATAGTATATTACCACTAAGTAATGCAGCCATTTTTACTTAACATCAATATGTCATTCGAATACAATTTAAACCGGAATCGACAACTCCGCCCCGAAATTGAATGACACTTAGGTCTGTCGTTTTCGATATCGAATTCCGGCCTCTTTGGCCGCGGCCCCATGTCGACGGCGCGGCGCCGGCCGCCGTGTGACGTTGCGGCGCCGCCGCCGTAACACGGCACGACGTCGTGCCGCAGCACGGTGCCGCGGACGGTGCGCCATCCATTGCCCCTCAGTCGATCGAATCAACTGCGAAATATCTTACTACTTACTTACGGCCTATTTTTTTGCAAAACGCCTACTTTAAGTCAAGCAGATGGCAGTTGTCTTGTCTCCATTGGTAAACGTTGCACACACAAAAAATAGTATAGGTATGATAACCAAAATTCAAAGATTTAGCCGTGCTAAACGCATAAGCGGTATCTCAAGAAAAGCCAGTTTCGAGAAAATGTAAGTTTTGTAAATACAGTTTGGTATACCTACACATTACGGATTGATTTTTTGCTTATTAAGATTTTTTATATTTTAAAATAGATACTGCTATTTGGCTTAGTTCATCAGATGCGTATTTATTTAAGCTATCCGATGCTATTAAAATCAACTTTACATGTTTTTTAAGATACCGCTTTTTAGCTTAGCACGGCAATAAACGTGCTAGCTTTTGCCGGCTTGGCCAAAATTATCTCACGAAACGCCCTCCTAGAATAAAAAGTTTCTTACATCCCAATCCAGGTCTAATTGTGTGCTTTTCATTCAAATCCATTCAATCTTCTGCGCCTACGCAACCTAATGGTTTTACAGACCTTTGACACCGGTACATAGAATGGGTGAGTTAGCAAGAATATTGGTAAGAAAGGAAAATATATAATAGGCACATTATATAAATTATGTATGGAACTGTAAAACTACCTAAAAGTTTAGGATACTGGAATTGATAATCAACGATGTGATACCAGTCTTTTATGATACTACCATTAATATAATTCAGAAAAAAACAGTTAAACATTTCTTAATTAATTTTTTTTTGTAAAAAAAGAAAAAAAATGTGCGTTACAGTGGTAGCGGTACTGAGTTCAAAAATCGAACAAGAAAGAGGGTAGACTGATTTGTCAGCTCATAAATACCCACCCGCAATAACTTCAGTTTATCCGGGATCATGGTGCTTGCAACAGCGCCGAAATATCGGGAATTCAAAACAAACAGTAAATATGGTAAATATCCCGTTTCTAGTGTAAATGATAAATTAATTACTTTAATAGTTTTAGCATTAAACCCAAAATAACCCAACACTAGGCGAAAATATGCAAGTTTTAAATGAAAGCTCGATTTGAGGGAATTTAAATTTTTTGTTCAGACCTTTGTACAGAAGCCAGCACATCAAGCTACTACAATCTGTCAAATTACTTTAATAGATTTTCAACTTTATCGCTAAAGCATTAGGTTCAAGGTGTATTGGGAAAATTTGACAGTTTCGGGAAGCTTCATGTGCTGGCGTCTGCACATACAATGGCCGCCTTTTTAAGCATTTCGTAACCGATAGTTACTTTTTGGTAGCTTAAATGTCAGTTAAATACATTTTTGAATTTTCGATCATCATCATAGCTGATACTTTTGTTGTTTTATTGAAGTATAACATCATTATGTTTATCATTAACACTAGAAACAGGATATTTATCATGTCCACTGTTTTTTTTTTGACAGTGTACATGGTAAATATCCCGTTTTTTTGTGTTAAATGTAACGTTAGTGACCATGACAGTTTAAAAACTTATATCATTATGTTAAGTACTAATCCGAATATTGGGCTAATTTAGAATTGGCAAAAAAAAATGCTTGTCTTCTGAAACCCAGCATATCTTGACACACAAACTAAGCAGAGCATTATACGAGTATTTTGTTTCAGCAGATTGTTGATGTTGTCCTAGCATTTTACTAGTAGCGGCTTTGTTTAAAAGAAATAGTCGTGATCTCATTTGCAACTACATGAATAGTTCTTTCCTCTGTAGGTAGTGGAGTTACTATGTTTGCGTAAAAGTGTTGTTTACACAAGGTGTAAACGGACCCTTTGCGAAGCCGTCAACCAAGCATTTTGTACATCAAACTAAGTTACTGCGCAAAAATGTTTAGTTGGAAACAACTTTTGTTTTGGGTTGAAAAATCATGTTTTAAGATAGGACTCAATGTAACGCACTCGAAACATTGTGATGTTGGATGCATTGAATAGTGCAGGGGCCACTGAGGCATTATTTATTTATTTATTAAAACTTTATGCACATAATGTACAAAGGCGGACTTAATGCCTTGGGCATTAAAAGTTATAACGTAAAAAAAATTGTATTGAAAAAAAAAAACTTGTGAAAAAGTTGGAACTTTGATCTCCAATAACTCCGTTTTGTGCCTTGATGTCCCATTCACCATGTATAGAAATTCTTTCTTTCGTGTCGTTGCGGTCTGAAATTGTGACCCCGCTATGCTGTTGTCTTCAGTACCATTATAGTCAAATTAATCAAAAGCGACTCTATTTGGAACGTATAAAAACACTTTTCAACTTATCTGTGCAAGCATCCACACAGCCATTTAAGAAGTTCCTCAAAGTTTTGTCTAAAAGAGAAGAAATAAGTACCTACGTAACACTTACTAACAAAAACAAATGGACATAGAAGCCTAAATAATGGTATATTAACGCCAACACAGCTAAGCAGTAAGCAGTGAAGTAAATGAGGTACCATTGTGAATACAAAACTTCCGCATCTGTACACCATCAAATTTGTTTGTTTTTCTCGTTGAATGGAGGAGATATAAAATTTACAGATTCTAGAAAAGTACACAGTAAGTTATTTGGCCGTTTGAAAATAGTAGAAAATATTGTGTAAGGCTTTGCGGGATTTATAGTAATACGCAACTGTTTATCAATCATTAAATTAAAATGCTCAGTCATAGGTACTGTGTTGTTGTTTATCTATACTGAACGGATAATGATTAGGAATTTCTCTTTTTTTGTGAGAAAACCGGCATGTCTTAACACCAAAAATTCGAAGACATGTGACATCTACCAACGCGCACTTCTACAATAAAGAAATAATGAAGAATGAAATTGTGTTACAAAATGATGGTGTTGAAAATCCCACTATTCCCAATTTATTCCATGTGTAAGAGGAAAATCAGCTACATACTCTGCATTGCCGATTTTTATTAAATCTCACTACTCGACTATTTCATGAAAAACTCATTCAATGGAATTAAATGAACTTAGAGAATTGATGATTTTAATGGTTATAATTCTGTAGCTACATACGTGTTACGGTCGTGAATCGTATTTTGTTTAACATACAGTATGAAACTGACCTAACTGAAACAAAAAACCTGAAAAAAAATTTCGCGAGCTACAGGCGGTTAAAGATTAAAGTTCTAACTGCTAGTAAGAATCTCGAAACAATAAAATAAAATATCATCCGACTTAAGAACATGGAAAATGAACCCTGAGGACCAAGGACTCTATGCTTGGCTGGTTTCCTTGACGTGACTAGATAAATGGAAGTCAAGTATTTAATAACTTGCTCATAGTTGTTCTTTTTTCAGAATCTATACTTTATTTATACAAATAAATAAAATTGACGTGTCTATTTGTAATTTTAAAACAACAGCTTTTTACTAAATGCATATGAAAGTATTAATATACGGTACTAAACTTAGAAAAAAAAAAATTTTTTTTAAATTTTTGTCTGTCGGTTTGTCCGTTTGTTTCGGCTAACCTCTGAAACGGCCGAACCGATTTTGACGAGAGTTTTACTGGTAGTTAGCTGATGTTATAAGGAGTAACTTAATTTATACTACTGAGAAGGCTACTAAGTAAAAGGATAAGGGTTCCGCGCAAAAAAAAACTCCGTGGTCTACTTTTATCCTACTAGCGCTTATATAACAGCACTGGTAGGCACAAGGCTTCGGAAAGCAGATCATGGGTATTGAAGCATTCAGCAGTGACTTGCCCAGGAGCCAACAATACGGCAAGCCCATAAGACAAGGAGGCTGTTCAGAAACTCGATCATCATGAAGAGTAGAAGGTTATAAGAGCTAGCCAAGCTTGTAAGCTTGTATGAAAGTACTGCCACTAGTATTCAGATAAGCTGGTAATACACGACGACTGCCAAAATCTCACTTCCCCAACTTTTTCTCCTACCGTCGTCGAAATCGCAGCACCTCTCAAGTCTTAATCAGACTGGTACGGACATATTAACAGTCCATTATTTGAAGCCTGTCCACAACTTGTTCGTCCTACTTCGACCAAAGCATCAGCCTTCTTGACCACAGAATATGCCCTTTATTTGGTATCAGGTCGTCTGATCCTGAGAACCTATTCGTCATGTTTTATAGAAAGTCAAAAAGTTCACGCCTTCGAAACGCCCCCGCTCCGCCTTCAACGTGACGTGGCTTTAGTGGGGATTGAGCTAGAAGTTTCGTTCATACCGTGAGAGAAAAGAAGCAAGATACATGAAAAAGACTAGGCTAGGAGCGGTCCTATTCTTGACGCAGAATGGCCTATTGAGAAATGTATTCGCAAAGAGGCCTATTGCTGGCTGCTGAATTATCCATCTATTAATTTAATTGGCAAGATTTAATAAAAAAAAACGTTTGTGAGGGTTTTTCTAAAAATTACCAAAACAATTTTGATTTATTGGGCCATTTATTTTAGAAGTTAGTTTTATTTAAGGGCAGCTCATTTCAATATTTTTGCCATTTATGACGAAACATTTTTTAAAGATATAATGAATTAATGTTAAAAGGTTTTTTCTCGAAAATATTTTCACTAGATTTGTTATTTTATAAAACCCATTCTTTGTCAATTTTCCCATTTTAGCTTAAATAATAAGGAACCTATCTAACCGCTAACAATAAAACAAACAATAAATAATATTACTTACGAAGAAAATCACGTCAAAAATAATGCAAGTAAACGAATAAAACACTTTAAATGCACTAAAAACGATACCAATTTACAAATTACTTCAAATTTGTATGTATTTTTTAATTATAGTTATTTCTTTCACATCATTAAATGAAAAGTACATAAGTACATTATTACTGAGAAATAATGTCGACTGTAAAACATAATATCAAATAATCATAAAAATGAAATTGTTTTTTAATGTATTTTACACAATAGATTCTTCAAAACACCACGCTATTATAGCTGTGTCATTTCATAAGTATTAAAAAAACAACAAACAATTAAACTTTAAGTAAGTATTAGAACTGTATTCTGATCGATCTTTGCTACTAAAAATAAAACTAGAAACAGTAAATTGAACTTGATTTTTACTTTAAAAACATCAAGAGTACACTGTGCGTTTTCCAAAATTGTACTAAACTTATTTTCTCAAAATAAATAAAAGAAAAACCGACTAACCTTAGATTCCGTTCAACACAACACAAAAAGTCCGAATCTTCACTCACATGACAAATAAACGAAAAAGATTTTCTTTCGAAGTCTTTTCTCAATTTTAGCCAAAAAAACTTCATTCAAGAATGCGCGCCAAAATACTAGTCGTCATGACGCACACATATTTACTTCCTAGTTACGCAATTTTACATTTTTTCTCCAATTTCACGGAAGACCGAGCGTAGATACTAAAAAATTATAAGCAAAAGAAAAAATAAAAAATCTAAATCCAAGTCATTTCACATTGATAAAATTTCAAAATCACAGTTCCAAAAATAGCTGTTTGACAGTCACATTTTCGAAAATCGAACGCGGGCGCAGCGGCGCGGCGGTTGCCGAAAAAAACCGAAAAGGCGCGAACACATTTGTAGGTTTTAAAATGTCGTTATTATTTAGAATTTTTCATAAAATATCGTTGAGTTTTCATTGTATTCTGTGTGCAGTGTCGCGCGCGTGTGCTGTTTCAACACATTATGATCTAACACTGGCTGACTCTCGATTGCAGAACATACTTATTCTAAGTCAACTTACATTCGTTCATATTTGCCTGCGGGGCGTAGGGCTGCGCTAGGATGTTAGAACCTAGTATAATGCCTTTATGTTTCCGTATTCTTTAAGTAACAGTACTTCTATTTATGAGTAAGCGTGCCTGTTGTTGGGCTTAAATTGGTTTAATTTAGCTCTGTTGTAGTTCGGAACAAAAGTAACGGGTATTTTAACTACAATTATCTTGATAGATAGTGCAGGGAATAATTACTCAGACCTCATACCGAATTTCTAGCTACTTATAAATCTGGCATTATATAAAACCATATTTACGTATCTTTGGATACATTTCAAAAGACAATAAAGCAACCACTTTCAAATAATTTACATAACCTCTAAGAATTATCCTAAACTAACCATAATGCAATAACCCTCTCAAAAATGGTAGAATATCAAATTATCACAAATCAGAGAGCGAATAAAATAACGTAACGCTTTAAATAGATATTTATTGCAAGTTAACAACATTGTATCGAGCGGCCAACCCTATTTTCGCGTTGTACAAGAACTTCTTGCATATAATAATATGTTTTAGCCTATATTGAGCGCTTACAGGCACTGGCTTTAGCTTGCGCGAGAGACTGCTAGTCGAGTAACTGCTATTTTTAACTTAGTCGGTATTTCACTTTGATGCGGGTGGAAAAAATTGTGATTATAATGGTTATTGCTTATTAATATGCAGATAAGTTTTAGTGCTCTTAGTAAATTAGGTTCTTAGTCAGAAAATGTTGAACCGATTCCTCATTTTTCGTTATTTTTTTATTTAAAATATATTCGGAAAAATAAAAGTCTTTGGCAATTTCTTCAAATATTGTGGTTTTTGATAAAAGCAATAGTATATCGCGTTATTACAGTCCAGATCGACAAAAATACTAATTATAAACTCCATATTTCTAATAATCTCCTCGATATTTTTTTCACTTACAACGTTATAAATATTTAAACCTTTGAAACCACCTAAACATCCGTTTCATCAAACTCGAAAACCAAAAACAGCAATATCTAGTTATACAAAATAACTGCTAAAGCACATCACTAAAATCCGTTATTGGAACCTCCACATCACTACTTAGTTGTATGCACCGTGCATTGGCCTGTACTGCCGCATTCTAAATTCAAAACAAAAAGTCTTACAATCCTCTGCATTCCATACCAAAATGAGACGTAACTTTAGTAAGTTAGAGTTGGAAGTTGATTGTTAAGTTCAGCAGAGTTAAAGGTTTCAGTCAAAAAGTTTTTTAGAAGCTAGGCTCTTATACTTATTTCACTATGAATTTTAGATAGGTATAGTGGTGTTAGATATAGAAAGAAATGTTCGCTGTCTGTGGGTTTATATACGTTTCTAGGACACGGCAAAATGTTAGAAATCTTCGGTATTAAGAAGTTTATTTCGTCTGCTGTAATTATTGTGAACGGTTTTTAGAATTAGATAAGTACTTAGAATAATAAGTTTTTGAGTGAGTTTTTTTTTTGTGAAAGTTTTTTTGAGAAAATTATTCTTAACTAGTTTTTGCTCGGCTTCGCTCTCGTTGTTTACGGAAATTAACTCATGGGTCCATTTTAAATGTAGCCTACGACACTCAGGGATAATGTTGCTTCCCGTTAGTGAAAGAATTTTCAGAATAGGCTCAGTAGTTCCGGAGATTACCCCCTACATACAAACTTACAAACAAATTTTACCTCTTAAAATATTAGTAGGTATAGATTAGTAAATACTTCTAGAGTTAGAATGATAAACAGTCAAAAGGTCATCTTCTGAACTTTTATTTTGTATCAAGTGCAAATTTGAGAAAGGACAATAATATTACATTTTCCACGAAATTATTATAATGTCAGGGAAATTAATACTTTAAGGGGAATGCTCCAACCAGCCCGCGAAATTCAAAATTTCTTGGGTTTTTTGCAATTTGCAGGCCAGTGCTAGGTTGTATGTTGATTAAAATATTATTCGCGGCTGTAAGACATACGCAGTTACAGAATTATAATCATCAAAATCATCAATAAACCCCCCTAAGTTCATAAAGCTGTAGGAATGACTTTTTCTGTTTTTTTTTTGTTCCTAAGGTACGCCTTTATGAACTTGGAGGGTTGTATTGGTGATTTTGATGATTATAATTCTGTAACTACATACGTCTTACAGCCGCGAATAATATTTTAATCAACATAAAACCTAGGACTGGCCTGCAAATTGCAAAAAAACGCAAGAAATTTGGAATTTCGCGGGCTGGTTGGAGCATTCACCTTAATGACATTATGCCGTGTCATAGCCATTTGACACTAATATAGAAATATTGACAGTTGTGATTCTAACTTCGAAACGGTATATTTTAGTCAGTAGCCAATTTGCTTAATAATAAACCCAGGCTTTACGACAAATCAATTTATAGTTATTACAGTTTTAGTTTTTCTTTGCAACAAAAAATTACTGCAATTTTTACGAGTGCGTCGACCGTACGCTCCGGGTCATCATCGGCCTATACTAGGGAAACGCCCGGGCTCACTCATATACTTACAGAACACAGAGGCCCTAGAAAAGTTTCAATCACTTTCAAACCGACTACCATTAACGCTAAAAACGGCATATTTACTATTTATTTTGTGTTACCGATCCCGTTTTCAAAGCTTTTGACAATTCTACAACGACGTTCAACTCAATTTTTTTAAAATTATTCTGTTGCTTATGTCAGTCTAGACTTTCCCATGATCTTTTAATTTTTTTATTTGGCGGAACTGTCCCATTCCAGAGCAAAGCTTTCCTCCCCCGATTCCTTCCACTTTTCTCGCCATTAAACAAAACGTCCAAGGTCCAGCCCCGTCTAGCTGTCTCAGGGCTCCAGTTTTGTGGTATGCGGCCCCACAGTTTTGGCGGTAACCGGCGAACATGGCCTGCTCAGTCCCATTATATTTTACAGCTTTCTGAGCTAAGTCAGCAAGTTAGTTGGCGCGCAATGTGGTGTTTCTTATCATCGGTCAGATCAGTAAGTTCTTGTTCATCATCATTCTCGCTGATGGAAAGTCACTTTGTCTGAGTCCTCTGGATTTTATTTTCTTCCCGAAATAGCCTTTAACTGCAACTCGCCTGATGTAAAGTGAGGATGTAGCTCAGGGTGGAGCTAGCTTACCTAGAAGCAGAGACAAGGTGGAGATGCTGATTTATCTGCTAATAAAAACCCAGCAATAAGTTCAGTTTATCCGTGATCATGGCGCTTGCAACAGCGCCGAAGTATTGGGAACTCGAAACTAATAGTAAACATGGTAAGTATACGAAACGGATTCACTCGGACCTTGAAGAAATTCAAATAATAATGATCGAGGAATACAGCTTTATTCAAACCTAGTTCACAGTCAGCATTTGTCACCCTATGAGCCTCTACAACACCCAATGATTTGTTGATGTGCATCTGACTTCGGAACTGAAGTTGTGAAGTCCCATGTGCCTATAATTGAACTGGTAGGTACCCTACAAACTGTAATGAACAAGCAATGCTGCTTCTTCTTCTTTTTTCGTCATCATCATCATCTGCCTAGCCTTTTCCCAACTCTGTTGGGGTCGGCTTCCAGTCTAACCGGATGCAGCTGAATACCAGTATTATACATGGAGCGACTGCCTATCTGACCTCCACAACCCAGTTAGTACTGGGTACTATTCCCCTTGGTAAGACTGGTTGTCAGACTTTTTGGGGCACTGACTACCTGTAACGACTGTCAAAGATCTACAAATGACAGCTGGGACCAACGGCTTAACCTTTCGTATCGATGGTAAATTTTAATAAATGTTTGGGCCCAGAATGTGGCTAGCAATGTTGTTTTGAAACAAAGATATCTGTACTGGTGATTTTTTCCCAACTAGAGTGAAAAAGCTCTACCTTTCCTGTAGCAATTTTTTTTTCTGACAAAAAATACAGAAGAAAATAATTTACGTTTCATTGTGTTTTATTGCAGGTAAAGCTATAACAAAAGAGAAATTCTGAAGTCTTCAAGCATTAAGAAAGAAGAAGAATAATAAAGGCATTGCAAAATGCTGCGGCTTCTCATTCATAATACCACTAAGTTACTCAATAAGAGCATAATAGCAGCGGTAGCCCAGTGGTGGCGGCCCCGACTTACGAACAGTAAGTCATGGATTCTAACCCAGGCAGACACATTACCTACTTTGTGTAATTTATTTCATCACCACTGCTCTCAAAACGGCGAAGGACAACATCTTGAGGAAACCGGCATGGTCTAGAGCCAGAAATTCGAAGAGATGTGACATCTACCAACCCGCACTGGGCCCGCTTGGTGAATTATAGCTCATTCCCTCTCATAGAGAGGAGGCCGTATGTCCCAGCAGTGGGAACATTATAGCCTGATTATGCACTCAAAAACAACCTACACTATAAGTGACGCCTTAACTTGATCAATATTATAGAAATAAATCACGATAATATTGATTGATAGCCAATATTTCCTAAAAGCACTCTTTCTGCTTAACCTCAAAACCACATTAACCAAACAACCAAGTTTTAAAAACAGCTGCTTTACCACAAACATCTATAGACCATACAACCAACGCCATCTAACGTCACAAATTCGAAACCACTCGATAGATTCAACACTCTCATACTTGAATGTAACTTAGCTTCTTAAGCAATCGCCCACGGCTGAGTCATCATTCTAACATGAGGTCCTTTCACCAACTTTTGTGTTAAGTTATAGTTAAGTATTTATATTCGATGCCCGTTTTTATGAGTAGTTTAACTAGAAATTGTAACGGTTTCTTAGGTTGGGTGAGGAATTTATTGGTTTGTTAAGTAGGGATAGATCTAACGGAAATTCAAAGCAGTTTGTTCTGAGATTGAATTACTTAGGTGAAAAAATAATGTCGTAATTGGTCGAAAGTGCAGCTAATTGGCTTCGTTTAATTGTCTGGCAATTAAAATTGACGTTAAACTGTATAGGTACAATTTATGATGCTGAAATATAGCCACTTTTAGGTTGACTAAACGGTTATTTTACTATCAGTACTACGGGCTATCTATACTATACAGCGTAGAATTATGCAGCGCCACCTGGAGGGAACGTACTCTAAATACTGGAGATGAAAATTTTACTCAAAGTAAATATTTCTTTATTTTTAAAAAGCAATAAATCTGCATTCGGGAATCGAAGCGGCTAAATTGAAAAAAAAAACACCCTGTACTTTTATTGCATCAATCGATAGGGTCAATCATAAGGATCAAATATCTCTAACAAACATGATACATTAAATGAAAGGAAAACCATGAAAACTAGATGGCGTTGAAAAAATTGACCCTGTATAATAATTATCTATACTCACCTGCCTAGCCTTTCCCAACTATGTTGGTGTCGGCTTCCAGTCTAACCGGATGCAGCTGAATACCAGTATTTTATATGGAATGACTGCCTATCTGACCTCCACAACCCAGTTAGCGCTAGTCCACGATACCCCTTGGCAAGACTGGTTGTCAGATTTTCGGGTCAATGACTACCTGTAACAACTGTCAAAGATCTACAAATGACAGCCGGGACCAACGGCTTAACGCGGCTTAACCTGAAGATCGACCCCAGTGGCTGTTATTATTTAGCCACAAGCTCCTCGGAATTCAAATTTTGTTGCGTTTTTTGCAATTTGCAGGTCAGGCTGTATGTTGAACAAGATATGATTCGCGACCGTTACGTAACACGTAAGTATAATTTAAAGGATTATAATCATCAATACAACAGTCTAATTTACAGGATTATAATCATCAATACAACAGTCTAATTTACAGGATTATAATCATCAATACAACAGTCTAATTTCATTTAATCCCATTGAAAGACAATTTCATGAAAAACTCATTCAATCATATTTTAATTAACACTGGCACTGAACTACAAAGTGCAATAAACTTATGAAAAAAAAAATGAATTTCGTGGGCTACCCTAGCGCTTCGAATACACTAGTAAAGCATTTTTGTGTGTCCTGATGAGGATGTAGTTACAAAGCCTAACGAAGATCAAAGTGCATCAAAGTAACCAGGAATCTATTAATAAAGGCTTGAGTGGATGGAATGGAACATACTACAGTAAGCTTCATACAAGAGCTTTTACATTTAAAGGTCACGGTTTATTCATGGTCACTACCCTGTTATGTTTCACCATGTGATTGTAGACCTCCTGAAAAGTGTGCTACACGTGGTTTCACTTCCTGCACGGAATAGACTTAGATCTGGACCAGTGCTGGCCCAGTCAAGTGTTGGTCCCTAATTAGGTCAAAGGTTGGGCAAGGAATTTATTTCATCACCGGCACACGAAGAAGAATAAGACCATCATCATCTTCCTGCCCTTTGTTCACTCTAGTTGGAGTCGGAGCAACACGTTTTCTTGTTTCATTCTCCCGTGCCAGAAATCACAGGATCGTTCACTCCCTTTTCTTTCATTTCGTAACCACTGCTGTTACGTTTTTGGAGATATCGTGAGGAAATCGGCATGTCCTAGAAAACACGTGACATACATCAACCAGCACTGGCCCTGTGTGATGGATTACGGCTAACTACTACTCATAGAGAGGAGGTGTGTCCCAGCAGTGAGACCATTACAGCCTGAATTTACTTAGTGTAATATGCGTTAAGAAAATTTTCAGACCTGTCAACTATGACATTTTCTCAACGTCTCGAGTCGTTCCCAGATTTGCTCAGAAACCTAAGCATATGCACAAACACTTGGAAACTCAAAGTAAATATTATGATAGGCAGTTCACGGTAGGTTTCGTAGGAATGTCAGCTTGCCAATGAAGAATGTGTGTCTTGTAAAAACTTGGTGTCACCACTGTACTTGGTACGGTTGGGAAGTGGCTCTACTTGGTGTTTTTTATTTTATTTATTTAACACCTTAAGCACAAAGTACAGAGGCGGACTTAATGCTATAGGCATTTTGTATGTACTATGAGCTAAAAGAAGTGAGAGAATCATCATCATCTGCCTAGATTTTGTCCAACTACATATATGTTGGGGTTGGCTTCCAGTCCGACCGAATGCAGTTAGGTAATACGGAACACCAGTATTTAGTAGAAATCATACTTTATTTTTTATGTTAACTGTTATTTCGTTAATGTAACTTAAAAATGTAATTCGTTTTAATCGCGAACGTATAAGTTCTGTGGTTTTTCGTTTGAGTTTTTTCAGATAGCCACGTTTCACGATTATTTTGAATAACTAGATAACTAAAGACTTTTACTTCTTAATTTTGGTAATGCAACCTACACTATGGTATGATTGAAATACAATATGTTTTTGCTTAAAGTAAAAGAAGTGTGTTAGGAAGGTGACGTACTGCAGTTTCTGCCTGCCCCCATTGAAAAAAGTCATGGGTTTATTTATGTATAAGTATGCAAGGTGTAAACGGACCCTTCACGAAGCCGAAGTTTGATGTGCAGAATGCTTGGTTGACACCAAGTATTCCGTACTAAGTAACTTTACGCAAAAAATATTACTGGGAAACAAATTTTTTTTTTGGGGTGAAAAATCACGTTTTACGGTAGGACTCAATGTGGCGGATTCAAAACATTTTGCTCAGGATCATCGTGGAGGTATAAAGCAGAGTTAGGTGGTGAAAGCAAAGTTATAACATTTAAAAAAACCTTTGAAAAAGTTAGAACTTTGACCCCCAATATCTTTGTAACTAGAAAGTTCCCAGGTATGGTATGCTAAAAAAATGTCGCAATGACGGGGAGAACAAGAGCCTTTCGGCTTCGTTAAGGGTACTTTTACAGCCATTATTAATGCAATTGCACTCAAGTAGAGCATCTTACCAACCCACAACCATTGAACTCGCATCAATTTTCTAACACCATTACCGTCGCCCGCGCACGTTTTTGTCAAAGAAAAATGCGTCTTATTACATTACGACAGTCGTGTCGTGTCGCAGTGTTTTGCACGCATTTGTCTGAGATGCGTTTCTCGTGTCGGACGGTTTACACGGCGGGGTAATGTAGGTTTTGTTACTTTTTTTAG
Source organism: Eurois occulta (assembly GCA_950022335.1). NCBI lineage: Eukaryota > Metazoa > Arthropoda > Insecta > Lepidoptera > Noctuidae > Eurois > Eurois occulta. Next base: position 3,911,450 of record OX465502.1, read on the forward strand.
TCAATATCATTTTGTATTTCCTTATAGAATGATTGAGTCTGGTTAAATAAGAACTAAATAAGAACAGCCGCTCGTTTCGATCTTAGGTTAAGCCGTGCTTACCTAGGTTGGTCCGTGGATAGGTGACCACACATTACATACCGTGTTTCCCTCGTGGCTCGGAAAGCACGTTAAGCCGTCGGTCCCGGCTGTCATTAGTAGATCTTCGACAGTCGTTAGTGACCCGAAAGTCTGACAACCAGTCTTACCATGGGGTATCGTATTACCTAGCGCTAACTGGCTTGTGGAGGTCAGATAGGCAGTCGCTCCATGTAAAATAATGGTATTCAGTTGCATCTGGTTAGACTGGAAGCCAATCCCAACATACCTAGTTGGGAAAAGGCAAGGCAGATGATGGGTCTGGTCATGAATGATATGTTAATATTAAATACTAATATAACATCACTCTTGTAGTCCCCGAACCTGGCTTCGGTAGGAATGTAAGTACCTCTACCTTACAGCACACTAAGTAGATTTCGCCAGTTCGGTCGTAAGTTTCGGATTCCACCAAAGCGAAACCGAGCAGAGATGTCCAAAGCCGTTCACCGCACGCCGTTCACAGCACACAGCTCACATCTCTTGAGTGCAGAGGCTGACCGTGACCAACCAAAACAGTTATGAGACATCGCCTTTCCTCTTTGCTCAACCAAAAAGCTAAGCGGAGGCGAAAAGTTTAAATAAAGATTGGTGGTCTACAACACATCTTTTCTCTGCTCGTCTTGTCTCCGCTTCGGCTGAGTCCGGACCTAAGTCCCGAGTCATAAGTAAACTAGCTTTTGCCCGCGTCTTCGCCCGCGTCAATGTCGAAAAATATCCGACGGGAACGTGTTACCGGTATTAAAAAGTAACCTATAGGTTAATCCAGGTTACGGTAACAAACATAGTTACATACCTTCATCCCCTTTTTAACCCTTTCGGGTTGAATTATCAAACGCTGAGACACGTATAAATCAATTTTCAATCGTTAGCCTAAACACAAAATTTGAAGATCCTAACTTCAAAACTGAAGGACTTTCATATAAACTTCCATCCCCTATTTTATTCCTTTCGAGGTGGAATTCCCGAAAATCCTTTCTTAGTGGATACTTACTCTTCACAAAGAACACACACACAGTTTGGGTTGTGCGTTGATATATCACCCAATCAGTCAATTTACCATTTTATATATTTAGGAGAAGATATTATAGCCTGTTGGTACGAGTATATCGAGATCTATAAGCATCTATCCTTTAAATCTATAAGTGCAAAATTTCTCTAGTTATTTTAATTTTTCCAAAATAACTCCGAATGAAAACCACGGGGACCTTGGCATCCACTAAGTACTTAAAACCCATCATAACTTAAGCATCAAAACAAAAAACATCTACTTAAACCAAGTATTAGTCAATAAAACAGTAATCACACTTTTTCCCTCGACGTGCTTCGCATACACCCATACCATAAACTAATATAAAACAAAATCGCTTCTCGTGTCCGTCTGTATGACCGCGTTATTCTTCGGATGTACGCCACTGATTTTGATGAAGTTTTCACCATCTCTACAGGAAGGATTTTGGATGAAATGCATGTGACTAAAAGAGTGATGAACATGAATCATGATGGATGGAGAGGGAAATGAAGGCCAAACAAAAGATGGATGGATGGAGAGGGAAATGAAGGCCAAACAAAAGATGGATGGATTGTGTGAGGAATGATATGAAAGAGAAATGATGCAGTGACATCTGACAGGGGAAGGTTTTTAGGTAATCCTTAAGTTTAAGTAACTTAAGTTTGGGATTTTCCATTAGGAATTTCTCAGTAGCAGCCACGGAGCCTGAATTTGTGCCCGGTTGATGGCAATAGCCTTGCCCTTATTATATGAGACATAAACATATCAGTCGAATTTTTTTTATTACAGAATTGGCCTGCTCTTGACCTCGATCACGCCTGGTGGAAAGCGATGGATGAGGTCTATGATGAAATGAGCGTGCCCAGAATTTGGGTGTACTATTAGGTACAACTCTGCCTAACCCATCGGGGATTACAGTCGTGATGTTTTGTATGTTCTTCTAGTTTAAGCATCGCTTGCCGAAGTTGCATACATGTATGGGTGATCACCGATATTAATGAGACCAATTCGTGCCTCCAAGTTGTTATTCGTAGATCTTGGACAGTTGCTACTGATACACAGAAGCTTGAAAGTCAGACAACTCTTACCAAAAAGTATCGTGTTACCCAGTAACGGAGTTAGAAGGTATAAGCACTCGGTTGTCACCAGTTAGTCCCCCAACATGTAGATGAGAAAAGGTTACGCAGATGATGATTTAGTTGTTCATCTAAAAACTTACCTTATTAAGGTAAAGCATAAGGTTTTTGATCTTATAGTGATGTTCGTTTTTATAAAAAAAGAGTCTTCTTTTGACTTTGCGGCCTGTTTTCAAATTAAGTTGCAATAAGTAAGTAGGGCGCACCTTACTTGAAGATAACATAAAAAGCTTTTTTATTATCATACTTACTTTAAAGCCAGCAAAACGGGACTTATCTAGGATTCGATTAAAAACATGACCGATTATTACTGTTAATGTTAGCCTGTGTCTCCTTCCATGACTTACAAATCTTTCGATTCAGGACCAATGTGGACCGCTGGTCGTTGGTTCTGTTCAGCTGAACCCGCCATCTCCGCCAAGGTCTACCGCGTCGCCTTCTGGCTGTGTCAGTGCTCCACAACGTGGTTATTTTGCCCGATCATTTAACTAAGATAAAAATCTGTGTTTTGTCATGTCGCATGCAGTCGCGCGATGCAGACGAAGCCACGACGGGCCACTAGTTTAATATAAAATGACATTAAGGACACGATAATGATTCAACTAACGTACCGACAAAAAAATATTATTAGTTGTTAATATTATTATTTATTTTTTTGTTTCTTAGCTATTATAGAAGCTATTAGGCGAAGTTTCTTGTGATGAGTCACTTTTTTTCTGGGGAAGAAAATCTTCTTTGTGATTTGTCGGCCATGTATCATTTTAAGTTGTGGAGGTCAGATAGACTGTCGCTCGATATAAAATACTGGTATTCAGCTGATTCCGGTTAGACTGCTTGACCCGAACATAGTTGGGAAAAGGCTAGGCAGATTATGATGATGGAGTTAAGTTTTTGGTTTGAAGTTATAGCAGCTGAGCATGTCGTCTGAAGTTCTACAAAAAATACTGCCTTTAGGTCCATTACGAAATTTCTTAGTAGCAGCTTCAGAGTCTGGATTTGTGCCCGGTTGATGGCAATAGGCTCGCCCCCTATTACATGGATCTTCAACATAACCAGCGAAATGTTGATATATGTACTATTAGATACACCTCTACCTAAACTCTTCGCGAATTACAGGCGTGATGTTATGGTAAGGTTTTGTTATGTCTGGGTTTATCTGTAGCTACCACACGGCTGAATGCGTATTTACGTGTCTGGCAACTCTAGACATTTCGAATTCCATTCATAATATTCTCAAATCTGTATCTCTATTTACCCCTTCTTGATATGACGTCTTTATTCTGTATATCCATGTTTTGATTTACGTGTAAAATTGCTTAATATTTTTTCTTTTAAATTATACGAAATATAAGAATGCTCCCATAGTTTGATCGTTTTTGATTAAGTACTTTTCTATTATGGAGGAACCCGACCTGTTTACGTAATCTATAATTAAATAGTATTAGAATGAATCATTCCTTATTCAAGACGTAGTTCCTCAAATGCTGTAACTACCACTGTAAAGAAACTAAACGCCAACGTCATTGCTAACCAAATAATGACATCTTTTACAAAGATTTTTCTTTCAACAGAAATTGCAATACTATTTCCATACTAATCTCAGCTTATATTGTCATCAACTTGTCATGCGGTGCAGGCTCAATGATTCATCCGTTGAAAAAGGGAGCGGCACTTAACTGATGAGGTATCTACCTACCTACATGTCTGTATACCACTTAGTAGTGAGCTTTGATCGTGAAGGGTTAAGCTTTTAAGAGGGGTCTCAATTTTTTGGATGATGTTGATTAAAATGTTGATGAATATTTCGACAGGCTTATTGCGGAGTATGAAATGTAACTAACTCTTGATAACGATAAGGTTGGAAATACTTTTAAGCAACATTGATTTCTATCTGCCCTCTTAACGATGTGAGCGTGAAGAAAAAATGTTCGTCAATTTTGTACATGAAAATTTCTTAGGTAAAATCAAGATTCCTGACGTTATTTTCCTTGAAGACGATTATCTTAGAAGTATAAGCTTAAAATGTTTTATTAGCTTTACTTATCATAAAAACCTAATTATCCAATTTACAGTACGAGACGACTGTAGGAGAGGAGACGGCTGTACCACTGCTTCAACTCAAGACGATTTTATCGAAGCTGCAACCCCAGCAAATGCACCATCTCCCCCCAACATACTAACTAAAGCCTGTATTAATTAAATGAAAGGACGATATAATTAAAATAAACTGTCGGCATCGGCAGTAAAGCCAGCTATAATTTCCGCGAACCGATGGGCGTGACCGGTAGAATTTAATACAAAATACGCCATATTGATGTATACATTTTTTCAGACCCCCCCACGGCCCACCTCCCTACATAATTGAGCGTTGTGAAAACTATCACGTTAGTAAATGACGCCCCCCTCTCCCCCCCGCAGTTTTCCAACATGGCCGAGATCAATAATTTGGCTGGGCAATGACTGTGATGACTCGAGCATGCGCAAAAGGCACGCACGCCGGAATCATCGCAAAACCTGAACTTGACTTGGGGAAAACGAAAGTTAGGGCGAATGTTTCTACAGCGTTCTTGGCATTCGGGACTAACACGCTGACGATGCTAAGTCATATGGTCTTTATTTTGAGACGAAGAAATTTTTCGGTATTTTTTTTTAATTTTTATGCTGAGAATTTTTATAAAAATACTTTAGAATAGAAAATAAAGAATCACTTTAGTTTAAAGACAAAGATGAAGTTCCTAATATAAAAGACATGAAAGAAGTTAATGCAGAAGGTAACATGGGCGAATTCGAGTATGATGCTGAAAAAGATGAAACAGCCGATACGATTCCCCTGAGAGCGAGCGAGATAATAGATGTCAATTTTATTTTAATAGCGGGCGGCCATTTTGCTCATTATATAATTTAACGTGAAGTATGTCCGAAAAAAGAAGAATCTGAATGTTTTAAAATTAAAGATAATGAAACTAGCAATCAAATTGTTCTGTTTTCTCCAGCGCTTTCGGATGTGCTGTCAAGGGGAATGACTTGAAATGACCGCGTGGAAAACAAAGATGGACGGACATTTTCATTTTTAGTTTCATCATATTATCGTATTGTGAGTTGCTTACCTGAGTGCTGTCTTCTGGGTGACGAAATAAGTCTGTTTCGTGGTTAAGGTGTATATTTGCTGTAAAGTCCTGTATATCTTCTGTAAAGTCTTGTATATATTCTTCTGTCTTCTTTTCTTCTTCTTTGTCTTCTTTAGTATTGTCGGTTTATTGTATGTCTAGCCCTTGTTATGCCCATTAATTATACATACTCATATAAAACGTTATAGGTATAGAAATAACGTAAATATTTAACTAAGTCTTAACGTTAATTTTATTTTAATTTTGTACTATTTAAAGAAATCTAGAAGTCGCTTCAACAGGTAGGTAAACTCGGTAAAATTTAGATTTTTTTTGTAACTTTTTGGAGTAATTTTATCTTACCTTTTTTTACTTATAATTTAAGGCCAATTTAAGGCACAAGAATTTTTGTATTTTTGTTTTGCTTATTAGTTTTCATCCACCAATGTCTGGAGCGGTTGATGAAATTGGTCGAAAGCTTTTCCCAAAACTTATTTGCCAAATATTTCAAATATCACTTAGCCTTAACGTGTAGGTCCAGAGTCTTTCACTAAATTACTTTTCACTAGATATATATAGAGAGTTTTGTATATAAAAATCAATTTAAATTATATTTAAAAGTTCCAAAATTAACCAGTGTTGTTTAAATGTACTCAAAAAACGTAAGATTTAAATTCTCTTTTCTATTGATTCCTTGTAATAACGGTTGATATAAACTTAAAACTTGTTCTATTGCGAAAAAACGTGTTTCTTTATCGTCAAATGGCGCTGGTTGTTATTTCTTTTGCTAGATTCCCCTTGGTTATGAAATCTTAGCTTTTTTTATTTTCTTGCGCATTTAACTTATTTTAGTCCGCGTCTATAGTGCCATGGTCTTCTGCGCGGACTTTCCATGTGGTGTTTTCTTCTTCTTCTTCTTTATTTTTGATAGCTGCTTCTCCCGGATGGTCGCTGATGTTATTTAGCCCTTGTGCGACAAATCCGAGTCAAACTGCCTTCAGTTGCCTTAACACTAGTTTTACAGTTAAATTAAACCGGTTGTTTGAAAGTCTATAAGATTTCAAGTGTTGCTGAATACTATTGATTACAAATTCACTTAAATACTATTTTATTATGATTATGGTGTGTTGTGGAGAAAAATTAAATAGAGTCTATTGCATAAAACTATTTCTGAATGTGACGGCGGGCGGCAGCGGTGCGTAAGACGCATGCGCGCAAAATTTCGAATTTTGTCACCAAATTTTGGTTTTTTTATTTCGATATTTTTGGAATTTTAGGCCGTTTTGTTTTTATTTTTGATGTTATTTGTTGGTTTTTAATTTTTTTTTTAGTATATTTTGCGCGGTAGGTTTTCTCGCGCTGCGTAGGTGGTACACGCGGCATCACCAGCCTCACCGGCCACACTGAGGGTAGCTTGCATTGCTGCTGCATCGGCGACCCCTCGCTGAGTGGGATGAGGGCCTCCTGCCACCCACCTCACCCCGATGACTCGCGTACCTCGAAATCATCAAATAATGATTTTACGTGTTTATTATAAAACTCGCCATGATTGCCTGTGTGCGTGAGCTATCTAGGATATTCTAAGCGCAGTTTCGATGTGTGTATCATATTTGTTTGTTATTTGGCCTGTTAGAATAAAGTATTTACCGAACATTATATTCATAAACAGCTTTATGGAAAATGGATCAATAGCTTTATATACTTGTGTATTTGTTGTGTGCTTGTATCGTAGTGTGGTTCTTGAAAACGTACATACATTAAGTATGTATGGCTCGCAGTATATAAGTCATGTCACGTAGTATTATATTCATGCTGTTTTACTTACAGGGTAGGTAGAAGGGTGGGTGTCGTTATTAAAAGTGCTACATGTTTCTGAATGCGTTAAAGTAAGCGAGCGGTTATCGTCAGTAGGTACATCGAGCGTATAAACTTCTTGATGTTTACCGATTTTAAGAACAGTTAAGGAGTTGTATTTCTATTCTTTATGGACCATCTAAATAAAAATTTCTCTTAGAAAAAAAAGACTTCACAACACAGTCATGATTTTTATAACCACTGAACTTAAGGTACCTTCAAACTCCTTAATACCTTCTAAACCACCTTCTAACATAGTCTTCCTTATTTTATTTCTAATGCAATACTACTAAACGTCAATAAAAAATCAACACAACGCTCGCTGCTAACCCCCTCATAGCGTGAACATCACTAATAGAAAATGCAGCCGTAACTTTTCAACTACCGAACCTTTCCCTCATCCAATATTGCACCCTGTCCAAAACATACAAGGTTGGTTTCACCTTTCAGGTTTTCTATAACAAAATGCTAATCGTATTTTTGACCGTCATTTTCCCCTGATAACGGTACATTAGCTCCGAGGTATCGGTCAATGGAATATGACCTGATATCGGAATTTACGGATTCGAACTTGTGTGGGGAATTTTATTAGTGGGATGATTTTTTACGCATCATGTTAATTCAGAGTCATTCGAGTAGTTTTTTTTGTTAGGCTTGCGTTTGGCTGGAACTCGGAGGAAGTGGAAATTATGTTTTTCCTACTCCTCCGCTATTCTTTTCTTAATATCCCTGGACATTTTCACACACATTTTCTGATTGATTGCAAGACAGTTAAATTGTTTCTCTGGGACTTCGTCGAGCTTCGTTGTCTCGGCATTTTTCTGGTGGTCGCCACTGTTGATTCTGGCTTTCAGGAGTTACAGTGGCTTGGGAGTAGTATGGCGGGCTGGCTACAACTCGCGTGATATGGAACGATGATGCGGCCTAGGGTTGAGCACGCTTGCCAAGAAAAAAGCGATCCACTCGAACTTTGAAGAGATCATGATTATAATGATCGGGAAACAGAGAATCCGGCAGATGCAGTATGCAATTTAAATGCGAGTTGTAGAGAACCAATACATAACTTGAGAAATGCTATAATCTGTAAGTGATGCGATAGATGATTAATTTATTAAAAAAATCCTTTGCATGATTTTTTGGAATAGCTATGTTATTAACACGATCTTTTGAAGCAAATGTGATTATATTTATATTTTAAGATACCTATTATTTACTAAGGAAGTTTGAAAGAAAAGTTGAAATCCAATCGACTGTCTTGGTATGGACATGTGATGAGGAGGGACGAATCGCATGTGATTAAAATAGTGATCAATATAAATGTTCATCGATCGAGAGGGAGAGGAAGACCAAGGAAACGATGGATGGCTTGTGTGAGGAATGATATGAAAGAATAAGGAGTCAATGCATCTGTGACGGTTGACAGAGGAGCATGGAAGAAAAACACGTGTTGCGCCGATCCCAAGTAACATGGGACAAGGTCAGGAATATGACTTATTAAGTTTAGTAGTTTTTGATAACAATTACAGACAAATCAAGCTACAATGATGGGGCAGTGAATGTCATCGGATGGGGCTCCAATTCACGATATTTTTGTTAACCTATTTGTAAAATGTAGAAATTGGTCTAATTGCCACCTGTAATAAGTTAAACTATGTTCAATGATTTGCTATGTGATATACCGGGTGTAAAAAGACCCTGAACGAAGCCGAAAGGCACTTGTGCTTCCCGTCATTTTGATATATTTTTTATTCTGAGACATACCTGGGAACCTACTAGTTACGGAAATATTGGAGGTCAAAGTTCTTGAAAAGTTTTTTTTTTTTAAAGTTATGTTATAACTTAACTTTAAATACCCCCCTGTACTGTTTAAAGTATCGATCATCGCAATAATTTTTACTGCGTTATATTGAGTCCAAAAATAAGTCGTTTCCCAGGAATATTTTTGCAACTAAGTTACTTAGATTGATGTACAGAATGCACGGTTGCCTCCTTCGTGAAGGTTCCGTTTTCACCTTGTATAAACGTTTTCTAAGAGCGGATCATAACAATGAGTCAGACTATCAGTAAAAAAATCATCATCATCTCATCTGCCTAGCCTTTTCCCAACTATGTTGGGGTCGGCTTCCAGTCTAACCGGATGCAGCTGAATACCAGTATTTTACATGGAGCGACTGCCTATCTGACCTCCACAACCCAGTTAGCGCTAGGTAATACGATACCCCTTAATAAGACTGGTTGTCAGACTTTCGGGCCACTAACTACTTAACGACTGTCAAAGAAATACAGATGACAGCCGGGACGGCTTAACGTGCTTTCCGAGGCACGGAGGAAACTCGGTATGTAATGGGTGGTCACCCATCCACAGACCAACCTAGGCAAGCGCGGCTTAACCTAAAGATCGACCCGAGCGGCTGTTCTTATTTAGCCACGAGCTCCTCAGTAAAAAAAATGTTAGTAGCATAAAATAACATCTAACATTCTAACACTAATAAGGTGCAATCATGTAAGTTCTACTCGACGTCATCCTCGTATTCCTTATATGTCACTTGGCTCTCTGACATTTGCAATGACTATTTTTACTCGCAAGTTTTTATAGTCATTAGGTGAATCCTAATTAAAGGTAAGATGTAAATGTCTAGGTTTTAGACAAAACTTGACATCCCACACGTATTTGAAGGTTGGAGTTTTTCTGTACAAATAATTTAGCTAATAGTTTGTGTTAAAAGGATTTCGTAAGAGCTTTATATGACTTGTATAGTTTGATACCTACATATTATCATGATTGTATCCAAGATAGGGCTAGACAGACGTGTAGCCCCTACTCCCATATATTGTCCATTGTTTTAGTTCTAAAAGACATAGCACGTTGTACGCACGAAGTAGGTTAGAATCTTAGCAGTTGGCGTTCCGTAGTTTCTGCAACCCCCATGGTAAAATGGCGTGAGTTTGTGTATGTATATGTATGTAGACATAGGGGATCAGTCTGTTACCATTACCTAACCAAGCCAATACAGATTTGTTTGACCAAAGAAACGACGGAAAGGAACCCAGAACCCTAAGCTCAGCTGTCAGCTTTGCCGCCTCTCCAACTATGTTTCAATAACTTGCACATGTGTTCGAGTATTTTTGATTGGAACTAACACTCTTGTCGTTTGTCGAAACTGAAGACTAGTTTCCATAGATTACTGTTCACCGTTCGTGAAATGGCTTTCGGAGAATTTTCAGAGGAACTGTAGAGGATCAGTCGATTACTTAAGTGAAACTACCCGTTTTAGAAATAGAATGGGAATGTTGTGGGTGTTTTGGATTAATTAACTCTTCGGGAAATGAAGGCGAGATTTTATCTATACTAATATTATAAAGAGGTAAAATTTGTTTGTAGGTTTGTATGCAGGGGGTAATCACCGGAATAATCATCTGCCTAGCCTTTTCCCAACTATTTTGGGGTCGGCTTCCAGTCTAACCGGATGCAGCTGAATACCAGTATTTTACGTGGATTGACTGCCTATCTGACCTCCATAACCCAGTTAGTACTAGGTAATACGATATCCTTGGTAAGACTGGTTGTCAAACTTTCGGGCCACTGACTACCTGTAACGACTGTCAAAGATCCACAAATGACAGCCGGGACCAACGGCTTAACGTGCTTTCCGAGGCCCGGAGGAAACTCGGTATGTAATGGGTGGTCACCCATCCACAGACCAACCTAGGCAAGCACAGCTTAACCTAAAGATCGACCCTAGCGGCTGTTATTATTTAACCACTAGCTGCGGAATAATGATTAAATTAAAAAAAAAAAACTTTCACTGGCAGAAAACTACATTATTCGTGGGGTCATATAAATTATGTTTATTTCATGCATATTAGTCGAGCTATCACAATTTTTGTGGACGAAGTCGCGGGCGAAGTAGCTGTTGTTTAAATAACATTATGGAGATTTGTTGCTTTGACAACGCAAGCTAATGTTTCACTTAAAAATATGGGAATCAAAGTCCAATTCAAGACGACTGTGGCAATCAAGCATGAGATTATGACCTCTAATCGAGTGATAGCTCAATGGTTTTGGCACCCACTTACGCAACTTAGGTCGTGAATTCGAACCTAAGTATTTGTGTAATTTATTTCATTGTCTCTGCTTTGGTTTCCTCAAGATATCGTGAGGAATCCGCCACAAAATCGTAGACATCCAACAACCTGCACCGAGCATATGACTAATCGTGTGTGTATTATGGTCCACTTCTTTTCACACAGAGGAGACCTATGTCCAAGCAGTGGGAACATTATTAGCTGATCATACCATAACATCACGCCTGTAATCCCCGAAGGGTAAGGCAGAGGTGTACCTACACCCACATTTCGACAGTTATTTTTAAGTTCCATGTAATAGGAGGCGAGCCTATTGCCATCAACCGGGCAGAATTCCAGACTCCGTGGCTGCTACTGAGAAATCTCTGATGGCAAAACTCAAAAACACTGCCCGACCCGGGAATCGAACCCAGGTCCTCATGCTCAACAGTCGCTCTTACGACCACTAAATCAACGAGGCAGTAATGAGGCTAATCAAATATAATAATATCAAAAATCACTACACTAAATTACACGTCTTCATCACCTGTGATGAACCTACAATGATTACTGATGATGATGATGACTACACAGGGTGTTGTCGCTTCACATCACCGAGTAATCCAACAGATTAAGGGAGCGTTCGCAAAATTCTATATATCATTATTAACTGCATGCGTTGCAGCGTTCAGCGTACGGTAGGGACAGCAAAAAAGGCGGATGTTTTTAAAAAAAGGTTTTATTTTAATGGGGTTTTTTTATATAGAGATCTAGCTGTTCTACTACTTAGTCTATGATCTAGGATGAAATGTTCCCTAAAAACTTTTACGGATTCAAGGCTACCATCTTCATCTGCCCTCATTTCCCAACTGTGTTAGGGTCAGCATCCAGTTTAACGGCATACTACATATGCAGCTGAATACCAGTATTTTACATGGAGCGACTATCTGACCTTCACAACCAAGTTAGTACTGGGTGATACGATACCCCTTGGTAAGACTGGTTGTCAGACTTTCAGGGTCACTGACTACCTGTAACGACTGTGAAAGATCTACAAATGACAGCCGGGACTTTTAAGAGGCCCGGAAAAAGGCGAGTGCGGCTTAATCGACCCGAGCGGCTGTTATTATCTAGCCACAACCGCCTCATTAAGAGCTTTGATTTAAGGCTACCTCTCTGCCAAATTATGTTTAGGCTTGATATGGTAATAACACAAAGTTACTTTCTCATTTACCTATTATATGGGGTGGGAAGGACACCGATGCGAAAATAACCACGTATTCAGTACATCACTGTGAGCCTCAGACAGATTTTTTTTATCGGTTATTAAAAAAAATCAGCTGTTCCCTACATTTTGACCGTGTAGGTATTGCACTTTTGTAGGAAACAGCAGATTTTTTTTATGCAGTAACCGTTTTCGCGTCGGTGTCCCTTCCACCCTGTATTAGATTGAATAGAAGATATATAATAATAGACATGTGGAGATATAGAGGGAGCGACGTTCTGATCTCTTGGGCTATCATAGACTGTCTGCATGTCTTCATCTTACTATTATTATTACTCATCGTCCCTGAAAAAGAAAAAGTTGGTGTTAATTTTCTGAAAAAGTTTTTGTCTTTAGGGAAAATTGACACCAAATAACTTGACATAATCATTTTTGCTGACGCTCCACCGCTTCCCGACGTCCATAAGCCTCGTGAAAATGGTGTTGCATGTAAAAATTATCAGAAATTAATAAATATATATTGGACGTCCGGGCTTAAAGCCGTCCCGTAAAGTATCGGTCGTTCATGTAAATACATGATCAGCCTGTATATAATGTAACGGCTTCACGTGAAACTCCGAATAAAATATGATGGAACATGTACCTATGTAATGGTTGAGAAGTCATTTATAGGTAAATTGGATATAGAAATAAAGGTAAAATTCCCGTTATTTTGAACCTCACTAAAGTATCTGTTTACAATTCGAAAGCCAACTCATTTGTTTTAAAAGTAAATCATCGTGTATTTCATAGTTTGAATGAAGTCAGGTACAGATAGATCAGCAATTTGCTAATACTCTTATCGCATCGGTATGGTAGTCTTTTGATGGTCGTGACCGCCAACAAATTTGTAAACTTCAAGTCCGTGTGCAACTCAAGTGAAAAGTTGTGGTGTATTTTTTGGGGAGGGCTCCTCAGAGGCGTGGGTTATCCTTCTAGAATTACTGTTAGTCTGTCTCTTTCTATTGCTGGGCTCCACTCAATGACTTCCAGTAAGCACTAATTTTGAAGTGTAAATTATGTTTTTCCTACTCCTCCGCTATTCTTTTCTGATTAATTTCGTTCGGGTCCTAAGACAGTTAAATTGTCTCTCTGGGACTTCTTCAGTGTCCTCGGCGCTTTTCTGGTGGTTGCCACTGTTGATTCTGGCTTTCAGAAGTTGTAGTGGTTAGGAAATAGTGTGACGGGCTTGTTCCAATTTAAAAATACCTGCAACTTTCACTAAAAAATTATAATTATCAATGTGAAATTGGCGTGAGAAGGTGCATTACCGAGAGAAGTGGAAGGTATGGGGGGCTCCTTAGCCAGTGGGACAGATCAGGCGAAAAAATTGTTCTAGCGTTTTGCTGCTCCATCAGTGCCAACCCTAATCTATTGTCACCAGGTATACCTATTTCTGTGGCTAAGCAAGTGCAGTTTGCTTTACCAGTTAGTGTCAGTGAACAGGATAATGAGCCCTTTTTACTTTCTCTTTAGAATTAGCTATGCACCAGCAAATCTTTTGATGCACGGGTCTGTAGGCTGTGGAAACCTTTCATCCGAGGATTTTACACAGGCCTGTTTGAGAGCGTACAGTAAAAAAGTCTTAGAGTAAGGTGTGCCACTGGTTAACTTTAAAGTTTTCAGTCTTAAACTCTAACTCAAAGCATTTATTTCAATTAGACCATTTTACGCACTTTTGAATGTCAAAAAATCTTTATAAGAAAAATAATCTCAGGGTTCTAAGGAATATGCGTGATTGTGAAGAGAGAGAGTGGATGACTGCCACGTTGGTCTAGTGGTCGCAAGCGCGACTGCTCAGCATGAGGTCCTGGGACTCGGTTCCCAGATCGGGCAAAGTGTTATTGGGTTTTTCCATCAGGGTTCAGTAGCAGCCACGGAGTCTGGATTTGCGCCCGGTTGATGGCAAAAGGCTCGCCCCATATTACATGGGACTTAAACGTAACAGGCGAAATGTGGGTGTACTATTAGGTACGCCTCTGCCTAACCCTTCGGGGATTACTGTCATGATGTTATGTTATGAAAGGAGTTTGGTGTAATCCTTTTATTAGGGTTCTATGCAATATGCGTGATTTTGAAGGGAGTGAATGATATCGTGACTGTTGATGAAACCATGGCAGCAATCTGCCGTTTTCTTGCTCTGGCTGATTGTATGAATAAAATATGCTATTTGACAACATCGAAAAAAACAATATGGTCCGTCAGTTAGTTCACCAAAATTTGTTGGACACGTATTTTTTCTTTTGAAAAAATGACGACGAAACAGCAGAACAGCAACAGAAATTGTGACGTCAAGCGAGATTTCAACACGTATTTTCATTACAAAAGAGAAAATACGTGTACAATATTTATTAATAATGTAACTGACGGACTAAAATACATTTTTTCTGGCAAATAGCCTATTAAAGCCAATCCAGTTCGGTTAAATAAAAACATACTGACTTGTTTTCCACTGCGAGAATTCGTCGCTGTAAAATGGAGCTAGTTCCGCAGAAGATTTAGATTTCTTGCCCGTTCTTCTCCTTCGAGGTTTACGGATTTTAGAATGCGTATTAGGCTAACTTCTGACTTCTTGTCGATTTATAAAACATACATAATTATTCTAATACTGATCTACGATCTAACTGATTTCAAAGATTGTATGACTGCGGCGAATTGTTAATTGTACGTTTGCGTATTAGTCATTCCTAACAGCGAACGTTTTCAAGAAAAAAGTTGACTCACTTAATTGTAAAGTTTTTAATAGAACTGATGATGACTGTCTTTTGTTAATGGTTTATGTTTTGATTCGAAGGGCAATTTCATTCAATCCGTTCCAGACATACTCCACCATAATATGGAAAACGAGTCTTCGAGCATATTGCATTCCTCTGCAGTTTGGAGACGTAACTTTGACCATCAAGGCAGCAAAACTATTCAATGGGATTTGTCCGGAGCGAAGTCTCAAACTTGCCACGATTTCTTGGCTAATCACATCAGTATTATCAAATCAAGGATAGTTATTCATAGTTGGCTGTATCGTTCGATACAAATACGAGTCATAGGGTTATGAAAATCGTCATTCCTATTGTTTTTTCGTCTAAGTGTAGGGTACATTAAATTTAAAACAGCCTATTATTGAATCGTAATAAATTTAAAGATTGTGCGTCTGGTGTTCCCTGTTCGCTCAGCAATGTGCAGTTGAGGTTATAGTTTTTGACGACACGAGCTATTCTCAATTAAGTTGCCGGCGCGGCGGTAGGATACAAAAACTGTGTTGATATCTGTCATAAACGGATGCGACTAAATGTTCTTTTTTCCGCTCTTATAACAAATTATTACGAGCCAACGCAATAGGTACCTTTATTGTTATTTTTAAGAAATCCTTATCCTTACTTACGAATATTATAAACGCGAAAGTAAGTTTGTTTGTTACCTTTCACGCCTAAACCACTGAACCGATCATCCTGATATTTTGCTTATACATTGTCAGGTGTACAGAAACGTATATAGGAAAAAAAGTACTTTTCCCGAGTAAAACAACAATAACGTTCTTATGATAATAGATGGCGGCACATGTCTTTCGAATCATGATTGAATTATATTATTACAAGTAGAGTACAACCCGAATTGATTGTCAAATTCTAGATTAACGCAAGAGAAGACGCGGGCAAAAAGGGAGGATCCTCCGACCAGACGGGTGTTTTGTCTGGTGGGCTACTGCCCTTTTCTATATGGGGGATGAAGAACTTTACACCCTGTTCTCCATACCCCAAACTGTTGACCTCGAAATGGACGTCAGCGCAGCCTTCGAGCAACGTGACGTCATCAAGATCACTACCTCAAGCTTTCGAGCAGAGAGTCATATAGCCAGCCAGCTTCAGCTAGTACATTCTACCACATTCATTCTGCCCTTATCCCAATTTATATGGTGTCGGCGTGTCTTCTTCTTCCATACCTCCGTCGTATAAAGCAGTCTATACATCTCTTTTCCTTTCACAATTTTCTATCAGCCACCATTGCAGCAGTCAAGACATTTCCAAAACATTTATTTGAAACAGGAATACTTCTAAATATACCAACAGTTTAGCCAGCCACTCTAATTCCCAACAGAGAAGCAACTAGTCCCGGGCACGGACTGTAACAATTTTAAACCATTGTGGGAAGTAGGGATGGCCGTGGCGGGATCGCTTTCTCGTTCAATGGACCGTCCCGCTAGCGTTTGCAATAGAAATAGTCACGTGTGATACAGGTATTGTACGGGAATATCATTGTTCGATGTTGAATAAAACTATTTATTGTGGGTAATGTTTTAGTAAAGTGAGTGATGATGGTTGAAATTAGGAGAAGAGGTGGATGGAAATCGTTACATGTAAAGTAACTGGTATTCGAAGCTGCTTTTGGACTGGAAGCCGACCACAATATAGTTAAGAAAAAGTTAGCTGATGAGGTGTTGGTGGAAAATTTTCAACTATAAAAGAAACATGTTTATTTATTGGCATAAAAACATCATGACATCACGGCTGTAATTCCCGGAGGGTTAGGCAGGGCTACCTAATGGTACACCCACATTTCGCCAGTTATGTTTTAAGTCCCATGTAATAGAGACTATTTCCATCAACCGTGCATAAATCCAGACTACGTGGCTGCTACTGAGAAATTCCTGATGGAAAACCCCAATAACACTTTGCCCGACCCGGGAATCGAACCCAGGACCTCATGCTCAGCAACCACGCTTGCAACCATTCGACCATTTCAGCAGTTCAGTCGCAGTTCTATTTTTAACCTATGAAGAAAAACCAACTAATAAAGAAACAAACAATACACATCATACACTGTAAAGACAAATGCTCACTTAGAGCTCGTTTCCACCTGTCGGGCGCCGGATCCGTGGATTAATCGGATGTCGGTGCCTCAGTTCACACTTTCGGTTAATAATCGGTTGTCGGCCATGGTCGAAGCTGGTGCCAATTTTTAACACTCTACGCATGGTGACTGTGTACGATGGACGTCGACGAAGTTATTGTAATATATTAAGCTAAGGAAAGGAAATATTAGGTGTACTCAATCCTGAGGGAAAGATTAAGTTTGGGAACATTTTAGAACTTAAAAATAGAATTGAAAAATGACGAAATTAAGTTTTTCAATTATTTTAGGATGTCAGTAACTACATTCAACGATCTACTGACTCGAATATCAGTGAGCATAAACTACCAATACACAGAGAGGGTTGTCGGGCCCGACATCCGACAAATGTGAACAGCGTCATACTTATTCATAGGCGAGCGATATCCGACACGACTTTTTCCGGGCGTAGAGGGCTTGCTACCATCCCTAATGTGACGACCACGACTACTCTGCCAAGAATGTGATAACGAAGAAGAAGAAGAGGGCTGGTAAAACACCCAAGATTTCTTGTCGCACACAAAATCGGTTTCCGACAAGTGTGAATAGCTTCGTATAAAATGCTCTACCACTGGAGCATCCGATTAAAACCCGGGCCCGACACCCGACAAGGGGAAACAAGCTCTTACGATGACAAGCCATGTAAGCAGTATTAGAAATTACCATTACAACAAACATAACTAGCATTCTTGTACAGAGAAACAATAATATATACTCGTGTTTTACCCGGAATGTGAACCCAGACCCTTTGACCAGCAGGCTGAGCTAATAGCACAATAGATAAGGCTAACATCCTGGTAAGATCAGATTGCCAATTTATTGGTAATAGGTTCGAGTCCCTGGTGATAATTTGTTGTGGTTTTAGAGTTCCGTAAGAGAGATAAAGTTTTAGTATTTTTATTTACTTTTTTAGGTTTGTGCAATTTGCTAGTAGGTATTGACAGCCTTTTGATTCTAGTAATATTTTGAGTAAGTATCTAATTTAATTCTATCTTAAAAAAAAAGTATTCAAAAAAATTCACATAAATACAATTTTTGTTTATAAGTAGGGATCAAAAAACCTATTATAATTGTTAAAAAAAATGGACCGAATTTTTTTAAGCCTACTGATTGTATGGCGATGACCAGATTGATTCAGATTATCGTAACTAATATCCTAACCTCCTAATCCTAACTTAATATTATAAATGCGAAAGTAAGTTTGTTTGTTACCTTTTCACGCCTAAACCACTGAACCGGCCAACCTGAAATTATGCATATACGTTTTCAGGCGTACAGAAACGGACATAGGGTACCTTTCATCCCGAAAAATGTACTGTTCCCGAGGACAACAACAATAACGTTCTTATGATAATAAATATAGCACCACGTGTCTTTAGAATCATGATTTAATTATATTATTACAAGCAGACTACAACCCGAATTGATAGTCAAATTCTAAATTAACGCGTGCGAAGCCACGGGCAAAAGCTAGTGTAGTAAATAAAAACAGAAAACTTTATTTCCATGGTTCGTATCCCAGCTTAAGATTTTTAGAGATCTCTTACGATACGAAATTAGCTAACACTAGAAGTAAATATTGAACGTGAAGCGACTACGGAACCCCGTACGACGCACTTGACTTTTCCTCGCTAAAATAGTGTTTTCCTAGAAAGTGTGTATGAACATTACCGTCATCTTACACAATTTAACTTTATAGATTTGAACACATGAGCAGTAACTTTGTCAATAGAGAAATTGATATGTTTGGTTACTTCTCAAAAATATAACTAGCGAAATGTACGTTTACTGTTAGGTACACCTCTGCCTATTGCTTCCGGGATTACAGGCGTGAGTATAGTATGTATGTTAAACTACTGTTACAAAGAGAAATTTATTTTATTCATTGGAAACTTAAATGACTTTAAAGGATACGAAACGATGACTTGAAGGCATTTCGAATCGTCATTATAATATTACCATTGGTAGAAATTTATCGTTAAACCTTCTTAACCTCTAACCATTAAAATAAAAAACAGGCCAAGTGCGAGTCGGACTCGCGCACCGAGGGTTCTGTACAAACTTGTAGGAATTTTGCTATTAAACTAGATATTTACGGTTTTCAGATTTTTTTCCTTTACATGTGGCATTGGCATAAAAACATCATGACATCACGGCTGTAATTCCCGGAGGGTTAGGCAGGGCTACCTAATGGTACACCCACATTTCGCCAGTTATGTTTTAAGTCCCATGTAATAGAGACTATTTCCATCAACCGTGCATAAATCCAGACTACGTGGCTGCTACTGAGAAATTCCTGATGGAAAACCCCAATAACACTTTGCCCGACCCGGGAATCGAACCCAGGACCTCATGCTCAGCAACCACGCTTGCAACCATTCGACCATTTCAGCAGTTCAGTCGCAGTTCTATTTTTAACCTATGAAGAAAAACCAACTAATAAAGAAACAAACAATACACATCATACACTGTAAAGACAAATGCTCACTTAGAGCTCGTTTCCACCTGTCGGGCGCCGGATCCGTGGATTAATCGGATGTCGGTGCCTCAGTTCACACTTTCGGTTAATAATCGGTTGTCGGCCATGGTCGAAGCTGGTGCCAATTTTTAACACTCTACGCATGGTGACTGTGTACGATGGACGTCGACGAAGTTATTGTAATATATTAAGCTAAGGAAAGGAAATATTAGGTGTACTCAATCCTGAGGGAAAGATCAAGTTTGGGAACATTTTAGAACTTAAAAATAGAATTGAAAAATGACGAAATTAAGTTTTTCAATTATTTTAGGATGTCAGTAACTACATTCAACGATCTACTGACTCGAATATCAGTGAGCATAAACTACCAATACACAGAGAGGGTTGTCGGGCCCGACATCCGACAAATGTGAACAGCGTCATACTTATTCATAGGCGAGCGATATCCGACACGACTTTTTCCGGGCGTAGAGGGCTTGCTACCATCCCTAATGTGACGACCACGACTACTCTGCCAAGAATGTGATAACGAAGAAGAAGAAGAGGGCTGGTAAAACACCCAAGATTTCTTGTCGCACACAAAATCGGTTTCCGACAAGTGTGAATAGCTTCGTATAAAATGCTCTACCACTGGAGCATCCGATTAAAACCCGGGCCCGACACCCGACAAGGGGAAACAAGCTCTTACGATGACAAGCCATGTAAGCAGTATTAGAAATTACCATTACAACAAACATAACTAGCATTCTTGTACAGAGAAACAATAATATATACTCGTGTTTTACCCGGAATGTGAACCCAGACCCTTTGACCAGCAGGCTGAGCTAATAGCACAATAGATAAGGCTAACATCCTGGTAAGATCAGATTGCCAATTTATTGGTAATAGGTTCGAGTCCCTGGTGATAATTTGTTGTGGTTTTAGAGTTCCGTAAGAGAGATAAAGTTTTAGTATTTTTATTTACTTTTTTAGGTTTGTGCAATTTGCTAGTAGGTATTGACAGCCTTTTGATTCTAGTAATATTTTGAGTAAGTATCTAATTTAATTCTATCTTAAAAAAAAAGTATTCAAAAAAATTCACATAAATACAATTTTTGTTTATAAGTAGGGATCAAAAAACCTATTATAATTGTTAAAAAAAATGGACCGAATTTTTTAAGCCTACTGATTGTATGGCGATGACCAGATTGATTCAGATTATCGTAACTAATATCCTAACCTCCTAATCCTAACTTAATATTATAAATGCGAAAGTAAGTTTGTTTGTTACCTTTTCACGCCTAAACCACTGAACCGGCCAACCTGAAATTATGCATATACGTTTTCAGGCGTACAGAAACGGACATAGGGTACCTTTCATCCCGAAAAATGTACTGTTCCCGAGGACAACAACAATAACGTTCTTATGATAATAAATATAGCACCACGTGTCTTTAGAATCATGATTTAATTATATTATTACAAGCAGACTACAACCCGAATTGATAGTCAAATTCTAAATTAACGCGTGCGAAGCCACGGGCAAAAGCTAGTGTAGTAAATAAAAACAGAAAACTTTATTTCCATGGTTCGTATCCCAGCTTAAGATTTTTAGAGATCTCTTACGATACGAAATTAGCTAACACTAGAAGTAAATATTGAACGTGAAGCGACTACGGAACCCCGTACGACGCACTTGACTTTTCCTCGCTAAAATAGTGTTTTCCTAGAAAGTGTGTATGAACATTACCGTCATCTTACACAATTTAACTTTATAGATTTGAACACATGAGCAGTAACTTTGTCAATAGAGAAATTGATATGTTTGGTTACTTCTCAAAAATATAACTAGCGAAATGTACGTTTACTGTTAGGTACACCTCTGCCTATTGCTTCCGGGATTACAGGCGTGAGTATAGTATGTATGTTAAACTACTGTTACAAAGAGAAATTTATTTTATTCATTGGAAACTTAAATGACTTTAAAGGATACGAAACGATGACTTGAAGGCATTTCGAATCGTCATTATAATATTACCATTGGTAGAAATTTATCGTTAAACCTTCTTAACCTCTAACCATTAAAATAAAAAACAGGCCAAGTGCGAGTCGGACTCGCGCACCGAGGGTTCTGTACAAACTTGTAGGAATTTTGCTATTAAACTAGATATTTACGGTTTTCAGATTTTTTTCCTTTACATGTGCTGTAAGACATTGCTTCTTGCCAAATTTCATGATTCTAGGACAACGGAAAGTACCCTTTCAATTTTGATTCCCTTGACAGTGTCAAAACATACGTTTTTTGCGGCATAAACGGCCGTATCTTTTTTTAAGTTAACTTAGAAGTTTGATTTTTTCACAGCTTCAAGGAACTGTAGACTTGAGTATATGGTTTTAATTTCAACTCGATACCTCTACGCGTTCCCGAGATAAAGGGTCTTGACAGACAGACAGATGGACGGACAGACGGACGGACATCAAAGTGATCCTATATGGGTTCCGTTTTTTCTTTTTGAGGTACAGAACCCTAAAAATCATCTTGTTAATACAGCTGACAGGAAAATGTCAATAATCAACTCCGCACGTAACATTCAATAACTAATGCAGTCTAGCTATATTCACATAAATATAATAATAATATGTATTTTTATAATAAATATAATATTAAGTATTTCAGATTAAGAAGAAAAGGAAAGTTGTTCTTGAACTAGAACTGCGACAAACTAACCCTACATACAGCAGAGCTACTTAAAGTGCAGCTACAGCCTTAGTTAGGCATAATAATGTTATCAATCTGAAATTACTATATCACTTCAGGACTTAGATATCTTCTCAGTGTACTTGAGACGAAACAAGATTAATAATATTTTAATAATATCTTGGGACAACCAACACACCGCCATCTGATCCCAAACTAGGCAGAGCCTGTACTATGGCAACCAGACAACTGATAAACATACTTATATATTTCTAAATACATACATATTATAGATAAATTACACACCCAGATACAGAACAAATAATCGTAAGTAGTTGAAATATAGGGTATTCAGATCATAGATCCGAATACCCTATATTTCACAGTTCGACCATTCGAGTATCCCTATATTTCACTATTCAAAATGAAGGTTGCATTCAGAATTCTCTATTCAAAATGAATGTTGCATTCAGAATTCTCAATTCAAATTGAATGTTGCATTCAGATCGAAATGAGACTCTATTCAAGATCGTCTATTTAGAATACTCCAATGATAGATTTCTTACATTTCTAATTATTTACATTTTTCACTGAACTAAGTAATAGAATACAGGTAAATTTATAGCTTAGACATTCACACTTCGATTCATAAGTAGGTTTAACATTCTATTATCATTAATATCTACTAGGATCGTTCGTATCTTATCTTACTGACAAAACACTTTATTTTCTTCACACCATTTATTTAGGCAAAACACATTTTTAAGGCACATACATATGATGCATACAACTTATGAACTAATACACTAAAGGAACATCCCTTCCAGTTTTCTTTTACAAAGATTGATAAAAAGTATTATTCAAATATGGTAGCAAGTCTTTGACACGTGAGTATATGTTATCATTGTGAATATCCTTCACAATATGCTGAACACATATTTCCGCACTGCACTGGCACATAGAATTACTTTGAAATTGGTTCGCATCGTAGATTTCGATCCGTATAACTTTAGCACCACCGATGGAAAATGTTTTGTAAAAACTCATTAACTCTTTCTTGTTTTCATTAGTTGTATTTAGTGTAGGTGGGGTTCTGCGTCGTTCATCCATATCCAAATAATTGATGGCTCTATCAACCATATCAGGATCTATCATTAATGGAGGTGAAATTGGTGAATAAACCCAGCTTGGTGTCTGAAACAGAACACATTATCGTTGCAGTACTGGTATTATTAAGGCCATAACATAATTCAGAGTATTTATTTTTTAAACTTGGACACTTACCGACATTGTAGAATTAGTAGCACACTAAAAGAAATAAAGAACTAAAGTGAAACTGTATCTTTTTATTTTTTATTTTATACTTATATGAAAATTTGTTGTAGCTGATCCAACCCAGTCAGGACTCAGGTGCAGAAATTGAATGATCGATTTTATTTTATTTTTTCCATTTATATATCTTTTAATTTTTATCAATAGAGTTCAAAGTCGTACGTTTTCTTTTTTGCTAGATTTTGATATCCTCGGACAAAATGGTATGGTGAAATTGAAACCTCAAGACATCTCGGCGCCAAACATTTTATTGTTTACCGTAAAGTTATATTGATAAAATAAATACTACTGTACGTTTGTTATTAGTATTATTTCATACATTTTATTTAGAAAATTCAGCAGGCAAAATCATCGTATGTTAGTAGTATGTCATTGATGATGACTTTGCAAAATTGTAATTATTTATATGGAGATGGATCAAAACAAAATAGCAAATCGACATACTATCGTTACTCCTGGTTTTGCCTACTATTATTATGTCGTTATTCAAACTTATATTTTTTAAAGTCACCTAAAATTAACTTAAAATTAACTACTGGTAGATATCCCGATACAGAATTGTTTGTATACTATAAATATTGCTTTTATTATTACAGCAAGACTGTAAAACTGTTTAAAAATCTATCAGTAGATCTTGAGTCAAAACAATAGTGATCATAGAAATGTTCGCTTAAAATAAAGGTTGATAAACACATCACAAAATTATAAGATAAAAAAGAAGCTTACTCTTATACCGAAATCTGAGATTCTGACTCGTCATATTTCCACTCCTCAACGTGTCTAGGAGTTACATGCGAGCGTGCAAACCGCAGCGTTTGTACCGCCGGCGTGGAAAATATTCAGCAAAAACAACAACCTACGAACTTTTTTCTAAGTACCTAAGTATGAAATTCCCCTATTTTTGATTTAAGTAAGTACCTACATAAGATTCAAAATCGCTTAACATTCGTCTTATAAAAAACGCTGTAAACTTAAAACCATAACCGCTACGATTTGTACGCTCGTGTACCCGTGTACACAATTGACAATTTTTGCAAGTATGCAGTTTTACAAATTTGGATTGAATGACGTGATTTTAGGGCTATAAAAACGCTTCACAAATGAGCCTCCGGTACAATTCCTCTCTGGAACGAATCCACTCTGCAAGGAATCAACGCTCCGAGCTCCCTAATCAAGCTAAGCATCAATCAAGTCTAAGCATCAATCAAGAATGTAAGTACCTATTCATAATCCTAGCTAACTATTGAATGGTTAGAGTAATGTATTAATTGATGTATTCGGTACACGCTTAGCTCAGAGACTGAGTGTTGCTTTTCTATGCTGCAGGTTCGATTCCTGCACATATAGAATGGTATGTATATTCATCTAATAAAAATTGTTTTTTAACACAGTCAGCGCAGAGGCTGACTGATCGATGTTTGTAAGCATTTGTGTCCTGGATTCGATTCCTGCACAAATCAAACGATATTACTATGTGTCAATTATTTATCTTCGTCATGATCACTTTTTTTTTTTCAAAATGTAGGAATTAGGAAGGAAACGGATTGATTGTAATGCACTATTTTTTTTTTGTTCACAGGTCGGAACTACTCAACAACGACCTTTTCCTCTCCAGCGATGACTCTGAT
This sequence comes from Eurois occulta, assembly GCA_950022335.1. NCBI lineage: Eukaryota > Metazoa > Arthropoda > Insecta > Lepidoptera > Noctuidae > Eurois > Eurois occulta. The sequence continues at coordinate 3,937,023 of OX465502.1, forward strand.
CAAGAAGTGAAGTCGAAGAGGAAGACAGAGGAAAGAAAAACGAAGCGAGAAAGGTCCAGCAAGTCGAGTGAAGATCAGCCATCAAGACCAAAAAAATCGAAAACGATCATTTCGCCAGTAACACTGCCAGCTCGAGTTACAGCTAAGGAATTATTCGGTGAAGACAGCGGTAATGAAGAAAGCGTCACCCCCACACCGAGATCCTGCAAAACTGGTAATATACCACCACTTTACTCATATTTTACAAGAAGGATGGCGAAGGGATATTCTCGACAGATAAGCGAGACTAAAGAGGGAAAATATTATGTAGAGGTGAAAATTTACAATACAGAAGAAATTAAAAAAATATTGCCTATAAATAGATGGCGCTCGGCCATAACTACCATCAAGACGAAACTAGATGATAGTAAAGAATCTTGGGTCCACTTAAAGGAGTTTGTTAAATCAACTCAAAATGATTTTAAAAACTGTGCCATCACCCACATGGGTGCCTATGATGTTTAACGTGTGTTTTTATTTGATTTTTTGTCTGTGAATATTTGCTTTTAATCTTTCTTTACATTGTATCTTCTTTTTAGTTGTTTTTTTAAATAATAATATGTCTTATTAATAATTGTTTTATATTTTATAAGTATGATGTTGTAGTATAAATAAATATTGTATTAGTAATTTCGTCATTGGATTTCTTTTTTTACAGTTACACACCTCAACAGCAAATCGAGATCTAGAAAGTCAATAACCTGTCATAAATGTAAAATTGAAATACCAAAAAATCAGTATTCCTATCATATGAGAACGAATATACACAAAGCAAATTGTTTATTGAATACCAAGTTCACAGATATTCATATTATTGCAACAGCATTCAAAAACAGATTAATGACATACAGATTGAATGTTACTCAGGAAGACGAGTACCTCGGTTTAGAGGCGTTCCTGGGTGATCATCTCATGAATATAACAGAATTGATAAATATGTCACTTAATGAACACAATTGCATAAAATTGAGTTTTGAATTGTTTGCCTTTTTTATGTTATCAAAATCAGACGAACAACAATTAAAGTCGTTTAATACCAAATATGAAATTATATATAAGAGCACTGATTTGAATGAATTATTAACCAGAGTAATAAATAAACTAAATAATAAATTAACCGAGTTCCAGCACTGTCAATCTGGTTGGACATTTGTTTCTATGAGTCATCTCGAAATTAATATAAACAAGTATTCCCCTATGAGAGGTGGGTCTTATATAGAACTGCCCTCAGATATTAAGCACTCGAAAAGTTGTATAAATATTAAAAATAATGATAATTGTTGTTTATTATGGAGTATAGTTGCTGGATTATACCCAGCTAAACATAATGTATGCAGAACAAGTTCATACCCTCATTATACCTCTGTTTTAAATATTGAGGGAATGTCATTTCCTCCTACGATAAATGATATTAAAACGTTAGAAAAAAATAATTCCAACATCAGTTTAAATATATATGGTATACAAAATAATATTGTGACTGGACCTCTTTATGTAACACAAAATAAAAGAAAAAATCATTTTAATTTACTTTATATCGAAAAAAAATCTATCGCACACTACTGTCTAATTAAAGATTTAATACGTCTAGTGCGACGTCAAGTGACTCGTTCTAAAGGAAAACTTTATTTATGTGATGCATGTCTACAACTATTTAGTAACGAAAATAGACACAAGACTCATAACTGCTCTAAGATTTTGACTATATTACCAGAAAATAAATCTGTACTAAAGTTCAAACATTATGAGAGGAAGCAAAAAATTAATTTCATAATTTATGCTGATTTTGAATGTATGTTAATAGACTGTAATGAAAGTAATTTAAATACTTTGAATACTCAGAAACTAAAAACACACCAACCTTCATGTTTCGCTTATTATATTTGTTGCGCACATAATGATCAATTAAACAAGTATGTTACGTATCGAGGTACAGATTGTGTGGAAATATTTGTTAAATATTTACTAGAAGACGTTAAATATATACATAAGATTTTAAGTAGTAAAAAGCCAATGACCCCATTATCAGCAGAACAAGAGATGGATTATCAAAATTCGAAGACATGTCACATATGCAAAAAATTATTATTGAATGATAAAGTCCGAGATCATGATCATATTACATCTGAGTATCGTGGAGCAGCGCACTCCCATTGTAATTTGATGTATAGAGTTTGTTCATTCATTCCCGTTGTCTTTCATAATTTGTCTGGATATGACTCACATTTATTCATTGAAGAGTTAGCAAAGTATGAAGGCTCTATTAATATAATCCCAAAAACTAAAGAAAAATACCTTTCAATAATAAAAGTTATAAATACAGAAAAAAACAATCACCCTATACAAATCAAATTTATTGATTCCTTTCAGTTTCTTAGTTCTAGTCTAGATGCACTAAGTAAAAGTTTATCAGAAGACGATTTTTCAAACTTATCAAGAGAGTTTACTGATAAAAAACAATTTGATTTAATGCGGAAAAAAGGTGTTTATCCATATGATTATATTGATTCGTGGTCTAAATTTGACGAGACGAAACTTCCCTTAAAGTATAATTTTTATAACAGTCTGTGCGAAAAACATATAACTAATGAAGAATATTTACACGCTCAAACAGTTTGGAATATTTTCAAAATAAAATCTCTTGGTGAATATACAGATTTATACATAAAATGTGATGTTCTTTTACTATGTGATATATTTGAAAAATTTAGAAAAACAAGCTTACATTACTATAAGTTGGATCCGGCTTATTATGTAACGTCTCCAAGCTTAAGTTGGGATGCAATGCTTTTATATACCGACACTGAACTTGAGTTGATAAGTGATTTACAAATGTACGAGTTATTAGAAAAAGGAATTCGTGGTGGACTAGCACAGTGTTCTCTACGTCATGCTGTAGCAAACAATAAATATTTACCACATTTTAATGAGTTTGAACCAAGTAGTTATCTAATATATCTTGATTGTAATAATCTATATGGCTATGCTATGATGAAGAAACTTCCTATTAAAGAATTTAAGTTCTTGAGTCTGAAAGAAATTAGCAAGTTTGATGTAAATGATGTGTCAGATGACAATGATTATGGATATATTTTGGAAGTAGATTTAAATTATCCAAATTATTTACATTCCAAGCATAAAGACTTACCTTTCGCAGTTGAAAAAATAGTACCTCCTTATGGAAAATCAGTAAAATTGGTTGCAAATCTCTATGATAAGCAAAATTATGTAATTCATTATGTTCACTTGAAAGAATGTTTGAAAAAAGGTCTGGTTTTAAAAAAGATTCATCGTATACTAAGCTTCAGACAAGAATGCTTTCTCAAAAAATATATTGATCTGAATACTAGTCTTCGTCAAAATTCCAAAACTGCGTTCGAGAAGGACTTTTTTAAATTATTGAATAATGCCATATTCGGAAAAACTATCGAAAATAAACGCAAGCAAGCCGATGTAAAATTAGTAACGAAATGGACAGATAACAGAAATAAAACAAATAAGCATCTTGACGCTGAGAAATTGATATGTAAACCAAATTTAAAAAGTATATCAATTTTTTCAGAAAATTTCGTAGCTGTGGAATTGTACCGTGAAAAGGTCGTTTTAGATAGACCTATTTATATTGGATTTACCGTTTTGGAATATTCGAAGCAACATTTATACCAATTTCATTATGACGTTATTAAAAATAAATACGGAAACAATGCTGAGCTGTGCTATACAGATACTGATAGCCTATTATATTTAATTTATACAGATGATTTTTATCATGATATGCATGATGATCTTACCAAGTTTGATACCAGTAATTTTGGAATAAATAATCCATATCACATACCGCAACTTAATGCTAAAATTCCTGGATTATGGAAACATGAGGTTGGTGACGATTTAATTACAGAATTTACTGGTTTAAGAGCTAAATTATATTTTATAAACAGTTTGAAGACTGAAATTAAAAAAGCCAAAGGTGTTTCTAAGTCTGTAACTTGTAACCTAGAATTGAATGATTACAACAATGCACTGCTGACAAATAAAGCGCATAGATGTAAAATGAATATGATCAAATCAATTAAACATGTTTTATACACTCAGCAAGTAGATAAACAAGTTTTAGAAAGAAACGATGACAAAGTTCAAGTATTACAGGACCAAATTCATACATTACCCTGGGGGCATTGTGATTCTATGTTTGTAGATTATTCCAGTGATGTGTAATCTGTAAATGTGTATTATTTTGATTACCAATAGTAAACAATTTTACGCTGTTTGCACACAAATTAGATTTAAACATTTACTTTGTTGTAAGTACCTACTAATATAAAATTACTGTTTAATAAATGTCTAATGTGTAATAACCATGTACGTTTTATTTTAATTTCCATTTACACAATATTCCTCAAGTTTTACTTACAAGTTCAGAATTAATTAATATAAAAATAAAACATACCGCCTTTTAGTCAAGAAGTATATATACTCAGGTCATTTATTATTACCTCACATTTCACAATGAAGTTCGTCAAGCAATCACAGACTTTAAAAGTCAATAATATAAAATTAGAAAACCATTCACAAAAAGTGAGACACAGCACACTCTTGCCTAACACTATCAGATGTATTATATGTGGTCCATCTAACTGCGGAAAAACTAACATAATGCTTAATTTACTATTACATGAAAATGGAGTAAAATTCAAGAATATTTATTTATACTCGAAGACAGTTTTCCAGCCGAAATATTGTTTTTTAAAACAAGTCATCCGTTGCATACCCAATGCAAACTTATTTATCTTCCATGATAATAAAGAAGTTCTACATCCTAATGATGCCTTAACCAATTCAATTATGATTTTCGATGACGTCACATGTGAAAATCAAATAAATATTCGTAACTACTTCGCAATGGGGAGACACAAACAGATAGATTGTTTTTACTTATCACAAACCTATTCCAAAATACCTAAGCAACTAATACGAGATAATGTTAATCTTTTGTTAATCTTTAAACAAGACGACATAAACTTAAAACATATATACAATGAACATGTAAATACGGATATGGAGTGGCTTCAATTTAAAAAACTTTGTTCTACTATATGGCAAGATCGGTTTGATTTTTTATTAATAAATAAAGATTGTTCTCTAAATGAAGGTAGATATAGACGAGGGTTTGACATATTCGTAACTTTTGAAAATACGTAATATAAACCATATTACTGTAAAAAAATGTTCAATCTTAGTCTACTACCTCTATATAACGGTTGGATATTGTCGGGAATCATTATGGAGGTCAATATAAAAGAACAATTGATAAAATCGGTAGATAGTATAAAAAATAAAATTAAAACAATACAAAATGCAGAAGATGTCGATAATTTAAAATTTAAGAAACTTTTCAAGCCAATAACAGATCCTCTAGAGACCTTAATTAAAGTTAATGATAAGAATAGAACCATATTGGGTACGCGTAAAGGTGACGATAATACAATGAGAAGATGTAGCTCATCCATAGATTTTGAAAATTTTAAAGAATTTATAGAGAAATATTCAAACGATGATTCTGAATCCTATAACTGCACAGGTAATGATAGCGAGAACGATACATTTATGTCACTTAATAAAGAAGATATGATTGAAATCTATGATAATAACATGAATGTACCATTTGGAATTCGAAGTGAAAACAAAAATTTGATGATGGGGAACTCTAAAGTATCATTTTCTTTTACAAACAATGTTAACGATTCCCTCAAATCAATTATAGCCACAGTGAATGACAAACATTATGAAATAACTCCTGGACTAAAAGAACTTTTACTACGTAATAGACCTGACCTCAGTCTGGTAACTGAAACTGATAAAATGGTTTACAAAGATATGCTCAGTAATACAAATGCTCACAAACGCGATTTTAATCCAAACGGTCAATTAAAAGGTGACAAAGGTTTGAAATACCGTCAAATCATTAAACCATTATTTTCTGAAAAAAATTACGTTCAACATGCAGAACAAGTCATTCAGTCAAAAAGTGGTGGCTACTTACCTAAATTGAAAAAGAAGTATAAGAGTAATACAGATTATGTTTATTGGGATGACCCTAATGAATTAATCGATAGATTACGACTGTTAATTGCTTCAAAAAACGCCGGTAATACTAATCATGACAATGAAATTATATCAATTGTTGAAGAGTTAAAAGAAGCTGGTGTTATAAAAGAATAAAAAGCATTGTAGCTTATTTTATACTTAGTTATTTAAAGCGTGTAGACCATGAAGGTTCATACAAAACAAACATCGGTGTCTCTTAACGAAATAAGCTCAATCATTGAGAACATAGACAAATCAACCGAAACCGAATGTTGCAAAAATACTAGTAAATTCAAAATTGAAATATTAATGAAAATAGAACAATTAAACAAATTAATTACTAGTTTGAATATAAGATTAAATAAAGTTGAAAACACCATTGAATTAAAAGAAATTGCAGGGAAGTTAAGCAAGCATTATGAGCAAAATAGACGTCATAAATGAAATCCATAAAAATGCTAGAGTTAATTTTCCAAGAAGAAATGTAATTCTTAAAGATATAGATGACCTTTGGCAAGCAGATTTGATGGATATGCAAGCAATATCAAAAGTGAATGCGGGTTTTAAATACATACTGGTGATTATAGATACTTTTTCAAAATATGCTTGGGCAATTCCACTAAAACAAAAAAATAAGCAACAGGTATCAGAAGCATTTAAAACAGTAATTGAAAAAGGACGTGTCCCAAAAAATTTACAAACCGATCTTGGGAAAGAGTTTTATAATGATCAATTCAAAAGTTTGGTTAATAAGTATAATATTAATCATTATTCTACTTATTCTACTAAAAAGGCCTCGATTGTTGAAAGATTAATAAGAACGTTAAAGAATAAATTATACAAGGAATTTAGTTTGAATGGAAATTATAAATGGTTTAACGGTATTTTAAATAAAAAGTTACATGAATACAATAATGATGTACACAGAACTGTCGGTCAGCCACCTGCTTCAATAAATCAAAGGAATAAAACAAATATACTGCAAAGATACTTAGACGCAGCTCAGTCCCGAAAAAAAGTGGAGTGTAAGAAATTTAGTGTAGGAGATTTTGTGAGAATAAGTAAATATAAAGGATGTTTTGATAAAGGTTATTATCCAAACTGGTCCACCGAAATATTTAAAATAAAAAAAATCCAAGAAACAAATCCAACTACTTACTTAATAGAAGATGTTAGATGTAGACCAATACTAGGCGCATTTTATGCACAAGAACTTCAGAAAACACATCATCCTGACATATACCTCGTTGAAAAAGTTTTGAAACGAAAAGGAAAACAAGTATACGTTAAATGGTTGGGGCTGCCGACCAGTGAAAATAGCTGGATTGATAAATTAAATGTATTATAACTACTGACTGAACGATATTTAAGCATTTTACAAATAATTATCTATTCACTTCCACTTTGTTCTTATTGCAATAAAGACATAAAATATAATTCAATTTTATGTAAAAACAATTCTTAAAAAAAAAATAACAATGAAGAAAGCACGAAGTACAAGCAATAAACAAATGGCTGGTTTATCATCTGTCAAAGTAAGATCTGGAGCGGGTTTTAGAAAAACACTGAAAAATATTGTATCACATACCAAAAAACACATCAAGAAACTAAAACCTACCACTAAGAAAGCATTAATGGAATTAGCCTGCGCTGCAGCTCGAGAATTTGCATCTGATTTACCCATAAAATTACCCAGAATTATACCAGTACCTAAAACTGGAGGATTTCTTCCTTTAGTGCCAATATTTGCTGGTTTATCTGCCGCTGGGAGTTTGGCTGGGGGTGCTGCTGGGATTGCAAAAGCTATTAATACATATAAAACAGCTAAGAAACAGTTGCTTGAATCGGAACGTCACAACAAGCAAATAGAAGCTTTAATGATTGGAAAAGGATTACATCTTAAGTCGTACAAAGAAGGTTTAGGAATTTATGTTACAAAGAAAAAAAACTAAATTGTCGGCTACCCAATAGAGCTTTAACTAATATTGATATATTGAAGCATTCAAATAGTATCCCCTTCTTTCGAGGTGTATTTATGAGAGATGAATTACCAGATGACCCATTACCATTAGAATGTGGAGTGATTAATCTTGATATTTCTAAAAACTCTGGCACTCATTGGGTAGCCTATGCCAAAATATACGATCACATTGAATACTTCGACAGTTATGGTAACTTAAAACCACCCAAAGAATTTATAAAATATTTAGGAAACAATATTCAGTATAATTATGAAAATGTACAACATGATCACTTGTATAATTGTGGGCACTTATGTTTAAAATTTCTTAAGTTATTTTGGAAAAGTAATAAAGGAACATATTAATTAATTAAGTGATTTTTTATTTCTTACGACTCCTTTCGTTAAACAAGAAAAATATAAATGACGTTGCTAGTTCATGCACGTGCATTCTTCGGTTGTTGGTGATAACCATCACTAGTGAGAGTTGGAAAAGTATTTAATTATTATTTAAAGTAACCTCCTCCGTTTTATTCGTACTAACCATGCTAGTTCTTAATAAAACTCCTAGTGAGAGAGGGAAATATAACATAAGACTACCAATATCCAAAGAAGTGAGACGTGCCGGTGCAGTGAAAATTAAAAAAGTTTCAAAGGAAAACAAAAGATTTCTTCAAGACATTGGTTTTAAAATATAACATGCTTCAAATTACAGATTTACCGCAATATGAGACCTCTATTGAGGCTTATGAGATCCATAGCTACAATCCATATAACAATAGCTTTAAAGAAAATGATGAAATTAGAATACCCATACAACAGCAAGATTTATATGTATTGCCAACAGGTAGTTCCATTTATATAGAAGGATATGTAAATGTGTCAACTAGAGATGCAGCGGGAAAATTAATAAAAAAAGATGTCGACTTTATAAACAATCCAATTTCATATTTGTTTCAAGATATTAGGTACGAAATAAATGGTGTTGAAATCGATCGCATTAAAAATGTTGGCATTACAACAACCTTAAAATCGTATGTCTCTATGAATGAAGGTGAAAGTAAAGCTGCAGCAGTCTGGGGATGGAACTTAGGTGGTACGAAACTAAGAAACGGATATTTTAGTGTTATCGTGCCATTGAACAGAATACTGGGATTTGCAGAAGATTATAACAAAATAATAATCAATTGTAAACATGAACTTATATTACAACGAAGCAGCTCGGCATTGAACTGTGTGCTTATAGACAAAAATGATAACGTAGAAATGGACATACAAAAGATACAATGGCGTGTGCCGCATATTAAAGTTTCTGATCGTAATAAATTGTTATTGCTTAAAAGCCTGGAGAGAGATCGTTCTATACAGATAGCATTTAGAAATTGGGATTTGTATGAATATCCATTACTACCAAAAACAACGAAACATTCCTGGTCAGTAAAGACAACTTCCCAGCTAGAAAAACCGAGGTTTGTTATATTTGGTTTGCAAACAGCTCGAAAAAATAATAAAACTAGAAGTTCTTCGATATTTGATCACTGCAATGTAAACAATATTAAATTATATTTGAATTCTCAATACTATCCGTATGACTCACTTAATTTGAAATTTGATGAAGGTAAATTTAGTATATTATATGAAATGTATGCTAATTTTCGTCAGTCGTATTACAACTTAGGCATTGATCCATTGCTTAGCTTAAACCAGTTTAAAGAAATTGCTCCACTTTTTGTGATTGACTGTTCAAGACAAAACGATTCACTTAAAACTGGACCAGTTGACGTGCGATTAGAAATTGAATGCTCTGAAGATATTCAAGATAATACAACTGCCTATTGTTTAATAATAAACGATCGACTGTTCGAATACAAGCCATTAAGTAATATTGTGAGAAAACTATCATGAATGTCATCGTAGATGTTCAAGGGTTTAAGAGTGAAGGAAACGAGTTTATTCCAAAAGAAATAGCAATAATGTACAAAGGACATATACAAGTACTGTTGATAAAACCACCACGGCCATTTTATGATTTGACGAAGAAAGAACGGTTACAAGTGGCTTGGATTGAAAAAAACAGAGGAATAAACTGGGACGAAGGCTTTGTACCATATTTTAATTATAAAGCAAACTTTGGCAATTTTTTTAAAAATAAATCTATATTTACTAAAGGAAACGAAAAAGTGTTATGGTTAAAAGATATATTCCAAATTAATAATGTATACAATTTAGAAAGTAAAAACTGTCCAAGTTTGGTAACATTATATAGCAATTATTCAGATTCATCTGAGATTATAAGTTGTCTACATCACACCAATATATGTGCCTTAAAAAATGTGTTTTGCCTAAATAAATGGTGTGAAGAAAATAAAGTGTTTTGTCAGTAAGATAAGATAAAAACGATCCTAGTAGATATTAATGAATATAGAATGTTAAACCTACTTATGAATCGAAGTGTGAATGTCTAAGCTATAAATTTACCTGTATTCTATTACTTAGTTCTGTGAAAATGTAAATAATAGTAATGTAAGAAATGTATCATTGCTTTTATACCAGTACCTAAAACTGATAAAATGATGTGTACAAAATAATATTTTTATAATTATGTAGAAATAAATATTTAAACCTGACCTATATGTTTTATTACTTAAACACTAACAATATTAATACAACTGTTAACAGCCTGCCAACCGCATGTAATAGTTCGACATCGAGAGCAGTTCATAGAGCAGTTCATACTGAACAGCTTGTTATAATGAGCAGTTCATATTGAACTGCTCTGTTTATTTACACACACGAACGTATGTAGTTGATGAGTATGCTACACTACTACTATACAGGATTTTAATTAAAAAAAAAAATGTTTTTGAATAGGCAACTCTAGAATATTGTTACTAGACCATTTTAAGACTTGACGAAGAAAGGATGGTTACAAGTGGCTTGGATTGAAAGTACGAGGTATAAACTGAAATGAGCATTTTGAATAATTATTAAATAAAGAGGTTACAGAGGAATAAACTGAAATGATTTACTGGAATAATCTTATAAATCGAAGTGTGAATGTCTAAGCTATAAACTGACCTGTATTCTATTACTTAGTTCAGTGAAAAATGAAAATAATTAGAAATGTAAGAAATCTATCATTGAGTATTCTAAATAGACAATTATGAAAAGATGTCTCATTTCGATCTGAATGCAGCATTCATTTTGAATAGTGAAATATAGGGATACTCGAATGGTCGAACTGTGAAATATAGGGTATTCGGATCTATGATCTGAATACCCTATATTTCAACTACTCATCGCACAAAGATTTGTCCTGTGTGGGAATCGAACCCACGACCTCCGTCCTAGCAGTCAGGGTCACTAACCACTAGACCAACAGGCCAATCAAGATTATGACGATTAAGGCTGTAGCTAAAAATATTACAAACATAATTATACACAAACACACGCCTTTCCCATGGGGGTAGGCAGAAACCATAGAACGCCACTAACGATCCTTACATACTCCTTTCGCCTCGTCCACATTCACACATCCAGTCAAAAAAACATTATTTCCTACCCAGTGAAACCTCTAAAACTTATCCACCTTCAATTCTACCATCCCTTCGATGGTTTAAGAGGGGTTATGATATTAACAGGCTTGATAATCATTATGTCTGTCTGCGAAAACTAATCTGCTAAATCATTGGACTGATGATGATTGAATTTCGACTGTCCAAACGCCTTGGGGTCGAATTTTATGTTAGGTAAGTTGTAACCTTATCACGTGTATCATTGCGCTGGTCCTGGGGATCGGTAGGGCACTTGGGGTATTATTTCCTCGTGTATCGGAAGGGTTTTAATCATAGATTATATTGTAGTAGAACAACGATAAGTAAACTATTTGATCTGAATATATTGGGAGTGATATCTGAAGATTTTTTTAGACATCAGATCTCAAGGTGCCTTACTTAATATTAATAATTACTGATGATCATTTCTAGCACTGACTTATCCGTGAAATCAGCGTGATTTTTCTACTTTTTTATAATTTTTTCTTTACAACCTTTTTTTCGGTCGAGCCAAAATAACAGTCATCGACATCAAATCATCAATAAATACTACAGAACAATCATTCATCAACAGCCCATAATAACAGGCGACTCCTGGTTAAATCACTAGTATTAATCATGCCTAGACTATAGACCTATAGGCATATATTTTTGTCTCTCCATCCCTTTCTGGCAACTGCGCAGACTCGCAGTCATCGTCATCACCCCCATTTGGGGGGTGAAACTACCCGTTTTACCCCACGTCAATATACACCAAACAGTGTTGGATAAAATAAACCCACACAGCTGCATTTGCACGTAACTGTACAGTACACATACTTGCAGACGAAAACGCACACTCCATAGTATTTATACAAAATTGAACAGTTAATTACATTAAGGTTTTCGTGTGTGTGTGTTATGTTGTATATAAGGACCCGGTATGAGGAAAAGGACGGGGGGTAGCCGAAAAATATCTGAAATGGAAAATGTTTTTCGACAAATTTTTCTCGCTGCGAATTTTACGGTAGTCCGTATTTCATGCAGTTTTAACTTACCTGTCTGCCGCTTGCTTTTACTGATATTGAAATCGTAATATTTTTTCGTCGATGTCCGGTATGAATTCGTTATCGTTTCAGTCTGGATCGTTTTTATATTAGCTCTTTAATGCTGGTAAGTCAGGGATGGTGACAGGCTTTGCTGATATTTTTTTGGGAATTTTAAGTGTAGGAAATTCGGCAAGTATTTTAAAATTTCGTGACTCTAGTTAGTAGTTTTTAAATGGTAGACGAAAAATACGTATTACTGGCTAACTGCACTATTTCCAGCTGCAATAATGCTGAAAAGTATCTCGTACGTGTGACTATAGCTCTAAGCCTCTAATGTGGCTGTCGACATGGATATATAAAACTTTTTCATGATTTTACGTGGAAAAATCATTGCTAAAAACAAGACAGAAATACCTTCATTTAAATGAAGAATAACTAACGTCGTTGTCGCATGAAATTAGCTTAGATTATTGTCCCCCTTTTCATAGTACTGTACAATTTCCCTTCAAAATGGAACTAGATAAACAGTATTGAAAACTATTTCAATAGTTACTGATTCAAAGCGCCATTGAATGGCTCCCCTTGATCATGGACGAAATTGAAAAGTCTAATCGGCCTGTCTGTTATTTCCTAGGATCCCTTTAAAACGAGAATCAACCATACTGTATGGTTGCAGTAATACGAATGATTGGTGATACTAAACATAACATCGCGCCTGTAATACCCAAAGGGTTAGGCAGAGATATACCTAATAGTACACCAGTAGCGAAGAGTCAATTTTTTTAAGAGGTAAGCCGAAGTTACATATCTTTAATGTATTATATTATTTGTCTATAGAGTACTGACTGTGCTATTTTTCAAAGGGAAGCCGGTAGGAATCGAGTTGTTTGTAACTGTACACTGTAGTAAACCCACATTTGGCCAGTTATGTTTTAAGTCCCATGTAATACGGGGGCGAAACTATTGCCATCAGCCATGCACAAATCCAGACTCTAGCTGCTACTGAGAAATTCCTTATGAAAAACCCAATAACGCTTGGCCCGACCCGAAAATCGAATCCAGCATGCTCAGCAGTAGCTCTCTCAACTAAAAACTAACCTACCCAAAACATCATGACTGCATTGCCTAAAAAGGTAGACAGCGGTCTATGATGATGACACTTTTCTAGACGAACCCGTTTTTCTCTGTTACTAAAACTTAACCTTCTAGGTACGGAAACCATTACGCTTATATCTCAAAAGGGTAGACGCAGATCAATGAGTGAATTCACCATCATTCTCCTGCCCTCTATGTCTTGTTCTTCCGTACTTCTCTGTTACTCGTCATCCCAGCAGTCACCTTCTAAAAAGTCTGTGAATAAATTGTAGTACGTATTTTTGTTTTATTTTAAGTCTGCATTCTGTAGCGAAATGTGTGAAGCATAGTTTTAGAACCTTATTACCATATTCCATGCAATAGTACCTGGACAACCGAGCGAAAACAAATTATCCCAGATATAAGACCTAGCTAGATCAATTTTTCACCCCGTAAACCCATTTATTACAACTTTCATCGAAATTGTAAGAGCCGTTTTCGAAAACGTGATTTCAAATGTAAAACAGCCACATATTGCTCATGTAATAGTATTAGGATGTATAGGTAAGGTCTCATTAAAATGGATGGAAAAATTTTAACACAGCGTTCAGTATGTCTAACCAACGGTATCCAAGCAAAAAAAACATTGATTAAAGCGATTTTATTTTGATTTAAAATAATAAATTGCAGGCACTCTAGAATAAACACATCCAAAAAACAGTCAAAACAAAATCACTTTAATCAGTGTCTTTTGCTTGGATATCTTTGGTTAGACGTACTGAACGCTGTGTTAAAATTTGTCCATCTATACTTAGATTACAAGACTGGCTTACAATGAAGTTGGTACTTTTTTAGACAAACTTGTACTCTCTTAACTACTAAAAACTAACTGACAAGTTCCAAAAAGCAAACCATCATGCCTACAATCTCCAAAAGAGTAGACAGAGGGGTAAGTACAACCACATTTCGCAAGTTATGCTATAACTACACCATGCCTACGTGCTTACGTATAGGTACCATAGTTTCGTGTAATAGGGGGCCAGCCAGTCAATGACCGGGACACACTCAGACTCCGGGTAGCAAATGTGAATTTCCTACCTCATCTTCTTTCATATTGCCACTTATTAGGTTTATTATAATTATAGCTTAAACTGTGATACAATTATTAACTACTAGCGTATCGCCTGCGACTTCGTCCGCAATAATGTGATAGCTCGGGTATGCATGATATAAATATAATTTATACACTAAAGCACTCTTGAATAATGTAGCTTTCTGTCAGTGAAAGAATTTTCAGAATTGGATCAGTAGTTCCAGATATTACCCCCTGCATACAAACTTGCAAACAAATTTTACCTCTTTTATTATTAGTATAGAAGTATAGATTCTGCTGGATGCGAGACGCACGGGACCGGTCAATGTGGCGATAATTGGGGGAGGCCTATACCCAGCAGTGGACGTCTTTTGGCTGAAATGATGATGACGATGATGATAGATTCCAGACGGCCCAAAAAAGTTAAAAATCGCTTTCAAAGTGTTTTGTATTTCGAAACGGCTTTCACGACTAAGATAAGCTTTTCGATAGATATTGTCAATCCAATACAACTTTTACTAATTTACAATTTATTAATTTGCTGAACAGTTTCCTTTTTGTTGTTTATGTGAACGCGATTATCTTTGTGTTCTTTTAGAATTAGAAATACCATTTTCAGGAGAAGGTTATAGACTATTTAACATCAGGCTACGACCCTTAGGAGCCGAGCGGCGGGTGCAGGGCACAGTTAGTCGTTAATAAAATGTTACTTTGCCTAGGCCCTTCGGATATTGTGTACCAAAATGCTCAGATATAACTAATTACCAAAACCTACCTACCTAACTACCAACCACCATACCACCCCTAAGTACCTAGGTTCCTGTTCCACAACAAAATCAGAACAGAAATTTTACCACTCAAATAACTCAACTAAAATAACACCAACAAACAATCTATCTACCCTAAAACGCTTCAGGTATTCTCTCGCAAACTAGGGATAGTACGAGTTAACCCTTTAGCGGCAACACGGATGCGTGGCGCATCAAATATGTACCATTCAACACATTCAGCGACACAAGCGATCGCTCAAAGCTGAGCTTAGAGCGGCTATGAAATCAATAGGGAGTTCGGTTAAATCGGTGGAAATCAATGATTAGTGATTCTGATATCAAAGTGGTAATGAGTTATTTTGTTAGACTGTCCAGCTTTTGGGTGAGGCTATTAAGTAAGGGATTTTCAATGTAAAGGGCACTGTCCTTAAAGAAGTCCATTATTTAAATGTTCAGTCAATCTTGTTGCCATTAAATTTAGTCGTAATGTCGTTAGTTGGAAAAAAATACTGATTGTAAATCTGGGCAATTTACAAGTTTTTTCTATATACACGCCTGTAATCTCTGGAGGGTAAGGTAGTAGTGTACCAATTAATAGTACTTACCTACACGTTTTTACACTTGCGAAAATCATCATTGATGCAGTCATCCGTAATGACTAACTTTGAACAAATGTGTTTACTTCTTGTTTTTGTTTTATGCTAATTAATCTAAATATGTTTTCTTGCGCTAGCAGAACATTGCTATTTTTAACTTTGTGTAGTGTCTGGGTCATCAAGATACAGGCTATGCCTAGTTTGGGACCCGCTGTTAAACCTGTCTGTATTCTGTTGTGTTAGCTAATAAATGAATTTGAATTAGAATTTGAACTTGTGAATAGCACGCTTTCAGTTGAGTGAGGTGAGTACTCGATATTCAATCTAGAGAATTGGGCTAGGTACATCAAATTCATAATTAATTTTGCTGATGGTTTGATAATGCGGTCCAAAATCAAGAAAATGATCTGTCTGTTTAATTACAAACCTAAAAAAGTGAACTCAAAGAAAACATCGATTAGTTCTGCCCTTGACAAAATTCAGTTTTAATAAATAAATTCTTTTGTGAAAATTGACAAACTAATATCAGAATTTTCAGTGATGATTTTGAACCGAATTTTGCTCGATTTTAGAATTTTAGACCGAAGCTCGTATTTTAGAATTTTCACAAAAAAAATTGACAACAGTTTCCAATTTTCCTGTCACATAAATATATTCTGGAATATCCATTCTGTAGCATTCATTATATTATTATTTGACTGGCAAAAAACTTCACTTTCTTAAAGTACGACTGCTTTATAACAAACTATAATAAACCTTACATATCTGCCAACTCCATCACGAAAATCAGCCTACCTATACACAGTATTCGCATCAAATAGAGCCCGATTGTCATTCGTCTGTCGCTCAAACCGATGCTCACCTCATTGAGGGTTCATTGACAGGGAATACACCGAATTTCTCTCTCTGCTGGCTACATAGCTAATAAACGGGGTGATGATCATTGTTAAAGTTTTTGATTGTGGTTAGTGTTTTTATTGATTTTTAGTTAAGTATTCAATTAGCCTTGTTGGTCTAGTGGGCGCAATTGCGACTGCTGAGCACGAGGTCCTGGGTTCGATTCTCGGGTCAAGCAAAGTGTTGTTAGATTTTTCCAAAAGGAATTTTCTCAATAGCAGCCACGGCGTCTGGACCTGTGTCCGTTTGATGGAAATAGACTTACCCAACAATTACATGGGACTTTAACATAACTAGAGAAATGTGGGTGTACTAATTAGGTACACCTCTGTCTTACCCTTCGGAGATTACAGGCGTGATGATGTTATGAGATCGATAAGAGGGTGGTTATTGGACTTTTGTTCGCAAATAATGGGTGTTATAAGACCCTTAACGGTGCTTGAGGGCACTTTTCCTCCCCGTCATTGGGATATTTTATTTTATTTTGGACTAGACCTCCTAGTTATGGACATGTCGGTTCTTAATGTTTTAACTTTACTTTAAATACCTCCACTGCCCCCGTACCATTCAATGCATATCAGTACAATGTTTTAGTTTTTATGTTTTTCAGGGTAAGCCGCGCTTGCCTAGGTTGGTCCGTGGATAGGTGACCATCCATTACATACCCCAGTTTCCTCCGTGCCTCGGAAAGCACGTTAAGCCGTTGGTCCCGGCTGTCATTTGTAGATCTTTGACAGTCGTTAAGGTAGTCAGTGGCTCGAAAGTCTGATAACCAGTCTTATCAAAGGGTATCGTGTTACCCAGTGCTAGCTGGGTTGTGGAGGTCAAATAGGCAGTCGCTCCATGTAAAATACTGGTATTCAGCTGCATCCGTTTAGACTGGAAGCCGAACCTAACATAGTTGGGACAAAGCAAGGCAGATGATGATGACTTAGTTTGATGTACAGAATGTTTGGTTGACGTCTTCGTAAAGAGTCTCTTTACACCTTATATGAATGTGGAGTTCGGGATAAGATTCTAGGAAACTGTTAGAAGGTTTTCAAGAGAATTCTCAGAATCATCGGTTGATCGTAACATGTTCGCCATTATTTATACGAGAGTGTTAGAACTACACGATGTGGGTATACCTATCATGTCACCTGTGCTTAACCCCTAAGAAATACAGTCGTGATGGTAAGTAAATAAAACATTTTTTTTTCTATATGCCTGTATAATCATGTATCCATTCTCTAATACTGCTGTCGGAAATATTCGTGTAGACGCCGGGCATTGGTCGACCGCATCCGAAGCCGAAAGACGAGAGGCCGACGAGCCTGCCGAATGATACTGCACCACCTCCGCTGTCACCCTGAAAAGATATTTTTAGTATCATCATCATCATCATCATCAGCCTATAGCAGTCCACTGCTGGACATAGGCCTCCTCAATCGCACGCCATTCAACTCGATTCTCAGCAACTCTCATCCAGTTGCTACCAGCCACCCCGCGGAGATCGTCACTCCACCGAGCCTGAGGGCGTCCCACCTTACGTTTGCCAATTCGCGGTCTCCACTCAAGAACACGTCTACCCCAACGGTCATCGGTCCTGCGGCTAATATGACCGGCCCATTGCCACTTCAGCTTACTTATTTTTAGTATGGTATGAAACAAAAGCTGTTAAGTATGTTATAAAACAAATGGTCGAGGAACTTGTGGCTAAATAATAACAGTCACTCGGGTCAATCTTCAGGTTAAGCCGCGCTTGCCTAGGTGGGTCCGTGGATGGCTCACCATCCATTACATACCAAGTTTCCTCCTTGCCTCGGAAAGCAGGTTAAGCCGTTGGTCCCGGCTGATATTTGTAGATCTTTTTCAGTCGTTACAGGTAGTCTGTGGCCCGAAATGCTGACAACCAGTCTTAACAAGGGGTATCATATTACCCAGTACTAACTGGGTTCATGGGTTGTGGTGGTCAGATAGGCAGTCGCTCCATATAAAATACTGGTATTCAGCTGCATCCGGTTAGACTGGAAACTGACCTCAACATAGTTGGAAAAGGCTAGCCAGGTAAAACACAATTCATTTTACTATTTTTTCTCCAAGCCAAAGTTAGCCTAAATAAGTCAGGTACTTGGGAAGTAGTTAAGCGGTTATAACAGCATAACTGTGTTTAAATTAAAAGAATTGCATTTCTGAACTTTTCACCAGGTCGCGCAGAGGTTTTGCATGCCTTAACCAAAAAAAACTCAATGACTAAGAATGCACTTGATAACGTGCTGATTGTGGACGATTTTTGTTGGTCTGAGGGACGAAGCAAAAGGTGTTTCGTCGTTTCTGCCTACCCCCATGGGAACAAAGAGTGAGTTTTAGTGTATAGTATGTAGATAAGTCACCTGACAAGCATCGTGTCCCCATCCTCCCGCACAGAACATCGTCGGAGTCAGGGTATGGTTGTACCAGGAGTTGTCCACTTCTTGGCACTCCTGCAAGGGGACGATCTTTATTTGAACTTGTTGGAGGGTGTCGAGGTAGTCGCCCTGCAAAAGCATGACAAGTGCATTAAGTTCAACATTGTTAAATTGTGTTCGATGCTATTTTTTTACACAAAGGTTGGTGCAGTCACCAACCCCAAGTACATACATTGTAGGTAAATAGTTTTCGTTTGGCAGTCGAGCTAGTGTCGAGTCGAGTATCATGGCCCCGAAATTAGTAAATGAGGCAACATTTTATTGGTCGCAGGAGCGACAGCTGAGCGCAATCTTGGGATCGATCCATAGGTCAGGAAAAGAACTATTGAGATTTTGAAAGTACATTTGAGCGCCCGTTTATTAGCCCTGGGGAAACATGAATGTCATTTAATAAAAGCTCCTTTCGACAAGCATGTGGTAGAGATGATATTAAAATCTAGATAGATTTTAAATCTATAAATTAAACAAACCTGTTCTTTCTGATAACCCCATCCAGACACAAAAATATGGTGTCCGACTACCCCACTCAACTGGATCGTATGAACTTGCTTACTGAGATGGAGGGTACGGTTCAACGTCAGGAGTTGGACGTCGTAGTCGAAGCCATGCTTCAGCTGGTACTTCGGATGGACGATGTGGTCTACAATGGTGACTTGAAAACCCTTGAGGCGGTATGAGCTGCCTACACGGATATAGGTGTAGTTTGTTCTGAAAGTAATATTCAAATTATAAACGACTAGATTTTGCCCATGGCTTCGCTCACGTGGAGTTTGAAAAATATACCACAGAAAAGTACTACCGGGATAAAAAAAAAACTGTATCCTAACGCAAGTCATGGTCCAGTCAATGGTGTCACATTTGTTTTGCTTTGCGTGTGGAAATCCTCATGGATGTCCTCCGGCCTTTTTTTTCGGATGGGAAATCATCAAATGACTCCTCCCGCTCTGGGCGGAGCGGAAGGGAGTGTCAAACTTGTACTGACTAAAAACTATCCATGTTCCTTCTTTTTCCCTTTATGTTCCAAGGCTGCGGTATCTCTTTCGACCAGTCCCGCAGCCCTGACAGGCATTGGCCCTTGCGGGCCCCTCATGTTTGCTGACATCTCTTTGAGGCGCGCGTGGAACACGAACGGGCCGTCGACACGGCCTGTCGTCATAAGACGGACGGACGGCGAGCTAGCCCATTACTCACCGTCCATAGACATGTCCTCCGCCCTGGGGTAGGCTAAGGGGTCTCCGGGGCAGCGGAAATCGCATCAGATCCCGCTGCCCCCCTATGCAAGTGTGCAAGGGAACACCGGTGTGGTTTTAGTAAGTACGAGTCTGGCAAACCCCTCCGCTCTCCCCAGGACGGAGGAAATTCATTGAGGATTTTTTAAATTGAGAAAAAAAAAGACAGGGTTATTAGACTCGTACTGACAAAAACCACACGGTGTTTTTCAACTACCTGGGGCCGGGGTCTTGCGCAGTTCGTCACACTCCCCCGGCCCGGTAACACCTGGTGACAGGAATCCACATTCACACTGAGTTTGAGAAGAGTAGATAATTCCCCGTTTGGATAGATGGCGGCCAACTTCAGCTTTTCGTCGGTTCTTAAGATTTCCACACTGACGATTTCAGTTCAAGACCAGGGGAGCGTTGCTCAGCGCGAGTTATGAAGTGTAGGGCATAAATATATCAGGGCCATTTGAAAGGACAGCTAAAACTGTAGTGTTCAGTGTTTAGATAATGGAGGATGTGAAAATAGAGACTTACCCACAATGAGCTGTAGTGAGTGCCCATTTCCGATGTATAAGAGCTCCACCGCAGACATCGCCATAGTTGACTTGGTATGGCGCATGGATGATTCTGATTTCATACCCACCGATGATACTGTATTTCAATCAAGTTCAACAATGTAATGCAAAGACATGTGATGTGTAAGGATTGTGTGAGGAATGATATAAAAGAGAAAGGAGTAAATGATGCCGTGACGTCTGACAGGGAAGTATGGAAGAAAGAAAACGTGTTAACAACCCTAAATAGAATGGCACAAGGGCAGGAAGATGGTGAATGTAATACAACCTTACTGAGTGTTGTGTAACTGTAAACATGAATAATAATAATCAATTATTTTAAAAGAATGGATTAACTTTATATTTTTCCTTAAAAAGACGTATTTTTGGAAGTGGCACCAGATGGTTTACCCCGCTCTCTCCTTCAAAATTCAATTATTTACCTCATTCCAACTAAAGATTCAGCCAAAAATTTATATTTTTTTTTCTTATGCTATCTTCGTTGTTTACGATCATACTGAAGCTTTCATCGTCCTCTCAGCCTATTCTTAAGGGGGAAGTGCCAGGGTAGCCCGCGAAATTTATTTTTTCTTACGTTTTATGTAATTTACCTATTTTAATTTATTTATGTTTTTTTTTTGTAACTAACTTTAAGATTAAAATGTACCAATACTTATTGCAAAAAATGATTATGATTAACTGTTCAGTGTCAGTATGTATGTAGATTAAAACATGATTCGTGGCCGTATGGCATTACAGAGTTATAATCAT
This sequence comes from Eurois occulta, assembly GCA_950022335.1. Classification (NCBI taxonomy): domain Eukaryota; kingdom Metazoa; phylum Arthropoda; class Insecta; order Lepidoptera; family Noctuidae; genus Eurois; species Eurois occulta. The sequence goes on from OX465502.1 coordinate 3,959,113, forward strand.
ATACAAAATCATCATTATAAAAACAAAATAAAAAAAAACGTAAGAAAAGAATTCCACACTTAAACCATATTGAAATGGGCTTTGACTCTGATAAGCAGCAATAAAACCTCATCGTCTACGGAACCACGAAAATTAACCGCTAAACCCATCTTCAAGAGATGACGAAATCTCAGCATAACTGTAAAAAATCGAATTATGACGTCGTTTTTTATCAGGACACGTGTTACTCACCTACGCACGAAGATAAAGTTAGTTAAAAATACTACAACTACGAAAAACATTACGACACAGAATCAAACGAGTTTCATCAGAATTCCAATTAAAAATCATTAATTGAGAATCAAGCATGAAATTATTATGGAAACGTCGTATAAAGATATGACTGTATTGTGTGATGGAGTTAAGTTTTTGGCAATTACAGAACTGCATGCGTACTTTATCCAAATAATAAACATATAAACATTCGTCAGAATATCTGTTGAAAACGCGGGTAGTTAAACTAACAAAACAAGGGCAGGCGCCTCTTAAAAAAATACAATTTTCAGCTTGTATCATGAAGAAACATCTATGAAAGTATTCATGGTAGTAATTTTTAGATGAACTCATCATATTTTAACTAATTTCTAAAAAAGGAACAGGTTCTGTATTCGACCGGTATCCTTTTCTTTTTGCCGATTGACATGATTGTTTTTCTTTTGTTAGAGAAAGTCCGCCCGGTGGTCCCTTAAGAGTTTTATCAATTTTGCTTGGGCCGTTTATGAGTTAGTTCATTTAATACGTATTTTTCGTTCTTGGCCAATATTAATACTGTCTAAAAAAATGCCTCTATTCTCGAAGTATTTATTACCTAAATTATTTTAATTATTTTGCAAAAGAATTACTGGGTAAGGCATAGGATGAACGGTACCCAAAGCAATATAGCAACTGGGATAACTAAACAAAATATAAAAAAGAACGCGATCACTGTTCAAAGGTACAAAATAATGTACAGTCGTCACCGGTCTCAGTATAGTTCTATGAGGTACACTAAGTTTGAGTATTCAGTTATTGATTGGAGAACAAAATAAGAGCGTGAATGAAGAAGTCATATGCTTAATAATGATGTAAAGATATCGACTGTAGTCAATTCCAAAGATTCATTCTTCTTAATCTTGTCAGACAGAATTTAAAATTTTGTTAGTTAATAAAACTCATTGGAACTACGAAGAGAAGTTTATTTTTGTGGTATTTCTAGTATGATCTAAGAGAACTTAAGGTACAGATGATATGATATGAAAACCTACAGATATAAGCTTCATATAGTTAGATTTAAAATGTCAACCAAGATGACTCAAACGGGAATAAGAGAAACCCATGAAAAGTTCTGGTGAGTGATACCAAACTGTTAGTTTCTGAAAAATTGAATACAGCTGAATTCTTTACTGCGTCAGGCAAAATAAGAAAAAAAAAATTTGAGGGAGGAAAAGACGGATGTATGGAAGCAAGACCTGAAGTTGCATTTTCCAAAAATTAAAGATGACTTGGTACACGAGGTTGTTGACATGTGGAATGTGAACTCGACTATCATTATACGATTGTCGTTAAGGCCAATGGCCTGATGGCCAAGACCCTCGACAAACATCTGTCGAGGCTCTCGATACGCTTTTGGATGAAGGACCTGATTCAGAAGGCAGTAGGTACTCCTCGATACGGCTCGAATCGTGAAGAGGTTTCTAGCTCTGGAGCCCTAACCACCAGTAACTTGGACCCACCTCCCGACGCCAGTGGAGTGGTCCACAGGCGTCGGGAGGTTATTTTATATATTGAATGTATTTTAAATGTTTATTAAGAAATATTTAAAAAATAATCAAATCTGTAGAAAAGACAAATAAAGGAAATAATAAAGATGAGTTGAAGAATACATTTTATTAATACATAATAAAGACTTGTTAATAAAGACTTGATATCGGGAAGGTTTTTTTAAAAATAGTAACTTTCACAATAAAATTAATCTTGTCTGCATAGTGCTTACATGGCTTGACGCAGATAAAAATGATGGCAAAACAGCAGAATATTATATTAAATAGTCTGAACATAATACAATTTAATGACAAAAACTTTTTTTACGGTACTTAAATAAAATTCACAACGTTCCAAAACATTTTATTACAAAATCGATCAGTCAAATTTAATGCCTGTGGTCTGCTCAATCCAGGTCCTGACTTTGGCTACTTTGCTGTAAACTCCGTATGACCCTGGGGTGGCACAGCCGTATCCGAAGGAAACCATTCCGAGAAGTCTGTCGTAGGCTACTGCTGGTCCTCCTGAATCACCCTGCAATAGAGAATTATTGAAAATTTTCACTTCTGTGGATATTTTGAAGAATTCATCAATGAAATGAATATTCTGAGGTATGATCAAGGATTTTAAAAAAATAAGACATTATTTGCTCTAAAACAAATTAAGATAGCTGACGTGGCTCAAAAGGCTGCCCAACTCAAATGGTACTGGGCAGGACATGTCTGCCGCATGCCGGACAAATAGTAGGAAACTGGTGCCCTGACACGGTGAGGCAGGGTCGCGGCAGACCAGGAAGGAGATGGCGGGATGAACTAGACAGGTTCCGTTAGAACTGGAAGGAGGACACGCAGGTTCGCGAGAAATGGAACGAGTGGAGGTTGGCCTTTGGCCAGGAGTGGGACAGAGCTGGCTGGAAAAAAAAAATATGACATCTACCAACCCGCACTTGGCATGCCTTGTGGATTACGGCCAACTTTCTATTAAAAAGAAAAGGTTTGTGTCCCAGCAATGGGAACATTATAAGCTGATCATACTGTATTATGAAATCAACCGAAATTTTCCAATACATGGTATGCAGGGCTCATTACAGCTGGATAAGAGTAGCTGAGAAGCTAACTAAATAGCGTTATATTGGAAAGTCCTTCGTCCAACGATGAGGATTTCAGTACATCGCCGACTTTTTACCCTCTTTGACGGCTGTTTCACCATAAGCTGTGTCAATTCTAGTAAGAATTTCAAGTAAATGTATTATTATCTCTTTATTCAGTTATAAACAAATTTTATACATTTTTAAATATTGATTAAAAAAATATATAAAAAACTTTTTAAAATATGAAAAATTGTAGCCCACCGGTATCGGGAACAGGGTCCAAGCTACCGACGGTCAGGGCTCCAGAGAGAGGAACCTTCTAACTGTACGAGCCGTGTCCAGAAGTACCGCTTTCTGAATCAAGCCCTTGATCCAGCTGCCTAACGAGAGTCTCCTTAGATATTGGTGGAGGCTCTTGGCAATTAAGCCATGGGCTGATACGACTATCGGCACAACGATCGCTGAGTCCACATCCCACATGTCGACAACCTCGAGAGCCAAGTCAAGTTACTTGATTTGCTTATCTTTCTCGGCTTTCACGAGGTTCTCGTCATGCGGGACCGTTATGTAAATTAAATGTATTATTATTATAGGATTACCTGGCAAGCATCTTTTTTCCCTTCCGAAAATCCAGCACAAAACATTCTGGCTGTCAAACTTCCCCTAAAGTATGGGAATGGCACATTCTGGCAGTGTTCTTTCGAAATGATTGGAACCCTCACGGCACGGAGTACATTTGAATATGGACCCTTGAAATTAGGAAATAGAAATTATTAACCAATAATTTAAAGATGTGTGAGATCTACCAACCCGAAATAGGCCAGCTTGGCAGATAACGGCGTCCACTGTCTGACAGACAAGAGGCCTAGTAACATTATACAGTGATTTTGCTTAGGTTTAGTAATCAAAATAAATGATACAATGCCTGGGGTGACCAATTTCCAAAAGTACACGTCTTTTGAATTAATAAGGCATATTTCTACAACAAACCCTTACCTATACCCTAACTTTAGTGAAATGAAATTTACAAAACAAAGAGTATTCCTCAAGGATTTGTTCTTGGACCAATATCAGTACCCTGCGGAACACTAATTTTTTTGGTGCTGACTTTGTATACCGTACGACGCTTAAGTGATGATACGTTAGTTAAGTTCAAATAGAATTTAATACTGTTACTCTAAAAATCCTATCCTAACTTCCTAACTATATATTATACAATATTATAAATGCGAAAGTAAGTTTGTTTGTTACCTTTTCACGCCTAAACCACTGAAATTTTGTTTAAACGTTGTCAGGTGTACAGAGACGGACATAGGGTAGCTTTCATCTCGAAAAAAGTAAACTTCCCCAAGTAAACAACAATAACGTTCTTATGATAATAGCCACGTGTCTTTGGAATCATGATTGAATTATGTTATTATAAGTAGGTAGAGTACAACTCGAGGAGAGAACAGATTTATTTTAATATCAAAAAAATATTAAAACAAATCACAAAAAGTGAAAATAGTACTAGGGTTTGAACATGCGATTGTCCGAAGTAGTAATGTAAGTGTCCGAAGTAGGAGCACGAATGCAATTTTAAGTAGTACTCACGTAAAAAAAAACAACAATATCAAACAAGGGCGGGGACCACCATGACTGCGGTAGAAAACTCTTAAAAAAAAAAAAAAAAAAAAAAAAACATGCGACTCATAGTATACAGAGCGATTATGAAACCGCTAGGCTGTTTTCTCCATTGACATACGAGTAAGTTTAAAATAGCTGCTCTTATGCACGTCATGGCTGAAACGTCAAAAAAATATTATGAAAATAAAAAAGGAACGAATTTGCCAAAGGCTATTGAAGTAGCGAGTTGGCAAATTGTGTTTAGTGTTTATACCGATGCCGGGGTCGTTAACCTGTCGGTGCTAGTCTCTTGATCTACCTTCATAATGTAGAAAATGCTGATAATAGAAAATAATGTCCTGTGACTAAACTACTGGATATATTCGCCTGAATTTTTGTATGCAGACTGGGAAAGTCATAAGGTATACGCAGTTTAATTTATTGTTGTATTATCGGCGCCACTCTGTATAATTATATGTACAAATAGATAGCATATAAAATATAGATAGATAAGCATTTTAAATTCCAAATAACTATTTAATTAACCTTAACTAAAGTATCGTGCGAGCTACAACACCACCAAAGCATCGCACGGCCAAAGCATACGCAGTCCGCAGCGCAACTGGGACCAGTAAATAAATGATTGTTTTCAATTTGTTACATTCTACGGCTAATAGAAACGTGTATATGGGCGGAACCAATGAGATTTTAATTTACCGCTTGGTTTCTATAAACGTGGCTAAATCTAAAACGAATAAATATGCTAATTAAATTGAATATTATATTTCTATTTGAAATAAATATTTTGTATCATTTGTGGTTATTATTTTGTGGAAGTTGTAAAACATAAGGTACCTGTTACTTGTTATTTTACACACAGGTAGTGGATAAGCACTAAAGACTATCTAATAATCTTTTGTACCCATACAACAACGATACAAAACTAAAATCAAAAAAAAGATAAAATAAGTAAAAGATATCAAACAATGTTGGTCATTGTTTTAATGTTGCTTCCTATGCTGTAATTCTGTTATACGACGAACACTATACTTCCTTTCTAAATTCCTTCAATAAAAACTGATAATCTCTGTAAAATTGAATAATTGTACACAGTTAAAAGTTTCATTTAACTTGTCAATAAAATAATCTAAGGGTATGATGAGGTCTCATCAGAGTTATAAGTTTCAGATGCTACGCTTCCTTAACTGGCATGCACAGTATTTAAATTTGCTGCAGAATTGTTACTTACATTTTCTTCAGTATTGCCCCATCCAGTAACCGTAATAACTTTACCAATAACCATGTCTTCTATATGAGCTATTTTTATAGGTTGTATATTTTCATCGAATTTCAAGGGTTCTGCCAGTTCCAGTAGCTGGAAATCGAAGTCGAAAGGATGATCCTTCTTCTTCGCTGACCACATTGGATGGACGTGTCCTTTCTTCACTAGTATTTTCTTCCCCAAGCTTATGTATTTTGAACCCGCTTTTATGTACGGCTTCTTGCTTTGAAATGATTTTTAGATTACTTTAGATACCTGTCCTTACCTTACTATATTCATAATAAAGATTAGTTTTACTTTGGGATATATTGCCGATGAAATATGATCGAGTTTTAAAAACTTAATCTTGAACTGAAGAATCCCAGCAGAACCCCCACTAAGACGGCCTGCTAGCTTTGTTAACAGTATTGACTCCCAATCTCTTCAAATTGTAGAATCTTCATAAACTTTATTAAAAATATTACTATATAAACACACATTCAACTGTGTTAAGACAAACTTTTGAATACTTGTTTCAAGATTCAGAAGAACAAGCTTAAAACTAGTAAAAACAAATATCATCCTCACCCACAATGTCCAGCAGTTATGACCCATTTCTTATCAATAACCGCTCCACCACAATTGGTGCCATAAGAAACGTGGTACGGATATAAATTAATATCGACTTCAACGCCACCCACTATTTTATCATCTCCGTAGTTCGGCTCAGCATCATAAGCATTCGACTCTCCATTTCTTTCAGACTCTCTATTTCTTTCACTATCGCGGTCTTTTCCATAGTCAAAGTTATCTACATCTGGCATTTCTGTTGGTTCTTCATAAGACTCGATATCAAGTCTTTCTAAGTCTTCTTTCTTAAAATTCTTTGAATACTGTTGCCTCTGCATTGGTGCGTAGAGGACATTTTTTGTTTTGATCGGTATTTGTTGTACTGGTATTAATAAAACATCATATTCTGGAACGGTTTTAAAGAAATTGATTAATATAGAGTTTTGTAAAGGAGGACACTACAAGGTTTGGATTTCTTACTTTGAAATTCGAACCTGGTGACAATGTTAAGATTCTTAATTAAAATTTAAGGCCCGAATGCCATGACGTCATGGAATAAGATAACGGAAAAAATAGTGACGTCAGAAGATGGAATCCCAAAAAATCTTTTGCCTTACTGTCGTTGAGTTTGATCACCTACTGTGAAATATAAATACCATACATCAAATGGAATATACAAATTACCAAAATATAACAAATAAACTTTGTCCAATTAGGACATGTTTAAATTCAAAATTGAAAACCAAAAATTAAATTTTAATCAAATAAACGTGGTTGCATTCGCTGACCAACAGCCTGAATCCACCAAAAAAAACCAAACTCATTCTCATCAAAATTAAAAAAGTACCTACAATAATTTCAAACAGTTCCATAATTTCTTATACCAGATCCTTTAAAACTGAAGAAGATAACACCGACCCCATCTAGTCTGAGAATTCCCTTCCGGGCCATAGAATTTAATTTAACATAAATGATCACTTATATTATCAAAAAATAAACATAACTTTGTACACACGTACTGTCAAGCTGAGCTGGAGTTAAGTAATGAGATAGGACGATCGTCATAAAAACTATATAGAACATTATGGCTGAATTATTATCTAGCGATCGTCATCCCTGTGAGCCACCTTCACGAAGGAAATATTTCTGAATTACAAATTCCATTTTCAAAATCAATTTTATTCTGATTGTAGAAGTTAATTCGCCATGAAATTAAAATTCAAATAAACTCGTTTTTCTTTTTTTTTGCTAGTTTCCTTGCGATGTTACGAATAATTAATACAATGCAGCTGTTGTGAAAGAAATATTATTTTACTAGTTCCGTGAATAGAATATCAATAATTATAAATAGGTAAAAAGAAACTGTTTGTGTCGAATTTTGTAAATTAAATATTTTTGAACAACTTTATTGTTTGACTTGCACGTGCCGACATCTTGTAGAAATTGGAGTAAAGTTTGTTCTTTTTTGTGACGCCATCTATCGGACTTTTTTGAAAGATGTTTAACTTTTTCAGTCAGTATTAATGAATCATTTCAACTGTGTTTGGCAGCTTGTCTTCCCATCAACATTTTAGAATGAAACTTCTTATTTTTTTAATGTTTTCGTTAACTATTTACTTTTCGGATGCACTGAACTAGGTTTGTTTGAACTTCTTTAGGAGTAGAACGCTAGCGCCACCTAGTATCGAATAGCAAAACGAATGATTCCAAGGTAAAAACTGCAATTTCAGAAGCGTTCAGATAAAATTTACTACGTTTTTATACCGTTTTAATTTTTTTTACTTAATTTTGCTCAAAAAAGGATTGAATGACAAACAATAACATTTTCTTCTTCTTTTTCAGTTGGGAGTTCACTAAGGGTCTGTTTCACCGTCTACGATTAAGTTCCAGTTAAATTACTTGGCAGATAATTTCATACAAATCCTGTTCCTTTTTTGAATTTATTCGGTTAGTTATTCGGACATCGTAAAATAAGCTCTGAGACCTATTGTGAATATAGGAACGTAAAGTAACCCGAATATTTTTCGTGTTTTTACAAAAGGAATTATATAGAAATACAATTATACGAGCATATCTATACTTTGGTAGGTTCAACTGAACCAGCGGAAACGCGTTGCTTGTGAGAAATCTGAAAAACAAAAGGGAAAAAAATATTATAATATATTAGTATATTGGAATTGTAAAGTATCAAGAAAATAATCGCAACTGAAACAAATCAGAATGTCTGTCAAAAATATACGCATCGACTTAGGACCGCTTTTATTTGTGGTCGGTTAGTTTAAAAAATAAAGCCTTTTAATTTAACCTCATCCAGCGCTTGCCACCAGGCGTGATCGAGGCCAAGAGCAGGCCCATTTTGTAATAAAAAAAAATTAAAAAAAATTGCAAATGATTTAGGCGCATGTTTAGGTCTTTGCTTTTAGGAGTAAAATTTAATAATATAGTATCATTTGAAAATCGAATAAACTTTTCATCTGATTCGAATCCGAGAAATAAACGTACCATTTTTTAGCGGACGGTCGCGAGTATTGCACGCGACCTTCGTCCGCATGATTAAATAAATATTGAAGAAGAAGATAGAATTTAAAATATTTTCCTAATTGAGATTTAACTCGGATATCGAATTCAGATTCGGATCAGACGCAGTTTGCAAACGTTTTTACGTAACCCTACTAACTGTACTTTTTCATTTAACTGTACTTTTTTATCGTCTTTCGCCCTAACATGACACGTTTCATGCTTTCCAGTTTTTTATTGACGGAATAATTACCGTTATTACTGCTTACTGAAGTCAAGGTTCTACTTCTTAATAAAACTGGCGATAAAATCTTCGGAATCACGATGTCTTAAGAGACAATGGCCAAACTGTAAATTCTTATTAGAATAGGGGAACACCAAAAAATTATTGGACGGATTATGTTAAAAAGTATCCTTAACGTCCCCATCCTGGCGATATTTTTTGTTCGGGACCATACCTGCTGTTAACCATCTAATTACGGAAATACTTTAAATACCTCCACGACCCCCGTACTATTCAGTACATCAACCAGCACAATGTTTTGAGTGCGTTATATTGAGTCCTACCGTAAAACGAGTTTTTCTACCCAAAAAAAAAGTCGTTTCCCAGCAATATTTTTTGCATAGAGTTACTTAGTTTTATGTACAGTATGCTTGGTTGACGGCTTTGTGAAGGTTCCGTTTACATCTTGTATAGGTAACTCATCATCTGCCTAGCCTTTCCCCAACTATGTTGGAGTCGGCTTCCAGTGTAACCAGATGCAGCTAAATACCAGTATTTTACATGGAGCGACTGCCTATCTGACCTCCACAACCCAGCTAGCACTGGGTAACACGATACCCTTTGTTATGACTGGTTGTCAAATTTTCGAGCCACTGACTACCTTAACGACTGTCAAAGATTTACAAATGACAGCCAGGACGAAGTTTAACATGCTTTCCGAGGCACGGAGTAAACTCGGTATGTAATGGGTGGTCACCCATCTACGGAGCAACCTTGGCAAGGGCGGCTTAACCTGAAGATCGACCCGAGCGGCTGTTATTATTTAGCCACGAGTCCGTATAGGAAAGAAGATTACTTCTAAGGTGGCGGAAGAAAGGGATGTTTGACAAAAAAAAAAAATTTGGTGGGCCGATATTAAATAAACTATTGGTACAAGACTGGACAGTGATGGTAACACTATTACATATAATTAGTGGCGGTACTTTCAAACAAGCCTTTTTTTTAATCTGTTTAACAATATCATATAAAAGTCTGCCAAACTGCAAAACAGTTTGTCGGCAGTTGTTCTCGTTTCACATAATCATTATAACAAATTTCAATTTTTATTATAAAGTAACGTATAAAATAAGGGAAGTGAGTTTACAGAAAGAAACACATTTTACACATAAGGAAAATTGCTACTGTCCGCAGATGCAAAACTAGCTATGGACGCAATGAGAGGTAGTGTTTTTGAAGAACAATTTTAAGTTGGTCTTTAGATTTATTCATTAACAAGGGTACTACATATTTTCTCGTGCGCTTACCAAAGTAGTTTGTGACTATAGGAACAGCAAGTGTCTTTTTTTTAGATAATCGTATATAGTGTCATCCTCTCCAGCACGACCATGGACTTAACATAACATATCGACCGTGGCCGTGCTAGGTAAGTGAGGTATAACAGCGAAAATATGTGAGTACATTTTTTAAAGTCGCTAGTACAATAAAGTACACATTTTTCATGAATATGTACCGCATTAAAACTAAGGTAATCATCCATGGTCGTGCTGGAGAGGATGACACTACATCTACATATGCCTACTTTCCTCCTTGTGTTATTTATTATTAAATTGTTCAATTTTAAAGCTCGGCTTGCCCTTATAACCTACTAGCTTTTGCACGCGGCTTCGCTCCTGTTATGTACGGTAATTAACCTGCAGGAACGTTTCAAATGTAACCTATAGCACTCAGGGATAATGTAGCTTACCTTAAGTGAAAGAATTTTTGAAATCGGATCAGTAGTTCCGGCGATTACAAAAAAATTTTACCTCTTTCTAATGTTAGTATAGATTACTCTTCATGATGTTTGGGTTTCTGAACCGTCTCCTAGCCTTATGGGCTTGCCGTATTGTTGGCTCCTAGGCACCCCACTGTATAATGATGGCAGTAGAGAAACGATTGTCAGTAGCTTGACCTGCTTTTGTTGTAGACATCTGCATGGTGTGATGAATACTTTTTAAGTGCTGGCTCGACCAGGGGAGCTAACCAGAGAGGTTGCAGTCTCTATTGCAGATTTTTGCGTTTATAACTGTGAGCTAAAGAATGTTAAGCGACAGTATTATTATAGCACAAAGCTGCTGGCCAGGGGTCACCAATACTGTTGAGTGTCCATGAAGACTGAAGTAATCCATAACTTGTTACTTACTGTCCCCCTTAATGTAAATAACGAAAAATGGACTTTAAAATGTTTTCTGTGGAAAAAAAAACAATTAAAAAAAGCGACATTATTTTTAAAGATTTTTATAAAAATAATGTCTCCTCAATTTTGTGTTATCAATTTGTTGATGAAGTTTTGCTATAATTTTAGCCAAAACTTTTTAATTGTGAAAAATACAACGCTAATCCTACTAATATTATAAATGTGAAAGTTTGTGAGAATGGATGTGTGGATGTTTGTTACTCTTTCACGCATAAACGGCTGGACCGATTTGGTTGAAATTTGGTATGTAGATAGGTTATACCCTGGATTAACATATAGGCTGCTTTTTATCAACACACCACGCGGGCGAAGCCGCGAGCGGAAGCTAGTGTACTATCATATTAATCCATCAGTTGTATTTCAAAGGTAAACACGACACATCAAACTAATCATATCCAGTAGAACCTGACCTCGCTTGGTATGATTTTGCCGTACAATGAGAGATCAGCGTATACTAGTTTTTCATATCTTGATTGGTCGTCGTGCATACCAAATGGAATACAACTCAAGAAATGGATTCTCCAGAATTACGTTCACAGTTAAAACATAGTGACCTATTAGAATCTAAATAAGACATCTAAATAAGGTATAGCTCAAAGTAATTACGAAGTTACAATTTTTAACCGACTTCCAAAAAGAGGAGGTTATCAATTCGTCTGATTTTTTTTTTGTTGTACTTCAGTAGGCGCTAATCATTGTAATTTATACCTTACTAGCTTATGCCCGCGGCTTCGCCCGCGTGGAGTTCGGGAATTGCCCACAGGATCTTACTATCGTCAACCGACCCAGCGAATATAAAGTTTCACAGAAAATTCAACCCCCATGTCATCCTCATATGGGTGGAATTTCGAAAAACTCTTTCTTAGTTGATAATCTACTCTTTACAAAGATTATACCCTCCAAATTTCATATATCAGTAAGTCAGTCAGTCAAGACTTTGAATTTTATATGTATAGATGACAATGATTTATATGAGTCACACAGTATGTCCGTGTTTCTCTTATGTATCTTACGCATGAAAATTGTAAGGAATTTATCTGAATTTGTGTGAAATCGAACAACTTGACCTTCATCCTGTTTTAAAATGTCTTCAAAGCTGAAAATGTAGTAATTTGTTCAATACACGTTAAATAGCAGACTAATTTTAGTGATCTTGTCATCATTACCGGTCGTTTAATTTCGTTGTCATGCATCTGTGACGACAACATTGACTAGGTGAACTTACATTAAACATTTTGATTTAATTTAACAATTTTATTTGCACACTTGATACAGAAAAGAAAAAAAGGAAATAGAAAATAGATACAAAGGTGATGCTTATTTCTAAAAAAGTCTATTCTAGCATACCTTACTAACAAAATTAATCGGATGGACCTTTGAGTAAAAGAGCTTTATCTTATCCCATTGAATGTATAAGTTATGATTTTACGGTTTTCCTTTCATTTATTTATCATGTTTGTTAGAGAGACTTAATTCTTATTAGTGACCCCTATCGATTGATGCTATAAAAGTAAAAGGTGTTATTTTTTCGGATTTTAGTCGGTCGATTCCCGAGTGCAAGCGAATTCTCTAAAATCTTTTAATGCAGTTTTGTTTATTTTTATAAATAAAGGAATGTTTCCTTTTAGTAAAATTTGCTATCTCCAGTATTTAGAGTACTTTCCTTCCAGGTGAGGTTGAAAAATTCCACCCTGTATATCAAGGAATTATTATAAAACTTTTTTTCAGTCCAACATCATATAATAGACACAGACCCATTTTTAATTTTCACAAACCGCGTAAAAATGTATTAAGCCAATCAGCAAGATGGTAGCGGGTCTGACAACCCAGGGTGCGCCAGAAGTAAGTGCATCCAAGTACCAACACTCGTAGCTGGCCCCCACGAGTCATCTTCTTTAACATCAACATTACACCGACCTAACCTAGCTTGTAAAATTTGAAGGGTATCAGTGTTATTTAAAACTTTGCATAACTATGTTATTTGAAAACCTCAAACGGCGCAAATACAATAATTTAATTGGTAGTTATGTGTTTGAGCCGTTTGGGGTTGAAATACTAGGGCCATGGGGTCCGAGTGCCCACCTAGTTTTTCGAGAAATCGCCAAGCGGTTGGTCGACTCTTCACGTGACCAGAGGCCGGGCCTATTTTTTGGCCAAAGAATCAGCATTGCCATCCAACGTGGTAATGCTGCCAACCTTCTGGGCACTTTTCCTGTTGACAGCGATGCGGACGAATTTTTGGACGCCCTGTAACCCATTTATACTTGTAAATATTTATTTCTATTATAGTTTTGTAGTTGGTAAATAATATAATTATCTTTGAAATAAATTAAAAATCAAACTTTGCATATCATTTCATTTGCCACGCTGTATCACGAGAAGAAGACAAAGATGAAGATTCGTGGAGGCCTAAGCACGCTGTCTGGATATTGCTGCAAAATAAACGAAATTATTTTTAATAGAACAAAATATCAGCTGTCACCTGACTGTAATCCTCGAAGTAGAAGGCAGGGTATAGTATCTTCTGCGGGACTGTTCGAAAGAGATACCGCGGCCCTGGAACACAAAGAGCAAAAGAAGGAACATGGATGGGTTTTAGTCAGTAAAAGTCTGACACTCCGTTCCACTCCGCCCAGAGCGGGAGGAGTCATTTGATGATTTCCCATTCCAAAAAAAAGGGTATAGTATCTATAGTACTCGTATATACACATTTCGCCAGTTCTGTTGAAGTTCTACGTCATAGAGGACGAGCCTATTACCTTAAACCGGGCCCCGTTCCTGCTGCTGAGAGAATCTTGATGCAAAAATCTAATAACACTTTTCGACCTGAGAATCGAACCCAGAACCTCTCGTTCAGCAGTTTGGTTTACGAGACAGACAACCTGAAACATTTATAAAATAACACTTTTACCAAAATTGCAATACCCAACACGCCATGGACAGAGAACACACCGCACCGAAGACTTAGCCGTTCCACCAAAAACTTTTATAATAACATTATTAACCACACAATAAATGGGGGGAAGGGGGAAGTAAATAAGCTTCAAGGGGATGAATACATAATGAAATTTCGCCCCTTAGCGTCCGTTAATCAAAAACTGGTGCAGAGACGGCGAAATACGTAAGAAAATGGAAATTTTCCAACCCTCCTTTTTCCTGTTAGACTCTACCCCCTAAGTAGGGGGAGGTTGGACAATCTCCCCCTGGGTGGTCGCAAGAGAGGCGACGGCTTCTTTATTTATTTAAATTATTTATTTTTACCTAACAAAGGTAACTAACTAAAGGTAGTAACATCTAACTTAAGAGCACATTGTTCTGCAGTGTATTACTTATCAGCTATGATGTATTTGATGAAAAGGTACCCACAATCTTCTCGATTTATTTCGGAATGGCCACTAAAGAATGGATTTATTTTATCGTTTATAGCCAGAAGATTCAACGTTTCCTTTGGATGAACTGTTGTTTTTTCAGTTTCGTTTCAGCCAAAATAATAGTATGTCATATAATATTTCTTTCATCGGTACTTTGGTAATAAATTTCGAATTCGAAGCTGTGCAAAATCGAAAGCAATACCGCCGTATTTTTTTTTCAATACTTTCACAATATCATTTCAAGAATATCTAACGCCAACCAACACTTTCCTTGACAAAGTGATTTGAGCACCAAAACATCTGAAAATCACGGTATTTTTTCTAAACAATCAAGAAGATTATGTGGACACCTCTCCTTCTTTCAATAAAAATAGATACTACACTAGACAGTAGGTATTTCCAAAGTTAAACCTGATTGCTTAGTGCATTATCTGCATGAAACCTAAAAACATCAAAAATATATAATGATATGGCATAGATATGTAGGTACTTAATATTATTGCGTTCAAAAAAATATGTTTGCTATAGATACCAGTCCGATACAGAAAACTGATATGTATAGAAAAGATGCTTTTGATAGCAGTATTATTAAAAAGGCATCTCTGCCTAACCCTTCAGGAATTACAGACGTGATGTTATTGATATAAACTTAAAAAAACCTCCACCAGAACAAACCCCGATCGTAGATATAAATACAATAGGGATGTTGACATCATTAAAAAATAATTCCAAGACAGCTTCTCTAAAAAAAAAACACTTAATTTTAGACCTGAAAACGTGATTAATTTTCAGGTAATTGCTAAATTAGATTTTTAGTTGCTTTGAAACCAATAAATAATTGAGTCATTGAGTTGACTAAATAGTGACGTCACAGCGTGCTATTTCCATACAATATGTAAGGGGGAATCACGTTTTGACAGATCATAAAAAGTATGTCAATTGATTGGTGTGTCAACTACCCTATTCTATGATACATACTTGCCGTGCATGGACGAGGTGATGCCCGCACAAGTAACCCTACCTGTCGCCCATACAAACCGCCTGCTCTCGACGAAGAGAGCAAACTTGGCTCTCTTCGTCCCTAGCAGGTAGTCTTCGAAGTCTGCGCTTAACTGTCGCACCACAAGGTTCTTCAAAACATCCGAGGGCTTGCCTTCAAACTCACTGATGTAGAAAATTTGCCACAAAGAAACTAGATCTAGGATAAAACAATAATGATATTTGTATGTTTGTTTATTTTCATAATGCCTCCTTTTTTAAATAATCTTATTGGAAAACTGAACTGTTCTAATAACCTACTAGAAATACTTTTGACCTCATTATTTCACCAGTATTTACTGGGCTTTCTTGCTAGAATTTAACCAAGACCGATGCAAAAGTGCCAAATCAGTAACAACTCCTTTTTACCATCAAAAGATCCTCAAACAGATATCACAACATCTTACCTAGTATCTTACTTCTTACTACCATGTGTGTGTTACTCATGTTTTGGACAAAAAAAATCTTATCTTAACTACGAGTAATATTATAAATGCGAAACTTTGTGAGGATGGATGTTTGTTACACTTTCACGCAAAAACTACTGAATGGATTTGGATGAAATTTAGCACATAGATAGTTTATAACTTGAAATAACACATGGATATTTTTTAACCCGATAGTTTACTACAGGAACTGATGGACGCTACCGAAAGCGCCAAATTAGTAGCTCCGTTCTGGGCAGAAACAATATTGATTGCCATCGTCACGCTAAGAAGACCCCGTGTACATCCACCCTTAACAAACGTCACGTAAGGCCGCAATACTGCCAAGGGTGTGATGGTACATGAAAGTAAATGATAAGTTGAAGGAGCCTACTAGACCTACAAGGCTAACAGTCCCTACGACCCTAAGCCCTAAGCCTTACTGCCCTAACCTACCATATACTTAGTATGTAATAGATAAATATATAAATAAGTGCGGGATGTCTGCACCATGCGACCTAAGGTTACAGACGGATTGGAGACAGGATTTCCAGGTATGGGAAGGGTACACTCACTGCCAGTCCCGCAGACTCACGAGACCGATCAGAGATGGCTAAAGGTGTCTTGGCCACAGTGAGGGGTAATGAGAGAAGAATATAAAATTCAAATCTGATTTATTTACAAATGTTACCGCTTATATACTACTTTTTCTTAACACACACTATTATACAAAATCTTTGTGTCCTATGCGTGTAAGATGCAACCCAATCATTATCTTAACTGGGCCGCGCGTAAGCCAGGCCGAGTGCTGAGTCAATGTCCAAAGGTAACATTGAACACCCCGATAGTGCGATCCCGTGGAAAGCTTACCGAAATGCACGCGAGCGGAGCCGCGGGTATAAGCTAATAAATCATAATTATTAGGTACCTTAAGCTAATCAGCTCCCAAACCAAAATACCTATCCCTTTACCAAAAAATTTTTTACAGAAGCCATCTCCATACTCCCGCGCCTCCCTGCATCACCCGCCAGCCGAATGCAAATTTTATAACACAGCGCCCGTTTTCTTATAGGCATTGTCGTAAACTCGTTCTCCGTACTCACTTAGCTAGGGTCATTTGTTCAGATTGCTGAATATTTATGGCACAGTACCTAATTAAGAATAGTCATTAGTGGTGCTGAAGATAATTTGGGATAGGATGAAAAAATATATAAAAATAGTCCATTTATGCTTTCGTAAATAAGAAGAGGTAAAAATCTGAAGTTCTCCTCATGTCTAAATTCAATTGAAAATGTGGACGAAACAATTTAAAAAATAACTATTGTTTTTTTTTAGAGCAACACTTTATCCAATCACATTTTAAAAGCAAAGCAATTTCTTATTTTAATTTCCAATAGGAATTCAACTATAAATAAATGAATATTGTAAAACATATTATCACTATTTAGAATACGTTCGCAAATAAATAAATGAGATGATTAAAAAAACATTCGATTTTCAAAACCATCGAAACTGCCAGCTCTGCGAAAATTCGAATTTTTAAATACGCTTCCAAACGAAGCGTATATATTCGTGACGTGGATGGAATACGAAATTTAAATTTCAAAATAGCGGATCGAAGTTTAAATTCGACCTTATCTTGACGGAAATGTAAGTCTGTTACTTCTGAACGAGTGTAAAAAGTTAGAATTTTGATTGTGTTTTCATTGTCTCAAGAAATTCACAGAGTTTTATTAAATTATAGTAACTTATAATAATTTACTAAGCCAAATAATAATAATTTATTCAAGTTTGTATCGGCCTCCGGACACCGGCCTAGACAGTAATGTAATGATAATTAAAAAGGTCTTTCACCCATTTTCCTATGACGTAACACCAAAGACTTTAAACTCACACAGACTTTCAAACTAGTCCATATCAGAAAGCCAAATCTCTCTGAAAAACTTCAAGCCTTAAGATATAGCAATGCGATTTCTGTAAGTACATTTTTGCGTATGTACGATAGTACCTGCCTCCCTGCCTGCAAGATAAGTGTAATAAAAGTTCAGCTAATGTGAAAACTTGGTAATGTTATCGGTATACGTGATCTCACTGGCTTTTCGGGTTGGCTCGGTCGTTTTCGGGCGAGTTCGGCAACTAACGTTTTTCGAATTTGAATTTGGAATCAGCCGGCAAAAACTGTAATTGTCTGCAGATTGTTCTAGATAGAGAGTTGGTACTATTGAATTGCGAACTAAAATTATTAGAGATGGATTTTAAATGATTAATTTAGCTGTGATTTTGATAGTTTTGAAATTACTTTAGTTATTATAAAATTGGTTTTTCAAATACGACATGATTGAAAGATTATCTCATAAAAATGCAATAATTGAAAACCATAACTAACATAATTGTCTAATATAGAATAATCATAAAAGCCACAATGCATTTTTTACATTAAGCTGCAATTTTATAAATACTACTACTACTTAACAGGTTTAAAAACAAAACCAATATAGAAAGAATTGGCGCATGCCACAATTTAAGTGTACACAAAATGAAACAAAAATAATTTAGAAACATTCCGCTCTTTTTATAGGAGACGTTGCGTTGTTGAAAGTCAGACTTAAAAAAGGCATAGTAAAGCGGTCGTTAAAGAGGATCTCGTAGAAAGTCAACCTTTATTGAAAAAAAAAAGGAACAAAAAGGCAAGGCAAAGAATGTAAAAAGCAGGTAAATCATTAACCAAAAAGTCCATAATACCTCCATCATTAAATCACGGAACTTATCATTTTTTTTCATATTTTTTGTTTATGTAAGCAAACTCACACGTTTTAGAATCGAGAACACTTAGTAGAGGCGTGGTTAAAGCAACCGCGCTGGATTCTTTCAGCCATTATTCCGTGGAGTTATAATCGACTTTCAGGATATTTTCCACCTTCCTATATGCCGTACGTTTCGAAGTAATCCCATATGCTACGGTTTTTATCGTGCGGTGGTGAGAAAAGTTATGCGTTGCTACGTTTGATGTGTATATTTGTAAATATTTTGTGAATAAATACTTACCTGAGTTGTGTGGTGTGTGGGATTTATTAATGTATAAAAACGGTAAAACGGTTACGGTTTTTGGAACTAGAGTAAGTATATTTCTTTCCGTAATTTTGAATTTCGATTAATGAGTGACGCGTTTTCTTAAAGAAGTGAGCATAAATAACGTGTAATAACGTGTTTTAGATACAACTTATTATAATAAGGATTAAGTACTAACATAGGCTAAGTTATATTGTTACTAACACAGTGGACCTCTCTGTAGTCTTATAAATAAATAAATTATTATTATTATTATAAATAAGGTTTTTTTTTAAATTTAATTGAGGGATAATAAACAACTACAACTTATATAACATATAAGATTAACAAAACTAAGTAGTAATGTTGCAATCCACTGCATTATCCGCAGATAAAACATATTTAAAGATCAGTGGCAACCACTTGATGGGCATTACCAAAGTTAACAAATATTTTACAAAACCAAATCGTATCAAAAACCATTTCATTAAATAAATAATAAGAATAACATTACAATTAAGATGAAAATTTTATAATCTTAGATTTAAATTTATTTTTCTTATTATATAAGTATTTGCTATAAGAAATTAATACGAATAAGGGGCCCAGTAGATTATACAAAACTAAAGTAAACAAGGTAGTAAATAAAGAAGGTCTTCGATATTGGAAATCACGTTATGGAGCTCAATTGGTTCTGCAGGACACCTAGCAAGGCATGGTGTTGGCAGGTGGAGTAAAGCTGTGACCGAGTGGCGTCCAAGGACTGGAAAGAGGAATGATGGTCGTCTGGCGGCGCGATAGATGAAGTCTTGCTATGGATGATGATGATGATGAAAGTTAACAAATAAATCCCATTTTATCTGACGCTCCGCTATATCTAGAATGTCTAAATAAATAAATATGCTGCTGTGTTTTCAACTCTCAGCGGTGCTGAGCAGAGCGTGGTGACTGAGCGTAAGAAAAAACAGGCATTAGCCTTTATTTAAAGCTTTAAGTTGACACGGGTCAGTAAATTTTCTATAATAATAACGATTAAAAACTATATGATTCCATTTATGCTCTGGAAGCAATTCACAGTTCTTTTTATTATGTCGGCCCTACCGTGCGACCAATAATTTTTTCTAATATTCTTTTGTTCGAAATCATTTATGACCATAAACTATAGGTATACCTATCTATTGTTTCTGTAATCATTTAGTTCTTGATATAGCCAGTAAAACAGTATAACCAGACGATATTAAACGACAAAACAATAGCCAATTCTTCTCCTCCCATCTTGGGCACAGTATTTTCATTAAGTTTTCCCGGCGCGATTTGATACCTTCACATCGGCAAAGCTCATAGATTAAGCAACGAACGAAAGCTTGAATTTGCATAGAAATTAAAATTTACCTGGACCGTCCCACGTTAGTGGACGAAAGTGGAATTCCTTTGCCCAACTATGGCGTAGAATTTCAAAGCGCGTCGAATTCGAATTTGGTATTCGCTAGTATAAAATGGCGGCAATTAACGGTTTTTTGTGCGCGGGATTTTCGCTGTTGTTTTTGCTTGAATTTAGATTAGGTAGGGTTTACTTTTAAATAAATGAATAGATTTTTAAGTGTTGCGGTATTTCATTAAAATAATTTGAGATTCACGAATTCGTACTTATAACCTTTCTAATTCGAATGCTATTGTAGCCATAATTAGTTATTTAAAAACGAAATCAGATATACTTAGAAAATGCAGTAATCAGATAATTTGTAGTCTTAAAAAACGTCAAAATTGCAACACTGCCACAATAACTTACTAATAAACTTTACCAAATACCTATTACAGAAAATCTAATTACCTCCGTACCTATTATTAGAATGAGTTTCACACGAACGAAAATTCTCAAGGCGTTTACACCTAAAACGTATAAATATTACTCGAAGAAAATTATATCAGAAGTTGTACCAGTGAGGTATTCACGAAAAGATATTTGGTAGAATTAAAACAACACTTTGCCGAGAAAAGTGGTTCTCCCCGTTCGCCCGCCCCCTTCCCGTGGGGAGGGCGCACCCCTCGGTACCCAATCCCAAGATGGCTTCTTTTAAATGGGGTGGACGGTCGGCCCCTTCAAGAATAAAAGTATGCCATACCTTTCATAGATAGATTCAAGGTGGGGGAATAAGATCCAACGCGCCTCGAGCGGCGTTCGATTACATTTTAAATTGCTTTTTGAAATTCGAGCATTGTTTATGTCTCTGTTCTTGGATTTTTTTTTTGTGCCAGTTCGTGACTTTGGCTTTTGGTTCGAAACTCGGTATTTTGTTACAACCTCATTTTGAATCGATTTATCAAAGAACAGATTCTTAAAACTTTTTAATGCTTTCAATCTAATTTCATATCCAAATAACAAATGTAAAAGTTAAAACATTTCGTTCATTAGTTTTAAATGAACACCGTTACGAAAGTTTCCTTAAACTTTGAAATAATCAAAACTTTAATTGATACGTGAATAGTACTGAAGCTCACATGTGATTTTGAGACAGTGAAAATTAGAGTCTGTGGGTTCTGTTTTAGGGATTATTTTGCTTTGATGGGTGGGTGGAAGGTCTTTAACCTTTCCATACGTTACTGGGTCAATGTGTGACGTGTATGTTTTGATTTTAAAGGCCTCTCTGTATTTAGGTCAGGACGCCGGGTATAAACATTCCTGAACAGTAATTTTTGCTGAAAGATTACGCTTTTAATTGGATTTGAGGCCTCTGAACTTTATCTTATAAAATAACAGGGTTTTTCTAATTAGTTGATATTATTTAAGTTGGTTTTATTTTTTAATATTGCCTCAAAAGGCACGAATCAATGCTCTATCGAAACTATGCACTCAAAGTCATAAGTTGAGACAGTTGAATAAAAATAGGTAGGTCCAGTAATATCCAACCATGTTAATTTTTTCACACTAGGTAGATAATATATCCACAAAAAGAATTTCAAAACAATTTGATCGTCCACATTAGTGTTAAATAGTCAGGTAGGTCCAGTAATATCCAACCATGTTAATTTTTACACACTAGGTAGATAATATATCCACGAAAATAATTTCAAAACAATTTGATCGTCCACATTAGTGTTTTGTTTTTGTAGGCTGTACGGTCCCACTGCTGGGCAAATGCCATTAATGTTATTGGTTCTAATATTACTTCGAAAATAAATCATTAAAATTAGGCATTATAAATATCATTGATGTTGGACGTATTTTTAATATCTTGGTATCCAATAAAACACATTTTATATTGTCAACGTTTATTTAAAATTTTGAGAAGAATTTAGATAATAAACAGTAAAATTTTGAACATAAGTAATTTACAAAATTACACCCATTATAATAATATACCAAACAGAATCGAAAAAAACAGGACAACTTTTAGAAATAAATTAGAAACATTTTAATAAAACGTCACAACCACCCGTCTGTTTTGAACCGCCATTTTTTCTCAAACAATAATTTCGAAAGGATAATTAATCGCACGGGCGACGCCAGCCTTAATTGAATCTCTTACACCCCCTCGAAGTCCCCCAGGAAAAACAACCCTTTCTTATTTTTCCACACTTTCCCCCTTGGAAGACGATAAATCCTTGAGAGAGACAGTGGGGAGATAACTTGCTGACTGAACAATACCGTCCAAAAACCAACTTTTTATCAATTTTAACCCCTAAACCAGGGGTGTAAGGAACATTTTGTTTTGTCTTGAAAGCAAATGAAACTGGCAGTTTGCAACAAGAAAAAGCCTCTGCGATTCGTCATTGGAATTCCGCGGGCGAGTTTCTATTTCCATTTTCAAACTCTGCGTTTTGGATTTAGAATCGATATCCAAGGTGGTCGTATCTTATCTTATTTTTGAATTTAGAATACAAAGTTTTTGTCGTTCTACATGCTAGACGTCAATAAAAGTGTACAAGGTACCACAGTTTACTTTTCTTTTGAACTCATTATGTAAATTAAAGAAACGAGCTCAATACAGACTTTTTAGAATTTAATGTGGCCAACGAGAAGAATTCACAAAGAAGAGAACAATTTTTAATAAAAAACCACTTTTTTTTTTGGTTTTCATATAAACGTCATGTTTTAGAATTTTGAAATTTTTGTGTTAAGTAATTTGTTACGTGCCAAAAACATTCAACATAATATTATTCAATCTTTTTTTTAACAGTTATGGAAAATGTCACTTTTTTGAGGAATTAAAGCCATCTTAAAATTCTAAATTGGTTTACATTCACATTTATTTTAACCAATCACTTTACCTATTAATCTGTAATAATGGTTTAATACTCCAGAATTTTGTTGAATATAATAATATCAGAATACAAAAATACAATTTGGAAAAATGTCATACGTTCACTTAACAGGTTTTTTAATAATAAATAATGTAAGAGCATTCATTTTTTGGTATTCAAAAATTTTATCAAAATTTACTAATCATACTTTTTAAGCCATACATTCACAATTTTTACGTAAACATTCAAATTTGTACATCAATCGAAATAATAGTCAAAGAGATATAATAAGACAAAATTTAAAAATCAGACTTTCACAAAAACTCTTAAATACAAAATAGATGACTATCTCAAATAATTCACGAAACGTGGTAGGTACAAAAGTAATAATAAAACAATTTTCCGTCATTCTACCCCTCGAAATAAGAAGGGTAAGTATATTTTTTAGGGAACGCTAACGCTAGGGTCCGAAGCCAGTCAAGAAAGATCTCTAGAAACTTGTACATTTTCCGAAAACGGGGTTGAAATTCTAAGCGACAAAGGGGGAAGGAGGTCAAAGTAAATTGGCTGAAGGAAGGGTGTTCTACAGGGTGGTTACGGCAAAAGAAGAAGGAATAAATGAGAACAACCCCTGTTTTAAATTGCTAAGATGCGAGGGCGAGTCCCTGAGTGTTTTTCTTTAATTTTGTTTTGAAAATTTTACAGTACTTCTCCGTTTAGATGTATGTAACTTTATATAAAATTTAGAACTTACATTTTGAGAAAAGTCATGTATTTAAGTATGTTAGAAAAATAATTTGGGACCATGGAATTTGATTCAAATAGAGGTATGCGTCAGCGTCGATCACAAAATAATGGTAATTTCGTGGGGAATATCTACTGTGCTTCTTTAGAAGATAATATATTACTCGAACAACTTAAAACTTTCAAGGCAGTCCAGAGACAAGAAAGAGCTGGTAAATTTAGTTATTAGCTTGTGTAATTGTAATAGTGTAATTGTACAATCAGAGCCCACGTTTTGAAAACTATATTTAAAAGACAAAACCTCCCTCATATTGCAGTTTTAGAAAAAAAAGAAAAAAAAAAACGAAGTTATGAGTATTTAACCATGAGCACATTCTATGACCTGTAAGACGATAATTATGCAGACGTGTAGACATCTACACACTTTTAGTTGGTAGTACTAAAATTGAAAAGCGATCGCTGTATGGTAATAAAAATGTATGAAATATCAATCGAACTACATAGCAACCTATAATTATACGAGAACATGGACATGGACTCAATGGACTTTCAGAATTGCAAATAATTAAATTTATGGGAAATTGAACGTAGAACTTTCGTTACATTATTCTACGTAATCCGTCTTTCTATGGACAAGAAAATAAAATTTTAATTTATTCTTTTTCGTTTATTCGTAGGACAAAACTGTATAAAGCATCAATTTTTACTTTTAAATAGCGCTGTCGAGTCAATTTATGTATAAAATATGTCTTCAAATGAAATATTGTTTGTATCACAATTAACACTGATAAATGACTAAGTATTACTATTTATTAATACGATTTTCAGCGAAAAAAGAAAAGTAGGTATATAAAGTAGGGACGTGTGAAAGAACAATAAATAATAAACCAGGTCACAATTTTCGTTTTTTGATAACTCTCTTCACATTTTTTATGAGCCATAACATCCCGTGCTACGGTTTCTAAAACTAGCAGCTTGTCTACGAAAATCGATAAAAATCACTAATGCCCATCCCCTTAAAAATACCCTTAACTTAGTCCCCTTCGTGCACAGTATTATGTACAAAGGGGGGTGTAAAAATGCACTCAGACATTACATTAAAAGATATAATTAAGGGGGTGGGGAAGCACCCTTGGGGAAATTCGTTCCTTCTTTTGACATTTTAAAGACCCCTTTTCTTAAACCCCAGCAAACGTAGATGTAAAATATCTGGAAATAATATCGGAAGCGAATACAAAACCCTTCATCTGTCATGACTAATTGTTTTAATAGGTGATTCCCTATTATTTGGAAAATCAAAATATCAACGAAATTATAGTTAAAACGCTGAAAAAATCCGAGTTTCTGAACTTACTTTTATGAGTTCCATTGGAAAATTTTACAAATTGCTCTCTTTCCCCCCTGGCGATGTAATTAAAATAAAAGAAGTAAGAGTAATGCCAGAAAAAATATTGGTGACCCTAAATTATCAAATCTAGATCCTACTTAATCCTTTCCATTATTTATATATCTTCGTATTTCTACCCTAAGAATGTTTAAAACGAATAACCCTTATAATTACTACTTTGAAGAAGTTTTATTGCAATTTAAAAGTTAATAACCTTCTCACTAATGACATACTTATTATGTACATAGAATACATAATCTAAAACCAAAAAATCTGTAACTTGTATATCGTAGATTAAAATTCAAAAAGATTTTGAACTGAGAGGGAATAAACATTGAATAAATTTGCTGCGAAATAATGAACGCAATCGTTTACATAATGAACGCAACAAAAAAGTAGAATTAGAAAAAAAAAGGATAAAACGAAAACCGTTTGTCTTTCGAAATTGGCTGAATTGCCCGCGTCACCGCCGAAGAGGGACGTGACAGAAAAAAACGTTCAAGAGGCGTAAAAATAAGGAAAAAGTGAAGAGAACCGGGTATTATCCTTGTTAATTCCGGGCTAATTTAATTCACGCCTAATTCTATTTGCCGAGCAAAACGGGGAGGCGATAATTGTGGGACTTTTTCATGATGGAGGAAAAACCCCGTTTTTTGTTCGCCAAACGACGTTTTTAACCTTTTAACGCTTGGGAAAAGAGTGTTTTGCACGTGTTGTACAAGCTTATTTCAAAATAATGGAGCCTTTATTCGTTTCTGGGGAATAAGAGACACATAATATTATAAATTGTTTTTGTTATTTTCTTTACATTACCAATTTTGTAATTGTAAATTTCTTCAGAGGCTACCTTTGGCAGTGGTAGGTAGTTGCCAAATCATTTAGATCTTCTTTCTTATTAATTTCACTGTTTCAACAGAAATGAACACTCTCATTATTCATGAGATTATTGGTTTTTTACTTATAATGACAACCTGAATTTTGCTTTTTGTTGTTAAAACCTTTTGAAAAACACTAAAACTATTTGTAAACTCGCCATTTTCCCTATGTTTTACATTATAACTACTTGGCTTTACTAAACTATCACCAACATTAACTTAAATCAAACGATCACTCTCACTTTACTACTGACTCACATAATTTTGACTTCCACTGAAGCTTTTGAGAAACAAGACTACACCCTGACCATCACTCTTCAACACCAAAAACTAAACTGACCATCAGCTAACTGGACATTTATAAAGTTAATAATATTACTATGAAAAATAACCCTTTACTCACCTAACCGGTTTCGAAATAAAACGCAAAACTGACCGGTGTCCCCCAAGGGTCAATTCTAGGCCCCATTGTCTATTTTTGTAAAGGTAAAAATCTGGTTTGGCTGACCCTTCCTTAAAGTTTTTAGTTTCAAAAGTGTTGGACAGCTGCTACTATACCGGTTTAGTGACAAAAGTATCGTATTTGCATATTAGGGAATTTGTGTTTAGGAATTTCGGAAGTCATATTTTTTATTATTTATTGGTTTGAGAAAGAATTTAGAATTAATGGCGTCGTGCAGCAATAATTTTATTTTATATCTTTATTTTACGAGCAGGAAGTATAATTAAATAAAATACTTTTGAGTAGATATCACACCTAAATAATAAGAACTTTCTTTAGGTATGTTTAGCTTTAAAATATTCTATCGAATGCTCTACAAGATGCAATTTTGCGTACCAATGTCACAGAAAACGTTAATCTTATAATAATTGAGGACTAACATGACATAAAAATTGTGATAACTAAAAAAAACTCTTTACCGCTGATAAGAATGCTTAGATAGACCATAACTACTTAAGTGAGTAAGATTTCTAGTAAGAGATGAACATTGGTAATCTTTCACAAGTCATCGTCCATCAACACTTTCCATATTAACAAAATATTAGACGTATCCGACGTCTAATATTTTGTTAATATGGAAAGTTTAAAGTACCTTAGAAGCCATGGTAGAAAGTAGATAGTACAGTATAAAATCTATTTATAAAAATGGATCGTGCTGCCGGAACTGCGCAGTTGTGCCTACCGCCAGCAAGTCATTATTGGCGTGCATTATAAACAATTTATATGAAACGCTCTACATCGGCGTAACTTATGCCCTTGCGTATTTTCAAAGGGACGCAGGGATGGATTCGGCTGAATATCTATTGTTTTGATACAGATGACCTTATATCCCGAGCTTTTAGCGATGATCTTCGCAGAGTGGCTGGTAGCAACTGGATGAGAGTTCTTGAGAATCGAATTGCGTGGCGTGCTATTGAGGAGGCCTATGTCCAGCAGTGAACTGGTGTAGGCTGATGATGATGATGACCTTATATGCCATTATCTCTCATCTCATATTTTAATAAATATATTTTCTGTCTTAAGTGTGCCACGTATCCTTTTTACTTGCTTGAATACGAAAGTTTTATTTTTCATTAGCTATAGAAAATAAATTTACTTCTATAAAGCCGAATTAAAACCTCACCTTATTCTTTTAAGCTAATGAATCTCAATAGGTTGATAACACATAATGAGGTAACGCAAATATTAAGACGGAGTCGTTATGACAAATATCTACTACGGTTCATTTTAAGTATGAATGATAAGACACATAATAGAATACTCTGATTATACGGTTGAAATGTCAACTCAGCCTAAGTTGAGCCGAGCAATGAAAGTACAAAAAACATTTTTTTATCACCTAAATTCTTTGAGTTCGTCCCTGTCTCTTTCGCTTCACGGCAAAGCGGCCATCACGCGAATGCTCTATAAAATTTCAATCAACTGAAAGATGGCGGTTTTTCATCGATTGTCCCGTTAGATAGCAATTTTATTTACCGATACGATACTGAAACTCGTTCTTTATTTTTAGATAATACATTATGGATGGAGGGAATGGAAACCGGAGGGAGGGTGGGGGGTATAGGCAGAGGGTGGATAAAGTTACAAGTATTATAAAAGAAACTGATCAGTTAGAGAGTTAAAAAGAACCCATCGTTGCGAGATTGGTGGCTGTCGGAAGTAGGTATAAGATGATGTACGTTTGTAGAGGTACTGATAACATTGTGTGTACATCTTTTAAGTTGATTGGTATTTTTAATCTAAGAACTGAAAAAATGTTTTGATTAAAAGTTAAGTTTATATGACGTCTCCTACATGAATTGTAGCAGCTTTTAAATCTTGGTAACGAAAATAGCTAAGCAAAATTAGTCTGTTGATAGTAAGTAACAGTTTTTTTGTCACAACGCATAGATTTATTTCCCCTGGTTACCTCTTTGTTTACCTGACTTTTCTCGGTGGTGTCTCTGTAAGAACTGAACCTACATTTGACGAAATGCGAGCGTAGTCAATAACTATCGCTTTCAAAGCGTTTCATATGTATACAAAAACTTTTAACATGGTTGTTATGCTTTACGGTAGCTTATGTCTATCCAATACACATTCACACTCAAAACATTCAATGTCCATAACATTTTTACTTTCCCCATCATCTTTTTCCCTGACTAGCACTTCGCCCGCGACTTCGTACGAAAAAATTGTGATAGCTCGGCAAATATGCGTGATAATTTATAGCCGACTAATGTAGCTTTTAGCAGTGTATTTTTTTTAATTGTATCATTAGTTTCGGGAGGGTTCCACCTACTCGTACAGACAAACTTACAAACAAATTTTACCTTTTATAATATTAGTATAAATATAATTTTACTTTGTCTAGATCCTATATAGGTAATGAATAGTTCCTTAAGACTAATTTCATGATAAATCAAAGATCGTTGTAGTATCGCAATCGTCTCGTCTAATATAAATCCGTCTAAGCCAGGCGGGAACGATATGATCTACATTACGCGGACCAATGCTGCCTTCGTTTTATGACGCCATTTTATTTTAGTCTTCAACTCAATGTTACGAGGTTGCAAAATTTTTATCTGGCTTGGTACTGATGTCACTAGACTGTAGGTTTGTGAAAAGAATTTTAAGTAACTACCTACCTTTCGAAATGTCCACACAAAGCACAGATAACGAGATAATCCCGAAACTACTCAGAATAAATAGTTTTAAGATTTCAATTGCACATAACATAACATCACGCCTGAAATCCCCTAAGAGATAGGCAGAGGTGCACCTAATAGTACACCCATATTTCGCCAGTTACGTTTAAGTCCCATCATGTATAAGGTGGCGAGCCTATTGTCAACAACCGGGCACAAATACTGACTCCGTGGCTGCTACTGAGAAATTCCTGTGGTAAAACCCAATAACACTTTCGTCGAATACAGGACCACCTCAGAGCAACGAGGCAGTCCTCAGATAACGTAATAATCCCGAAACTACTGAGAATAAACATTTTTAAGATTTCAATTGCACATTATAACTTTCTTTGCTACCTCTTAAACTAACGTTACGCTGTAGCAAGCCTTCGAAAACATCATCATGTTCCTGCCCTTGTCCCATGTTACTTGGGGTCGGCGCATCACGTTTTTTTCTTCCATTCTCCTCTGTCAACCGTCACGCAATCCAGTCAGTCACCTTTATCACCACCTCAGTCACCTTTATTTGTTTTTATTTTATTTTTATTTTTGTTCAGTCTCCTCTATCTTTGATATAATTCCTCACACAATCCATCTATCGTTTCCTTGGTCTTCCTCTAACTCTCCATCCATCAACAACTTGTCTTTCGAAATCGGCCCCTATTATATTAGCTTAACTTTCTCAAAGGAACTATAAAAAAGTCATCGCCATCTCTCTACCCTTTTCCCAACCACGTTGGGGTCGGCTTCCAGTCTAACCGGATGCAGCTGAATACCAATATTTTACATGAAGCGACTGCCAGTCTGACCTCCACAACCCAGTTAGTACTGGGTAATACGATACCCCTTGGTAAAACTAGTTGTCAGAATTTCGGCCAACTGACTGGCAGTCACGACTGTCAAAGATCTACAGGCACGGAGGAAACTCGATATGTAATGGGTGGTCACCCATCCACGGACCAACCTAGGCAAATTCGGATTAACCTAGAGATCGATCCTAACGGCTGTTATTATTTAGCCACGAGCTCCTCAAGAAAAGAACTATCAATAAGAATTAACCCTCAATTATTACAAAAAGCAATATCCCAACCCATTAACAAATGGCAACCTGATTGATCAATTTCACTTACCATCCGCTTCTAGACTGTCCATTTAACATTTTTTGTCCCAATAAAATTAACCCTTCAATAACAAATCAATAGATAAGGCGTGACTAAAGATGTTTTTTAACCCTTCCGCGGCATATGGTCACTCCGATCGAGCTGTTTATTTTGGTAAAACGTGTCTGGACAAAAAAGCATGGTTTTTTCGACCGTTGTCCATATGTCCGGGCTTTTGTTGGAAACTTTTTGTTTGTTATTGTTGATAATCAATAGTTTCTATTCAATGGTGGCTGGACAGTTGGGTAGGGTCGCCAGGAGTTATGGACGTTAAAAGAGAAAGTTTGATTGTGTTGGAGTTTGGTGTCTCTAAAATGTATGAGAGCTGATATATTACACACCTTCACATTTATAAGTTGATTGTTTATCACTTATTTAAACCTGTGTTAATTAAAATGAAATAAGTAGACATACAAAGGTACTCGTATCTTTTCAACTCTCAAGCGAAGAAACTAATAAAGACAATAGCGTATAAATCAAAGTTATGTATTTACTTTAGAAATGTCAAATATTTAAAACCATAACAGAAAATACTGGAACACTTTAAAAGAGTTAATTTAACCCATTCTTATAAACAAATCACCTAAACCATACTGTACCGAATTCTCCCTAACAATATGTTACCACCGCGGGCAGTTAGAACCGGTTTGAAGCGGAACCGACCGCTCAGATCCGGTTTTGACCAGCGAGTGACCCTTTCTTACGGATCTATTGTCCTTTGAGGTGAAAGGTCAGGCAGATGTTTCGTACTACGCTTATTGTCCGGTCGCGTTTTGTGAAATAGCAAAGGATAGATTTTTTTTTCCACATTTTTGCTAACCGACTGTGCAAAAAAGAGAAATGCATATATTACATATAATATAAAATATTATATAATATTTCATTGAAAATTCTGTTATGTTATAGTTACAAAATATCAACTCTAGGCATTGTCGATGTTATTTATACTTTTTTTTTTCTTCTAAACTATGTCTATGTAAGTGAAGTTATAAATATTGGCGTCTAAATGGCTAAAAGTATATTTATTAGTTCCATTGTTTTATAGTTTTTTTGAATAATTTATTTAATTAATCTCATACTACATGCTTTAACAACTACCTACTTACTGACGGTGTCTAGTAACAATATTATTAGCAACAGCAATTTCGGTTAGCCGTGGGTCAGTACCGGTTCTGACCCGACAGTGACCCTTCCTCACGATTCTATTGTCCTTTAAAATGAAAAGCTTCGGCAGATGTTTCATACTGTGCATGCAAAAAAGCAGAGGTGTAAAGTAACGGATTTGAACAGCCAAAGACAAGGTGCCTTCTCTTTTTGACGGCACGGTTGGCGCAGTGGTCAAGCGATTGACTGCTGCGCTGCATGTCGCGGGTTCGATTCCCGTACGGAACAAATATTTGTATGACCTACAAGTAGTTGTTCCGGGTCTGGGTTTTTTTCTATCTATAATATGTACGTATTTACAAAAAAAAATTGTATATATGTAGTTTATCAGCCATCTAGCCACCATAACACAAGCATTAGGTTGCTTAGCTTGGGACTAGATGGTGCTGTGTGAAATGTCCAGGGATATTTATTTATTTATATTTATTTATTTTTAAATCAAAGGACGAAAATTTGAATAAAGTATTTGATTATTTATTTTTTTATTTATGTACACACAGATACTTTACAGGACAAATTATATTAACATAGAAGAGCACAAAGGTACTGCTTATTTCATAAGAAATTTCTTCCAGCAGACCTGCGAGAGGAAAGATGGATTAGAAATGTAGACACAGTGTGTAGAAAAGACAAAACATGGTTCAACCATGAAACCATTACCATTAACCATTTTTGATCATGAATTATGGTTAAAATTTTCGGCTAGACAAAAAAACTCGCAAGCATCATTAAACAACCAGGTTTTCATAATAATAATATTACAGATCACTGACAGGACTACTGTAATAATGCCAATAAGCTTGATATAGTGGTGGTAGATCGATCAGAGCGGCGTGCAATGATTGTTGACATAACGGTCCCGCATGAAGAGAACCTCGTGAAAGCCGAGAGAAAGATAAGATAAGCAAATCAAGTATCTTGACTTGGCTCGTGAGGTTGTGGACATGTGGGATGTGGACTCACCGATCATTGTGCCCATAGTCGTATGGCTTAATTGCCAAGAGCCTCGATCAATACCTGAGGAGGCTCTCGTTAGGCAGCTGGATCAAGGGCTTGATTTAGAAAGAGGTACTCCTGGACACGGCTCCTATTGTTAGGAGGTTCCTCTCCCTGGAGCCCTGACCCGATACCGATGGGCTACTATTTTTTTTATATTTTCAAATGATTTCTTTTTGTATTTAGAAAAATATAATGAGAAAAAAATTAAAGAGAATAATCATGTTTTATATATTTTTTATTTTATTTTAAGTTGAAATCCTGTACCATGCAGTCGGCAGTTATACGAGCGTCTACACATAATTTTTATTAGCAAACATTTCGGCTAGCCGTGGGTCTTTACCGGTCCTGACCAGCTACTCCAGCCAGTGACCCCTTCCCACGGTTCTATTGTCCTTTAAATTAAAAAGCTTTGGCAAATGTATCGTATTTTGCATGTCGTTGGTCACGTTTTAAAAAATACCAAAGGTGTAAAAAGATGGTCTACCACAAACGAAAACTTACAAAACTAAACTAAACTGCTGTTATATTAATTCACCGATATTTACTTCAACACTTCATTCAAAGACGAGATCTTGTGGCTAAATAATAACAGCCGCAGGGTCGATCCTCAGGGTCAAGCAGCGCTTACCTAGATCGGCCCGTGGATGGGTGACCATCCATTACATACCGAGTTTCTTTCGTGCCTCGGAAAGCACGTTAAGCCGTTGAAAGCTAACCGTAAAAATCTATTCAAATAAAAGACAACAAAAAAAAACACAAGTAACAAAACCAACTATCATGCAACCCTTTCAATGACGATTTCAACATTGCAGATTTTTGCTACCACCGTTTCCGAGGGGTCAGTTCCGGTTTTGACCAGCAACTGACCCTTTCTTATGTATCTATTGTCCTTTGAAGGGTTAAATAAAGGTCAGGCAGATGTTTCGTTCTTGCATATTGTTCGGTCACGTAGAGGATTTGGAACTGGTATTGCAAAATGTGCATCGTTGTACGAATCATGGGTGATTATTTTTTAATCTTTTTTTTTTAATCAGTTTGTGTCGATGATTTTTGTTTTTTTTTTTGTAAAGTCATAGTATCTCTTTATAAAAGAGTTTCTGTCTAGTCTGGGGATTGTAATTCCCTGGGAATTACATCTGTCGTCAGCTTCCATTGCTGTTTTCTGGTTTTCAGTGTTTAATTGTAGGTAAGCTCTGGTTTTTTGTAGTAATACAGTATGTCTTTCAAGAAAGAGGTTGAATACAATTTCTTTGGGAATTTTGGCTGCCAGTATTAGTGTTATCCGGTTTGCAGTGTTCTATTTTTAGTAAGCGCTTTGTGAGAGTTTGTCTGAGGATATCATTTCCTTGGGAATGTCTGCCGACAGTCTGCCGGTTTCAGGAAAAGTAACTGGTACCGTGAGGTTTTTTGTTTTTGAGAGAAGGTAAAGGTGTTTAAAAAAGAGACGTTCAAGAACCGTTAAAGGCAGGGAAATTCGATTGACAATCTTAAACAATCACAGATTTTCAAATTAATTAACTTAAAATCTGATAATAACACAGTCTTTCAGCAAAATTAAGGGACTCGGTATATTCATGGTGCGCCGGCCCCAAATAAATTGAAAATAAGGGCAGGAGAATAAACAATTGATGATTATCCTGAAAAATAGGGTATTTTTAGGCTTTTCTGCGATAGTGATAAATATCATAGAAATAAAAACATTTCCAAGTACCTGCTGAAACTATTCAGCCAAATATCTTGAATTGTAACACATTAAAAGCAAAGAACTAACATAATCAGATAAGCTACCACGCTAGATAAACGCTAGCGGTATGTAGCGGTATAGCGGTATGTACCGGAAGCGCGCCGTATACCGGTGCGGTAAGAATTCGCGAAAACACTCCGCGAATTATTGTCGCTTTCCTGTCGCGTGTTGTACACCTAGAGACTGGCGACGATTTAGTTTATTTTGATAGAAGTATTTTTGTGAGAAGAAAAAAGATCTATATTTTTTTAAGAAAATTTTCGTAGTTTTCTGTCGTGTCAACACAAATGAGCTGAAGTAGACATTAGTCGTGACTCGTTTATGACGTACAAGCCTCACGTCAACACGCAAATTGTGACATCGCTAGCGAAAAATTAGGTGTCAAAATCTGTGTGTTCGTGAAATTTTGAAGTCACTAGACCTAGTCCTTGCACGGTTGGCGCAGTGGTTGAGCGATTTGATGCTGCGCTGCGTATCGCGGGTTCGATTCCAGCACGCAACAAATATTTGTATATACCATATAAACTATACCTGAAAATAAACTTTAAGGAAGGCTTGAGCAACCGATCTGGCAAAGGAAATTAAACTCAGAAGAAACTGACGAATATTAGACGAAGGAATGTCGATCGAAGTTGGCAATGATGAAAAACTTCTGATGTACACTCACATAGGACATAACTATGTGAATTTTAGCATTTTTTGCGGTCACAAAGACAGGAAGACGCTGTGTCAATCATAGTCATCATCATTAGCATATCAGCCCGGAATCACCCACTGCTGGGTATAGGCCTTCCCTATCTTCTGCCACACTTCCCGGTTCTGTGCGTCCCTTATCCAGGTGTTTCCCGCGATTGTGACGATATCGTCGACCCAACGAGCTTTAGGACAGCTCTGGTTTCTTAAGCCTAACATTGGCCACTACTCAGTCAAAGCCTTGCTCCATCGGCCATCTCCGCGTCTAGCCAGATGTCCTGCCCAGGTCCACTTGAGGCGCACCATCATCATGAATGTACGTAATGTTTTCTAGTTTCGTCTTACCACTATAATATACCTTACCAGTACCAGAAAACACACACACAGTTGTCGATATAGCCCACAGATTATGTAAGCTGAAGTAGCAATGGACCAGTCATATTAGCCGTAGGACCGATTACCGTTGGGGTAGACGTGTTCTTGAGTGGAGACCGCAAATCGGCAAACGCTTAATTGTAATTGTTTAAAAATGGATTGCATGAATCATGTTTTTATAATATTTAGTTAAAGAAATTCAAACATGATGTAAAAATCATTATTGAATAAATTAATTGAATTGAATTGAACGTAAGGTGGGACGGACGCCTTCAGGCTTGGTGGAGTGACGATCTTCGCGGGTTGGCTGGTAGCAACTGGATGAGAATCGAGTTGAATGGTGTGCGATTGAGGAGGCCTATGCCCAGTAGTGGACTGATATAGGATGATGATGACTATAATATAACTAAGCCTAAGTAACTTAAGTACTAAGAGACAAAAGAAAATAAATACAAAATCGATTCACTCCCAAAAATAGAAAACAAACAGAACTTTTTAAAACCCGTGACAACGTTAGAAACTTGAAGAAAGCTTACAACTTTGTGTTCAGCTTACAAAAACTTAAGACGCCTACAAATAACTTGTCTACAGAACACGATATCTCGAGTTCTAAGATCATTCGAATTAAGTTAAAAGTAAGGTGATATCTTTTCTTTAATCTTTACACGAGTTTGTCAAAGATTTTTGATATCGTTGTGGCTATTTTTCAGGGGTTGACAATAGTTTTGAATTCTGCAGCCTTTAAATTTGAAGAAAAGCTCGCCAAGACATATTTTTATCTGATGTCAATAGCGTAAGTGCACAAAGAGTGACTTTTTCTGGTCCAAAGAACCTTATTACCTATCAGGCAGTACATTAACGCTAAGTAAAAAGAGAATGCTCATGGAAGTATGGAATCCCGTACCATGCTGCATCAAAATCAAACCTTGTTTTTTATAGACTACACTGATCGTATTAACTCCTACAAAAATTATTTTTGAAAAAAAAACCCCCGTTTCAGAGTTATTTTATAAAATCGAAACTAACCTAAAAAGTACCTACGTCTATTTTTTCGACGCTACCAACGACGTATTTTAACACACATACATTACATTATTGCTCTAAAAACAGCGTAATACACTAATATTAGTAAGAATTACGAGTTAAAGTGACATCCACAGTATGCTTGACTGAAACTCGATTTTATTTTAGACCTTTACATTGCCAATAGTCAGTCAGTACAGTACTGAGTACAAATGTCAGATGCCACAGATAAGATAACTATAAACCATAGAGTATAGTAAGTGCTATAAACTAGTCGGGATTTAGGGATGTAATCGATAAATCAAAATCTTTAGGCTGAGAAAATCTATTTTGTTGCAAATAGCAATAAACCAAACTAAATCGATTTGGTGTACTGATCTTACTTAATTGTAATTAATTTTAGAGTCCGCTCGACAGACAAGGGTTTGTTCAATTGAAACGGAACGTCATTTATATTCAGTTGAAACGGAACGTCATATAAAGGGAGTAAAACAATATTCGTACTTTTAAACTCGAAAAGTATATTTCCAGTTCAAAAATCAAATCCCCGACGCGTAATGCCGTAAAAAAATATGAAACTAATTACTATAATATTTTGGTTTTGAGGCGCGAGACTTTTTGGTACCAACTTTGGTCATTGTCCTTTTCAGTTTTATCATTTGTAGTAAAATATTCGCATGATACTGGGACCAAGTGATGTGTGCAGCATATACAAAAAAAGATTCGGACTAATTGTGAACATTCTTCTGCTTTGTTTTTAATCGGTACAACCTTATAAATCAGTTAATTATCGTCTTTTAATAAATTGATCGAAAAGACTACAAAAATTAGCAAAATAACCTCACAAAGTCTCATTGTCAATCTAAATTCTACAGCCGCCTGTAGGTGTACTGTCTAATGTAAGATTTACACCGGTTATCCGGCTGGAGAGAATAGTTAGCTAGGCGACGGATTTCCGAGCGTCACTAAAAATTTGCCTCACAAATACCCGGGTGCTACACGGTATGTGGGGTACAAGTAGAACCGGGTGGGTAAATCTATGTGGGAGTCACTTCTTGCTGTGATTGTGTTGTTTATAGTTTTACTTGAGCCTTTGGAATTTTGATGTTTGATCGATTATTAAAGACTAGCTTATGCCCGCGGCTTCGCCCACTGGGAGTTCGGGAATTTCCCACAGAGACGTGCTACCAGGAGGAAAAGTAAGTACCCTATGTGCTATTCCAGACTATATTCGATTTCTAAGTGGTTACCTACTCTTCACAAAGAATACTCCCTTCAAATTTTATGACTTTAAGATCAGCGGTTTCGGCTGTGTGTTGATATATCAGTCAGTCATTGAGGACTTAGAATTTTTTATTGGGGGATGATTTTGGAAAAACTGTGATATATACCCGTTTCTCATAATTTTAACTGAAGAGTATGTACACATAGTTCAAGTATGTACACATAGTTTTATTCTCGGATTGTCCCCGAGAATAAAAAGTTTCACAGAAAAATCAATCCCCCAATTGACCCTCTTAGCGGAATTTGAAAAAACCCTTTGTTAGTGGATACCTACTCTTCACAAAGAATACACCCTACCTCTCTAGGACCAGCGGTTTGGGCTGTGCGTTGATATGTATATCAGTCAGTCAGTCAGTCAGAATTTCGATTTTTGCACAAAAATAGGTTTTATCTTGCCAGCCTAGGTAAAGGTAATTTGCCTCACAAATACCCGGGCGCTACACGGTATGTGGGGTAAAAATGGAACCGGGTGGGGAAATGTATGAGTTAGATATTTTGTGTTTGATTCTTTAGTTGTTTTGTTTATAAATTTTGCTTGAGCTTTATTGTCAGACAAGAATGGTTTTTATTTACCCAAAATATTCAATTCCATTTCCGTATTTGACGTTATAAAGTGCACTTAACGGCCCTTATGAAGTAAATGTTTTGGATGTAAGTAACATAACCAGCTCGGAGAGTGAAAAATGAATGACATTCTATCACCAACAACATTACATATAATCACGCCTGTAGTCTTCGGAGGGTTAGGCAGAGCAGTATCCAATAGTACACCCACATTTTGCCAGTTGTGTTTAATACCCATGTACCGTTCACAAATCCAGACTCCGAGTCTGCTACTGAGAAATTCCTGATTGAAAAACCCAATAAAATTTTGCCCGACCTGGGAATCGAACCCACGACCTCATACTCAACAGTCGCGCTTGCAACCACTAGACGAACAAGCAACGTCAATAATAATGACAGAAAACTAGACACACAAAGTGAGTTCTGCCCAGTACCTACATGCCACGCTTACTGGACTACCCTTAGTGTCCTTACAACTGTTATAATGGTCCTAATGCACGTCACTCAAGCTGCTATTGGCTTGGCCACTTAGTAACTTGGCCCAACTTATTAGAAAAACACCATTGAAGCAGAAGAAAACCGAAAAAGGATGTATTGTACTGACATCATCTGCCTAGCCTTTTCCCAACTTTATTGGAGTCGGCTTCCAGTCTTACCGGATGAAGCTGAATACTAATATTATTCATGGAGCGACTGCCATTCTGACCTCCACAACCTAGTTACTGGATAATACTATACCCATTGGTAAGATTGGTTGTCAGACTTTCGGGCCACTGACTAGCTGTAACAACTGTCAATTATCTAAAAATGTCAGCCGGGTCACCCATCCACGGACCAACCTTGGCCTTAACCTTGGAGATCGACCCGTGCGGTAATGATGACAATATAAAAAATAGATTTCGAACAAGACAAATATCCTTAAGGAAAGTGTTTCAAGCCTGATAGACATCTACAAAATCTAGGGTTTGTTAGTGTTTTTTTCATTCTCAAAATTACCAAAAAACTATAATTATGTAACATATTTTCAAGTCAAACAAAAATCCGACAGATACTAATCCAAACCCTCTCACCAAACCTCCAATAAACCTATCAAATCCACTTCGAAACCAATAAAGTTTACAGAAACATAGTGTAAACGTTTACAATAACGCCGCGACCACAGGTGGTGGGCAGTTGTCGACAAAACACACGATGACACGACATATGTCGCGGGTGGACGTGACACGCATTCGCGGTCAAAGAATATGAAGAGAGGGTTTTAGGAGTATTCTGCCTACGTAGAAGAGGGAGTATGTTTTAATTATGAAGTTTAAAAAAATGCCTTGTAGGTCTAGTGGCCGCAATGGCGACTGCTGAGCATGAGGTGCTGAGGGTTGAGCAAATTGTTATTGGATTTCCCATTAGGAATTTTTCAGTAGTTAGCACGGAGTCTGGATTTGTACCCGGTTGACGGTAAAAGGTCAAAGTTAAAGCATTTATTGCGAACTAAGTGGCTAGGCTCGCCCCCTATCACATTGGACTGTCTTAAACATAACTGGCGAAATGTGGATGTGTAAATCTATTAGGTACACCGCTGCTTAACCCTCATGGGGTTACAGGCGTGATGTTATGTTATATTTAAAAAAATGTTGATATAAAACTGTTTTAAAGTATTTTCTTTGTCTTAGAATCCCGTCAAACGAGTTTATTGCAAATTCTTTTACTTTTTTGAACATTCAAAAGTATATGAGAATAGTTCTGGAATCATGTGATCCTACCCATGGCAGACCTGACGGGATTACAGATGGGAGCCATGTAAATAATATAATAACACAAACTAGGCAGAGCCTGTACTATGGCAACCAGACAACTGATAAACATACTTAAATATTTCTAAATACATACATACTCGTATTATAGATAAATTACACACCCAGATACAGAACAAATAATAGTACTACATTGCACAAAGATTTGTCCTGTGTGGGAATCGAACCCACAACCTCCGTCCTAGCAGTCAGGATCACTAACCACTAGACCCACAGGCCTATCATGTATGTGAGCGAGAATAGATTTTGCCATGGTAAACCAGAATCAAATAGCCAGCAAGCCGCATAAGAAGAAAATGGGCAGCCAAACGATTAGATGTACAGAAGATCTTATTACAGTGGCCGAAAGAAACCAGATAGTTTAATACCACACGGAACCGTCTCAAAAAAGAGATAATTACAATCTTTGATCAAACGTGGGATTCTCAGTAACACCACTAGTCCCAGTTAGATGTAAATATACACACACAATAATTTTTAATGCTTATTAATTCGAGACACTCGGTTATATTTTTTGTGTGGGTACTTCGTAATTGGCGTGTTGAAATAATAATAATAAAAAAAAATGTTAAATAAATAATTTTAAGTTATTATACTGTCAGCTGTGAAGCTACCTTTCATAAAATTAATAAATAAATAGCCATAAAACAAAACCGCCAAGATTTGGAAGAGACTTACACTCAGCATTGGGTGGCTAAAGGTTGAAGAAGAAGAAGAAGAAGGTGAATATGAAAATCGCTAATTACCCTTTTTTTTAGAATAAATATCTTTAAACCTATACACACAACGTCAGTAAGTGCTAACCCCTCAAGCTTTAACATTTTAAAGCTTGAGGGGTTAGCTGTTACTGACGCTGTGTGTACAATCTAGTATGTCAATAAAGTTGATCAACTGAAAGCAACGATCTTTGTTTCAATCTAAAGACATAAAACTGTCATTTTCTGAAATCTTCTATCTTATATCGTGATTCCCTTCCTAAAATAAATATTTTATCGACTTCCAAAATATCAATTCGTCTGAATGTTTTTTATTTTTTAATCTATGTTCAAACTTAACAAGGTGTCGATCGTTTATTTATTGAAAGCGAAGTTATTGAATTTTAAAATGGCTACTTCCGTCTCCGATCTTTAACCAACATAATTTCCACCCAGAAAACTATAAAACTTTCAATTATGAACCCTATCGCATCGCATTAAGATTCATTCGAATTTTGATAAACTGCATTCGAATTTCAAAGGATCAATAAATTTGAAAACGTAGGTCAAGCTTCTACAATTGGCAGCAGTTAACTTTCAATCTTATTTCACTAAAATAAGAGCTATTGTTATTCTACCGATACGCTATTTGAATAAAAATCCAACGTAACTCTTCCAAACTAACATCTGCAGTTATTGAATTAAGAATTATTACATTTTGAGTCTTATTCACTACCAATAACAACTATAAGGTATTTGATTAGCACTTATTTATATTTGTAAAGGTAAGTGACGACAAATGTCATGTAAAAGAAAACGAAAGTTAAGGGTTGAACACACGTGTTCGTAACAAAATCATTTATTGACTGTCCGTCCAACAGGACCTTAACAGGTGTTTAGTGAAAGTGTTTATAGATCATTTTTATTTGAATATATTTTGATTTTTTTGTAGTATTGAATTTTTATGCTTTTTTTGGTGATAAGTCGTCGAAAGTTAGTTTGCCAAGATTTTAAGCCAATATTGTGTCAGCTGTTCTAGGTTAACTCTTTTGGAAAGCTATCAGAAAGGTGATTTTGTTTCTATTTTAATCAATTTATCTTTAGGTTAATCCTGTTGTTTTGGAGCATGAATGGCCAATAGAAAACTGACTGAATGACTATTATAAGCTGCATGATTATTATACAATTATGATTTAAACAGATACTTTTTTCTTTTTACATAATGTCATAACATAACGCCTGTAATCCTCGATGGGTTAGGCAGAGGTGTACCTAATAGTACACCCACATTTCAAAAGTTATGTTTAAGTCCCATATAATAAGGGGCGAGCCTATTGCCATCAACCGGGCAAAAATACAGACTCTGTGGCTGCTACTGAGAAATTCCTCATGGAAAAACTCAATAAAAATTTGCCCGACCCGGAAATCGAAGCTAGGACCTTATGCTCAGCAGTCGCAGTCTATGAACAATAACTATCATCATGCTGAGTGGTAGCCTGCTTGTCGCAGTCACGACGTGCAAGCTGTTTACTTTTCTTTTCCTGTTTCTGTCCTGTTGTTTTAATGCGCCATATGATTATTGTTATTATTTTTGTTTTTTTTGTATGCACGTCAAGTCCCTGCGACAAATAAATATTTTTCCTTTCTTTCTTTCAACTATAAAATCTGATATTAATACTCATACTGTTAACCTGCGTCATTCCACTGCTGGGCAACGGTCTCTCCCCGTGACTTCCATTTGTTTCGATCCAGGGCTAATGTGAACCACTAGTCGTTGGTTTTGTCCAGCTCGACCCGCCATCTCCCGCGAAGTCTGCCGTGACGCCATCTGGCTGTAGAAAGCGATTATTTTGGCCCACAGCTCATTGGGCATGCGGCAGACGTGGCCAGTCCAGTCCCACTTCCGCGAGGCGTCAAACTACCCGACTATGTACGCAACACCATACTGCACAAACTACTGACGTTGCTCAAAAAGACGCTAAGCTATAAAATCTAGTTAAGAATAAATTGTAGCATCAATTTTACAATAACATTAAAACAATAAACATACATTGCCGATATTGCAATTGTATGCCATTAGACATTCCAAAGAAATAGTAAGTGAAATAAACCAGTACAATTTCTCCACATATAAATTTTCCGCAACAATTCTTATAACACACCCACTATACGCTATTAAGGCATGCACACACCGTATCGGACATATTCGCAAGCTATGATTGGGTTGTTCAAGCAAAATATTTACTTCGAAAATAAATGCTGTAACGGTCTGCTGAGCTCAAATCGCAAAGAAACAATGATATGATATTATTAAAATGATAGCCTCTTCGGAAATGAGGATTTTTAAGCCCCGCCTTGTGTATTCTGTGCTTTTACTATGGAATTATTTAATAGGGCAACATTTCTTGCAATTTGACCGTCATGCCTGTGATTTTGAAAAGAAGATCTATGGTTGATATACTTGATCCCTTTTGAAAATCAATTACTAGGTAATGATGTCTCATTTGCCTAACCATTTCCCAACTATGTTGCGGTCGGCTTCAAACCGGATGCAGCTGAATCCCAGTATTTTACATGGAGCGACTGCCTATCTGCCATCCACAACCCAGTTAGTACTGGGCTATACGGTACCCCTTGACAATAGGTTGTCAGACTTTCGGCCCACTGACTACCAGCTGTAACGACTACAAATAATATACTAATATACAGCATGTCAAAGATCTACAAATGCCAGACAGTACCAACGCGCAAGTAGTCGCTCAATCCAAAGCGTAGATCTCTATGGAAAAAAGGGCAAGCAACTCCACGCACACTCTATTAAAATCAAGTTAGTTTATAACAAAGTCCTTTTTTTTGAGATGAGAAATCATCAAATGTCTCCTCCCGCTCTCCCACTCAAGTTAGTTTATATGTCTTCTTCTTCCATACTTCTCTATTAATCGTCATCTCATCAGACACCTCCTTTCTAGCCATATCATCCTTCACACAGTCCATCCATCGTTTCATTGGTCTTCCTCTA
Source organism: Eurois occulta (assembly GCA_950022335.1). NCBI lineage: Eukaryota > Metazoa > Arthropoda > Insecta > Lepidoptera > Noctuidae > Eurois > Eurois occulta. Next base: position 4,003,220 of record OX465502.1, read on the forward strand.
CTCTTATAGCCATCCACATTTATACCCAACACTTTTCTCACGACATTTTCATAACTAGATATTTATAACATACTAGCTATTTTGATATGTATGTGATATGTATGTGTGAGAAAAAAATAGATAACCTATGTCCTCCTCCATTTGAAATCGTCACAGTAGTTTTTAAGTTTATTCATTACAAACATACACACACACCAAAATAATAAAAAAATCCTCTTTACAATATTAGTGTAGATTAATAACGAATATTATTAATATTAGTATGGATTAGTACGGATTAACTAAAATCAGCCTACAAAAAGCCGAAGAGTAGGTATCTGAAAGTATACCTAAGACGCAGCCTATTTCCAATTTTCCTGAGTAAAAAGGATTAACCGGAATAAGACCCGGATAAGAAACGGCCTCCCTACCTATTTGCACTTGAATGAAAAACCTAATCGATCGAAAACCAACTATAAAACAATCTATATACAGAGTGTTCCACCCGCCGTTATACAGGACGCTACAAAACAGGGCAACTCGCCGCTTAGCTATGTAAGTGCAATTTAAAATGTAAATTAACACAGCAAAGAAGTGGGGGGAAGCGCACCAACACTTGGGGAATTTCCACCAACACTGTCTTGGCCACCCTGTTTAATCATTCGCGTGAAAAAGTTAAGTCAACAACGTTAACACACAAATTTCAACTTTACCTTATTCCTATAAAGCTGATTTTCAAATGTTTCTTATGTGAGTAACAACATTTTGAGTCGAGTAAATAAAGTGTTGTAAAAACTGTTCTATACAGGGTAACTTAAATCCTAACCTCATTTTTATAGGGTTGGTTTTTGAATGTGTTAGCAAGGTTGCTTATAGGCTTTTCTTGGTATAATTTTTATATTTTCTTCCCGACAGAAGAGATTTGTTACGTGTAACTTGTAGCGGACTCTCAGTCCCTCCAGCGTGGAGGAATAAATTATAACGAGCACACCCTGATTGCTTTTTAATTTTATTTTTTGTTGAAGAAAACGGTAGTTCATTTTGATAATGTTTCAGATGGTTGGATAAAGTACCATTAATGTTTTTGTGTTGGGATTTAATTTAGAAACAGGGTTTTTTATCTTTTTTAATAAAACCTTTGTTTTGAGTTGAATTGCTTTTTTATAATACTAATTAGCGTAGTTCTCTGACTGCAGTTTTTTTTAACATAATCCAAATTCATTTCAATCTCATTTTTTCTTATTGTATGTCGTGTTGATCTGGCTTTGAACAACACACATTGTATTCATAGAATTTGATTTGGCAGAACAAAATAATAATTCTCTCTGTAATATTAAGAAATCTACTTTAAATAGAGTGAAAATACTAAATTCAAGCAAGTACACTACTACAGACCATATTATCATAAATAAAATAATGAAGACTGAACTTTATAATTAGGTATCCTCCAAGAATAAGAGACAAATGTAATTTGCGTCCATTGATCACAATAATTACTAGTTTAAGTAAATTCGGCGGAGGTCAGACGGCTGTCGTTCCCTTTCAATTGGGAAACTGGCCTTCAAATAATTTCGTTTCTCTGTACAATAATAATTATTAGGAAAACCACAAACAACCCGTATAATTATAGTTTTCAGTAAACTTAGTAGGTATAATAATTATTTTTAAGAAAGATAATCTCTTTCAAAAACACAATTTTAGTATACTTTATAATAGCTGATAAAAAAGCTCATTATGTCAAAGGATTCAATTTCACTCCCTTTTCAAAAAAATCACCCCTAAAATATATACCATTAAAAAAACACGCAAAAAGCATCTCAAGGCGTCTCCGTCGCGAGGCAACAGAGAGGCCACTTCTTTTTTCATCCCCATTCCCCTGCAAAGGGGTGAGGGGGGTGGGAGGGTCGCCGAGAAATGGAAAACTCGGGAAAATTGTAGCATTCTTGAGGCAACGCTCTGCTCACACCTTCTTGCGGGTGGGGTTGTCAACATTTTGGCGTAAAAAGGATATTTGTTGGTTTTTTTGTTTAGGTGTTTTCATAGATTAGGTATTTCGTCGAATGCTTTGCTGTGTAATTATAAATGAACAATTTTATGAGCACATTAAGTAAATAGCGATGATCAGGTTTTTATAACTTTATCACTTAACGAAACCAGAGAGTGAGCAATTATAACAGAATTTAGTCATTTTTTCTTTCAAAATGACTGTCATTTTCAAAACATTAATGATGTAGTAAGTGATCTTGTCGTAGTTTTTAAACGAAAGTAATGTTTCCATCAATCCGATAGATGTTGATTCGACAAAGAAAGTCTAGATCAAGTTTTAGTTTTGTCAACCCATTTTTAAATAACCCATAATTATTTCATATTACAGAAACACGACTCAGCAAGAGCTTCCTTAAAAATCAATGTACAAAACAATAAACTCAAGCACCCAAGAAAATGTTTTCAACCAATGCAGCGGCGCGCAACGTAAAAAGGAGCGCTGTGTCGGACGCCTCCCGACCCCTCCCCGCGCCTCGTTCACCCCCTCGGCCACGGACAGCGTCTCGGGGCGCGGACTTGGGTGCTTGTATTTTTAAGATAACTTTTATGTAATGGAGGATTATTGTAATTTATTTTTGAATAATCTGACCACAGTGTGTCGGAACTATACTGATTTTAAAATTGTGCATAAATTTATATTTGTTGTAGCTTAGAACAAAATATTTGGCAAGAAGATGATATTTTCATGGAGGAGGGGGGGGGTAAGTGGTTGGTACAAGGTATATTTCTTTGAAATATGACCATCCCGTGGTAAACATAATCAATGAGATTTTAGGTAAAAGGCATTAGTAATGCCATGGCAAGTAAAGTGAGTATGTGCAAGAATTGTCTCGCACTTACCCTCTATTTTACTTGTCATGCATATGCAATTATAATATGCAGAGCTGACGAAAAAAAAAAAAAAAAAAATTAAATAAAATTTAAAATTATTGTTGGATATTTCTAAAGTCAAAGCAAAAAATCATTCATTCAAAAAATCATTCATTTCATTTTAAATTCAAATGAAAAAATTGACAAAGTACGCTACGAATTGTAATCTCTATATAGGGTGTAAACAAACCCTTCACGAAGCCGTCAACCAAGCATTATAATTATACATCAAACTAAGTAACTTTACGCAAAAAATATTGCTGGGAAACGACTTTTTTTTTGGAGTAACTATTACGTTTTACGTTAGGACTCAATGTAACACACTCAAAAGATTGTGCTGATGAATGGATTAAATAGTACATGGGTCGTGGAGGTGTTTAAAGTAAAAATTTTACATTTAAAACAAGTATTTAAACAAAAAACTTGTGAAAAAGTCGGAACTTTGACCCCCAATTTCTCCGTAACTAGAAGGTTCCCATGTATGGTCTAGAACAAAAATGAATACAATGACGGGGAGGACAAGTGCCTTTCGGCTTCGTTAAGGGTCTTATTACACCCTTTATCTCACCCCATACCCTAAGTCCGGCCCTGTTCGCCGTCGCCGCGGGTTCCGTACCGGCGTTTTACATATTTCTTCAGTTCGCCCCCATTGTGAGCGGCCCGCGTATTGAATCAACTGTATGTATTGTATACTTAGGTATACCGTATACTTAGATATACAACTTCTTTGTTTCCTCCTTGCCAGGAGATAATGCTGAAAATTATTGCTGGACCGAAAAAATGAATTAGATTTTAGGTAATTTTGCTTATACTCGTATGCTTACAGTGATTATTATTACTAATTATTATTACTAATTATATATATATGTGGAAGCTTGTAATTAGCAAATGTCACTACTTATGCATGATATTTATAATTGTTATTAGTCTGTAAGCTTTCTTTAAAATTAAATAAATAAATAAAAATAAAAACAACCATCCTAAAAACTGTACAAAGTTAAAAGCCACATGACTTATAAATAATTCGCGTTACTTATAATGTAACTAGACGCAGGCTGTGGATCAGGTGTTTGGTTTTTGAGAGAGAACTATGCCCACTAGAGCAGTAGACTACATTGATAGAATGAGTAGCATCTACTTGTCTGATAGAGTATTATACTCTAAGTCATAACTTGTATACTAAACGAATGAACAAATAATCCCACCTACAGCTTATGGCGAAAGTACAAAGTCATATAGGGGTTACATTAAACGTATATTTAGTAATTTTACGAAAATATATAATTATCCATGAAAACATATTTTCTTTACTTGAATTGAATTCACGACTGGAAACTGAACAGCCAACTCCTAAGGCTTTAGATAGATGTAGAAACTTTACCAAAATACCCTGAAAAACAAACCCATTAACGATGTACTCAATAACAATTATTTTTACAGGTCTAAGATAAAAGGGGGTGAATTTCACCCCCCGATGACGTCACCATCCGACAGTGTGTCAGCAAATATCCAACCAGGCTAACTTCACCCCTCTCAATCCGTGCTGTTGAAAAATTCTAGTGTATTTAAGGATAAAGTTAAGGAGCTGAGGGTTCAAGTAATATTGGAAATTCGGGAGGCAAATGTTTTGTTTGGCTCGGGGTAAATGATGCAAAAAGCTTTAAGAAAATTATAACGGTGGATGTTATAAAGGATGAGTAGTATATTCTAAGATGGATGGTGAGAAATACCTATTATTTATTACTGTTATATTTACGGGGGTGATATTTGGACCAGGGTAAGTATTTTGTAATATAAGTTACGAAAAGACAGTGGTCGAGTTATAAGGAATATCAATTTGAAAAATAGGAGCTCTACGAAAATCTTTATTGTGCAAATAAAATTCATTTAATCGATTTAAATGAATAGTGTTATAACCTACTTAATATTTTCTCTTTCTTAAATTACTTTGTAAACAGTTTCAACGAATGTACAATTCCTTTTTTTACTACACTCTTAATTCTACGACAACTCATAAAATACAACTACGTTTCTCTCAACTCCTTATGAATATAAAAGAAGAAACTTAAAAACTACATTAAAATATCATTCAACCCCTCGCTCGCCAGGGGTAGTTAAGACCGGCGGCGTTGCCAGTGTGATATGTTGCCAAATTTATGTTTTTTGCCAACTACTGGCATTATCTCGTTTTAATGTTAGACTCTCGGTTATTTTCTCCTTTTTATTGTGTCTATTTGGCATCATATGGCAGTCGCATTTTAGGGTTGAAATCTTGGCTATTAGTTTTGAAGATAGGGCGTTTGTTTTTTTTTTATTAATGTATTTCAGACTATAAACTATTGTAGTTAACTTGCATTAGTACTGTATACAAACATATTTACAATACAAAGCTGTGCTAAAGTCATCTAAGTATTTGAACGATACTTTTATTATTATGTAACACAAGCCATGTGCTTACATATTATCTATAAGTTTATGATGACACACGTCTGATGCTAAACTGAAAGTATTGTTTTTTTTAAAGAAATACTCCTACATTATTTTTCCGTAGCTTAACAAGACAACCCCTAACTCAGTAAAGAACCTTCAACCCTCAAATCACTTACCTAACACAAAAATCCCTTTAACAATCTAGCGAACAATCATAAAAAATCTCCTTGCGGTCGCACACAATCACAAAAAAGCTCACACAGACAAAAATATAAAAGAAGTGTACGAACGCCGCGAATGCATCTGTGTGCGTGATAGCCGCTGCTTCCATTGGGCACAGAGCTATTTCTTTATTGATCCATATTTCTTCTTCTTTAGACTGGCCTCCAAGGGGGAATCACCCCTCAGGGGGACACCGCCCAGCCCCCCCGGAGGTGTTTTTCTACAGTTTTAATGAACGAAGGACTCGAAAATGGCGCGCAAGGAGTTTGGGGGTGAAAGGGGGAGAAAGGTTATTAATGCTTTTTAAGCTGAGTAATTTTCACCCTTAACGTTTTTAGGCTTGAGTGTGCTTAGTTTTTGTTTTTAAGGCTATTCTGTTGTTTGTGGTGGGTTTTTATGTGTTTACCTAATTACTAATTAAGTATGTTTATAAAAGTTGTGAGGTGGGATTAAGTGGAGAGTACTTTGTGTGAATGGGCACATTTGTAGGACAAGAATTCCTTAGGGGTAAATAATTAATAATGAGACTATTTTTGGAGTTCGTGGTTTCACAGTTATAATAGAATAATAGATTATACTAGAATTATTCAAGTAAAAATCATAATAGATTATACTAGTATTATTCAAGCAAAACTCTTTCAGTTTTTTTAACATCTCAAAAAAGGCATACTTACGAATACAGTTTAACATCAATAGAAAACATAAGTTACCTAAACATACCAACAAGTTTTAAGAAATAATCCATGGGTAGAAATGTGTAAAGCATCGAATTAATTTGAGACTGTAGTAGCTAAGTCTATCTTATCTGAAGGCCATTTCCATTAATGTTTGGATTGTATACAATCAAAACTATGACCTTGAAATTAGAAGTCAATAATTTGTGATCGCCTCTAAATCAAAACATACCTACCTTATTCCAAGAGTTCAAATACAATATACACAGACAAACAAAAAAAAATCCAATTCATTGTCAATGAAACTCGACACTTTATCTCATTCCAACACTCCTAAAAAAAACGAAAAAAAAAAAGAAACCACGACGCGTAACAAATTTGAAAAAACATACCTTATAATTTGGCTCATTACCAAAACGTAGGAAAAACATATTCGTTCCCTTACACTCCCCCATAAATAAGGACGATGGGTTCGAAAAGGGAAAAATTTTATTATCCAACCACCCCATTCTACCCCTAAGGAGAAATATGAAATAAAATGAAAATGTAATGGGGAAAAAATACGGAGCGCGCGGCAAGACAAAGGGATGGGATGGGGTAGGCTGGTGTGGAGACGGCTTCTTGGAAGAATCTCGAAAGGTCAAAATTGTTTACTTCTTATTCCTTAAATATATTCGTATTTGTAATAGAATAGTTGTTAAGAAAGAAATAATAAGTTATCATTATGCATTAAGGATTAAAACAATTCAATTTTACTTAACACACTAACTCATCACAAAATTAGTCTTACTTCTAACTAGATTCTGCCAAAGTTTTTGTCAAAGCGACTCTCTACTTCAGGATCTTCGATTGCCGTGAATTTGATATTTGTGATTACGAATATTTTAATCACTAAAATCCTAGTGATGCCTAAAATCACCAGGACTCGTACCTTGATTATTGAAAACAGCACAGAAAACTTGTAGGAAAGAACCAGGCAACGCCGCACCTGTAATGGCAAGACTGAAAAGTCGAATATTGTGAAACTATCGGCTATGATTACTGACATATTCTGAAAAATAAATTATTCATTCAATATGATATAACAGATCACCATAGCTCATGGTGTTGAACATCAGGAGGTTCCTCTGCTTGTATCCACTTAATAGCTTAGAAAAAGAGGTTTTAAATATCCTGCACATTATTATATCATTAACTTACACACTATTGTATTCGATCTGTTTCTTCTAACGTAAAAGATGTGTTGCTGTGGATTATTACCCACCATTTCTTCTTTCCAGCTAAAACACTAGGAAGTGGCGAAAGGCTTTAACATTCAAAAAGTGCTGATCATCAGCATAATTTGAATAAATAACTTTTAATTTTCATCTAAGCAGCTAATTCCAACAAAAATCGTCTCCACACTTACGAGCACGTAGGGCGGGGGTAGACACCGCAGGCCCGCGGCAATGAAGACTCGTTCCTATAAATCTGCCTTATCATAAAAATATACGCGCGTATCTGCCTACGGCTTTACGATTGTGGTTTATGTACGCTCTTTTATTCTTATGTAAGGTAAGTTACTTTTGAGGTGAGTAGATTAGGGGTGTACACTTAGAGGTCTTTTAAAAATGGGGGTGGATGGGGTGCAGTGGTCACGGTAGTTGGTGATAGTAGAGCTACTTTCTAGTAAAAGTGTTCATACAAAGAATCAAGAGGAATAATTACCTACTAGTCACAAGCTTTGGGATTCAGACTTAACATATGCTGCCCTTATTGATATGGGGGTAAGCAGAAAATAAAGAATGCCTCGTACGTAGTTTATTCTTGGATTTCTTACAACATGCTATTTGTGCCACTGCAGAAATGTGTTAAATTGCGAGTCAATGAAATTAGAGGCACAAGAAACAAACATACTCTCAGGGTATCGCGCGCGATACAATAACACATTAGACAAGTCGTAAGTGTACGTGTTAAATATTATAATCTACGAGGTATTGGACCTCTTTAGTTTCTCATCCGCTCTGTTATTAACTTATTGGTGCAAACAGACTCGTGGGTAAATAATAACAGACGCACGGGTCGATCTTCACAGTTAAGCCGCGCTTGCCAAGGTCGCTCCGTGGATGGGTAACCATCCATTAGATACCAAGTTTCCTCGGTGCCTCGGAAAGTACGTTAAAGCATTGGTCTCGCTGTCATTTGTACATCTTTGACAGACGTTAGAGGTTGTCAGTGGCCCGAAAGTCTGATAACCAGTCTTACCAAGGGTTATCGAATAACCCAGGACTAACTGTGCTGTGGAGGTCAGATAGGCAGTCGCTCCATGTAAAATACTGGTATTTAGCTGCATTCGGTTTGCTTTGAAGCTGACTCCAACATAGTTGGGAAAAGGCTAGGCAGATGATGATGGTGTTGCACAATGGTATGCTTCGATTTTTACTTTTTGCACTACAGACTTCTGGCATAAGCATATTAGAGAAGATGAAGAAGTTACTAAAAATATTTGAATGTGCAAACAAATAAATAAATAAATATCCCTGGACAACACACAACACACACAACACATAGTTTATACTCAATTTCTCATCCAACTAAATAAATTACAGGCATCAAAAAATCATGAAGGTTGTGTCAGCTGCATGCAATGCCGTGGGAAATTGTAAACTTGTCAATCAATAAAATTGGCGTCGGAAGAGTTAATGAACCAGAAACTAATTAATAATTTATAAAACGTGAATGAGGGAAGGGGACTCCACAACGCTGAAATGAAGGCGTTCATTTTTGTGCAATGTACTCGAAATAGGAATAGGCAAGGCACTAAATAAACATTATTAACTAGCTTTTGCCCGCGGGTTCGCCCTCGTGTGTAATTTATTAATTGTGTAGTTTATTATTTTAGCTATATTTCATTTCTAGAGCCAAGTACTCGTTTTAATTTTTAAATTCTTTTATGTTATTACTTATCTTTTTGAATGCTGGCTGGCTTTTTGAATCTTTTTTTTTGCAGTAATTGGCGACTGTGTAAGTCCAAGACTGTAAAACCTTTTCTTACAATATGTTGTACATAGAAGCTGTTGGTAAACCTTTATTAATAGATAAATAAAAAAAACTACTGATACAGATATCTCATAAGGCATACGCTGACAGATCATAACATAACCGTCGCAATTTTTTTTATTTTACGTCGTGAAATTCAGACGCGAAGTGAAGGAGCTCGTCACTAAATAATAACAGCCACTCAGATCAATCTTCAGGTAAAGCCGCGCTTACCTAGGTTGGTCTGTGGATGGGTGACCACCCATTTTATACCGAGTTTCCTCCGCGCCTCGAAAAACACGTTAAGCCGTTGGTTCCAGTTGAAATTTGTAGATCTTTGACAGACGTTAGAAGTAGTTAGCGACCAAAAAGTATTAAATGGGTTGTGGAGGTCAGATAGGCAGTCGCTCTATGTACAATACTGGTATTCAGCTGCATCCGGTTAGACTGGAAGGCGACCCCAACATAGTTGGGAAAAGGTTAGGCAGATGATGAAATACATACGCTCCTCATCTATGTTTTCATCTGAATTCATTCAAATTCACTGCAAAGTACTATCATCACATTACATCCTACTTGAATCCAAAGTATTTTTATTAAATCTCCTTCACATACCTTCTATAATCTTTTTAATAACCCGTCCTATCCCAAAATAAAATACAAATTAATATATAAAAAAAATCAATACAACCCTTTATGATATTTAAGCCGTTCAAGTGAAAAATCCTTACCGACATTATCTTCAAAAGAGGCCGCTTTATTCGCAGGTAAAAGAAAATCGGGGCCCTTGCAAAAATTAGCCCCCTAGAAGGGGCGTAAGGGGGTGAACAGGGGGAGTTTTAAGAGCATTTTTCTCCATACGGGGAGTTTCATTGTTACGACTTTTTGTAAGTGAATTTCAGTGATAGACCGTTTTTAAAAGGCTTGGTGCGAGAGTTTTGCTTGTCTGCGAAAACGTTGATGTAATTACTTGCGTACTTTGTGGATATTTCGGTAGGTAGTTATGTTGTTTCGTAAATTATGCGTAGTTACAAATGAAACCGATCGTTTTTGGGTTACAATTTCTAAGCGATTTTAGATTCTTTGCTTTAGTTTTATTAGACCCGAATATTGCTCTACGCAGCAAGGACACAGCAGAACCGGGAACCGGGTCTACCGGGGGGTAGAACCGGGTGCATGCCCTAGCTGCAGAATTGACTTAGGTAACCATCTAATATTTTGAAGATGCAGTGTATGACCGCAATTGTCAGCGCTATCGCTAGCTACTACGTTGAATGAAAAAACCGGCCAAGTGCAAGTCGGACTCGCGCATAAAGGGTTCCGTACCATCGTAACGAGATTGTTAAAGCGGCAATAGAAATACACATTCTGTGTAAATTTCAACTGGCTACCTATACGGACAACGGAGGTTTAGTAATAGGGTCCCGTTGGTTACCCTTTGGTTACGGAACCCTAAAATTTTGATTTCTTATGTACCTAGTAGCAGTAGTAAAAGGAAAAAGTGTTAAAACATATATATTGTTGACAAAATTGTAAAGTTTTACTTTAATGTTTTTACATATAACAAAGAAACTTCACGTTTCAGAGGAGTTTGAGTCAGTCATTGACCTTACCCAAACCGAATAAACAACCATTTTCCTTAATCCCAATTTATGATGAACTGAAACAGCGTGTGTTCTTTCATGCATATGTATAGGTATGTACAGTCGCCAGCACAAAAAGCTACCACAAACTGTCAAACTTCTCCAAATGATTTTAAACCATATAATGTTGATGGTTAAGTTCAAAATCGAATGAGAAAATTTGACAGTTTGTAGTAACTTGATGCGCTGGCGACTGTGGGTGGATGCTCATTTGTCCATCAGCCGTTATTTCAATATGCATTTCCTCTCTGACCTATCTGATCTTTCAAGCAATCGATCCAACGTTTTTGTAGTTTTCCTATATTCTTATAGGACAATACATTCATACTCGACGTCAGAAGAAGTATTTCGGCTCTAAATTCAAGTTCAACTAGATTACAGTCCAAAGGCATATAATATCTTACTTACTTTACTACAATATTATAAAATAGCTAATGCCCGCGACAGCGGAAAACGCGACTCGTTCGCGTGGAAATATTATAAAAAAATCCCCATTATTATAGGCACTTCTCTGTTTGAATCGAATTTTGTTACTAATTTCAAGGGTTTTATTTTTTTTGTACGGAACCCCAGACCGATACAAAAATTAAAAAAGGTGTTTTTGTTATGTGCCGTATATATTTTTATATGCATTCAGTAAAAAGCTATCATTTTGATATTACAAACAGACACTTCAATTTTATTTATTTGTATGTCTTAGTATAGAGTTTAAAGAGTATAGATGCAATGGTTGGATGGATCGATGTTTGTTGCTCTTTTACGCAAAAACTACTGAACGGGTTTAGATAAAATTTGGCACACAGATGGTTAATAACCTGGATTAACATGTAAGATACCTTTCTTGCAGTAATACGGTCCCGTAGGACAATTACCCACGCTGACGAAGCCGCGGGCATAAGCTAGTTTAAATATCTTATCAATTAAATAGACGAGACAACGCGATCCAATCGTAATCTACTTACAAATAGCCAACTGGGTACTGTCGGAACTGGTATAACGTGTCAATCTAGGCAATATGCTTTTTTGTTTAAATGTCAAGTGATGTATGGGATAATCCTATTTTCTAAGACATTTCTGCTGATAGCCTCTCCCTAAGTTAAATCTCTTAGCTTTTACGGTATCGTTGCAATGTTTTTTTGGTCTTCTCAAAATGCTTAAAGGCCATGGCATTCATATTAAGAGTGAGAAGAATCATTACCATCTTCCTGCCCTTGTCCTATGTAACTTCGGATCGACGCAACACGATTTTTTCTTTTTTATGGAGCAAACGTTGACAAGGGTTCTCCATCAACCGTCACAATATAATTTACATCTATTTCATTCGTATTATTCCTCACTCAATCTAATTTACTAATTGGTCTTCCTCTCTGTCTTCATCCATAAAGCAATCCATCTTTATCACTTTATATCACAATATTTCTTAAAGTAAAAGGAATGTCGGCTTTTGTTCTAGTCTTACCAGATAACAGTCCAGTATCCTATATCAAAGTATTACCTACGACCTTCTAAAACATACCATCTTTAAAAAAAGTCCTTTGATTTTTTTCGTCCAAACCACGCCTTGTCGTTCACTGGCCGAGCCAGGGGCCGGGTCGGGGTACTGAGGAGATCCCTCCCAGCTTATAATTGGGAGAGCATCCGAAGCTACTCCCTCAGATTAAAATATTTATTTTTGCGATGGAAAGAAAAATACGGTTAGGTACAGTCGGGGGGCGAGAGTAAGTTCGACTTTTGGTTGGTTTTTTTTTTGTGATTGGGTTTTCTGCGATTGGGTTTTGTGTTTTCGTTCTCTAATATTTTTTAAATGTGGATAATGATTCATCATCGTTACCTGCCTTATTCATTCCTTTGAAAAGTTTTTTTAAGGATTCTCTGGTGGGAATAAGGCGTGACTTTGTGTGTTTATATTTTATTATTTGTTATGGATTTTCTCAGGTTTTACCAGCCTTTACAATAATTAGAAATGTAGTAAGAACTACTGGTGAACAAAGTAACATAACACTTCTTTTAGACTTAGAACAACTATATTATTCTATTGATATCGTGAGCCTACTGGGTCCGCTTATAATTAGCAAAGGTAATATCATAGTAATATCTAACATTAGAATTGAGCTGAGCGATTGGCTGCTGCGCTGCGTGTCGCGGTTACGATTCCCTCATGGAATAAATATTTGTATGGCCTACAGATAGTTGTTCCGGGTCTCGATGTTTGTGTATGTGACTTTAAATGATTGTAAACGCACCCACGATACAGGAGACATTCCTAGTGCAGGGCAACGTTTTTAAATAAAATGAATGAGAACAAAAGCAAACGAGACCAACATAATTTCATCAGACTGCAACAATAACTTACTTACTTCACACAACTACACTAAACTAAAAAAAAATACTTAAATCAACGCCAATTTTCAATATATAAAACAATAAGATCGCTCAGTCAGATATAAACGGCACCGACTGTACACACGCGACGATACGCGCCCGTCCTTAAAAGGGTTTGTACCAAAATATAATTTCGGAGTTGACTGTACTTCATTTTCACAGAAAAAGAATAGAGACCAGTTTTGTTTATATTTTTGGAGAGAGTTATTTCTAACCAGAACTTTTGAGTATGTTACTAACTCTAATAGGATTTTTATTGATGCCAAATGCTATGTTTAAGTTTTACATGACGTCTTTCCTAATAAGAAGATATAGTTTACAAGGCCCACATCATGTAAATATCCAGTATAATATGATCTCGCTTTGTATGAGCTTCCCGTACAATTACAGATTATCTTAATTTGGATTTTCATAGCTTTATTAGGTACCTACCTTTTATGTTTTCTGGCGGCAAGCTGAAGTAGACCAACGGCTTTTGAAGAACAAGCTGTTCATGCTGGATGCTGAAAACTCTAAACAGAGTGTTATACCCCTACATTGAAGACGTCATTACAGTGAAGTGGTTGAGCAATTGATTACTGCGCTAAGTTTCGTGTGTTCGAATCCGTTATGAAATAAAATAAATATTTGTATGGTTTAGATATAGATACTTTTTTGGGCTTACTTTACGATATAGGGGAAAATCCTAGATGATACTAAGACTACTACTAAAAAACCATATTCTGGGTTAAGTTCGCCATTGTACATAATCTATTCATACAAATAAATAAAAATTGAAGTGTCTGTTTGTAATATCGAAATTACAGATTCTTACTGAATGCAAATAAAAATATATACGGCACTTAAAACTAAAACACATTTTTTATATGTTTTGTCTGTCTGTCTATCTGTTTGTTCCGGCTAATCTCCGAAACGGCTGGACCGATTTTGATGGAACTTTTACCGGCAGATAGTTATAAGGCTAACATAGACTTGGGACTTTTATAATTATGAGAAAAATAATTAGGGTTCCGTGAAAAAAAAACGCCTTGAAATTGGTAACAAAATTAAAAAAGGGAAATATTTTTTTTTTAATAATTTCACACGAACGTAGATCGCGGGCAACAGCTAGTAAAGAATAAGAATTAATAATGAAATGCCCAAATAAGAGCATAATTATGTATGTGTGCTCTCATATCGGTCTACCTAGTATTTTCTTTGTGTGAAAGTTACAAAAAAAAAATACCACGTCGCCTCCACGCCACTTTCTATTCCCGAGAACCTTTCTAATGGAAAAAAGGATAAAATTTTAGGGTTACCTTTTAATATTTTTTTCATTAAAGTTTTTAATATTAATACGTATGTATCGGAGTTACGTCCACCGGTAATTATTTTCCCGACTTTACGTTTTCCCGTTTTCCGGGCGGATCGGCGCAACTGAATGTGAGGGAATGAAATGAGCGATTATGTGAATGAGGTGGTGAATGAAGCTTACATGTGTCAAGTGATTATGATAGGTTTTGGTTTTGAAGTTAATTGGTGTTAGGGGGTTATGTTGATTATCTAGACGATTTCGTAGATGAAAATTTGTTGAATTATTTGATGGCACAACGATTACTGTTCTAATCTATCTTTGTTTGTAATATAACATCACGCCTGTAATCCCCGAAGGGTTAGGCAGACGTGTACCTAATAGTACACTCACATTTCATTATTTAGTTTTAATCTATGTAATAGGGGGCGATCCTGTTGCCATCAACCGGGCACAAATCTCGAGTCCGTGGCTGCAACTGAAAAATTCCTGCTGGAAGAACCCAATAATGCTTTGATCAACCTGTGAATCGAACTCAGGACCTGGCCTAGCAGTCGCGCTTGCGACCACTAGTTCAACGAGGCAGTCACCTAATAATTGTTCCTAAAAATCGGTCAAAGACTTGGAGTATACCTTGCTTATAATAAAGCGACTGCGGAGACGTGTAGGCTGCTGAAAGCAGAACTTAGCGCAATGGGGTAATGACCACACCGACACCCAGTGAGAAGACGGTGCTCCTGACCAAACTGCGTCCCATTGCTGGAGTATCCGCAGTGCCCATACACCTGCACTTCTGCGGACCTCAAAAACGCCACTGATGCCGCGATTGGCGGTCACCTATTGGGCCCAACTCATCCAATATACCTAACCGACTTCCAACAAAACACAAAACAGTGGAAAATAACTGTACTTCCGGTAAGTCAGTGGCAAAAAAGTCAATGAAACAAACAAGTTATTTTTTGTCAAAAAGTTTCTTATTTCAGCTTTTTTAGTTGTGGTATGATGGTATCTCACACACATTCTTGTCTAGTATTCATTTACCATTGTTACTAAAAGGTTTAAGCACATAATCGACGTAGACGCAAGAAAATATGTACTACAGAAGATAACTCTTATACTACCCCAGAAATGTGTCTAAAATTTATATGGGGTCCCCGCGCGAGTTTCCTCTACCAAATAAATCACATAAATCGGACTAGTAATCACGCAGAACTATGAGGTAACAAACAAAGCACTGAATTGAGAACCTCTTCCTTTTTTATAATTCGGTTAATAACAATGTTCTACCATCGACTCGAAAAGAAGTAAAGTAGTAAAGTAAAGTAAAATTTATATGCATAGATTGTAGGTACATTAAATAAGATGTAGCGATAAGATGAGCCTTGTATAATCTACCTTATATTCGGCATGCAAATATGAATAAAATTGTTAAATACATTGAAAATTGAATTAAAAAATGGTTTACAGTTAAAAACAATAGTCTGCATAGTACATTCATAGTATATGTATTAAAATAAAATCTTCATAATACAATTGGAATAAAATCTGAAGCCAAGAAATTACATTAAATTATTCAATCATACATTCATAAGTCAGTGTCATTTAAAAAGTCATTTACTGAATAATAGCATTTTGCAAGAAGACTGTTAGCGGAAGATGAAGACTTGGTTAGGCCGTAGAGGTCAATGTCCATGATACGCAGACATTCGACTCGCACGAACTTTATGGTTGGTTTTACCCATCAGTCAAAACATTTCAGAAATAAGCCCGTTCCCATTTCCCGCTCTTTTCATAGCCAAATTCTTTTTGTATATAAAAATGTGCAGGTGTATTAAAATTAATTTGTTTTTCGCAACTGTCTGGTGTTCGGCTCGAGTTAATTCCGTCTCAGTGAATTTCAGCCATTTTACGAAGCGAACTGACGCTTTTAGATGTATTTTTGAAATATTTCAAAAGTGAATGCTTTTTAAATTAACTGGATTGTTTGTTTTGTTCTTTTAAAGTTATTTTGATGGTTGTTTTTATTCGTAAAAGGATGAATTTCTGTATGTTCAGTGTGTTCTGTCTATGGAAAAGGATTACATAGTACAATATTGACTAAACTTTCATGGCTAACTGAAATGATTCTTGGTCAATCTAACATCTAGGTACTTAGGGGTAAGCTCCAAGACAGCCCGCGAAATTCAAATTTTCTTACGTTTTGAACTATTGAATTGTTAACTCTTGCAGTGAAAATACCTGAGGAGTTTAGAACTAGCATTTCATGCTTACTTCCATACTTTGAATAATTGGAAAGTATTATTATTTTTGATAGCTTATTTTTGTGCCAAGGTATCGTGACGGCCTTCTTTTACCAATCGTGCTTTATGCCTATCCTTCCTCAATCATCCTAGGATATGGCCGGCTGTATTCTAGAATTGCTTGGAAAGTCGCACCAAGAAGAAGTGTGTAATAACATCTCAGTCAACCAAAGACAATTTTACTGTTGGATTAAAATACATCTAACAACTCTATCTGGGAATCAAACCTAGGACCACGGCAGCTGTTATAGTCCTTGTAATATTAGACCAATGAGACAGTTCGAAACTTGTCTCTTAAAATTATACTATGATTATTTGTAATGTTATTTTATCCTATATTAACAGCTTAAACACTCAATACATTCCCAACAACACCTAAGAACCGAGCTCAGGACCCCAGGCTCAGAATAGAGCTTGTACTCGTAGCCACTAGACCAATAAAGCAGTCCCGAATAAGATGTGCATTAAAAAAAATATCATGGAGACTAAGATTGATAAATATATCATCATCAAGGGCTCAATAGGTATTTTACATTTAAACCTCTACTTGGGACTCAAACACGGAAAGAAATAGCTTTGTTGGTTTTGTAGGATACTAGCGCCATCTGTTATCGAGTAGCTGAAGTTCTGAATTTTTATTATTCTACATTTAATTTTGTTTAATTTCTAATAGTATAAAGTATAATTGCTGATGCTGATTTTTGTTCTATATTATATGATATTTATCTTTGTATTAATAGATACGCTATTTTTTGTTACCATCATAAATTGCTGTCTTTTTTTCTCCATCTAGTGACGAATAGTAGTGACTTACGAAAATCTTATTACAATGTACGTTCTTATTTTCATATTAATTGTTTAGAAACAAAACATTTTGTTCCGGTTTTTTTTTCTTTTCTTAAGTGCAATAATGTGTAACCATCGACATTTTTTATTTGTTTTGCTTAAACACGTAAGACAAAGACCAGGCCGTCTCAGAAAGAGGTGCCGAAACGATCTAGACGCGTATCGTGAGGGCTGGTTTGAGGAGGCACGGGAAAAGAGCCCATGGAAGGAATTGGGCGATACTGTCCCACTACTGGGCAAAGGCTTCCCGCCTTTGCCCAGTAGTGGGACAGTATCGGCCAAGCTTTGTATCTTTCTAAAACTTCTATTTTTTTTTCTGGGCAACGCTTTAAATTTTCCCTGCCTCACAATGCAGCTCACAAAGAATGTTTATCTATAAAAATATATCATGAAACGAAAAGTAGATATACATAACACGTCTGCCTAACCCACGGAGGATTAGAATATAGATAAACCAGTCCATCTGTTCATACCACCTACTTCAAGTACTAAGTAGTCAACAAAAGATCTATAAAATAAAACACTATCCTGCACAAATCCTAATATAGATCACCTTCTTAATCTTGATGTAGCACACGAGGTTGTCGACACGAGGGACGTGGACGACGTTACGGTTAATGGACTTATAGTTAAGAGCCTCGATCAACACCTTGGGAAGCTCTCATTGCGCGGCTGGGTCAAGGGCTTGATTCAGAAAGCAATAGGTACTCCTGGACACGGCACGTATAGTAAGGAGGTTCCTCTCTTTGGAACCCTGACCGGCAGCCTAGACCTTGTTCTTAATGCAAATTCAAATTCAAATTCATTTATTGTTTGTCACAGGTGAAATTTCAGTTCTTTTGATTATTATAAAGGATCGCTGTAACATACCTATAAGGTGTACAATATTTGTTATAGTTCCATATTTATTTAACATTAAGATCATAATTCGTCCCAAGTCAACGTCCATCATTCATTAACATATTATTAACTTGTTCATTCACAAAATTAATAAAAATTATGCAATAGGTACATTGATTTCATACTAATTAAATTATTCATTGATTTCTTTAATATTAAATTACTCATTGATGTCATGCAAATTAAATTATTCCTTGATTATATTAAAATTAATTTACTCCTTGATGTCATAACAATTAAATTATTCCATGATTTTATTAAAATTAAATTACACATTGATGTCATATAAAATTAAATTAGTCATTGATGTCATACAAAATTAAATTACTTATTGATGTCATACAACGTTAAATGCCGATGGGTCATCTATTTTTTAATGTTGTATTGTCGTTTTGTTTTTAAAAATATTTAAAATTGTAAATTATAAGAGTAAAAATGAATAAAGGATCGCCTACCTACAAAAAACAACACTAATCACAATATCATTCATTGACAGTCACAATTCGATATCAACAAAAAACAACGTCCCGTAGAGTGAACTGGGAGATGAATGGAATCTAATCCTCAATCATGTGACAGCCGCGCCGACGATTTACATGCTTCACATATGAATTGAATACCGTTTTCATTTCCCCACTCCACTCCACTGACGGTTTTTTTAGCGGTTGGAGATCCGTGGTGAAGATTGAAACTGTTAGGATATTTTTCCTGTGAGAGAGAGTAGCGGTGGTGCATTTAAATGGTAAATTGTAATTGTTACAAGTGAGTAAGAGGCAATCATTAATTATTGTTTGTGGAATCAGAAACACATTCTAGTGGTTAAAAAGTCGATAATACTTCTCGGTGATGAGATGGACTGCCTCATTGGTATAGCGGTCGCAAGCGCGGCTGCTGAGCATGAGGTCCTGGGTTCGATTCCCAAGTCGGGCAAAGTGATATTGGGTTTTTCCGGGAATTACTCAGTAGCAGCCACGGAGTCTGGATTTGCGCCCGTTTGAGGGCAAGAGATTTAAACATAACTGGCGAAATATGGGTGTATTATTAGGCACACCTCTGTCTAACCCTTTAGAGATTACGGGCGTGATGTTACGTTATGTGTTTTTATGAGAAATTAGCAGTCTGTGCAACTTATAGCACGAACACCTTTAAGCTTTGAAGAAAGATGCAGATCAACTTGATTTTATGTTTTTTTTTTTTAAAGAATAGGTAACTTTATTAAACTAACATTTTAGTATTCTCCTAATTCTGATTACAATGCAAATTAAAAAAAAAAACAAATACGATTAAAATCTTATTCAGTCCATTCTACAAATACTTGATGCGGAACGGATGTTATGAAAGCCAAAAATACTACGGAACCTTTACTTTATAGGCGCAAACAGGAGGTATTTTTTCCCGACCTTTTGCAATTAAGCCGCGCACGACTGAACGTCAGCGAGAGTGACGGTTTTTATTCTTTTTTCCCTTTTTCCAATTTATCTTTTTTTTCCACAGAAGGGTGGATTTTTCGCTTATTTACTCGCTTCATTGGCTTGTAAGTGAGCTGGGGTTGAGTTTTTTACATTCTTTTGTATTTTTTTCAAACGAGGCCTTTTGACAAGGCTTATTGGATTTGGGTCAAAGAGTTTTTTTTTGTTGGG
This sequence comes from Eurois occulta, assembly GCA_950022335.1. Classification (NCBI taxonomy): domain Eukaryota; kingdom Metazoa; phylum Arthropoda; class Insecta; order Lepidoptera; family Noctuidae; genus Eurois; species Eurois occulta. The sequence goes on from OX465502.1 coordinate 4,023,461, forward strand.
GAACATTCTTATTGGGTTCTCTTGTTGACCTAGCGCGCGCTCTGGCGGAATTGATGTGAACTATGAACTTTAGTAGCGACATCTGTTGTCGAATAGATGTTTTTGTATTTTTAGTGATAACATTAAGTTTGTTTAGTTTACAAAAAATGATTAAAATAGTTCTGAACCCTGAACTTTATCAATTAGTTTTTCTGTTTTAAGTACCCAAAATGTTGGTTTCAGGTACGAATAAGAGTTTGATTTTATTCAACTATATTAACGCCCTCTTGTGTGTGATCGTTTTTTTTTAGTTTGGGTGGGTCGTGTCTTGTACTCCAGAAAACAAGAGTATAGTTTTTTATCTTGTAAGTTTTATTGTACCTACTTATTTATTTTTGTTTTTGTTTTTTATTAAAATAGTCTTAAGTAATGAAATGTGAAAATGATATCTTATTGGAATTCAGAAATCACGGATAACATATTTACTACGCGAATAAACGAATATTTTATCCAATTTTTCTTGAATCTCTTATGATGAAAAAACTGGGTAGGTACTAGTGGTTGCAAGCGCGACTGTTAAGCATGAGGTTCTGGGTCCGATTCAAAGGGCGAGCCAAGTGTCTTTGCCTTTTTCCATCAGGAATTAGTAGTAGCCACGGAATCTGGATTTGTGCCCGGTTGGTGGCAATAGGTTCGTCCCCCATTGCATGGACCTAAACTTAACTGGCGAAATGTGGGTGTACTATTAGGTACACCTCTGCCTAACCCATCGGGGATTACAGGCGTGATGTTATGTTATGTTATGTGTATGCGTGGGCACTAGTTGCCCGGCATTTTGCTGAACTGAGCCTATTATGCGCAGCCGTGAGGCACACAATGTTACATTTCTAATTTTGATTTAAGTTAGTTTTTTTTTCCTTGTTGTTATATTATTTTTGTTTATATTGTGTGCACTTGTGGCATGTGCTAAATAAATGTATTTACTTTGTTTCTTTCTTTTCTATATACCAACCTACGTTCTGCATTTTGTATCTCGTGGCCGTAATCACTGGCCCACTACTACTCTGTACTATCCAGCGCAATCTGACCGGAATTAAATAAGATAACCTACTCTACATATTATAAAATAACTTCCCCCTAAAAAAATATATTAATTCATCATCTGCCTAGCCTTTTCCCAACTATGTTGGGGTCGGCTTCCAGTCTAACCACATGCAGCTGGGTACCAGTATTTTACATGGAGCGACTGCCTATCTGATCTCCACAACCCAGTTAGTACTGGGAAATTATACGATACCCCTTGATAAGACTATTCGTCGGACTTTCGGGACACTGAGTAGGTACTTGTAACGACTGTCAAAAGATCTATAAATGACAGCCAGGACCAATGGCTTAACGTGCTTTCCGAGGCACGGAGGAAACTCAGTGTGTAATCCGTGGTCATCCATCCACGGACCAACCTAGATAAGGGCGGCTTAACCTAAAGATTGACCCGAGCGGCTGTTATTATTTAGCCACGAGCTTTCACATTTAATATCCACGCAACAGTAAAAAATACTGACTTCCTAAAATCGGAATTACTCTCAAAATCCCCCCAAAAACCGTAGATTATCCTGAAAAAGCACCCCTAGGACGAAAATTAAGTCTCAATTACAGGTATCATGTAAAAAATATTCCCTAACCTGTGGTTATTTAGCTGTTTGGCTGAAAGGGGTGAGGACGAGTAGCTAAATGGATTTTTAAGTGGCGCTACTGTCCAACAGTGATTTATTGTAAGAACAACGACTTTGTGTTTGGTTAGTGTGGAGAGGGATCCCCATTTTTTTTTAAATTGGCTCTCTATATTTGTCTGTAAATGTACAAATGTAAATTACGTTGCGTTCAATGAACTGTACTAAAATGTTTTAATCGCTGTACTTGATCTTTGAATATGATACATTTTGACCATGATCTGTTACCATCTTGACCAAAACATGTCATTGTAGGTCATGTCATTTACAATAACATGTTTTCCAGATTTAGCAGTGGTTGGTTGCCACCCTGAGTCCATCCCTAAGGCCATCATAAAAAAGCACTGTAGTTGTTTTAACCCGATAGATAAACTTTACGTAAGTTGGGTCATAAAGTAGAATCATTATGTCGAGGAAGTTGAAGATATACTTTCTCGCCTCCTTGCCCTTGCCCCCCGATATCTAGTTCGTGCTCCTTAGGAGTTGAATGTCCAGAACAGAGTACGTTCTGTCGACATCGCGGTTGAAGAACTTCCATTACGGTTATTTAGACAAAAGTGCACTTATTCTATTCTTTGTGATAAATGCAAACACTTCCATGAGCACATATAGCGCATATAGCGTGGTACTTGAAATTGATTGATGATTTCCCATCGCGAAAAAAAAATTGTACTTGAAATTATAAAGATGGGGTAACGCTTCCAGTACATCATTGTTATTGGATGGGCATTTATTGAATTCCTATGAGTTACTGTAGTACAACGAGGATCCAGTCTCCCTCAGCTACCTTTTAAAGATTATGGTTTAACAGGTGACCGGGACTGATCAAATGTGGAAAATGAAGGACAGGAAATTACGGCACAGCTTCAGAAAAACCTATGTACAGCAATGGATTGCGTTAGCCTATAACGATTTATAGACTACAAAAGCCAAATAATGTTATAATACAGCATGTATCAGAAAGGTGTGGATATATTTTAAGGATTTGGTACAGACTCATCTGCCTAGCCTTTTCTTAACAAAGTTGGGGTCGGCTTTCAGTTTAACTGGATGCAGCTGAACGCAAGTATTTTACATAAAGCGACTGCCTATCTGACATCCACAAAACAATCAGTACTGGGTAATACGATACCCCTTGGTAAGACTGGTTGTCAGAGTTTTGGGCAGACAATCAAACTGAAAAACTTCATTATGGGACCAATATGGTAAACGCGTAAAAATATCAGCTGTCCCTTACATTTGGGTCCAGAAAATATATTTTCAGACCGTAATACATAGGGTTAGTAACAATCTGCGGTGCGCGTACTAACATGCTGGGGCGCGCACCGTTGATCGTGCGCTGCGCCCTGTCAACACGGTGGCGGCTGCCATAGATATATTCACCTATACACTGGGTGAGTTCACAAGGGCACGTACTGTGTAGCATGTAAGGTATAGTTAAGTATATGTTAAGTTACTTTGTCGCATTAGATTTATTATCTGTAATGGCAAAGGAAACATGTCATGTGACTAAAGTAATAAATTTTACATAACGTCTAGTATTAGTAGGTTACAGACACAAATCTACAATTAAAACACAAGTACTACTTACAAGTAGATTCAATAAGAACCCAACTGAAAAATTAAGTTATCCTCGAAAAAACATAAAATAAACAAAATCCCTCTCCACGCTCTCCAGCCTGCTCATCGCTTTTTTTTCGTCCGGACATACGCTGGAGGCTCGATTACTGCCGCCCCACAAATCTGTTAATCGCTTACAGCGCTTTTTTACCGCTGCAAGTTAATTTAACGCTTGTTTATGCGGTTCGCCGCATGAGGGCGCTAACGGTGTTCGCTGTTTTTTTTTGGTGGAGAGGAAAAATTGTTAGAAAAAGGGTGTGACTGTGGAGTTGAACTATATTGTGACAGAGAAAATGCATTTTTCAGAATGGTTCTATACACCATTTTTGTTCGTGGTCGTGAGGATTTTCGGTAAATCTACTTGCTGTGCAAAGGTTATCGGTGAGCTGATTCTGAAAATGGATCTCTACGACCGTTTGTGTAAGGAAACCGTTGCCATGGAGCAAGCAGACGAAATAAGGACTGTTTGAAAATAATACGGCACTGCAAGCAGGAGTAGTCCTTACGGTGGTCAGAATTTTTTTTTCCTGATAGCTCGCATATTTGGGTACCCTTAGTCCGTGAATAAAATGATCGTCGCACGAACATTCGACCGTCGCATTCATTTTGTTCAACTAACCGACCGCCAATGAGTGACGAACATGTAAACGTGAAAATCGCGTGATTCCGCGACCTATCACTTTGGTTAGGACGCTTGGTCAAACTAGCTTTCCTAGCAACGAGATACCCTTTTTTGAAAACCCTTTTGTGAAATTTCACCTTAAGACTTTCATACGAGTTCAAACACTATTTAAAAAAAGACAAAATTAAATCTTAAGCTACACTTTAAACATAAACAAATACCTATTCGAAATTTCTTAAATAGTTATCTTCCTACGTAAGACAACCTAGATACCTACATACTATTAGGTTCCAAGGTAACTAAGTTGACTCCTCGCTTAACCACCGCTATAACCTAGCCCATTCCAGTTGCCTAGTTTTCTACCTAGGTAGACTACAATCTTCGCGAAAATGCCTTATTCTATTAGGTGCTAAGTTTAGATGGTTTGAAGAAAATGTCTGAAGTTTTAGTGATGAAAAATAATAATAAAATTTAGGCAGATAACGACATAATGTCAGAACATAACGTAAGAAGATTTTTGTTACTCAATCACGCATATCACATTTATAGTAAAACATCTGACTAAATCTGTGGAACTGCCTCGTTGGTCTTGTAGACGTAAGCGCGACTGCTAGCATGAGGTGTTGAATTCGATTCCCAGGTCGGGCAAATTGTAATTGGATTTTTCTGTTGGGAATTTCTCAGAAGGCATGAAGTATGGATCAGTGCCCGGTTGATGGCAATAGGCTCGCCCCCTATTACGCGGGACTTAGACTGCGTATCCACCAGAGATGTGCGGAGGCAAGGGGAGGCGGAGCGAGGCTGTGGAACGGCGTGAGTGTTTCTACCAGAGATGTGCCAGGCGGCTGAGCGATGCGAAGATGCGTAGCGATGCTGTGAAACGGTGTGACGCGGTGCACAGATGAGCAGTATGAGGATGTGTGGCGGGCTCATTTCAGATGGAGCGGTAACCACACCATGTAGTGACTGCTATTTTTCACTCACGTCCGTCCCTAGCACACATCGCCGTTCCACTAGAACTGCGCTGAGCGAGGTCAGGTAAATGTAGTGATTCTATTAGTTCTTAACAAACACATTTCTCGCAATGCATCCATCGCACATCTCTGGTGCGAAACATAACTGGCGAACTGTGGGTGTACTATTAGGTGGACTTCTGCTAAACCCTTCGAGGATACCAGGTGTGATGTTGTGTTATGTATGTACGTAAACAAATGGAATAAATACACAATTTTATTATCTTCAAATCCATCTATCTACACAAAACTTCGACCAAGGAACCCATACAACAAGACATCAGTACATCGGATATTTAAATAATATGTTAATACTATGTTTGTGTTGCCCCCAAAAACTTTGCCGCCCCCGGCGATATTTCTTCATTCTACCCCCGACCCCCTGGGGGTGGAAAGGGGTATGCCCCCTACATTTTAATTAAATCTCTCCGCCAAACATGGGTAAGTAGAAGACGTTTTGGTATTTTCTTTGTGAAGCAGGTGAAAGTAAGGAATTTCGTCCCCTCTCATATACCTACCTATTGTATTTACTTGAGACGCTCTGGGTTTGTGATATTAAATTTTGGGCTGGGTTATTTATGTATTAAATATTATAACACATATTTTTTTTTACAAAATGGGTTGAGGCGCTAGAGAGCCTCATTTCTTTTTGTTCCTTCGTGATTTCTTTGTTTCGGCCTTTGACTAACAAATTTTTGTCTATAGGAGAGGCTAATTTGAACAGTTAAGCCGAAACTTAATTTGATAAAATTGGGGTTTGACTAGTCAGACCTAAATTTAGAGTAATATTGGATATTTTTTGAATCGGATAATGGCTTAATAATTTTTTTTTTCGCCTCCGAAATACGCAACGTCGTATCGGTTGAGACAGCGATACTGTAAAGTTGTTTTCTTAATAGCAACTTTAGCAGAATCTACCTCGCAGATATTCTCCTCATATTTGATGATAATGATTTCCGTTTATTTCCAACGAATGAATCTTCAATCAAATTAATAATTTTCTACATAAAATTCGTTTTTAAAGCTTCTTTATCCACATTTGCAGTCACAACATAGTTTACTGCACTCAAAACAATACTGCTTGTCCTTTTTTAAATAGCAGAGCGTGAACTCCAGTTATCTGACCGATATGAGACGTTAAGTGTCAACGGTCTAGATTACCGTTAAGATAACGTAAGAAGGTATTACAGTTTAGTTACATTGAGCGTGTGAAGCAGGGTTGACAAATCTATGGCACGAAGCTTGAATATTTAGACACGCTTGGGAAACGGAATAGGTGCTCTCTTCAACTTTCTCACGGGTAATTTGGTATTTCATTAACTTCGAAAAGGATTTTATTTACACATATAATATACATATTCTACTTGTACATATTTATTATCTTTTAAATAAAGTATTACATCACTTATAATTATTGTAACAGGCCGATATCTGTATATTGAAGATATTGAAAAAATATAAATATGGGGGATCTGTACAAGAGCAACAGAATCCAAAACAACACGTTTTTAGATTTTTTGTCTCTCTGTCTGTCTTTCTGTCTGTATGTTTGTACGCGCATCACTCAAAAACTACTGCATAGATTTGAACGCAGTTTCCACCGCTCTACTGCTTGATGCTTAACTTAAAATATAGGCTACATCTACACTAATATTATAAATAGGAAAAAAAAATTGTGTGTGTGTATATGTTTGTAATGAATAAACTCAAAAACTACTGTGCCGATTTAAAAATTCTTTCACCATTGGAAAGCTAAATTCACCCTGAGTAACATAGGCACCCGTGCAAAGCCGGGACGAACCGCTAGTTATACATATATAGTTTTGGACCCGATAGGTGGCGTTGTGCGAAGCAAGGACGGGTCGCTAGTGAAAAAAGAAAATATGTAATCTAAGTTAGAACGATCTTGTTTCGTACAGTCTAAACTACTGGACTAATGTTAAAAATGAGATTAGGTAAAATTACTTTGAGAAATAAAACAAGAACCACACTCACTGCGGAATCTACTCGAGCCGATCACGCCTTGCTACGTTTATCGCATGTAGTTCGGTGCGATGTACTCGCGTCGTCCGATCTGCTGGGCGTCTACTCTCTAAGCACGAAACCCGTAGTTTCGACCGAAGTTACGGGCGTTTCCTACTCCCTAGCAACGACGGACATAAGATTAGTTCGAGGCCTCAACTAAGAATAAATGACAACTCGATTTGACAGTTGTCCCTACTCCCGATGTGTTTTTGCCCGTCCGCGGTCCGAAAAGTTGAGTTTGGCACTTGTTAAGACGGATCGTTATGTCATTTGCACGTAACACACCCTTTGATTCGACATTAAAAAAGTTATCGTGCTATCGATGAATGTTTAAGTTTTTTTAGAAAATCAATACAATGGCTGTTTTTTTAATGCTCGAAGAAGCTCTACAAGAAGAGCGGAGCCGACGCCGATTCTACTGGCGCCAAAACTTACGCGTGGCGCTGAAACGAGGCGAATGACATCTTTTTAGTTTTTATTGTATGGACATATTAATATCTAAACCTCTTCTTGTCGGGCTCAAGTCTATATTGTGTCTATGAGTGGGGCAATTTTCGTGGTTCATTAATTATATCAATGGCTTTACTCACATAGATAATAATTACTTCGAAGTATTTCTGGACTTAGGACTTAAGACTCCGCTTTGCTTCCAAGCTAAGTGGTGCTTTCTCGAAACCACACACATACATATCATATTCACATCACGCCTGTAATCCCCGAAGGGGACAGCAGTGTACCTAACAGTGCAATATTTCGCCAGTTACGTTAAAATCCCATGTAATAGGGAGCGAGCCTATTTCCATCAACCGTGCACAGATCCAGACTCCGTGATTGTTACTGAGAAATTCCTGATGGAAAAACTTAATAACACTTTGTCCGACCCGGGAATCGAACCCGAGGAGCTCTTGCTCAGCATTCGCGCTTATGACCACTAGACCAACGAGGCAGTAAACAACATACATTACGTTGTTAAAACATTAACAAAATAACCCAATAAAGTTAACTGTTCTACTCTTAATATAAGACATGATTCTGTAACCTCAGCAGTTGAGCGTTCCATTGGGAACAAACATAATCTCGCAGTTCAGTATAATGCTAACACCATAAATATTATATCGTTACGAAATTATAGAGCAGGATTTTGCAATACACCTTGTAAGAGAATTTAAGCAGAATTATAATATCCCCAACATCTTTCCAAATTTATGGATAGTTTGTAGGAACTTACATAATTATCTGCACGATTGTATGCCATCTTAATTGTCCATACTTACTAATATTATAAATGCGAGAGTCTCTCTCTTTTGTATGTTTGTTTGTTACCTTTTCACGACTAAACGGCTGATTGGATCGTAGTGTTTGGCAAGGAGATAGATTATATCTTGGGGAAGGACATAAGCTTTTTTTCTCATACTTACACATCAAAATTTCCACGCGAACAAAGACGCGGGAATCAGCTAGTACTCTGATAAATGCGAAAGTTTGTGAAGATGTTTGGATGGATGTTTGTTACTCTTTCACGCAAAAACTACGGACCGAATTGGGATGAAATTTGGCACACATATAGTTTATAACCTGGATTAGCACATAGGGTACCTAGACCTACTGTTTATTCCGGTAGTACGATCCATTCGGACAATTACCGAACTCCACGCGCGCGAAGCCGCGCGCTAGGTTAATAAAAGATGCCTCAGGAATTATCTTAGGTAGATTGGCAGTAGGTATCTTTCTGTCGGCCACACCAATTACTTAAGCATGGTGATTTCTCATCATTAGCATATCAGTTCACTGCTGGACATAGGCTTCCTCCAAGTATCACCACTTCGACTGATCCAGTGCTGCTCGCATTCAACAGATTCCCGCTGCCTCCACCAGGGCATCGATCCATCTTGTGGAAAGATCATTAGGTACAGGGTACTAATACATTGCTGACCGGCACTTGTTTTTCCCATCATTGCGATCATTTTTTTTTCTAGACCATACCTGGGAACCTTCTAGTTATGGAGATATTGAGGGTTAAAGTTATAAATTTTTCAAAGGTTTTTTTTAATACAAATTTTAAATGTACGTACGTACGTGTGTGTGTGTGTGTTGTGTATGTGTGTGTGTGTGTGTGTAATTTACTTTAAATACCTCCACGAACCCCGTACTATTCAATGCATCGGTACAATGTTTTGAGTGCGTTACATTGAGTCCTACCGTAAAATAATAATAATAATAATAATAAAACGAGATGTTCGACCCCAAAAAAAAAAATTCTTGCGTACAGTTTAGTTTACGTAGTTTTGTGCAGCATGTACAGAATGCTTGGTTGACGTCTTCGTGAAGGGTCCGTTTACACCTTGTTTAGGAAGATATTCATTCAGCAACTACCCAACTATAATGTAATGGGACGATTCTTTACACAGATAAAATAATATAGGCAAATGACACTCTAGTAAGAATTTTTCTTCTCTCATGCTCCTAGTAAGGGCACAAATTAGAATCTAGTCAGTATTGTGACAAAATGTTGAGTACCTTAAACCCAAGACTAGACTGCAATAAACCAATTAATTTCAACTACCAAAACCACCTACCTTTCTGCTCACCATCCTACACAAAAACTTAATTAACCCTCACAAGTACCAACATACCTATTTCCTTATAATTAAATCTCTCAACATGTAGACTTTAATAAATTTATAAATTTCGCCTCGGAGAGTGCTTTCTTACAAAGAGGGAGTAATTTGGCACGCACACAAGCATGTGTCCTGTGTATAAATACACACAAACACACGTGCTATGTGTATGAACACACACATAGACACGTGTGCAATTTAAGATGAATAATTATGTGGCAGTACCGCCTTGCTACGTTGAGGAAACGTGGATAGAGAAAAGGGGATAAGACGGAGAATATTTTCTTGGTTTATGACTTAATCAAGATGTTTTGGTGTTGCTGTGTGTATCCATGATTGTTTGTTTCGTGCCAAAAACGACGGTCCTAATCTAATTCAATGTCTGAGTGAATAAAGAATCAGATAAAACATATGAGCTAAAAGCCACAAATATGGATATACCTTGATAACGCAAGAGTACCTACTTCGCGTGCCCGGCTTGAGCATTTTATGCTAAACGTGGCTTCTGTCGCAGCAAGCTAATTTGTTTAAAACAACAACGTTACAACTCAAGAACTTAATTCTAGACATTTAAAAAACAAAACGTAGTGTATGTAGTCATAAAATGGCACGCTTGGTTTTCATACGGATCGTGGTACTTGCGTTACCTAGGTATAATCTATATCTGTGGTAAAAGCTGACTAATCTTCTTAGAATGTCCTTATTCTTTTGAAGTCCTGGTTTGATTTGACATGTCATCCCTTCGTATTTAGTTGTACATATTGTAATTAAGTTAGTTTTAATGTTTTGTTGCCTAGATTTACTTTATTTTAAAATTTTCCCCTCCTAATTAAATTATGCAATGTAAAGTGATGGCCTGAAACACAGGTTTAAATAAACCTAGATCAGGCAGGTCGCTACCTAACATTTGATTTCGTCATTGTCGTAACTTGCAACAGTTATATTTATTTTAGTTATAGTTTACATAAAAGCACTAATTATACATTTGTTTAGAAATAACACTACTACTACTGCACATAAATGTACACTTTTGTAATACCTACTTTTTTAAAATAAATTATTCTTATTCTTTCTTATTCCTATTATATTCATAATTCTATGAAACAAATGGCCGCTTGCCCTCCAGATGAAAAGGAAAAAAAATAGTACAGATGCCAGCACATCAAGCTACCCGAAACTGTCTCCCAAACAACCTTGAACCTACTGCTTTAGCGACAAAGTAGAAAATCTATTAAAGAAATTTGACAGATTGTAGTAGCTTGATGTCTGAACCAAGACCGTTGCCATTATGGGAAAATAACGAAACTTTTTGTTTTTCGATATGTTACCGGAACAAACAGAAAGACCGACAGACAAGAATTAAAACTAAAAGTTTTTTTGTTATATGTACCGTATATAGGTACTTTCATGTGCATTCAGTAAAAAGCTGTTTTTTTTTAAATTACAAACAGACACTTAAATTTTATTTATTTGTATGTACGAGTTATAGACAGATAAATAAGTATTTAGAGGATCAATTACATATTTTTACCACGTCACATACTTTAAACAAGGACATAGCAATGCTTCTTGACCAACCCAGCAGCTTTCAGAAAAAGCATCCAACAAGATACTACCTAAGTCAACACCAAAAAAAAATACCGCCACATCCACACTATTCCCCAACTTCCTCAAGCGCCGTACCCTAAGAAAACACATACTACACTTATTTATCTACGGCCCCCACTCTTTATGAAAGGAATGATTAATGTCTGCCGGCATTAGGGCTCTAACGAACCCCCTTCCCCCCACTTCTAATTATTATTCGCACTTATAAGAGTTTGGAGATAACCCCCCGAGATAATGGCGCCTTTGTTGTTTTGATAATTTTATTTGAGCATCTGAAGATGGTTTGGAGTTTTATGGTGGGGGATGGAGGGTTATGGGTTTTATGTACTATTCTGATTATTTACTTATTTTGTAGGTGACATCTTAAGGCTGATTGTAAAGATGATGCATGCGTCAACGAACTTAAAATAACAAGCGATATAGAAATACACTACTCTTTATCTTTATCTTCAACAAGTATTAAACCTGCACAAATAGGTCACACCATTTTTTAGGTCGTTCTGGAACCGAATACCATTAACTCGATCGAAAGAATAAATTTAATGTTTTTTTTTTGTGAAATAATGAGAATCGATCGATGAATGAATTTTTCAATGGCTATCGTTCGCATGTGTTGCCGATCGTCGATACGTTTTACACACACATATGCATTTGAGTCTCATTATTTCACAAAAAAAAAACATAAAATTTATTCTTCCGTGTTTTTTTTTGTTACTTTTTGAAAAAAATTGTCCCAATCGTTTCGAGTTCGATGATCGAGTTCATGGTATTCGGCTCCAGAACGACCTAAAAATAAGGTGTATAATAATATACACGCTTAAATTGTGAACTTGTGAGTTATGTTGTCCGATTTCATTATTAATTTGCTGTATCCCAATTATGTTAGGGAAGGCTTTCAGTCTTAAACTGAATATCAGTATTTTGCATGAGCGTCAAAATCAAATCAAAATATTTTTATTTCACATAGGCCTTTATGGGCACTTATGAAACGTCGACAAAAAGGTGCACGGTTCGGGTTGGTCGTTTCTTAAGGAGAAGAACCGGCAAGAAACTCCATGCTTACTCTTTCATGGTTGCTCTCACCTTCGAAAGTTTATTCTTTATACATCTATACAAATAAATAAAATTGAAGTGTTTGTTATTTCAAATTAACAGCTTTTTACTGAATACATTATGAAAGTATTTACGAGACTTTTATAACAATAAAACACATTTTTTTAAATTTTTGTTCTGACTAATCTCCGAAAGGGTTTTAACTTTTACCAATTTTGACGGGACTTTTACTGGGATATAGCTGATTTTATTAGGAGTAACTTAGCTAGCTTAGCTAGTTGTAATTAAAAACGGCGTAATAATATTTAATTTAATGAGGAATCATCATCGATCTAACCGGTCAACAGCATAGTACGTCGTTAGACATCATATAAAGACATCTGCAGCACTAAGAGCTTTTCCATTGCTAGCCTCAGATACCATATAGAAATGTCTTATTTATACACCTGTTATTTCTCTGGTACATGAAGAAATATACTTGTGTAGTTTATATGTTGGTGTGTAGTTCTTCCTCGGACGTGCTTTGTGTCACAGGAAATTCTACCACTACATACCTTTATTGTAACGGGTTGAAAAAGCGTTAACGAAGCCAAGAGTCAATTAGTTGTCTTCGTCTTTTTGATGACGTTTTGTACTGGAGCATATCTGGGAACCTTTTGATTAAGGAGATATTGAAACTCAATGTTCTTAAATTTTTGGATATGTTCATACGTGATACATAAACTTACGCTATTTTCTCTTTAGGGTAGGCAGAAACTACAGAACACCTGCTACGATTCTTACATATTTGTATATTTATTCACAAAAACAAGTTTTAAATGTTGTAAAATTAACTATTAACTATATTAACTTTTAGGTACGGATTGTATGTACAGGGTCAGCATGTACTCGTATCAAGTACAATGTTTTTAGAGCATTAAATTGCCGCACAAATACTGATATTTTGCACTAAAAATAAAAATCATTCCCCAGCAATTGTTTTTCCTCTAAGATACAAAAAAAAAAACAAAAAAAAATGTTTTATATGTCATACAATTGTTTTACAGCACAAAATTGAGGCAGCCCCGGTAAGTTAAATGGATACCTACTTGTGATGGGGTTACCTCGCAGCTTCCCGTGGGTTACAATCTACAATGTTGAGACATAATTAAAAAGGAAAGAAAAAGTGTAGGATTGTTAATTGTGAAATTTATTATTATAGCATGTTCAGGTATGTGTAGTATAATAATGTAGTAAGTTACTTGTTCGATGTACAAAATGCGTGGATAACGACTATAATAGTGATGGGATTTTTTCTACACCCTATATTCTGTCTTACTTCTTCCCAAAACCGTCCGGAAATACAAAAAAAAATAACATATCTCCAGCGAAAGATCATCAACTACACACTCACACATAGAAAAACGGCAACAACTTACCCTTTACCCTTCACACCTATACTGGGATATAAGACGGACCTTACCATGACGTGCCAAAATCCATTTACTTCGACATTTTCCTTTCTTAATCCAACCTTTGTAACACAATGGATGTGTGTGTGCCGTAGACGTGGCGTTGAGTACGTAGAAAACGTTTTTTGCTAGTGAAAAGGCCTCCTTCGTCGTTAATTACATGTCTGAGAAAATTGGGTACAGGGTGTTCTATGAATAGGGGGGAGAAGGGTATTGATGGAAGGTTTTGTGTTGTTAGGTAAAGAACCTGGTTTTGTCGGGGTGAAAAGTAGTTTTGAATTACTTGTACTGGATTTTTTTTTTAGTAACAGTGCCAATGTTACGGGATAAGCTTTCTTTGTTACCTAGTACTACTTTGATCTTTATGAGAGGTATTACTAAGGTCGTGGGTAAATAATAACAGTCGCTCGGGTCGATCTTTAGGTTAAGCCGTGCTTGCCTAGGTTGGTCTGTGGATGGGTGACCGCCCATTACGTACCGAGTTTCCTCCGTGCCTCGGAGAATACGTTAAGCCGTTGGTCCCGGCTGTCATTTGTAGATCTTTGACAGTCTTTACAGGTGTGGCCCGAAAGTCTGACAACCAGTCTTACCAAAGATATCGTATTACCTAGTACCAACTGGATTGTGGAAGTCAGATAGGCAGTCGCTCCATGTAAAATACTGGTATTCAGCTGCATCAGTTGGGAAAAGGCTAGGCAGATGATGACTAAGGTACAGACCTCCGAATGTGTCTTCTTTTTAGCGTTTCGATGAAAGTTTAAATTAAGTCAGCCCAAAATATGGCGATAAGTCTGGCACTGTCACTAGCGAATGTGTTATAATGATAATAGTAGAAATACTGCTATACTATTTTTTTATGAAAATTAAAAATAATTTTATCAAACTCCATTACTCTATCAGTCAAATCAATTTTGATTATTAATTCAAATAACTTTTACTAAAAGTGACTACAAAAATAAGATAGATGGTTTTAATCTATTTTCACCTTTTAAATTCCATTTCCCGGCGGCATCACGAATTGCGAAAAAAGAGAAAAAATGTTGAAATTAGCTCTCCAGCGAATAGTTGAGAAGTTAGTTAAAAACTATGTTTAAACTGCGCTGTCGGATTTTTTTAATTAACGAGGACATAGTTAATTCAAAAATGTTTGTTGGAAATAGGAATTAATGTTGGATTTTTTACAGCAAAAATGCAGCTCTAGCACTACGGAAACAATAATTATGTAGAACGAATGGCGTGGTCCATTATATGCTCCGTTTTGATTCAGTTTAAAATGTTTTTGCCTTGCAGTCGTACGATTTTAATCGGCATTTAAACGCACCTACCATTCACAAAATCTGAAACCGTTCCGCAGATTTCTATTAGTATTGGACTGCATGTGAGGCGTGTGTGTAATGCCAATGTGTTTTATTCATGGTTTTTGAATGTTGTATGTGGATGTGGATTTCTATCCGGAAAATAATGATTTCGTTTCATTGTCTAGTTCTTCAATATATTTAAGCTCTTTTCCTCTTTTTTTGATTAATTTTTATATGTTAGTACCTAACAAAGCCTGAAATAGAAAAGTTATTGGCCAAACGAAAGTTACAGATCGATTGATATTTTAGAGTATGCTTAGGTGCCTGCCACAGTCAGTTCGTTATGGCTAATTATATTAAAACAATTATTAAATACCTAAGTAAATGATTTTTGTTGCCATTAGGATAAAAAGGATAAACTTAAACCCACACCTAAAATACCTACTCTAAATTACCTCTACAAACAATCTTCTCAAAAACACAACACGCTGTAGCTACCCACAAAATTCGTCTAAGAAAACGTAGGCCGGGTTCTGCAGCAATTTATCACGAGTCAAGTTATATTAATGTGGATAAATGGGGCGTTCGCGGGGCTATGGGGCGAAAGGGGTGAAGGCGGGGTGAAGCGAGGGGTGGCGTGGACTGGGGAACGTCTTGGCGATTAGTTTTTTGTTTAGGTATTTACTTGAGTTTTAAGACGGTTTTGAAGAAAAGTAAATGTACAGATCTGATATATGAACGTAGATGAAGCCAAAGAAGTAGGTACCTATGGTATGGAACATAGCAGGTCATGGGCATGGTAGTTCTGGCGATGCTTACCCCAATGGGAAAAAGCTTGACGTTTTTAAAAGTGTTAAGATTAAAATAACCAGTACCTCGCGATGATTATACCCAGTTAACTTTGGACCGAAGAACTGTTTTATGCGCGTTTCGGGGTGAAACAGAATGACTGACATTATTGTCGACCCCTGACCTATTAACGTTCCAAGATACTGTAACGAATTCGTTCGGTCAACTTCAAGATTTCTCAATGTCGATTTTATATTTTTGTGTTAAATCAATTATTATTGTTTGGTTTAACAGTTTTCACTAAAATAAAACCGAACAACGTCTAGTTAGGCCAAACGTTAGCAGTTTTATAACCAACCACTCCCGTCCACAATTTTATTTCCATGGTCCAATGGTTCTGGGTTCGATTCTTAGGTCGGGCAGTGTTATTGGATTTTTCCATCAGGAATTTCTCAATAGCAGCCACGGAGTGCGCACAAGCGTGATTTTATGTAATTTTTAAAGCTGACATTTAAAAATTTGGGACGTTATTATGATCAGTTCGAAAAAATAATGGGCAGACATTTTATTTTTCGGCGGTTAGTAAATTAGTGCGACAGTAAAACTTGAACAGTAATAAAAAACAATTGGCCAGTTATTTCATCCTACATTATCTATAGCCATCGCCTTGTTGACTATAGACAAAAATACTGGTTTTTTGTCACCTAGTGTTTGTGAAAACGATTCAAAAGTTACTCCTCTTAGAATAGAACATTCTGTAAATTCCAAACAAATTAAAAAATAATTGAAAGACCTTTTAAACTCCAGATATTTCTCATTGAAATCGAATTGAACCAATCTGAAGACAAAGTAGTTAAGTTTTAAGACGTTTTCTTTGAAGATAGAACATTTAATTCTACTTAAATGAATAGAAATCGTTTGTGAAGTTTCTGCCGTAAGGAATTGGGGTGTGTAATTGAGCTTGAAAGCGATGACCTAGCAATACTTATTGGGAATATATACTTACTTATGTACTTGTACGGTGACATGCTTAAATGTTTATGTACTGAGGAGCTTTGGCCATCGGTTAGGGGGGCCGAACTCTTTGTCTAGTAGGTCTCTATATAATATATCTATATTTATCAGTCTGTTATGTGGCTGGGTTTAGGATAACCCCATAATATGTATAGTAATTTGTGAGTAAAAACTCACAAATTACTATACATATTATTGGGACTATCTTGTTGTTCTAGTGTCGCAAGCGCGACAGATGAGCATGAGGTTCTGGGTTCAGTTCTCGGGTCGGGCAAGGTGTTATTAGGTTTTTCCATCAGGGATTTCTCAGTAGCAGCCACGGAGTCTGGATTTATGCCCGGTTAATGGCAAACGGCTCGCCGCCCTATTGCGAAACGTCTGTGTACTATTAGGTACACCTCTGCCTAACCCTTTGGGGATTATGTGTCTTTGTAATTGATGTAGAACAAAAATAGACTATTGTTATTTTTTTGATATGTAACTTATCAAAAAATATAGATAAAAAGCTAGTTCTAGGGTTTTAAGGTCAGATAATAAAACACGTAGGTATTAAAATAATTTATTTATTTTTATATATTTATCACATAACACATACATATTTTAATGGCATAAGTTTCAAAAATTCGAAAGTTGCTTATTTCTTGCCTGTTATACAGTCGTACCTACGAAGCTTATTATTGCGTTTTGTGTCACATCAGCTGTCACTTGCATTTTCACGACTTTTTATTCACATCAAAACTGGCAAAATTAATTTAAAGTTTATAATAATTATGGTATCATATTTAGGATAGCCTGCGGAGTGTGCAAACCCACTTTGTGGCATCTTCGTCCAGTGCAAACTGACATAGGGTCAGTATGTAAAAAAAAATTACAATTGATGAAATAACTATTTCCTTTCTCAGATCACTTAGGTACTTAAGCCTAATAAATAAATTTGTGCCAAATTAAGCCATGCAATTTTAAGATTTCTAATTATTATGTTTTTCCAAGCTACTGACGCTCCAAAAAATTTTTACAATCATTAGAGTTCACATATTCAATATCAGAAATGCACGTCGTGGATTAATTCGACACAAAATATTTTCAACAACAGATATCAGTGCCTACTCTAAAACGCGTAACACCTATTTAACCTATTGTAATATTCTTTTAGAGCTAGCTGGGCCACGTATTAGGTACTGGTTAAATATTAGGATTCTCGTGGATAGAGATGACACAAAATGCCTATGTGTATCAATTACTACTTCGTTATTATCAGGAAAGTAAAATTTTCATCTCTAATTTTCTTTTCCTCTAATACTGATCGAAAATACAAATATCTAAAGTTCTACCTAGGCTGACACAAACTAATGTACTAGTTTGAGTAAATGGTCCTGAAACTATATACGAAACATAAACAACTTTAATATTTTTGAAACCTCCGAACCTAGCGCTGTCGGTCTATATTTTACATTCGGTTTTTATAAAAAGTTATAACAACGAATAAAGTTATAACTTTAATCACAGCAACGAATAAATCTTTGTCTTATAAAATAACACAATATTAATTACAATTTTCTTTTATAATACATAACAGAAACTCCCTAATGAACCTATTACACTGTTGATCTAAGTTATACTCCTATATCCATGATAACAATAGCGTCATAAATATTAACGCTGTCAATACGCGTATATAGCGGGAACTTATCTGCTAGATATTATATAAACGCCTCAGGGTGGCGAGGCGAGGAATTTTGTGGGGACTGTAGATTGGGTTGGAGAAAATGCTGCGTTTTTGAGAGAGAAAAAAACGCCTTTGTTTCTTTTCTTTTGTAAACATCGAGATGAGATGTTAGTGGATTTTTGGTGATTTTGTGACGTCTTACGTCATCGCGTGTATACATCAGGTATCAGGTATACTTATAATTTATATGGTATATTTATAAGTGTGGCATCAGAAAAGAGACAATGGTTCTAGGAGTCTTCTAGTTGAAGCTGTCTTGAGATGGAGCTGTCAACGCTGGTGCTGTCACAATTATCTGAAAAAAAAAAAAACAAACAATAAAACACTTTTAATAACGCACACATTTAAAGAGTAAACAGTTGCAATAAAAAAGCTGTGAAAAATATTTCAAGAAACTGCTGCAGTTTTAATCGACAAACTCTTCAAAGTCATTGAATTGATTTTAGTTTCCCATTTGCAATCGTTCTCCCATCCCAGTTATTCCCAATTAAATATCCTAATCCTAATCGCAGCGTCTACAAAGCAAGTATACAACCCCCTTAGAGTTCGCCGTAATGAGCCCTGGCACAACTTTCTGCAGAGCCGCGAAAGTAGCACGGAAAACTTTAACAGCGTCTTCGTTATATACTGCGCTCGATTAGACTTGATACTTTTGATTAATTTATGGTTGGTAGGTAATTAGTTATTTGAACATGGGATGGAAGAATAAAATTCTTATGAGTGACAACAGTTATGTAAAATCTACTGCGATTCAGTGGTAGCACTTGCACTACTTGCACTTGAGACAACCGCGCTTGCTGCTACGGCATAAACGCGCTTACTGCTACGACATAAAGGCGCTGTGACAATGTCAAATTATTACGACTAACGAGGTACCTATAGCTGACTGTAAAGGTGATTACTATTCTCAACGCGCAAGACTTCTAGATTTTTTAAATATTTTTTTAAACTAGCCACATTTTATTGTGCAATGGGGAAAGAAGATAAGTGATAAATAAAGAAGTATGAGAATACATGCAATTTTATGAGCTATGACGTCCAGTTAACTGATGACGTTCATTTCAAGAATTGTTTTCGTTATTTATCTTTTCAACACATTCTTTAAATTTTTTTAAATATTTCTTAAAATATACGTTTCTTAAAAATATATACATATTGTTTAAAAATAAATACATATTTTTTTAAATAGTAATAATATTCACATATTAAAAATAGCGAGAGCATAGACTTATTGAAATAACTGTATGACATTGTTAACTTCCTTGATACCATTAAATGAGAACATTCGTACATCTCAGAATTTCATGTTACTTTCCCACACTATCTATTCCATTCTCATCTACATCACAAATAAACCAAAACCTGATTTGACCTTAACACGATAATCTTACAAAATTAGCACACTGGGCTACCCCAACCCTCTTAGACCAACCCTTTCCCACGCGCTGACCACTGTCCGGCAACGTCTTGGGGTCAAAACGACCCTTCCATTGTTATGTTAAAAACCTGTTCCTTTGAAGAAAATAACTGTTATTTCTAGAAAAACTTGTTTTTGTTCCCACACTGGACTTGAGTTTGTCTTTTATGATAATTCAAGTATTGTTTAATGAAGGGTTGTACTGACCAGGAGGCTAAAACTTGTTATCATTGAATGTCTATACAAATGTTGCCCTTTGATATTTTCATCCTAATCCTAACTAATATTTTAAATGCGAAAGTAAATTTGTTTTTTATCTTTCCACGAAAACCACTGCACCGATCATTCTGAAATTTTGTATATACGTTTTCAGGTGTACAGAAACGAATCCCGAAAAAAAGTACTGTTCCCGAGGAAAACAACAATAACGTTCTTATGATAATAGATGGCGTTAAGTGTTTTTCTAATAATTATTTCTCAATAACTCGAAGTGATTGCTAAATTCTAAATTAACGCGAGCGAAGCCACGGGCAAAAGCTAATACTTTTATAAATCAAATGTTGTGTCAGGGTAAGTCTTCGGACAGATATGATGATAACAGAATCCTTTAGTAAGTATATCAATACTTATATTTGTAGGCTTTTGTAAAAATTAATTCGGTATCAAGATGAAGACGCGGCTTATCCTGCATTTAGCTTCCGTAACAGATTTTTTTTCTATCTCTTTTCTCGCGCCACTTCGAGCCAGCGTTTCTTTAACGATAGATAATAATATAATAAATCATCACCAGTCCATAAAAATAAACATTAAAAAAAAACCTAAAAACATACCAGAACATGATATATTTCAGTATTCAGAGGGTTCAGTTGGATGACTACACTGTCATCAATCGTATGTCAGGATACACCGCGTGTTGGATTTAATGCTTCTTCTGCATCTTGCTCTTCCCACACTCAAAGACTCGCCATAGGCTCCATCTGAATAGCAGCGCTGTAACAGATACAAAAGCACACTTTAAAACCGACCATTACGTAACAGCAAGTATCAAGACTCCACACACCGCCTACAGCGCGCCTGAGATAAATTTTGGAGCGTCAGTGAAATTTTAATAACTAATTTTCTTGTAGGACTTGCTCGCGATCCCGATCCCGCTTGCAACCGAAAATATACGGAGAATAACATACGTATAGGCAGATTGTATACACTCGTCAGTCAATTTACATGAATTTGAACATTATTTTGATGGTGTGAAGAGTCAAGAGGGGGAGTTTGATTGTGCTGTTTTCTTGATGAGAAGGCAATGATGATACCTACTTGATATTTTTTTCATCTGAGCAATGGTGATAGTAGAGGATCTGACTACTAAATGTGCTCGATGCTAGCCCCAGAAGCTTGAGTTAGACTCATTATAGATACTGAAAACTTCCTACTAAAATCTTCTCCTAGGACTGTAGTTGTATGAAGAACAGAGAAAAAGGCTGAAAAATTATGGGTTGAGTTAAGATTTTGGACTCTACCAAACTGTCAGCTTGTTTACACATAAGTTTAACAAAAGACCTGATGAATTCGCTACGAATATCTTGGGAAACGTATTATTATTGTCAAAAAATTGTTTACATTTAATATATACCTACTTTTTTAAAGAATTTGTAAACGATAATAAAGGCACCCTGACTACTCGAAATTGTATTCCTTTGAATAAATATTTAACGTAATATTTGTGTGTAATTTTACGCCATAAACTTAAAAATCATTGTCTTGTATTTTAAAAGCGATGATGCTGGGCAACATGGGTGCATGCTTGTCTAGAAGTAACTAATTCGAGCCACAAAGACTCCTAGCAATCAACTTTTTAGTTCTCCAATAATTACTAAAACACAAGGAAGCGAAATAATCAACTATAATTAATTATAAATCAATTAAAAACTTACACTTGTGTGAATACGAATTTAAGGCTGCTAAACATAGAAAGACCAGCATAACTTGATCCTTTCCGCCCTTTAAAATGTATAGAAAATAAGTCCTTTTAATCCTGGGTTCTGTACTGGCTTGGAGTGTAGCGGGCGTTTCGCAAATTGCCTCGGGGGTGAGAGACAGGGGTGTAAGGGTGGAAAAGCGTGAAAATTACACAAGAAAATTTCACCATTCAGCATCTTTGTGTTTTCCTTCAAGATGGCGAACGGCGCGGTTAGGTAGGTGGAGCAGAGAGCTGTAAGTGTGTTCACTGAGAAATATGTCTTAGATTTTCTTCGACTAATCTCTTGTTTTGTGTCTATTATTTTGTGCCGCATTAGCCAGTAATAATAGCTAAGTTGAAACGTAATTTATGAAAAAAGGTGCATTCACTTTAGTAAAAAAAGTTTTGAGGATATTTGAATTACAATGTCGGTTTGAAAGAGCGATCCAATATTTTAACAGGCACGTCGTTAATAGTGGGTGACATTTACAAGGAAAAGGGATATTATTGCCCAGATTCTTGATGTTTTTTAGCATTGATCACTTTCTTAGCGTGTCGATAGCAATCTAAATTGCATCAGCCCAGAATTTCGCTACAAGTTTGGCACTTTTTGCAACCAAAAGAATCTATGCTAGAAATAACACAATGCTCCTTGCAAGTTACCAAACACACATAAAACACTTTGTGCCTAAATACAAGGGAAGGGTAGTACTTTCCCATGAATACTTTTACTACATTTGCCGGCTACACAAACAAACATAATATTCCTTTGTCACCATTTAAAACTAAAGTCCACAAAGTTCACTAGCGCCTCTATCCTCCACACTCGCTACAGGAAGTCGGCACAATGGGTGTAGTCGGCTTCTTTGATCATCACGTTAATTAATGTTTCTTGTATATTATGTTATGTACTTGTGCGAAAACGTCTACTTTCGTGGAATCATTGTTTTATCATTATTGTGGGCTGTTATTCGTGGTTGATCGGTAGACTTAGCTCACCTTATCTATGTAGTTTATTGTACTACAAATAAAGAAATAGAACAGCGGTAATTTTAAAATTTAAAACGACCGCTCATTGTATGCTTGCCTACAATGGGCGGCCGTTTTTTTTTTTGTTATGTGTGAAAATTTGTGAGAATGGATGTTTGTTACTCTTTCACGCAAATACTACGAAACGGATTTCAATGAAATTTGGCACACAGATAGTTTATAACCGAATTAACACGTACACACTTTTTATTCCGGTAGTATGATCCCGTGGGACAACTACCGATCTCCACGCGGGCTAGCAGACTATACTTTAGAAAGGGTTACTACAACGTAATAGAAATGAATTATTTGTGTTTCAATGCTGGGACTAGTTTACCATTATCATCTGCCTAGACTTGCTCAAGTATGTTAGGGAATACCAGCCTATAACTTGCATAGAGCGACTGCCTATCTGACCTCCATAGCCAGATACTGGGTCATACGGTACCCCTTGGTTTTCGGATTCTCGAGCTCACCGCTGAGTATAGGGTGCGATGCTGCATCAGGCATATAACATACATTACATATGACATATACATATACATTGATCCACTTGGTAGTTGTTGGATTATAAAGGTCATATTATGTCGTACGCCTGGACAGGTGGTCTCTTGATGTGTTAATTACCATACAAATAATATATATGTATAACACCTATAGAAGAAGAAGACATGCTGCACCGACCTCGAATAAATTGCGATAAGGGCAGCAGAATGACGGTGGTGATGATCTGTGTAACAGCTACTGAAGTAAGGATTTAAGTTCGAAATTATATCGTTCCATTCTATTTCAACCCTCCATTGGGTGGGTGTAAGTGACAAATAGTTATTCAATTAAAATTATTGAGCATACTCAGCTCACACTTGACTGGTTTTTGAATTCGACAGTTAGCGACATTGTTTAGATATTTTTTACTGTCTAAAATTAGAAATGTATTGTACTCATTATTATGATTGATATGATTTAAAAAAAAACCGGTTCTCTTTTCAAAATCATATCAATTTATCGGTCCGAACCAGTTAACCCTTCATTTTGATGACAAAAAGTTGGAAACTAGTAACTCGGCCATTTGGTCAACTAGACCCGTTACGTAACAAGTTTTAAGTGCTTTGAAAAGAACTGGTTTCGGTATCGGTATTATTGGTTTTTAGTTTCTAGTTTCTGTTGGTACTTGTTTTGTACCAGGTGTCTTTTGAATAGAAAGATATTCTACCAGTAGTAGTAATTGTATTTTGTGTGTACCAGTTTTGTCTATACTAATATTATAAAGAGATAAATACTGTTTGTAAGTTTGGGTGTTGGGGTTAATCTCCGGAACTAACAATCTATTCTATCAAAGTTCTTTCACTGGCAGAAAGCTAAATTATTCATGGGTGATAAAGGCTATAAATTATATTTATATTATGCTTATTAGCCGTGCTATCACAGTTTTTGCGGACGAAGTGCTAGTAAGATATATAATCTTTACAAAAGTCTAAGTCCGTTCCCGAAGAAAAGATTTGGTAATAAACCAAAACTTTTTCAAAAAATTGTGGCAGAATGAGGTTAATGAGCTTTTCTTCTGTTCAAGAATAAAGCGACAAAAAAGACATTCGATAATGGGGATAAAATGCCATAGCTATGCCCCACGCAAAAAAAGTAATGTTTCTCGACTCGGTTATTATTATTATTTATTATTATTATTTATTTATATTCAAAAAAAATGGTAGGTAGTCTTATAAACTAAGCCCCACAAAACCGGTTCTATTTATCTGACGAAGTCCTTTTTACCTAAAGACAAAAGACGCTAAAAGAAACAAAAGCCAATACCTATCTATACAACCCTGAAAAACTATCTGACATACACTATCGAACCGCTATCATGCCGAACAAAATCAGCGATACAAAAGCCCGGGGTGGCAAGTTACCCCACAAAGGCTGGGCAAATAAGCCATTAAAAGCGTTGCGACGGTACTGGGCTATAAAATCTCTGCTTCTTGCCCCCTTCCGCACCCTTGGGGTGGGGCAACACCCCCTCCCCTTCGCGATAAACTGCTTTTATGCCGTTCTCGTAGTATAATTAAAATGGTATGACATTTTCTGGAGTTAGATAAAATATCTAAGACGCAGTCGTAGGGTTGGTTTAGAGTCGTTTGTTATTTTGTTTGTGTTAATATTTTGTGTAATGTATGGGTATATTCATACTAAATGTGTCGATGTGGTGAGCATAAATCTTATTAAGACTAGCTATGAGTAGCATAAACTTATCAGTAAACGGAAAACTAACTTAACATAATTTTATAGACTTTAGTTAACTTTGCAAGCAAAAAATGGGAGGATTGTCTATAATTTTATCAACGGTTGTGATTATAAATATTATTATAGCTGGAATCGCACCTCATTTTATATGAAGATGACCCATCGCATACTTCAAGTGCAGCGGGTCACAGTATTTTTTTTGGATTAAAATGCGATACGCTGTGTCCCAATGTAACTTGGCTTTAGGAGACCCCATTATCAGCTGTTGACGTTTATCCCAGTTTTCACTGATATTAGGCATCATCTAAATTAAAGTTCACTTTTTGATTTTCAACCCTCAACAAAGCGCCGAGGATTGAAATTCCTATAGTACAATGTTATTTTAGCATCCATTTAGCTTCTAAAAACTGGTTTTACGGTCTGAAACAAAGAATCTCTTTTGAAGATTTAGTGTTATTTTAGGAATTACACATAACATCACGCCTGTAACTCCTGAAGGATAAGATAAGGCAGAGGTGTACCTAATAGTACACCCACATTTAACGAGTTTTGTTTCTAGGTCCCATGTAATAGGGCCCCCTATTTGAGCTTATTGCTATGAACGGGAAAAAAATTCAGCTTTCGTGGCTGCTACTGAGAAATTCCTGATGGCAAAACCCAATTACGGTTTACTCCCAGTAACGAACCCAGAACCTCATGCTCAGCAGTCGCGCCTACGACCACTTGACTAACGAGGCAGTCTTAAGAATTAAACTGTTAAAATGTATGATTTTATAGGTCTTCATTATTATTTTCTTTTAAAGATGTAACCTAGACGGTACAATAAACATGGTTAAGCTCGTTTTCTTAGAAATATCCTTGGAATAACGTCGTATGGGTTCTAGGAAATTCTGACACGCGATAAACAAATGCCTATGTACAACAAGTACCTATGTCAATATCTTGGGTTAAAATTTTCGCTTGTTCTCCTAGTTCATGCTAATGGTTGCGTGCACGGCGAGTGATAGAGATTTTGTGAGTTCAATTACAATAATTAATTATCGACAACGTTTTAGATTCGGTTTTGTTATTGGTATTCGAATTTAAATCTGGTAAATGGGTAGGAGCTCGTGTCTTAATAATAATAGCCGCTTGGATCGATATTTAGGGTAAGCCGTGCTTGCCTAGGCTGAACCATGGATGGGTGACCACGCATTACATACCCAGTTTCCTCCGTGCCTCGGCAAGCATGTTAAGCCGTTGGTCCTGGCTGTCACTTGTACATCATTGACAGTCGTTACAGGTAGTTAGTGGCCCGAAAGTCTGACAATCAGTCTTACCAAGGGGTACCGTATTACTTACCGGTACCGTTCTGGGCTGTGGAGGTCAGATAAGACAGTCGATCCATGTAAAATAATGGTATTCAGCTCCATCTGGTTAGACTGGAAGCCGACCCCAACATAGTTGGGAAAAGGCTTGGCAGATGATTAAATTGGTATCTAGCAACAAGCGTGCTGTCTTCTTACATGTGAAAATATTCCCACACAAAGTATTTAGTATGTAAAACAAATCTAGTCATCCCTGTAACAAGCATATTTATTACATACTCGTACAAAAAATATGGCTGCAACGAGTGAGTCCAAAAAAACGTTACGTAAAAAACCTTTGCAACGCTATGAATCCTCAACTGCTACGCCGTAGCACTCTCGTATTATTACGTAGCGCTTTCGTAGTATTTACGTAGCCGAATATAAAATCATACTTTTGAAACTTTATTTTAATTTTTAGTTTGCCTTGTGTATTTTCAAATGGGAATATTTTCGAGTGAAAAATTACATGAGCTTTTACAGGTTAAATGCTGTCTAACATAATTGATGTTTCTATAAATGCGTGAACGTGCCTTTTATCGAAAATGTAAACTTTATTTTAAAGGATAGGAGCTAGTCAATTATTTTTATTCAAAATTGTAACATTTCATTTACATTGGGGTTTTTGAAGAATCTAACGTAAGGTTTCCACTTCTGCTGCGGGACTGTTCGAAAGAGATACCGCGGCCCTGGAACATAAAGGGCCAATGAAGGAACATGGGTGGTTTTTAGTCAGTAAGAGTCTGACACTCCCTTCCGCTCCGCCCAGAGCGGGAGGAGTCATTTGATGATTTCCCACGCTCGAAAAAAAAAAAAAAAAAAACAAAAGGTTTCCACTTCTGGGTCAAATCACTTCTACTTTTTGAGACAGAGAGTGAGCTGTAGATAATCAAGCACGCGGGCCCTTTGTGAGATGGTAGATTGGAGGACACTTGCCCAGTGTTTATTATTGGACGTTCGTATGTCGATCGTAGATTATTTTTAAGGAACTGGCTGGGAGGAGCTCGTGTCTAAATAATAACAGCCGCTCGGATCAATCTTCAGGGTAAGCCGCGCTTGTCTAGGTCGGTCTGTCGATGGGTGTCCATCCATTACATACCGAGTGTATTTTGTGCCTCGGAAAGCACGTTAAGCCGTTGGTCCCGGCTGTCATTTGTAGATATTTGGCAGTTGTTACAGGTGGTCAGTGGCACGAAAGTCTGACAACCAGTCTTACCAAAGGGGTATTGTATTACGCAGCACTAACTAGTTTGTGGAGGTGAGGTAGGCAGTCGCTCCATGTAAAATACTGGTATTCAGCTGCATTCGGTTAGACTGGAAGCCGATCCGAACATAGTTGGGAATAGACTAGGCTGATGATGAAAGAATCTTAAAAAGCATCAGGTGAGTTTTTTCTTTTAAATAATTTAATAAAAATACCTTTTTCTATCCATTCCCGTCTGATATTGCCACTTCTATGACAAAAGTTGATTCTATTCTAACTCTTTGTCTAGGTTTCTTCTTCGCCAGTATCTCAACACATTTCATTCTTGCTCTTCTGCTTCAATTGTTTTGTACCTTGGAACCGTCGTGATCTGTAATTGAATTATTTTAAATGAATTTACGGAACTATTATTGTTGAAGCTATTTTTAACATGATATATCAGGCTCATTAACTTTACTATTATAACGAAGAGAGTTCAGCTATGAATAAATTTAATGTTTCACACATTGTGATTATTTCAAAAATATAATATTTTCAATGCCTACCAAAAATACTATTTGCAACTTACTACGAATTTCATGTTTTTAATTATCAGTGGTTTAATCAGTGTTGAAATGTGGGTGAATTATTAGATACACCTCTGCCGAACTCTTGGGGGATTACAGGCGTGATGTTATGTTATGTTATGATAATCAACGTTTTGTTGGGCAATGATTTAGATTTTTATGTTTATTTATTTAACAGTTTATGTACACACTATATACAGAAATGAAGAAAGGAGCAGAAAAATAGGTACAAAGGTGATGTTTATTTTTGGTGATGTTTGTCTGTTATAGATTATTATCATAAAACTTGTCGCAATAATTTTCATAACATATTTATTTAAAGGGTCTTTTTCATTTCTTTGTACAGTATAGTGTTATAAATATGTTGACTCGTAAACACGTTTAGTCTAGGAGTCACGATACCAGTATATTCGATACTCTGACTCCTCGACAATCCTTGCGAATTCCGATTCAAATTGCATTCGTATGGAATGGTAGTGTAGTGTGTAAATTGTTTACTGCTGTCGAGATTTTTTTAGGATTATTGAATTTATTTTGTACCTACATAGAAAAATCGCTATTTAAAGAATGATAAACAGGCGGTACGTGATATCTACTTAAAAATAATCAGATAGATACTTAATTATTTTAATTTAAAAATAACTAAATGGGTACTTGCAGCGTTTACAAAACTTTCAAAACAGGTAGGTAAAACGGCTTTTTTGGAAAACCCACAAACCTCGCATAAACATATTTTTTATTTATCTTCTGACTTTATCAATAAACGATACAAGCATAAGACTTTTTAAGTGTAAAAAATGTCACTGAAACCGCACCCCGACTCCTAAGATCGCCATAACAGAAACTTCCCTAGAAATTCGTAATCTTCAAACATTAAAACGGTAGAGAACAACCGCAAAATATAAAGACCCACAATAGACGCGACTAATCTCCTAAAATCAATACCTTTTTACCTCTAACCCCCGAAAATTTTCCAAACTACCTCCTTCACCCCCCTTTTCAATTTAAACGACAAAGTATTATTTAATTTTCGCCGTCTTTTCACCATTGTAAGGCACTGAGTGAGCGAGAGGGACAAGCTCCTGTACTTTACTAAGACATTGTCTATCTCGCTCTTGCTTTAGTATTTGTGGGGGTGAGAGGGAGACGGGTATACGCAAGACGATCGCTCTCCGTTTTCTTAATGACGTCATATAGATTTATAGATGTGTTTAGGGGGTGTTTCTCCGCCCAGCGGGGTGAAAGTTTTTACAGCCTCGCTTTATAGTGGGGTTTTTCTACGATGTTTTTTAGTAGTTGTTTTGTTTTTTTTACAGATGAATATTTAATGAGAATGAATAATATGTTATCTTGTTAGAACAGATGAGCTTGTAGTTTATTTTTTTGTAAAATGTTTAACCTGAAAATTAATGTTGTAGTTTTTAGTTGCTGAAATATGAAGCTCTCTATTGCTTTTGCAAGTTTGTTCTTGTTATTATTTCGAAAAAAGATGAAAAATGTATGATATTTTTTTTGCGATTTCCCACTGGTATTTCGAATAAACATTAATAACCAGTGTAAACAGTCTCAATTTTATTGAAATTTACTACATAACAAAATTAAATTATTGGTATGTAGAACATGTAGGCCTTAATACCCAATTACACACCTTAAAATTCAACCCTAAAAAACCTCAACTAATTCCAACCAACCTCTAATTAAAAAGAAATCGCCACGTTCCACATTTAAATTACGAACGGCATTACATTTATATTCAAGGCAAAGGCATGAAACGATTCAGCCAGCACCGTGCGTTCGAAATACGAAAAAGCCGATGTAAATCGCCTAATCTTGAGACCGCGCTCATGACGTATGTACGGCACGTCGCGTCGAATCGAAGTTCAAATTAGGAACGCCCGCCATCTTGGACATGGTACAGAGTAACCAAACCTTTTAGCAATTTGTGTGGAATTACACAGAGTACTCAAAAGTCAGAGGGTTAGCTTTTAGTCTGTGTGTTTAGAAGGTATGGTAGTTTGTACAGGAATTGTGAGGCAAATAGAGGAATCTTGGGCGCTTTAATCCAGCAATTACGCATTTTAATGGCTTTCGTTGGTGGCTCCGGTTTTAATATTCCGTTCCTTGTTTTACTGCTCAGCTTAGCTGCTTAGGCCGTACGGTATTAATGTATTTAGTTATTTTAATTGTAATCTCGGTAAGGTTTGATATTAAGAAGATGATTACTGAAAGGTTTGGTTTATCGAGGATTGTTGTAAAAGGCGCTTTTGTTTAGTTTAATAGAATGGCGTTGTGTGATTTTTATTAACATAAAGCCATGGGAGGTTTTAATTCTTCTTTGATATTTTTTTACTGTTATGAAAACCCTATCTAGGTAATTTTTTCATGAGTGATACCTATTACCACCACTGTTCTTAACCTAAATAAAACTAGTTTTTATAAAACCATTGCGTGAATGATTGTGTACTTGTGTACTCAACAATACACTAAACTTAAATACTACACTACTAAATGCTAGAATAGAAAACAAACATAAACCGCAATTCTTGTTACCATATTTTCCCAAGCATTAAAGTAAGTACCTATCATAAAGACTACAAAAAACATAAAGTAATTCCCAAACGCACTCAAAAACGGAACGCCAACATAGAAACAAAAGAACTACCAACATTTAAATTTTTACACGACAGTAACGCAAAACTAATTTGAACACAATAAAACTTCGCGTCTCCTGTGTAGCATTAAAACGAAATTCGCATTCGGAACGCAAAGGTTGCTGGCTGAGCATAAAATTCTGAACGCGAAAGACGACTGGCGCTTATTAAAACGCCGGCTTTGCAAAGTTAAAATTAAACATGAAAAACGGCGCCTCCCTAGCTCCCCGACTACCTGGGGGGCGACCCGCCAACTATGCTCTAGTTCTAGGGCTGTGCAAGATTTTGGGATGATTTTTTAACAAGAAATTCTACATTTTGCAGAGTGAAGACCGTTAATCCAACTTATTTTGTGTACGTTATGGATAGTTCGACTAAATGATTTTTCTTTCTCACAAAATGAGTGTTTTTTTTTGTATTACGTTGGTGTACATGGGGTACAGATTTTTACGAGGAAGGTCAATTGTAATCTATCTTTCGAAAAAAAAACTTATGCTATTAGCTAGTGGGCAGATTACTTTTGAATTTTTATTTCAATTTTATATTAAAGTCTTCGGTTACGATTTCGGAGTCTCCTATCCAAAAATTGCTAGAGGAATTAATTTTGGCTTTCGATCAGAAAATAAATTTGTTGCGCAGATATTGCCTGAATAGAAAGTGAACTATACTAATGACCTACACTCTTGAAACCACGTTCTAGTATCACAATGATTTATGGTCTCTATTGCGTGGCAGCCCTACAAAATTTTATTTCGCCGCGAAATTTGTAAATTTATGTAAATATTCCGCGTCTTGGGGCAGGAGAGGGGAGAGGGGGGTGTAAGGCGAACCAAGAGTTACAAGTGCGAGCGGTGCCGCGGTACTAAACGTGTTCGTGCTACTGGCTTTTATGTTATATGTGTTATTTGTTTTTTTGGGAATGTATGTTTCTGTAATTTGTTTATTGTTTTCTTTTTTTTTTCTCGGATGGCGATTTAGGGTTAAGAGGACGAAAAGAATTTTAAAGGCTGGTTAGAAAACATTGTGTTCATATTCTATTTAGGTCAATTTATTAGATTTAAACATGTATGCAAGAATAAATGCAGATTATGTGTGTTTTTATTTTGGTGTACTTTGCTAACGCTTAAGCGACCTAGTCCTATTGATTTTGTTACTTTGTTGTTTATGTTTAGTTTATTAGTTAATTTAGTATTTTTTTGGAAATATTTACTTCTTGTTATTCTTTAAGTTTTTACAAATTTTATTGTTTTTATGCAACATAATAAATATGATTTAGTGTTATATTCACGCTAAGTATATTTTTTCAATACAACATTTATTTATATTATTTTCTTTATTTAATATGAGTTTTCCTTAAGCAAAACTCTTAACAGTTTCACGTAAAAAAAACGGGTTTTGTTCTAGGAAACGAAATCTCACCACGCAAAATTGGGTTCACATCAAAGTTCAACGAGGTTTGAACTCACGACCTCTCGGTCGCTGTAACACCTTGCCCGCACAGAAATTGTGGCCCCTACATAATAAATGGACTTAATATAAAACTTAGATTTAACTTTAAATAATTATACCTTATTTACTTCAAAAATTGTATGTCAGGTCTAGTGGTATTAAGCATCACAGCTGAATGTGGGGTCCCTGAACTGAAAACTGAACCGTGTCCTTCCATAAAGTCCACTTCTAGTCGGCCACAGGGTTCAGTTACCTATTTTTGTTTTTAGTTTGCCCGTATTGAGCTACTTCTGGGCAAAAAAGCCTCCCGCCATTCCTTCCAAATCTCAAGATGGTGTGCTTCTTCTCGCCAATTCGCGAGGAAGCCGTCTGATTCGTCCCGCCATCTTTTCCTCGGTAGTTACCTATTAATTTATTTAAAATATCTTATTATGAACTAAACCAAAATCTAGATTTGTGTCAGAGTATTGGCAATAGAGTCGACTCCTATTACTGATTTTAATAGACTTAACGTACGTTTCTGGCAAAATATTGATGTAGGTACTACACGTCTCTGCCACCCCTTTTGGAGAATACAGACTTGATGATACGTCAGTTAAAACTTTACCCATATAAGTAATGCCCTATTTACTTTAAAACAACAGCCTGTAAACAAGAATTTTCATTTACTTATTTACAACTTATGTAAAACTCGACAACTCGAGCAAAACTTTTCATGTTAGACGTATTTGCTTAAAGAAAACTCATTAAAACTTGAAATGAGTACATAAAGACGAATCGAGAAAGTCTGGAGTTGTTTGAAGTTAGCGAGAATTCTATTAAGGGTTTTTAATTTGTATCGCGAAATTGATTTTCGAAGACAACGCTTTTGTTGTTCATGTTAATGGTTTAAGATAAATTGTGTTTTATTGGAGAAGAGAAATCAATACAAATAAATAAAATTTAAGTGTCTGTTTGTAATTTCAAAATAACAACTTCTTACTGAATTCATATGAAAGTATATACGGTACTCATCGCAAAAAAAATACTTTTTTTTAATTTTTGTCTGTTTTTTTGTTCCGGCTCCAAAACGGCTGGACTGATTTTGACAGGCAGATAGCTAATGTCATAAGGAGAATCTTAGGCTTTTATTTATAAAAAAAGATTAGGGTTACGTAAATTAAAACCCTCGAAATTGTAAACAGAATCCAAATTCAAATTGAGAAGTAATATTAATGTAGATAATAATTTCACGCAGACGCGGGGCACAGCTAGTAAGTACCTATATATAAGTTGTAAAAATAGAATTTTTTCTTAGGGCATTGTTTGAAAGGTAAAATAAATAATATTATGTAAGTACATAACTGACTGTGTCTATTAAGGGTTTAAGATTTGCCATTTTTTTTTAAATTACCGCTCATGTTTTAGGAATATTATGTATTTCTATATTCATAAACTTGTTCTATTTTATACAGGAACATAAAATAATTTTTATAGCCATTTTAACTTTTGAGACAATGAGGTTAAATATTCAAAGTTAGTTATTAAAACTTTATTTCTTCTGTTTTAGAAAACACCTTTTCATAACAAAAAATACCAAACCAAAGACCCTAATATTATAAAGGTGAAAGTCTGAATCTTTGGATATTTGTTCCTCATTCACGCAAAACCGGTAGAATGGATTTGGATCAAATTTGATACACATATAGTTTATAACCTGGATTAACATATAGGGACATTATTATACCGGTAGACTTTATGGAACTAATTCTGAAATCCACACCGACGAAGTCAACGACAGAAGCTAGTATTCTGATAAAATTATCACGAATAGCGATCCTAGTTTTTTGCTATGAGCAAACACGAGGACGCCACTGCCTATTCTCTTGAATTATCATTAAGTCACTTATTAATAGTTTTGTTTTCGTGTAATTTCTGAAGTTAAATTCGAACAAAGATCACCCTTTTGTTGTTGTAGAGTATTCAAAAGGTTTTCTTTGAATAAATAGAAAACGCACAAGTATTAAAACTTTGCAGACGAATCACTTTATTAAGGCTCAAGATAGATTAACGAAATGTTTAAGGTAACTATTTACTATTTGTTAGGTCTACAGTTTTCATGTAAAAACATTACCCTTCTTTTGGGCTACATCCCAATCGGGTAAAAATACAAAGCAATGTTAAGTTTGCCGTTTGATTACTATCAATAATTAGTAGCCAATATTTTCAAAATGTTTACCCCCGCTAAGATTCATTGGTTCCCAACCCATGGTCCGCAAAAGGTTAAAATGTTATTCGTACTTTTTAACTTGCAGAGAAGATGCAAGCTCAACCCAACTTAATTGAAAACCTATCAGAGGCGAGGTGGTAATGGGCTTGCTGCGCTCGCACTTGAAAGATTCATAAGCATTTCTGCAAAAATCTACTTACTTATCTCTATTTCTGTAAGAATGATTGCTAAATTTTTTGAGTTCACTTCTATCATTCTTGTATCCTTCACTATCGTAATTATAAAGGTTTTCATCACATTTTCCAATTTTTGCATTGTGTGAGTTAAAGATTAACCCCCTCTAGATATAGTCCTGTCGGGGTCCATGTTTACCTAGGACCGTATGGTCCCTGCTAACAGTAAAGACACCAAAGTAGTCCCCGGTCCAAGAAAGATTAGGAACCACTGATTAGATCTTATAATCTGAAGTGGTTCAGACCAAGCATTATAATTTAACAATTTTAATATTTTTTGAGCTATAAATTGATTTTTAAAATAGCACTGCACTTCGGTAAGCGTAAGGTGGGCGCTCTCAGGCTCGGTGGAGCGGCAATCTTCGCAGGCTGGCTGGTGGCAACTGGATGAGAGTTGCCGCGTATGGAGTTTAGTGGCGTGCGATTAAAGAGGTCATGTCCAGTAGTGGACTGTAGTAGGCTGATGATGATAACTGCACTTCGATTATTTATGGAGCAAAAACTTCAAACGATCTGGCATCTGCTTGACACTAACAACGAATTTCACCAATAAAACCGTTTTCAAGAGATACCTATCTGCCTAACCTTTTTCCAATTCCGTTGAGGTCGGCTTCCAGTCTAACCGAATGCAGCTCAATACCAGTATTTTACATGGAGCGACTGCCTATTTGACCTCCACAATTCAGTTAGAACTAGATAAATACAATACTCCTTGGAAAAAATGGTTGTCCCAGTGACACAGTAACGACTATCAAACATAGGCTACAAATGACAGCCGGAACCAATGGCGTAACGTTCTTTCCGAGGCACGGAGGAAACTCGGTGTGTAATGTTTTGTCATCCAACGACTAACTTGGGCAAAAAGATCGAACCGAGCATCTATTAGTATTAAATCACGAGCTTCTCAGATGTCAGCGACATCTTTTATATGAAATTATATATTATAATAAAAATGTTTAAGGCTTAACAAACATGATTTGGAGATCACCTTTTAAGCAAGAAGATGCTTGTGTTTAGTGTATGTAATTGAAACCAAATAAAAAGAAAAGAAAATTAAAAAAATTAAGTTATAGTTGAATTAATATACCTAAAACTCTTGAACAGCGTTTAGGAGGTGTTCAATATCGGTGTTCGATCGTGTTCAATTTTACCGTTGAATTCATTCTTAAACCCAAGGTCCTTCAATTTTTTCGTCCTAAATCTTCACACACACATAAAGCCGCATTCACACACAACAAGAGCTTTATTGTATACATAAAACATTGTGATTGCCTTTGACAGTACGCCCCGCGACTGCCAAGTTTTAATAGAAATTTAAATTAGCTGTACCTCGTTTGAAACGCTTGAATTGCGAACGCAGACGTATTAATATTATATTTATTATTGTATACAGATCTGTTGGTTGATGCAGATGCTTAAGTTTTTAATTGATGACTCTGGGAATGTTCGAAGAAAAACAGTCATAAAAATAAAATAGTAAATGTTACGAATTAAAATAAGAGTAATAGATAATGAGCAATACACTGAAACTAATTATGCTCAGCGTGCTGTTGTTGTCAATGGACTATGCAGTTTTTTTTTTCATTTCATGCTTGATTAAATTGACCGATAAACTAAAGAGGACATTGGGAGATTTGTTTTCTTCAGTAAGGTTTTAAAATACGACGATAATATTAATTTTAGTGAGTTTAGTGGTAAAAAATCTGTAGAATTTATATTAATTCTTTTCTGTTTTCAAAGTCTTTATGATTATTTAATTTCAGAATGTTAAAGACCACTTAAACTAAAGAGATTCGAACAACTGTCTAGTAATCAATTATTTACCAATTCTTCCTTAACAATATCCTAAAGAAGTACTTTATCGCGAGAAGGAATCGCATCACATTATTTAAACTATTGCCAATTATGTGTCGTTGAAAGATGAAGTGAACAATGTATCTTCGAACTTGGGATTTAGATTAGGACTTTTATTTCGATCTTTGGAATTTAGAATTTTTGTATTGAATATTTGCCACTCATCAACTCAGTCAACTTTACGAATACCTTTTATTCTAGAAATCCTGCATACTTACTTAATATTACAATGGCGAAAGTAAGTTTGTTTGTTACCTTTTCAAACCTAAACAACTGAAGCGATCATTCTGAGATTTTGCATTTACGTTGTCAGGAGCGAAGCCGCGGGCAAAAGCTAGTTATCATTTAGAGGGCCATTTATTTTTAACCACGTAGTAATCAGTTACCTAGAACAATCAGGTACTGTAATGTAGGTAATTTTATACTGGGAGAATAGATCTAGCGCAGAAACCATCGGGCCATCGGGACGTGCAATAACGTAGGAACCATCGGGCCATCGGGACGTGCAATAACGTAGGAACCATCGGGCCATCGGGACGTGCAATAACGTAGGAACCATCCTGCCATCGGGACGTGCAATAACGTAGGAACCATCGGGCCATCGGGACGTGCAATAACGTAGGAACCATCGGGCCATCGGGACGTGCAATAACGTAGGAACTATCGGGCCATCGGGACGTGCAATAACGTAGGAACTATCGGGCCATCGGGACGTGCAATAACGTAGGAACCATCCTGCCATCGGGACGTGCAATAACGTAGGAACCATCGGGCCATCGGGACGTGCAATAACGTAGGAACCATCGGGCCATCGGGACGTGCAATAACGTAGGAACCATCGGGCCATCGGGACGTGCAATAACGTAGGAACTAACGGGCCATCGGGACGTGCAATAACGTAGGAACCAACGGGCCATCGGGACGTGCAATAACGTAGGAACTATCGGGCCATTGGGACGTGCAATAACGTAGGAACCATCCTGCCATCGGGACGTGCAATAACGTAGGAACCATCGGGCCATCGGGATGTGCAATAACGTAGGAACCATCCTGCCATCGGGACGTGCAATAACGTAGGAACCATCATGCCATCGGGACGTGCAATAACGTAGGAACCATCGGGCCATCGGGACGTGCAATAACGTAGGAACCATCGGGCCATCGGGACGTGCAATAACGTAGGAACCAACGGGCCATCGGGACGTTTAATAACGTAGGAACCAACGGGCCATCGGGACGTGCAATAATGTAGGAACTATCGGGCCATCGGGACGTGCAATAACGTAGGAACTATCGGGCCATCGGGACGTGCAATAACGTAGGAACTATCGGGCCATCGGGACGTACAATAACGTAGGAACCAACGAGCCATCGGGACGTGCAATAACGTAGGAACAATCGGGCCATCGGGACGTGCAATAACGTAGGAACTATCGGGCCATCGGGACGTGCAATAACGTAGGAACCAACGGGCCATCGGGACGTGAAATAACGTAGGAACCAACGGGCCATCGGGACGTACAATAATGTAGGAACTATCGGGTCATCGGGACGTGCAATAACGTAGGAACCAACGGGCCATCGGGACGTGCAATAACGTAGGACCTATCGGGCCATCGGGACGTGCAATAATGTAGGAACTATCGGGTCATCGGGACGTGCAATAACGTAGGAACCAACGGGCCATCGGGACGTTTAATAACGTAGGAACCAACGGGCCATCGGGACGTGCAATAATGTAGGAACTATCGGGCCATCGGGACGTGCAATAACGTAGGAACTATCGGGCCATCGGGACGTGCAATAACGTAGGACCTATCGGGCCATCGGGACGTGCAATAACGTAGGAACCAACGGGCCATCGGGACGTGCAATAACGTAGGAACTATCGGGCCATCGGGACGTGCAATAACGTAGGACCTATCGGGCCATCGGGACGTGCAATAACGTAGGAACTATCGAACCATCACGCAGTACAATTGGTATAGTTGTAATCTAGGAACCATCTGATTCCTAACTAAGAAATAATTTTGTTTGTTTAGTAACACAAACGTTTAAATAGCACGGGATGTAGCCCAGTCATTCCATTTATCGAAACTCCGATTGTATGAACATGATGCTCGATTTATGCTATTAAATCCATTTTTTGACTATGCTACTCTCCGGTCTATTTAATTTTCAATCTAAAACTATTAATCAGTCTAATGAACGCTCAAAGTGGAAGTTGGAATAAGACGTTGGCGAAATAATGGCGGCGTCAACTTTTGATTGTCAAACACGTCGCAAGACGGAACTTAACTTTGGACCGTTTCGTTCATACAGAGAATAGTGATGGGGTACTACAGAACATGGGTAGGATGTGAGAGTACTACATTACATATTTTATAAAAGTTAGAAAATGTTAGAAGCACACACACACATACATATACACACACACAGACACACATGTTTTGGTTTAAACAACCAAAGATTTTAATCGCAAAATATGACCTCACTGCACTTAGTTCGGTCAGATTGAGTAGAATGTCCTCGCACATTCTGCATGAAATTTTATTTCAACTTAAACTATTATTTAAATGATACTGTTGACGAAACAGAAACATAATCATTTTTTGGCTCGGTAGGAAGAATCTAAGATAAAGATTTCAGTCGACTTTTTTGGTATTTATTAAAATATAAAAGATTTTTATAAGATGGGCAGTCTGAAATCGTATTGCGTCATCTGAAAGGGTTCTGTTAATAATTTTGCAGTCCATTTGATAAAACTATTAATCCGATTTATTACAAAATCCTTATGAAATCACAACGACAGGAATATCTTTTTTCTATTTTTTAATTTTACACAATTCACCTACTTTATATTTCAAGTTACAACAAAATCACAGTGGTCGATTCCCATCCCTACTCCAGTACCTCGCTAGCTCTCCAACTAGCTTCGTTGGCTTCGTTCGTGGCAAGTTTTGATAGAATTTTCAATTACCTTCCTTTGTTTCAAGAGTTTCCTGAGCGCCTCTCTACTCGCTACTTCTGAACTTGTTGTTGTCTTTGTGCTTGTCTCGAGACGTACTTGCAGGTGAAAGAAAATGGCCGTTTTAATGTCTTTTGTTAAGAAAAAGTTTTTATATACTTGAATTTTATTAAGATCTTTGCATGACTCGTCATTGTTCTAATTGGTCGTCAAAATGTTAGGGAGTATCAAGAAATTACGATTCTTCATCAATTGAAAAAAAATGTGGATTTATTTAAAATTTATACTCCAGATTCGTCATCGTGTTATCTAGTACTAACTGGGTTGTGGAGGACAGATAGGTAGTCGCTCCATGTAATACTGGTATTCAGCTGCATCTGGTTAGACTGGAAGACGACCCCAATAAAGTTGGAAAAAAGCTAGGCAGATAATGATAATGACTCCAGATTCGTCACGTAGGTCATTGGGAAAATTATATGTCAAAAAGTATAAATCTTTCAGTAATACTTATGAAAAATAAATGATTCTGAACTATGTAATGAACAAATAATTTAGTTTTAGAGACGCTTGCTAAGTCTTCAGTGTATGACTATACGTATTTACCCCTACGAATTCAGAAAAGAATTCAAGTAAATTTTTAGGGTTCTGTACCTGAAGGGTAACCAACGGAACCCTATTACTAAGCCTCCGCTGTCCATCCGTCCGTCTGTCCGACAGCGTTCTGTATCTCATGATCCGTAATAGGTAGACAGTTGACAGTTTTCACAGAATGTGTATTTCTGTTACCGCTATAAAAATAATATTTATTAAAAATTAAAGGGGGTTCCCCTACTACGATGTTACGGAACCCTTCATGCGCGAGTCTGATCGGCACTTGGCCGGTTTTTCCTACTTTTTTCTACAATTTCTTAATAAAAACCAAATCAATTTTCCATACAGAACAGTTACAAATTCAATTAAGTCACATTGATACAGCGTGTAATCTAGCGCCATCTTGTTGCCGAATTCAAATGAAGCTGACGTCTGCATAATATTGTCATAACTTGAGGCTTGAGGTTATACGATGTTTGATACGTACAATACAAAGTTTTGGAACGTAATAAAATAGAACAAAATGAATCAAGTGGACATAATAAGAACGAAGACGTCGACGACGACGACGTGGATAAGTGTTAGCATTTTAGAAGGAGGCTTTTGCAGGTTCCGCCAACCCCTACCAATATAGGAAAAAGACAAAGGTTTATGTAAGTAAAATGAATAAAAAGTTTAAGAAAAGTATAGTTGCTTCCACAGTAATCTTTCTACATCGTTCTCACATATATGTATAATCTGAAAATGAATGATTTAATTAAGATTTTGTAACAATATTAAAAGAGTGTCCATGGAGTTTCTTGCCCATTCTTCTCCATAGAGATCTACGCTTCGGAATGTGCAACTACAGTACTTTCTCAAGTAATTATTGCCTTGTGACGTGGACTGTAGCTTCGCTTTCTTTGATTTTTCGACATTCAAAAGCGCCTGAAATGATCTAATTGAAATAAATGCTTTGAGTTTTAGATTAATTATTATGCGAACCGCCATATTGTGTCTTTGTTTCCTGATCATTATAATCTGGATCAATTATAATAATTTATTCAATAAGTAATTTTTACGTGGTATACAAAGTTGTCTTATACAATTAGATGTTATAAATAAATAGAACCAGTACAACACATATAAAATGTGTCATAGGACTCCCTTTCCTAAATTAGGCAGACAATTTATCTGTATCTTAGGAAAGAGTATCCATTCACAGTGAGTCTTATTACGGTTACAAAAATATTGGTACGTGCAGTAGGCGAACAAAGTACTTATGTTAAATAAAGTATAAAAAAGAACAAAAGATGAAATAAAAACATGAGTGTGTGTGGGTATATGGGCGTGTGTGTGTGTGTTTGGGTGTATGTGTGTGTGTGCGCATGCGTGTGTATGTGGGAGTGCTTACATGCCCATGTGTATGAGTAAGTGGATGTGTTGTGTTCTGTGTGTAAACCTATCTCTTTACAGTACAGTGGTTAGAAGCTTTTCGGTATCACTATATGTCAATATCTATAACCAGGAATTTTGCTTTGTTTTTTAACTCGCCCTTAGTCAAGGCGTAAATATTCAATATTCAAAGCTCGAATGAATCGGTTTTCTTCTAGGCAAGCGTGTTTCACCCTAGGCCGCATCATCGCTTCATATCAGGCGAGTTATGGCCAACCGCAAGCCTATTTAGTATAAATAAAAAAAGAAAATTTTGTTGAATAACAAATGCTCCACCTTAAACTAAAGAAAAGATCTATGTTTGAACTGGTCATTTGAAACGTTGGACAGTTTAAAAACTGCATATTATTGAAGTTTTATTTAGCAAGGAATGTTACTGGATGGGGTGTTAAAATAAGATGACAGTGGTCGAATACAATCACATAAAGCATTTATTAAGTCGTTCACAATCAACTGCTCATGGGAAAAAAAAACAATCTACCCCTTTTTTGTATACATAAGACATCATTTCCTTACAGGCAAAATGAGACCCACCCTTTGAAATCACATCGTTGTAAAAAATATTAATTCAGTAATAATTACAAATGTCTCCACGATACATAAGCACCTAACACGACAAAATTCCATAAATGCGAACAGCGAAGAGAAAGAAACCCAACAATTCTCTAAATTTAAACTTCGCCGATCCGTCTTCATGCCGGTGGTTCATTTTTGCCCCCCTTTCGCCCCCTCGCGAAACTTTGACGGTTCCGTGGAGGTAGCATTCGCCCCCCTCTGTAGCTCGGTGCGGTTAAAGGGGCTTTAATCAATTTTTCAACTTCATTTCGCGGCTTGGTTAATTAATTTCGGTTCTAATCTTAGTTTTTAGTTGGGAAATTGTAGTGAAATAGTTTTGGGTCGTTTTAGGGTAGAAAAGGGGTGAATGGGGTTAAAAAAACTTGAATTTTCATAATTATAATTCTAAAGCTGTAGGTATTGTGTTCCCAATAGAATCTATCTCTTTGCACATAACCCAAATAATGATCAGATTAATTCAACCACCAAAATAAGCTTTCACAAATACAACTTGATGATAATTAAAGCAGGAAATGATATTATTCCCATCACTCTAATTCTAATAAAAACTACCAAATTATTGTTTACAATTGTTCAATATTAAGTTACAATCTAAAACAAACTTTATACACAACAGCACAAGCATCAAAACCTACTATCACCTCTACTAAATATGCACAACACCCGCAAAATATCACAATAACCCAGTATCCTCAAAACTAATAAAGGATCGAAAAACACTACCCTTTTACTAAAAACTTTTCCAAACGTAATTCTCAAAATTTTACAGCATCCGAACTAAAACTATCTGGGGGCCCGAAAGGCTAAAAAAGGTCGGCCTAACCAAACAACCCTTATAAAACACCCCCTGTGTCTACTACTATGAAAACTCGAATATTCCGTGTTATTTTTGGGTACATTGCTTCTTGGAAACTGACGAAGTAATTTAGATACTCACTACGAAATGAAAGAAATCCGAAAAAAATCGTTTGTATTTTTGAAACGCCTTTTATTCGCGTCAACTGTAATAAACAGTATAAAAAATCTTTGAAGACCAAAAATTTGACCCACTTCCCGGTTTTCAATTGAAGTGAAATTTTGTATAC
This sequence comes from Eurois occulta, assembly GCA_950022335.1. Classification (NCBI taxonomy): domain Eukaryota; kingdom Metazoa; phylum Arthropoda; class Insecta; order Lepidoptera; family Noctuidae; genus Eurois; species Eurois occulta. The sequence continues at coordinate 4,066,814 of OX465502.1, forward strand.
ATGTTTAATTTGGATGAAAATGCATGGTTAGTTAAGTGATGTCATTCAAAATTCGATATGGCGGACTCCCAAAGATAGCGGACTAGTTATTTTTATGCATTACCACAGGTATCAAACGAAAGGGTTTTCTGAGAAAAATATGAAAAATAAAATGACGTCACCTAAAGTACGGAACAACTATTAGTATGGCCTACAAGTAGTTTTTCCGGGTCTGCCTGTTTGTGTATGTGAGTTGAAATGTTTGTAAATGCACCCACAATCCAGGAGCAAATCCTAGTGAGGGCCAAACAAAAATCATACCGCTTGTAAATGTTAAAAACAGTGGAAAAATTGTAAAATTTCACTATCATATCTTATTCAAAAGGCCAAAATGCGCACACTGCATCCACCTTTCAATTTATTGCCCGAACGGAAGTGAAAGCTTATAAATATAAAATATGAAACGGTAATAAAATATTTATCTGCAAAGTGACCGTCTGGATTTTCAATCGAATGAAAATATGCCTAAATGTAGCCGTATTTTAATGTATCTACCATGTTTCATACTGCAGAAATATCAAATCAAATAACTATTTATTCCGAACAACAAGGTCCATATGTGTTAGTGAATAAGTACTTAAGAACTATGTTAGTGGTGAGAATTTGGTGATTCAGACAATAATTAATTAAAAATCAAACTTCAATTTATAACCTTTTTTTTTAAATATGTCTGTAAGTACCGTATAATTTTGAATTCTACACATAAAACGATGTTAATTTTTAAGTCTAACTGTATGACCACCTAGATCTTCGTAACTTTACAATGGATTTCGATGAGATTTTCTCCATCATTGAGAAAATGAATTCGGGAAGTTTATTTGCACATTTAACTAAGATTCCTGAAGAAGGCAAGGGAAAACAGCATACGGAAGGAATTGAGGGAGGTCTTTGCCATTGCATTTGCTTTGGACATTGTTTAGTGCTTTTTTTGCGCTATTTTCCTGCCATTGCAGTCGTGCAAACCTGGGGTGGTTTATTTGATAAAATACTGTTAATTTCAAGTGTTCCTTTAAGCAAAGCGGACGAAAAAGGCTGAGATGAAGAAGGTATTAACAAAATAGTAATGCTTTTTGTTTAATGAGTTAATTATTGCCAATGACTGAGTATTCTTGCGATGGTCACTTTGGGTTATGAAAGGGGTATATAATAATCGGTAAAGAAATCCAAGCTCGTTAGTCGGATCTCAGATTTTTGGAATCTTCGTCTTCATCCCAGCGTTTTCTCGGTATTATTATATTCTCCTGGGTCCACTTGGCTTAAAGAAAAGGATCTGATCATTAATTTCTGCTAAAGATACCTACTACTTATAGTAAAAGTCTCTTCTTTTAAAGCAAGAACACCTTACATATATTCAAATGCAGAGCGAAAGAAATCTAACCATTTCAATAGATACAGACATGCCGCGGACACTACGGTAGGTGATGAAGAATCTAAAAATCTGTCCCTATATGTTTTATTTAACCTATTAATACAATCCATACAAAACTGGAAAAATGGAAAGAGGAAAGCCTTTGCCCTGGAACACATCAGGCTCCTGATAATACATACAGTTTTAAACCTTTCTCGAATAAGCAATGTACGAGAAAGTGAGTTCACGAAACCCATCTAATTTTCATAGTAACGCCGGAGGTCCAAAAACCATTCAAAAAGGTAGTAAAACTAAAGGAATTAAGGGCGACTGCGAACTACTTTTCAAAACACTTTTGTGCCCCTAAAATATATGAAGGCCAATTTATATTTTGCGGACTGTGCCGTTTGCTACGAGTATTGATTTTAGTGAATTTTGTGGGTTTCGTTTTTTATTTGCGATGATTTTTTAAAGAATGTTTTTAGGTTAGTCTTTTATAGTTTTAATGATAATAAATGAGTTTTATTGGTAAGTAGTTATCATAATCACTGGAAATACATTATTTTTGGATTTAGGTGAATAAATTAGAAATAATAGAAAATGTAGAATGGATTACGAGGAATAAGTAAGATTTTTATCAATCATTATTTTTTTATTACAGTGATTTAACTAATACCTAAATAATTTAGGTAAGTAGTGTTTTTGAAGTAATATAAATTATTTGTGCAATTTAAGTCTTCCTGTTTAGTTTACTTATAAAAAGAAGTTTAGATTTTTGTCCGAGTTTTACTCGCTGACAACTCTGTGTGAGTAATGTGTTTTCAATACAAATAATATTTATTTTAATAAACGCATCCAAATATCTTCAAAGTTATTTAATTGTCGCTAGTTTTCTTATTTAAAGATTTTAGGGAGACGGATTTCATTAGTAGTGTTTTGAGTCTTATGGTTGTTGGTATAGCTTTTATTGAATAAGTGCCGGGGCCATGTTTTATTGTTACGTAACGTAGAAGTAATAGGTTGGTTTTGCAATTATTTTTGTGATTGAAATTACATAATTGTTACTTTCAGATTCAAGTGAATGGGTGTCATGTTTTTCGGATAAGAGTAGAGCTTAAGGTCGCATCATGTCAATTAGAGAAAATTATGAAGTTGTTTTTTAGGGTTCCGTACCCAAAGGGTAAAACGGGACCCTATTACTAAGACTCCGCTATCTGTTTCTTTGTCTGTCTGTCTGTCTGTCTGTCTCCAGGCTGTATCTCATAAACCGTGATAGCTAGAAAGCTGAAATTTTCACAAATGATGTATTACTATTGCCGCTATAACAACAAACACTAAAAATTAAAAAAAAAATATTAAGGGGGGCTCCCATACAACAGATATGATTTTTTTGCCGTTTTTATAGATAATGGTACGGAACCCTTCGTGCGCGAGTCCAACTCGCACTTGGCCGGTTTTTTTATTTCTGTTATTTGAGTTCCACTATAAGTTGCCCCCAAGATAGTTGAAAAAGGCAGATGATGATGTAAGTTTAATGAGAAAGTTCTATAACAAAACAGCACCTCAATTACATATTTACTTCCATGAATATTTTCTCATCCCCACACAATTTCACCTCCTCCACAGTAACCATGAAAATTAAATTCAATATCGACGGTTGAAAGGCTAATTGATCTAAGCGACATTTTGTGAAACTTGCAGGAGGACGGATCAAAGTTATTTTTTTAGAAAAAAAAATCATAAATAAAGAACTATTGGATAGACTTTTATTTATTTAATACAGTATATCCGTAATTAAGTTAGCAAGTTTTTTGAGTTATTACTGTTGAAAATTGTGTATTATTTTAGAAAATTTATGTTGGTTAGCCCAAAATGCATCAAAGTTAGTTATTTTTTGAGAAAAGCAAAATGGTTCAAATGCCTACCGTTAATAAAATAGCTGAAAGTAAACTGGCTCAAGCATCGACTTAGAACCAAATAATACGAGAAAAAACGAATGTAGCGCCAAGTCGACCGACAGTTTAATATGCCCAATGAACCTAAGCAACAACAGTTTGATGCAGATGGCATTAGAAGGACTGCTGGATGAAAAAAATGAAGATCTATATTGGTGCTTAGGCCCTCATTAATCAGCAACGTCCGTAAGATATTTTTCAGGTTGGTATGCCACTTTATACAATTTTAGACAGCGTTTTGTACATATAAAAAAACATTTTTGTGAAGAAGAATCATTCAAGATGTTGATCTAACGTGTTTTGGAACAAGGTATATCACCCTAAGACTAGTTTTTTTTTTTTTTATTACAAAATGGGCCTGCTCTTGACCTCAATCACGCCTGGTGGAAAGCGATGGATGAGGTCTATGATGAAACGAGCGTGCCCAGAAGATGCCTGTTCACTCTTGCGTTGAAGGCAGACGGGTTATATGTGGGAGGGAACACAGATGCCGGCAGAGAGTTCCACACCTTGGCTGTGCGCATGATAAACGTGGAGGAGAAGCGCCGAGTACGACTTGTCGGGATATCAACCAAGTGTGGATGGTACGCCGCAGTACGTCTGCTAGTCCGGTGGTAAAAGGGTGATGGTGGGATCAGATCGTGGAGCTCCTGCGCACACTCTCCGAAGTACAGTATGTAGAAGACCGACAAGCAGGCGACATTACGCCGATGAGCTAGGCTGTGAAGCGTAGCTATCAGTCTCGTCGCCTATGAGTCTTTTAGCTTTGCGTTCCACCGAATCAAGTGCAGCAAGCTGGTATTTTATTGCAATACTCCATACAGGAACGGACCTGTGCTTTATACAAACTTAAAAGCTATCCAGATGTGAAGTATCGCCTCACCTTATTCAGGATGCCCAGCTTCTTAGCTGCGGTCTGAGTTTTCGACTCGATGGTTGAGCCGAAGTTGAGATCCGATGTCAACTCCATGCCTAAGAGCTGTAGGCGGTCGGTAACTGGTACAACTATACCTCGGAAAGCTGGAGACAACTGGAACAGGCTCCTTTTAGCAGTGAAAAGACATGCCTGTGTTTTCAGAGCATTGAATTTGATCAGATTGTCGTCGCCCCACTGGGAAACGAGATTTAGGGTCAAATTCATTCGCTCCACCATGGCCTCTCTATGAGTAGCTGTTTCCTCTCTGCTGCCTCTTGCACTGGACAGGTATCTTTCTGCGACTGTGCTGTCATCAGCGTACCCGATTGCACCAAGCTGTAGCAGGTCGTTGATGTGTAGCAGAAATTAAGTTGCAGAAAGAACAGACCCCTGAGGAACACCGGCATCAATGGCCTTAAGATCCGATAAGCAGCCATCTTTGACCACTCTGATCGAACGGCCACTCAGGAAGTCGGAAATCCAGTTGCGAAAGTCAGCAGAGATGCCGAATGCAGGAAGCTTAGTCAACAGACTAGCGTGCCAGAACCTTTTTTTTTTTTTTTTGGTGGGTGGGAAATCATCAAATGACCCCTCCCCCCGCCCTGGGCGGAGCGGAAGGGAGTGTCAGACTCTTACTGACTAAAAACCACCCATGTTCCTTCATTGGCCCATTATGTTCCAGGGCCGCGGTATCTCTTTCGAACAGTCCCGCAGCCCTGGCAGGCATCGGCCCTTGCGGGCCCCTCCCGTTTGCTGACATCTCTTTGAGGCGCGCGTGGAACACGAACGCGCCGTCGACACGGCCTGCCCGTCGTCATACGACGGACGGACGGCGAGCTAGCCCATTACTCACCGTCCACAGGCCCGCGCCTACGGTGGCCGAGAGCCATCACGGCGTGGCCCCCGACGCCCGGTGCTTCTCCTCCCGCGGCGGCTGGGACGTGAGGCTCTCTCCCTCTCACGTTCCGCCGCCTCCTTCGCTAGCATGACTGCTTCGCAGAAGGAGGCGACGGCTCCCCATTCCCTTTCGCCCCGGACCATGGCTTGAACCAGGGCCGGACGCGAGAGGTCGCCGCCGCCAATCGCCGCTACGAGGACACGGCGGTGTTCCGCCCAAGCAGAGCAGACCTCCACGGTGTGCTCCACCGTGTCCTCCGGGCGATCCTCGCAATGAAAGCACCCGGGCGTTTCCTCCCGCCCGATTCGGTGCAGGTACCTCCCGAAACATCCGTGTCCGGTGAGGACCTGCGTCAGGCGGAAGGTGAGGGCGCCGTGGCGCCTCTCAAGCCACTCCTCAAAGAGGGGACTTATCGCCACTATCGTGGCGTGCCCTGCACGGGGTTGCGATAGTCAGCGTGCCAGACCCTGTCAAAGGCCTTTGAAATATCAAGCGATACAGCAGGGGTTTCGCCGTGTTTCTCAATAGCCTCACCCCAGTAAGGCGTAACATACACAAGAAGAAGCCTAAGTTTTTTTAATGTAGTTGAATGCAAAATGGGCCAAACGACATAGCTTATTGTTTTAGTTTAATGCAAAATAGGCCAAACGACAAAACCACAACCATGGCGAAAAAGCCAAATGCCTTAATCGACACACGTCATAAAAGTTTGAAAAATCAAATTAGCTTAAGTCACGGAGTCCTCAAATTTTGTCTAATTTGGTGTCATATAGATCAATGAGCTTAGAAATGAGGCCTGTTTTACTGTGGGTGCTAAGCGCCAAAAAAGTAGTCAAAAAAAATTGAAACCCGACTCAAACGACGGAGAAAAATTTGCTGATTCCAAATATGTATATAACTCAATATCGCAAAAAATGTCGCTTAGACCAATTAGCCTTTTAACCGTCGATATAATAGTCCCTAAACATGAAATTATGGCCTACATCCACGTCGCGTAATTTTATACTTCCCTTCATACGATTCTATAGTTTCCTCCAGTAACGATAAGAGCGCTTTCTTGCGAAAGGGTCATAAATTTCCGAGATAGGTAGGTACCTCCGTAATTACGCCTCCTTTGAATTTTCTGTTTAGTGGAGGATTGTTTAATTCTGTTTTGTAGATTGGTGTGGTAATGTGTTTCTTTGGTTGGTATTATTGATTTGATAGGGAGTATCTAGCTACAGTATGACCACTTTAAGTGTGCAGTTTAAGGCAGCGTTGCCTGTCATGAAAATTTGCAACGATATGTCAAACTATCTCTTAAGATACAGGTCTCCTAATTTAAGAGACAGGGTTCCTTATTATTTTTGTATGCATAGACTTTTTGTAGATTTAAATCTTCGATTCACAAAAAACTATACTTGTAAGCTTATTGTATTCCAGCCATCTTGTTTTGAACTGTGTCTGTGTGTATCACTTGGATAAATAAACAATTGTACCTATGTACTCAAATATTATAATGTTATTTTCCTGTGTTGTCTACTGTGTCTACATAAATAGTAAAATAAATAAATACAATTTTACTATTTATTATTATTAAACTAGTTACACTATAAGTTTAATTATCAGCATATTTGTTACTGTTGTAATTATTTTTGTTATGGAAGAGCGGGGTCTCCTAACACAGGCAAAAATTGTTTAAAAGGAGTCCCCAAACACAACCGCCCATTATTGTAACAAATTTTCTTGAATAAACATTCTTGAATAAACATTTTCTTGAATAAACTTGGTAGATTTATTTTAGTTCTGTGGTTTTTCGCCTGCACAGATAGGTTGGTTGAAGAGTAAGACAGTTTTTCAATTATTTTGTGTTTCATTTTAGTATTATATTACATAATAGTCTAGGCTAGTCTTATCTATTAGGAGCTTGTGTGAAAGAAGAAGATATGCTGCACCGTCCCCAATCAAATTGGGATTAGGACAGAAGAATGATGAATCCATGTTTATCAAACAAAGTGCAAAAAAATCTATAGTTTTGGGTTTACTAAAATTATAGAAAAGCCAAATTTTGATTTTAGTCATCGTCATCCTTGATTGGTCATTTAAAAATTACAGCTAAATTGAATACACGACAATTTATATTCCAATGATTCGAAACAAAAATAAGACAACGATTGTCCAAGTTATTTAGAAGAATTTCTTATAAGTCATCTTCATTCATTTTAGTAGGTACGTAGTAGAATGAAACAGAAATTCAATTTAGAGAGATATTATCAATAGAATCACTCCTTAACACTTGGGACCAATTATTTTATTAGAGGTTAACTTTGTTGTACTATATTTCGCGTCTACAAATCCTTCAGGGAGAACAGGTGAGACACTGATGCCAGCCTACGAACACTATAAATAGTTTAAAACTTGACTTCTCTTTTTGTTATTAAAAACAGAGATGGTCTTACACCAACATTAAGCAACCGAACAGTCGAAGCGTAGAATAAGCTCTCAGAAGATGTAGTCTCAGACCAAAATATAAACCAATTTAAAAATCGACTACATGTATGTTTGTGTGTATGTATCATACTGCAAGGCGAAAATCTAGTGGGGAATTGCAGGATATAGGCAGCTATCATTTGTCTCTACTGCCTGCCTGATAATCTATACAAATAAATAACACTGAAGTGTCTGTTTGTAATATCAAAATAACAGCTTTTTACTGAATGCTTATGAAAATATATACAGCACTTATGACAAATGCTCAATTTTTCAATTTTAGTCTGTCTGTCTGTTTGTTTCGGCTAATCTCCGAAACAGCTGCACCGATTTTGACAGGACTTTGCTGGCAGTTAGCTAATGTTATATGGTCATCTTCTTCAAAAAACTTCAAGGTTTTAATTTTTTTGCACGGAACCATAATTATTTTGGTAACAAAATCCGATTAAAAAAGGGAATATGGGGAGGGAAGGGAAAGGGGAACGAAAGTCGCGGGCAACAGCTAGTTATTAATGTCGAAAATTTCAATTCAATAATCAAATCATATCTGAAAAGTCCATCTCAATATTTGACCAATAGTTACAGAAGTAAACAACATCACTTTTAAAATTTATTAACACAATATCAAAATGAAAATGGCGTCTGCCCCATCGTCTAACGATGTAAAACAGTTACATTCAAATCACGATTACCTGACAAAAGTACTGCATTCGAGTCCCGACTGCGAACGCCTCGCAACAAATTCAATAAAGTTGAGCCGAACTACGCTAAGGGGAATACATAATTTCTTAGTGTCTCTTTGTATGGGGGCTAGGGAAGGGAAATGGTATCATCGACACACAAATTTTTCAGAAATCGATTTTCTTTTCGAGACGTTTGTTTTTTAGAAGTGCCTTGTAAAAAAAAATTAAATTGATTGAAGTGGCTTGGCGGATATTAAACACAATATTTTGGACAAGTTCGTTGAGTGTGACGGAAAAAAATATACACCTACTGTAAAAAAATCATTTATTAAGTTTTCTCTTAAAGATATATGTCACTCAAACGGTGGACTGCATCTTGTAGTGTGGTGTAGGCAGAAAAACCAGATTTCAAAAATGGATTAAAATATACCTTAATTTTTAACCGTTTAATTTTGTGGATGTTATTCACTTTTTTACTGCATCCTAACTAATAATTATTGCCTATTGTATAATAATGCGTTCAATTTAACGTTTTTCAAACATTTTCGTATTTCTACTTTTTTCGTTTCCTATTTTTGATCATATATTTAGTAAAAGTCAAATATTACGTAAGTACACGTTGCTACCATTAGAAATCAGCCATCAGCATTATTTATATACCTAAGGTCAATTTTAAACTTAAAATCTATAACTTGTACCTACTTTCTGTGCCAATAAAGAACTATTTTCACGGTTTAAAACAATCACGAACAAAATCCTGAACAACCACGAAGATATCCCGTAAGTGATAATATAAGTTAAAAACTATTCTATTCACTCCCAATTTTTTATCGATAAGTAATCCTCTCCATCCCATCCCTACAACGCCAGTAGCGTTACTATTTAAATCTAGTTACAAGTTCTGAATGTATTTTGTTAATTACAACCAAGTTTGTACATGAAAATTTCGAAACAGGTGCGCCCCCTACCGTTCTTAAGAAATATTGTTACTTTATCGCGCGTAATGAAGGAGTTCAATGCGTTACTTGGAATTACTGTTCGTTTATTAAACGTTTATTATATGAAGTGTTTCTTGTTGTTTACTGAAGGTTTTGTTCGACATTGAGGGAAAAATGTATTGTTTGTTTCTTGGTAAGAAATTATTTATTTGTTTAAACTGTATATGTAATAATGTAATTTGTTAATGTATTTACTGCTTCAGTGTACAAAAGTAAAGTAGGCACCCTTATCCAATTATAAACTGGTCACCGTCATCTTCCTGCCCTTGTCCCGTTCTACTTGGGCGCAACACGTTTTTTTCTTCCATACAATGGTGATGTTTCTTATTTTTCCTTTAGAATTTGGTAATTATTTTATCGTGATTTCTCTGTTGACTTAAGAACTGAAACACCTAGAGCATGAAACTTGTGTTCTCAGCTGTTAATTTAAATTTAAAAAGATTGCATAAAACTCGCCAGGAATATGTACGAAAATAGTGATTAGAATTTTCTTAATTTTAATTTAAAATATAGAAATAAACCATTACCAGTGTAATTTTAGGGTCTCTTTTATCTTTTGCAAGGCTAAAACGAATTGGTTAAAGATTTATAGTGATCCCGCACAAATCACTAGACTTCTAAATTCACGTACAGTCTTCTTGCATAATTTTTCGCCATCAAACTCGACAAACTCCGCCATATTGTGTTTAATTCCCGCCAAGTCGCTTTAATTTCCAAATTTGGAAACTTGGAACGCGCCGTTCCACGTTTAAATTCAAGTTTGAATTGAGCGCGTTCCGTATTCGAGGCACGAGTTTTCATATCACGCCCCCCTTTGCCCCTCTTCACCCCCCCCCCCCTTTGCTTGTGATCGCTAGCTAACGTTAAATTGACTTAGAGGTTAGTTTAGAAAAAAAATAGACTGTATTTTATGTGGTCCTAGGAACAGAGCGAGGGGTTGAATCAAGTCAAGTGGAACGAAGAAACTCTACCGTCCAATTTCCTCAAGGAAGCTGGTATAGGTATGTGATTCTACAGTACACGTTTCTAAATACTACACGTCAAGATAAAATAATCGTGAATTTTGATTGACGATTGGAATAGGTACACAAAAAAAATTGTTTATTAAACTCATCAAGTAATCCAAACTAATCCACTGATCATGCCAGTTATATTAGCTAAAACTGTAATACGAATCATAAACCACAATGCAATCAAATCAATTATTAGGTAAGAACTAATTACCCATTCCATTCCCATACAAAAAGCAAATCAATCATCAAAAACAAAAGAACAAAGGACCAATCACAACGATTCATTCGAAAATTAAAAATAAAAACAAGAACAGAAAGCCAATAGCGTTCCAATTTCGAACGCAGACGTTTCCCGGAACGGTACGTCAGTTCCTTCCTTAGAGAGAGAGAAGTAAACAAAATTCCTGCAAGGATATGAGGGCGAGGGGGCGTAAGGGGGTGAAACAAGGAGAACGGGCGGGGAACACGACTAGTTAAGGTTTTTTGTCTGTGTACGTAACTAGTAGATTTTTCAACGTATGTGTGCGAATTTTTTCGCATGTGTGCAACGTTTTTCGGATAAGCTTTTTAGCGAGAAAAGGGGTGAAATTTAATAGTCGGTTTTACTAAAAACCCGTTATAATGTTGGAAGTTGAAAAACGTTGGCGGAAATTTCGCTAGTTTTATATACCGTTCGTAACTTGGGTGAGGATTTTAATGCGTTCTAACTTTTTCAGGGGTTCATATGGGTTGTAAATTTTGTGTTTTTGTATGAATGAGGAACTTGAAAATTGGGATAATTTAGTTTGTAGCTATATTTAGATGGTTTGTAAGGATAATGAATAACGTTTCTACCATTTCTGATTTGTTTAAAGAACAATCATAAATGAAGGGTCTCGTTGACTCTTCCCGTGACCCAAGGGCTGGCTTTTACCTTATCCAGAGGCTAAGTGTTGCCATACAACGTGGCAATCCCGCCAGTCTCTTGAGCATACTACCATAGCTTAGAGAAGGAGTTTTTTGATGCCTTTTCATAGTTTAGGGTCTAGTTATATCACGCAAATGAATTTTGTCTCAAAGAAAAACTTGGCAAGTCTGGCATGAATAACTTTGGTATTTCTTATGACTCATTGGCCATTGAACAACAATGAGGTAATTTAGATGATAAAAAGAAAATTGAAATGAAACTTATTCCCGTTTTAGCTGACACAAGAAAACACGTTACAGTCTGTCTGAATAAAAACGTCCTGTTGGATTTTCAACGCTTTGCTCAGCCTTTAGGTGTCACTTAGTGTTTGTGATAGCGAGCATTACTACCTACTCATGCTAAAACGCGTTATAGTTAGTATAGATTTGTATCAAAATTAACAGAATAATTGTAAGTTATTCTTTTTTTTTTTTTTCACCAATAGCCATCACATTACAATATCCAAAAGATTAAGAACAATATAATGCTTCTAACAAGATCAATATAATTTAAATACTCTGACTCTTAAACTACTAAACCTAGTTTAGGAGTCAGTGATTCTCCATAACAAACAAAGGCTGTACTAAATCGGGATGTTTCAACAATAAGCAAATGTTGTAAGTAGATTACTTATTTTTTTACTAGTAGGTATGTTTTCAAAAACCATAGAAGCACTAACTAACGGAAACTTAGGTACAAAATTTTCCGAGATTACTCAAAGAGATCCAAAGCGCTCAGTACTGTGTTACAATAACTTACACACCCAGTCGTTTGTTTAATTGTGAAGCCTTTGTTCATCACCGAATCGTAATGCCATTTAGTATTCATATAAATTCCTTAATATATTGTTATACTGTAAATTGACGTAATAGTGAGATGATGGGTGATGATTTTTGTTTTAGATGATGATAGAATTGGTATTTTGTGAAATTAGTTTAAGACAGACTTAGGTAAGTAAATTCGTTGTTCGCTGTTGGAATTTCAACTCTATCCACTGAGCCGAGCAGTGAGAATTCAAGTCTACTTTAATGTAGTAAATCATTTAGATGTAGCCTAGTATTGGTGAAAACGACGACGACGTCGACGTCTGAGCGATATCAGACACCGTGTAATTCATTGCATCCACTTCCATTCTCTTCATTTTCAGCCTTTTAATTTATTACTTTGTTTTTATGCTTTGTTTTATACATATTTTTTAGTTAAGTAATCCTGTATTTCCCACCGGCTTAATGTACACAGCCCATTTTTAACTTTTTAATGACCTTTTTATTTTATATAGCTTAAATCATGTAATGGTATCTTACTTGCCCTTTTATTATTCTGCGAGTGCTGTGCACTTCTATAAGTGACAAATTCACTATACCTAAAATAGTTTGTGATTTATGTTTATGTATGTTTAGTGAGTACGTCGTTGAAGTGCCATTTTAATAAATAAAATAAATAAATAATAAAACAAGCACTGAGAACTTAAAAAAGGTGTCATTCAAAAATTGTAACTCTTTTTTTGAGAAAAAAGGCAGTAGGTACATACGTAGACTGAAATTGCCTCATAGGTAGTTGATATAAATATTAATTAAAGTATAAATCAGTTTTGGCTAGCTAATTAAATAAAAATATTTTTCAAGCAGACGCAAAAATAACAAAAACTACATACCTACGTAAAACTAAAATCCAAAAGAAAAACATTCTCTTTTCAAACCAACAAAAAAATTAACAAAAAAAAACGGTTAAATAAAATTCCAGTTTCAAAATAATACCCTCCGCGTTCTAAACTCAAACTAGTAGCGTTCTGAAACCGGCAACAAAAATCAATCCCCCTGCATAGTTGGTTGCTAAGTATCCTCCCCTTTTTTAACCCAAGAATTGGTTAAGGCGGGCCGGGGTGTGGGGAAGGGGTACTTTTTTCACCCTTTGAAGAATTGCCCCAAGGCGCGGGGTGGTTTTTGCGCGAGCGGGGCGGGTTCTGCGCGAATGTGTGGGTAGTAAGTATTATTAACGAATTTAGAAAGGGACATAGTTTTTGAACGTCGCGGTCGATACGCGCGGTTGTTCGGATTTAGAACTATGTGTTCTTTTTTGTAGTTTTAGTTTATTCACATTTTTTTCCTTTTTGAATGTGTTTTCTGTATGAGGTTGATGTTGCTCTATACGTATGTATCTTTAAGATATTAGTGTAGGTATTATCTACGTCTATACATTCTTTTTGTTGAGGATGAAAGAGGTAATAAAGTTACTGTTCGCTCCCGTTAGTTCCCCTTCCATTAGTGTCTTCTTCAGTGTTATGTTTAAAACGAATTTGTATCATTTTGATGGTTCTATAGTAATGACAACTGAAAAGATACAAAATAAAATATTTGTAAAAAACTTTGAATATTGTATGAAGGCAAAGTTATAAATATTTAATAATTATTTATTGTAACTCTAAAAGCTTTTATTGTCTGAAAATAATTTATTGATTTGGTGCGGTTGGTCAACTTTGCCATATTATTACAACGGCTGTTTTAAGTTTTGTTAAACCGAAATTAATTGATTTTAATTATGTTACCTGAATTGTTAAAATCACATGGTAATCACACTTCTGGCCTTGCGATGTATACGAACGGGCATATTTTGCGAACTAGAAGAACTAGTGTAGCGTGAATGCAGTCTGACCCTTAGCGAATGGAGATCGTTAAACTCTTTATAAAGAAAGAAATAAATGTTTATTAATATCATTTATTTGTTCGGACAAAAATCATCCATGGGTTAGTTACAAAAAACTTAAAATCTAAGTTAGTGTGTTACATTATTACGCTTACAGACAATAAATTAATACATACACAATATCATCGGTGGTGAATGTATTAATTTATTTCCTGCTTCACCAAAACCTGCATGAAGTGGCACCAATATAAGAGCTGTAGCTATACAGCTATAAATTATTTAGTTTTGAAAAAGAAATCAATCAGTCTAAAATTATGTCTTAAAATAGAGCTACAAACGTGAATAGTTAAATCAAAGCAGGAATAGCATGTCCTTAATGTCCTAAAAATAGAAGTAGATTAAACCCTACACGAGGCGCCTCATTGATGGTACGAGCTATTTTGAAACTAGTAGAATTACTATTTAGAGGTTCACATTCTGCCACATTGCTGTCATTTGTTGATCTTTGACAGTTGTTACAGGTTCAAACTTCTCTGTTAATCTTCTTGCCTTCCACCTTTTTAGCCATATCATTTTGCAATAAGAATGTGGCAGAATCATGATTTACTTCTTAAATTTACTTCTATCCATAATATGTATGTATTTACAAAAAAAAATGTATATATGTAGTTTATCAGCCATCTAGCTACCATAACACAAGCATTAGGTTGCTTAGCTTGGGACTAGATGGTGCTGTGTGAAATCTCCAGGGATATTTATTTATTTATTTATACTTAGCCTTTTCTCAATTATGTTAGGGTCGGCTTCCAGTCTAACCGGATGCAGCTGAATACCAGTATTTTACATGGAGCGACTGCCTATCTGACCTTCACAACCCAGTTAATATTGGATAATACGATACCCCTTAGTAAGACTGATTGTCAGAGTTACGGGACACTGACTGCCTGTAACGACTGTCAAAGATCTACAAATGACAACCGGGACTAACGACCTAACGTGCTTTACAAGGCACGGAAGAAACTCGGTAAGTAATCGAAGTCTTCCATCCACGGATCAACCTGGCAAGCGCGGCTTAACCTGAAGATCAAATTTTTAAATCAAAACTCTAAAAACAAGCAAAAATATACCTACGGTAACAACTAGTAGGACCTTTTAACCTGTGAAACATCGCGTCTTCACAATTTTATACCTATATACCATTCAAAACATAGAACCTGAAGAACTCAACCCTCCAATGCTAAATAATGCATTATAAAAGTGTAGGGGTGCGCTCGACCCCGAACTTAACCCGCGCCAGCCGGCGTCTCAAAGAGAGTAAAGATAAGTAAACGAGTTGAGCTGTACACGAAATTTTGTATACAGGATGTGAATTGGGGGGTGAAAAAAATACATAACATTTTTTTTGGAAATAATCATTTTTTTTAGATATCGTTTGTCAAGAGGTTTACTTAGCTTAGGGGCAATGTAGGTTGGTAAAATAGATAGGACAGGCACAACTTTAGAATGGTATAAATCAGGAAAATGGTTTATAATATCTATGAATTTGACTTTGAATGTTGACAAATTTTCAACAAATTTTGTGGTCTGTCTAATAAATGTAGATGTGACGTCCTTAACGTACTCACAGATGTTGGTTTATTAAGATATAGGTACTAAGTAATATGAATACATTATCTTATTTAAGATCTTCATACACTGAACACTAAAACTTTCCTAAATTTAAAAAAAAATGTTTTTTGGTTCCAAGAAAACGACAAATTCCGCGGATTTTTCGACCTCAAATCAGTCGGCGCCTTAACTAACATAAATTCGCACCCTATATAAACATTTGCACCCCAGTGAAAATCTTCGCGACTCATTACTCGTGAGGGAGTCTAAGGGGGTGAACACGGGAAGGGGGTGAAAGGGGGGTAGGGAATCTTCGTTCAAATCTCTGACGTTTTATCTAAATGGGCCTCGGAATGGGTGTCGTTTCTGCTAATGACCCCCAAGAAATAGTAAGACGTTGCTGCGTGACAGTGAGTTAGTGGGTGCCTGCCTTAACGTTCAATGTTTATGTAAATGCTGGAAATTTAAGTGTTGGAAAGTGGGGTTACGTCATTGTTGACTCAAAACTATTTCTCCATTGTTGCAAAGATTTATCTCTGCTTAATCAATCTTTCTCATTTTTTTGTTTTATATTTTTTTCAGTTTTTGTATAAAACATGTCATTTTTACACGAACACGACAAAGCTAAAAGGATTGTATTTTTTTCTGATAGTCATCATCTGCCTAGCTTTTTCTCAATAATGCTGGGGTCGGCTTCCAGTCTAGCCGGATGCAGCTGAATACCAGTATTTTTATAAATGAGTAATCTTTCAGTCCTTCTATTGAAATTATCGAACTGACGAAATTGAGTCTAACCTCATTTAAAAACAAGCGATCTTGCCATATTAGATATATGGCAAGATCGCTTGTTTGTCGCCTGAACATCTTGAAACAGCTACGCAAACAGTTCGGCACCTATTTTCAGAGAAGCTTACCCACTACTCACTGTTTTACTTCTGAGGTATCCAAAATATCTGTCAATTTTGTAATGCCGGTTAACGCAAGCACAACACATGGTCATTTGGTCAGGCTTTTCCAATCAATGATTGTTGCTAGGTAAAAATAAGTCTGTTCACAAAACTAATTTACCAAATTCTCGTAAATGTTTTATTTTAGTATTTTGCAGGTACTGTCATCTCTTCGTAGTGCGCTACAGTAATTTTAGAAATACTTGAAGATTTAGATTGTTTTTAGATTTTATTTTTCATAAGAAAGTATATAATTTACTCCTCGTTTTAAATTATCTCTTTCCATTTCAGAGTTGGGTGGAACGGGTATCGAAACAACCAAGGCGAGATAAGAAAAAAAATATTGTCGCTACTAAATTCATAATTTTGATCCTTAAATTCTATCCAGGATACTAAAAGCTGATTCAAAATATTCATAAGCTTGAAGAATTGAAAAGCAAATTGCAAATTTACTCCATCTTATAATTGGTTTTTAAAGACCATCTTTTGCAGAGTTTTCACATAATTTCCCTACCAAACTCAAGTAAACAGGTAAACCGATACAAAAACCCATTCCTACACATACACGACAATGTTCGAAGCGGATATTTTGCCGGCGATGCTGCGGCAAGGCGGCAATTTAGCCTTAACTGAGTCATTTGGGAGGCGTCTTCGTGAAGGCAGATGATTCGTAATTTGTTTTCTGTTGCTCTTGGCTTATGTGGCGCGTTGTGAGGACGTGGGTAAGTGTAATTTTTGATAAGAAAAGTCTTAGAAAAGAATTATTAAATAAGATGTATTTTTCAAACGAAAAATGTCGAATCAAGATTTTAAAAAATAATTGCTTTGGTAGGTATATTAAAAACTTAATGATTACATTTAAGCAGTCCACATAGGTAAGGCGAATGTCTTATTGCGGTGTTTGTTCTGACACGCAAAGCCACATGAATTATAGATTTTTGAGGATTTTCCCACTAAGATCAAATCTAAACCAGTTTCAAAAACAGTTTAATTGGAAAATTTTTGAAACTTGTTTGTCATCACAACTTTATGCAAAGTGGACGATAAAACAGAATTATAATTATGTTATTTGTTACAAGTATGTTTTTCGCAGTAATTTTAAAACAAGAAAAATATTTAAACTTAAGCCGAAGAGAACCACGTTAATTTCCCAATTTTCCTACTTTTGAGAAGCTAACAGAAGTCATAAAACCTGTGATCCCACAATTCAGTGAGGATACATATTAGCAAAATTACCGACAGCAGCCAATTGACTATACTATACAAGTAGATTACGATTGTGTTCACGTTATCCTGTCTATCATACGAAGATCCTGTATATTTAAATATCTTTGTTTTTCACGAAAACATCGCTTTAATTTCCCAATTTATCTTTAACCTGATTAAACCATCTTAGCGTTTACAGTTACCGCCGTATACAAGTCAGTCGCGCTGACTGATGCTGCTAGGAGAAAACGCGCGGCGTTTCATTACGTTTTGCCGGGAACGCCTGGATTTATGTCCCTACCTGCTGGCTGACACTATAAAGTGGTGGTAGGAAAAGTTACGTTAATTTTGTAAGAAAATTGGAACTATTTTATGATTTTAGAAAAGAAACAGTTCTTTTTTAACGCGTTGAAAAAAGGGTAAAGAAATAAGTTGAAGAACGAAAATGTTATTTTGTTTTTGTGGGTTTTACTGAAGCAAACTTGATTATACATATTTCTAGTTTTGTAAGAAGGTGGATAATTACTATCTAATGAGTAATTCAACCTTCAGAAATACCTTATTTTGAAGGGAAGGAAAGATGATGCTTTAAATCTTGGCTGGTGTAAAAGGTCGAGGTAGTCCGTGTGTGTGTTTTATTAGCAATATCTCCTTGTTATTCAGTGGTTTTTATTGATAACAATGTTTAATTTTATACACAGGTTACAGTAAAAGATTATTAGGTATAAATATTATAAATACTTAGCTTATAAGTTTCGAAGCATTGAGGTGTATTGAAGACTTGAATTCTGCAGCTGAATTCATTTTACTGCAATTTCGAAAAATGAAATTACATTAAAATCTTTAAGCACTGAATATTCACTACACATCACTCGCTACTTTGATTCTAGAAATCTTAAAATTATTTCATCTTTCTAAAACACAACTTTGTACTTTATCACAGCATCATTCAACACTGAGCATCATGTACCAAATCTAAGGCACAACTGAGATCTTCTACCCACTTCAACCCTTCGAATACTAACACTAAACTGAAGACGATGACCCACGATGTCCACAAATGTCCACTATGGGAAACAAAACCGGTTCTCAAAAAATGTCTTAAGAAACGGGTTGTTGTCATTAAGGGGTCGAAATGACCGGCCGGCCAGCGGTCAGTGTGGGAAACAGGGGACGATTTGAGGGTTAATAGGGTGTTGAAGTGATGAGCTTTTGTTGATCAATTTTATTATTGTTATGGTTGATTGAATGTTTCTGACGTATTGGAAACAATTTGTAGAAGAGACAGTGAATATAATTTGATGAGAATATTTTTCCTTTTAATACGTAAAACTAATGAACCGGAACAAATAGTAGAAGTACAGCACTACAGTATTTTATCTACAAATTAGAAGCAAAACTCTGACATTGTTATGCGATGACCATTGACTGATTTTAATACGAAAGTATCTTATATCAATTAAAATCCTTATGAAAAATAAGTATTCTGTTTTTTAGAAATTCTTGATTCAAAACTTAGTTTTTTACAGTTACAGTTCAACATACTTTAAAAACTCCTCATGTTCGTTAACAGTCTTTCTTTGTAATTCAAACTATAAATAATTTGTAATATTTTGTATTCTTTTTCAATTAAAAAAAAAAATGTACCTTATCCGTTACTTGACCATTACAAGCTCATGAGAACTAAAACCTGTTTTCGCAAAAATTTAACTTATTTCATATGCAAAGAACATGATGTTTTTTATCATTTAAAATCGTGAGGGGTCATTTCGACCCAAGACGGACACTACACAATAGGGTGGACAGAGGTCATCATTGGTAGGGTTAGATTATTTAAAAACTTGTTTCGAATGAGAATTTCTTATTATAATATTTTCGCAAGGAATTACGTCTATTGATATTAAAATATCAACTGGTTAGATTGGAACATGATCCCAGGATGCTGGTAACAGCTAAGATGGTTTTTCTTTTTAGAGATAAATAGAGCAGATAAATAAATAAATAATAAATAAATATCCCTGGACATTTCACACAGCACCATCTAGTCCCAAGCTAAGCAACCTAATGCTTGTGTTATGGTAGCTAGATGGCTGATAAACTACATAGATACATTTTTTTTTTTGTAAATACATACATATTATAGATAGAAAAACACCCAGACCCGGAACAACTACTTGTAGGTCATACAAATATTTGTTCCGTACGGGAATCGAACCCGCGACATGCAGCGCAGCAGTCAATCGCTTGACCACTGCGCCAACCGTGCCGTCAAAGATGGATGTGTCTGGAGCAAAGTAGCCGTTACATGACCGGATGTCAGTTTTGTAAATATGTCTGGGAAACAGGATAAGTAGAACCGTTGGGAATATCAGCAGTTCTGGAAGGAAAAACAACTTTACAAATCAAAAACTTCTACAACTTGTGGTTTTTTGTACCAATTTGATTATACTTACAGTTGATAATAGATTAATTTTGTTTTATTAAATTTACTGTCTTATTTAAATTGTGCTATGTAATGTGATGGCCTGAAACACAGGTTTAAATAAACCTAGATCTGGCAGGTCGCTACCAAACATCTGAATTGAACTATCATTACTTGCAACTGTTGAATCTATTTTAGTTATAATTTACTTATAAGTACTATTTATACCATTGTATGAGAAATAATTCTACTGCGGATAAATGTACCCTTTTTGTAGTACTTATCTTTTTAAAATTAATTATTCTATCCTTAATACTAACACACTAAAATAACACTTGTTTGTAAGCTCGCAATTCTACTAAAAAATATGGATGTAATGAATCTGAAACAATTTCAATTCAGATGCTTTTACATTTTATAAATATTTCTATAGACAATCTTTAAGTTATTATAGAGAAACTTTTAGATGAAAAATTGTCTCAAATCCCATGTCTATGAGACACCTTGAAGCAAAAAGGCGTAAGTACCTAATTACTCCCACTTCCATTTAACATTTTCTATGCTGCTCTTGTAAACAGATTACGCGATTATTTTATTCGCGTTGCCCCATTTCATCTGCCTAGCCTTATCCCAACTATACATCTGGTTAGACTTGAAGTCGACCCCAAGGCTTCCAGTCCAATCAGATGCAGCTGAATTAGTGTTATTTTACTGACCTGCATAATCTAGATAATACTGGGTAATACGATAACCCTAGGCAAGACTGGCTGTCGGACTTTCAGGCCACTGACAATATCTGTAACGACCGTCAAACATCTACAAATGACAGCCGGGACCAACGGCTTAACGTGCTTCCCGAGGCACGGAGGAAACTCGGTATGTAATGGATGGTCACTCATCCACGGACCGACCTAGACAAGCACGGATTTTCCTTGAATATCGACTCGTGTGACTGATATTATTTAGCCACAAGCTTCTCCGTGATCTCATCTTTCGTAGGTATATTTAAATGTCTCAGAAAAACCCTTGGGATCAAATAGGGATCCACTGATAAAGAGAGCAGGGTCTAAGAGACTGCGGGTAGTATTTTTATTTTAGCCTGTACTGACCCACTCTGAAGCAAAGACCTCCCCCATTATTTCTTTCCACTTTTCTCGGTGTGCCTCTTTGCGCCAATTTGTGAGGAGGACATACAAGGCGTGGGTATTAATTTTTTTTTAAATTAATTTCAGAAGTTTGATTGAGCCTTTTGAAAACTTAAAATCATATTGTTGGAACTTGGTAGACACTGCCACAACCCTTAGGTAATTACCTACACTAGCAAATTGACATGGATAAGTCTTTGTATGTATTACATTATCGATGGCCTTGTGTTATCTGCATGGGGTGCATATAATGGTTTATATTTTTGTCATATTGGTAAGGTTAGACTGTTTAAAAACTTGTTTCAACTTGAGTAATTCTTTACAATATTTTCTCAAGGAATTATGGCTATTGATATTAAAATAGCAACAGGGGGTCTAAAATGGCCGCTTTACCAGAATCAAAATAGGATAATAATATGAATTACGTTTAAATTCGTAAAATCGTCACAAGGTGACAATTTGTAATAGTAGGTACGTCTATGACCATTTTATGAATTTAAACGTAATTCATATTATTATCCTATTTTGGCTCTGGTAAAGCGGCCATTTTAGACCCCCTGGTAAGATTGGAAGATGATCTCAGGATACTGGTAACGTCTGAGTTGATTTTTCTTTTCACAGCTAAATAGAGCAGAAGAATGTCTGGTCTGGAGCAAAGCGGCCGTTGGTTGACCAGATGTCAGTTTTGTAAAGATTTATGTGAAACAGGATGAGAACAACCGTTGAGAATATCAGCAGATACTATCGTACAGTCAGCAGGTATTAGGATTCCGGGGGATAATAATCTTTTTAAAGCGTTTTGTTAAAGAAAGACTGGTATTGTAACTGTTTTTGAATGAATACTTTTTTTATTCATTTAAATTCATTTTATTTTAGATAACATACCATCACGCCTGTAATCCCCAAAGGGTTAGGCAGAAGTGTACCTAAAATGGTACTTATACTCAGTTACGCCATTTATGTTTAAGTCCCATTAAAGAAGGCGAGATATTTGCTAAGAAAAGCATTTTGAAATATCATAACTGAACTGTCTGTAGCTTAGTCCAAGTTTCCAAGTTTCCGGGTGTTAGGGTCCACAGACCCGGTCCAGAGACCTCCGCACAATGCGAGCTCTATGGACGAACTATTGCAAAGAGGCTAGTGAAATGCCAAATGAACTCGCTAAACATTCATCTCAATTTATAAAAATAATGTCACATTCCCGAACATTTGTTTTGCTATTTACTAAGCAATAATGACCTCAAATGTCTGTACCCGCCCTTATAAAAATCCATTAAATAAATTCTTATTTAGCGTTATAAATTCCAATAAGAAAATTTGCCAGCTTGTGCGGCCATCTACTAGTGAGTAGTCCGGACTAAAGAAAACTATTCCTATTTGAAATCAAAACTAGCGCCATCTCTTATCGAATAGCAACAACTTTAAAATATTTGTAACTCGAATGAGTTGTTCCATATGTAGAATTTTCAAGGAAATATTGAAAACTATTTTGATTATCAGCCAAGTTATCTGTTAAAAAATAATCCAATTTCTTTTATAAGTTTTTTCTTTAAGAACTGTGTTATAACGCCATCTGTCGGTGAATAGAATCAAGTTGAAAGCCCAACCTGGAAAATTAGGAAGAAGATTTTCTAGATATTTAAGAAATGAGCAAGAAGAATGAAATCAGTAAGTATTTATTTTCAGATCTTAAATTATTATCCACGCAATTTTGGTCAGATATTAACAAAACGAAATTTGACTTGACAAATGAAAATGAAGAAATCCATAACAAGTTTTTTTTTAATCCAATAAGCATAGTTCCGATTCGAACAGAAAAGCAGCAAAAACATGTTGAAAACTGATACTGATAGGCTGCGTCATCCCACTGCTGGGCAAAGGCCTGTCCCCATGACTTCCAGTTGTTTCTATCGAGGGCTAATGTGGACCACTGGTCGTTCATTTTGTCCAGCTCAACCCACCATCTTCTACAAGGTCTGCCGCGACGCCTTCTGGCTGTGTAAGGACTCCAGTAAGTGGCTATTTCGGCCCACAGCTCATTGGGCATGCAGCAGACGTGGCCAGTCCAGTTCCACTTCAGCTTAGCGGCTTTTTAAACAACTTCAGTAATTTGTATTTTTGAGCGCAGTGTGGTGTTGCGTACATGATCGGTTAGTTTGACGCCCAGTACGCTCCATTGCATGTTGGCAGACTTTGAGTTTTGACTTTTGAATATTTGTCAAAGACCAAATCTGAGCTCCTTATGTCAAGAAGAAGAATGCACATTGTCCATGACTATAAAACTGTTTACTAAAAAATGTAACTGTAATCAGTCCTTCTTATAAACCACTTGGAAACCAGTAAGAAAATTATTACTACCCCCGGCTTTAATTAGCGAAACAATTAGAATTCATAGTTGAAAATCTAGTAAATTGTAGGATCCCTAAGTTAGAATGGCTCTCAGATATTCGAGACATGTCTTTAAGCCAAGATTTCTGGTTCCCAAATTAATTTCTTGGGCGTACTTAGAGAGGAATATTCCGGTTTAGAGATTTTAGATTTACGCTCCATGAAGAATTATTTGGTAATCTTGGAGCACCTATTGAAGTTTATTCTTGTAGTTGTAATAAAAATGTTGTACTAGTTTTTTTTACTAAGGGTCGTGGTGAAAGGCCGTGACTAAATAATAACAGCTGCACGAGTCGATTTTCAAGGTTAAGCCGCGCTAGCCAAGGTCAGTCTGTGGATGGGTGACAAAAAAAAAAGTATGGTCTAGAACAAAAAAATTATCGGAGTTCCGGGGTGAACAAGTTTCTTTCGGCTTCGTTAAGGGTCTTGTTACAAGCTTTATGTTTGTGTCACAGTTTAAATGCCAGTGTGCTGAACATGTCAGTCGAAGGTCCGATGAACGATGGAACGAACAAGTCCTAGAGTTTCGCCTCTATGAGTCGTTCGTCCCATCGTTTTAAGATCAGCAGACGTAGCGTGAAACACTTCGTAGCTAGATGGGACGTTCTTAAAAGGTAACTGCGACTGACTAGACGCAGAAAGCGGAGGAAAAGGTTTTTAGGTGTAGCTTTCGAGATGCCTGTTTCCTGCAGTGGCCCGTAATAAGCTGATTTAATAAGAAAAAAAATGCAGTTATTAAAAAATGCCTCGTTGGACTGCTGAGCATGAGGGTTCGATTCCCGGGTCGGACAAGCCCACCAAACTATTTCCAAACCACTGTAACTCCTGAAAGCCAGAATCAATAATGGGGACCACCAGTAAAGAGCCAAGACAATGAAGCTCGACGAAGTCCCAGAAAACAATTTAACTGTCTTGGATCCCGCAACAAAATTAATCAGAAAAGTATAGCGGAGGAGTAGAAAAACGGACAAAGCGGGGCAGGCAGTGTTATTGGGTTTTTCCATCTGGAATTTCTCAGTAGTGGCTACGGAGTCTTGATTTAAGCCCGTTTGATTGAAATAGGCTCGCTCCCTATTACATGGGACTTAAAAATAACTATCGAAATGTGGGTGTACTATTAGGCCACACCTCTGCCTATCCCTTCGGGGGTGATATTTTGTTATGTAAAAAAAAAAAACATTTTTTACCTTATTAAAAAGTTGCAAGATTCAAGTTAACAGTGGTACCCTTTTAATTGTTATTAAGTACTATGCGCATTTTATAAATTGTCCACCAAGGAATTAATCACAATTTTACACAGACCTTACGATAAAATTATTGAAATGTAAGCGGCTAATTCAGATTTAAGGAGATGTAGAACATACTAAACCGAACTCACGTAATCGAGTTTAGGACAGAAGTAGGGTGTTACCACACCAATCGTTCGATCGTCGATTGAGGCCATCGATCAATGGTAGAATGGATAAGTTGACGTCGATCGACAGTTTCTACTACACCAATTGATCGTTCGTCGTCGTTTCTACCATCGATCGATTCGATTTGGTGTTGAAACATGCTAACACATTCAACAAAAAAAAACGTTCAATTAAAAAAAAGACATTCAACTAGATACAGATCTATTCAAATTATAAAGAGTTATCAACAGGTTTTATACAAAAATAAACTAATAATACTATATTTCCTCCAGTCCACCAAAAACTGCAGGCAATTCAATTAATTCATTTGAATCTCATCGATTAAATCAACAAATTCAATTTAAAAGAAAACAAAAAGCTACGGAAAAAGAAATACGATGACCTCTGAACGATTTTATTCACTCTCTCATTCATTCGTTTACAAACAATAAAAATTTCAGATATCAATAAAATAAAATTTATTCTTCAGAATTTTCTCAATTTCAATACATTGTCTTTGTAAACTGTGCAGTATTTTATGTTCATGATGTTTCCATAATCTTGTAAGAAATGGAAGCTTCAGTTTAGAAAATTTACCCTCTTCTTGTTCAACCTTTGGCCACCCAATGCTAAGTGTAGGGCTCTTCCAAACCTCTCCACTTTTATCGGTTTTGTGTCATGGCTATCCAGTTTCTCCAGGCCACTATAATGAGATCGACTGTCCAATCTACCTATCTTATCCTATTTTCTCAAATTTATTGATTTTCCATTTGCGAAGTCTCATTAGTTTGTACAAACCCACTAAGACATTGGTTTTCATTATCTTCAAAATGTCCGCTACCTCATGCAGGATGGCCGCTTACGATAGTCTGGTATGACCACCGGGGTTGGGTACCAACTTGATGTTACCAGTTCAGAGGGCTTAGACAACAGCAATCTGATGACTGAAAGTCAGCATTTCGGTAACTTGTGTAAAATTCATTTTTTTTCCAGCATCTTTATTACTTGTAAAGTGTCAGGTTGTCCAGGCCGTTTGGATTGCTATCGTACGAGACGGAAAGTAATTTTCTCTTCTAAAAAAGTCAGAATTACAACTCCTTCAAAGAAAAATGTACACCTAATGAACACTTTCAAAAAGAAAAAGATGCGAATCTTTTATTCCTTCAAAAGATTGCAGGAATAAAAGATTCGCATCTTTCCGTAAAGTTACACAGGTTTTCACGGGAATGCGCCTCACCGCGCCGTCGATAGGTGACAAGTCACAACTGACTGACCGGGCGATGACCTCGCACAGACATGGCATGGAGACGACTCTGTACTGAGAAATATTTTGTGTTTTATTTTGACAGATTAAGAATGGCTCGTGGTTTAAAAACCGCTTTCCAAGGTAGGTCTATGGATGGGTGAGCATCTATTACATATTGAGACCCCTTCGTGTCTCGAAAAGAACCTACTTTAAACCCGGCTGTCATTTGAAGATTACGTTGTCGTGAATGTATTCATTTGTTTTTAAGCCAAGCTTGTAACGGTATGTACATTATGCAATAAATAAATAAATAAAGTTAATTAAATGCCGTAAAAATATGAGAAGCAAATAAATGTCAGATCAAATCAATTAATGTCAACGGCACAAAATAAAATAAAATTAAATATGACAATCAAATTAATTTAAATTAAAGGTTAATAAGGCCAACGAATGTGGACACTTGCATCACATTCACCCATGACTTGTTTAAAGACGTTTATTCTTATTTGAAAGTGAATGAGAGACTGTAAGGAAGTTTTGTGTGGAAGCAAATACACCTGACTGACCGGGTGTTGACCTCGAACATAAGCGCCGTGGAGACGATTCTGCTCCGAAGGGAACTATTTATTTCATTATTGTTGGGATTATAGAAGAACATGAGCAAAAATTTCTTACAAGAAAAAAGTGGAACGGGTTGGTAAGTCAACTAACTAACTAACAGGGAGATGTCTAACTAGTCAGGCAGAGAAATCGAAAAAGTTGAATGGAGACGACTTTGTTGGGAAAATAATTTTGATAATTTTTGTTGGAAATAGCTGTATGAAAACTTATAAGAAAGTGTTTGGTTTACTAAAAGTATAACCCTGTGGATAATACTAAAACGTCCCTGCTCTTCGATAGATGTAATGTGATAAACTGATTTGAAAGTAAACAGAGAATTATAATCTTGGTGCATCTGGGAATCGGTCAAAAAGCTTAATAGGTTGGCTGTCTTAGAACCTTCCGTAGCAATCCGAAATGTGGCCTGTTTGCGGTAAAAATATGACCAAATCAGCAAGCTTGCAACCAAAGTGACTTCCAACTTTCAGATGAAGCACCAATCTGAAAGTTGGAAGTCACTTTGGTTGCAAGCTCGTCGGCCTGAGAGGCTCCTTTTCGAAGTCAAGCCATAGGCCTAGGGTACAGTATTTTGGAGGTTGGATAGTCATTCTATGTAAAATGCTGGTATTCAGCTGTACCCTGTTAGAATGGAAGCTAACCCGAACATAGGCTAGGTAGACAATGAATTTTCAACAGAACAAAAGTGCCTGTAACTGTCCTACTTGAAATAAATGCTTTCATTTTGATTTTGAAAATGACGTTTATTTGCACAAGCCTCACATAATACCCTATTCAAATACATTACCTAGTCTACAGAGGTCTCTGTGTAGTAAAGGCGGGTTGGACAAAATTTTACACGTGTTTCGTTTTGACATAACACAAGGTGTAAAAAGACCTATTGCAAAGCCATCATCCAAGCATTCTGTTCACCAAACTAAGTAACACACACAACATTTACAGGAAAACTTTTGAAAGAACTCATCTATCTAATAAAAAACTCTTGTAACAACTACTTCCGCAACGCAACACAAAAATTATTGTTATATTTTTTTTGGTACTAGACTACCCAAAACAATATACTCGTAGCAAGGACGGTTAGAATAACAAATTTTCGGCTTCGTTAAAGATCTTTTACACCCGTTATTATTGCCGATGTGTGCGTAGTACCTAACTGTATTATAAGCTTGTTACTAATTACAAGATTATCTAGTTTTAGACAAAACTAATTATTCGTGCGATACCGTTTGGCTATATATAAGGATATTTTTCGGGAGTAAGCATAAATAAAGTTATGAGAAAAGCTCATGAAGAGGGAAAATAATTATTAGCCATTGAGTGAGATTGGTACTTATGCTGATTTCCCTGGGTGCACTAAACATACGTGTATTAAGAAGAACAAATTAACCACATTTTCTTCTTCTGTATCGTGTGGTTAGTGCCTAACCTGGTGTCAGAGTTTTTATGCCGCCAATGGGCCTGTAACTTGGCTCTACATGCCGTCGAGAAATATCTCTCAGGCATACTGGTTTCCTCACGTTTTCCTTCAACGAAGCAAGTGATAATTATAATTGTACAATACGCACATGAATCCGTAAATTAGAGGTGCGTGTCTTCGGTTCGAACTCGAGACCTGTGACTTTGGCAGTCTCGGCGGTCACACCACTGGGCTATCACTGCTTATGTTAAGGATTATTCAGATCAAGATTGTCACACGGCTTTTGTCCATGAGGGCAGACAGAAGCCATACAACGCCACCTGCTACGATCCTTACATACTCCTTTTGCCTCATCCATGGTCTAGACGGTCTCCTAAAAATGTATAGATAAATATTGTTTTTGCAACAATGACTGCTCCATTACTTTCTGTGTGCGGTGGACGCGGTCAGACCGTAATGTCACACGTGTTGCTATGTTGTGTCGCATCGTTGTACACCTGACCGTCTGTGTGATAATATAAGTAAAAAATTACCTAAACAAGGAATTCAGTCACACTGCATGGTCATGATAACACTCTTTCTGAATAACTCCAGCGGATTTCACGTCAATATTTATGGTCACTTTTTTAATATAGATATCGATTATTTTTTATAAGTAAAGTAAAGAGCTCTCCACGGTTTTCTGTGTGCGGTGGACGCGGTCAGGCCGTAATGTGACACGTGTTGATGTGTTGTGTCGCATCGTTGTATACATTGCTGGCCGTCTGGTGTAAGTGAAAATAAAATCCTGAACAAGGAAGGAACTGACAGGGATCAAGATGCCTGCACTGTGTTTTAAGTTCAAGGACTATACAGTATACATATACATACCACGTATTCAGAAAATCATACAAAAAAAAATGAAATCTATTTATTTCCAAATGTACATATCAAAACTAATACAATAAAAAAATAACGCTCAATCTTTTTGGGGCAAGATTATGTGTGTGTGTGTTTCTGAACCCACGTATAAAATTTTCATCGGTTATCAATCTAAAATCTGCTGTTTCCTACAAAAGTGCAATACCTAGTAATCAAAATGTATGGAACCGCTGTTTTTTTTTTTTAATTACCGAAGTAAACTTTCTATGTGGGGAGATACGTGTAAGCGTTTATGCGTCGGTGTCTCTTCCCTTCCACCCTGTATAATTTCAAAAATGGACCTTCCATGCGAACTCCTTACACTATATTTAAGATTTTTATAAAGTCGATTATTTCGTTTTTGAGGTACAAATCGATTTGTGTTTTTTAGTCATGTTAGTTTGTTTCAGGCTCTTCTTTGCTTGCCTTGCTTGTCTTGAGTAGACTTATTTTTTTAAATTGTTTCGTTTGTTAAAAACCAAACCAACCATGGATAAAGGCGCGGGCCCACCGCGGTGCACGGAGAGGCTACGCACGTGTATTAAGCTTCGCTTTGTAAGAAAAATTATGTGGTTGTGTCAAATGCAACCCACGGAGAGGCTACGCATGAATTGACGTCATTGATACATGCGTGGCTTGCTCGAATAGGCGGTTACATAGCTCAACGCTGTCGACGTGGGTCTACGTTTCCACTGGAGTACACGAATATATAACCCACGACTATGTACAGCTCACTTATCGCAGCGCAGTTTTCAGTCATACACCGTGGATTGCAGTGGCACGTGCGTAGCCTCTCCGTGCGCCGTGCCACGCTATACATAGTCGTGGGTCATATTCGTGTACTCCAGTGGAAACGTAGACCCACGTTGTCAAACAAATTAATACACGCAGTTAAAATGCGCCGCGAGCCCGTGCACAGCATGCGCCGCGGTGGGCCCGCGCCTTTAAACAAGAAATGAGTACATAAAAGGACGTTGAAAGATTTTCTTCGACTTCAAAGAAAATGTAATAATATTGTATTTAATAGATGACTCTCAAAAGGTACTTTACGATTGAAAGGCAATATTAATAGAATTAAAAGATAATTATAGAAATTCCAAAATTGGTATTTCTTGACAAGATAAGGTAGTCTGACAACTGATCTTACCAAGGGAGGAGCTCGGGGCTAAATAAGAACAGCCGCTCGGTTCGATTTAGGTTAAGCCGTGCTTACCTAGGATGGTCCGTGGATGGTTGACCACCCATTACATACCCAGTTTCCTCCGTGCCTCGGAATGCACGTTAAGCCGTTATTCCCGGCTGTCATTTGTAGATCTTTGACAGTCGTTACAGGTAGTCAGTGACCCGAAAGTCTGACAACCAGTCTTACCAAGGGGAATCGTATTACCTATCGCTAACTGGTTTGTGGAAGTCAGATAGGCTGTCGCTCTATGTAAAATACTGGTATTCAGCTGCATCCGGTTAGACTGGAAGACGACCCCAACATATTTGGGAAAAGGCTAGGCAGATGATGAACTGATCTTACCAAGGGGTTTCGTATTACTCTGTAACCGTGTTGTGGAGGTCAGGTAAGAAGTCGACCCCTACATAGTTAGGAAAAGAAATGAATAGCTTAACCCAAGATCCTGACCGATGATTCAAATTCAAATTATTTATTGTGGATCATAGGTTCATTAGATGTTGTGTGTGATGATGGTTAGAATGGAAGTGAAAAAGTGGAGTACCTAAT
Organism: Eurois occulta; assembly: GCA_950022335.1. Lineage (NCBI taxonomy): Eukaryota > Metazoa > Arthropoda > Insecta > Lepidoptera > Noctuidae > Eurois > Eurois occulta. Next base: position 4,097,742 of record OX465502.1, read on the forward strand.
ATGTACCAACTAAGATTTTGTAAGGTATTTACCAACCAACTAAGGTTTAAGATGGTATTCATATCGAATGGGATTGAGTTAAGCATGGAGAGCTTTTTGCCCTCAAAAACCTGAAACACAAGATGTGAATTTATTTTGAGTTAAAATCAGATAAAGAAACGGATACCAGTATTTTATATATATATTTGATTTAACATCAAATAGTTAAATGTTAATCTACAAAAAATAATCATCTGTGACCTAGATTAAAAAAGACAGTTTCCTATTCATAAAATTGTTTGAATTGATTTAAAAATATGGCGCGAGCTCTGTTTTAAATTTCAATGAGCGCCATTGATATTCAAATGCTCCGCGAACCATTATCGTACTACAGTAAAATCCAATAAAATCTACCAAAAGCTACCCTCTTCCGAACTTCTTCCAAACTTCCACTATCGTAACTATTCCGCCACGCCCCTAGAATCGCAACTACTAACATGCATTTTGTCCCTTTCTATCGCATTCGAATTTAATCAAGTGGAACGAGACGGCTGCTAGTTTAACCGCGTGCATTGTTATTATAGTTTTATGATGACATGTCAAACTGACGTAACTCGAATTGCAGCACGTTCGGATTTCAACTCTAATATTGAGAGGCTAAGGTTGACTTAAGAACGTGGGCGTTCAAAGTTACGATATTCGAAAATAAGACAAGACGCGGGATGTAGGGCCATTTTTCCGCGAGCGATTTACCAACGTAAGGTGTCGTCATAAGAGCTATAGTGGCGTAAAAATGTCTAACTTAAGACGTTTCGCTGAAAAAAGTACGTATAGTTATTCTATACCAGCGTCTTGCGCAAGATGGCGGTGCTAGGCGTTCGCTATTTGAATTTCTCTGAGGAATAGGTGGGGTGCGTTGTACGAGGCAGCTGCTGTAGCGCTTTAGGCGATTTTGTACGGCGGTTTTGGGTAGGGCGTCTAGCAGAATTTCGCTGAGTTGTATAAATTGGGTTAGGGTGAAATTGTAAGGAGGTTTTATGTCGCGTTGGTTATGAATGTAATGTTTTATGTAGTGGGTTAAGATGTTTTAGAACTTATTATGGGTTCCTTTTGTTATACCTGATTAGTAAATTGCTTAAAACATAGGTGCTTACATACTAACTTTTGAACAGTAGAAGTAGTTTTGGTGAGCTTACAAGAGCTTTAGATGTGAATGTTTATGACGCAGGCGTTTTTTAGATGGCCATATAATACATCGTTTTGATAAAATTATATTAGTGAGAAGTAAGCATAAGCTTTCACAAAATACAAGAAAGTTAGAATTGTAGTCTCTATAGCATATGGCCATTTGGCTTATTGTGGAAAAAGGAAAGTTGTAATAAATAAATAAAATAAAATTGTACTTGTATTAAATTAACAATCAAATCTTCACACCGACGGCTCCCACAGAAACCAGATCTTCAATAAACTGACAGTTAACTATCCCATGGTCTACATACAACATAAACCCTACGTTCTCATGACATCTTAACCTTTAACACAATCGCAATTCCCGTAATCGTACAAATCAAAACCGGTGAAAACCAGTTTTATCCAATTCGAAGCAGTTTGGGTCAGATTGAAGCGGCTCATTCCAGTTCTTGTGAGAATTTCAAATAAAATAGAACAAGTTACCAAGATACGGATTGAAGTATTCAAAATTGGAACAGGTTACTTTTTAAAAGAATGTTGGCAGGTTCTTGATTTGATGTCTGCTAAGGGTGGTTTCTTATTATTTGTGGGTTGTAAAAGATGTCAAAGGGTGAGATTTCAGATAGAAGCGTTATTAAGAAATGTTCTAGATTAAAACAATATTTATTGGAAATCAAAAATATTAAGAGTAATTTAGTATTTTCATGTGAGCTTTGCTATGTACTTATTTTGATTATAGTCAACCCGCCATTAAAAGGCACTTTTGAACGTCAAACTTTAAAACAAAGGAAATAGAACTGATTATTGCTATTCTATGTGCTCTTAAGGGATTTTTTTGCCAATGGAAATTCGGAAAATGGATTTTTTGCCAACGCAAATTCGGAAAATGGATTTTTTTGCCAACGCAAATTCGGAAAATCATTATCTTTATTTGGCAATTTTGTTTCATTTATTTTTAGTAAGTTGGTACCGAAATTAAGATTTTTTATAAATATAATATAATAATGTACTAAGCCTATATTTCTGTTCGGCTAAGAAAGGATTACATTATTGTAGATACCATTTGCTAAAACCATTTTTTTCCAAAAAGATAATTTCGGTCAATTATATTATAGCCTGACACAGTTTATATTCCACCAAATTTAATGCACATGAATATTAATTTAGTTTTTATTGTTACAAGGGGCACCCACAACTTCAATAGAGGAACCCTTATAAAAAGATAAGAATGAAAGAACCTGTTGCAAAAAACAGGTATCTTATTGTGAGTAGGGGTTGTTAAAAGATACCTACGGGGTAAGGGGTAAACCCTTTTTAAGTTGTTAGTTTATCATTTGATATTGTCGTACGAAGTAAAAGTAGTGTAGAAAGTGGGTGATATTAAAAATTAAGGTGGAATAGTGAAAATTTGTGTTGTGAATGCGGTTATAGGTAATGGTGATTTTTGGTGAAAAAACTGGAAGTTAAAAAAGAAATGAGATTTTAATGTACCTATTGTAATTTGCAGTGAAATTCATTTTGTATCTTATAATGCTGGTAGTCAGCTGCATCCGGTTAGACTTGAAGCCGACCCCGACATAGTTGGGAAAAGGCTAGGCAGATAATGAATTCGTAGGGTAAGAAAAATATTTTATATATTTTTTTCCCCATTGTTGGTCTTTTTATTTTAGTGTATCCATTTAAATGTGTATTTAAATTAATATATTTTTTAATATATATTTATAGTATTTTATATGTCCTTGTAGTTTATAGTAGTATAAATAAAATTATTTTCAGTATACACCTACCACTGCTTGTCTCTGCATCACCCAAAGGTTGACTGGTAGAAAATGCCTATGGCATTAAGTCCGCCTCTGTACTCTGTGCTTGAAGTGTTAATAAATACTTAAATAAATATTTAAATTATTGACTTTAATTTTTGGCCTACGCACCACAAATTAATATTCTGTTGATAAAGACGTGTCCTCTGATTGTTAAAAATGTGTTTGACCTATTTCGTAAGCACAACGATAATCGCTAACTTCGGAAAATCGTAATGCTATCGCCCGCCGCACTTCTAATTATTTCTTTAGAAGTGCGGCGGGCGATAGCATTACGTATGGTTTACATTGGTTTTTCTTCATTTACCAATAATTATAAACACCCTTAATTTTCTAACATTTTACACTTTGTGACGTTATTAAAAAATAATGAATGCTACAAAAATGATCTAACTCCTTTTACACTTATCTGTTCTGTTATAAATGGTTTCCTTTCTATCCCAGGAGTATTTTCACTGTACCTTAATCAGCCTACAACGTTCTGGAGGTGCTCCAGGAAATTATGTCGCGTTGTAGGTAACTAAATCAAAAACATCATCATCATCAGCCTAGCCTTTTCCCAACTATGTTGGGGTCGGCTTTCAGTCTAACCGGATGCAGCTGAATACCAGTATTTTACATGTAGTGACTGCCTATCTGACGTTAGAACTGGTTAGTATAATACTCCTTGATAAGACTGGTTGTCAGACTTTCAGGCCACTGACTACCTGTAACGACTGTCAAAGATCTACAAATGTAAGCCAGGACCAACGGCTTAACATGCTTTCCAAGGCAAAGAAGAAACTGTATGTAATGGGTGTCACCCATCCACGGACCAAACTAGGCAAGCGTGGCTTAGCTTGAAGGTCTACCACAGCGGGTGTTATTATGAAGCCACAAGCTCCTCAATTCAAAAGACTCAGTGCTGGTGTAAAAATACATCTGAAACCACAGACGAACCATACCGGCCTATAGGCCTACGCAGAGTCTTCCACCATACTCATCACGAAGCATATAGGTATCACCCATCTAAATACATTCTAAGCCACTTGGTAATTTGCTGAACTACATCCTCTTATCACATTCCAATCAAGATAGCCACGAAACAATCAATATACTGGCCCTGACACAAATACTAACTGTATTACCTATTAGTAGTGCTATATTATACATCTAACGTTTCCTACGTTAGTAGTAGCGGTATAATACTGGTCGATAGACAACTAATGTCCATTCAGATGGGTTTAGCTTGTGCTGTGGCGGAACAACCGGTTTTTTAGTAGTTGTCTGGTGATGAGAGGTAGGGAAAATACTTGCACCTGATGTAAGTTTCAAACGTGGTCTGAAAAGCCAATGACCAAAATGAATGGAACAATAGTTCCGTTTTTTCTCATCGTACATTCATTTATTTATTTTACTATTTATGTACACACAGTAGACAACACAGGAAAATAATATTACAATACATGAGTACAAAGGTACTGCTTATTTCTCAAGAAATTTCTGCCAGCAGACCTGCAAAAGGAGAAATGAAAAAGAAATGTAGACAATAGTGTCTGAGAAAAGGAAGAGAAAAAATAGTTTTTGTGCCTTATCTAACTTAGCCTAAAATATTAAGTATAAAGTAGGAAGTAAATAAAGTAGGTAGGTAGTAGTAGTTAAGTATTAAGTATTCATCTTTCTTTTCATACTATAAATCTAAGTTGCTCCCGCTGTCTGTACGCTTGGATCTTTTAAACTACGCAGCGGATTTTAATCTAGTTATCAGCAATAGATAGAGTGATTCAAGAGCACATTGCACCCGTGCGAAGCCGGGGCGGGTCGCTAGTATTTTAATAATTAGGTACAATATAGCATTATTATTACACAAAACTATTTTAATAACGGTTATCGCAAAAACCAGTGCGGTCTGACTTAAATCAGTTTAACATTATCATCATATCCCAGTTTAAATGTGTGGTTACGCCGGCTCTTTAGAGCATAGTCTGAAACTATGGGAAGTAGAGCTCAGAGGTCAAAGGAACCATACCTTGATTTTGGACAAAAATAAAACTGTTGTTTTTGTTTTGCTGAAAAAGCTTCTGCTGAGTGAAGCATAAACATGAGATAGGAAAAATCCAAAAGAGTAATAATAATCATAAAATACATAATACAGCAGTCATTGTGCCGATAGCATCGACCAACATCTGAGGAGGCTCTCGCTTGGTAGTTGGATCAAGGGCTTGATTCAGAAAGCAGTACTTCTGGACACGGCGCGTATTGTTAGGAGGTTCCTCTCTCAAGAGCCCTGATCACCGGTAGCTCGGCCCCTGTTCCCAATGCTGGTGGGCTACTATTTTTTATATTTTTAAATGTTTTATATTTGAATATTTAAAAATGTAAAAAAACGAATAAACGGAATAATCATAAAAAAATTATAGTTAAAAAGGTTCATAAACTGTTTCGTCCATCTAAATGTTTTTGTATCTATTGTATGTATGTTTGTAAATGTTAGTTTTGTTTTAGTCATTACAATCGTTTTTCCTTACAAACCGTCTGCTATTTCTGGCCACACCACTCCATCACAATATTAGCTAAATATATTAATACCAGTGTTCGGTACATATATATAATTGTCTGTCTTGCTCATTAAAGTAGTTCGGAATAAATCATCGTGAAGTAAAGACGTGTCTGTTATTTTTACGAAGTCCTGCAATCAATATTGAACCTTAATCACTCCAACATATGGTCCAAACGAGCCGGATATTAGAATCAGAGATAAGGACGACCCGGCGATCGGAGAACAATAGGCCGCATTCCTGAGCCGTTTTTTGTGCACCTTTTTTTTGCAAGACATCTGTGCTACGCGTGATAAGTTGATAACTAATAAACAAGTTAAACGATTGACTTTAAGACTTTAAAAAAAGTGAATTGTGAGTGCGTTAAAACTATCATAACAAGAAGAAATCTTAATAACTATACAGAACAATGAGTGTTACGTTAACTAGTGAACAACAACAGTTGGTTAACTCATTAGAAGATATTTATTTACTGTTACAAAAGACACAAAGTAATTTGAAGAAGTGTCCGAAGCAAAGATTATCAAGAGGTTATATTGAAACTAAGTTACAAACCATCGAAGGATATTGGCGAACGTTTAATACGACACATCAAGACTTAGTGAAATGTACACCTAAGACTAAACGAAATGATCTTACATATTTCGCTAACGAAGATTACTTTGTGGTCGAAGATTTATACTCATGTTTATTAGGCGATTTGAAGGATACGTTGTCAATGCTTTCGAAATCTACAGACACTCAGATACAAGCATGTGACGCCTCCTCGCCACCACGTGTTAACTTACCACGCATCGAGTTACCTACTTTCAACGGGAGCTATGATGACTGGCCTATGTTTCGAGATATGTTCACGTCGCTGGTACACAACAACACGTCTTTATGTAACGTCGAAAGGTTACATTACCTGAAGTTGAGCTTGGTTGGTGAACCTAAAGAATTGTTGAAGCATGTTAATATCACTGATATTAATTATGAACAGGCATGGAATACACTTGCACAACGGTATGGAAACAAACGTTTAATAGTTCATTCTCTACTCAAGAAGTTATTTACTCAAAAGAAAATTACCACTCCATCGGCTATCCAAATAAAGAATTTATTAGATACAACCTCTCAGTGCTTAAACAACTTGAAGAATCAAGAAATACCTGTCGAGGGCTGGGATCAGCTGATTATATACACAGTTGTACAAAAGTTAGATGTCGATACACACACGGCCTGGGAAGAAGATTCTTACAAGGAAGAGACTGACAACCTACCATCTTGGAAAGAATTAAAGACTTTCCTGGAAACAAAATATAGGACACTGGAGATGGTTAACCCTACAGCTAAGAGGGAGCAGACGAATGTTAAGGCGAAGTCATTCCATTCCACATCACCGGAAGAGAAGACAGATACATCACCGACCAAGTCATGCAGTATGTGTAAAGCAGAGCACTCCTTGTGTCACTGCAAAGAATTTTGTAAGTTACAACCGAATGAACGCAATGAGTTTATTAAGAAAAATAATTTATGCTTCAATTGTCTGACATCAGGACATTCTGCCAGGAGATGCCGCAATCGAATGTCCTGCCGAAGATGCAACCGCCGCCATCATACATTGTTACATCAACCCAGCAGCGGTCAGTCAGACAATGTGTGTCAGTCAACAAATTATAGTCAAATAGAGGAAGAACAAAAGAAAGCGGAACACAGTGACAATCCTGAGTTGGCATTATCTACGCACTTTGTCTCGGAGAAGTCAACAGCGTTGCTTGCCACAGCATTAGTGCAAGTCAGAGATGAAGATGGACATAGTACAGTATTGCGAGCGCTGGTAGACCAGGGCTCGCAAGCAAACTTTATTAGTGAGCGAGCAGCGCAACTGTTAAAGGTCAAGAGATCACGAATAAAGGGAACAATCACTGGTGTTGGAGCAACACAGACTACAGTCAATCACGTGATCCAAGTCGAGCTTCAATCGCGATATGATAATGACGTCAAGATTGCTATCAATGCCTATGTAATGCCAACGCGATTAACATCACACTTGCCATCTGAAACAATTACTGGTACCATGCACACCTGGCCGCACTTAAAAGGACTCACTCTGGCAGACCCGAGCTTCCATTCACCAGGGCGAGTAGACATGCTGTTGGGCGTAGAAGTTTGTGCTCAAATTTTAAAGGCTGAAATAATCAAAGGTCCACCTGGCTCCCCATGTGCCCAAAATACAAGCTTGGGTTGGATCTTATTTGGAAAGATACAAGCACAAAATTCAGAAGAACAAATACTAGTAATGCATCATAAGCTTGATCTAAATGAAATTCTGAAATCTATGTGGGAGGTTGAAACAGATGCACAAAGAAAACTTACCAAAGAAGAAGAAGACTGCGAGAGGATATATAAAGAGACATACATACGAAATAGCGAAGGGCGCTACGTAGTCAAGCTGCCATTTAAAACAGAAAACCCACAATCACCGCATGGTAATACGAAAGAAGGAGCTATAAATAGATTATTTCACTTGGAAAGACGTTTTATGAAGAATGATGGTCTGAGAAAGGAGTATACTAAGGCAATTAATGAATATAACGAAATGAAACACATGGAGGAAGTTCCAAGTGATGAAAGTAATAAGCCAGCTGTCTATTTACCCCACCATGCGGTGGTAAAGGAAGAAAGTGAAACTACAAAGGTCAGGCCAGTGTTTGACGCCTCTCACAGGGGCTCAAATAATGTAGCACTCAACGATGAGTTACTGGTTGGACCGCAACTTCAAGAAGATATGAGATCACTCGTCATGAGATGGCGCCTGAAAAAGATAGCTTTTGTAGCCGATATTCAGAAGATGTATCGACAAATACTCGTTTCGAATGACGACGTAGATTACCAAAGAATTGTCTGGCGTGACAGCCCAAATGACCCTGTGAAGGAATACCGGCTTCTGCGAGTCACCTTTGGCACGGCATGTGCACCATACCTTGCCGTCAAGACTCTGCACCAGGTCGCGAACGATGAAGGCAAGAATCATTCGGTAGCAGCAGACACTATTAGACAAGACTTTTACATGGACGATCTAATGTCCGGTCAAGATACGGTACCCGAGGCAGTTGGTGTAGCGAAGGACGTGAAGGCAATTCTCGAGAGAGGTGGTTTCACCCTACAAAAATGGGCGTCGAACAATTCAGATTTCCTTAGAGAATTTCATCCAGCTGAGCTCAGCTCTCATGTTAACATTGATGTCAAGTTGGACGGCTTGATAAAAACACTGGGCTTATCTTGGAATATGGGAGAAGATGTTCTTAAATACAACCTAAAGCTACCACCCTTATCAGAAACAGTCACCAAGAGAAAAATATTGGCCGAGGTTCAACGACTTTTTGATCCACTGGGATGGTTAGCTCCGGCACTGGTACCTGCAAAGATAATGATCCAGAAATTATGGCTTCAACGGGTCCATTGGGATGAAGAACTGTCACCTGAAACAAAAAACGAATGGTTAAATATTAGACATAGTTTTGAAGATATTAAATTCATGAAATTAAGGAGATGGCTGTTTACGACCCAAGAAACGTTGAAAGATGTTACTATTCACGGTTATTGTGATGCTTCAACTAAGGCGTATGGAGCTGTTGCTTACCTGAGGGTTCGAGGAGTCAACGGAGGCTATCAGACAGGAATTATCGCTGCCAAGACAAAGGTCGCTCCAATCAAGGCATTATCCCTTCCACGACTGGAGTTGTGCGGTGCAGTTCTCCTGTCAAAGTTACTAAAACATATAAGTGAGGCTACGCGCATCCCAACGAGTCAAATATTTTGTTGGACTGACTCCACGATAGTGTTGTCATGGCTGCAAGGAGATCCCAATAGATGGCACACATTCGTAAGAAATAGAGTAATAACCATACTCGACAATGTTGGAAACAAATGGTACCACATACAGTCACAACAAAATCCAGCTGATGTCGCATCGAGAGGAATGTTGGCTCCTGAATTGAGAAAATATGCACTCTGGTGGCACGGCCCGGAACACCTGAAACAAGAAAAAATACACATGGAAACATTAATGAATGAAGAAACTGACTCAGAAAGAAGGAAAACCATTAATACTCACCTCACAAGAGAATGCGAGGAAAATTCCTTGTACAGAAAAATGGAATTTTTCAAGGACTTACCGGAATTACTGAAGACTATCACGTATGTTAAAAGATTTCTAAGATTAAGACAAAATCAACCTGTACATTCGCCGATCACTACTGAAGAACTCGAAGACTCGCTGCAGACCTGCATAAAAATCATACAAGATGTTATATTTCAGGAAGATATTAGAGACCTATTAGAAAGGAATCAAGTAAAAAATACAAGTCGTTTGAAGACCCTGAATCCATATCTGGATGCTAAAATGATACTCAGGGTGGGCGGAAGACTACAAAACGCTTATTGTTTAGAACACGACCGTCTGCATCCTATAGTCTTAGACCACAAAAATCCACTTACCTCCTTACTCATTGCTGATGCTCACAAAAAGACGCTGCACGGAGGAGTACAATTGATGCTAAATTACCTGAGGTCAAGATACTGGATTCTGAAAGTAAAGGGTTTAGTAAAGACATACCTTCATAAATGTTTTGTTTGTGCAAAGTTAAATGCCCGATCTCGGACGCAACTAATGGGCGAGTTACCGAAGGTGCGAGTAACCCCTGCACGGCCATTCCTCCACAGTGGCGTTGATTTTGCTGGCCCTTATGATGTCCTTATGTCCAAAGGCAGAGGTGCAAAAACCAACAAATCCTATATCGCCATCTTCATTTGTATGTCGACAAAGGCGATTCACTTGGAGCTTGTGGGAGATTTGACGTCGGAAGCCTTTATCGCTGCTTTTCGGCGCTTTGTATCACGTCGTGGCAGATGTAGTGATTTGTGGAGTGACCAGGGACGAAATTTCGTCGGAGCAAACAAGTCACTTGCAGAGGCGTTCAAGGAAGCAAAAGTTGAGTTTGGGGATCACATGTTCAATTTACTCGCAGCGGACGGCACTCAGTGGCACTTCATACCTGCATATAGCCCAAATTTTGGAGGTCTCTGGGAAGCCGGAGTAAAATCAATGAAGTTCCACCTCAAACGGATCCTGAATACGAATTTGACATACGAAGAGATGACCACCGTATTATGTCAAGTTGAAGCATGTCTTAATTCTCGTCCTATTTGCCCACTTATTGAAACAGATTTAAACAACTTGGATGTATTAACGCCTGGCCACTTCCTCATTGGAGAGTCTCCAATTACTATACCCTCACCGACCCTGAAAGATATCTCCCAATCAAGCTTATCACGGTGGCAACACTGTCAACGGGTACTGTCGAACTTTTGGCATCGCTGGCAGTGCGAGTATCTCTCCAGACTGCAACAAAGACCAAAGTGGCAAAAAATACAGGAAGAGTTTGACATAGGCCAGATTGTTCTTATTAAAACTGAAGGATTGCCACCTGGCAAGTGGCCTTTAGGACGGATTGTGGACAAACACCCAGGATCTGACGGAATTACTAGGGTTTATAGCGTAAAGATTGGCACGAATACTGTAAGAAGGTCAATCTCCAAACTCTGTTTTCTACCAATCGACAATCGTTAATATTATATTACAATGATAATCTCAAGTGTAAAAAATTATGTTAATTTTTTCTCTCAAAATTTGTTAACTTTATGGTCTATTATATTTCACAAAATGCAGTGTTATACAGTTCTTTTGAAAGACTCCCAATTTGTTTTGTAATATAAAACTTATGTTGTAGTCTATCTGGAGCGTCATTAATTATACATTAATTTATATTTGATGAACATAATGTCTGCATGATTTATTTGTTAATTGATTAATAATTATTGCCAATAAGTTCAAAATGTAATTGTAAAAGGAATTAAAAATCCCTTTTGGTGGGCGGTATGTTCGGTACATATATATAATTGTCTGTCTTGCTCATTAAAGTAGTTCGGAATAAATCATCGTGAAGTAAAGACGTGTCTGTTATTTTTACGAAGTCCTGCAATCAATATTGAACCTTAATCACTCCAACAACCAGCATGTAACTTTAAACCTTACATCACACTTGGAAAGTGTTACATCCTCAACATGCCCTGTAGGTTCGGGGTCCACTGTTAGGTCAGGGTCATTGACCGGACAATTGACCACGTGCTAACTTTGAAGTTAATTATGTTAGTTGTGAAAGTATTGCAGTGTTTAGATGATGTGTAGGATTGATGTTGGATTAGTGTGATGCAAACAAATTAAGTTTCGTCAAGGTCAAGTATTTTGCTGTTCAATAATATATGATTTGATAGTTTTGTGTCGTCTTCTTCTTAACGCAGGGCTACTAGTTTGGCGTCTTCAGTAGTCTCTATCAATTCCTGTAATGAACAAACTACAGGACACGATACACAATACACCACCACCACCATATTAAATGCCCAGCACTAGCAGCCCTAGCTTGTGGAACAGCACCTAATTTGCTCTCCCGGGCATAGTCATTAATAAAACTGCCTAAGTTTTTTTTTTCATATTCAAAGTAGTAAGTACTCTTCCACAATTTTCTGAAAGAATGAGTACAATTAGAGAAAGTAATAGTTTTTCAATTTAAAACACTAGTTCCATTTGGCGTGTTATAGTTATTTCATACAGCTGATAAAGAAAGACAGTAGTAATTTAATTCAAGCTCAAATCTATGTCATATTATTACGACTTTGTTAAAGCTGGTCATCCCATCTGTTAAACTCGCAATTGCATCGAAATTGCAATGTTTACACAATAAGTTCATGTCGGACAGGACGGTCGCCGCTAAGTTCAAGGGCAGCGTTCGGCTGGACACTCAGGACTATTTACGTTATTAATGTACCATGAGCACATTCATGCCCTATTTAGTTGTGGGTAGACAGGAATGGTGGTCATATTGTGACGCGATTTGTCGAAAATGACGTAGGTTTTCTGTTTTTTTTTTGCATTAACAAAAAAGATCTTATAAAAAAACTATATTAGTGTTGCTAAAAGGTCGCCACATATTTCGGTTGTTTTGCTGCTGGAAACGTAATTTACTAAATGTAAATAGTGTTTTTTTTTTTAAAGAAATGACACAAGATCTTGAATACCGAGTTGTATGCTGAGTTAGATCAGAAAGTTTAAGCATACTATCTGATACCAACTTGTATCTACTAAGCAGGTATTGGATACCTAAGTACCTAATACCATAGTCATCGACGTGAAACTCCGTTTTTTTTCTATAGTTGCCAAGTGTGTTGAGACTATTTGAAGTGGTGGGTGCCGACGGCGCGACGCTTTAGTCATGAAACTACTTTTAAGAAAATCTTGCAATTAGTATCCTTTACTATTAAATGATCAATATTCTATACTATTAAATGAGTGATATTTGTTTATCTATTTAAAAGTGTAAAAAATAAAAATAAAACTAAATAAACGGATAAATTTTCCACCCGCATGCAAAATACTCGCTTAGAGTTGCAGACACCAGCCCATTATACAATACAACGGATACATGCATATCTTTAGTTTTTCCCTCGATGTTTTAAAAGCGCATACTATAACCTCGTTTCATCACAAAATACGATGTATAATTAGCAATACAAGACACCTACATGAATATAACGTATATATAGTACGTATATAGTATACTCATGTCATGTCGGACAGTTGAGGTCCAAACACAAGGTCAAGGGCCCAGCCGGACGTCTATTATTGTACAAGGGTAGGTTCTCACGTTGTGTAGTAGTAAACAATTGTTGCGTGGATCGTATAGTTACGCTGACAAGAAGTAAGAGGATGAGCATCGTTCAGTTTAGAGGGGCAACTTCTATCGCTATTTGTTTTTTGTCTCACATATGTACCAACAAGAATTTCTGTGGTATAAGTACTACAACTAAAAAACCCGAGTGCTGAAAAATCACGCTCTAATTAAATTCGGGGTTAACAAGGTAAAATCGACTCCTTCTATTGTTGAGTCGGTTAAAATGTAGCCTATGTTACCAGAGCCATAATAACAAATCGATTATCACCTTATTCATCAAAATCGGATGAATAGTTTAGGCGCTACGGAGGTACATAGGTAAATACAAACGAACATACATAGACTGCCAAAATCATAACCCTTCCTTTTGGCTTCGCCGTAGTCGGGTAAGAATAGATAGGTCTAGACAATTAGGCAGTCGCTCCATGTAAAATACTGGTAGTCAGCTGCAGCCGGAGACTGAAAGCCGACCCCAACATAGATGGGCAAAGGCTGTAGAAAAAAGCCTTATTCAAACGAGTAAGCAGAAACTATGGAAAATTTATTCCTTTCAATCGAATTTTGTACGCGTATGCTCTGGAAAAAAATTACTACTGCTACTTCAAAACTGACGAAAACTCTTAATATAGCTAGCGCTTTTACAGATAAAATGACTCCGCGAAAAAAAAACTAGAATATTACCTACTAGTCAGTGGAAATGTTACTGCCTAAAAAAGATTAAAGGACTCAATTTCATCTTGCTACTATTTTAATTACTAAATAGCAGTTGTTTAAAAAAAAACAATTTTCCTAACTTTCAACATTTTTCCTTCTGTATACGTCGTATACGTTATTCTGTATACAGGGCTGGTAAAAATCGTGGATCAAACGAAACAGGGCGATAGTTGGAGTTATCAGGGTTATTTTTTGATACTACATTTATTTTTACAGTAATGTTTAAAGTTACAAATAATTTTTCATGAGACAAAAAATTTGAAAAACGTGCCTATATTCATAAATCATGGTACCAACTGTCATTAAATCAGACCTAGAAGCAACTAAACACCATTTATTGTTTTAAAATAGGTACCCATTTTACGAAAATTGCCTATTTATTATTACAAAATTTCGATATTTTTTGTTTCAAAAACACTCAAATAGTCATAACTTTTAAGGAGATCAAGTTCGGGCTCTGCCACAGAAATATTTTTTACAGCAAATAACCCCAACTAGCGCCCTGTTTCGTTTGATCCACGATTTTTTAACTACACTGTATATTCGATATTTTTTGTTTAATGAAAGCCACAGTATATTATGAACGCTGAAAATAAAAGTACAACTCATTACGCAATTCATTACGCGTTCGAAAGAGCTGACCCTATGCAATAATATCATAATCAACAATCTATCAAGACATCGACTCACAGAAACACAACACCCTAACATCTATATTCAACTACCCACCTAAAATCAATGTCCAATTAGTAATTCGAATAAGGAGCCACCCGGTCACCAAATCCAATTACCGGGCATACAATCGATGCATGCCCGGATCGATGCCCGGATGTGTCAAGGTCAGTATTGCCCATTGAAATAATATTCGTGGTATTAGCAGATAGATAGTCTGTAGGTCAGATCAGGTAAGGCTTTGTGGTGCTTATACCGTTCGTGTCTAGACTAGACGAGGTAGTCGAATATGGCAATTGCATTAAAATCTGGCTTTATTTGAAAAATAAATTTCTTGTATGTGATGGAAAAATATTATATCTTTACATAGTATAAAACAAAGTCGGTCGCGCTGTTTGTACGCGTAGATCTTTTAAAATATGCAACGGATTTTATTGCGATTTTCAGCAGTAGATAGAGTGATTCAAGAGGAAGATTTATATGTAAATTTTAGGAAATGCAATTAAATAACTATCAGGACAACAAATGTATTCTATTACAACACAAACATTAACAGTTTAAAACTTTATATTGCACCCGTGCGAAGCCGAGCGGGTCGCTAGTATTTTATAAAGGAAATAAAAGGAAGCCAAGCAATCATTTCGATATAATTTGGTCTGTCACATTTTTTTTTCTTTTGGTAGTATTGCCCTAGAAACTTAAAAACCAAATAATATTAAATTAAAGCAAAGAAAACTGCAGTCGCAACACAGAAAATTTACTGAGCTTCTCAGGCTTTTAAAGACGGCGCTAGCCATTTTCTTTCTTGTTTGCCGTCGGTTTCTTGACAAGAATATTTTATTAGATATCAAAATTAACATGGTATCCTACACATCAAAAATGTAGCTACGAAACAGGAAAAACACTATTTTCCGTTGAAAATACTTCACAAAACCTTGATTTTTTCCTTCAAAACATACAAAATATAGCTAAAATTATTACAACAAACAATCAAACCACATGTTTACATACCAAATACTTGTACAAGTTGAAATTGCCGTTGAGAGCAGCGTGTACAGAGTACGTCAATCAAATCTCGGTAACGGACAAGAATAGCCCCGGTCAGCAAGGACGTTGCCCCTACTAACTTACTGACTCGAATAATTTCAGATAATAATATTATAGGTATATAAATATAGGTCAGGGTTTCAGAGATATTAGTGCGAGTGTAGAATTTGAGAATAAGGTAAAGTTATGCTTAATAATTGCGTGAAAAATTATTTAGGTAATGTTGTGCTGTTGGCTTGCTGCACGCTTTGTGTGCAAGCTGTAAGTGCAGCAAGTACTTGTATAAATAAATTAAGTGAATTCTGTGAAATTGAAACCAGGTGTTCATTTTTATTTCATTCCACGTTCACTTTTGATTGATTCATTTTGTGTTCAAACGTTTATTTTCGAGTAAAAGAAGACGAAATGCAAAACAGAAATTAATGGAAAGTGAAGCGTTTGATTTCACATAATCCTTTTTATTATGACAAATAAATACCGAAACTAGGTTTGAGTGAAGGTTTCATGTTCCAAATTAATATTTTAGGGAACGACTTTATGGCAACAGTATTTGTATAGGTGCAATTTAACAGATTTTTTTAAATATTTTAAATTAAATCAATAGCCCAAAGCTAAGCAAGATTATAACTATTTTGTCGACGTAAATAACCGTTCCTAATGGATGTAAAAGTAGCCTTAACGAAGCCGAAAGGCACTTCTTCTCTCCGTTCTCGCCGTCATTGCGATTTTTTTTTGTTCTAGACCATACCTGGGAAGCTTCTAGTTATGAAGATATGGGAGGTCAAAGTTCTAACTTTTTATCCTTTCGTCACTCCAAAAAAAAGTCGTTTCCCAGTAATATTTTTTGCGTAGAGTTACTTAGTTTGATGTAGAGAATGCTTGGTTGACGGCCTTGTGAAGGGTCCGTATACACCTTGTATGTTATAATATTTGCGATTTTTTACTACTGCATAATTATAATCTACAAAATCTTGAAATAAACAACCGATCTCACTCATTGCTCTCAAATCGACTTCTCCTAGTAACGCCATGCGTATTGTTAGGGCCATTTAATTGTAGTGGGCGAGGGCCATCGTGTTTGTGGGCGATTTGCCCAGCAGTGGGACTGTGGCCTTGACCGAACTTCTCAGCTATTTGAAGGACATTGTGACTTTTGTTAGTGACGATGTAGGTATTGGTTACAATTTACATCTAATCTTATAAATGCGAAAGTTTGTTAGGATATATGGGTTGATGGATTGATGTTTGTTACTCTTTCACGCGAAAACTACTGAACGGGTTTGAATGAATTTTGGCACATAGATAGTTTATAACCCAGATTAACATGTAGCATACTTTAAATCCCGGTAGTATGATGCTGTGGGACAGTTAAGCGAGTTTTAATATATTTTGTGCCCATACAATGAGGTGCAAAATTTTCCAATCCATTTTCAGTGATTCATCTTTGGAGTTTCTCTAATAACTGATCTGTTACCCTATGATCGGGATAAGAAAAATAAATATGACTTTAGAACCAAAACATTACTATTCTGTTAACGATTAATGGGTGTAAAAGTACCGAAAGTAACTAAGCTGAAAGGCACTTGCTCCCACGTCATTGTGTTTTTTTTTTTGTTTTAAACCATACCTGCGAATCATTTACGGCTATATTGGGGGTCAAAGTTCCAACTTTTTCACAAGTTTACTTTACTTTAAATACTTCCATGACCCCCGTATTATACAATGCATCCATCACAATATTTTGCGTAAAGTTATTTAGTTTGATGTACAGAATGCTTGGTTGACGGTTTCGTGCAGGGTCCGTTTACACCTTGTTTGTCAATGTCTTTAATCTGCTGAGGAAGGGAGAAAGAAAAAAAAAGAAAAAAGAAAAAAAAGAAGAAAGAAGAAGAAAGTATTCAATTACTCTTTTATGTTAAACTTTTCACATTAGTTTGAATATATATTTTTTTTTTCATTCCAACTTTCTAATCTACATGTCAATTCACAAGACCAAACAAAACAGATAGATTAAAATAATACATTTTTAAAATCAATTTATTAAAAAAATCTAAATAACTAATAAAAAACCGGCCAAGTGGGAGTCGGACTCGCGCACCGAGGGTTCCGTATTAACTTGTACGTATTTTGTTATTAAATTATATATTTACGGTTTTCATGATTCTAGGTCAACGGGAAGTACCCTTTATTTTTTGATTACCTTGAGAGTTTCGAATAATACTTTTTGCGGCATAAACGGCCGTATTTTTTTACGTTAACTTAGAAAATTAATTTTTTGACAGTTTCAAAGAACTGTAGACTTGAGTATATGGTTTTATTATCAACTCCATACCTCCACGTGTTCCCGAGGTAAAGGGTCTTGGAATATACGGATGGACAACAAGTGATCCTAAAAGGGTTCCGTTTTTTCCTTTTGAGGTACGGAACCCCAAAAATCTGCTATAACAAGTTAAATTATAATAACAAAATTTTTCAGTAAGTAACTTATGCCTTCCTGTGAAACCTGTAAAGTGCATTCCTGGAAGGCTGAGTTATATAAAACGTAGGTCGCACATGCCGACGGCGGGCGGGCGACGGGCGGCGATGCTAGGGCGGGTGGTGTAGCTAGGGCGAAATAATGTGAAAGGAAAAATTTTATATAAATTATAGTGTTTATTAGGAAGGCTTTTTTCATATTAAATGTTAATAAATAAAAGAATTTTGGAGCGGGGAGATTACACGGCGTTAGCTAAAAAAAATATATTATATCACTGAAATATTATAAATAAGATACTACTGTTTTATTTGTAATTTTTATTCACTCATTTTGACTACGACTATTGTGCATAATGTTTTATGTGTTTACGTTAGTAATCATTAATTATAATTAAGAAATTAACAGCATTTGTTGTTTGTCGTGCACTGCTGAGGACGAATGAATCGCATGTGACTAAAAGAGTGATCAATATAAATGTTGATAGATGGAGAGGGAGAGGAAAACCAAGGAAACGATGAATGGATTGTGTGAAGAATGATTTATTTGTTTATTAAAATAGGTTCACCAACAGCTTCTGTTTACAAAATATCTTATTATGAAAGAAAAAGCAGTAAATGATAGCGTGACGGTTGACAGGGGACTACGCGTACTAGAGGACTACTACTTATATTGTTTTTTGAATTAATATTAAGTTAAATCATTATTATAATTAATATTAAGACTAATAATGTTGGAACCAATATGGAATATAGTGTTTGTTTTTTCCTGGCTTTATGATGATTATTTAATTTTTGTGTTACATTTATTGTGAAAACCACTGTTCGACACAAATGTAAATTTGTTGATGAATAAATAAATAAATAGGAGAATGGAAGAAAAAAATGTGTTGCGCCGACCCCAAGTAACATGGGACAAGGGCAGGAAGATGATGAAAATGATGTTATCGTTTGTGGTGTTGCGAATTGCCACTACTACTATTTATTTATCACATTTTATTATGATATTTGAAAACGATCACTTCCAATATTATATGTAGTAGGTTACAATATTATAAAGTATTCTATAAGCCTTCTTCGCATAATACAAACAAATGCTATTACTGAAAATTATAAATCCACTATTGCACTGATAGGTACTACACTGTTTTTGATGAGTGGTATTTTTTGTTTTCATTATTTACAAACAGATAGATCTAAAATAATTATAAAATGGAAAAAAATACAGGTCCTCAAAAAATTCGTCCACATTGTTGTCAATAGGAAAAGTGCCCAGAAGGCTTGAACACGTTGGATGGCAATGCTTATTCTTTGGCCAAAATAAAGGCTAGCCTTCTGTTCACGTGAAGAGTCGACCAACCGTAGTAAATATTAAACATTTAATTCCAAAACTTTTTAATGAAATACAGTTATTTTCGTATTATGAAACAAAAAAACGACGTTTATTCATCATCAATATTAAATATCTACCTCAAACTGATAACTATTATGAATGGAAATGGAAATGCAATATAGCTACGTTGTCTAAGCGCCACACGAGTTGCGTCTAAATCGCTCGATCACAGAATGAAAATTCAAAGACAAGATGAAGGGGGTGAATTGGGTTAAATTAGATGACGGGCGCTAGAAATCACAAAGGCATACTACGTCGAAACAAAATAAATTGAAATAAGGGGGTAATAACGACTGTCCTGTATAAGAATTATTTTTATAATAACATAAACAGTACGCTGGGAGGTCTAGAATTCGTGGTAACAACGACTATACGTTAATACCTCCTAAACCCTATACCTCCTCTAAACCTCTATATTATTTAAATAATGTGTTCCATAAGTGCCTAGTGGAATAAAATATTTTGATGTAGATTTTTTTTATTATTTTGAATGGAATCACATAGAACTTATAAAACAAAACTATTCCTATTTTTTCTTCTACGAAAACCTACCTACGTACTAAAACTTAACTACCCCAGCTAATAACCCTATTAAAATCAATACCTATACCTCGTAGTCACCTGCGTAATTAATTCATTTTAAGACGACGACGCGGCGTCGCCGCATCCCCTTAGAAGCAACATTTGCATATTACAAAGTATGGAAGTTCGCTAACGAAGTGCGCGGGTGGAAGGGGGTGAATGGGGGTGAGAGGGGGCGTCTAAGGTTGCTGGTGTAAGACGGGGAATTGGGTGCAGGGACGGACTTGGGATAAAGTTTTTGGGTCGCTTTTGTGTCGGTAATGCATGTAACAATAGATTCGAGCGTTTTTGCGGTTCAATTCATTCGGTTCAAAGGAAATAGATCAGTGTGTATTAAAATTAGATAACAAATTATTAGTATTGTGTGAGTTATATATTCAGCCCGAAGAGATAGGCAGTCGCTTCATGTAAAATACTGTTATACAGCTGCATTCGGTTAGACTGAAAGCCGACGCCAACATAGTTGGGAAAAGGCTAGGCAGTTGATGATAAGAAGTGTGAAGGTGGACGAGACAAAAGGAGTATGTAAGGATCGTAGTAGGTGGCGTTCTGTGGCTTCTGCCTACCCCCATGGGAAAAAAGCGTAGTTTTATTTCCACGCATTCTAAAGATACAATCAAAAGTTAACTAAGTATCCAGTTTTTTAAACTACAGAATAGGTACAAAATAGTTGGTAAAGTTCTACCTGCAATGTATATCGACGGTTGAAAGGCTAATTGGTCTAAGCGACATTTTTTGCGATATTGAGTTATATACATATTCGGAATCAGCAAATTTTTCTCCGTCGTTTGAGTCAGGTTTCAATTTTTTTTGACTACTTTTTTGGCGCTTAGCACCCACAGCAAAACAGGCCTCATTTCTAAGCTCATTGATCTAAATGACACCAAAATAGACAAATTTGAGGACTCCGTGACTTAAGCTAATTTGATTTTTCGAACTTTTATAATGTGTGTCGATTAAGGCATTTGGCTTTTTCGCCATGGTTGTGGTTTTGTCGTTTGGCCTATTTTGCATTAAACTAAGACAATAAGCTATGTCGTTTGGCCCATTTTGCATTCAACAACATTAAAAAAACTTAGGCTTAGGGTGATATACCTTCCTGGAAGCCTCGATCGTGCAGGCCTGGGTGACACCACCGGGCAGGCCTGCCGACGTTAATAACGAGGCGGGTTGGTTCCAGGAGGCCATGTCGGAGGTATGCGACGTGGCAATGCCCCAAGTTCGGCCAGGAAGCGCCCGGCGTTAGGTGTACTGGTGGTCGCGAGAGCTGACGTCTCTGCGTGAGGCGTGCGTCGCGCGGCACCTGTACGCCAGGCATCGCAGGCTCCGCATCCGTCCTTCGGATGCGGCAGCCATTCAGGCGGAGCAGCACGAGGGGTACAGAGCAGCGAAGACCGCCCTCCAAGAGGCTGTCCAGCGGGCCAAGATTCTGGCCCGCGAGGAGATGCTGGAGACTCTCGACGGAGATCCGTGGGGGCGCCCTTACAAGATGGTGCGGGACAAACTCCGCACCTGGGACCGTTGACGCAGAGTCTCCGGCCTCAGCTTGTGGAGGTCGTGGTGAGCGCTCTGTTCCCTTCGCGAGGGGAACATCCTCCCCCGCCTATGGCTCCGCCGCTTGCGGTGCCGGAAGCGGACCACTCAGACGACGATGACGACACGCCGGAGGTGACCGGGGTAGACCTGAGAGTGGCGGTAGGCCGGCTTAAAGCCAAAAATACCGCCCCGGGACCCGATGGCTTACCTGGCAAAGCCTGGGTCCTGGCCTTGGAGGCTCTCGGGCCCCAACTGGAGGGGCTCCTAAGCGCATGCTTGGAGAGAGGCCAGTTTCCGCTTCGTTGGAAGACAGGGAAGCTGGTCCTCATCCGGCAGCCGGGGCGCCCTGTGGACTCTCCGTCCGCATACCGGCCCATTGTGTTGCTCGACGAGGTGGGCAAGCTCTTTGAAAAAGTCATTGCAAACCGCCTCGCCGGGCACCTTGCGGGGATGGGGCCGGATCTTGCGGACAACCAGTTTGGTTTCCGCAAGGGGCGCTCGACGGTGGACGCCATCATGCGCGTGAGAGCCCTCACGACGGGGGATGCGGTGTCCCGGGGTGGGGTTGTCTTGGCGGTGTCTCTCGACATCGCCAACGCTTTCAACTCCATGCCCTGGAGCTGCATTAGGGAGGCCCTCCGGTATCACCGAGTGCCGACCTACCTTCGTCGTGTGGTCGGGGACTACCTGACGGATAGGGTCGTCATCTACCCCGGTCACAGTGGAGAATGGAACCAGCGAGAGAAGTCGTGCGGTGTTCCGCAGGGATCGGTTCTAGGGCCGCCCTTGTGGAACATCGATTTGCTACTCTGAAGACAGGCTGGTGCTGGCGCAGGGGAGGTCGCACGAGGCGGCGGCCGAATTAATGACACGCGGGATTGCGATGGTCTTGGAGAGAATCCGGCAATTGGGTCTCGAGGTGGCATTGCACAAGTCCGAGGCCATGTGCTTTCATGGGCCTCGGAATGTGCCACCATCGGGATCCACACTGACGGTAGGAGGGGTTCCCATTGGCGTCGAGTCGACGTTGAAGTACCTAGGACTCGTCCTCGACAGCTGGTGGAACTTCGTGGAGCACTTCCGACGTTTGGCTCCCAAACTGGAACGGGCCGGGGCTGCCTTCAAGCGGCTCTTGCCCAACCTGAGGGGTCCAAACGCCTCCTGCCGGAGGCTCTACGCGGGGTCGTGTGGTCTATGGCCCTTTACGGGGCCCCGGTGTGGGCGCGTTCCTTGAGGCGGCGAGCCGCCCACTACCTGAACGCGCCCCAAAAGGTGGTAGCCGTAAGGCTCATCCGTGGATACCGCACGATCTCCCGCGAGGCGGCGAGCCTCCTTGCCGGATTGCCGCCATGGGATCTGGAGGCCATAGTCCTTGCGCGCCTGCATGAGTGGCACCCGGAGGCACAGCGCCAGGGGGAAACTCCGCTGCCGCGGCAAATTGTCGTACAGCGGACAGACCTCCGGCGCGATCTCATGGCGACATGGAGAGAGCGACTGTCGCAACCCCGTGCAGGGCACGCCACGATAGTGGCGGTAACTTCCCTCTTTGAAGAGTGGTTAGAGAGGCGCCACGGCGCCCTCACCTTCCGCCTGACGCAGGTCCTCACCGGACACGGTTGTTTTGGGAGGTACCTGCACCAAATCGGGCGGGAGGAAACGCCCGGGTGTTACCATTGTGAGGATCGCCCGGAGGACACGGTGGAGCACACTGTGGAGGTCTGCTCCACTTCAGCGGAGCACCGCCGTGTCCTCGTAGCGGCGATTGGCGGCAGCGACCTCTCGCGCCCGGCCCTGGTTCAAACCATGGTTCGGGGCGAGAGGGAATGGGAAGCCGTCACCTCCTTCTGCGAAGCAGTCATGCTAGCGAAAGAGGTGGCGGAACGTGAGAGGGAGAGAACCTCACGTCCCAGCCACCGCGGGAGAAGCACCGGGCGTCGGAAAAATCGTATAAAGTGGCATACCAACCTGAAAAATATCTTACGGACGTTGCTGATTAATGAGGGCCTAAGCACCAATATCTACTATTTTTCATCCAAAAGTCCCTCTTATAGGCATCTGCATCAAACTACTTCACTGTGGTGCAACACCATCATGATGCTTAGGTTCATTGGACATATTCAACTGTCGGTCGACTTGGCGCTACATTCGTTTTCTCTCGTATTATTTTGTTCTAAGTCGATGCTTGAGCTAGTTTACTTTCGGCTATTTTATTTACGGTAGGCATTTGAACCATTTTGCTTTTCTCAAAAAATAACTAACTTTGATGCATTTTGGCCTAACCAACATAAATTTTCTAAAATAATACATAATTTTCAACAGTAATAACTTAAAAAACTTCCTTACGTAATTACGGAAATACTGTATTAAATAAATAAAAGTCTATCAAATAGTTTTTTATTTATGATTTTTTTTCCCAAAAAAATAACTTTGATCCGTCCTCCTGCAAGTTTTACAAAATGTCGCTTAGATCAATTAGCCTTTCAACCGTCGATATGATAAAAAATAGTGTGCATAATTATATTCCAGCAAGCTTTTAAGGTATTTTAAATGAGCATCGCTTGCATTTTCTATATAATTTTACTTGTGAAATATGACGGTCGAGTATTATTTTTGTGAAAATTGCAACTAAGAAAAAGATTTAAATGTGTTGTGTATGTCGTATTTTAGTACAGGCATGAACGGTAAAACACTAACACATAGTAGTAAAGTTATAAAAAACTAGCGGCCCGTTCCGGCTTCGCACGCTTTTTTTTTTCTAGTAATAAAAATAGCCTATGACAAATAACTCACAAATAACGTGGCTTTCTATTGGTAAAAGAATTTTCAAAATCAGTTCAGTACTAATTATACTATTGTATGAAAAATAACACACCGTGCCTAAATGTACACGTTTTGTAATACTTTTTAAATAAATTATTCTATAATAAAAAAAAAATAAAAAAATTGTAAGGTAAACTGAGTTTCATGGTCATCATGTCAGTACAAACGTATTTCCAAGGCCGGTATAGGAAACCATTGAGATCTGAAGCCAATTGTTATTATGCTAACAGCCAATTTTACATCTTAGTCACTAGTCGTTAATGTTACATCTTCACTTTTTTTAAAGTCACTTTACAAGGAACTTTACTCAAGGAAAACCTGCCCTGGAGTGTAAATTTGGTGCTGTTCTACAAGCGCTGGGGCACTTAATAATGTGTCCTGCGTGTCATGTTGTTTGTTCATTACAAGAACTGATGGACGCTACTGACGCTGTAGATTCCCAGCTGCTTGTGAACTTTTTACCTTATTTTACATCTTTTGTGTAGTAAGCAACGACTTATTGTCGGGCCTACGCTGCCCCCCCACACTTAAGTATAAAAACTGTAACCTTATAATATTGTAAAACCAAATGATTTGAAAAGAGTAACCATGGAGTTTTTTGCTGGTTCTTCTTCATAGGAAACGACCAACCCGAACCGTGCACCTTTTTGTCGACGTTTTATAAGTGCCCATCTAGGCCTATGTGAAATAAAATATTTTGATTTGATGGCACCAAATTTGTTGCTCAGTTCTGAGCCGACACAATTTAGATTGCCATCGACACGCTAGATAAAAGTCACTTTACAAGACAAATTAAAACTAACACACTATTCTCATTACTTACAGAACCGCGAGCACAGCAGAAAATCAAATCAACAGCCCCAAGTCCGTCCCATTCCACCTCGAAAGCGGAGAAAGATGAAGGAAATGAAAATGTACGTCGCAAAAAGGGGGGAACACCCCCCTACACCCCGCAGAAGTGGAAAGCCCGAAAATTCTATAAAGAGGGGAGTTGGGACTCGATACCTTTTGTACGATAAGCCCTTTCTCCCCTCGCCCTAAGGAAGAGGAGGGGCGAGAAAAGCGGAAACATTACTCTAACTGACGTCTCCGCACTTCTTATCAGTCTTGAATAATTTCCTTCGTTTTGAAGGCGTGATGCGGGCCGTTTTGTTCGAAGGGTAGTTTAGTAAATAATTTTCTGAGGTATCGGTATTGTAAGTAAGTTTAAGGGATGTAGTAGGGGTAGGCCTCCTTAGTTGCGCGGGGATGTTTTAAAGGGTGAATCGTGTTCAGGTAGTCATTTTAAGATGCGGGGATGTGGGCTTATTTCGAAAATTAATGGCGTTTACTACTTTGATATAAGTCATCCGATTTCTTCAAGAACTACTTTAGGGGTAGTATCCCTACCATCTTAAGCCGGGTACAGATTATTTGCAACACAACATGCAATACAACATTTTCTTTAAGCCGGGTTGCACGTAGCGTGCGCACAGTTGTTTAGCGACACTTAAAATTTCCATACATTGCAATTTAAAATGTATGGAAAATGTTGCATTAGTGTTGCTTTGCAAATAATCTGTACCCGGCTTAAGATGTTCACGAACAAAACGATTTTAAATACAATTTTGAATAAAGTGACACGCGGTCTGTTATTTTACTTTAACGAATTGATAATTCAGATTATTTACGAACCAGGGCTGCGGGACTGTTCGAAAGAAATACCGCGGCCCTGGAACACAAAGGGCAAAAGAAGGATCATGGATGGGTTTTAGTCAGTAAAAATCTGACACTCCCTTCCGCTCCGCCCAGAGCGGGAGGAGCCATTTGATGATTTCCCATCCAAAAAAAAAAAGAAAAATAAAAGATTATTTACGAAACAGAATTACATTACATGACTTCACTGTATTTCTCCGAAGAGTAAGGGTGTATTTGTATTAATTTATATTAATACTAGCGACCCACACTTGCTTCGCACAGCGCCACCTATCGGGTCCAAAACTATATCTAATGTAGCCTATATTTTATGTTAAACATCTAGCAGTAGAGTATTGAAAACTGCGTTGAAACATACAGACAGACAAAAATTCTAAAAACTGTTGTTTTGGCTTCTGTTGCTCTAATAAAGACCCCCTATATATTATTTTTTTCAATATTTCAATTCAATGTACAGACATCGGTTTTTTACAATTTTATTATTTGTATTGATTTATATTACATACATTTTGCCAGTTATGTTCAAATTCCATGTAAAAGGGGGCAAGCCTAATGTCATCGACCATCGTTCTTTCATCTGCTTAGCGTTTTTCGAACTATTTTGGGGTCGGCTTCCAGTCTAACCATATGCAGCTGAATACCAGTATTTAAACGGAGCGACAGCCTATCTGACCGCCACAACCCAGTTAGGACTGGGTAATATGGTACGGTGGTACCCCTTGGTAAAACTGGTTGTTAGACTTTCGGGCCACTGACTACACCTGAAACGACTGTCAAAGATCTATAAATGACAGCCGGGACCAACGGCTTAACGTTTTTTCTGATGCACGAAGGAAACTCGGTAGGTAATGGGTGGTCACCCATCCATGCGCCAACCTAGGCAAGCGCGGCTTTACCTGAAGATCAATCCGAGCTGTTGTTGTTATGTAACCGCGAACCTCTGGTGAAAAAAAACAAACACGTTTCTTAATGAAACATATTTGAAATACCAAAGAAAACATTAATTCTATTTTCGCAGGAAAAAGTAAAGCAAAAAAATGCTATTTGAAAACATAAATCATGTTTTAAATCCCACACAATTTCAATACAAGTCACCTATCTACTATACTCGTGAGACCATTCCTTTCATAACTCGAGCATCGTACCCACGACCTGTCGGTCACAGAACTTCATCAAAACAGGTTGAATAACTCTACAAAAATACTTTTATATCTTTTCAAAGGGTTCTGAATTCCCATTCCTTGTAAACGAGCTTTCTTTCACGAAAGATAAGACTTGTTGTCAAAGAATGTAAGGGAAAAACCGGTTTTTTGAAACGATGGTTGACTTATCTTTTATATGGATTTGTTATAAAAGTTGTGTATTCTATTTTATTTTATTAGCACGTGAAGCCGTCGATCTCGGCTGTCATTTTAAGATCTTTAACGGTCGTTACAAGTATCTTGTGTGTCATGTTTTTTTATTTATTTTACAAAAAAAAAACAAAATCAACTGGAAAAACACCAAACATTTCAGAATTAATTTTTCCACGAACTGTCCAATTTATCATAAGAATTAGTAGTGCAAACTATTGGGCATTCGTAATTAATGGACAGCCGGGCCTGCCAAATGAAAAGGGTGCCCGTCTGGCTTCACGAAAATACTGTTATTTTGTTTCGAATTTTCGATTTTAACTGTGGAGGGAGGAATTTTCGGCTGTGAAACGTAGGTGTGTGGTTAGGTAGACAACGTGAATTTCGATTTGGGTAGCGCGATAACTATTGTAATTTGAATGTTGTTTTCGGAAACCAATTGTATTTTTTTAATTACATAGTTGAAAAGTGAGAAATTGAGGAGCTCGCTTCTAAATAGTAACAGCGGCTCGGGCCAATCTTTAGATTTAGCCGAACTTGCCAAGGTTGGTCCATGGATAGGTGACCACCCATTACATCCCAAAATTCCTCCGTGCCTCGGAAATCACGTAAAGCCGCTGGTCCGGGCTGTCATTCATCACAGACAGTCGCTCCATGTAAAATACTGGTATTCAGCTGCATCCGGTTAGACTGGAAGTCGACCGTAACACATTTTAAAATTAACTTTGATGGTTATCTCGAAAACGTGGCGCTTTAGAAGATTTGGTCTCAAATTCAAAACTTGTTTGTATTTGCTACTTTGAAAATAAAATAAAATGGTGTAAGTTAGGCAAGCCAAATAATTCAAAGACCTTTGATTTTTACGTGATACGCTTTCTCCTTATTCTTATATTTATATTTATTAGTTATTTTTCTTTTAAGCATTTCTCAATCCCAACAAAAGCCTACGCCATTACTTCCCGGAATTTGAATCACAATCACTGTGTTCCCTCCCACATATAACCCGTCTACCTTCAAAGCAAGAGTGAACAGGCATCTTCTGGGCACGCTCGTTTCATCATAGACCTCATGCATCGCTTTCCACCAGGCGTGATCGAGGTCAAGAGCAGGCCCATTTTGTAATAAAAAAAAAAATGAAAAATATTGTTCCTTATTAGCGACACTATCGAATGGTGAAATAATACAGTGTGTGTTTTTTCCGAAATCATTGGGATCGATCCTGACTAGGAATATTGATTTTTCTATAATATAATGATGCAGTTTTAGTTTTTATCAAAATCGGGCTGAAGAGTCCTTTGAACAATTTCCGCTATTCCTCATAGTTTCGAATTTGGCCATCCACGCCCACTTGAAAAATTCATCCTGTACTATATCTATCCTTAGATATTCCTTCATCAACGTCTTATAAATATTGAAGAGGTCTAACAAAACAACTGGTGTGTACTTACCCGGGAGGTAATTACGTACGGAGGGACGTTCCCTCGCGAATGCCGCCTCATCTTTCCACTTATGCTGAGATTCTCAAACTTGAGAGGTTTGTTCCATAATTTAGATTGTGTTTTGTAGACGCCAGAGAGACGAGATTGTGACAAGGGTGGAGAATTAAAAATTAAGTTAACCTCTTCGTTTAAATATATTATGTTATGTATTTTTAGACCAGATGAGCTTACTTTCTCGAGGAGCTAGTGGCTAGTGGTAACCTCCCATTGCATACCGAGTTTCCTCCGTGCCTCGGAAAGCAAGTTAAGCCGTTGGTCCCCGCTGTCATTTGTGAATCTTTGACAGTCGTTACAGGTAGTCAGCCCGAAAGTGTGACAACCAGTCTTACCAAGGGGTATTACCCAGTACTAACTGGGTTGTGGAGCTCAGATAGGCAGTCGTTCCATGTAAAATACTGGTATTCAGCTGCATCCGATTAGACTGGATGCCGACCCCAACATAGTTGGGAAAAGGCTAGGCAGATGATGAAAACCTTACTTTCCAATCGCCCTTCTTGTCTCCTACAACTGTCATATTTCTTAAAATAATTTACATATTATCTACGATGTAGCTACCCGATTACTTAAGTAGAGTAAACCATAAAAAACAACAGACATCACGCCAGTTTTGCTTAAAGGTTCAGCGGGCGGCAGAGGTGTTCTACCGAGTTTGCTGACGATCTGCCTCTTTTCACCCTTATGGCCTAATTAATAAGGTTGAAAACTGGTCGATGGTAAAACCTACCTAGAACTTAAACCCTTTCGACAGTTATGTTTAATTCTCTAATACAAATTATTATCAAAAACTTAATGGGCGACAGAGTTTTGATTCGTTCAAAAAATAGGATAGGCCTCACATAGCTCTCTAATGTTACAAACCTCACAAAATATCGGGTATAATCCTAGTTACATCATAAGATATAGCTAGAAAACTTTGACAACCATACCCCACTACTAGCATTGTCTTCCGGCACTGAGTGGCTTTATGAAATTCCTAACACGCACATACGTCGTAACGACGCCTCTTATTAGCCAGCTCTGGGTCGAGTTCGGCCCTTTTATGGCTAATCGGGTAATAAGGTCTAGTTTGATTGTATGCCCGTTATTTCTCCTTTGATTGGGTAGTGTTTTATTGGCTTGAGGACTTATTTTGAAGACGTAAAAGTTATGGAAATAGGCTGATATTGTGATGATGAAGTGAATTCGAATTTTTAGTTCTAGGGAATGGGCTATAATCAACAACGCGGGCCCAGTGCGGGTTGGTAGATGTCACATATCTTCGAATTTTTGGTTCTAGGCATTTTTATATATCAATGGTTCTAGGACATGCCGATTTCGACGTTTTTGAGAGCAGTTGTGATGAAACAAATTACACAAAGTAATGCGCCTGCCTCGGTTCGAACCTACGACTTACTGTTCGTACAGAATATATTAGGTATATTAAACATCATCGAAACATAATATTAAACATTTTTTATTTTGTAGCTTTGTATGTCCCACTGCTGGGAAAGGCCTCCCCTATATCCCTCCCGGGTACTATTCTCCAGTGCCACCTCGAACCAACCAATTTATTTTATTTTTTAAATATTATGTTTAATATTTTAAAAATAAACCATCAACATTATCCCAAACCATAGATTTAAATCGTTAAAGGCAACTACGGATTTTATAAAAGCAGAGAACTAGAATGTATTTTTTTTTAATCCTTGCCAACTTTTTCGCCATGAAATCATTCTACTTGAATGATTATAGTTTTCAGACTAAAACATCTTATAAAACTCCATAATTCTCTTTATACTACTAAAACACGATGCTAAAATAAACCACCAATTAACTACAAAATTGAACTCCTCTAAGACGCGAAGACTAATTTAATTAAAATTTCAATTAAATTGAAACGTCTTAGATATAATGTTATAGTTTCTGCTCTGTTTATGTAATTTTATACGCACGGCTTGGGGGTGGGTGTCGGTGGGGTACCGCGTCACCCCACCCAGCCCGTGGTGGGATTAACAAGATTCCATTAAAATTATTATAATGTTCTCTATATTATGGGTAAGTAAAGCTTCTTTGGTGTTTGGCTCTGTGTGTTATGTACTCGGTGAAGACGTTTTCAAATATAATTATTGTCATTGGCATGTTCTTCTTATATAGGTTGTCTTTTATGTACGGATTCTGACAAATGTTGGTTGTATATCTTGCAAGGTTCATGATCCTAACAACTCAGGGTACGAATATCTCTATTTTGATAGCAAACAACATTGCAGTGGTACAGACAAAGTTGAAATTACAGGCACATGCGTCTTTTGTGTAAGATTTTTAAGGCATCGAGAGTTTCTTGGGCGACACAGAAGGCACCTCCTTTTATTAATCGATAGAATATTTATCTATAATAGGCAATAGCATTATTGTATGGTCTCGTAACTAAATTTCTACGTGATTTTGTAATATCTCTAGCAGTCCTTAAGCATAAAAATCAACTTTAAAAAAATGCACTTCTATTTTATTTCGACCATTTAAATCAAATGTTTGCATTTATTTCTTCCTTATTCCATAAAAAAAAAACACACACGCAATCCTCTAACAAAAAACCTTACAGGTATAAAAATACTACCAAGTAAAACTTACCTAACACGTAACTTGTCAGTATCCCCAAACCTACCATTCCACCCACACACTAACATAAGCCACCACCTTAAAAGCTAGTAAGAAAATCAATAGCGATGTAACATAACGCCACAGTTACTTATTCCCCGCGAAAATAGACGCTTCGCGGGGTGGGTTTTCACCCCAAAACGGTTGGGGGAATGGGAGGCTTGCCACCTGAGACACTTCGAAGACGGAGCACTCAAAATTTCGCTTATATAACATGGATATACAGTGGAATTAATTAGTTTTACGGCACAAAGTTTTACATGGGACCGTGTGATATTTGCATAAGATTCTCTAGGTGTGAGTTTGTTGTTATCTTGGGGTGAGCAGAGAGAGAACTAGGTTGGTTTTCATGGAATAGCAATAAGATGCTGTATTTGTTCACAAAGAGAATCTTATTCGTATTTATTTTATTACTAGCTTATGCCCGCGGCTACGCCCGCGTGGAGTTCGATAATTGTCCCATGGGATCATCCTACCGGGATGAAAAGCATCTTCTGTGTATATCTAGGTGTGTTAAGCTACCTGTATGCTAAATTTCAGCCAACTCCGTTCAGTAGTTTTTGCGTGAAAGACCTCCTCACAAACTTTCGCTTTTTTATAATATTAGTAAGAAGTAAGATTCCCACCAAGCATAATGCAATGAAAGCGAATAACGGCTTTTTAAAATCTTTCAAGAAATAAGGTTTCCTAAAAGTGCCATTTCATGCTCTTCGGCAGACGTTAAGGGAGACACCGCGTGTAATAAACGCCATGTGCATAGGCCCTAAGGAAGACGGTCCTCACACGTCATGTATGTGGTTCACATTCAAGACAGCTTTCTTAATCTTCTTACCAATATAGTTCCGTGTAACATTTCAGTATACTTATACTTTTTTTTCCTTTAAGAAAGATTTAGTTTTTATTTAAATTCAGGATGTTCATTATTTACAAAATACAAATATATCTAAAATAATACTAAAATATGTACAAGTATCAAAGTGAAAAAAAAATTACAGGGCGTTAAAAAAATAGTCAACATCGTTGTCAATAAGAAAAATACCTCGAAGGCTTGATTTTTTAGCCAAAAAAGGCCAGTCCTCTTTTCACGTGAAGTGTATGCTTGAATAATTTCCTGAAAATTTCATACACACACCACTACCCTCTTATTAAAATCAAAACATCTTAAACCAACCAGTAACATCTATAAATTACCCTGAATACTAAGAGTTGCAAGCCTCACCCCACAACAAGGGAAATATATTTCGAATTACTGGCAACACAAATAAATCAGGCACTCGCCAACCGACAATATAATCGGGAACTTAGAAACACGTACTTACTTATGAAACCCCACCAACCCGCGCTCCGTTTTGAATTTCGAATACACAGGGTTGTAAGACTTGTAAGAAAATTTACAAAACTATTGTATTCTTTACAGCGGTGGTAACTCAGCGTTAACGGCTCCGACTTGCAACTTATAGGTTGCGGGTTCGAACTCCAGCAGACATACACTTTGTACAATTTATTCCATTATTACTTCTCTTAAAATGTTGTAAGACAACATAGTGAGGAAACCAAAAACTCGAAGACACATGTCATTCTCCAACCAGCACTGTGTCCGCGTGGTGAATTATAGCCCACTGTCTCTCACTAATCATTTTTATCAATGGCTTAGAGTATGCCACAAGTTTCTTCGACGCTACTTGAGATGCAATGGTCCTCAGCGAAGGATATAAGGTGTGTTTCGCTTGACCGCACACATCTCCGTGGCATCACTGTAACATTGCTGTAATATAGGCACGGCTGTCTAGCTAACGCGGTTCTTGAGATACAGACTGGTGACAGGCATACGGACGGACAGACAGCGAAGTCTTAGTAATAGGGTCCCGTTTTTATCCTTTGGGTACGGAACCCGAAAAAAAACATTATACTTGCATTGTTAATTCTAGTTACTGACAACCCTATCCAAGAAGCGAGAACCAGAACAAAGTTAGATTGAGAACGAACGAACCGACGACGTTCGGTTCTTAAGACTCGCTGCGGACGTCGCGTTTGAATGCAAGAGTTTTGGTGCAAGAAACGTGGCCATATTGGTGGCTAACGGGTTGGTAGAGGTGTAGCTGTGTTTTATTGTGTTGTGTAAGATAAAGAGCTCGTGGCTAAATAATAACAGCCGCTCGGGTAGATCGGTCGAACTTTAGGTTAAGCTGTGCTTACCTAGGTTGGTCCGTGGATGGGTGACTACCCATTACATACCGAGTTTCCTCCGTGCCTCGGAACTTACGCTGAGCCGTTGGTCCCGGCAGTCAATTGTAGATCTTTGACAGTAGTTACAGGTAGTCAGTGGCCCGAAAATCTGACAACCAGTCTTACCAAGGGGTATCGTATTACCGAGTACTAACTGGGTTGTGGAGGTCAGATAGGCAGTCGCTCCATGTAATATACTGGCATTCAGCTGCAACCGGTTAGACTGGAAACCAACCCCAACGTGGTTGGAAAAAGGCTAGATGATGTTAGATAAGCTGTTGTTGGATATAATAGTGATGGCGTTACTGTCTGTGCCAAAATTTTCATAGACAAACAAGATTTTCGGAATTTTTCCTGTAACAAACATTTAAACTCTCATACACAAACAGCCAGACCCGGAACAACTACCTGTAGGCCACAGTAGCGAAGGGTCAATTTTTGTAAGAGATACCTAAGTCGAAGTACATTTCTTTTAATGTGATTATATTATTTGTCTACAGAATACTGACTGTGCCATTTTTCAAAGGGAAGCCGATAGGAATCGAGTTGTATGGAATCTTCGCCACTGAGGCCATACAAATATTTGTTTTGTGCGGGGATCAAACCTACGACACGCAGCGCAGCAGAAACCAGTCAGATTTTTTTTCAAACAATTTTAGAAATATTAGTTATATTAAGATACATTAGGAACTTTACATCACGTGATGCTACTTATTACGATGTACGCACGACGAACAATCAAGCTATTATAACCAGTACAAACTGATCTCTCGTTGTACGGGAAGCTCATCCAAAGCGAGGTCAGGTTATACTGGACCTATATATGCATCAGCATCCAGCATCTGGAACAGGTTACAAATAGAGTCAGGAGACTGAGCTGGATATTTAAATCACTGCGTCACATTGCTCCAAAAAATATTATCAGTAAACGTGAATCTACGAGAAACATCCTAAATGAGGTATACATGGCTCTGGTGCAATCGGTTCTACTGTATTGCATCACGATTTGGGGAGGTGCAATTAAAACCAAACTTATATACTTAGAGCGCGCCCAGCGTGCTCTAATCAAGATTATGTATTTCAAAAACAATTTATACCCTACAAATAGCCTTTATACTATCAGCAATATAATATCGATAAGAAAGTTGTACATAATACAAACCGTATTGAAAAAACATAAAACCCTACTATTTGAGTCCGATAAATTAAGCAAACGAAGGAAAGACTTAGTAGCACCAGCTTCCCAGACTAAAACCGTGTTTGCCAGCAGACAATTTAATAAACGCTCAGCCGAACTATACAATAAGGTAAACAAAAAAATGTTCATATACACCAAAAACACATATGATTGTAAGAAAACCGTCACAAATTGGATCAAAACACTCACATATGAAGAAACTGAGGCACTTCTACAGTACATTAAATAACGAGATACAAAATAACAACATATCACTCAATTGTCACACATACACACAACCTCACAAAAACTGGCACTTAAAAATCAAACAGATACATACACACACACTCACACACACACCCATACTCACACAAAACACACACTCACACGCACACTCATCACACACACTCTCTTACACAATTTTTCTCTTTTTTTAAATTAATAAATAAATAATAATAATATTAGAAATAAGTAATCTAGTATAAGTTTAATTGTCAGCATATTTGTTACTGTTGTAATTATTTTTGTTATGGAAGAGCGGGGTCTCCTAACACAGGCAAAAATTGCTTAAAAGGAGTCCCCAAACACAACCGCCCATTACTGTAACAAATTTTCTTGAATAAACATTTTTGTATTTTGTATTTTTGTATATAGCTACATGTGTCGCCGTGTGTACGTTTAACTTTGCAGTTCGGTGACGCTGCTTGTCAAGAAAAAATGTAACAATATGTCAAGCTTCTTACATTTATATTTGTTATATCTATTCTATTCAACATAATTATCTATGTTGCTGGAAGTGTAAGACGCGATTTGCGACAAGGAGCCAGCGCGTGTGCCACCTCCATCGCGACTTCGCGTAAGTACTTACAGTCGCGTTGCGGCACTTATAGGATGCTCTGAACAATTTCTTTTGGTTGTTTTATACATAGTCGCTGTGGTATCACACCTGTTACTTATGTGTCGTGCCCAAGCAGTTAACAATTAATTATAGTATTTTTTTCTTAAAACGAATTAGATTGCACTGCAGTATTATAACTGTTTTTAGCATAATAATTCAATAATTTGCATAATTCAATTCGTTGATGCACCGGGTCGTTTTTGACCCAATTTTTACACCTCCACATTCACCATCATCTTTTAATGCCTTCATTTTTTTAAAACACGAGTTGAATCTTATAAGCTTTATAAGATGTCTCTACGAAATGATATTTAACAAAGTTTCAAACCGTAATAATAACACTGCCAATAAAACCACATATACCGACTCATAAATACGCACATACATATATAAATTAGATATGTATCAAGTGTCACGTTTCTAAACATACATAGTTACATATTACGCGCTCGCAAGCCGCATGTATACACAGCTATACATGTATACACAGCTATACATGTCGGTATGTACATACATATTTTAATACATTATCTCGCGTAAGGAGATGAGTTCCAAGATGGCTGCCTTTGAAACACTTCTTAGAGCTCGCGTAGCGTCGGCTGGCTAGTATGGAAGAGGTTCACGATGTACCTATTATTTCGAAAGGTATCATTCGTGTAAGGTTAATTGCATTAGGTACGAGTAATTACAGGTTAAGACAAGTGCTTCTGATGACTACGAAGTCCTGGGTTCGTTTCCCAGGTTGGGAAGAGATATTGGGGTTTTCCGTCAGAAGCAGCTCAGATAATTGTGTCCGTTTGATGGCAAAAGGCACGGCCCCTGTAACAAGAAACTTAAAAATCTAAGTAACGCTGCGTAAAAATAATTTTTGGGGTACCTACGACTTTTTTTTTAAGGTAACGTTTACGTTTAATTCAAATTCGTTTATTAATTTTGTGAACACAGGATAAAAATACACAGATGTTATAAATAAATGTTGGTCCATAATATGTCCCGCCAGAAGGCATACAAAATAGCGTAAGTAATAAAATGTCAATTAACAAAATAAAAACCAATAAATAAATTTAAAAGGTCAGTAGATTCAAAACACAATTCATACCAAACACTAAACGTTAATAATAACACAGAAGCTGGGCCCCCTGTACTATTCAATGTATCCATAAGCACAACGTTTTGAGTGCGTTAAATTGAGTCCAACCTTAAAACCTGATATTTCACCCCAAAAATAGAAGTAGTTTGCCAGCAATAACTTTTACGTAGAGTTACTTAGCTTGATATACAAAATGCTTGATTGACGGCTTCATAAAGCTTCCGTTTTGTACTAGTATTTACTTTTACTTACCAATGAGGCGGTTATATATTACTAGCTGTGCCCGGTGCACCTACCTACCCCTTAAACACCTAGCGTTGTGAAACATACTTTACGACCTATTCTCATACCTACCAAATATACATGAAAAAACTCATAAAAATCGGTCGAGCAGTTTCGGTGGAGTGCAACCACAAACACTGTGACACGAGATTTTTATATGTATAGATGTACCTTTATAAAATAATACGAAGAACAGGTTCCATCTCCACTCTATAAACCAGCCACACGAAGTTATTATATCGCTGCTAGTTTTCGCGGAGGGTGGCAGAGCGTGGGGGGAAGGTGGCGGGCCCCGTGATAACTCGCTACTTCACCGTTTACTTATTTACATAATTACATATAATTTCCAACTGTGTGCGCGTGAAAACACCTTATTGAAGACTTTGAAGATATTTATGTTAAAGGTTTTCAAGCATAGACTCTCTTACAAACAGGGCTTCACTGGTTTAGTTGTCAGGAGGTTTCTGTTGGTGAATAGATATAAAATTGACAGTGAAAAAAATACCGGCCAAGTGCTAGTGAGACTCGCCCACCTAGGCTTCCGTACAAACTTGTAGGTATTTTGTTAATAAACTAAATATTTACGGTTTTAAGATTTTTTCCTTTACATAATTATGCTGTAAGACATTGCTTCTTGTCAAATTTCAAGTTTCTAGGTCAACGGGAAGTACCCTCTAGGGATTCCGTCGTGAAATCGCAAAATATGCGACATAAACGGTCATATCTTTTGATCGTGTTGACTTACTTACGACTACAAGGGGTAGCAGACCTGAGTATTGATATTAATTTCAGCTTGATACTTCCACGCGTTCCTGAGAAAAAGGGTATTTACAGACGGACAGACAAACGGACAACAAAGTGATATAAGGGTTCCATTTTTGCCGACTGAGATACGGAACCCTAATAATAAGATAGCGGCCGTTAGTTTCGATTTTATAGTAATGAACCGAAAATCCATGGCACTTACACTGAACCCGGGCGTTAATGTTAAATTATTTCAATTACTCATCTCACCTAAAAGTCTCATCATCATTTGCCTAGCCGTTTCTAAACTATAGCAAGGTCGACTACCAAATTACCTGTATCTAGTTCAATAACCAGTATTTGACATTTTTATGGATGGAGAGGGAGAGGAAAACCAAAGAAAAGATGGTTGGATTGTGTGAGGAATGATATGAAGAAAAAAGGAGTGATAGCGTGATGATTGACAGGGGAGAATGGTAGAAAAAAACGTGTTGCGTCGACCCCAAATAACATGGGACAAGGGCAGGACTGCATATCTGACTTCAACCATAACTGGGTAAGACAATACACGTTGGTAACACTGGTCGTCAGACTTTCTGGCTTCAATGCTTCGGACCAACCGTAACGCCTACCAAAGATCTACAAATGGCAGCTACAGGACCAATGGTCACCTATCCACAGAACCAACCTCGGCCAGCGTTACTTAACTTTTAAGATCAACCCGTACCTAAAGCTGTTACTATTTTGCTACGAGCCCTCCAAAATGTCATTAGTCATTTATTCATGAACAATAAATTGTATCTGAAATTACATAGAAAATTAAGGTGACATAAGGAAAAAAGAAGAAAACAAAAACACACTTAAATATGAATGAATAATGGAGGTGTACTTCAAGTTTTAGAAGGAAACTGTTGTTATTATATATTAATATAGGGTAAGGAAAGGTTTATTGGTGATAAAAAAGAAACAAACTAATTTACAGGAATTTGGCAACTAAACAAAAAGTCACTTTTATTTTATTACATTATTTATTGTTTGAAGTAAACATTAGGAATAGTTTGCTAAACAAAAATCTAATAATTTTGAGAATAAATGTTAATTGAATACATAAGAAATCTGAGGTAAGTTGGCGACACAGTCCGGTAGATTGGTGATACAGGGTAGGAAATTTGGTGATAGTATGAAAATTGGCTATATAATCAGATATTTTGAACTTAAAATAAAAAAAATGTTTGGCCCTTTAATAAATATCATTCCATGCAACGATCACATCTATAATATAGCTGTTCCTCGGGATCATTATCTTCGATAGATGCGCAGATCTCATGGTATGGGGTCAAACAATACGAGCAC
Organism: Eurois occulta; assembly: GCA_950022335.1. Lineage (NCBI taxonomy): Eukaryota > Metazoa > Arthropoda > Insecta > Lepidoptera > Noctuidae > Eurois > Eurois occulta. The sequence continues at coordinate 4,137,227 of OX465502.1, forward strand.
TGGATCCATTTGGCTCCATTCCTTTTTTTAACATCAGCTGAGTACAAGACCTCACATAATCCACACTCCCAATCATCTTCAATCTCTTGAACTTTACTTTTTTTTGCTTTTTGAGCAGATTTTCCCGATGTTGAGGGCTGAGGCTGAACGTTTTCTTGTATTATATTTTCATTTACATTAGCACTTGTCAGTGTTAAGCATTTTGCGCTAGAATCTCTTTTTCTTGGCTTTTCTGGGCGTTTTAAAGCTTTGGGTGTTTTTAAAATGTGATCCACTGTGAGTATAGGACTTGAAGAAGAACTTTCAGATGATGTGCTTATCAACGATGAAGCTAAAGGCAATGAAGCTGGAGAAGCAGGGCATGCAGCAGGAGCTGTGTCAGTTAAGGTTGAAGGTCGTAACGCTTCCTTTGAAATTGCATTTCCGTTTAAAGGGCAAATGCCTGCTTTTTTAAAAGCATTCTCAATATTCTTTTTATTGAAGGCGCTTATGAATGCTGGATTCATAATGGAATGGAAGTTACTGCGATTTGGAGCATCTGTAGGGTTATTGCTCATGTACCTATCCATGCTGTCGCGCCAGTAACTTTTAAGGGGCTTGAATAAACCTACGTCAAGAGGCTGCAATAGATGCGTGCAATGAGCTGGGAAAGTAAATAGATAAACTTGGTTATCTTTCGCAACTTTAAGAACTTCTGCTCCAACATGTGCAGAATGTGAGTCCATCAGCAGGACTACAGGACGTTCAGGTGGTATGGCAGTTATAAAAAAAATTAGCCATTCTAAAAATAATTCCGAATTGATCCATCCTTTGGGAGATAGTTTGATTAATGCGTTGGGAAGAGCATCATTTTTAAGTGAATCGTTCCACCTAACACCTTTAAATATTATCATAGGAGGAATCCATGTCCCATCTGCGCAAATGCATGCTAACATTGTTTGAGTTTGACCTCGCTCAGCGTAGGATCTCTTATAAACGTATTTTTTTCCAATACCTGTAACAACTTTAGATGGTTTCACTACATACGATAATCCAGTCTCGTCACAGTTCCAAATTAGATGTGGTTTGTCTTTGATAGCGAGTTTCGTAAGAAGATCATCTAGTTTCGAAAAGAAGTCTTTGACCATGAACTCATTAGCCATAGAAGCCCTATAAGCAGAAAGGTTTTCTGGTACACGTAAGCATAAATTGTACCTACTTTTAAAGCTACTCCACCACCATTTGCTTGCAACGCGATTAGCTGATGGCAAGAAGTTCTCCCGTCCAGCCACTTCAGCAAGATCATAGGCATGTTTTCTAATTTGATAAACGGTAAGCCCAAAACCCAATTCTTGCATTTCTATAATATAATTGTAAAGCTTCAACTCTAAGTCACAAGATAATGCATAAGGCCTCCCCATTTTTCGTACAGAATCCTCTGCATTCTCTAGGTAACGCTTTAAGGTGCTCCATGGGACTTCTGCTTCCTTAGCAGCTTTATAAATGGTTTTACCTTCATTCCTTACTAAACTGACGGCTTTTTGAAGTTGCTGCTGGTTATATTTTCTATATTTACCCTCTTTATCCATTGCCAATCTAGAGGTACAAAAAGAATAGGTTATTTGGTGATATCAAAAATCCTTGTACAGGTAATTTGGCGATAAAAAAAAACTAAGCTCAAATTCAAAATAAAATACATACACCAATTCCTTAACATAGTACCTTTCAAACTCTATAATTAACATCTCTAGTATATTTTTAAAAACAAGTGTAAAATAGGTCTAAAGTTAACCTCTCAAAAACGTATCCAAAATATTGGCCAAAACACTAAGAAACAACCGACACAACTTAAGGAATAAAAACTTACCTTTACTGAATCACGACTTCACTTCAGCTGTTTTTTATTAATCGTTAGTTTATTTAACGATTTTAGTAAGTTTTAACAACAACAACACCAATTAAACCTATTAATTTTAACGAAATACGTAAACAAAGTTCACATTCACTAAGCAATGGCGCCACTGATGCACGATTGTGAGAAAAGTTTGTTTACTAAACGCGGGAACGCTGTCGCGAAGCGCGTAATGTATATCTGTCTTCCTCACACTCGTAACAACTCGCTAGCGCTGTCTCTTTAATGTGCTTGCATAGGGAACTGTGTGGTATTCTGTTTAAAAAATATCACCAAATTACTTATATCACCAATATACCTCCCCTTACCCTACAGGCTGAATTTTTCAAGTGGGCATGGATTGCCAAACCCGAAACTATGAGGAATATCGAAAAATACTTGAAGGAAAAGGAGTCTCAAACCCGATTTTGATAAAAACTAAAAAAAATTTTTGGAAAATCAGAATCCCCAGTCAGGAATCGAACCCGTTGATTTTGAAAAAAAAACCACACACACTGTATTATTACACCATTCCATAGCGCCACAATTAAGGATCAAATTCTGAAAATTAATTTGTGTATTTTTCGCTATTCCATAATTTAGGATTTTGCTATTTATGCCCACATAAAAATTCACCTGTGTATCATAAAACAAAAAATAAAAAGTTTTTATCAAAATTAAGAGAAAACAAATACGAGTAGGTTTATCTATCAACACTGAACGCGTATAAAGTTTCGTATCCGTGCTATTAACCGTTGAGGAGTTCTCTCGTGAGGACGCTATCCTGGCCGTAGGATTAAGTCATGTCAGTTATCAAAATATATTGTCACCAGAACCAAAGGTGTGTGCATAATTTCAGCTCGATTGGTTGGGCGGAACTGGTTTGAAATTCAGTTGCAATATTTGATCAATAAATACTAACTAAACAACCAACTATCTAACAAGGCAAGTTAAAAAAAAACTAACAATGCAACTTACATCAGCTTATAATAAAAAAAGCTTATGATGACTGGTGGAATATAATAATTTTGGTCGCGGCGTATTCATTGGAGACTTTAAAACCAAATGCGCAAAATTATTCCCTGCAACATCAAATTAATGTTCCTGGACACATAACATAGTTGCCCAACAACAAAAATTGGTGTGTACCTTTGTTTCTCAGCGATGATGCTGATATGCAAGTCACTTACTAAACCAGTCGCACCGTTGCATTGCGATCAGTCGCTGCAGTTGGAATTAAGCGCCGTTGCCGCTGCGGTCATTCAGAAGCGGACCTTCACTTTTTCAAATAAACCATTAAATAATTTAAAAAAAATTGAACTTTTAGACATAATTCTGCCATGAACAGAATTCACTGTCATTTTTGGTGTCTTTTAGTATTTTTTGCTAAAAATATGTTCTACAATATTATCTAAATGGAAAATGTAAGTGAAGTTAACGACATTGAAAATCCAAAGCCAGATTTGAAAAGTTTCTGCCATGGGTTTGCAAAAACTAGAACATTATACCTGATGTCATAGTTACAAAAGTCGGTCAGAGTGACTATGTATTTCCTAATAAATGGGATAACATTAGATGAATATCGTATCGTAATCAAAGACATTCAAATATTTACGACGGGACAAGACGAAGGAAATCATAATCCAATACTTGTTACTACTTACTACTTAGTAACAAATCGTTCTGTTTAGTGCCACACGCCCGCTTGTCAGGTCGCAGTCGTGTGTCAAAATAGAAAATGTTCGGGATCAAAATTTTTGTATGAAAATATTCCCAATGTCCGCTCTCTAAGTCTTTTAAATCTCTTTGATTGTAATAGTTTAATGCAGGCCTCGAAATTTTAATTAATATTCGCAAAAAGCTTAAGTTTTACTATCAAGATTTTGTCAAGTTTACAAATTCTCAATTTAGAAATTGGTACAAGCCTCGTATTACTTACTATTAGTTTTGCCAAATCAAAATGTTAAATGTTATGAAAATGGCGGGATCTCGGGATCGAATCTTCGTCTCGAGAGACTTTTGATACGGGTCTAACAGACACAGAAGTGCGCTTGCGAGTTTTCACATTGAAAGCGCGCATCCACGTTATGATGATCCCGTGCATGTGTGTAAATAAGTTCCTTTTTTGTAGTACCATCAACATTCCTGTCTCATTTGAAAATATACATGAAACCCATAGTTACTTTAACGTTAACTGGCTAATGTTATCCTGAATGAAAGTATAAGAAATAAATAAGAAATTCAATGTAAGCAATATTAACATAATTAAATTTTACAGCAATGTGGATGTTTCAGCATTGGAAAAGAAACAAAGTCGCACATTGACGCAGTCCAAGATAGTACAGTTCTTAATCCGATCCGATGATGACAAAAAATGTTCATCAGAAGCCCCGGTCATTATCATCATGGACGACAGCAATGAAGATTTAGTGCAACTGAGAACAAGACTATACCACGGAAGGTCATGAAAGTAGTCTCACTAATTATTCCCGAAGCACAAACATTTGATTTCAATTACCATCAACAGTGGCTTGCACATGGAAACTTTACATGAAATATCCAAGTTTTTACCCGATTCTAATATAACAGGTGACCACTGAAAACCAGCGCTGTGCTGTGTGTCCCCCTGTAGCACCGTATCATATTGAGTCGTAACGTGCTTGTCGCAGACACGACGTTCAAGCTGTCAACTTTTTTTTATTCCGTCCTGTTGTTTTTATAAATATTTGTTATGCGTTGTTCGTTTTTTTTTTGTACTTATTATGCACGTCATCGTGAAAATCTCGGCAACATTTTAATAGCGGCGTCCTCATCCGTCAGGTAGCGCATGACTGACTTCAGTGAAATATCGGCGACGCGTGCCTTTTTTCGAACCTCTGTGGGTTTGTCTTGCAGTAGACGCCTTGATACCAAAGTCCCAAGGTATCGGAGTTTAGCATAGCGTTGTGTACGAAGGGCCTTACAGACATGCCACACGATGCGTTAAAGGTACGTAGCGACGTTTTAGGCTTGTTTCACACTTACCACAACCACACCACATCGCAGCGACAAAAGGTGGTTGCGTGTGAATAGTTTCGCTGCAGCTTTGTGCAGTGACGTTGCGTCGTTCTACATTATAAATCAGAACGACAAATTTTTTTTGTAGGATTGTTAAAATGGCGTGTTTCTCATCTTGTGTACAGTGTTTGCCATCTAGTCCAGGGAAATCGTTAAGTCCGAGGCACCAGTTGAGTGGTGGTGGGTGGTGTATTGTATTCTTGTAAAATGTCAAAGATGTAAGGGGGTATTCTATTATATTTTTCTTTATGGCAAGAGGTTCCGATGCCAACAATTCTGCCAATGGAAGGAATCTATGGAATGTATGGAAGTGCAAGTGTGTTGGCAAAGTCGGCAAGAAAAAAGAAAAAGTGTGTACAAGCGACCTTATCCTATCGTCTTTGCTTTTGACAACAACAGCCCAAAACAGTAACCTTGTTTTAACCTTTTGACCGCCACAGTCGTTTATAGACGACAAACCAAAATGTGCCTAGCACGCCACGGTCGCGATTGGTTGACAGAATTTTAAACGTAAATAAATGTCATAAAACAGCAGTTTTGTTTTTTTCCCTTGTTAATTATGTACCTTGACTCTTCTTAATTTATTTGAAGTGAACTGCTTCCATTAGATTTCATCTGTATTAACATAAGATCAGGCAGCAGTCAATATAACAGGAATATCGACCTCGACGGCAACCTACGTATTTGATTTACTCTTAATTCTGCATTATTAAACAAGTAAAACATTTGATATTGAACTTTTATGTTTGAGAAATCAAAAAAAAATTATACTACTGAACTATGCGATCTTTAAAAGTCGAGTTTTAGTAGATTATCGATTAATTGTAGTGACTGCAATGCCCATCTCTATCAAACTGTTGTATTGTCTGTGCCGGGAACGCCACAGCCGTAGACGAAGAGAGAATGCTATAGACTAATTGATATGTTTTGTTGCATTCACACAAGAAAAAGAACAACTTATGCCGATGTCTTGTAAAGAAATGAAACAGAACGATAAAATTTTTTGTTTCATCGAGCGTGCCACGTTTTTTCAAGGTCAGCACACTAGTTTGCTAAACAAAGTTTGACAGCTGACGTGCAGCTAGCCATCGTCTACCTTTAAAATACAGTTTTTACGTGTTATATGTTAAGTAATTTATGTTATACATATTTTGTTTTGAACAATTTAGACTTACTATTTCAACCATTTATACAAAAAAAATGGTGTGGTGTAGCGTTAAAGGGTGTAAAAGTGATAGTGGAACGAAAATCCCAGGATTGTCTTTTCATTCGTAAGTATGCCACTCTATATCAGTTCTAGGCATTCAGTAACATTTTATTATGTTCATATATTGTGTATAATGTACGCTAGACGTACGATTCATCCTTAAAAAGCACAAAAATAACAATTATTATTCAATTATAAATTCTAACCTAAAAACGTTGGTGTTGCCAACTTTTCTATAAATTATTACCCACTATTATGGGAAATAATAATATGATGGCTTCTGCAGTGAGTATTAATTAAATATCTGAAATATTTAATGACTTTTTGCAGTTTCCCTGAACCTGATAATTTACGTCAGAATTGGATTGTAGCTACAGGACGAACAGATTGGACACCAAAACCGTCATCAAAAATTTGCAGCAAACATTTTGAGAATTAAAAAGAAGAATATAAGTTAATTAGAAAGAAGAATTCATAAATAATCATTTTGAAAGTCAACCTTTTATTGGAAACCACAAAGTTTTACTTATTAAGGCAATTGCCATGCACTATTTTGAACTGCGTATACATCACGCAACAAAAGGATTTGAACCTAAGCAAAAAATTAGAAACATACGAAGCTTGTTTTATTTAAAGGACAATAATGTGTTAAATCAATAAAAGCTTATTAAAAATAAACATGTTCTATTATTTACCCACAAACCCAGAACCTACTATCACATCAGAAATGGCAGTAATTTAGAACCACATCATCATCATCCATCGTCACTCCTGCCCTCATCGCAATTAATTTGAGTTCGGCAGCATGTCTTCTCCGCATCGCATGCCTTTGCGTACCGATGGTAACGGATATGTCATTGGCATATTCAGGCTTTGTCTTACGTACTAATTTCCAATTCTCATAAATTGTGGGGTAAATTTTTCCTCACCCGGTAACCCTAAATTCTTGACGTATTTATTTTTTGTCTCTTTTTGCGACACGCTTTGCCGGTGTCTATAGGATACTCTGTCTACGGTTGATTCTATTTGTGGAATAAACGCCGTAACTGTGACACAGATTATTACATTTATGTCATAAAGTACAAAGCGCAATGAAATAAAACTCAACACAATGATGATATAATAATCTTTATTGAAATTAAAACCCATGTTAAAAAACATTGTCAGTTTTCCGTGAGCTTTATCGATATTGCGCACAGCCAAAATGTGGAACTCTCTGCCGGTATCTGTGTTCGCTCCCACATATAACCCGTCTGCCTTCAAAGCAAGAGTGAACAGGCATCTTCTGGGCACGCTCGTTTCATCATAGACCTCATCCATTGCTTTCCATCAGGCGTGATCGAGGTCAAGAGCAGGCCCATTTTGAAATAAAAAATAAAAAAAATATAATTTCGACCTCACTACTATTTTGTAGGTATTAAAGGATGAATTTAGAGCTTGGCGCTGTGGGCACGCTTATTCTTTCTTGACGTGGCGGTCAAAAGGTAACTTGCAAACTATTTACTTGAACCTTTTTAAATCATGTCACTTCACTGTTCATTTTTGAAAACTATAAAAGAAATCGCAAATTGAAAGTTCCTAATCTTCTTTTTGACATAGATGTCCCATAACAATTATATATGACGCTCTGTGTCCCTTATACAGTTTTCTCTGTTTTCAATCTCGTATTAATAATTTAAATCGTTTTTTCCAGCAAAAAATATTTATTCTGTTCTATTTCTAAATGGCAAGTAGTATAAATAGTGTTACCGGCAAAGAGTCTCTTAGCAAAGATAGCCGACCAAAAGTGACCGACATTGAATTGTTCCTACCATGGGCTTGCAAAGAATTCTCGATTGATGCTGAAATCATCGTTACTAGAGCCAATCAGGGTAAGTTGACGATCTGTTTCGATGAATCGGATAACATTAGACGGTTTACATCATTTCAATTTAAGCGTGAATAGCGCAGAACACGTAGATAATATGTCACACATGAAGAGAGGTCAATTCGTGTCATACGTTATCTTCCATGAAAAGCTTTGTCAAACATGAAAAGTAAAGTTTTGTCCCCGTCACATTTAAATTGAATAGGTGAAAATCATAGTTATTTCAACAAATTGTCTATTGTTATCCTGAAAAGTGAAGTATGAAAAGAAGGAAATAGCGGGCAATGTAATAATTAAATTAATAATTCAACAGAAGCGTACGTGGGTGTAGCTTCAGCAAGGAAATCAGTCACCAAACGAAAGATGTCAAAGCGATTGTCGAGAAAACTAACAGTAGATGATTTAAATTCAGATGATGACAGTGAAGGGAATTTAAAATCTGTGGAAGACCTACAAAATGCAGTCAAGATATTGACAATATACGACTGTAACGAAAACTTAGTGGAGATAAAGTTTCTCGAGAACAAGACAATACCACGGAAGATCGTGCAAGTTATCGGACTCACTATTCCATACCATAATCATTTGACTTCAATAACCATCAACAGCGGCTTGCACATACATATCGTATATGTGTAAGGGCATGAGCCTTTACACTTAATGTTGAATGTTAATAAAATAAATGTTAATGTTCAAAAGGGTATTTAATACGAAATTGCACTAAAATACTATTACAAGAAAATAATAGAAAATGTTACAAAATGTTACAAATGTTGGATGTTGCGCGAGCTCGATATTAAACCGAAGACTGACGTACTTGCGTACGTGATAATACTACATTTTATAAATTAACTAAATTTGCAGTATTTTACTAGGCCAAAGTACAATGTGCGGTTGGCGGTTGCTGACCGTACATCTTGGCGGGGCAAAAGTAATATTTAAGATAACTTATTAAAGAATATTTTACTAATGTACTTATATAAAAAGAATAAAGATCATGAATAGAAAACAATGTGAATAAAAATGATTATAAGTCAAATGTTAAAAGAATGAGGTGTCGCGTAGTTAAGTTCTATGTTTTCAGTGGATGCTGTAGCTCTTGGTGGCTTCCGTGGCGGTAATCTGGTGGACGCGCCGGCACCGCTGACGGTGACCTTGCCGCTGCGTTTGCAGTACACGTAGGCTCCTCCCGCGACGACTATTGACAAGATCAGAAGTCCCATCGTAGAGTATGAAACGATGTATTGGTGCACATCGTGTTGGGACATTTCAGTCTGTCTTGTTTGATCTTCCAATTCTTTTAACGAATTATGAAGTTTTTCATAATCGTTTCTAACAAATTGCGTGTTCTGTTGTCCAGTTGATAAATCAAGCGGCTGGACAGATGTTAAATTGTTGATGTCATCCAGATCTATCAGTGGTATTTCCGGGCTGACATAAATCTTGTTTGTGTAGTAAACTTGTGTGTGGTATGTTTCTTCGTTGTTTCTAATTATGCATCCTTCTTTGGCTTCTATAATTCCCGTTGAATGTATTGCTTTAGTAGTCATACGACCTTCACAGATGATTTGCAGTTGGCAATCCGTGCAGCAGACATAGAGCCAGGTGTTAGGTTTTTGTAATGGTGTCCATTTATTGTTGCAGGAATCGGATGTGTAGATACATTTTGATAATGTAATGTTTGTTATTGCGCCGATTTCGCATGGAATCTGATGATTTCTCATGTTACGTGTTGGTTTGTTTAGTGTACATACAAATGTACTTGGTTCCAATTTAATACAATGTTCCAGGTCACTGTCTGTGAGCTGCATATATGTCTCTTTTCTTATATTGACTGCAACATATTCTGAATTTGTTTTCATTGTCAGTGAATGTTTGTTATTTTTTACCATCGGAATAGGAATTGTTTTATACACGGTGAATGGAGTGTCGCCTGTTAATGGTAATGTAATTTCGATGATAAAATATTTATCAATTAATCTAGATTTTACCTCTAGTAGTTTGTATATGTCAGCTAATTGATTTTGAATATTGTCAACGGGTATCGATAATTGTTGTGGCAATTGTCCAGAGATAATGTTGAGCTCCTGAAAGAGCTGATTCTGCGGTAAAAGTCTGGTATCTACATGACCATGGTGAATGTTAATAGCTGTGTCTAAAAGCATGTGCTGGATGTGGCGCAGTTTAGACAGAATTGTTGAACTGGTCAGAGCCATGATGTTAAAGTAGTTCAAAGCTTCTTCTTGCTCAATATCCTTACCCAATTTCTGTAAATAGTTTTCTGTAGCGTTAAGATGTTGACCTATGAGATTGAACTGAGTGTTCATCGCCTCTTCATTTCTCTTTAAAATGTTGTTATGTGCCTCTATGATTGATGTTTGACCTTTTATCAGGTTCAATAAATGGTCTCTGTTATTTTTCAATGTTTCTATGTCCTTTTTATATTGTATTGCGAACCTTTCATCTAGCACGCCGAATAGGCTGTTTGCAAGGTAACCTATTCCATTGACAAGACCTCGGGAAACGCGCCCCCTTGTCTGCCCATGATGTGTTTCCAACATGTAATTGTTATGATCAAGTTCGTTGAGTTCCTGTTCGAATTCAGTCATAATGGTTTTGCACATCGTTTGGTATGCAAATTGCTCACACCTTTCGCCCAGATGTTCCACAACTCTATGTATGTTTTCCATGCCTTGCCAGTAAGATGTCATGTTATAATAGGTAACAATCTTCCAGTCATCATGTACGCTTTGCAAATTGCCGATTTTGTCAAAGTACACTGCTCTATTTGGTTCAAACGGTGTGATATTAATGGCGTCACTGCTTTGCTTTGTGGGCTGAAATAATGTTAGTAGTGTTAAGAGTATACATAGCAGGCTGGAACTTATATTCCTTGATTTAAATCTTTGTTGTCTGTTAGTGTTATTTCTTGTAGATTTTTGATTTTCAGTACAGATTTTGTCATTGGAGGTGGTGGTGTCAGGTATTTCTATATGCGATTCAGGTATTGGTAGTTTTACTAATTTTGTTATTGGTCTTGTTAGTAGCCCCGTTTTTGTTTTCATCGTCACAACTCTGACTAGATTGTCTCTTCCCGGGTGAACTTCCTGTATTCTGCCAAGTGCCCATTTCGCGGGAGGGAGGTTGTCTTCTTTGATTAAGACAACATCTCCTATAGATAAATTATTTGTTTTGTTCAGCCATTTACTCCGAACTTGAAGTTGTTGTAGGTATTCTGACGACCATCTGGTCCAAAACCCTTGTTTCATTTTGTTTAGTAACTGCCACCTATGTCGAATGTTGATGTTTTGTTTTTCGATATTTTCCGTTGGTAAGAATGTTACTGGTCGGCCAATTAAAAAATGTGCAGGAGTAAGATAATCAATATCGTCCACGTCTTCCGTTAAAGGGCAAAGTGGTCTAGAGTTCATACAGGCTTCGATTTGAGTGAGCAGTGTTAAAAACTCTTCGTATGTCAACTTTTGCTCTCCTAGGACACGCTTTAGGTGATATTTCATGGACTTAACTGCAGCCTCCCAAAGTCCTCCCGCAGTCGGCCAGCTTGGGGCGTTGAAATGCCATTCTATCCCCATCTCTGTGTTCCTTCTTGATAAAGTATCATTGTTAAATGTTTGTGAGAGATGCAGTTGTTTGGCTAACTCCCTTTCGGCTCCAACAAAGTTTGTTCCGTTGTCGGAGTAAATATGTTTCGGGCAGCCTCGTCGCCCAATCATGCGGTTGAGAGCTAGTATAAATGTTTGTGACGATAAATCTGATGCAAGTTCTAAATGCACCGCCTTCGTTGCCATGCAAACGAATACTACGACATAACCTTTAGTCGTTCTGACCCCTCGACCCTTGTTTAGTTTAACACTAACAAACCCTGTGAAGTCCACCCCTGTGTGATAGAAAGGTGGTGATTGCGTTATCCTCTCACTGGGTAGATCGGCCATTAATTGGTATTGGTTCGATGGTTTGAAGCGACAACATCTTACACAGTCTTGCAGGCATTTTTTAACAGTGTGATTTCCTCCTGTTATCCAATATTTTTGTCTCAATGTAGCCATAGTTAGTCTCGCTCCACCGTGTAGTGTTATAACATGCGCACGGGCAATTAAAAGATATGCCAGCTTGCTGGTTTTTGGGATGATAACAGGGTGTTTGGTTTCTTCTGGTAAGTTTGAATTCTGTAATCTCCCTCCGACGCGTAATATGTTATTTTCATCTAGGTAAGGGCAAAGTTTCTGAAGTCCTCTATTGTTGCTTACCCTTCCTTTTGTTTTTAAATCTTGGATTTCATGTCCGTAATGTTCATTTTGTACATGTTTTATAATTATGTTAGTAGCGCGTCGAATGTCAGCGAGTGTTAAATTACATTGTTTTGACGCGGGCGGGCCATTCATGTTTGTATGATTCATAGTTGCGTCTTCCCTGTGACGATTATTTTTTGACGTGTTTGTTATGAAACGCGACACCCAAGCTACGATGCGTATTATAATCATAATACAGCTGTTCTTTATTAGGAGTTCTGTTACAATGTTCATGTTTTTGTTTTCGGTAGTTCGTGACGTAACTGCATGCACCTTTTTAACTTCTATTTCTGGTATTTTAACCATGTCATATGTTTCAGGGATGTTTTCACTGTTAAGCCATTCGGGTCCATCAAACCACAGACGAAAGTTATGTAACTGAGAAGGTAGTAGTCCACGTGACGCGCAGTCAGCCGGGTTTTGCTCCGATCTTACGTGCTTCCAGCTCCCGGCGGGCACTACAGATGTTATCTCCTGAACTCTGTGTCCGACGTAGGCCTTCCATCGCGAGACATCGCCCTTTAGCCAGCCAAGCACAATCATTGAGTCCGTCCATGCTGTTACTTTAATGTTAGGTTTGTCGAGGCAATGTTTTATTTTCTTGACCAGTTGAGCTAACAGCTGAGCACCGCATAACTCAAGTCTGGGAAGTGTTTGTTGTTTTTTGATTGGGGCGACCTTTGTTTTTGCCGCAACTAATGCAATTTGTTGTTGTTTTTCATCTCTAACTTTACTGTACACCACGCACGAGAACGCTTTTTCCGATGCGTCACAGAATGCGTGTAATTCCCAATCCTTGTTTGCTTGTAATCCAAGCCATCGGTTAATTTTGAAAGGTTGCATATTTGTTAACTCAGTTTTTAGTATTCTCCATTCTTTTTCTATTCCATCCGGAACAGTATCATCCCATTCAATTTTGTACTTCCAGATCTGTTGGAATAAAATTTTTGCCTTGATTGTTATTGGGGATAGCAACCCTAAAGGATCAAAAATTGTTGAAATGTCGCTTAAGATTTGCCGTTTTGACGAATTTTTGTTAAAGCCAATGTTGGTTTTGTTTTTTAATGTGGGTGAAAATATGAATTCATCTTGTTTCGGATCCCATGCCAAGCCTAATGCTTTGGAAGCTGATGCCTCTGTAAAGCTTAAACTGACTGGGCTAATCATATGTTCTGGCAGATCTTCTAGCAGTTGATGTTCGTTACTCGACCATTTTCTGAGATTAAACCCTCCTTCTTTCAATAGCTGTATAAGTTGGTCTCTTGTTTCTCGGGCTTCGTCCATAGTATCCTTTCCGAATAACGCATCATCTACAAAAAATTGGTTGAGTAAGATGTTTTTAGCTTCCGGGTACTTGTCACCTTCGTCCATCGCTAGCTGTTGAAGTGTTCGGAGTGCTAAGAATGGAGCAGCCTTAGTACCATAGGTGACTGTACATAGTTGATATTCTCTTAGCAGTTGCCGTGGACAATTCCTCCACACTATTTTCTGTAAGGGTTGATGTTCTGGATGTACCGCTATGAATCGGTACATTTTCTCAATGTCTGATGACAAGACATATTTGTACTGTCTCCATTTTAGCAAGATGCTAAGGATATCTTTTTGTAGATTCGGTCCCGCCTCCATTAAGTCATTAAGACTGTGTTTTGAACTGGTTTTTGCTGACGCGTTGAACACAACTCTAAGTTTCGTTGTGATAGCACCTGGTCGCACTACCCCGTGGTGCGGGAGAAAATATTCAATGTTTTTGTTTTTAGTGTTGCTTTCGACTTGCTCCATGTGACCCATTTCTTCATATTGTTCTATAAAAGCCTTGTAGTCTTTTGCAAATGCATGATTTTTAGCCATCTTTCGCTCTAGTTGTTGAAATTGAGCGATGGCCTGTGGTTTCGACGTTCCTAAGTGTTCAATAAAATTGTCCTTGAGGGGAAGACGAACTTGGTATCGTCCATCAGGAAGTCGTGTTGTTGTCTCTTTGTACAGCTGTTCGCACCTGTTGTCAGGGTCCACATCTTCTTTGTTCTCTTGCAAAGACTCCTGTTCCCAGAATTGTGCTAAATCTTGAATGTTGTTGACAATTACATGGCAATTGAATGTTTTGTAATTACCACATACTACCCAGCCCAAATGTGTTTGTTGTGCTATGATGGATGATGTGTTTGTTTTTATTAACCCCTCTAACAATATTTCGGCATATACATCGGCTCCCAATAGTAAATCTATATCTTGAGATATGTTAAATTCAGGATCAGCGAGTTGTAAATGTTGTATATGTTCAAAACTACCTTTATTTACTGTCTTACTTGGCAGTTTGTTTGTTATTTTCTTCATAATAAGTGCATTAATGTTAATGTTGAAGTCATTGTATATTGCTTGGCATTTTAGATGGAGCACTCCTTTACACTTGGTGTTGGCTGAAGCACCAACACCTGATACCACGGCACTCATCTTGTTTCGTCTTAACTGCAATTTTTGTGCCGCATTTTCTGTAATTAGGCTGACCTGAGAGCCCTGGTCTAATAAAGCGCGTAAAATGATCGTAGTTCCATCATTGGCTATTGTTTTGACCTGGGCCGTGGCCAGCAGTACTTACATAGCGTACTAAATAGCCAAGTTTTTACCCGATTCTAATATAACAGAATTATGTCTAGACAGTACATTTCTCAGCAAAGCTAACTATCACATTTTGTTAACAACCGGTAAGTTAAAACATCTCTCTTTGTCGAGATGTTCGATTAATGATACCGTTGTGAAAATGATCACAGATCAATTAGGAGCTTCAAGTCCCGCGTCGAGAGTATTATCTGCTTTAAACTTGTCATCAAACAGAATCACTGATGTTGGCGCGAAGTATATAGCGGGTATGTTGCGAACAAACAGACAACTTAGCTACTTGAACATAGCGGGCAATATGATAACAGACGACGGAGGTATGAGCATTCTCGACACATTACAAAAATTTCCTTTGCGATCCCAGGAAAGTCTAGAAAGCAAGGCTAGGTACGTGGCTTATTTAAAAAAGAAACATGAATTGATTGAAAGAATGATTAAAGAGGTCCAAATTGCTATTGGTATAAGCACAAAAAAGAAGAGCGTGTGTAAGAGTAAACACGAGATTCAGTCTCTGCAACGTGTTGGGCGAAAATTAGTTTTCGATTCAGTCGCTGACTCCCGTTTAATACAACAAAGAGCTGAAGATTTGGCTGAAGCTGAAATAGAACCTTTTAACGACGCTTTCTCTCCAGACAACACTGAATCACAAGATGGTGTAATGCGTTGTTTTGGCAATAATACCTTGTGTTATTTGAATCTTGCTTACAACAACCTTACCTATTATAGTGTCAGAAAATTGCTTGAAGTTTTACTAACGCAGAAGTCTTTGAACAGAACTCCTAAAGGTTTGATCAAAGTTGTGATTGAAGGTAACTTAATGCCTATAGCTTGTAAAGAATATGAAGAAATTAGTCGTTGTTTTAAAGACGAGGGAGTATATCGTACAAATAATGTGAAATCAAAGTCTGCAAAAAGTTGCGTTAGGTTAGGTTTTAAAGCATTATCAGTTTCGTCATGTTAATTAGGTAGTATAATGTTGTCACACATTAAAATAATTCTGATTATCATTGCAAAATGTTCCATTTTGAAATATAATATTTTATCTTAGATATTTATTTTTGTTACTATGATACTGTTACACTTATTTTTTTACTTAATGCTATTCATTTTTTTAAGGCTTGACATAATTTCTTAGACTAAGATCTTATTTTAATGGCGCGTTTTATTTTAGATTAGCAAACTTTATACATAAACTTCAGATTTTTTAGGTTAAAATATAATATTATGATTACTTTTCTTAGTTTTTTTTTCCGATGCTGGACCCTATTTTTCCTACCCTTGTCTCATCGTCCTTATCCTCTCCACCCATGTTCGCACAACATTTATGTTCTACACTCTTTACAACAATGCAACTGTCTGATAGTGGACATTTGGAAGTTTAATAGGGAAAACCTCGGTTTCTTCAGAAAACAGCTTTAATCTCAACTTTTGTAATTATTACAATACAATTTACGAGCTTACGTTGCGACGCACCCGTGTACAGATTCTGGACTGAGAAAAGTTAAAAAGTGTGCGGGTGTAAGTAAAAAACTTGAAATAGTTAATAGCACCACTTGAATGTCCAAATTGGTGGTATCAAGAAACCATCAGGCGCAAGTATGGCGCAGACAACAACAAACATTTATTATCAGGCAACTTTCGCTCATAGATATATACCTAACAGACTGACATAAATATAATAAAATACAACTGGAGTTAGTAAATAGATCCTTATAACTATGTTAGTAACACTTCACTTGTGTTGCCATATGGAGGAGGCTTGAAATCTGTATTTTCATTGAAAAAATCCGTATTACCAATCTGAATAAAATTCCGTATGAATTCCGTATAAAAATGAAACTATTAAGATTTATACATATCTTTATTCATCATTTTTAACATATCTGAATTAACGTTTAAATCAAAACAGGGCGATTTCCCTAAAAGTTGCTTTGTATGTAGCAAGCCTGTTATTGTCTCTGTACATAATTTATTTCGTTGCTTCGTCTTCATTAGATTTATGGCGGAAAAGATTCGCTCTACCGCCGCACTCGAGTGGGGCAGACTCATTAAAGCTGAGACGAATGTGGTCAAAATTGGGTAAAAAAGTTTTCCATCAGTGGGATTACTAGCAGTCATTATCTTTTTCCAGAATGCTTCTATATTGTCCCCAAAATCCGTAGAACGCAGCCATCTTTGTGTTACGGCTCTATTATGTGGTATTGCCATGAAATGAAAATAATAGTTCCAACAGATAGACTAAAATATGATTAAAATGAAAACTACGAAAAAAATATTGGAATATGCTGTGCTCTGTACTGCATCTGCCTGAGGTTGAGTCTATCTGTACGTAAATCCGTATAAAAATCCGTAAGCTTGATTTATCCGTATTGGACTTCCTAAATCCGTACAGATACGGACAAATCCGTATATATGGCAACACGCGCAGTGCCGTAGCGCACTGCGCTACGGCACTGCGCGTTCATGTGGCACTTGTCCGTGGAAGCGACGGAACACCACTTCCAGCGGCCAAAAGTCCTCTTCCAAGACTAGGGCCAGATAGCGTTGACAGAGGAGAATGGAAGAAAAAAACGTGTTGGGCCGACCCCAAATAACATGGGACAAGGGCAGGACTGCATATCTGACTTCAACCATAACTGGGTAACTGGTTGTCAGACTTTCAGGCTTCAATTGAAGCATTGACTAACCGTAACGCCTACCAAAGATCTACAAATGACAGCTACAGGACCAATGGTCACCTATCCACAGAACCAACCTCGGCCAGCGTTACTTAACTATTAAGATCAACCCGTACCTAAAGCTGTTACTATTTTGCTACGAGCCCTCCGAAATGTCATTAGTCGTCGTTATGGTGCTGGTGGTGGTGGTGGTTAATTGTGGTGTATGTTGTTAGTTGTCGTTTATTCATGAACAATAAATTGTATCTGAAATTACATAGAAAATTAAAATGACATGTCGTGGTTGCGTGTCTCGTTAAATAGTGTCGATTCAGTTATAGGCCTGTGGCAGCCGGGGTTGATTTTAACGAGACACAGTCCCTAGAGTTCCTTACAACGTGGCTATCAATTTAGTTTAGGATACTTGGTGAAGCCTACCCCACACTCCCGGAAACGTGCGCCAACAATCTCTACGCAATGTTTCTGAGCTAGACCTTTATAGGAAACAATATACACTATCAGAGCTTGGTTTCTTTGTAACACAAGTACAAGTCGGCATTATAAATTACTGTTTAATATCATTTGTTTAATCAAACTGTGATTACGGTGTTGCCTTCACCAATGACTGAACAATATAGATTGCTCTACTTGAAGTGTGAATATAACGGTTCTGCCTTCCATTTGTGTTGCGTCAGAATATAAGTAAACATTTGTCTATATACATTAGTCAGATGTATTAGTGTAACTCTATAGTGTACTAGTCGTATGCATGATTATGTTTGGACAGTGTAAGGATATGCTTCCCCGTTTTTCTAACAACCGAACCGCTGATGATGAATATTTGCCAAGGTACGGAGTAGGAGGTGGAATGCATAACACATGAGATAATAATAGACATTGTGATGATATACGCGACGGCTGCTCTGTCAAGCTGGAAGTAAATCAGTTACGCTTGTGCATTATATTAAACGTTCTTCTCCTCCACCACCAAGCTGCTACTTAAGCCAGAGTTTAATTATAGTTAAACCACGTGTTCTCTGAAGATGATTCGTCTAAAAACTAACTTACAGAGTACCGCTCTCACCACCAATCTCGTCCCCGCCACTGCTCGTCTCCTTGCGCGTCACGACACTTGTTTCAACTAGACTTATTACTACCACTTATATTTAATTTCTGAAATATTAATCGCTCTATTACGACAGTCCACTGGGACATGTGCATCTTGGTACCAAGACTGTGCTAACTTCTCGAGACTAACCTAGGACGTCCTAGCCCTAAACGTTGTCGACCGATCACTCTGACTTAGCCCGACTACCCTGAGCGTGCGGACACTTCCGTGATTCAAAACCAACTGCCTCCTACCATCCCTCGTCTCCTTGGCTTTCGCCCTTCCAAAAAACCAAAATAGTTTATCAACCTTTCTTTTTTGCGTAAACGTCTCAATTGTTTTAAGCACACCCTTAGACCTAGAAATCGAATATTTTTATCTTTTCAAATTTCAAATTTCTCCTTAAATTCTCAAATAAAGCTGCTTTTATCGCAATTTATCGTTCCCCTTCATACAGAGATTTGACTAATTTCCTTGGCAGCTTAGACAGTTTGCTTGGTACCTTAACTCAATTTAAAACAGTAGCCATTATTGGTGACATTAACCTGAACATTACACCTGAGAGCACCGACCCAAATGCTGATGAATACCTCAATCTTACAGCTTCACATGCAATGTTGCCAGCCTACACTCTCCCAACTAGACTCTCAAACTGCCTTGACCATGTGATACTCCGCACTCAAAGCACTGCTACTACACTAATCATTGATTCTGTCATCACTGACCACTCTCCTATTATTATCTTCTGCAACCTCAATGTAAATACTAAAACTCCCTTCCACACTAGATCAAAAATTGATTTGCCTCGGGCTGTAGACCAAATTAACACAACAGATTTTTCCTTAATCCTTCAGTGTCATAACCCGAATGAAGCTGCAGAATCTCTTGTTTCCACTATATCTTTGGCAATCAAATCCC
This sequence comes from Eurois occulta, assembly GCA_950022335.1. Classification (NCBI taxonomy): domain Eukaryota; kingdom Metazoa; phylum Arthropoda; class Insecta; order Lepidoptera; family Noctuidae; genus Eurois; species Eurois occulta. The sequence continues at coordinate 4,156,834 of OX465502.1, forward strand.
ACTCACATGTTTCACAAGTTCCCAGTAGAAAGCGCATCATTAAGCCATGGATTACTCCTGGCCTGCTGAGGTGCATTCGTCACAGGGACAAGTTGCATGTTAAATTTAAAAAACACCCGGAGGATGAGACACACAAACTGATTTTCTCTCGCTATCGCACCTTCTGCAACAATCTCCTAAAAAAAGTCCAGCGTGAATATGAACACTCTGAATTTCGGCAAGATATAAATAATCCAAAAGCTACATGGAAACTTGTTAAACGGGTTGCAAGCTTGGGCCAAAGCAGAGACTCGGCTTCTGAGCTACTAAACTGCAGTACCGAACCGTCGCAGTCTGTGGACAAAGTCAACAATTACTTTGCGAATGTTGGTGGACTCCTGGCAGCTGAAATCGAACACTCAGTCCTCTATAAATATCTCTCGGATAGTCGTCCCAACCCTGAGATCCCGGGTACTTCCATACCGTCTGCACCACAAACAATGGCCCTTCACAACGTGGATAGTGCTGAGCTGGAAAATATCATCCTTAGCCTTAAAGACAATTGTGCTGTTGGTTTTGATGGAATATCCCCCTCAATCGTGAAGGCGACTCGCCACATTCTTATTCCGATCCTTGTTTTCATTTTCAATTTGTGCTTTTCAACAGGAACTTTCCCTGATGTTTTCAAAACTGCAGTTGTCCACCCTATCTATAAGTCGGGACACAAGGACAATGTTGCTAATTACAGACCCATTTCAGTGTTGACTACCCTCTCAAAGATATTCGAAAAAGTTATAAACCGTAGACTAACCAATTACTTAAATAAATTTGACCTTCTTTCTAATAATCCGTGTGGCTTCAGGGCTGGAAAATCCACCGAAGATGCTGTACTGGAACTTATAGATACGATTATTGGCCATTGGGAAAATAAATATAAAACTCTTGCCATCTTTTTAGACTTGTCCAAGGCCTTCGACACAGTCTCAATTCCCATACTTCTTTCGAAGCTTGAGCATCTTGGTATCCGCGGGACGGCCCACGATCTCTTCAGGAGTTATTTTACAGGTCGTAAACAAATGATAAAGCTTGAAAGCTACCTCAGCAACCAGGAGACGATCACTTTTGGTGTCCCTCAGGGCAGTGTGCTGGGCCCTCCTCTTTTTCTCATTTACGTGAACGAGCTGTGTCAGTTGTCCTTACCCAACTGCAAAATTATAGCTTATGCCGATGATATAGCTCTAATCGTTCATGGCCGGGACTGGACTGAAACTCGCCTCAACTCGGAGTTTGCTTTGAGTACCGTCATAAGGTGGCTGACCATAAATCTGCTCACTCTAAATGTCAACAAGACCAAATTTATTACATTCTCTACTATGAAGTCTAGTCAGCCACCCACACCGATTGAAATTCGTGCGCACACCTGCCCAAACTTACTCGCTAACTGTGGCTGTCAACAACTAGAAAATACTCACACTATTAAATATCTTGGCGTCACTCTTAATAATAACCTGAAATGGAAGCAACATATTGCTACAACTGTAGCTCGTGTGAGAAAAACTATATACATTTTTAAAAAGCTCAGAGGCGCGGCCGATTTTAACTGTTCATTAACCGTCTACTTTGCACTCGCTCAGTCTGTTCTAGGGTATTGCCTAACGGTCTGGGGTGGTGCCGGTAAAACAGTGATGCTACGTGTCGAACGAGCGCAGAGAGCTGTCCTGAAGGTGCTGGCAAGGAAACCGATTCGATATTCCACATCTCTATATACCCTCTGCCAGGTCCTTACCGTCAGACAGCTATTTATCCTCCAAACCATTCTTCGCAAACACCGTCAACTTACCTTTGTTAAATGCTGTTCTACACGCCGCTTGAATAGGGTTTGTAACACTGAATCTCGTAGAACCGTTGCTGCAAGTCGTCATTACAAACACTTTAGTTCAAAAATTTACAATAAATTAAACAAAAGCTTAGCTTATCTTCCCATTAACCAAGACTAAATGTAAAATGAAACTTGACTCCTGGTTAAAATCACAAAGTTATGATGATACAGAGAAACTCGTGGAAGTGTAAAATACTCATCACTCCCACGCATACCCCCAACAAAACCACACAAAACACACATGCCGCAAACACCTCAAACACCCCATGCACACTTCATTAACTCTCTCCCACACACCCATTCACCCTACACTCACCACATTAGCTAAACGTCGAAATACATCCCAAATCACATGTCCTGCACTGTTTCATTATTATTATTATTTTTTAACTTATTTTTTGTTTTCATTTAGCTATTAAGATTTTTTTTTTCTTTCATGGAACATCATTCCATTCTGTATATGGAGAAGGGCGTTGTTAGCTGCGCTGCAGTTTATACTTTTGCAGCTACCATCGTTTTATTTGTACCTTGTCTTGTGTTTTTGTTCCGAAATAAACTTTTTATTATTTATTTTTTGCTCTGCTCGTGTTCGGCTCGCCTAGCATAGACGCAGCTTAAGAGTAGGGGAAGCCAACACAAACACTGGACTATGTGATATATGTAGAAAGGAGGTGGGTAATAGAGGAGTATGGAAGAAGAAGACATGCTGCATGTCAAATAAATTGATATCAACACCAGAATGATGCCATTGGAAATAATATTAAAAATTACATGCAAACTATTTACTTGAAACTTTTTAAATCATGTCACTTCACTGTTCATTTTTGAAAACTCTAAAAGAAATCGCAAAATGAATTAAGTTCCTAACCTTCTTTTTGACATAGGTGTCCCATAACAATTATATATGACGCTCTGTGTCCTTTATACAGTTTTCTCTGTTTTCAATCTAGTATTAATAATATAATTTAAATCGTTTTTTCCAGCAAAAAATATTTATTCTGTTCTATTTCTAAATGGCAAGTAGTATAAATAATGTTACCGGCAAAGAGTCTCTTTGCAAAGATAGCCGACCAAAAGTGACCGACATTGAATTGTTCCTACCATGGGCTTGCAAAGAATTATCGATTGATGCTGAAATCATCATTACTAGAGCCAGCCACGGTAAGTTGACGATCTGTTTCGATGAATCGGATAACATTAGACGGTTTATGTCATTTCAATTTAAGCATAAAAGCGCAGAATATGCAGATAATTTGTTCCGGGCGCACTTTAAAAGAGGCCAATCCACGTCTTATGTATTATCTGCCATAAAAAGCTCTATTAGACATCATCCCTGTTACATTAAATTCATTTATCTGAAAATCATAGTTATTTGAACTTAAATTGTCTATTGTAATCCTGAACAAAAGTAAAGGATCAAAACAAAGCAACAGCGGACAGTGTAATAATTAAATTAAAAATTCTACAGCAATGTACCCTGGTGCTGCAGCTTCGAGAATGAAAATAGCCAGCATACGAAACATATCATCACAAAATATGGCAAAACAAACAGTAGATGATCTAGATTCAGATGATGACTTTGGAAGGAATTTAAAATCTGGGGACGAACCAGAAAATGTCAAGATTAAAATATTATACGACTGTAATGGAAACTTAGTGGAGATAAAGTTTCTCCAGAACAAGGCAATACCACGGAAGATCATGCAAGTAATCGGACTCACTATTCCATACCACAAACTTTTGAATTCAATAACCATCAACAGGGGCTTGCGCATAGATAACTTATATGAAATAGCCAAGTTTTTACCTGATTCTAATATAACGGAATTATGTCTAGACAATACATTTCTCAGCAAAGCTAACTATCACATTTTGTTAACAACCGGTAAGTTAAAACATCTCTCTTTGGCGAGATGTTCGATTAATGATACCGTTGTGGAAACGATCACAGATCAATTAGGAGCTGGAAAGCCGGCATCGAGAGTATTATCTGCTTTGAACTTATCATTAAACAGAATTACTGATGTTGGCGCGAAGTATATAGCGGGTATGTTGCGAACAAACAGACAACTTAGTTACTTGAACATAGCGGGCAATATGATAACAGACGACGGAGGTATGAGCATTCTCGACACATTACAAAAATTTCCTTTGGGACTCGAGGAAGTTCTAGAAAGCAGGGCTAGGTACGTGGCTTATTTAAAAAAGAAAAATGAATTTATTCAAAAAATTATTATAGAGTTCCAAACTGCTAAAGGAATAAGCACAAAAAAGAAGAGCGTGTGTAAGAGTAAACACGAGAGTCAGTCTCTGCAACGTGTTGGGCGAAAATTAGTTTTCGATCCAGTCGCTGACTCCCGTTTAATACAACAAAGAGCTGAAGATTTGGCTGAAGCTGAAATAGAACCTTTTAGCGACGCTTTCTCTCCAGACAACACTGAATCACAAGATGGTGTAATGCGTTGTTTTGGCAATAATACCTTGTGTTATTTGAATCTTGCTTACAACAACCTTACCTATTATAGTGTCAGAAAATTGCTTGAAGTTTTACTAACGCAGAAGTCTTTGAACAGAACCCCTAAAGGTTTGATCAAAGTCGTGATTGAAGGTAACTAAATGCCTATAGCTTGTAAAGAATATGAAGAAATTAGTCGTTTTTTTGTAGGCGAGGGAGTATATCTTGCAAATAATGTGAAATCAAAGTCTGCAAAAAGTTACGTCAGGTTAGGTTAGGTTTTAAAGCATTATCAGTTTCGTCATGTTAATTAGGTATAATTAATGTTGTCGTTGTCACACATTAAAATAGTTCTGATTTGAATTGAATAGTTAGTTTGCTAAATGTTCCATTTTGAAATATAATATTTTGTCTTAGATATTTATTTTTGTTACTGTTACACTTATTTTTTACTTATTTTCATTATTTTAAAGCTTGACATAATTATTTAGACTAAGATCTTATTTTAATGGCGCATTTTATTTTAGATTAACAAACTTTATACATATAACTTGAGATTTTTTAAGTTAAAATATAATATTATGATTACTTTTCTTAGTTTTTTTTCCGATGCTGCATCTTATTTTTCCTACCCTTGTGTCATCGTCCTTATTCTCTCCACCCATGTTCACACAACATTTATGTTCTACACTCTTTACAACAACATTCATTTATTATCAGGCAACTTTCGCCCATAGATATATACCTTACAGACTAACGTAAACATAATAAAATACAATTGGAGTTAGTAAATAGACCCTTATAACTATGTTAGTAACACTTCACTTGTGCGCTACGTCAATGCGCGTTCATGTGGCACTTGTCCGTGGAAGCGACGGAACACCACTCCCTGCGGCCAAAAGTCCTCTTCCAAGACTAGGTGCAGATAGCACGTTGGCATTCCAACCACGGACGCCTTAAAGTTGACGTTGCGGCGCGACAACTGCACTCTCGCCACGTACTTTCGTCTTCTGACGCACGTACTCCACTCCGTAGTGTTGTGGATTGTAGGCGGGAGATGTACACCGGTGTGTTCGGCTTCGCGGCACGAATAGGCACGTTGGGCTCTAACGGAGTCGTGCCGCAGCGGTTCTTGTTGGTTCGCTGGCGGCATTGCCTCCTTCACCACCGTCACAAAACCATCATGAGCCCGAATCTGTGCCTTTTCTGGGCAGTTATTCCCGCGACTACGCTAGTGAAATCTCTAGGAACATGCCGAGATTAAATAAATGATGACAGATGAGATCTGATAAAACCTTTGAAATTGAAACCACGACATCATTGTGCTCACAGAGACTTGGTTGATTCCTGAGATTAGCAATAATGAGTTTATCGATCAGCGCTATATTGTGTACAGGTGTGATTGTGATCGCATAAGCTCTAAAAAAATGAATGGCGGCGGAGTGTTGGTTGCCTTGCTGAAGACACTCAAGTCATCGGAATGTAATATCTCTATAACTCAGGCCAACTCGCTATTTCGCAACCTTATTGAACACGTCCTTATAGAAGTGCCTAGTATGCGACCAGCCATGAGGCATATCATTAGTGCCGTTTACATACCTCCAAAAACGGCTACCCTTGTATATGAACAACATTTTGACATCTTACAGGAGGTACTGGGTGACCTGGCGACTACAATCTTCCAGAGATAACCTGGAACATACCGGGTCCAACGGTATCCCTAATCGGCGGTGGGTTGGGCACGGGCTCGTCCACGACTTGTACTCAGTTAAATAAGTTAATTTCATTACTTGATGCTTCGCAATACAATGTTGTGGCAAATACCAATGGTAAAATTCTTGATCTACTGATATCAAACCACCCATGTAAGGTATCGAGTGCGATGATGCCTCTACTTCCAATCGACACGTATCACCCACCTTTTGTCTGCGATATAAGTCTAAATGTAGATACTCTTCCCATGAAAAAACGACCACTACTAAAATACAACTTTTATAAATCTGACTATGAGTACATCAACCGTAAAATTCAGAATACTGCCTGGGCGGAACTTATTACCCCTCTAGGGCCTGAAGAGGCACTTAGCACATTTTACAATAAGATTGATGAAATTATTAAGCAGCACACACCACTGGTTTTCCAGTCTGGTTTAAAAAAACTCTAATTAGCACATTTAGAAAAAAAAAAAAGTGATGGGTCAAATGGAAAAAGTATGGCAACCTTGCAGACTACGAAAATTTTTCTCAGCACAGAGCCTTATTTAAGGAAAATTGTACGACGGTATGGAAACATGCTAATATCACACCTGTACACAAGGTCGGATCCAAGCGTAGTGTTGAGCAATACCGACCAATTTCTATTCTGTCTACCTTGTCGAAGCTTTTCGAGAGACTAGTGCATAGCGAAGTGTACCCTATTCTTCATCAAGCTATCATACAACAACAGCATGGATTTGTTAAAAAGCGATCAACGACAACCAATTTATTGGCTTTCTCTAGCGACCTATTTGATAAAATGGATAATCGTGTACAGGTTGATGCGGTGTACACGGACTTTCGGAAAGCTTTCGACAAGTTGGATCATGAATTACTGCTGAGCCGAATAGCCTTCAATGGCATTCGTTGTAACTTGTTGCGATGGTTCATCTCCTACATCACTAATCGCTGTCAACGGGTTGTAATCAACGGTTACCACTCTGATGCTATTCAGGTTACCTCTGGCGTTCCCCAAGGCTCTATTCTTGGTCCTCTTTTATTTATTATCTTCATAAATGATATTGGTAATTGCTTTCACAACTCAAAATTTTTGTTAAATGCAGATGACCTTAAAGTATACAGACCTATTCGAAATATACAGGATTGCTATCTTCTCCAAGAGGACTTGGACAGACTGACGGACTATTGGCTAACTACGTTAGGGAATGGGCAACTACAGTACTTTCACAGTTTTTATGCCTTGTGACTGGGACTGTAGCTAAATTTCATTGTTGTCTTTGTTTCGACAGTTCAAAAGTGCCTGTAACGGGCCTACTTGAAATAAATGCTTTGATTTGATTTGATTTGATTGTTACACAAGCAAGCTTCTTCTAAGCATTCCCTAGTGCAACTATATAAATTTTACCAAAAATAAAAACATTATTAGGTTTGTGTACTCTTTGTGTAGTTTCTCACTGAATAAAGTGAATTCGGTACGTGATTTGGGCATTTTGCTTGATTCTAAACTGTGCTTGGATCTACATGTCGAACAAATCATTAATAAGACATACAAGATGTATGGGTTTATAATGAGATCAACTCATGATTTTAAACGGACCTCTTCGTACCTCTGTCTATATAAAACTTTGGTGCGCTCACAGCTTGAGTACGCTGTGCCCATCTGGAACCCGTATTATAAAAAATAAATTGATAAGTTAGAAAATGTACACCGCAAATTCCTTCGTGCAATGTATTATAGATGTCACAGAACGTATCTGCCGTATGACCAGTTGCTCATTAGGTACAAACTTCTGACGCTCAGCTCCAGACGCAAACAATTAGAAGCAATGACCTTGTATAATATTGTAAATGGCAAATTTGACTGTATCGATCTGAATAATGTACTGTGTTATGCGGTCCCCAGAACTGTTCATAGACGCCAGGTGCGTGCAGGTACACTATTTGCAATAGGTACCTACCGATCTAATACTGGCAACGTTCACCAATTCGGCGAATGGCATCATCTTACAATGAAGAACTCGAACACATTGACATATTTGCATGCTCCATGCAAAAGTTTTGTAGCCTTTTGTATGATACACTTAAGCTCATGGATTAAAAATAGTATTCCTAGTCAGTAATTTCATTATTATTCGGCATTATACTAGTTTATTCCTTTTCTTTACGTATTTATAATGTACTTTGACTGTCATGCATGAACAGCTTATCTCCTAGCAATTTAAAGTGTAGTCATTAATGGTAATCTGTGAACAGCGCTGTGGGCTACATTATTATTTAAGTTATTTGTGTTATCATGTTGTACTTGTAATATCCCATAATGTAGCTGTTTGTTGTTCCTATTTGATAAAATAAAAAATAAATAAAAAAATAAAATTGTTAACAAAATCTTATTCAAAGCCAAGTAATTTTTTTTTAATATTTTAAGCGATTGAAGGTCGCGGGCAACAGCTGGTAAATCATAAGGCGACTAACTTTATAATGAAATAGGTACAGTCGCCAGCGCACTAAGTTACCACAAACAATTTGCAGAAATGTTAGTTTCTGGTAACTTGAAGAACGAGTATAGGTATTAGAGGAAGTTTAAAAGTTGCGCCAGTTACAGAAAATTTGAAAGGGAATGGACTGACTTGGTATGGACATGTGATGAGGAAGGATAAATCGCATGTGACTAAAAGAGTGATGAATATAAACGAATGGATGGAGAGGGAGAGGAAGACCAAAGAAACGATGGATGGATTGTGTGAGGAATGATATGAAAGATAAAGAAGTAAATGATAGCGTGACGGTTGATAGAGGAGAATGGATGAAAAAAACGTGTTGCACCGACCCCAAATAACATGGGACGAGGGCAGGAAGACGATGATGATGTAATAAGTAACTGTCCAACTTACGCTAAAAAAAAACTTATAATAAAGATGATAAGTAATACCGGTAATAAAGAATATCACTATTTTCACAGAGATGCAGATCAGAGGTATTATTTACAAAGTTCTGAAAGGACTATACAAGTGTATAAGGTACTACACGGCCGCGATCACAACTTTTGGCCGCAGAAACTTCGACCAAGAAGACAGTTTGGTCGCACGACCGGGCGTCCGACCAGTTTTGTTGTCAAGTCGTGGTCGTGGCCGCGTAGTGTGCGAGGTCCCTTATATATACACAGTATGACTGGTAGAACCTTGGGCATAGACTTCATAGTGCTTCAGCATTCAATTACCCACACATTGAAAATTAGAGTAGCAAAGGTGACTGAAAAGTTGTGAGAAAACCGTTTGTCGTGGTGTAGGCAAGTGAAGCGGGGAATTTATAACCTAAATTATAATTGTCCCACTGCGGAGCAAAGGTCTCCCCCATAACCCTCCTCTTCTCTTTGTGCGATTTTTAAAAGGAAAATGTGATAAAAAATGTTAAGTTTGTAAGTAGATGACTATAAGAACAGAGGAAGCCCAAACAAACGATGGATAGACTGTGTGAAAGATGATGGCTAGAAACGACAACGGAGGTCTGTAATAGAGGAGTAAGAAAGAAAAAGACCTGGTGGGCTGATACCAAATAAATTGAAATCAACACAGGATAATGATGCCACTGGAAATCATATTTAATCTAACATGCAACCTGCTTACTTAAAACTTTTTAAATCATGCCCATTTTTTTTTTCATTTATGAAAGCCTTGAAAGAAATAACAATTGAAATAAATTTCAATCTTCGTTTTGACATAGTTGTCACTTATACAGTTTCCTCTGATTTCAATCTCATAAATAATTTAGACTATTTTTTTAATAAACAATATTTATTCTGCAACTACATTATTTCTAAATGGCTGTAACTAATCTTGCCGGCATGGAGGATCCTTACAAAGATAGCCTACCAAAAGTTACGGACTTTGTTAAGTTCCTACCATGGGCTTGCAAAGAATTCTCGATTGATGCTGAAATCATCATTACTAGAGCCACCCAGGGTAAGTTGACGATCTGTTTCGATGAATCGGATAACATTAGACGGTTTACGTCATTTCAATAAAAATTTCGTAAAAGCGCAGAATACGCAGAGAATGTGTTCCGGGCGCACTTGAAAAGGGGCCAATCCACGTCTTATGTATTATCTGCCATAAAAAGCTTTATTAGACATCATCCATTCATCCCTGTTACATTAAATTAATTAATGTGAAAATCATAGTTATTTGAACTTAAATTGTCTATTGTTATCCTGAATAAAAGTAAAGGATCAAAACAAAGCAACAGCGGACAGTGTAATAATTAAATTAAAATTCTACAGCAATGTACCCTGGTGCAGCTTCGATAAAGAAAATAGCCAGCATACGAAACATATCATCACAAAATATGGCAAAACAAACAGTAGATGATCTAGACTCAGATGATGACTTTGGAAGGAATTTAAAATATGAGGACGAACCAGAAAATGCAGTCAAGATTAAAACATTATACGACTGTAATGGAAACTTAGTGAAGATACAGTTTCTCCAGAACAAGGCAATACCACGGAAGATCATGCAAGTAATCGGACTCACTATTCCATACCACAAACTTTTGAATTCAATAACCATCAACAGGGGCTTGCGCATAGATACCTTATATGAAATAGCCAAGTTTTTACCTGATTCTAATATAACGGAATTATGTCTAGACAATACATTTCTCACAAAAGCTAACTATCACATTTTGTTAACAACCGGTAAGTTAAAACATCTCTCTTTGGCGAGATGTTCGATTAATGATACCGTTGTGGAAACGATCACAGATCAATTAGGAGCTGAAAAGCCGGCATCGAGAGTATTATCTGCTTTGAACTTGTCATCAAACAGAATCACTGATGTTGGCGCGAAGTATATAGCGGGTATGTTGCGAACAAACAGACAACTTAGTTACTTGAACATAGCGGGCAATATGATAACAGACGACGGAGGTATGAGCATTCTCGACACATTACAAAAATTTCCTTTGGGACTCGAGGAAGTTCTAGAAAGCAGGGCTAGGTACGTGGCTTATTTAAAAAATAAAAATGAATTTATTCAAAAAATGATTATAGAGTTCCAAACTGCTAAAGGTATAAGCATAAAAAAGAAGAGCATGTGTAAGTATAAACAAGAGAGTCAGTGTCTGCAACGTGTTGCGCAGAAATCAGTTTTAGATCCAGTCTCTGAGGCCCGTTTAATACAACAAAGAGCTGAAGATTTGGCTGAAGCTGAAATAGAACCTTTTAACGACACTTTCTCTCCACACAACACTGAATCGCAAGATGGTGTAGTGCGTTGTTTTGGCAATAATACCTTGTGTTATTTGAATCTTGCTTACAACAACCTTACCTATTATAGTGTCAGAAAATTACTTGAAGTTTTACTAACGCAGAAGTCTTTGAACAGAACCCCTAAAGGTTTGATCAAAGTCGTGATTGAAGGTAACTTAATGCCTATAGCTTGTAAAGAATATGAAGAAATTAGTCGTATTTTTAAAGACAACGTACATCTTGCATCGTGCAATCAGAAAACAAAGCCTGCACAAAATAGAGCTAGAATGTAGACAAGCATGTTCAGTTTTGTGATGTTTGTTGACTCGTTAAAAATAGTTCTGATTATCATTGGCAAATGTTCCATTTCGAATATTTTTTTTCATAGATATTTATTTATGATACTACTCGTTTATTATTTATCTACATTATTTGCACGATCTACTCCCTAGTATATCGTGCAAATAATGTGAAATCAAAGTCTGCAAAAAGTTACGTCAGGTTAGGTTAGGTTTTAAAGCATTATCAGTTTCGTCATGTTAATTAGGTATAATTAATGTTGTCACACATTAAAATAGTTCTGATTATCATTGCCAAATGTTCCATTTTGAAATATAATATTTTATCTTAGACATTTATTTTTGTTACTATGATGCTGTTACACTTATTTTTTTACTTAATGCTATTAATTTTTTTAAGGTTTGACATATTTATTTAGACTAAGATCTTATTTTAATGGAGCGTTTTATTTTAGATTAGCAAACTTTACACATATAACTTCCGATTTTTTAGATTAAAATATAATATTATGATTACTTTTCTTAGTTTTTTTTCCGATGCTGCATCCTATTTGTCCTACCCATGTCTCATCGTCCTTATCCTATCCATTCATGTTTACACAACGTTTATGTTCTACACTCTTTCACCCTCACAGTTGCGTAAATGTTAGGCAGGTGTGTGATGAGACTTAAAAGGGAGACATTTTTTTTTTTTTTTTTCTTTTAAAAAACGTTGCCCTACACTAGGAATTTCTCCTGTATCGTGGGTGCATTTACAAACATTTAAACTCACATACACAAACAGCCAGACCCGGAACAACTATCTGTAGGCCATACAAATATTTGTTCCGTGCGGGGATCGAACCCGCGACACGCAACGCAGCAGTCAATCGCTCAGCCACTGCGCCAACCGTGCTGTCAAATATGTAACAAGTATAAATTTTATACTTGTTACACATGGTGTTACAGTTCCAGCGCCGCTAAGCTATATTAACGAACGAGTTATAGAATTTTGAATCGAGTTATCAAAGTAACACAATGTTGTCTTGGCCCGTAAGACATCAGAATCTAAGCAACTTAAGCATGTTGTCAGCTTTCGTCGTCCCAAACGATAACAAATATTTGGTACCTTTTTTCTTTCTTATTTATATAAATGACCTGCCCTTTCACATGAAGGAAAATCATGTAATAGTATTGTTCACGGATGACACTTCGCTTGCCCCAAAGAGATCTCTCAAAAGTAGTATACTGGTTCAAAGTGAATGATCTGCTTCTTAACGGCAAAAAGACTGAATGCTTTTAATTTACGCTACCTCACGTTAGATAAGAGTCTCCCAGATCATCAGACATTAATCTGCGTGGTCCTCATTGACTTGACCAATGTCTGGAATTAAAGAGACGGTGATGTCGACTTTGTTTCGATTTTTTCTTCTCAGAGTAGTCAGGTACGAAATACCGGCCCCATCTAGCTTATGTGACGTGTAAAAGTGTTTTGTAAAACCAATTTATAGAAATAAATATGATTTATGATTTAAAAAAAAACTGTTTTTGCAATAAATAAAACCGTCTTCAAAACACAAAAACCTGAAAAGTCGACTTTTTGTTTGTTTGATTCTGTTTTTTTTTTGCCACCGACTTGAGAAGCTAAAGTTCATGAGTTTTTTGTGTTTTTGAAGACGGTTTTGTTTTAATTTCATAGATCATATTTATTTCTATAAGTTTGTTTACAAAACAATTTTACACGTCATATCATGTTATGTTTTAAAGCTAGATGGGATCCCATCATCAGATTCTGACTTGATGACAACGGTGGTCCCGTTGTCCCCCTCAGAATATATTATCAGGCTTTCGAATAAAAACAGAATGTTGAAAATCGGTCCACAACTGGCGTAGAAATCGGTGATCATACATAAAAAAATACATACCGTCGAACATAGAACCGCTTCTTTTTTTGAAGTCGGTTAAAATTGTCGAAGGAGTTTTCGAGAAAATTAGTGAACCGTTAACAATACATATTATTATCATGGTAATAGGCTTATCCCCAATAAAATAGAATTTAACATACTTAACAGTCGAAATGTGGGTGTACTGTAGACATCTGCGTACCCCCAGAGCATACAGGTTGTGTAAACAATAAACATTCAAGAAATTGCAGCAATCACGACAGATTTGCTGTCTATTATTGAAGAGTTCCATTGATTGTATATCTCCGAAGATCTGATGCTGATCTGCAAAATAATATTCTTCCAAACAAAACAAGACTCATTAAAAACGGTTCACAATTGGCGAAGATATCGGTAAACATTTATATTAAAAAAAAAAACAAAATAATCAGACGTATTGATAACCTCCTCCTTTTGGAAGTTGGCCAAAAAAAGTTTTTCGGAGGAAATTCCGGACATTCGAATAAGATTCCGAACTATTATTTCCTTTGCATTGTGCTGCATAATTATACTTACTGCATTTTTTTTGCAGAGGTATAAATTTGCAAAAAACATTAAGAATTTAATGAAATATAAATCATAAGGCGATTCACATTATAATGAAGTAGGTACAGTCGCCATGCCTGACGCAGGTCCTCACCGGATACGGTTGTTTCGGGAGGTACCTGCACCGAATCGGGCGATAGGAAACGCCCGGGTGCTATCATTGTGAGAATCGCCCGGAGGACACGGTGGAGCACACCGTGGAGGTCTGCTCTGCTTGGGCGGAGCACCGCCGTGTCTTCGTAGCGACGATTGGCGGCGGCGACCGCTCGGGTCCGGCCCTGATTCAAGCCATGGTCCGGGGCGAGAGGGAATGGGAAGCCGTCACCTACTTCTGCGAAGCAGTCATGCTAGCGAAGGAGGTGGCGGAACGTGAGAGGGAGAGAACCTCACGTCCCAGCCGCTGTGGGAGAAGCACCGGGCGTCGGGGGCCACGTCGTGGTGGCTCTCGGCCACCGTAGGCCCGGGCCTGTGGACGGTGAGTAATGGGTTAGCTCGCCGTCCGTCCGTCTTATGACGACAGGTCGTGTCGACGGCGCGTTCGTGTTCCACGCGTGCCTCAAAGAGATGTCAGCAATGATGAGGGGCCCGCAAGGGCCGATGCCTGCCAGGGCTGCGGGACTGTTCGAAAGAGATACCGCGGCCCTGGAACATAAAGGGCAAAAGAAGGAACATGGATGGTTTTAAGTCAGTAAAAGTCTGACACTCCCTTCCGCTCCGCCCAGAGCGGGAGGAGTCATTTGATGATTTCCCATTCCAATAAAAAAAAGGTACAGTCGCCAGCGTACCAAGTTACCACAGACTGTCAAATGTTCTCAATCGATTTTGAACTTAAGCATCAACATTTTATGGTTTAAAATACTTTGCAGTAATGTTAGTTTGTGGAAACTTGATGTGCTGGCGACAGTACACACGGAAACACATCAAACTAGACTGTTTGGACTTTGAACTATTATAAGTTGAACGCTGCAAATCGTTCGAGAGGGTCCGATATGCAGTTTTTATTTCGTGTCTCTCACGCGCTGACCGTATGGTATTGGAACGCCGCTTTGTATCCATACCATATTTATACGTATCATGTAGGTAATAATTGTAAGGGAATCGCACATGATATCAATTGTTTTTGTTTTTACCTGAACAAGCATTTGCTAATTCGCCGTTTACTCGCCAGATGTAACCTACTTTATGTATTATACTAGATGACAACCCGGCTTCGCTCGGGTGAAATGTGACTCATACACATGTAGGTAGATATTTCTGGAGTTATCGGTTCTCAAGGAATATTAAAGGTAAAGCAAGGCATAGATTCGTATGCATCGTTCATTGTATTTAATAAATATAGTAAATTAAAACTGTAAAAGAATTTACATAAATAATTTTAAATCAACTTTCAAAATAAACAAAAAAAAACAAAAAAAAAATAAAAAAAAACAAAACAAATAGCTTTTAAGGTTTATTCTCTGTAAACGTCTCTGTTTTAAGCACACAGTCTTTTTCTTTACTTTGGTAGGCAGTTAGATACTTAGGTACTACATACTATTGAAAATAAAAAATGAAAATTTTGTTCTTTATACAAATTGGCTAAATCAAAAATAATATTGAGAAGACAAAACAAAACAAAAAAGTAAAAACAAACCAATTAATACCGACAATTGCAATTTCAAAAATCTTGTCCGCGCCATCTTGGATCTTCATTTTGACCTAATTTTCGTTATCAGTGATCCGAAAAACCACGAAAATAACACCCATGACGAAAAAGCCAAAAAAAAAGTAAAGAACATCACACAAATTCACTTTAAATTTTTTCTGCATTTTAATGCAGAAAAAATTTAAAGTGAATTTATCTCATGTAAATAAGTCAACAAAATAAAAAATCTAGTTGGTAGTTGGTAATCGGCTTCTTAGTTGCCTTCGACCCTGCTATGCAAAACTAAATGAATGCTGAAAAATGTACATTATAATTTGATTACGAAAAGAAATTCAACTTCAAAGATTCATGGCGAGATCCTTACATTAATTTGTACAGTAAAAAAGTGTTCATTTGACGATTCAAAATATTTTTTAATGTTGAGAATACATTACCAGGAGTAGATTGATATACGTATCATATTTTTAAAACCCCGCATATATTTTTTTTTTTTGAAATCAAAATATCAGTTTTTCGTTTCCTCTCGTTGGCCATTTTGTATTTAAAACACTCCGGGAGTGCCGGCAGAAGTGAAAACTTGATTATTAACGTTGAGCATGTTTGATATTTTGGAATGGTTAGGGAATAATTTTGCACCAATTGCTTTATCAGTATAAAGAACAGGGTGTACTATTCGGTGCACCCCTGCCTGAGCCTTCGGGGATTACAGGATGTTATGTTATCATTGAATCCTGCCTAAAGAATTTGTAATTAAAAGTGTGGAAGTAATCTGTCGCACATAAAAATGTGTGCGATACATCTTTTCACAGGCGCTTAGTAAGCACGTAAGCAGGAACGTCACATTCGATCTTACTACAGAATTAGCTGAGAATTTATCGGTTTCCTATACCAATAACACTCGTGCTTTTTAACTTACTTGTAAATACTTGTAATCAAATCATTTTTAAAGCAGGTTTTTAAATAAACTGAACTTTATTTTACCAAACAACAAACGCCTTAGTGAAAATGTTTAGCAATTTAATACTCGGAAGGTACTTATTGCGATTGAACGATTTCCTTTTTTATTTTATTATCATGATTGTGTTTGCATCTTAAAAGCCTTCACAAGTACTTTTAATACTAGATACTAAGAAAGCTGCAAACTCAAAGACAACACTGTCTTATTGATTTTAGAATCTCTTGTCATTATGCGTCAATAAATAAAATTGCAAGGAAATACGGAATTTTAGCTACACTAACATACCTACAGGTACGTAACGTTTGTAAATAGCACGTAAATTGCCTTCGTAGTTAGCACGGTGCGAATCCCCCAAAGACCACGGTTCTATCACAATCTTAAGGACGATGAAGATAGCCAGAGGACTAGGTTTCGCGGCGCTGCGCCGGCGCGCGGCGGGTGGCAATTTATTTAATAGATTTGTCAGCTTTATCCCTAAAGCATTAGGTTCAAAGTTGATTGGAAACATTTAAAAATTTTTTTAAATGATTTTAAACCATAAAATGTTGAAGGTTAAGTTCAAAATCGAATGAGAAAATTTGTCTTACGCTTTTTCGATCAGGGTCACGTGTCCTGACGCGAGTTTAAGATTTTATACCCATTACAGAAAAAGTGCTCAACGCCGCTAAACGTAGACAGAGAATGCTATAGACTAATTGATATGTTTTGTCGCATTCACACAAGAAAAAGAACAACTTATGCCGATGTCGTGTAAAGAAATGAAACAGAACGATAAAATTTTTTGTTTCATCGAGCGTGCCACGTTTTTTCAAGGTCAGCACACTAGTTTGCTAAACAAAGTTTGACAGCTGACGTGCAGCTAGCCATCGTCTACCTTTAAAATACAGTTTTTACGTGTTATATGTTAGGTAATTTATGTTATATTTTGTTTTGAACAATTTAGACTTACTATTTCAACCATTTATACAAAAAAAATGGTGTGGTGTAGCGTTAAAGGGTGTAAAAGTGATAGTGGAACGAAAATCCCAGGATTGTCTTTTCATTCGTAAGTATGCCACTCTTTATCAGTTCTAGGCATTCAGTAACATTTTATTATGTTCATATATTGTGTATAATGTACGCTAGACGTACGATTCATCCTTAAAAAGCACAAAAATAACAATTATTATTCAATTATAAATTCTAACCTAAAAACGTTGGTGTTGCCAACTTTTCTATAAATTATTACCCACTATTATGGGAAATAATAATATGATGGCTTCTGCAGTGAGTATTAATTAAATATCTGAAATATTTAATGACTTTTTGCAGTTTCCCTGAACCTGATAATTTACGTCAGAATTGTAGCTACAGGACGAACAGATTGGACACCAAAACCGTCATCAAAAATTTGCAGCAAACATTTTGAGAATTAAAAAGAAGAATATAAGTTAATTAGAAAGAAGAATTCATAAATAATCATTTTGAAAGTCAACCTTTTATTGGAAACCACAAAGTTTTACATAATAAGGCAATTGCCATGCACTATTTTGAACTGCGTATACATCACGCAACAAAAGGATTTGAACCTAAGCAAAAAATTAGAAACATACGAAGCTTGTTTTATTTAAAGGACAATAATGTGTTAAATCAATAAAAGCTTTTTAAAAATAAACATGTTCTATTATTTACCCACAAACCCAGAACCTACTGTCACATCAGAAATGGCAGTAATTTAGAACCACATCATCATCATCCATCGTCACTCCTGCCCTCATCGCAATTAATTTGAGTTCGGCAGGATGTCTTCTCCGCATCGCATGCCTTTGCGTACCGATGGTAACGGATATGTCATTGGCATATTCAGGCTTTGTCTTACGTACTAATTTCCAATTCTCATAAATTGTGGGGTAAATTTTTCCTCACCCGGTAACCCTAAATTCGTGACGTATTTATTTTTTGTCTCTTTTTGCGACACGCTTTGCCGGTGTCTATAGGATACTCTGTCTACGCCGCTAAAGAAGTTTTCACTTCAAAAAAACGAAGTGACAAGTGACATTAACGGATCTATCAAACTGACAGACAAGTGATGTGACTCGTTGTCACTGACTTACAAACTTATGGAGTGGGCATACCTACAGAATTAGCGTGGCGTGACTACGTACAAGAATCTGGCGCACAAAATGGCCGCCACTTCCATTCATCATTATTAAAAAAAAAAAACGACAAAAAAATTTTTTGCGTTCAACCGTTTGACAGCAGATCTACCAGAAAACTCGGCGCAAAACATGGCGGTCGCGCATTGTTGAGCTTATAATGTCACACGAAAGTGTAGTCAAAATCAAAATCCCGTGTGATTCGTTCATCTATATACTAAGTACATCATCAGCGTACGGAGCTACTGCCCGTACACCACCCCATTTTTAGAATTTTTGTCGGTTTGTCTGTTCGTTTGTGCGCGCATCACGTAAAAACCCCTCATATTCAAAATCGAAATATTGAAACACAATAAGCGTTGTTCTGAGTAACATTTAGCGTTTATTTAATCAAAATCGACCAACAGACGCAAAAGATATTAATGTTTAAAATTTAGTTAGTAACCTCATACGCGATTTCTATGAAAAATTTAATTATTTACGTAAATAGGTTTTAGTCGAAGTGAAGTCGGAATGGCCCAAAATGAATTTGGTTTTATTATTTCTTTTGTATTTACTCTTTGCATGCAAGTAATAAGTACTACGTACAACCCAATACGAAATAAAATGTCTAAAAAGTTTAAAAATGACAAAATTAAAATTTGATAAAATCCACGACGAAAATTTGTTCTGTGCGGGAATCGAACCCGCGACACGCAGCGCTGCAAGCAATTGCTCAGCCACTGCGCCAACCGTGCCGTCATATAACTGTGGTTGTGGCTGCCTCGGACTTTGCTGCAACTTTGCTTAAGGGTAGCCGGACTGCACATTCCATTTTCAAATTGCCGCTGAATCTTGCAAGCGAAGATGTAACGTGCGGCGCGTATTGGTAAGGATTATAGTAAGGATGGTAAACTGACTGACCGACAGGGTGATATATCAACACACAGCCCAAACCGCTGGTCCAAGAAACATGAAACTTGGAGGGTGTGTTCTTTTTGAAGAGTAAGTATCCACTAAGAAAGGATTTTTGGTCATTCCATCCCTAAAGGGGTAAAATAGGAGATGGAAGTTAATATGAAAGTCCGTCAGTTTTGATGTTAGGATCTTTAAATTTTGTTTAGGCTGACGATTGAAGATTTATTTATACGTGTCTCAGCGTTTTTGGGAATTCTACGCCCGAAGGGTTGAGGAGGTTATCTATCAATCTTGAACGCGCATAAAAAGTTTCGTGTCCGTGTAAGAGTTCTCTCTTGAGGAGACAATCCTGGCTGCAGGATTAAGGAATGTCTGTCATAAAAAAGTATTGTCACCAGAACCAAAGGTGTGTGCAAAATTTCAGAGCAATCGGTTGAAGATATCTGCTTCAAAATTGAGTTGCAAGATTCCACCCGAACAAACTGTAATATACCTTCATCCCCCTTTTTAACATTTCAGGGGTAGAATTGTCTTCACAAAGAACACACCCTCCAAGTTTCATGTCTCTAGGACCAGTGGTTTGGGCAGTGTTGATATATTCTTATTCTTTACTGCACACAAAATAATACATTTGGATACAAATTGCAATAATATAGCTTATGTACAATGGCGAGCTTAACCCAGAATTGGGTTCTCTTACAGCAAACCAAATTTTGACTGCGAGATTTGCAGAAGAGGGTACACTTATGGTGCAATAACATTAACAAAATTAATTAATTTTATAAACTAAACTACATACCTACAATGTAATATACGTAATACATACAATACATACGCATATACATACCTATAAAATGCTATATATATATATATACATACATTCATGTTGACAGGAAATGTTCCCTTATTCCTTTCTTGAACCCCTCTAACGATGAACTATCCCGCAAGGAGTGTGGAAGTGAATTCCAAAGGCGCACAGCACGAACAGTGAATGATCCATCATACCGACTTGAGGAGTGTGGAGGGAAACGAAGCAGAAGAGATGATGATGAGCGGCAAGGTTTACCTCGAGGAACAAGGTACTCAAAGCGTTCCCGAAGATACGAAGGAGCTTTAGAATTGTGAAGAATGGAAAAGAGAAAAGAAAGAGTATGACAGTCTCGACGCTACCGAATAGGTAGCCACTTCAGCCGCTTTCGGAAATCTGATACATGGTCGTATTTACGAAGCCCAAAGATGAAGCGGATACACAAATTCTGCAGACGTTCGAGCTTATTAAGAAGTTCCTCAGTTGCATCAAGAAAACAGACATCAGCATAGTCTAGAAGAGGTAGAAGGAGAGACTGAGCAAGAATAATTTTAGTTTCAAATGGCAGGAACTTCTGAAGACGCTTAAGAGACCGATACGAACAAAACACCCTCCTGCTTAGTTCAGCAATGTGAACATGCCAAGATAGGTTGCAGTCCAAGAATACACCCAAATCTTTCACTTTCTTCGAGTAAGTAATAGCGACACCATCGTACACGATAGGAGGGAGGGACTGATGATTCAATAAGTTTACGAAGTATCTGCCACCAATAATGAGAGCTTGTGATTTTGTTGGGTTAACTAACAGTCCAAAACTTTTAGCCCACTGACTGATGTTTTGAAGATCATTATTGATGGCATCGATGGCTCCAGGAAGCTCGTCGAGTTTAAAATGACGATAAAGCTGCAGGTCGTCTGCATAGAGATGATAATGCGAGGTTAATACCTTGGTGACAGCGTTAATAAAAACGGAGAAAAGAAGTGGAGAAAGGACGCCACCCTGAGGAACACCCGCAGAGAGATCGCACCAATGAGAGCAAGCCTCATTCAAGTGTACCGACTGCGAGCGACCCCGAAGATATGAATCAAACCAAGCAGTCACAGGAGGAGATATGTTTAGAGAGGAAAGGATGCCTGAGAACATGTATCATCCAGTCAGTCAGTTTACCATTTATTTTATGTATTAGATAAGCCTATTACCATGACATTTATTACGGTTCACTTATGTTTCACTGAAACTCCTTTGACAATTTGTAGCCGACTTCAAAAAAAAGAGGAGGTCCTATATTTGTTCCATTATCAAAGTCCATGGAACTACTGAGAAAAAAAAAATCTCACTAGTTCCATGGAACTAATTGCTGATGGAACTAGTAGACCAGGGTCGATAATTTTTAAAACCAAAAAAAATAATAGTAGGATGAAACCCATTAGAAAAGGAGGGGAATATTATAAAAATGAAAGGAAAAATAATTTACGGGCGATCTGAGGTCGGGAAGGGGGTGGGGGTGAGTTTTTAAGGGTAAAAAACGGTTTTTCTCGATTTCCGGCAAAACTAAAAGTCCTATCGAAAAAAGTCAAATGGCAAAGTTGTAGGTAATAAAAAGATCTAAAACTTTTGTATTTACAATTTTTTCACATAACCTCAAAAGCTATGTGAAAAATTCAAAAAACCAAGTTTTTGGTTTTTTATTTTTATCTTTTACAAAAATTTGTTTTTTTTTAACGAAATTTGGTGAAAACTTACCTTTTTATGTCCCAAATACGCTGTAATTTATTTGATTAAAAATATTTATTTTTTCACCTCATTTTGAATTAATATCGAAAAAGCAGCCTAATTTTCAATCGAAAATTCACCCGTCAAAATATCGGCTTTTTTCAAAAAGTTGGTATGGTTTCTGTTCGTTGAAATCTCTACTTTCCGATGGTGAAAAAAAAAATATATGTTACTATAGTAAATCTTCTCAGAAAATGCAAAAAATCGAAAAAAACTCGAATTCAATTTTTTTTTTTTAAGTTATTATAAATAATTTTGAGCTATTTATTAAAATTTACACTTTAATTACTCGAAAAACGTTAGATTACATGCTACATTAATAAAAAAAAAATGAAAATCAAAATGTACTACTATAAGTAACAAACAAAATTAAGTTAGTAAAATTAATATTTAATAAGACATCTACAATATTTGGAGAAAGTTGTCAAATCTTTTTTAAATTATATGCGTAGGTGCCTATTTATAACTATTTTAAGATAAATTATATACCTGAGTGACCTACGAAAAATTGTAGCCCATCAAAAGTTATTTCATGGAGAAGTGGGGAAGGGGCTAGGCGGGTCTGGGTCTTACTACATACATACCTACTATTTCGTAACAGCTGTTACAACCGTTAGCCTAGCCAGTATTCGAAATACAGTACAGTATACAACATCGTTTATAAAAATACACGTGCACGCTGAGTTTCTTGAAGATAATTGTGACAAGTTTACTTAAAAAAAAAAAACTTTTCGAATCTGCATAGGAAGGTAAATACTATCTCTATTTTTATCTGTATCAATCAACTCAAACATTAAAATAGTAATATTTTCTTTAAAAAATAGTATGCTTAACGTAACATAACCTAAAGATTAAAATTAAATGATATATTAGTACAAGATTAAAAAATAATAATCTTAATTTTGCACAAACAAATTTAGTTAATCCCATGAAAAAAAAATGTATTTCAAAATACATAAAAAATATATTAAAAATCTATAAAAATATACAAAATATATATTTTTTTATATTTTTAGCTATGTTTTTTATGTCTTTTAAGATATATTTTGAATGTATCTAAAATGTATTTAAAATATATTCAAATATACATGATTTTTTAAAGTCAACTTGTCACAATTATCTTCAAGAAACTCAGCGTGCACGTGTATTTTTATAAACGATGTTGTATACTGTACTGTATTTCGAATACTGGCTAGGCTAACGGTTGTAACAGCTGTTACGAAATAGTAGGTATGTATGTAGTAAGACCCAGACCCGCCTAGCCCCTTCCCCACTTCTCCATGAAATACCTTTTGATGGGCTACAATTTTTCGTAGGTCACTCAGGTATATGATTTATCTTAAAATAGTTATAAATAGGCATCTACGCATATAATTTAAATAAGATTCGACAACTTTCTCTAAATATTGTAGATGTCTTATTAAATATTAATTTTATTAACTTATTTGTTTGTTAATTATAGTAGTATATTTTGATTTGCAATTTTTTTTTATTAATGTAGCATGTAATCTAACGTTTTTCGAGTAATTAAAGTGTAAATTTTAATAAATAGCTCAAAATTATTTATAATAATAAAAAAAAATCGAATTCGAGTTTTTTTCGATTTTTTGCATTTTCTGAGAAGATTTACTATAGTAACATATATATTTTTTTTCACCATCGGAAAGTAGAGATTTCAATGAACAGAAACCATACCAACTTTTTGAAAAAAGCCGATATTTTGACGGGTGAATTTTCGATTGAAAATTAGGCTGCTTTTTCGATATTAATTCAAAATGAGGTGAAAAAATAAATATTTTTAATCAAATAAATTACAGCGTATTTGGGACATAAAAAGGTAAGTTTTCACCAAATTTCGTTAAAAAAAACAAATTTTTGTAAAAGATAAAATAAAAAACCAAAAACTTGGTTTTTTGAATTTTTCACATAGCTTTTGAGGTTATGTGAAAAAATTGTGAATGCAAAAGTTTTAGATCTTTTTATTACCTACAACTTTGCCATTTGACTTTTTTCGATAGGACTTTTAGTTTTGCCGGAAATCGAGAAAAACCGTTTTTTACCCTTAAAAACTCACCCCCACCCCCTTCCCGACCTCAGATCGCCCGTAAATTATTTTTCCTTTCATTTTTATAATATTCCCCTCCTTTTCTATTGGGTTGCATCCTACTATTATTTTTTTTCACTTTTTATTATTTTTAAAGGCTTCTTCTACCCTGGTCTATAGTGAGAATGATCCCCTATGTTCGACTGTATGTATTTATTTATGTATGTTCACCGATTTCTCCGCCAATTGTGGACCGATATTCAAAATTATTATTTTTTCTGAAAGCCTATACTCCTGAGGTGGTCCCATTGTCAACAAGTCAGAATCTGATGATCGAATTCCAGGGAAATTGACGCAACCCTGAAAATTTATAGGCACACACAAAGTTTTTCATAAATGTACTTTCTAAGGCAGTTGTCCCACCAACGACGAGAAAACGACTAACTATCGGCTATTTCCTCGCTCAAGAAACGTACAATAGATATACTTTCCGAGTGAACAAAAGAGATGCATATACAAAACAGTTGATCGCTGACTGTTCACACTGCCGGCGAGCACTCGCTTCACTAGTTTGTCGCTGAGCGACAAGAGCTATGAAAGATACCTAACACTCGCCCGGCGACACTCGCCAAGCGATTAGAACTCACGCCGAGAGAGCAACCAGTGGTCATTTCTCTACAGTGCGTATCTCAGAGTATCGGATATTGTCGGACACATTCAATAAAAAACTCATCCATTCTTATTGGAAAATTGGGAACACGTTTATCGCGTATGAGGCCGCAAGACTGACTGTACGCTTGACTGCCGCGAGCGAGTGATGCGAGTAATCGCCCGCCTCACTCGCACACTCGCTTATAGCCGAGCTACACAGATATCGGAACTACGCACTCGCTCCCCGCGTCTCGCTAACTCGTTTCTAGTTCTAGCTCTACTCGTTACTCGTTAATCGTTGCCGGTGAGACAAGTGCCTTAAGCAATTCAATCATTCAATGCATTTATTTACATTGTTAACAACACATTTCATGTTAGCGTGGAGCTCCAAAATCTAGAGTTGCTTGGAAGAAGTCGTTTCAAGGCACTACAGCGGTGGCAACACCTTGTGACCATTTTATGAATTTGAACGTAACTCATATTAATATACAATTAAGATTCTGCTAAAGCGGCCATTTTATTATAGACCCCTGTTCGTCGCCAGTGGCAACAATCGGGATTTTATCGCGTTCGTCGCCAGTGGTAACGACTGGGAATTGATGGATGGAAAGGATGAGGACGATGAGACAAGGGTAGGAAAAGGGGATGCAGCATTGGAAAAAAGAAACAAAGAAAAAGTAATCGTTATATTATTATATTTAAAACCTAAAAAATCTGATAAAAATGATATGAATATGGGCCTGGACTGACTCTAAAATTAAAAGCGCCATTAAAATAAGAGCTAAGTCAAACAGAGTTTGTCTAGACTTAAAAAAATAACAGCTTATAAAATAAAAGTTTTAATAAAAAAATATACATATTTCAAAATGGATCATTGATTATCAGAACTATTAAAATGCATGGAAAAACATTCATTAAAATCTGAAATGATTTGTATAAAGTTTGTTTATCAAAAATATTTTCTTTCTTCTCTCTAAAATAAATGAGTAGTATCATAAATAAACATCTATGAAAAAAATAATTCGAAAAGGAACATTTGACAATGATGATCAGAACTATTTTTAATGACTCAACAAACATGACAAAACTGAACATGCTTGTTTATATTCTAGCTCTACTTTGTACAGATTTTTTTTTTTTGATTGCACGATGCACGATGTACTGGCAAGTTGTCTTTAAAAATGCGA
Source organism: Eurois occulta (assembly GCA_950022335.1). Taxonomy (NCBI): domain Eukaryota; kingdom Metazoa; phylum Arthropoda; class Insecta; order Lepidoptera; family Noctuidae; genus Eurois; species Eurois occulta. Next base: position 4,182,973 of record OX465502.1, read on the forward strand.
TTAATCTCTTCATATTCTTTACAATTTACAGGCATTAAGTTACCTTCAATCACGACTTTGATCAAACCTTTAGGAGTTCTGTTCAGAGACTTCTGCGTTAGTAAAACTTCAAGCAATTTCTTGACACTAACATAGGTAAGTTTGTTGTAAGCAAGATTCAAATAACACAAGGTATTATTGCCAAAACAACGCACTACACCATCTTGCGATTCTGTGTTGTCTGGAGAGAAAGCGTCGTTAAAAGATTCTATATCAGTTTCAGCCAAATCTTGAGCTCTTTGTTGTATTAAACGGGCCTCAGAGACTGGATCTAAAACTGATTTCCGCCCAACACGTTGCAGACACTGACTGTCTTGTTTACTCTTACACGCGCTCCTCTTTTTTGTGCTTATATCTTTAGCAGTTTGGAACTCTTTAATCATTTTTTGAATAAATTCATTTTTCTTTTTTAAATAAGCCACGTACCTAGCCCTGCTTTCTAGACTTTCCTGGGATGCCAAAAGAAATTTTTGTAACGCGTCGAGAATGCTCATACCTCCCTCGTCTGTTATCATATTGTTCGCTATGTTCAAGTAGCTGAGTTTTCTGTTTGTTCGCAACATATCCGCTATATACTTTGCGCCAACATCAGTGATTCCGTTTGATGAAAAGTTTAAAGCCGATAATACTCTCGACGCGGGACTTGCAGCTCCTAATTGATCTGTGATCGTTTTCACAACGGCATCATTAATCGAACATCTCGCCAAAGAGAGATGTTTTAGCTTACCGGTTGTTAACAATATGTGATAGTTAGCTTTTGTGAGAAATGTATTGTCTAGACATAATTCCGTTATATTAGAATCGGGTAAAAACTTGGCTATTTCATATACGGTATCTATGTGCAAGCCGCTGTTGATGGTCATTGAAGTAAAATGCTTGTGGTATGGAATAGTGAGTCCGATTACTTGCATGATCTTCCGTGATATTCCTTTGTTCTGGAGAAACTTTATCTCCACTAAGTTTTCATTACAGTCGTATAATGTTTTAATCTTGACTGCATTTTCTAGTTCGTTCGGATATTTTATGTTCCATACACTGCCATCTTCTGACTCTAGATCATCTACTGTTAGTTTTCTCGTTAGTAGCGTTGATACCTTTCGTTTGATAGCTCCTTTCTTTGTTGAAGCTACAGCACCAACGGGCACTTCTGTAAAAAATATAATTTGATTATTACATTGTCTGCTGTCTCCTTGTTTTCATCGTTTACTTTTATTCAGGATAACAATAGACTATTTACGTTGAAATAACTATGATTTTCACATTTAATAAATGATTTAAATGTGACAGGGATGATGTTTGACAACAGTTTTTATGGAAGATAATAATAAGACGTGGATTGGCCTCTCTTCATGTACGCCCAGATACGTTATCTGCGTATTCTGGATTTTTCACGCTTAAATTGAAATGTAGTAAACCTTCTAATATTCTCCGATTCATCGAAACACATCGTCAACTTACCCTGGGTGGCTCTAGTAACGATAACATCAGTAGGAACGGAGAGTTCATGGCAAGCCCATGGCAGGAAGTTAACAAAGTCCGTAACTTTTGGTTTGCTATCTTTGTAAGAATCCTCCTTGCATTCAAGCTTAGCCAAAGATATAGGACTTGCCATTTAGAAATAGTTACAGAATAAATATTGTTTTTTGAAAAAAACAATTTAAATTATTTATATGAGATTGAAATCAGTGGAAACTGTTTATGGGGCAACTATGTCAAAAAGAAGATTGAAATTTATTTCAGTTTGTGATTTCTTTCAAAGTTTTCAAAAATGAAAAAAAAATGGACATGATTTAAAAAGTTTTAAGTAAGCAGGTTCCATGCTAGTTTAGGCATCATTGTCCTGTGTTGATTTCAATTTATCAATTTATCAGCCCAGCATGTCTTCTTCTTTCGTACTCCTCTATTAATCACGGACATCCGTTCTCGCCATCATCTTTCACAGTCTATCCATCGTTTGTTTGGGCTTCCCCTGCTTTTATAGTCATCCACATTCATACTTAACATTCTTTTTCACATTTTCCGCATAAAAATCGCACAAACCTTTCGCATCTTTCATCGCACCTTTGCCCCGCAGTGGGACAATTATAATTTAGGTTATAAGTTCCCCGCTTCACTTGCCTACACCACGACAAACGCTTTCCATCTTTTCAGTCACCTTTGCTACTCTAATTTTTAATGTGTGGGTAATTGAATGCTGAAGCACTATTAATTCTATGTCCAAGGTTCTACCAGTCATACTGTGTATACATAAGGGACCTCGCACACTACGCAGCCACGACCGCGACTTGACATCAAACTGTCTTCTTGGTCGAAGCTTCAGCGGCCAAAAGTTGTGATCGGGGCAGTGTAGTCCCTTGTACACTTGTATAGTCCTTTCAGAACTCTGAACCTCTGATATACGGGGTGGAAGGGACACCGACGCGAAAACGGTTACCACGTAGGTATTCAGTGTTGGACTTTGTGAACAAAACCTCTATGTCAAATCTATGATGCTATATTGTCTATGGTAACTTTTTGGTATCTGTCACTTTTACCGCGCTCCCGCGTAACGTGTTCTTATACTATCTCTCTTGTCATGTCATGTGTCTGTGCAATAAAACTGTTGTGATCCTATTTGAATATAGTTTATTAATTCCACACCTGAATACATAAATAACATTCAGTACATCATTCTGAGCAAAAATTATATAAAACATTTAAAAATATAAAACCGGCCAAATGCAAGTCACACTGGCAAACGCAGAGTTCCGTAGCACCAAAAAATATAACAAAATATATTTAACGCTCATTCATATGTAAAGTTACCCTCAACAGCAAAGCTAAATTTGTTTTTCATAGCACGTTAATGAAAAACAAAGTTACTGCTGCTACGAAAAAGCACCATAACTCAAAAACATAATATCAAATCTTATTTTAACCAATTTTGTTGTAAGATGTTTTACTTTCTACAAATTTCTTTATTTTTTCATTTTCCTGCTTTTACTTTAGAAATTAGAGGGGGAGGACTACTCTCCAAATTCCATCTGTGTGGTGCTAACAGTCTCAGAGTAAAATGGCTGTGACATACGGACAGACGGACAGGGCGAATGTATAAGGGTTTTATTTTACCCATTTTGTTACGGATCCCTTAAAGTAGTAGCTCACCAGCATCGGGACCAGGGTTCGAGCCACCGGTGGTCAGGGCTCTTGAGAGAGGAACTCCTAACAATACGCGCCGTGTACACAAATACTGCTTTCTGAATCAAGCCATTGATCCAGCTACCAATCGAGGGCCTCCTCAGATATTGGTCGAGGCTATTGGTTATTAAGCCATTGGCATACACGACTATCGGCACAATGATTGCTGTTCTAACGTCCCTCGTGTCAACAACCTCCCGAGACAGATCTAGATACTTGAATTTCTTGTCTTTATCTGCTTTCACGAAGTTCTCGTCATACGGGGCCGGTTCATCAACAATAATTGCGCGATGCTTCAATCGACTTATCACCACAATGCCAGGTTTATTGGCAACAATAGTCTTGTCAATGAAGATAGTTCAGTCCCAGTATAACGTGATATTACCATCATCGAGAACTGGGTCGGGCGCATACTCATAGTATGGCACTTCTAATTCCACAAGGTTGTACTTCAAAGCAAGTTGCTGGTGGATAATTCTGGCAACGAGTTTGTGTTTATGCAAGTACACCCAGAAATAATGTGTCGGATCGATTCTCCCGGACGGTAGCATGCCCGATATAATTATGTTAACCGTGCCATCCTTTACAATGTATTTCCAGTAGATATTCGTCATCATAATTTTGACCATTATTGGGTATTACACGGACAAAACCTAGGTTCATCGTGTATCAAATAACATTTATTTTTATCCTCTACTCTACACTGTTGACTTTTCGAGCTGAAAACAAAATGTTCATCATACGGAATCTAGAGGCGGGTATCTCTGTGACCGATAGCTATTATGTGATAAGCTATGTAGCCCACAGCCTTATTTTATAAATTTGAAAATTGTTTTCTTCTTTTTTAACGGAAATCTATAGCTTTTAACACTGTTTGTTGTTTGTTTCTATTGTGTGTTTGTTTTGTTTGCCTATAATGTTTGTTTGCATTTTATGAAATTTACTCATATTGAATGAGCTTTTGATAGGAGCTAATATTTTTAATGTTATATAAGACTGGACTCCACAATACGATTCGGACCATTTATATTGCTAGTTGTTTCTTCCATGTTTTAGCAGAGAATAGACAAATCTTTTAAATCGCTCGTTCTTGCCCTACACTACAATACAATAACAACTAACAATAATTTTATTTTAAGCTTAAAACCAAATTTTCATGCAACAAGGTCAAACGTCATTGTAGCTCCCTGGGCTACCATGACGTTTAACAAAACTATCTCAATTTGGGGTTCAAGAAGAAGAAACCCATCCTGAAACTACAACTTTATCGTAGTGAAACTAAATAATATAATTATTAGTTTATAGCATTAACAGTGATAGTGGTGTTTATAGTGTTTATAGTAGCGAGTGATAGATAGTAGTGTGACCATCGGACAGACAAGTCATAGGTGTCGAGTTCGAATCCAAGGCACTCACCTCTGATTTTTCGGATTCATGTGCGTAATGTATAATATTACTTACTTCGGTGAAGGAAAACATCGTGAGGAAACCAGCATGTCTGAGAGATATTTCTTGATGGCATGTAAAGTCAAGTCAGAGGCCCATGGACTGCATAAAAACTCTTATACCAGGTTAGGCACTAATGACACGAAAAAAAAGAAGAGAAGAAAAGATTAGTCTAAAAAACAAGCTTTGTTAAAATTAAATGAAGAAAATTAGGCTTGTCTCTTAACATTGAACGCGTATACAAAGTTTTCGTGTCCGTGCTGTTAACCGTTAAGGAGTTCTCTCGTAAGGACACGTACCTCGATGCAGGGCCAAGTCATGTCTGTCGTAAAAAATTACTGTCACCAGTACCAAAGTTGTGCACAAAATTTCAGCTGAATCGGTTGGGGGGAACTGGTTTGAAATTCAATTACAATATTTGACCAGTACATAACAACTGACTATCCAACTTACGCCAAAAAAAATCGAACAATAAAGATCACCGTATTTTGGCAGTGATGCATATCAGAGGTACAAAGTTCTGAAAGGACTATTCACGGGTATACGGCCCCGATTACAACTTTTAGCTTCGACCAAGAAGACAGTTTGGTCTCACGACCGGGCGTCCGACCAGTTTTGTTGTCAAGTCGTGGTCGTGGCCGCGTAGTGTGCGAGGTCCCTTATGTATATGTTACGGCTAAAGATGGGTGTCAACCTAAACTTAAGATTAGCCGGCTAAACTCCGAACTAACCGAACCTCGGGGTGCCCCTGTCGTCGACCGTCTAGGGTTAGCGTTTCCATCAGCAGGTCGACGGATCCCCGCTGCGCGGGGCTCCTATTTCTGTCTGCAAGGTTTACAGGAACCTAACTAACCGAACCTCGGGGTGCCCCTGACGTCGGAGTTTAGCCGGCTAATCTTAAGTTTATGTTGACACCCATCTTTAGCCGTAACATATACACAGTATGACTGGTAGAACCTTGGGCATAGACTTCATAGTCGTAGTGCTTTTCAGCATTCAATTAACCACACATTGAAAAATTAAGAGTAGCAAAGGTGACTGAAAAGTTGTGTGGAAATCGTTTGTCGTGGTGTAGGCTAGTGAAGCGGGGAATTTATAACCTAAATTATAATTGTCCCACTGCGGAGCAAAGGTCTACCCCATAACCCTCCTCTTCTCTTTGTGCGATTTTTATGAGGAAAATGTGGTAAAAAGTATGAATGCGGATATAGATAAGAACAGGGGAAGGCCAAACAAACGATGGATATACTGTGTGAAAGATGATAAAGGAGTAAGAAAAAAAAAATTGAAATCAACACAGGATAATGAAGCCATTGGAAATAATATTTAAACTAACATGGAACCTGATTACTTAAAACTTTTTAAATCATGTTAATTTATTTTTTCCATTTTTGAAAATCTTGAAAGGAATCACAAATTGAAATAAATTCAATCTTCTTTTTGACATAGTTGTCACTTAAACAGTTTCCTCTGATTTAAATCTCATAAATAATATAAATTATTTTTTTTCAAAAAACATATATTCTGTAACTATTTATAAATGGCAAGTCCTTTATCTGTGGCTAAGATTGCCTGCAGGGAGGATTCTTACAAAGATAGCCAACCAAAAGTTACGGACTTTGATAACTTCCTACCATGGGCTTGCAAGCAGTTTTCTATTGAAAATGGTGTCATCGTTAATAGAGTCACCCAGAGTAAGTTCATAATCTGTTTCGATATATTAGATAACATTAGACGGTTTACGTCATTTCAATTTAAGCGTAAAATCGCAGAATACGCAGATGCTGAGTGTGTGCACATGAAAAGAGGATCTATCCAATCCACGTCTAATGTATTATCTGCCTTAGAAAGCTTGATCAAATATCATCCCTGTCACATTAAAATCATTTATGTGAAAATCATAGTTATTTTAACTTAAATTGTCTATTGTTATCCTGAATAAATAAGTAAAGGATTAAAGCAACAGCGGACAGTATAATAATTGAATTACAAATTCTACAGAAATTTACCTTGGTGGTGCATCTTCGATAAAGAAAGCAGCCAGCAAACGACCCTTACCAATGATGGCAAAACAAACAACAGATGATCCAGATTCAGATGATGACATGCCGAGTATAGGAAATTTAGAAACTGTGGAAGACCTAGAAAATGAAGTTAGGATTAAAACATTATACGACAGTAATGAAAACTTAGTGGAGATACAGTTTCTCCAGAACAAGGCAATACCACGGAAGATCATGCAAGTAATCGGACTCACTATTCCATACCACAAACTTTTGAATTCAATAACCATCAACAGGGGCTTGCACATAGATACCTTATATGAAATAGCCAAGTTTTTACCTGATTCTAATATAACGGAATTATGTCTAGACAATACATTTCTCAGCAAAGCTAACTATCACATTTTGTTAACAACCGGTAAGTTAAAACATCTCTCTTTGGCCAGATGTTCGATTAATGATACCGTTGTGAAAACGATCACAGATCAATTAGGAGCTGAAAAGCCGGCATCGAGAGTATTATCTGCTTTGAACTTGTCATCAAACAGAATCACTGATGTTGGCGCGAAGTATATAGCGGGTATGTTGCGAACAAACAGACAACTTAGTTACTTGAACATAGCGGGCAATATGATAACAGACGACGGAGGTATGAGCATTCTCGACACATTACAAAAATTTCTTTTGGGATCCAAGGAAAAACTAGAAGGCAGGGCTAGGTACGTGGCTTATTTAAAAAAGAAAAGTCAATTAATTGAAAAAATGATTATAGAGCTCCAAGCTTCTGGTAGAAAATCTTCTAGAAAAAAGAGCTTGTGGAAGGGTAAACTGGAGAATCAGAAATCAGTTTTTGAAACAAGTGGTGAGACCCGTACAATACGAGAACAAGCTGAATTTTTGGCTGAAACTAAAATTGGACTTTTTGACTATCATTTCTCTCCAGACAACACTGAATCACAAGATGGTGTAGTACATTGTTTTGGCAATAATACCTTGTGTTATTTGAATCTTGCTTACAACAACCTTACCTATGCTAGTGTCAGGAAATTGCATGAAGTTTTACTAACGCAGAAGTCTCTGAACAGAACTCCTAAAGGTTTGATCAAAGTTGTGATAGAAGGTAACTTAATGCCTATAGCTTGTAAAAAATATGCAGAGATTAATAGTCTTCTTTACCCTACGTCTCGTCGCTTTTCAAGTGCAGCGAAAAAAAGGCTGTAAAAGTTGACGCCATAGAATACAAAGAATTTTCAGTTTTGTCATATTTATTGTTTTTCACACATTAAAATAGTTCTGATTATCATTGTCAAATGTTCCACTATAAAGTATTTGATCTTAGATTTAATTCTATTTATAATGAATTAAAATAATACTGTTCTATTTGTTAAGGCTTGACATACTAATTTAGACTTAGCTCTTATATTAATGATGCGTTTAATTTTAGATTAGCTTTATTCATATAATTTCTAACTATAATAATTCTAGTTAAAAAACATTAATTATTAATGTTTTTTCACTTATTAAAATAGATCTTTGTCAAAAGTTCAATTTTGAAATATTTTATCATAGATTTATTACTATTCATTTATGTTTTTAGATAATGCTGTTCTATTTTAAGGTTTGACATAGGTACGTATTTAGACTAAGCTCTTATTTTAATGAAGCGTTTAGTTTTAGATTGGCAATCGTTTTACATATCATTTCAGATTTTTTAGGTTTAAATATAATATTATGATTACTTTTTCTTTCGTTTTTTTTTTCTTCCAATGCTACATCCCCTTTTACTACCCTTGTCTCATCGTCCTCATCCTCTGTATCCATGTTCACACAAGATTTATTTTCCGCGCTCTTTCACCCTCACAGTTGGGTAAAGGCTAAGCAGATGTGTGACGAGAGTTAGGAGGGAGAAATTTTATTTCATAGTTACTAACGTCGTCGTATTTGGCATTATTGTGTAAACAGTGGTATTTATTTTCTTTGCTTTATATTTGTTGCTGCTGTGAAAATCACAATGTATATTATACTAGCTGTGCCCGTTGCAATGCACCTTTTCCTACCCTACCTGCCTACCTATCTACCCTACCTACCCAGATGATGTTTGCATGATCAAACACAATTAACTATCCTAGCTTAGCTTAGAAATGAAGCTGTATACACGAAGTAAGAGTTACTAGCTGGCCAGCTTACTAACACAAGTTTGTTATCCTAGCTTGAAAAACTAGCCTCACGTATCCCGGGCATTAGTGCGTTTGCGGTTTGAGTGTTTTTCCCGTTGTTTTATTGATATATTCCTCGACCAGTGCTTTCTTTCTACGGACTTCTAATCTTGCTTAACTGGCACGACTCTATCTTAACAGACACAGATAATCTCGTCTATTCGTCTGACTTTGAATTGTTATTTTGAATCTTACGGCTTGCTTATCAATTGTATGTTGACACCATGGATAGCTATGTGAATTGCAGTGACTAGTCGCTGTAATACACTAGGCTGACGAATCTTAGATGATGAAACGATAAGTGATTCTTTAGTAGGGTGCACCACAACCTGTAAGTACAACATTTTGTTTGTTAGCTACCCTATGTCTACCACGCTGGCCTACAGGTTTCTTCCTACGTTTTCCATAATCGTTAACGTCTTTTGTTGACGCGGTACTTTTGTTTTGGAAATTTCACCTCTCAAAACCTTAATATCGGTTTTGAGAGGTGGAATTTCATCAATCATGATTTGTTGACATTAAAAAGTTTTCCTTTCTTTCAGGTAAACAGCAGTGACTATGGTTGCCAAGCTTGTTGGGATTGGGCTGAACGCGATTCAACAACATCTATTGATGAATCACGACAACTTGGCCACCGTAGTGTTTGTCTCCGCTGTGGTCGTTCTCTTGCATCAAGAGTCAGCAGAATTTATAATGTTGTACAAGAATGGATTATGCCTCGAACTGGAAGTTCAATCAGTTTACATCATTATTTATAACGAACTTTTACAGCAAGCCAAATAGATTTTTAAATAATTATAGGATTATTTGTATATTTGTTGCAGGTAGAAGTCGCATATGCCACAGTTGTTGGGTGGCTGCAGACAAAGCTACTATCCATATGGACTCAGGCCCATCAACTTCTTCCCAAGGAAATTCCCGTAAAGACATACAGGTACAAGATCTTCCCACTGAACCACCAAATGAAGAAGTTAGAAATAACCAACCCGAACCTACCATTGCGTTACCAGACTATATGTGAGCTATTGAAACACAAAGTAGATGCTTTATTGAAGGATGCTAAAGATCAGAGAGGTTCAGTCCAGAGTCAGACAAAGAAGTCAAAAACTTTTTTTTTTCATTTTAAACGACAGCTCTCGAAGAGGTAGGGAAGCAATACTACAACAACATGTAACTGCATTGTAGGCAAACGAACTGTAGGCTGTTGCGCACATGTGATGTATATAATATGGTACCTTAGTTGGGCTAGGTACCAAGATAATACCTCTCAAAACTAAGGTTGACTGGTAGAGAATGCCTTGTGGCATTAAGTCCGCCTATGTACCATTATTGTACATTAAGTTTAAATAATAAATAAATAATATAATACCTGCACAATTCTTGGATGATAGGATTCTTATAATAATTGAAGATGAATAAAACATAATTATTATTTACGCATTTTTTTTAATTACTTTCCCTATCTTTTAATCTATTTGTGAGTTTCTTATTATCCTCCCACTTATTACAATACAATAAATACTACATTTAATATAGTAAACAACTGTCTATTAAAACAAAATAGCTATCGCAGTTCATAAATTAGCTATTTAGTATAGGTTGTTGCCTACTTGTTGCATAAGCTTACTTTTACTAAATCTCTTTAACTCAGCTTTCAGAAATCTAAAATCCGCAGAATTTTCAGTGATGGTTTGTTAATATTAATATCTAAGCTAATAAATGACACCACTTTTATCTTTTTATATTCGGGCCCAAGAATGTATGAAAGCGTATCTGTCTCCTTTCCTAATGGATACTGTAACAAATGTTATTATAAATAGCTGGTGCACAAATGTCAACAGCATACTAAAGGTAAAGCAAATATTTGCCATAATAATGCAACAAAAATGCAAGCATTACATTATTATAACACACATTATAAAAAAGGAAAAAAAATCTATAAAAACTTAATATTTTTTCATTTCTATCTCATCATCTTCCTGCCCTTGTCCCATGTTATTTGGGGTCGGCGTAACACGTTTTTTTCTTCCATTCTCCTCTGTCAACCGTCATGCTATCATTTACTTCTTTATCTTTCATATCATTCCTCACACAATCCATCCATCGTTTCTTTGGTCTTCCTCTCCCTCTCCATCCATCAACGTTTATATTCATCATCGATTCCCTTTCAACTTTTCTGTAACTGGCGCAACTTTTAAACTTCCTCTAATATATTCGTTCCTTACTTTATCCATTCTTGTCACACCACACATCCACCTCAACATTCTCATCTCCGCTACATGCAATCTTTTTTCATTTCTATCTATCATTCATTTATTGACATGGCGCTTAATGTTATAATTTGTAGCTTAAGTTTTTGAAGAGTGATTTTCCTTTTATTGAAGAATGATGGCAAGATGAAAAGGATAGATGAAATAAATGGGGAGTTAGTTCCGATTAAGTCCACACGCCGAAATATTCATGTACTTTAAAAAATTGAACACTTTTAAAAGAAGAACGCGTTCTTTCTCTTTGACATCTGCCATTTTTCTAGATAAGATTAAAGTGGTTTAGCACCATTTACACTGCCGAGTTTTCATCAAAAAAATTAATCAAAAACTGTATTACTTTAAATGGCTACTGTTAACATAAGTGAATCGATACTTGAGACCAGTACCCCTGACCAGCCGACTCCGGATGACTTCGATAATTACCTGCCATGGGCTGTTGCGCAGTTGGAAGGTGTATTCGATCTTGTCGTCACTAGAACCGTCCAAGGTGAGCTGAAGTATTTCTTCTCGAAAGGGTGTATTGATAATATAGGTTATTTTTTATTCCAAGCATCATCATCATCATTTCAGCCGAAAGACGTCTACTGCTGGACATAAGCCTCCCCCAAATGTCACCACATGGACCGGTCCCGTGCGTCTCACATCCAGCGGATGCCCGCAACCTTCACGGGATTAATCCCACGGGACAGGTTTTAGGCCTGTTCCGGTTTTTTTTATATATTTCTATTAGGGGCCAAACGACACGACACGACATGATATCCATACTCTTCGAACTGAATCGCAAAGCTGCTTGACGGCAGATATAGGTATTATGAAGGTATTTTTCTGGATGACGTCACTCACAACGACCTCTATTACTTTGCTTTCGTTTCGCGTTAAGGCAGGTATTATTTAAAAATCTTTGAACGTCATTCAAATTATTTTTAATATCAAAATGAAGACTTCATTTTTATATTAAAAATAATTAAACGGGTAAATCTTTCAGTAAAATTTTTCCTGTATACAATATTTATAAGGTTGTCCTTCCGTGTGGCATAGCCGTGGGACGCCCTGTATGGTATTTTTTTCGGTTATGGCAGCCTACTTCAGCGGAGATAAGCTATCGGCGCAGGAATATTATAGTACACGAGTGTGTGCAAACACAGGTGCACTTTTTTCCGTCACTGTCATAGTCCGATGGGATAGGAACCCACCACGGCCGGAGAGAGATCAAGTTCAAGATATTTATTCTCCGCTAAATTTGGCCGCCATGACCGAAATCGGTCAAGTGGACAACTCACATAACTCACCGTTATTGTTTCAGCTCAATATGTGAGTGTAACTGGCAAGGTTCGAAAATTGAAACTAAGGCCGAAATCGAAGCCAGCCAGTATAGGTGACCAAAATATAAGGTCAGAAAAACTATCACAAGACGCACAATCAGAAACGTCGAAAACTCAAATCATCAAGAACGAAAACATTTTCTACATAGAAACAACATACAATGATGCGAATCATCTAGTTGCACTCAAGTTTAATAAAAACAAAAAAATACCTAGGTTGGTGTTTCAAATCATCAAGCTCGTAATCCCATATCATAGCGAAGTGTCCTCTTTTACAATAAACCAGGGCTTAAATGCAGAAGCGATACATGAAATATCAAAATATTTTACCACTAACCGAATTACAGAACTTATTCTTGACAACTGTCATGTGCCGGAAGCGAACTATCACATTCTTTTGGATAATGATGTTTTAAAGCATTTATCACTATCCAGATGTTATATCACTGACTCTGTGGTTAAAATTATTGCATCTAAGTTAACTAACTCATCCCCAGCTGCGAAGACATTATCAGCATTGAATTTATCAATAAACAGAATTACAGACATTGGTGTTAAATATTTGGCAGACATGCTGCGGACAAACAGACAACTCAGCTACCTGAGCTTAGCGCATAACATGATTACCGATGAAGGAGCAACAAATATTCTTGACATATTAAAAAAGTTTGTTGTAACCAAAGAAGAATCCAGGGCCACAAGCAGGAAACTCATTTCTTACATTAAACAAAAATCTGAATTGATAACGCAAACTGTTCAAGAGCTCCGCACTGGCGAATTCGAAAAAAAACCTAAGAGGAAGTCGACAAGACTGCCTACTGCGAAGAATAAACTGGAGAAGGAATCTGTGCCAACTTCGGAACCACTGGAAGCAGTTTATATTGAAAAAGCAGAAGCTATTGTTAAAGGGATCCTAGGCGAGTTTGATGACCCTTTCAATGAAGACGAAACTATTGAAGAAGAAGGTGCACTATACTGTTTGGGTAACAATACCTTACGTTATTTGAATTTTGCTTACAACAACCTAACTTATATTAGTGTAAGGAAAATAAATGAAGTTGTAGAATTCCAGAAAGTTAGAGGCAGGAATCGAGGTCTGCTCAATATTCGGATTGAAGGCAACATGATGCCAAGTCGGTGTAATGAATATGACAGTATTGATGACTTGCTTTTGGCCGGTTTTTTAAGACTCAAGAGTAATGTAATGGAACCCTTGACTAAAAAGAAGACAGTCACCTCCTTCTTTAAGCATTAGGAACGTTCCGTTTTTTCTTGTTTGTTGTCGGTTAAAAGTTCAGGGCAGGTCTATTTGAAGCTGTCATTTCAAATAGGTTTCAGTTTAGGCTGCACTAAATTCTAAAAAGCATTATAACAATTTAGGATTGTCCCCAATTCATATTTTTCATAATATCAGAAATTTCTTTTCTTCCAAGATTTGGCTATACTTACGACGATTTTTGGTTTAATTTTATTATGGGTATATTTACAATAGATTTTTAATGTAAACAATCAAAATGCGTCATTAATTTATTCATAACTTTTAGATTTAACGTAATTTAAATATAGTTTTTAATTAGTATTTAATTTTAGATTAATTGTGTAATGTAAGGCCCGCTGGCACTCTGGAGTATTGGTTCTCTATACGTTTAGGAAAATCAGCCTATATTAATCCTCTACAGGGCTGGAGACCTCTTCTTTATAAGAGGGGATAATGATTCCACCATGGCTCTGATGCTTTGTGATTTGTGCTACAACCGGGCCTTAGACATTTATGTGTATTATTTAATTCTATAGTTTTAATTAAATTTATTCCAATAGATTTTTGTTTATTTTTGATAACCATTCAGATTTGGTAATCGTTCATGCCTGGCAAGCAGATTTTCGCCGCACGGGTCGGTCTCGCAAGGTTAAGCAGTGCTTGGCAACTTCGGTCCGTGGATGAGTGACCATCATTCAGACCGAGTTTCCGCCGTACGTCGGAGAGCACGTTAAGCCCTTGGTTCTCGCTGTCATTTTTAGATCATTGACACGTCGTTACGAGTAGTCAGAATCCAGAAAGTCTGACAACCAGTCTTACCTATCTATTAGTCAGTAACTGGGTTGTGGAGACTAGACCAATATTGAGCTGGCAGTCGCTCCATTTAAAACTGATATTCAGCTGCATCTGGTTAGACTGGAAGCCGATCCCAACATAGTTTGGGTAAAAGCTAGGCAGAATGACTATGATCGAAATTTTAATGGCAAAATATATGCGTGCAAAATGTATGTATGTACTAGCGAGTGCACTGACTGTCTGCCACTTTACACCCTGTTGCACTAAGTAATAAGGTTGAAAAATGGTCGACTGTTGTAGCTAGCCATTGAAAACTCGTCTGCTGCCCTTATACCAATTTATCTGGCGTCTTCGCAGCATGTCTTTAGATCCATGACATCGACATTTTCCTCATACATTTTAACAACTAAACTACAACATGCTCTTTCTCTTCCCATAGCACCATTGAGGGATTAACGTCCACATATACACACATAACACAACACCACGCGTGTAATCCCCGAAGGGTTAGGCAGAGGTGTGCCTAATACTATAACTACTCGTAGTAGCATACTGGAACCTGGAAAATCGTACTGATGTGTAATAAGTACAAACAAAATAATAGTGGTTAAATATTGAAACAAATTTCTTCTAATGGCTGATTTTTCAATAGATAGACAACTTGTATCTGTGTAATATCACTTACCACCACATGCTGTTTTTTTTGCTTCTACTTACAGGTTGAAACATCCCACACTTTACTCTCATTTTATTTTCAGTTTTTTTGAGATAACGTTCGTTGGTTGACGGAGGCAGTTTGGCAGTCTGACATATTTACTACCTCCTCCTTTTGGAAGTCTTGTCAAAAATCAGCTCTTTATGATAGGCAATACCGGATACAGCAGTGGAACAGTACAAGCCAATATTACCAAACTTCCAAACTTCATACATTGCGGGTGCCCTATTAAAAAATGTAAGAACATAAAGGCAAGCGTACACTTTACCACAAATCAGTGTGCTAGCGAAGTGCGCGGGGTGGAAAGCGCGGGCGGAGGGGACGCGCGTCGATATTCGTGCTCGCTCGGAAGCCATCTTAAAATATAAGTGCCCCCCTCCGCGCCCCTCGCCTCCTTAGATGCTCGCTTTTTCAAACTCCGCCGGTGTGCGGCGAGAGGTCGTCAACATTTTGTTGGGTTTGTACGGAGGTTTGTTTTCGTGTTATTTTTGGTGACGGGATTCTATTTGTGATCGAAATAGTATATTATGAGTAAAACTGTGAAACGTGTGCGTAGCTTTTATGTTTTGGTAGCTGAGAAATTCAGTTCTTACAAAAGAATATGGACGGAGGGCATTTGAAATAAAGAATTATTCAACGAAGACATTTTTTTGTTCGGCAAAATTACCTACCAAAAGTTTTTGGAACTATTTTTGCTACCTCGTTCATTTTGGCTACTTGTACTGTATACACTCCTAAGTAAAATCTTTACAAAATATATAGCTAAGTACCTCTATTAAAAAGCCCTTTTTTGAAGTAAAAAAGGCTACTTGTACTGTATACACTCCTAAGTAAAATCCTTACAAAATATATAGCTAAGTACCTCTATTAAAAAGCCCTTTTTTACTTCAAAAACTAAACATCAAGCGGGTCTTTTGTTACCGTAGTAGCTTGTAAGTCTGACACCTGATCTGAACGAAGGGATCTCCACTTAGTGGATTGGGGTTTCCAGTCACTAACCTTCTTGCTCCTCGTACATTTAACAAAAGATATACTTATAAAAAATCTTAATCATGTCAGATGATAAAAATATTGTAAGTGGCTACATGGTTGATAACAAGTTGGAACTTATTTTGATTAGAGTTTATTGTCACCATTTTTTTTTAAGTAAAAAATATAAACTTATACTGTCACTTACGGGATATCTTCCCTAATTGTTCATTGTTTTGAGCTCCCGATATTTCGACGCTGTTGCAGGCATCATGATCGCGGGGTGGAAATATCCGGAGCTCAAAACAATGAACAATCACGAAAGATAGTCCGTAAGTGACAGTATAAGTTTACTTTAAAACCGTGAAAGCTTAAAACAGTAACAGTTTAATAAAACATTTTTTTTCCTGAAATTCCGTAATTATTAGCTCATACATTCTACAATCTAAATACTATTAAAAACTTAAACATAATCGCAGAACAACATATATACGCCTACTACAGGTAACATTTTTTTATTAGCTCAGAACACAATGGTTGGTGGCGTAATAACTCGACGAGTTCTATTAATATCTAACGGTACTCGCTAAATGGGGAGGATGATGGCTATCTTTAGCCGACGCAACCTAACGTAAGGTTTTAGAAGAACGGAGATGTTCCAGTCATGACAAACCAGAAATCGGCTCTTCTGTTAATGATTCTTTTCTATATCTGTTCAAAACTATAAAACATTTTCTGGATAAGTATTAGGTAACAAGAGACTATTAATTCATATAATACCAACAAAGTTGTAATCCTTATTTTAAATCATCAAATCTATCCTTCAATGTCGGAAACAGATTTCTATTCCCATTCAACTCTAAACTGTAAATAAAACAGATGGTCAGTACTAGACCGTAGTAGATATCCAATTAAATAACACAAAGTTTACGCTAAATTCTCTAAATATTTCATCGGAATCTAAAGTACCTACAAAGTTAGATAACAGATATTTATAACCACTTAAACAAGGTTCTGGGTACAACATTTTATAGAGGGAGTTAGAAAGTTTTATATCTAAAATACGCATCTTTAAGATCATAAACTTGCTAACTCCGCTGTAAAGGCTGAATCAATAAGGTATTAACGCACACACACGCGACTTACACCCACCGATGCAATGCAAAAACTATTGAAATGAAAATATAAGCTCACATTTACAGCGGGTGCACGCACACAGTCGTAGGTCGCAGGTGTATACATGAGCCGCGGTACTCCCCCTTACCCCACCCTTCGCCGTTCCGTGCGCCTTAGACGTTGGCTTTTTACATGAGTATAAGCAGCCGGGCAGGAGTTGCGAACATTTGGTGGGGCGCGATTTCGTTGTACTTGTCAATTATTTTCTACATTTATTTTTGATATTTGCCTTGCATAACTGAATCAATTTCATAGTTTCATAGAATGCATTCAATAAAGTTAAACAACTTGCCCTCCAACTAATTTCGTGTAGAATACCACTAATTCACAACGTAACAACAAAAGTATACAGTTCATTCAAATCAAGATTGTGTTTTTCGTCGTAAAAAAACTTACTTTTTATCAAGAAAAAAAATACAAAGAATTGTCCAAGACTGCTCTCCACCCCTATAATAAGAACCTGTTTTATTACAAACCGTATCTTAATTTTTATTTGTGTATATCTGACCATCCCTTTATAGGAACGACAGGTTTTGAAAAAACTGGGGACTTGGGATGGCCCTGTGGGAATTTAAGTTTGAAAATTGTTTCTTTTCAATAATTCTTGACCAACCTTTCTTTACTCAAAAGTATTATCAATCTAGTTTATTTTATACCAGTTTGATTCAGAAGATGTTATTTTATCAAGATTCGGGTTAAATTGTCTTGAGTTCCAGTTTATAGGATTTTAGGATCATGGGAATTGAGAGGTTATGAGAAAATATGTTTAGTTGAAGGGTTGATTCTGGAATTTTCTTGTCTGACTGCTTTTGTGTTTTCTTTTGAATTTATTGGGATTATTTCATGTTTATTGTAGGCAACGCTTTAGTTTCTATAACCTTCTTCAACATTAAAACTGTTCCAGTTATTGTTTACTTATAAACTTTTCAAAAATAAGATAATATTTATTAGTAATAACAATATTTTAAATGTTTTTTTTTTATGTGTTGATTTTAAATAGGAATATTTTAATTTGAAATGTTTAGATTAATTAAAAAATAAAAAATGAAGTAAGAAAATTAAATAAACGACATAATTACCATTAAAAATACAGTTCTTTATACTTTTTGGCCACAAAAACAATTTCTGTAAATCGTAAGTAAAATACTTGGAAAATTAAAACAAAAAGCTGTCTATCTGTAGTCAACCAGCGTACAGCGTCTCGCCTACTACACTTGCTTTTTTTTTAACCAAAAACAAACAATACACATAAATAATCCATACTTATTAACATTACAGCTCTCTCTCATAAGTATCATATTTTAACAAAAAAAAAACTTACTTTTTCTATCACACCCCAATAAATATCACAATTAACTTCGAACAAGTTTGCTTTTTACATCAAAATTCCCACGTAATAGAACTTGAACCAGTTTCTTTACATCGGTCATCTTTTGGACTCATCACATTGTTATTTCTTAAGAACCTGATGATATCAAGTTGTTGCAACCTGTTTTATGGGAAAAATGGGGTGACGCAGGTGAATTTTGGGCATTTGAATACGACTATTTTATGGCAATAATAAAAATTAGATGTCTTATTTGTAGTTTTAGGACGTGGTTTCTGGTTTAAAGTGCTAACCTGTCAGTAGTTATTTGATAGTTGTGAATGTTAGAGCTGTGGTTGAGGAAAGCCCATGGTTCAATTGGTGTCTTTTTTGGACCAGTATGGTGCTCAATGCTTGCAAATACGTATTTACAAGATTGTGGTTAATAGTGATGATTGTTTTGGAATTTAATTTAAGTCTTGAGTAATACATTGGGTTTTGTGGTTTTTTTTTTTATTGTGGTGCCCAAGTGACAAATATAATATAACACAAAGTGTATGCTGTGCCAAGTATAACTCTTATACCTAGCGTAGATAATAAGGTAACTTATCACAATTTTTTTTCACTTGAATCATGGTAACGTCATATTTCTTTTTCTAAATTGTTTGTATGATGGATAAGTAATTATTTCACTGTAAGGTTCTTATAAAATTGTTCATACATTTTATATAATTTCGATTATTCATTTTTCTTACATCCTAATTACATTTTAAAATATTTTTATCAACAAAAATTATATTAAAATATAAAAAATAGGAGCCCACTGGCATCGGGAAAAGGGTCCGAGCTACGTCGGGTCAGGGCTCTTGAGAGAGGAACCTTCTAATAATACGCGCCGTGTTCTGCTTTCTGAATCAAGCCCTATGTCATTATTATTATCATTTGCTTACTGCAATCACACTAAGCGCATACTTTTATAAATAATTGAACACAGCCGCACGGTATGGCATCCCATGAAAACAAAAACCCAGAAGACCCGACAAGTTAAAATTCATACGCGTCTCATATTATGAAAACAACGCAATACCCTAATTAGGCATTTAATTATAAATCCGCCATGAATTCTTAACGGACTAGACATATTAAAATTTCACTTCCCCCATCCTAACTACGCCTATACCGTATCGCGGGGCCCCATCTCCGCTGTCTTTCTAAGGGGACCGCATAAAATAGTTATAGAGGGTAGGGGGAGCTACTTAACCGTTTTTAGGAGACACCCCGCCCGACGCAGAAACACCCCGCTACTTCAACCCCATTTCCTGCTCCCGCCCCCCTCCTTCGAGCAAGGGGTTGGGACGTACTATAACTATCGCTATATTTTTGCAAAATAGAATTCTTACCGTGGGTTGACGATACCTGCGCTTTTATAGTTTTGTTCCAAATTTAAATGCGCGCCGTTCGTTCATTGGTGTTTTTGTTTCTGTAGTTGTGTGCGGGGGGGTGTTCGAAATTTGAATTCGGGTCGCGCGATTTAGTTTTAATTTGGCGGGATTTTGGGAGAAAAGGTCGGTTTTTGTTATTGCGTATGAGTTTCGCATGATAAGTCAGTCCCCACGGATGAAGCCGATTTTTGATTAATTTTAGTTTGTACTAGCTGTTGCCCGCGACCTTCGTTCGGAGGAAATAATTTAAAAAAGAATTAGTTCCTTTTTTAATTAAATTTTGGTACTAATTTCAAGGGTTTTAATTTTTTTTGCACGGAACTCTTAATTATTTTTCTTAAAAAAAGTAGCCTTGTAGAATTAAAAAATCAGCTATCTGCCAGTAAGGTCATCAAAATCAGTCCAGACGTTTCTGAAATTAGCCGGAATAAATTGACCGACAGACCGGCAGATCGACAGAGAGACAAAAATTGAATAAAATTTGCTAATGTTTTAAGTGCCGTTTATATTTTCATACGCATTCAGTAAAAAACTGCTATTTTGATGTTACTTAATTGTGTCAGTAATATCACTCGAGAGCAGCGGTGGCCCAGAGGTGGCGGCCCCGACTTACGAACAATAAGTCGAGGGTTCGAACCCAGGCAGGCGCATTACTTTGTGTAATTTATTTCATCACCACTGCTCTCAAAAACGGTGAAGTGTGCATGTCCTAGAAGCAAAAATTCGAAGGCATGTGACATCTACCAACCCGCACTGGGCCCGCGTGGTGGATAATAGCCCATTCCCACTCATAGAGAGGAGGCCGTGTGTCCCAGCAGTGGGAACATTATAGGCTGATTATGCTAAACAGACACTTCAATTTTCGTGTCAAAATTAGTGTCGAAACGTGGGTAGTCTCGCTTGCGCACGGTCAACACAGCTCTGTGTATTTAAGTAATTTAAAAATATTTATAGCTCATATTATTCTACAAAAATGCAATAATAATAGTTGTAACGCTTTAATAGTGCTTCGGACATGTTACTAGCTACAATGACACAATAATAGTGATACAACAACAAAAACAAGCAGTGACTGAAGTGACAAAATAAAACAGTTCTGGAACAAACGAATTGAACACAACAACCAAAAAGTGCAGTGAATTCTAGTTAAGAACCGAAAGATATTGAATAAGTGGCCTAGAAGTAAAAACTGGTACGTTATACTATTTATACGATTAGCAAAAACTGTTGATGCATAATTTTTCAACCAAAACCAAATCTACCCCACAGACATAAATATTACAGATAAGAACTTGTAAACGATCCACAAATTCAACAAACAATATACATGGTTCTGTGGCGTGGAGGCGTAAGGCGCTACATGAATCGTATCACTGACCGACGCGACGGGTTCGAAACTAAGTCACACACGATTGTCTTTTTGTGATTTATCAAATTTCAAAATTAAGTAATTTCAATGATGGAGGATGTTTCTACAGATAATATTACTATTCGGAAACGACATCGTTCAAGTTCATTGAGCAACAGTAATACTACTCTATTAAATTCAATGTTTGAGACAACAATTCGCAGTCTACCTGATACTTCAATTGAGAATCAAAGTACAAACGAAAAGGAATGTAAAATAAACCAGTTAAAAGAGGAATTAGGAACGGCTAATCAAAAAATAGAAAACTTAAACTATGAAAACACTAGTTTGAAAAAAGAATTAGAAAAATACAAGAAGTTAATAGATGTTTATAAAAAAGTAGGAGAATTCTCAGACAATTTATTATTACGAACTCCGGACTCAATAACGAACACTCATTCAAATAAACCTAATACTTTTGATATGAGCACCCCTAAAATACCGTTGAACAATACTACTGATCCACAGACTCAGCAAATGATAACTTTCCCCGATCAACCAAATACAGAGTGCAGTGGGAAAGAAACTGACACTCACAAAAAACAGTCAAATCACAATACCAACATTGAATATCCCAGAAATAGTATATTGAACGCTAAAGAAGCGTCGGTGAAAGGCCGAAAGAATATTATAATTATGGCAGATCACCAAGGAAAAATGGTCCAGAGTTTATTGCAAAGTTTGGTTGGAGACGACTATAATGTAACTTGCATGTGGAAACAAGGAGCAAGACTCCGCGATGTGTTGAACAGCTTTAAAAGTGAAATGCTGACGTTATCTATGGATGATTACATAGTTATAGCTGGTGGAACAAACGATGTAAACCCGCGTGAATTTCAATTTAACACTATGAAATGGCTTGAATCTACTACAAACACAAACATCATTTTCACGGAAATACCTTATAATAGGTTCCTTAATGTTAAGAAACTCAACTATGAACTGAAGTTTATGTGTAGCAAATTTAAAAATGTACAGTACCTAGACTTGGATTTTGAAAAACATTTACCAAGAGGCATACACTTCAGTCTCAATCTATGCAGGTCTTGGTTAAGAGAGATATTGCGTATAGATTATAAACTAAAATCAATATCATACAATAAAACAAAAATATCCACCACTCAAAAAA
This sequence comes from Eurois occulta, assembly GCA_950022335.1. NCBI lineage: Eukaryota > Metazoa > Arthropoda > Insecta > Lepidoptera > Noctuidae > Eurois > Eurois occulta. Next base: position 4,205,644 of record OX465502.1, read on the forward strand.
ATATGGTGAATAGTTCCACACAAACAGACTTCATTGATTCTAATATTAATCATGATGCCTTAAATTATAGCAAACACGAGCAAAATGAAAACCAAATTATAGAGGCTAAGAACATAGTTTCTGAATGTTGTACTCCATCGATGTCACCAAAATATAACAATTTTTTTCGTGTATAATCACTTATATATATTACATCAAAACATTAATGGTCTAATAGGTAAATCAGATGAACTTTCGTTATACTTGGACGAATTGAACCGTAACAATAAACATGTTGATGTACTTTGTATCACGGAACATAATATGATAAATGAGGATACTTATTCACTGAGAATTCCCAATTACTCGTTGATTTCATCTTACTCTAGGCACAATAGAAATGGAGGGGCGTGCATATTGGTACATGATAATCAAAAGGCTAAAATCTATGACATAAAGGAACACACTATGAGAAATATTTTAGAGTGTAGTGCAATTGAACTTCCAGAGCATAATACTATTATAATCAACATTTACAGACCCCCTAGCAACAAACTAGAAAAGGTAAACGTATTTTTTTCAAAATTTAACGAAATACTCAGCAAAACTTGTTCAAAAAATAAGAAAATAATAATATGTGGTGATTTTAATATCAATAGACTAAAAAGAGATAAAATGGTAGTAGAATTGGAGCAACTACTGGCTAGCTATAACCTTACACTAATGATTAACGAACCCACGCGATTATGTAGTAAAACATGTATTGACAACTTTATCTGTAATAAAAAGGGCTCCAGGTATGAAATACTGGATCTAGCACTGTCGGATCATACTGCTCAACTGCTGCAATATCCAGTCAAAGAAAGTCTTAACATAACCCATTGGTACACACAAAAACGAGACTATAGCGCCTCTAACATAGATAAGTTCATTCAATGTATCCAAAATCTCGCTTTTGATGAAGTTTACAATGCTGAAACAGCGGATGGTGCTTTTAGCGAATTCCATGATTTATTGAGACTTTTCTATGATCTCTGTTTTCCTTTAATAAAAGTCAAAGTCCCTATAAACAAACGACCACAATGGATATCAAAGGGCATCAGGGTTTGCTCCAAGCGTAAACGTCAATTACTTTGGAAATACAGGAAATCACCAAGCCAACAATTTAAAGATTCATACAAAGTGTATAATAAAAGATTGAAAACAATAATTAAATTAACCCAGAAAGCTCAAAACGATTACTATATTAAAACCTCAGCAAATAAAGTCAAAGCTACGTGGAAGGTTATAAATAATTATAAAACAAATGTCAACCAGCAGTTTAAAAAAATTGACAAAATAACTGTAAATAAGATACCAATCACAGATCCAGTTGCCATAGCTAATGAATTTAACAACTTTTTTACTACTCAGGTACCAAATAAACACTCCACTAACAAAAGCCCCCATTATAGAATTACATATAATAATTCAAACTCACTTTTTATGAGCCCGTGTACCCCAGAGAAAATCGTTCAAATAATAAAATGCCTAAAAAATACAAATAGTGCGGGGTATGATGGAATATGTACTAAGATAATTAAAGTAGTGGCCGAAATAATAGCGCCTGTACTGTGTCATATAATTAATAGATGCATTGAGGATGGGGTCTTTCCATCAAAATTAAAATTATCCGTTGTCATTCCAATATTTAAAAAACAGGATAGAGAAAATATGAATTGTTATAGACCAATATCTCTAATACCTATCTTATCAAAAGTTTTTGAAAAAGTTATCTATAATAATTTATATAAATATATGGAAAAACATAAAATCCTTGCGGAGGAACAAATGGGTTTCAGGAAAAATAAATCTATTAACAACGCATTCTACACCTTCCTCAAAATGGTACTAAAAGGTATGGATAGTAAAAAACATGTCTCTGCACTTTATATGGATATGACAAAGGCTTTCGACTCCGTCAATCATGAAGTATTGATAAATAAATTAGAAGCGTATGGAATACGGGGAAACGCTAGAGATCTCATAAAATCATATTTAAGTAACAGAGAACAACAAACTGAAATATCTAGCATTTCATATATTACAAAACTCGAAAAGAAGTACTTGTCAACACCAATAAAAGTCAGCAAAGGTGTACCACAAGGGAGTATTCTAGGTCCTCTGCTCTTTATTATTTATATTAATGACCTCCCCAAATCCATCAAATCTTCCATGGTTCTGTATGCTGACGATAGTACTGCAATAGTTGTATCTGAAGACCCCACGACACATGAACATGAAATGAATGATACGCTATCATCTATAGTAAACTGGTTAAATTTAAATGAACTGAAAATAAACCTAAGTAAAACATTTATAATGACTTTCAAAAATAAAAATTCAAAATTAACTAATTTAAATATAAATTATGACCAAATAGACATAGAAAACATAAACACTACAAAATTTCTTGGACTACACATAGACTCAGACATGTCATGGAGGACACATATTGAACAATTATGTAATAAACTGAGTCGGTATTCATATGCCATCTATATGCTTCGTAAAGTGGTAAATCAAAGTGCACTTCTATCTGTTTACCATGCTTACGTTGGCTCGACACTAAGATATGGTATAATGTTTTGGGGGAATGCCACTGAGAGAGAGACTGTCTTCAAAGCCCAAAAGAAATGTATCCGGGCAATATGTGCATTAAAACCTACAGATACTTGTAAACCACATTTTATAAATTTAAAAATATTGACATTCCCTTCACTGTATATTTATGAACTAGCATTAGACATGAGAAATAATTTAAACAAATATGAGACATTAAAAAGTACCAGGCTTGCCAGTACACTTCGTGCAATACGCCATAGAACGGTTATGTTTGACAAGAGTGCATTTTGTATGGGTCCTAAAATATATAATAAATTACCTAATAATATAAAGGAAGAAAACAATTTCATATCATTTAAGAATAGATTAAAGACTTACTTAATCAACAAAGCCTATTATACCATTAATGAATATTTAAATGATAAATGTAATTAATTTTTAAGTAATGTAATAGTAATAAAATTATATAATTAATGAATGACATAAATACCCTAATAATAATATTTGCTATAGTTGAATATGTAACGATTAATGTAAGATTTATTATTTTTATTGTAACAGATATTTGCACACCTGTTAAGGTAGGATATGGCTTAAAGAACTTCTGTTGTATGTATCACCTCATGTACCTACCCATATTCAAGCAAATAAATGATTTGATTTGATTTGATTTGATTTGATTTTATTTATTTGTATAGATATATAGATTTATTATTTTTATTCGCCACATCAGTGGTATCATGTAACAAAATAAAACAGAAGTAGTTAGTACTATAATTGTCGTCAGATACATGTCGAAGGTAAATTACAGAATTTGAAGCATAATAGAAGAGGCTCCAGTTCTGACGAATCACAAGAACCATTGCACGTTCCACATTCTTGCTGCTTGATCTCGCCACAGTTTCATATCTGTTGTGAGAACATCAGAGTAGGTCATATCGGTTTGGTAAGAAGGATGACTGCTGTCCGTACCTGTAAAGTAGCTAATAGATAACTGAGGACTATATCCTACAATGTTAGTTTATAAGATATTAGGTATAACTGTTGATTAGTTCCAAAATAGACTAGCTTTTGCCCGCGGCTCCGCTCTCGTTATGGTCGGAAATTATCCAAAAATATCGCGAATCGTACTCACGCACACAGGGTTCCGAAGCACCAAACAAAGTCAAAGTCAAAGTCAAAGTCAAAGTCAAAGTCAAAGCATTTATTTCAATTAGACCATTACAGGCACTTTTGAAAGTCAAAAATAAAAAAGCTAAGCTACAGTCACAGACACAAGGCATAATAACTTGCGAAAGTACTGTAGTTGCACATTCCAAATCGTAGATCTCTATGGAGAAGAATGGGCAAGAAACTCCATGGACACTCTTTTAAATCAAAGTATTGTTACAAAATCTTGGTTACATCATTCATGTTGAGATTATACATATATGTGAGAACGATGTACAAAGACGTGCACATTAAGAGCGTCCAGAGTAAAAGATTAAGCCAAAAATTTAAAAATAAAGTAATTAAAATAAATCGTGGCAGGTAAGAGATGACCAGTCCCAACTGACAGCGCCCGTTCACGAACATGACGCATGGATCAGCGCCATTCAACTCAACCATATTGAAGGGAACTAAATGACCCGACACACCCGCCACCATCAGCGAGACATTTGAGTGAGCATGACATTCTCTCAGCCACCAGGACACATTCCAGTCAATGAAAGATAACAAAATATAAATGGAAGCTTTACAGTACATAGTACTCACACATGTGCTATGCAATTATATAATACTAAGAGATGGAATCTATACAATGCAAAGATATTTTACAATCTTCTGCAGCTTCCACAATAACTTCACACTTCATAATCAATTAGTTTGCACTCACAATGTTGATATAAAATATACAATTCACACCCTAAGTTTCCAAAAGAGAAACGAGAAAGAGAAAAAAAAAAAGAAAAGTATAATTAAAGAATTAAAGGGGGAGCATCTCTTCCAAACAATAAAATCTTAGTTCGTGAGCCCAAGTGGCTGTGGAGCAGGACCAGCATTGAGCCATGCATTTTTATCTACGAGATAGTCTTCCAACTTATAATATGCTCGTTTACATAGTGTGCGTTTTATGCATGTTTTAAATTTCTTCTCATTAAGTTGTAGAATGTCAAGTGGTATTTTATTGTAAAATTTTACACAGTACCCCATAAAAGAAGTGCGTACTTTTGACAATCTGAAACGTGGCTGATCTAATTTGTCCTTATTTCTAGTATTGAAATTATGCCTGTCGCTTATTTTACTAAAAAGATGTCTATTTTTCCGAACATACATAATGTTTTCATAAATATATTGACAAGGTACCGTCATGATGTTAATTTTTTTAAACAATTCTCTTAGAGACTCGCGTCTGCGTAGGTTATAGATGGCTCTTACAGCCCTTTTCTGCAGAATAAATATTGAGTCAATATCTGCAGCCCGTCCCCACAGCAGAATACCGTAAGACATGATGCTATGGAAGTAACTAAAATAGACCAGTCTCGCGGTATCCACGTCTGTTAATTGCCGTATTTTAAGGACAGCGTAAGCGGCTGAACTTAGCCGCCCTGCAAGTGCTGTTAAGTGAGGACTCCATTGCAGTTTCGAGTCAAGCGTAATCCCCAAGAAAACCGTCTTATCGACGAATTCTAGTATTTCCTTGTTCAATACAACGTTACATTCGTTACTTTTTACATTCGGTAACGCGAATCTTATACATTTAGTTTTCTTCTCATTTAACACCAAATTATTTACAGTAAACCAGTTATGAATCTTAAGCATAGCGTTATTTACGTCGTCAATCTCTTGTGCACGTCTGTCTACCTTAAAAATCAGTGATGTGTCGTCAGCAAATAACACCATTTGAGGTTGACTTTTCAGCAACTGAGGTAAATCATTTATGTATACTAGAAAAAGGAAAGGACCCAAAATTGAGCCTTGCGGTACCCCCATTTTTACTTTTAATCCTAATGAATTTACGCCATTTATTTGTACATGCTGCATTCGATCATTTAAATACGATTTTACTAAACTAAGTGCTTGTTTTCCCAGTCCGTAATGCTCAAGTTTTAGCAACAGTGTGTCGTGATTCACGCAATCAAATGCCTTGGATAGATCGCAAAAGATGCCTATTGCATCTTTTGCCTCTTCCCATGCATTAAAGATGTGCTTTAGTAAGGTGACACCGGCGTCAGTAGTGCAACGACCTTTGGTGAAACCATATTGTTGATCATGTAGGATGTTATTCCGATTAAAATGATAGAGCATTTGATTTAACATTACTTTTTCAAATATCTTGCTGAAAACCGGCAAAATAGATACAGGTCTATAATTATTTGTGTCTTTGCCGTCTCCAGATTTAAAAAGTGGTATAACTTTACTATACTTCATTAAATCCGGAAATACCCCTTGGTCTACACATAAATTAAATATTAAGGCTAAATAGGGAGCTACTGTCTCAACAATTGATTGACAGACTTTAGTAGACATACCCCAAAGGTCTTCAGTACTTTTTATTTTAAGTTGCTTAAAAGCCTTCATAACGACCACAGGGTTTATATGTTTAAATTTAAATTCAACATTACAGGCTGAAACATTCTCTCTTAATAAATTAATGGCAAGGGATGGCGAAGAATTTAGCGTTTCTGTGGTTTTAATTGGAATACTGGTAAAGAACGTTGCGAATTCCTGAGCAACATCGACATTTGCGCTAATGAGCCCTCGGGAAGAGTCCAGTGTGTAATCAGTGTTGTGTCTTTTGTTTCTATTTGTTTCATTATTTATAATTTTCCAAACAGTCTTAATCTTGTTTTCTGCAGATTTCAGCTTGTTGCTAATGAATAAGGCTTTAGCTGTCTTGCAGGTATTTTTGAAAATTTTAGAATAAGTAGCAACATACTTATTAAAAGTTTCCGTATTAATATAAGGCTTAAGGCCATACAACTCAAAAAGTCTTTCCCGACTTTTCCTGATGCCTTTAGTTGCCCAGTCACTGAATAAAAACTTCGGGCAGATAGTTTTAGTTTTCTTCTTAAAAGTATTATTGAACTCAGTTTGCACTAATGAAAAGAATTCTTCATATATAGTATTAACATTCATAATATTTAGGCCCTGCACAGCTAACTTGTCAATTAAAGTGCTATTAAATTTGATCAAGGCACTAGAGGTTATTGGTCTAGTTTGTATCTGTACTTTTTGCAGTGGTGTGTTAAATTCAAAAGACACAGTTTGACCACAGTGATCAGAGGGGAGGTAATTTACAATAGCTTTCTCCAAATAGTCGCAGCCACAGAAAACGTTATCAATACAAGTAGAAGTAGTTGTAGTTATTCTGGTTGGTTCTAAAAACACATTCGACAGATTGAAAGATTTAAAAAGGCTTAATAGTCTACTGCTGTTAGAGTTATTTTCTAAAATATTAATATTAAAGTCACCGCAGATAATTACTGATTTATTACCACTTGAAAGTTTACCCAAAACATCTTCCATAACTGACTCAAAAATAGAGTAGTTTTGATAATTAGGGGGTCTGTATACGCACACTATGACATGCTTATCCAGCTCAACACATGACAATTCAATGCTATGCTCAACTGAGAGTTCAACTATGTCGTTACGTGGTTTTGATTTAAAACAATTTTTAATTAAAATTAATGAACCTCCACGCAGCATTGATTTTCGGTTAAAGCAACTGCCCACGCTATAATTCTCATAATTAATTTGCATTTCATAATCTTTCATCCAATGTTCAGTAATACAAATAATATCAAATTTGGTTTTTTCTAAAAATAATTCTATTTCTAATTGTTTGGAAGAAAAACCTTGAATATTCTGATATAGCAATTTCAAGGAATTCTGCTCAACCCCTCTTTTAGAATTAATTGATTGAGAGCTAGAAGATACCTTAAAGTTGCTCAGTTTAACTAAGTTGTCATTCGTACCTTCTATTGTCTTATTGACTAGTTTAAATCTAAGTTAATATTTGTATAATTGCAATTAGTAAAATTACTAATTTTAGTAGACCTATTTACAAAAAACTGCGACATACCACTTATGTCTGAGTATAAATTAAAAGCTAATAGCCGTGCTATTTGACGTCTAAAACTAAGAGGCAGATACGCATTATTTCTCTTTGACTTCAATTTCTGAACGAAACTGTTGGTGTCGAAAAATACGAACTTGTCACTATAGTGACTTGTTAATAAATGCATGCGATCGTTAAGGTTATGTATAAAATGATTTTGTCTGCTTGACAACTTCTCAAAATATGGAAAGGCACACAGAATAATTTTCTTACAATTAAGTTTTAACAATTGAGTGACATTGTCAGTGATATCATCAATTTTGACGTTCGAACTATTACCAACAAATACAGTTATGATGGCATTAGGATTTAATTCTTTCCGAATTATGGATGACATTATCTGGTTGTAAGAAGCGTGAGGTGTACAGTAATTTTGAGAAGAATGACTCAGATTGTTGCTAATTAATTTTCCTAACCCTTTTCCTAAACTATCCGAAAACATAATTGAGCAGCAACCATTTGTACTACAACAACGGGCAGAACTACTTTCTGTTTGTCCTACCTGTGATGAACCTTGTATAATGTCTGGCGAATCTTGAATGGGGATACAGCCCCGAGCACTCTCCAACCGGGTCGGGTTCTCCGTTTCCACAGGCAGGAGAGTGTTAGGGCTGGATTCCCTTTGTGAAACACACTGAGTGTCATTAAAGGACATCATGTCTACACAGTCTGCATTACTGTTACACCTATTGACTAACTCGTTTGCAGCAAGGATATGTTCCTTAATTTATAAAGACATTTTGAAGGCTCATTCATATGTTGTATTGTGCATGTGTATTCCATTCAACAGCAAAACTAAATTTGTTTTTCATAGTATTTTAATGAAAATCAAAGTTGCTGCAGTTTGATGAAAAAGTCCCATATCTCAAAAACTAAACATCAAATTTTATTCAAGCCAATTTTTTTTGAGTGCGTTACATTGAGTTCTACCGTAAAACGTAGTTTTTCACCCCCAAAAAAAGTCGTTTCCCAGCAATAATTATTGCGTAAAGTTACTTAGTTTGATGTAAATAATGCTTGGTTGACGGCTTCGTCAATATCTATCGATTTCTTGCTTTAATGCAATCTGTATCTACACATCTGCTTAGCTTTTTCCTAACTATGTTGGGGTCGGTTTCCAGACTACTGGATGCAGCTGAACACCAGTATTTTACATGGAGCGACTGTCTATCTGACCTCCACAGCCAAAATGCTGGGTAATACGGTACCTATATGTAATGTGCTTTCCGAGGCACGGACAAACCTAGTTCCCCCTAGGTATGTAACGACGGTCATACATCCACGGAACGACCTTGGTAAGCACTGCTGAACCTCAATCTTTGGATAGTATTGTTTAGCAATTAATTGGGTTTTATTAATAACTGAATACGTTACATAACTTAACATTATTAGTACGCGGCTTCAATACTGCTAATTAATTTCATATCGATGAAAGGAGAAATTAATAACGCATTAGTTTGATAGCAAGGTATGTAAGATTCATAGGTATTCAAGCAAAAAATATTTTTTTCTACTTCTGCTTTATATAAAAGACTTCAAAAAATACATCAGATATTTATTTGTGTCTAGTATTTATCACATCAAATTAGTTACTGATTGCACCTTTTTGTCGACGTTTCATAAGTGCTCATGTAGGCCTATGTGAAATAAAAATATTTTGATTTGATTTGATTGATTTGCACAGCAAAATATTATTATTTTAGCAACAAATTGAGTTCGTACCTAACGCATCGCAATTATTTGAAAAGCGGAGCTTTTTTATGAACGGATATCTAATAATAACTAGCGCACAATAAACTTTGTAATTCATTTTTGTTAAAACAAAGCTTCTATTTTTTTAACGCATCTGGCAATTTATTTAAGTGAAACCGAGTCGACGTAGCTCCGCTGCGCGGGGCTCCTATTTCTGTCTGCAGGGTTTAAAGAAACCTAACACGAAGTGGATGATGCCATCCCCTTCGGACCGAACCTGTCCGAGTCAGGGTGCCACAAGTCCCGAGCTCGCTTTGCTCGCTCTTGCAACCTGTGTTGTCCTTGCCGCAAAGCCTTTTTTTACGAGGAAAACATGTTGCAAAAATATTTTGTTCTATGTAATACTCATAAGTATTGCGTTTGTACGCTCTGGTAATTTGATGTGCAATCAGTATTTTTGATGTTAAAAATACTTAATTGAAGTAAATAAATTGACGGGTGATAAGATTTTTTGATGAGCAATTAAAAATATGTCTTTATTTATTATGTTAAATATTGATAAGTTACACAATAAACAAATACACGAGTGTTATACACATACACCTCAAAATTCATTAAAAAATCACACAAGAAGTGAAAACTGCAAAAAACTACTTTATTTTTGGGTAAAAACCACGGTTTATGGTAGGACTCAATGTAACGCACTCAAAACATTGTGCTGATGGATACATTTAATAGTATTGGGGTCATAGACGTATTGAAAGTTATAACATTTAAAACTTGTATTTAAAAAAAAAACCTGTGAAAAATTTGGAACTTTGACCTTCAATATCTCCGTGACTAGAAGGTTCCCAAGTAGTGAAGCTTCAGCAGCAACAGCAACTTCTGGTATTAAGTACTGTAAAAGTGATATTTTATCGCTAGTGCTAAATTATTGTAAAAATCAAAGTTATCTATTATTGTTTACATTGTTCCATAACAAAATAAGTCATTCATTATTATTACATAATAATATTATTTACAGTAATTTTTCATGAACTTGTCAGCTGCCTCCTTATTTTATAAACATGATCTGCTTAGGTTTTAACGTTGAATATATTTTGTCTAGAAGGTTACAGACAATGGTTTTTAGTAGCACTCCAGTCTTTCTCTTGTGGGTATTCGAAATGCAGACGCCAGTTTACAGATACATCATCACAATCATAAAACCTACGGCTTGAAGTTTGCTTGAAATAAAAAACTACCTACAGATGTTTTTGAATTTTCTATTTCTGTACTTCACACCTCTTGATAACGGTATTTCCTTCCCATTCCGACAGAGGGCCGCTTCCGGGTCCCATTTCACGAGAAACATACGTTGCGAGTTTATTATTAATGTAGTAAGGGTTCAGCTTTTTTCGCCATTTTAGTTTTCGTTCATGGTTTTAATTTGATGTTTATTTACAAACAAGAAAATGCTACGCAAAGTAGCGTGTATGCAAAGCATAGGCCCGTTTGTATCACACGTTGAACTACGTTTAACGCTAAACGAATTTAATTATTTGTGGTGCAAGTGGATTTTAATAAGTAAAAAAATAAAATGTTTTTTACGACAGAAATATATATTAAAATATGAGGCATTTATTTGAGAAAAAATATTATCTCGTTCAGTGAGAAAACACTTTGGTCATCGTTATCAATACTCATTGTTTAGTACAGTCTTTTTTAAATACTAAAATGTAAAAAAGGTTCTTATCTATTTCTACGTAAGTAGATTTTTCAAGATTTATTTTGATGATTTTTGGCTGAGTGTAGCTTGTAGTAGCGTTTTAGGAGCCTAATTTTTGTTTACAGAATACTCTATATTACTTTTGTTTATTATTTGTAGTACTATAAAAACCATAATAATTGCCGATATATCATTTTCGTTCATTTGGAAATCACAATATAGTCCATATCAAAAACTATCTAAAGCTAAAAAATCTGTCTCGTAATTTGACAGTACATGAAAAGTGATGCAAAGTAAATTTATTTTGTCAAGTACGATAGAATTTGCGCGTAATTTCATTTTTATACATGGTTGAAGTTAGTAACATTTACAGACGGGCCACATCAGGCTTTTTTATTTCATGGAAAATAATGTGCTGCGGTCGGATGCGGCTGTAATGTGACCTGGACCTTCAATACCCCTCCAAACTAAATACAGTCGCCAGCGTATTGTTTAAGTTACCACAAACTGTCAAATTTCTTCTCATTCGATTTTGAACTTAACCTTCAACATTTTATGGTTTGAAATCATTTGGATAAATTTGACAGGCTGTGGTAACTTGACGTGCTGGCGACTGTACATTGGAGAGCCGATATTATACTTGAATCTGTGTAGTTCTTCCTTCAAAATATCAGCTCAGACACCTCCCCGTCCTCCTCATTATGTCATGAGCAAGATTATATCAGAGTTTAAAAGAGACTGAGTTTGATCCTGTGTTTCTTCTCAGGTTAGTCAGAGGAGAAACACCGATGCCATCTATATTCTAAAGCATTTTCGCTTTATGACGTATAAAACCAATTAACAGGATAATCATCATTTATACCCTCCTTAAGCGGCAGTACTTTAGTAAGATTAAGTACTCCTATCGACCTATAGACCTCAGAAGTCAGCCCTACCATCACCTAGCTGACTCATCATCTGCCTAGACCTTTCCCAAACTATGTTTGGGTAAGCTTCTAATCTAAATCAGCTGAATATCAGTATTTTACATGCAGCGACTGCCTATCTGACCCCCACAACCTGATAACTGCTGGTCATCACCAAGCTGACTGACTATCATTATTTTCACAGTGCCATAAGATATTTCTTACATAGATCTTGCCGAAACGTGAGAAGAATATTACAATTCAGGTACCTACCATTAATTTAAATGAATAATTCACAAGATAAGACTGTAATTCTGCCGTGAATACTATATATTCACACATAGACAGTAAACCCACATAATCTTACGCTATACAACATAAAACTTCATCATATGTGGAGACTCCCAAGATGATATTAATATTAAGACGGTAGGGGTGTACGCTGGGGAAACTTGCTCGAAAACATACAGACAATAACCTGACCTATCTCTAGAGGTGTAGGGGTGAATTTGGTGTGGATGTAGAGGGTGGCATGAGGAGATTCGCGGTGGGGTGGGTACTCTTGTGGGGTGAATGTAAAAACCACCCCGCGATCGACTTATATGCTGTACCAAGACGCGAGCGATGTTGCTGTAATGTGGGGTAGTTGCAAAATTTTGGAGTGTCTTGTTGGGTAAGTAGATGAAGTAACTACATAAGTAGCTATGCAAAATTGGTAATACTTATTAGTATATTCTTAGTTGCCACAAGTTTTCTTGTAGATATCCATGTCACTATCGAACAAACGCCGGATTGAAGTCGGGAACTCATGCACAGCAGTCACGCTTGGGACCACCACTAGACCGTCGAAGCAGTCTAGGCAGACTTATACCTTATTTACGAGTATATATCTTACTACTATTATAAATGCGAAAATTTATGATAAGATGGATGGATGTTTGTTACTCAATCACACTAGAACGAATTTGGATGAAATTTGGCACAGAGATGGATTATAGTCTTTTTTTTTTGGGATGGGATATCATCAAATGACTCCTCCCGCTCTGGGCGGAGCGGAAGGGAGTGTCAGACTTTTACTGACTAAAAACCATCCATGTTCCTTCTTTTGCCCTTTATGTTCCAGGGCCGCGGTATTTCTTTCGAACAGTGCCGCACCCTGGCATGGATTATAGTCTGGAATAGCACATAAGCTAGGTAGTACGATTCATTAGGATATTTCGGAACTCCACCCGGGCGAAGCCACATTAACTAGTTAAGTGCAGCAGTAAGTTAGTATCTAATTATACAAATAACATTGTCACCTGTAGGTTTTTTTTTAAGCTAATCATGTCGTTTTAATTATCTGTTAACGTACCTGCAAACTGTATTTATTTATTTATTTATGTACACACAAAATACTTAACAGGACATTGCATTAAAATAGCAGAGCATAAAGGTACTGCTCATTTCATAAAAATTTCTTCCATCAGACCTGCGACGGGAAAGTTGGATTAGAAATAACTGTATTATCAGAATTAGTAAATAATTTATATTTTTAAGTCTAAGATACCTTTGCAGTCGGCTTCCAGAATAACCAGCTGAATACCAGTATTTTATCTGCATGGAGCGACTGACTATCTGACCTCCACAATCCTGTCAGTACTGGGTAATACGATACCCCTTGGTAAGACTGGATTTTTTTAAATCTAACAGTGCTTTCAAATATTAAAATCAAAATGTGCACTACCCGCTCTACCCCTCGCGCTCGACGTAGCGCCCCCACAAATTTTACGTCGCCTCGTGCTCGCGCTTCTCTACATATTTATTATATACTCTATCGTCTTGTCTCTATGTGCTCCACAAACGACGGTAATTACGTATATTAGGTACTCTGCTTTGACGTATATTTATTAGGTGTAAAATGGATGTTGATATGTAGAGTGTGTTTAGATTTCTTTACTTGGTAGTAAAGAAATCTCAACACAGACATATGTATATAGACTTTCGCGCCACTGACTACCTATCACAACTGTCTAGATATGACAGCCGGGACCAATGGCTTTGCGTACTTTCCGATGCACGGAGGAAACTCGGTTTGTATTGAGTGGTCCCCACCCAGCCACGGACCAACCTAGGCAAGCGCGGCTGTTATTATTAAGCTACGAGCTCCCCCTCTTCTTATTTGTAATAGTGAGAGAAAAAATCTAATAAGGTAGCCTCAAAATTTAGCTTGATCTCAAAATCCATCCACTTACACAGTCTAGAATTCTAATACACTCGCAACTCCTCAAAGCATTCACTTAATACGAAACTTATCCGTTCACCATCAATATCTAAACTAACTTACATCCAATATAACATTTTTAACATAAGCAAGAGCCCAAGAATTCATTACAAGTAGAACAAAGCTTGGGTACGGTTCGCAAAGCAAGCAAGTTGCTCGCGCGGGCGATACATAAATTTTATTGCCATAATCTTGGGCCGCCACAAGATTCACTGGGTGGAAATTTTAAGATATACGGATTTGGTAGCGTTAGCAAAATCATTTAAGGGTTAATATTGTTGGATTTGGGGAGTAATTTAAGTTTGATAGGATGAAAGATGTGAGGTACCTATAGAAGTAGAAAGGAACTTAAAAAAAAAAAATTGTCGCTTTAGATACGTTGCCCACAGTCCGATTACTTAATCAGACTGTGGGCAATGTGAATAATGGCGCCAATCACAAAAAATCTTAAAATGGCAAAGATACCGCGTTTACAAACGATGAAAAAGTGAGTTTGACAGTGTGAAGACACATATTATGAAACATGAGTCAGAAAATTGCAGTTCACTTAGCGTTGTGCTCCGGAAACTCAACTACAACGACGCCGTAAAAATAACCGTGTTAGGACACCGATCAGTAAGTTTGTGTGATCTATGGTCTGCAATGGGACATGATGTGCATTTCAGCTGCAATAGCGTAACTGTGCGTTTACAAAAAACAACAAGGGGATTAAGGTTTAAAATACCATTGATTTATTTATTTATGTACCTACACGCAAAATACTTAACAGGACAATATATTAACATAGAAAGGTACTGCTTATTTCATAAGAAATTTCTTGCAGCAGACCTGCGAGAGGAAAGTATCAGAGAGATGAGAGGGGAGAGGGGGAGGAGACGAGGGTAATATCCTGGATTGATCAGATCTCCAGAGACAGGAACATACCTCCATTGAGTGTCGTTTCCAAGAAGTCTACTTTTCTGAATGACAAATTTGAGTGTGAATTATTTATAACCGTTAAACAAACACAGTTCTGCTGACCATACCTGTTTTATTAGGTCAACTTCTAACAACGTCTTTGCGTTTAATCAAAGGAAATTTCCAATTAAATTGATTACGATCTCGGCCGGCCCGCAGTTTCCCCGCAGCTGCCCCGCAACCGCCCCGCAGAAACTCCGCTAAGATAGCTACTTATACTCGCGAGATTAATATAATGTTAACTTTGTGTACATAAGGAAAGTTCTTATGTAACAGATATTTGTAAGACTATGTAAATAGCTGAGGTGCTTTACATTACTTAACGCAAGTTACTTGTTGTCGACGCTACACGTTTTTTTCTTCCATTCTGTCAACGGTGACGCGATCATTTATTATTTTTTTTCCACCTACCCCGCTCCCTTAGCCCAAAAACACGCATCCGAAGTGACTTCAGCGCTGCCACCGATGACGTCGTGGAGGTGGCGAAGTTCTGAGATAGCAAATATTTGGTGTAAAAATACCCTTAATGAAGCCGAAAGGCTCTTGTTCTCCCCGTGTTTGCGATATTTTTTTTGTAGTAGATCATACCGTACGTAAAATTTTATTTATACGTTAAACAGCCAACAATGAACTGTTGTGGAATCCGTTCGAGACCTTGGTGTGACTATTAATTCCTGTTTGCACTTAGACTTGCATAATGAAAATATAATAAATAAAGCCTTTCGGATGTATGGTTTTGTCATGACATCCTCGAAGGACTTTGTGCGGCCCTCTAATTTTTTGCTATTATATAAAAAGTTGATCAAAATCAAAATATTTTTATTTCACATAGGCCTACATGGGCACTTATAAAACGTCGACAAAAAGGTGCACGGTTCGGGTTGGTCGTTTCCTATGGAGAAGAACTGGCAAGAAACTCCATAGTTACTCTTTTAAAATGATTTGATTTTACAATATTATCCTGTTACAGCATTAGTACATATATATGTACATATGTATGTATGTTATAGTATTAGTAGTATGGGGGGACAGCATAGGCCCGACAATAAGTCGTTGCTTACTACACAAAAAACGGAAAACAAGATAAGAGGTTAACAAAAGTTAATACGCATCTAGGAATCTGATAAGATCTCAATAAGAATACGGGATTCCTATTTGGAATCCGTTCTATCTAAAATACAACATTAAATTAGAATTAGTACAGAAAAAGTTTTTACGTTTTAACTGTAAATGTTACCATTCGAGGATTCCGTACACACAGTTACTACAGCAATATAATGTTTTAAGTTTGGAGTTTCGGTGTTTACTTCTGGTGGCCATGATGCTACATGGTTTGTGTAACAATAGATTTGACTGTATTGAAATCACAAATCAGTTACGTTATACAGTGCCTACCTACCTACCTACCCGGCTGTTCCACGTGGATTCATGCAGGACCAAGGCCGGGGCACGAGTGCCTCTTCGTCAACTTGTGGAAACCTATAACACACACTTCATGGACATAGATATCTTCTCTCTTTCTAGTAATAAATTTAAAATGCTGGCTATAAATATTTTTTCACCACAATCTTCTACACTAAAATTATTTAATTAATTCAAACTTTATAAGACAAAATTATCATTCCGTTCTTTATTTGTTCATTTATTAACCCGTGGACAATGGTGTGGATTATATGTTTACCTATTTATTTAATGACTCATAACTTTAAACTTGAACATATAACTGTTTTTTGACCCTAATAAATAAAATAAAATACCTGGGAACCTTCTAGTTACGGAGATGTTATGGATCAAAGCTCAAAATTTTAAGTATTTTTTTTTAATAGGTACAAGTTTTGAATTTTATAACTTTACTTTAAATACCTGCAAGACCCCGTACTATTCAATGAATCCATCAGCACAATGTTTTGAGTGCGTTACATTGATTCCTACCATAAACCGTGATTTTTCACCCCCAAAAAAAAAAGTCGTTTCGAAGCAATACATTTTGCGTAGACTTACCTACTTTGATGTACAGAATGCTTGGTTGACGGCATCGTCAAGGGTCCGTTTACTCAAACTCAAAGCATTTATTTCAATTAGACCATTACCTACGGCATTTTTGAATATCAAAAAAAAAACAAAAAGAAGCGAAGCTGTAGCTGCTGCTTTTTTTGTAGTTGTATTTTTATTTTTTGTTGTAGCTGTAGAGTCTTGTTTTGTGGCTTTTGTGTGCTTGTAGGTCACAAGGCATAATAACTTGAGAGAGTACTGTAGTTGCACATTCCAAAGCGTAGATCTCTATGGAGAAGAATGGGCCACAAACTCAATGGATACTCTTTTCAATCAATATATTCCATCTTGTATAAACACGACAGGGGCACGAAGAAAAAGACTTTTTCTTTCATTTCCTCACATAATTCACTCTCTCCATCTATAAACATTTATATCGATCACTGGTTTAATCATACGCGTTTCATACATCCTCATCACACGGCGTTACATAGAACGATTCTTTCTCAATTTTTCTATAACAAGCACCACTTCCAAACGTCCTCTTTTCGTTTCCTACTTAATTCATTCTTGTCACTTCTCATTCTCATCCCCGTTATCTACATGCAGTATTTTTTCAGGTACTTTTTAACAATAGACATAGTGTTATATCAGGTTTATCTTAGGTAGTCGAATATAGCAGAATAGATGGGCCAGAGACGTCATGCAATTCGTGCCTTTAGACACGAAGAATGAAGAATGTGCAGTCCTACATAAAAATATGCTGAAAATTGTGTGGAAAAGCATTAAGTTTTTCATCAAAAGGCAACTAATTTATGTTATGAAAATCTTACCAGGTAGAGGTAATGTAACTTTAATTGCTTATAAGAGAACTTTTTCTTAAAACTTTCTAAATTAAATTCTGTCTAACTGGAATAAAACGATTAGTTTTATCAGCTTGGAAATGTCTATCATTGAGTCTAATTGGTATGAAATTAATCTTTAATTTCCACCAGCTTGGATTGTGTCCAGCAGTAAGAAATCAAGAAGTTTAAAATGATTAAATATACGATGAAAGATGTGTCTTAACTCACCATTACGCTATTATACGTTTAAATGTACGGAAAAGAACTTACTACATAATAATTTATTTTCTATGACCAACTGGTTGGTTTCGGTAAATGTATATAATGCGTCGAACTTCGCAATTATGTTATTTAGCAATTAACCTCACTGAAACATGGGATCACAGTTTTTCTATTACATTTCTTGTAATAGCCTCTCTTTGATATCTTAAATTTAACAATAAGGTAAGGTCCTACAACGATTAAACTTTGAATTCCTCAAACTCATTCTAATCTCTATAACGTAATAAGTACTAAACCAACATACAAAAAACATGATACCAACAAAACCTCAAAACGACTCCATTACATTCATTTAAAAATTGAAACGAAAAAATACCTCCATTTTTATTTCAAAAGTCTTTATTACCATTCCGGGACTGCATTACCATAAACACGTAAATAAACCTCCAACATTGAATTATAAAAATCATCGGTGTCGTGTAAAGCGTCCCTCGGAGCGTGTAAACGAGCGAAAAATAATAAAAAAACGCGGAAAAAAGTAAAATAAACGCCAATGAATGTTAACGAGCCTGTTAAGGGCGGTGGTACAGTGAGAAATATCGGTTTTAAAGCTGTTTGAAAGGTGATAAAGAACGGTCGCAGAAATGAAAAAGGGCTACGTTCCCGTCACCACATGACGGACGGCTGAATAGTTGACATACGCTCAGATGCCAAAGCAGTTAAAAAAATGAAAAGTTACAAGAATCGAAAGATATCTTATGAGACAAAATCTCTGATTAGGTGACATAAGTGACGAATTCACCACAAAGCTGTTAAAATAGAATATATTTAATGTAATGACTTAGTGAATAAGTCGTTGGTGTGTCAATAAATAAATATAACCTTCACGAAAGTCTTAGTAGAAATACTAGACTTATTGGTGTTTGTCAGTAGTAATTAAGGAACAGTTAAATGGGACTACACTTTAGAAACAGGCAGGTTTTAATAAAATGCAGGCTGAGTGATTCCAAAGATCTTTCTTACATTCTATAAAGGGTGTAACAAGACCCTTAACGAAGCCGAAAGGCACTTGTTCTCCGCGTCATTGCGATTATTTTTTTTGTTCTAGATCATACCTGGGAACCTTCTAGTTACGGAGATATTTGGGGTCAAAGTTCCAACTTTTTAGTTCCAAGTTTTTTTTTAGTACATGTTTTTAATGTATGATTTTTACTTTAAACACCTCCACGACCCCCACACTATTCAATTCATCGATCAGCACAATGTTTTGAGTGCGTTAAATTGAGTTCTACCGTAAAACGTAGTTTTTCAACACCAAAAAGAAGTCTATTTTTGGATAAAGTTACTTAGTTTGATGTACATAATGCTTGGTTGACGGCTTCGTTGAGGATCTTATTACACCTTGTATTTAACCATAATGGCTTAGTATTTTCGAGATGTACCTAGGTAGCAGCAAGTTAAGAGATTCATCCGATTTATGTAAAAGTAATAAACGTTGATGGACGGAGAGGGAGAGGAAGACCAAAGAAACGATTGATGGATTGTGTGAGGAATGATATAAAAGATAAAGAACGGCGAATAGGCGTGACGGTTGACAGAGGAGAATGGAAGAAAAAAACGTGTTGCGCCGACCCCAAATAACATGGGAAAAAGGCAGGAAGATGATGAATTATTATTACAGCACAGCAGTACATTGATAAACAATAGAAGAATACATGCTGCACCGATCTCAAATAAATTGAAATAAGCGCAAAATAATGGAGATGATGATGATAAAATTTTCTTTAGTTATTTATTTCGTACAAAATTGCTCACAAGTGTTTCGCTAGACAAAACATTTTAATTATGTTCTAACTTTATTAAAGCAAAAAATAACCACTTATTTTTCAAGCAACACACGTTGGCAAACTCTTTATTTATGCATAGACACATGAAAACAAAAACACGCGCGCCCTGTGTGCCCCTAACCTAACACACCCTCGGGACAGTCCGGCTACTAGGCGGCCACACGGACGCGGCCGACTAAGTAACTTGTTGTCCCGAAGTCTCGGACACCGGACAACACCGGGACTGGACCGTACGGGACCGGGATAGGAACGGCTGCTTTCAAGGATTAGGGATCGAATGTGAGAAGAGTGACGTGAGTTGTGGATGCAGAAAGAGGTGTAGAGACATAGTTTACGACGGAAAATATTCTTTGTGACGATTGTCTACCCTCACATAACATAACATCACGCCTGTAATCCCCGTTGGGTTAGGCAGAGGTGTACCTAATAGTACACCCACATTTCGCTAGTTATGTTTAAGTCCTATGTAATAGGGGACGAGCCTATTGCCATGAATCGGGCGCAAATCCAAATTCCTCATGGAAAAACCCAATGACACTTTGCCCGACCTGGGTATCGAACCCAGGACGTCATGCTCAGCAGTTGTGTTTGCGACCACTAGAATACTAGACACTATACTACTTTTTTCTAAGAACGAATGCTGTATCCCTATTTTTAGGTTCTGGGTTTTGCAGTTGGCTCTTGTCTTAAATAAAATAAATTATTAATGTTTTCTTTTGTTCAAAAAATTATTTACGATTATGAACTTGGTTACTTCTTGGGCAGACTTTTTGTGTTCCATAAATGTGACAAATGGGGTCTTAGGTAGATTTATTTAATGTATCAGGAACACCATTTAGAACACTTTTATTAATTAGATATACATAGCACTGAGCACTGTATCTTATATATCTTCAATAGTCTTTAAGCGTCATTCACAGGTCTTGGGCAGTTCTTTTACAGAGTCTTCCAGACCCTCTGTGATGTAGCCTCTGGGGCACTGGCTCTTGTAACACAGGTCTATCACCTAGTACCAGTTTCTCGTGATTATTTATTGATTGTAGCTGGACATCTGTTATAAAGAATTCTTAGCTATCCCGCCAATATATTTACTTTTCTCTTAACTCTGGAAAACAATAATAGAAAAAATATTTACCTTTTTCCGAACACAATGTAAGCAATTTTTTCCATCTGCTATATTTTTTCGAGGAGCAACAAATGTCCAATACCCAAAACAACTGTAACACTGTGACACCTAATTAACCAAACACTCCACAAGAAAATGTCCCGCCCCCAACATACTGTAACAACGGAAAAACCGAAATTAACCGGAAAATAACCATATCAGATTCTCCCCTCAACCCTTCTGCTTTCGGGGCATATTTTACTTCTTTTTTCCGACGTGAGACAGGAATATAAATGACTTTTTAAGTGTTGGGCATTTTTTGCCCGGGCAACTGTGGGATGTTAACAGATTTTTTTGCCCGGAAATCCTGTGGGCTATTGAGGTGATTAATTCAGTGTTTAAACGGTAGCGTGTCGGCACTTTTTTAACGTGAAAAAGTGTAATTTGTCAAGCAATTTGTTGGTTAATCTGTAGCTTGACTTTATGAGGTGGAGTTATTTGTTTTTTTTTTTATTATTTTTTATCGTGGCTTTTTGAGCGTGGGAATTTTTCAGGAAACTCTTTTGGTTGTGTCGTTTTTGTGCTTTTGTGAAGGGGATATTGAGTGATGGAGACATGTTTGAACGTTATTTTTCGCTTTGGATTTTTGTATAAGGTGCAAATTGTCATCTGTACAGGCTAAGAAAATGTATTTTTAGCACTAAATCATTGTACAGTTTATTGTGTCTTTAATTTTATTATTGTTGCTTGTAGACAGCGACTTCTTTATGCAGGCTAAAATAAATACATTTTGCTCCCATCCTGATGTGTTCAGAACCAGTGCAGTGGCAGATCTATGAAGTCCGTCACCACCACACCGCCACCGTCTTGCACCTGAATTATGTATGATTGATCGTTATCCAATTATGTATATCCAATCATATTTTTGTATCACAATCCCAAATAGGTAGTAAGAATCTACTTTAATTATGTCCTATTAGAGTTGCTATTTCAAGCCAACGCACACTTATAAGCGCTGCATGGGATCAGCTCCGCTGCGGCACATTTTTACTTTCTGATCCTAAGGGGTTGCCACTACTATGCTGAATAAGTTAGTGTGCGCTGTAGGATGTCGTTTCATGAAAGTGATGTGTGGAGTCTGACAGCTTATGCAAAGTTAATAGGTTCCAGACCTTACAAGTGCTGTGTCTACTGACAAACTAGAGAAAGAGCCAAAATGGTTTTTGATACACGACACCCTTTGCACTATAAGACGAGGTCCTGCACATGCTGACATGCTGCTGATAGCTTCTTAAAGTGTCTGGCATACGGCCTGATGAAATACTAAAGCTGAAGCGAGACTGTGCTACCCTACCATTCGTTCCATTGCTGAATATATCCCACCTGGACATGAGTTAACTAAACAAAACCTAGAAGTCGCTAAACAGATTCTCTTCACAGTTTGGCTGTAGCAAGGAAAGCCTGCTCAGGTGGAGATTCATAGAAGACTCCGCCCTGGAGTGTGAATGTGGTGTTGTTCCACATATGATGATGCACTTATTGGCGTGTCTTGTGTCCCGCTGTCTGCATGTTGCGATACGGTATGTCTTTGACTATAAAGAAAATCAATGCAAAGAGAGTGACTGGGAGCGGTTTCTTTCCAAGAAATCTTAAAGACAACAAATTGTAGAACAAAATTTAATTTATCATGGGTTTGAAGTTTGTGCAACCAAACTTGTCCGATCTTCCCGTTCCCAGCACACTTAAGTGGTAGTACGGTTGTCACTTATATTGCCCATCGTAACGTAACTAAATTGCATACTTATTTCGCCATATAAGAGCGTGAACTTTTTTCAATAACTTCATGAGATAAAACAAAGCACCATTTTCCAGTAGGTACCTTCCTATATTTTTGAAATGCAGCACCTTCTATCCGCCAGCACAGCAGAAAATGTTCTCATCAAAATTCAGTTCAACACAAATAATACTTTAGAATGAATACCACTAGACACCCTTCCGTTGAACGAAGGGCGGCTTAAGAATGGGGTGTCTGGAAGACTGTTAGCGCCATCTAGTAGGGAGTAGCGGTTACTATGAAAAACACTGCACTAACAAAATACTTTTAACAAGAAAATGGTCCCATCGTTATGATATTATAATTTAAAAACAATAAAATTAACGTCGTGGTAAATATTTAGGTGTTTTTACAGTAAAACAATAAGGTAAACCATATAATTAGTCTACTCGCCGCCAGGGGCGCACACAAATTTTTTAGTTCCTCAATTTTGCCGCAGAGGTCACTTCATAGTGCTGGCTACTTATCAATAGATGGCGTTAAACATTCTACTACTCGACACTAGATGGAGCTGATTTACTTTGTCTACTCGGCGCCAGATGTCTCAAAATGTAGTTCAACAATCATGAATATCTTTGCACGAAAGTTCAATTGAAGGCGAGTATGGTATCAGACGTTACTTATTCTGGTGATATGACATTAGGATATACAACTTGTAAACATTCTGTACATCAAACTAAGTAACTCTACGTAATAATTATTGCTGGGAAACGACTTCTTTTTGAGGTGAAAAATCACGTTTTGCAGGATTCAGATGCAGATTCAGGATTCAGGGAGTTTTGGTAGGACTCAATAGTACGGGACTCGTAGAGATATTTAAAGTAAAGTTATAACATTAACTTCGACCCCAATATCTCCGTAACTAGAAGGTTCCCAATGGTCTAGAACAAAAAAAATATCGCAATGACGGGGTGAACAAGTGCCTTTCGGCTTAGTAATGGGTACTTTTACACTCATTAGTTTATGTACCTATCTTACATTATCTTAGATAACTAGCTAATATGGGCTCTTAAAATTTCCAAAAAACAGGACTCAAAGTATTTCAGCTTTCCGAGGGACCTTCTTGTACCAAACGATATAGAGCGATATTTCTCGACTTCATGTAAAGCCAAGTCAGAGGCCCATGGACGATATAAAAACTCTGAAACCAGGTTAGGCACTAACCACACGATTTAAATAAGAAGCTATTTAGCATCGAGATTTTTTAATATAATTATAAAATCACGTGGTTTCGTTTCGTAAAAACGGCTTCACTAGTATTCGCTAGTATTGATACAACATGTAGCATGTAGCTTTAAAAATAATAACACACAGCGGTGTCGTAATCAACTTCAACAGAATGATTAATCGCACACGGTCATTAAAAACCGTTACCTTTTATCTTCCAAGATGTCCACATTGTCCATAACCCTTCAAAGACAACCCTAACCCGCTACCAAAAAAAATTGCAGGTCAATCAGGCCCCAGGGTATTGTTATTTAAATTAATTGCATATTATCACGCTATAACGAAGGGGGACTTACAATAATGTTTGTCTTGTAGAATGTAGGACAATGGACAAGATGGTAGAAAAAATGGTTAATTTGGACCAGTGGGTAGTTTTGAATTGATCAGCTGCTCATCTTGGTTGTCTTCCGGGGTTTTGAGTAACCTGAGAAACGTATGGAACAAAAGACATGGAGATGAAAGTTGTTATTAAATAGCAGACATTGAAAGGATTTGTAATATGTTTTGAGCTTATGATAAAAAATTATCGGTAAGTATTTCATGCATTTGGACATGTAATGAAGAGGAATGAAACACATGTGACGAAAAGAGTGATGGATATGTAAATGATGGATGGAGAAGAAGAGGAAGCCCAAACAAAAGATGGATTGATTGTGTAAGGAAAGATATGAAAAGAATGATGAGAAAGGAGTAAATGATGCCGTGACGTCTGACAGGGGAGAATGGAAGAAGAAAACGTGTTGCGCCGACCCTAAGTAGAATGGGACAAGGGCAGGAAGATGATGCTGATGAATTGATGATTTCATGCACTCCGTAAGCTTAAACTAAGCTTATTCTTTTTGGTATTATGTGCATCATACTAATGAACTTCTTTACATTGATAGAGATTACTAGATTAACAAGCAGTCGATCAAAATCAAAATATTTTGTTTCACGTAAGTCTACATGGACACTTACAAAACGTCGAGAAAAGGTGCACGGTTCGGGTTGGTCGTTTCCTATGGAGAATAACCGGCAAGAAACTCGATGGGTACTCTTTTGAGTCTACAATTTTTTTAGTTTTTTGGTTCTACAATACTATTATGTTAAAGGGTTTGTAGTTAATTATGAGAGCGTAGCAATAAATCGTTGCTTACTTCACAAAAACGTAAAACAAAAAGTTAACTAACGTTAACAAGCGTCTAGGAATCTCCAAGCCATACTATGTTCACTCATTCACAAACAATGAGTGATTTTATTCCTTATAAGACGTCATCATCTGCCTAGCCTTTCCCAACTATGTTGGGGTTGGCTTTCAGTCTAACCAGATGGAGCTGAATACCAGTATTTTACATGGAGCGACTGCCTATCTGACCTCCACAACCCAGACCCCCTTGTTATTCCTTATAAGACGTGAACCATTTGAAACCCTCAAAGATGTAAAAATAAATCACGTATTATTCCTTGCAGAAGATAACGCCAGCCATTGATCAGAAACTTAGCACAGACATAGTTAACATTCACAAATAACAAAACATCCGGGTTTGTCGGAATATTCATACAAGTTCATAAACAAACTGATCAGCACATCCCATCTTCACATTGTGTGCTCAGATTGACGTCTCTAAGACGCTGTGACGTCAAATTGACTATCGTGGAACTGGGTCAAGATGTCCACACTATGTCCAGATAAGTATGGATGTAGATAAGTGGGGTTTATGACGAGATATGGGAAAAATAGTTAGTTGTCTTAATAATATTAGTAGAAAGAGTAATTAGGATTTTCCGTCAGGCTTTTCTTAGTAACAGCCACGGAGTTTGGATAAAATTTTTGCCCAGTTTATGGCAATAAGCTCGCCCCCTATTACCGAGGACTTAAAACAAAACTAGCGAAATCTGGGTGTACTATTAGATATTACACCTCTGCCTAACCCGTCGTGGATTACAAGCGTGATATTATGTGTAGAAAGTAGACATAAACAGTATTATTTTTATCTAATCTAGGGTAGGGTAGGCAAGAGACCTATTCATGATTTTAGTTTTACACAAACTTTTCCAGTGATACACGATCTCCAAAATATAATGTATAGTCCCTTTCAACTTAAGTGTATCGCAATACCTATTTAAACATTTATCATTTAGAAAAAAGTATCACATTTACAAAAAACTAAATTCTTTGTCAGTTCGTAGCAAGCGCCTACGTAATTCGTAGCGCTACGCCCGCGTAGCAATTACCTAATCGCTTTAAACATAACGACGTAATTATTACTAATTAATAGTTTTCTTTTGTTAGCTTTTGTTTCAGGTAAAAATATATTATTGTTATTTAAAGGGTCATTTTAACAGAATACTACAAAATAATATTTTTTCCAAAAATTTCCAAGTTTCTTGCTATAGGTAAAGTATTTCCCGTTTAGAAACACAAATTCAATCATACATGATTCGATGAAGGAGGTTTTATCGACCTTTATAGGTCAAGCATGAGTTCAAGTAAGAATCAACGAAATAGTATAAAATCACGCCTGTAAACCCCGAAGGATTAGGCAGAAGTGTACTCTAATAGTACACCCACATATTACTACCAGTTATGTTATAAGGTAGGTACGGTAAGCCTTTTGCTATCAATTAAGCACAAATTCAAACTCCGGCGCTGCTACTGAGAAATTCCTGATAGAAAAACCCATTAACACTTTGCATGACTTAGGAATCAAACCCAGGATCTCATGCTCAGAAGTCGCGCTTGCGCCCACTAGACCAACGAGGCTGTCAAAGAAATTGACTGACTGAAATCTGAATACTTATTTAATTTTTCAAAAAAAGAGGATCTAGAATTGTTACGTATAACATCTATCACAGTTAATTTACAGCAGTTATTTATTTGGTTTGACTGATTTCCCTGTAGTAGAACATATGTTTTTCTACACAGACTTATTATGCCTTGTGACTGGGACTGTAGCTTCGCTTCTTTTTGTTTTTTTTTGACATTCAAAAGCGCCGTATTGGTCTAATCGAAATAAATGCTTTGAGTTTGAGTTTAATAGCGAGAGGTTAATAAACTGTGAAAAGACAGTAGTAAGTTTTCATCAAACGTTGATGCCTAGATCCGCAACTTCGGTCGAAATCAAAAACTATCCGCCAATAGGAAGAGAGCACTTTTACTTCTCTCAGAAAAAATTTGAAACCATAATCAATTAAAATTATTCACCACAGATTAAATATATTTAAAATCCAAACGGTTTTTAAATTAGCTAAAGCATGAGGTGTGAAATGAAGACATACGCTCTGGCCGGCTGCAACCCTTCCGCTACCGCCGTGAGAACCGGTCCGGTGAGAATGCAAATCAGGCACATTGTACCCCTGGACAATTCTTCGCTTTTTAATTGTTGATTTTTTTATGTGGACCGTTGGACTTGTTGTCTGGTCTGTCGATGAGATGTGTCGATAGTTTTGGGTTAGAAGTTTCTAGAAATGAACCTAGCTAGGAACTAGTTCTTAGCTTTAAAATAAATAAATTCAGTAAGTAGTCCAATTAAAAAAAATTGTCTTTAGTGTGAAATATATGTGGAAACTCTAAAAAACACATCATTTTGTTAAAACGTTACAAAATTGATAGCGAAAATGTTACTGTTAACCGCATTAATTATTTTCTAATTTTTGTTTTTTTTTGGTAAAAGTGGTGTACATTCCCATTTTTATAACCTTTCGTTAACAGTCTTTACCAAAAACTTAAATACACAGTGACAAAACCACTTTAATTTTCTATATGACATCCAAAAAGCTATCGATAAAACTTACTAACCCATCTCCAGCCCAAACCACACCACATCACTACCGAAAACCGGTCAGGTCAGTTCCGCAAAAATCACAATAGCCGACCCATTGGATACTTAAATAGGTCCAAATATTATAATAGGTACATTCCGCTATTATTAGTACCGCGTCCGTTCCCTTTTTTAGCAAAAGGTGATTCTTTTATGTCCAGTTGGCACCCTTTCTGTCCTTTGTCCTTTGTCCCTGGGGCAAGATAACCGGTAAGACAACTTTTTTGACCCCATCGCGTTCATAGGGTTAAGTTCAGTTGTATTTTGACCATGTTCGTGAGGTGTAGTTTAGAAAATATTAGTTAAGAGATAAATAATTTTAAATTAAAGGTAATTTGGTTGTAGTAGAATCGGTGTCAAACATGAAAATGTCGCCGACATTTTCACTATGCGGGAGTCGAACGTGTGTCCGCTACTTAGAAATGAGCATGCGAAATGAAAATGTGAATACAAGTAGACGCAAAACATGAATAGTGTCCATTCAGACTTCAAAAATATCAAAAACCAAAAACATTTTCGATGGTAAGTAAGTTCATTTTTTACTTCATATTCTATATGTAGCTAACCCGTTACGGGAAATACCTATTCTAAGTTATCAATCGATAAATAAACGATCTGCTGGTCAAAGGGCAGCTAGCGTTAATTTAGTAAAAGAAAAGTTTCAATTCCATAATTTTATTACCAAACAAAAAAAACAACAAACCGAAACAAAAGATTAAAAAAAAACTAATCTAACATACATAAATCAAAACAAAATTTCACTTTCTCGCACCATTTTTTAAGTCTTCAATCATAAAACCCGCTTCAACAACTAATTCTTTTCACAGTTTTTTTTCTAACCCTCCCCCGCTTGCTATTGATTATATTTTTAAAAGCAACCCCTCATTGGCGCGGACATTTTTGTTCAATTCTAAAGGTTTTTCTGTCGTGGGCGTCTTGGGGGAGTGGGGTGAGGTTCAATATGGCCGGTGCTTCTTAAAAATAAATTTGAAAAGCGTTCTCTTTGAGATGTTGTTAAAACGACTCGACGAGTCGATTTTTTTGGTTTTGTATTAAAATAGTAGTTATGTATGTTGAAATGGATGTTGTAGATTATTTTCTTTTTGTTGATAGAGACTTAAACTTTGAACATTTTAAAAGACGACGGAGTCAAAAAGTGGCGCAAGAAATTGAGAATTAGTATATCTTTTGGACTACTATCATATTGATGACATAAATACTTTTGAAACCACTAAATCAATCTTTGAATAATCGTCTTCCAAAAACCAAATTGTCATTCAATAAATTCGTTCCTTCTACGCTTCATAAAATAAAACAGTATTTTGAAGAGAATTTTCCAAAAAGTTTTACAATAATGCTTCGGGATAAGTCCATCAAAACTTTTTACTCATTATATAAATATAATTACGACATAAAACGGGAAAGGGGTAAGAAAAACTCCTCGGAACTCTTCGCGGGGCGAAAAGGGGGTGGAATTGATTTTATTTGCCCTTCGACACGATTTTTTAATTAGGAGACGGGAGTTTTAGAGAAAATTTTAATGATGGCTGCCGTCTTTGAGTTACAAATATTAATATAAAAGGATTGCGTTTGAAATTGGCGTTTTAAGGACGGAATTGTTTCTCAATATCTGACACGTGGAAGCGATACTTATCAGACATCGGCACGAGTTGCTTATAGGAAAATAGTTCATGAAGTAAAAGGAGTCTGTAAGGTTCGTAGCAGCTGGAGTATTGTAGTTACTGCTTAACCCTATGAGAAAAAAAAAAGAGTGTGTTTATGTATGTTTTTGGCCAAAGAATCAGCATTGCCATCCCACATGGTTAATACTGCCAGCCTCCTGCGCGTATTCCTGCTGGTTACTGCTTTTTCTATTTTTTTTTTGTTTTGTCTAGCCTTTCAGACTGCTGGACAAAGACCTACCCCGTTCCTTTCCAACTCTCTAGGTGTTTTGCTGTCTCTGGTCAATCAGTCACCAACATGTCCAACTCGGCACGCCAGCGTTTCTTGGGCCTGCCTCGGTGAAGACGACCGTCCGACCCGACGAACTTATTTACATATTTCAATATTATTTTAAGTTAGTAAATAACTATATCTACTAGAACTTTCAAGTCCCAAATTACGAAATAAAGAAAATTTTGCAATATTAAATTCTTTCAAACTTATGATAGGAAACTTATCAATAATTATTCTTTTCATACTTAAGAAGTGAATTTATGTAGGTATGTATGTACATAGTTTACGAGATTCGGTCAAACAATATTTATAAGCCGGTCAGCCAGGTTGGTCGAGAGGTCATGGTACAGCGACCGATCTTTGATATTATCGATAAGTCCGCCATTGTACTCATAGATTTAAGAACAATGTAAAAAAAGTTGTGTAAAAATGTCCGTGTTCAATATAGTATGCTCTATTATATTCTCTACATCTTATTTGCAGATCTTTGACAGTCGTTACAAGTACACAGTGTTCCGAAAGTCTGACAAACAGTCTTACCAGTTTTGGTATCGTAATACCCAGTTCTAACTGGGTTGTGGAGGTCGGATAGACAGTCGCTCCATGTAAAATACTGGTATTCAGTTGCATCCGGTTAGACTAGAAGCCGACCCCAACATAGTTGGGAAAATGCTGATGGTAGATGATAGGCAGATGATGAATAAAGTATTCTCTGTCTATCGACAATTCGTCACATGTTGAATTGTCACCTGTTTTATAAAATTATGCTTCAGTCATTAGAAAAGCATAGGAACAGCATTAGCGGATTCATTGTTTTCTATAAAAAACAGAAAGTTTCAGGAATAATTATACTTACCTTGTAAAGATATTCAAAAGGGTTTAAAAATCTGTGACGTTAAGTAAATAACGTTAAATCGTTTTTGCTCGCTGATATGTCTAAATCGTGCTGTACTACTGTTTCTTTTTAGTTAAGAAAATCAAGTTGACAAAGAATTATATAATTGACTGCAAATCGATGAAGAAATTATGGAATGCCATATAAATTATAAAATTGCCTGACCTAATTCCATACCTTATCCAAATAAAAGCAACAAACCACTCGATCTCGCCGACCCACCATTAAGGATCCTCAAACCAACTTCATAAACCCTCAAAACATATCTTTTTACCCGCAAAACAACGGCAGAACTGGCTCAAGTCTCACAGCGCCAGAGAGATATCTCCAGAATGTTTTTAACAAACAAATGGGTCCCATTAAAGAGAAAATTGGCTTTGAAAAGTTTCGCTCAGGGCGTCGAACGGCTTGACAACTTGAAAAATTTGCAAAACTCCTCGACGTAATTTTCAATGATAGTGTTTTGTTTTTAATTGTCACTGTACAGGCGAGAAACAAGGAATGTGACATGAAGCATGGAATTATTTTTATTTATTTTATGTAACATCGAGTAAAAACAGTAAAATCCCTTGTGCCATCAATATTTCAAAACCCTGTACAGGTACAAACCTGGGAAACTTTAAATCTTAAAGAATCAGAGTAATTGAGAATCTTATACGTTATAAGGGTTCTCTCTTCATTTTGTCAACATTAAAACATTTATAACACAGAATCCAATGTTTTTGTGGCATTTTTCTGTTTTTGGCCAGCACCCTTACTTGATAGAGATTTTAAATACTAAAGATAGATGTCAGAAGACATGTCATAGAAATAATTTGATCCCATGACAGAGTGACACTTTAAAGCAAATTCTTGTCGCGTTGTCCCGTCTATCATAAGTGTGTTTATATGTTTGGTACGCCTAACCTAAATTTAGGTTGAAAAAGAACCACACGAAAACAAATTATGTACCAAAACGCACAATATGTGAACTACTACAGACTAACTTCACCCACTGCTGCGAATAGGCTTCCCTCGTAGCAATCTCCATGTTCCTGTGCCTCATCAAGGTTTTCCCGTCATGTCCAAGTTGGTACTAATATTAAGTAAGGGTGTAAATAGATCCTTAACGAAGAGATATTTTGTTTTTGTTCTGGACCATACCTGGGAACCTTCTAGTTACTGAGAAATTGGAGGTCAAAGTTCCAACTTTATCACAAGTTTTTTTTTAGATACTACCTACTTCTTAAGGTTATAAGTTTACTTTTAATATCTTCATGACCCGTTTCCTATTAAACGCATCCATCAGCGCAAGGTTTTCAGTGCGTTACATTGATTTTTACCGAAAAGCGTGAGTTTTCACCCCAAAAAAAGTCGTTTTAGTCCAGCAATAATTAATTTTTGCGTAGAGTTA
The DNA here is from genome assembly GCA_950022335.1 of Eurois occulta. NCBI lineage: Eukaryota > Metazoa > Arthropoda > Insecta > Lepidoptera > Noctuidae > Eurois > Eurois occulta. Next base: position 4,237,972 of record OX465502.1, read on the forward strand.
CTTAGTTGAATGAATGGTTGACAGCTTCGTGAAGGGTCCGTTTGTAATAAACCTTTTTGTCGACAATACTGTCTAGACAAAATCAAGCTTCTTATCTTTCATACTATTTCCCAAATAACTCCTTCTTTCTTCGTTTATATTACAAGACGTCAAACAAACAGAAAGAAAATCTCTGCTCAAACATTAATAAATCTAAAATCTTCGATAACAAGAACACGGACGGCGAAAAATATTAATTTCATGGGGTGCCCACCCTTCCCTTAGTACCTACTTTGGTACTTTTTTGACGCCCACTATCCCTTTTTTCAAAAGGGGGTGAGTTTTGCAATTTAAATTTTATCTCCGCGTAATGAGTGAAATGGAAATAAGAGGAGATCTAGAAACAACTGTTCGGGAGAGATTTGGTTGGTAGCTTTTTTGCGAAGCAGGGGAACGGTAAAATCGATGATAATAATATACTAACTTAAATATGTTTGGTTTTCAACAACGACTAAATCAAGCTTGATATGAAATCAAAGTTATAGTTCTGATCAACTACTTATTCGAGTTCTTTTAGAAGATATCTTAATTCAGTTAATGAAAACTCCAGTGAAAAATAAGCAGTGATTTAAAATCCTCATAAACGAAAATAAAAGCGATAAAGTCCTATTAAAATAGTTTTTCATAATAAGTCGTCAAATATTCTTGTGTTATTTTTTGTCATGTATGTTTGTCACGAAAGGAGATGGCCAGTTTTGGGCCAAAGTATGTACAGAAACGATATGTATATTAAAAAAGACTAGATTTTTTACTGATTAAAAATAACATGTAACAATAATAACTTTCTACCGGAATGAGCTAAAAATTATAATTTGAAATATGGTTTTAAATTGAATGTAGTTCTAAAACTAGCTCCGTAAACAAGCTGTCAGGTCATTACGAGTTCGTTCTAAAACTAGTAGTTCTAAAGAAGTTACTAAAAACACGATATCTATTTTGTTTTAGCATTGGTCATGAACATTATAATCATTTATAAAAGAAAAAAGGACATTTGATGAAATTATTGTTGTTTTAGTAATAGTTATTTATTTATTTAACAATAACATCTTTCAAAATCGTGTATCGGTTAACTGTTTCAAAACGAAAAAAATTACGATGTTTGTCAAAATGTCAATGTCACGTCACTCCCGTCAAGTCCCGTCACTCGTTTTCGTACTCGTGCGGATGTGCTTATTATTCGATTTCTGCTATTTTTCTGACGACTTTGGATTGATTTTACGGACTTGGACACCGATTGCTTATCGACTGGATAATGGTGAATTGCGTGAGTTGTGGTATTCCTGCTGACCGTAGCAACGCTACTGGAAGTGTGCCTTTACATGATGAAGCAGTTCTTTCCATAATAAGGGCAAGGACTGTCGTCAAACAGTGGCAAGGTACCAAAATACCATCACACCTCCAGCACCATTCCTGTGTGATATATTAATTGAGTATGAAAATGAAGATGAATAAAATATTGAAAAAATAACTTGTGTTTATTTTACCTACCTAATTCCTTTTTTGTGCTATGCAATAATATGCTAATAGTAACACATATGTTTACAAACAATTAAATCAATGTGTTTATTTGATTATGGTATTTACAATACATTTTGGCGTTTTATAGGTACAATTCTTACCATCTGCCGCATAACCTAACCTAGTGACCCAAAAACTTATTTTCTTCCTAATTCCCATTGAATTTAAAAAAAAATCTTTCTGATATGAATATGTTTGTGTTTTATCTATTAAATAATACATAAATGATTACTGTTCATATTTGGCCCAACGATGTATGGATTTCTGGCGATCTCCTTTATGAATTGGTTTATAAAAATCTTCGGTAACAAACACGTAACACATTTAATAAATAACGTTAAAATAGTTACTGCTACTGTAAAATAGTTGAGTTCAATACATTCGCGGAAAATTGTTGCTTGGTGTACCTTATTTTTTTGTTTTGTATAGGTAACTATTTTTGGTGTTTAATTTACTACCTTCTCATGAAAACAAAAATAGACAAGTTCCTACGAGAATGAAACTCATTTTTTGCCGTAATAAAATACGCAATCAAAACATAATTTCATTCGCAAGGGTAAAGATAGATTCATTAAAACTCATTCAAAATATTGAGGGCAACTCAAATACAGATAATTTTCTTTTGCCTTTCACCTTTTCTTAGAAATGATTTTATTTAAAGGTTATTATACTATTAACAAAATTCTGATTTCCTGCTCTACTTAGAATAAATTACAGGTATCATACGAATTTACACTGGCTATAATTTATTTAAAACATACCAATTCATTTTAGAAAGGCTGAAATTCTAGTTGGGAAAAAAATTTAAGCATTGAAATAAAAATTGACGGTAGTTTTATTAAAACAAAAAAAATGTGCCTCTTCAATGATTGATTTATAACTGGAACTACGACAAAAGCCAAATCCGAGAGTCAAAGAGTGAAAATTAAAAAGTTAAACGTTTAAAACCAAAATGGCGGATGGAATAGTTGAAAGTTTGCGAGCGAAAGTGTTCGGCAACTTTTTAATTTGCGAACGGGCAACGGCATTGTTCCCACTGAAAGCGGAAAGCGAGTTGAAAAAGGGGGAAATATTTCCCTAATTCAAATAATGCGGCCTTACGTAATATTTTATGTCCAGCACAAGAACTTTGAATAGGTTGGTTGTTACCTAGATCAATAATATATTATGAGCCAACTTGAAATATTCTAACAGACTTGTACCCGGTACAAGTTGATCGTGGTCAGGTTTTCAATATAAATGTTGGCAATGATTAACAACAGTTGCTGATGTCTATCTCCAAATTATCATATTGATCGTGATGGTAATGGTAGAAGTAGGTGCCATTATCCCAATTGAGATCGCCCAATGCATGAAGATGAACAACTAACATAAATGATGATGTTTTTGACAGCCTAAAGCTAAAAAATTTAAGAATATTATTTGTTTACTATAACCTTACTACTGATACGAACGAGAAACATATGTCAAACTCTTCATCTTAATACCATAATCCCCGCTAACAATGAGACCAAACCTTTGGCATCGAATTTTTCATCGTCGCAAAGTTAGTGACTAGTTCGAGGTGCGAATATTAACAGTCCAACTTTGACTGAACCGGGATGCTGCAAAAACTTGAGAAAAACCTCCTTTCAATAGCTAATGGATGAACCAGAAACTTAGGGTTTATTTTCCAACTTTCGGTTTGGAATTCTTATGTGAGTTTTTAAGTGTTTTTAAACGAAATATTTCATTTTAACACCCTTTAAGCTGTAAAAGAAGAGCTCATCTATTTTATAACAGCCGCTCGGGTCGATCTTTAGGTTAAGCCGCGATTGTCTAGGTTGGTCCGTGGATGGGTGACTACCCACTACATACCGAGTTTGCACCGTGCCTCGGAAACCACGTTAAGCCGTTGGTCCCGGCTGTCATTTGTAGATCTTTGACAGTCGCTACGGATAGTCAGTGGCTTACCAGCGGGTATCGTATTACCCAGTACTAACAGGGTTATGGTGGTCAGTTAGGTACTCGCTCCATGGGAAATACTGGCATTCAGCTGCATCAGTTTCGAATGGAAGCCGACCCCAACATAGATGGGAAGAAGCCTCCTCTTTAGATGATGATGTCTCAGAGACACAAAGCAAAATTACATAATTGCCAAGTGGTTCTTGCAAGTTGATTCCGATTTTGTTCGCATTTTTGCGTCTATTGTGTATACGAGTATGTTTAAATATATTTAGCCCTTTCATCATCATCATCAGCCTATAGCAGACCACTGTTGGACATAGGTCTCCTCAATCGCACGTCATCCAACTCGATTCTCAGCAACTCTCATCTAGTTGCTACCAGCCACCCCGCGAAGATCGTCACTCCACCGAGTCTGAGGGCGTCCCACCCTACGTTTGCCAATTCGCGGTCTCCACTCAAGAACACGTCTACCCCAACGGTCATCGGTTCTACGGCTAATATGACCGGCCCATTGCCACTTCAACTTAGTTATTATGTGAGCAATGTCGACAACTCTGGTTCTCTGTCGGATCACCTCGTTGCGGATGCGATCCCTCAGAGAGACTCTAAACATAGTCCGTTCTATAACTCGCTGAGCGAATCCCTTTGCGTGAAGGCTACTACCTATTGGTACCTATATCAAAACAGACTGTTGACAAAACAAATTAATTTTACACAAATTATTTAATTATTTATTACTATACCGGCCATGAAGTATATAATAGTATTATGACTTTAACTGTCTATATGAGCTACTTCCGATGGTTCGTCCTGTGGTTCCGGAAGTCGCCTATTACGTCACTTCCGTTCAGGAGAGCGCCTGAAACTTTGGAATTGGAGTAATTTTTCACGTTCACCTACCCTCCACTGGGTAAATTTAAACTAAGTTTTAAGTATAATTTGGTTAAATCGTTAAGAAGTTATTATCTGAAAATGTGTAGTGTATCTATACAGTTGTTTTAAAACGGCACAAAATTAATAAAGAAAATGAAAAGAAGTAGAAGTACTTACATTAAAATGATTTGTAAGTTTGATAGTGGAATTTTGAGCCCTAGAAGAGCAATTAAATATTTTCTTTGAACTAGCTGGCAGATATGTAAAACGATATGCTTCGTGAAAGGAAAAGATTAATGACATAATATTCTTTCAGATGTAAGATGAATTCAGCCCATAAATCAAGATTTAACTAAAACTACTTCAAATGAAAAACTTGAAAATACGATGCCTATTAGATCAAAAGAAACAAAACAGCATAAATTACTCCAAACAAACTTAAATTATACAGACATATTTCCATTTTTATACCCCACCCTCTTGTCAAACAAAAATCAACCCTACTCTTAAAAGTATAAAATACAAAATAGTAGAACAAGAGGGAACTTTCTTAAGTTACTTTTGCGACAATTATTCTTGGTAACGGTAAAGCAGAAAAAGTGGGGGATTTCAAAGGATTGGACCAATTTAGATTTATTTTTCTCCCCATTTGGGGGTCCGAGGACTAAGTTTTGTTGCCACCTAGCCAGGGAGGCTGGTGAAGTATGGGTGGAAGAAAGTTCCGCATTTTCTTTGTTATTGAAGTATTTTTTTCTTCGATAATAGACCATTTATTTTACGTAATGATAAAATTGGAAACTCTTTTTTCGCTCATATTTTCTACACTGGTTTCAGCATCTTGTTATAATTCAAAGATATGTAATATTGTTCTTGATGCGGCCAGTTGAGCGCAACCACGTTTATCAGTTATAAGAGCTCTTCGTTCAGTTGTATTTCGTATGTCTAAATGTGAATAGGTACAAGATTCGTGTTTGAACGATTTTTTCTAATTAGAGATTTTGATTGAGCCATCAAAGTTAATTTTATATTTACGTTTGGTTTAGTATTAGGTAATAGGTTATAGTAGTTATAACTTAGTGCGATACTGTGAACAAACGAACAACACAAGTATTGATGGAACTGTAAATAATAAAAAAAACTAACGACATTTTCAACAAACATTTAACGACAATACAATATTGGTTTACAAAAAATACATGGTCTAAATTCAAAGTCATCTCTAATTATACTAAACACAAAGTATCTTTTAAGCTAACATATTTTCAGTACTGTACCGAGATCTTCTTTAAAAAATTAAAGGCTCCGTAATTTCTCTTAGCCATGCAAGTAATAATTCGGGCAACGATAAAAAATAAAATGGGGTGCCTACCCCTTGTAAAAAGTCGTCTCTTAAACTTTGCAATAGCCACCCTTAGGTAACTGATGAACAGCCCCGCGCAACGTTTATGTAGATAATTATATAAAAATGTTCTACAAAAGGGTCGAATTTTGTGTTTTTGTGAAGCGAGAAAGTTCGCTTGAATTTTTCATCTTAAAAGTTTCGTGGCTCAAATATTGTTGGATTTTGGTTGATGTAGAGTTTTGTTATTATGATTCGGAAATTACTAAAAAATACGTATCACGTACTTTTTATTATCAATTGGCTACAAAGCTAAAAAAAAAAAAAAATGAATGTCGTGAGGAAAGTTTTGAGTATGAATGTGAATGGGTATTAGAGAAGAGGAAGACCAAAGACACGATGGATGAACTGTATGAAGAATGATTTGGCAGAAGGGAGATCTGATTAGATCATCATCTTCCTGCCCTTGTCCCATGTTATTTGGGGTCGGCGCAACATGTTTTTTTTTCCATTCTTCTCTGTCAACCGTCACGCTATCATTTACTTCTTTATCTCCGCACGCAAAATACGCGCATTGGACGTGGAGTTGCGGACACCAGCCCGTTATACAATACAATACTTCTTTATCTTTCATATCATTCCTCACACAATCCATCCATCGTTCTTTGGTCTTCCTCTCCCTCTCCATCCATCAACATTTATATTCATCACTCTTTTAGTCACATGCGATTTTGATTAGATAAACAGTAATAAAGAAGTATGGAAGAAGAAGACCTGCTACCCGACCCCAAATAAGTTGGGATAAGGGCAGGTGAATGATGATGGTTACTAAGCTAGAACCAACTCGTATTGTTTAAACACTAATTTAAGCCTTCACGGTTTATCACTACACTACTAGTCGACCTGCGATCATGGCGCTTGCAACAGCGTCGAAATATCAGTAGCTCACAATAATTGATTATCATGGAGGATATCTCGTTCGTGACAGTTTAGTTCGTTATGTTTTTCTAGTAACAATTAATATTATCAAAGCAAGCCAGTAAATTTTATTATGACTATGATGTGTATGACTAATGACATTGATGTAATTTCATGATGGTTCTTATGATTGTTTTATTGATTATGCATGTACTACTAATATTTGCACGACTGATAAGTCGAATATAGTGAGACTAAAATTATTTTATCATGTTATTATGTACCTATATTCTAGCAAATAAATAAGTTTCATTTCATTTCAATAGTTTTATAAGCGTTTAGTTATGGCAGCTTATGTCAATTTATTTTAGACTTTTTCCAACATCGTTATCGTTAATTAAAGTTCAAAAAAAAATTTGGCCCTCCCATAGTAAATCAATCAGCTGGTAGTCAGTTTTGTAAGGGAGGGCCAAATTTTTTTTTCATATTTCGACCTATGTTCTTTGGGGAAAGTTGTTGAGTTTCATGAGTACATTCACCTCCTTCAGGGTTTATACCACCCTTCCGTTACACGCTGTATATGGGTGCTGAGGATAAGTCTGTGTGACCTATTATTACACGCAAGTACACTGAAACCATCTTTCTTTACGGAACCTCCAAAACTTAACCACGGTATTTTTCAAACCATATCTGTTTCAAGTTAGTCATAGTTTTCAATTTATGCTTTTTATTACCTTAATATTGGCAACCACTACCAATACGTTAAATGTATAGAATAAACAATAAACAAAATGCACGAAGAAAGTCAAAGACCGCATTAATAACTTACCATGGCAACATATTTTCTGGGGTTACTTCGGAAACGGATGGAGACAGCGATAGTCTTCTGGAATCACGCCAGGGGGCGCAGACGGTGACGGAGTCTTTTATTTGTATGTGTTTTTATACTTGGAAACTGTGCAGAAGATTTCATGTCTTTTTGAAAAACGAAAATGAAAGGATCGTTTTGTATCTATTTCTATTTGTTTTGGCGCCCAGTTGGGACAACAAAAACAAATCAAATCACCGTGACAAAAACTCTTTCTTTACCAGTTCATGGTTTGTTCAAAATGATGTATCTTAGCTTATTTATGAATAAAGATTCTGAACTTTGTCAGCCATCAGTTTTAAGTTAATAACGCTAAAATACGTGCATTTACACTAGAAATGAACTCTGTTAATCTGTTTACTGTCCAAAAAGCAACTCTTTAGAAAAAAAACACTGAAAATTCAACTCACACAAAATTCTCCACCTACCCTCACTTACCCTTAATTCTAAACATCGTACAGTACCTGTCAAAACGGACATTATTTTTCTCGTACTAACAAGTCTTGTAGCGTTTCTCATTCCGGGCTTAAATTAAAAACAATTATGAAGGGGGGCGACGGCCGGCCCCGGGCGTTGTGAGATGAAAAATTAAAACAATTTAAACATAGCCTGGCTATACTTTTATAAGGCTGGACGGAGAGAGGGTAAGTAGAGAGGTCGGTGAGGTTATAGGTAAGGTTTCGATCTTATAGCGTTGTAACTCTTTCCTGATCAGTTATCTGTAATAATTATGACACTGTGGCTCGTCTCAAACAAGGTAGAAACCAGCAATGAAATACATCTTTAACGTCGTCATATTACAAGTCTTGAAATGGTTATTTAAGTGTGACAAATGCATGTATGTCGCAGGACAAATGAAAATAAAATCGGATACTAGCTCATATATACGAAAATCTTACTTACAAAACATCAAGCCTATAATCACCGAAGGGTTAGGCAGAGGTGTACCTTATAGTACTCCCTCATTTTGTCAGTTATGTTTTAAGTCCCATAGGGGACGAGCCTATTGCCATCCACCATGCACGAATCCAGACTTCGGGCTGCTACTGAGAAATTCCTGATGGAAAAGCCCAATAACACTTTGTTCAAATCTTACTTAGTTTCTTATAACCCCTTTGCAAAAATGTTATGAATACTGTAATATACATACAACCGTATAAGTGCTCATTTGGATACACATGAACTCTTCACACACATAATTATCATCAAAAACCAGTCAACTGCTGGACTTCCTCTCCAATCCCACGTCACGACATTCAACTTATAGTACCAAGACTAGGGTCAACCTTACTGCGGTGTTTTTTCATCAAAATTTGAAACACCTACCTAATAAATGTGGTTCGTGTTAGCCAATGCTCCTAGTTTCCCAGGCTGTTTTAATAATTCCCCCAGGAATAAGATATTACAACGCGCAAAGTAATATCTATTACCTTAAATTGAGTTTGATAGTAGGTAGGTAAGCAGTTATCTACAAATTAAGTCCTTAAAAGGTCAGGTGCGTTGTACTCACAACCGGCGCGGCGCTGTACGTGAATGACCAGATATATAAACGTGGTAAATACAAAAAATTTACTTGCGTGCTTCGGTGAAGAAAAACATCGTGAGGAAATCAGCGTGCCTGAGAGATATTTCTCGACGGCATGTAACACCAAGTCAGAGAAAAAATCCCACACAAGGTTAGGTACTAAGCACAGGATAAAGAAAGAAAGAATGCAAAAAAAGTTTATATGGATTGCAACGTGGTGTTCTCAAGTATCTGCCTACTGCATGCGAAAATGCGTGAATTTTCTCATCGGGCTCCAAAAGTCAACCTAAAGCTTTCAATTTCTAACTAACGGAATGAAGATAGTATAATTCATTACTTAAATTCATTCAAACTTAACTTTTCATACTCAAGAAATAAACAAGCCTTGTTTTCACAACTCAAAACAAATCTTCCTTACCAAGAAAAGTAATAAAAAACAGACCGATTACCTCAAGTCAAAGAAACAAATTAACATAACCACCTACAATAAGATAAGGCGTCCCCCTACCCCCTAGACAACAAAAAAAAAACAAGAAAAAGACGGAAATATCACCCCTCTTGCGTGAGACAGAGAGAGAAAATCGCCCCGCGAAAAATTAAGATTCAAATAGTAAGAAAATTAAAATTCGCGGAGCGGTCAGCTTTGCGTCTCGCTTGTTCTTTCTACTCTTGTATATTGCCATCTCTTTCTCGCAAAAAAAGATGGGGTTGATCTGACTTCCATCAAGAAGGGATGAAATGGCCTTATTGGAATGGTAATGACAGTGTTTTGTAGACTCCCTGTGCTGAATAATTAAAACTTAAAACTATAAGACGTTTTATATTAAAGTCAGGCTTTAGGTTTTAAATTTTAAATATTTGATATAAGAGGTTCAATGTTTGATATAAGAGGATGGATTAGAATTTAAGAACTTATAGGGGCTTCCTGGGGTTACTGTACTAAGTCCCGTGGCATTTCGAAAACGGGTGAATGCTTGACCTGCTACTAATTTTGTTGACTAATCATTAGCCATGCCATGGTATGTAATGGTACTGCATGTACCATTATTCATACAAAGTTATGTTGAAAATTACATAACTTCTTGTTCGCAAGTTCATACTAATAATATTTCAGTTAGAATCGTTATCTACTGCGACTTAACAAGTCAGCCATGGTTAAAATTCAATAGCGGAGACACGTAATCAGACAAGCAGTGTCCGAAATACAAAAATACATTCTATTGAAACTATGTTTTGATCCAGGTTTGTCGAAAACAATCAGCTGTATCATTGACACAGTTTAATCCGTCGATGTGTTTCATATGTACGAGAACTACCGAGCTCAATGACGGTCGACCACTCTTCAACCTTATAACTTAGGGCATAAGGATGAAAAAGTGGCAGAACGTCAGTGAATTCGGTAGACCATCTTTTTGTTTCCAAAGTGGAGCTTTTCAGTATGCTTTCCAACCAAATTTATAATATTACTAAGTCTCATGTAACTAAAGCACATATCGTGTAAAAAGAGTACAATGGTGGATTCACCAGGAACTGTATGGTAACATTAAGTACTTTACGAACTTTACTAATAAGCTATTAATTACCGTTGTTAACCCATGAACTAAATGACATCTTACAAGAACCATCATCATCTGCCTAGCTTTTACCCAACTATGTTGGGGTCGGCTTCCAGTTTAACCGGATGCAGCTGAATACCTGTAAATTACAAGGAGCGACTGCTTATTTGACCTCCATAACCCAGTCAGTACTGGGTAATACGATACCCGTTGGTAAGTCACTGACTACCCGTAGCGACTGTCAAAGATCTACAAATGAAAATGACAGCCGGGACCATCGGCTTAACGTGCTTTTCGAGGCACGGAGGAAACTCGGTATGTAATTGGTGGTCACTCATCCACGGACCAACCTAGGCAAGCACAGCTTAACCTAAAGATCGACCCCAGCGGCTGTTATTATTTAGCCATGAACTCCTCACAGTCGATGTCGGTTAAAAGTCACGAAGTCTACTTGTCGTGAGTTTACCAATAAAACTGTCGAAAATCAAGGTTATGAAAGAAACATAAACTGCAGTGATATCGGTCATTTGGTGTAGAACTAGACACTGACATTCGAATTAGATCTTATTATATTGTAGTGTTTCACAAATAAATACATAATTTGAATGAGAACTATGAAAAATGAGCCACATAACCAAGTAATGACAAAACACGAACCAAGACGAGTATGTAAGGATCGTTGCAGGGAGAGTTTAGTTTCTGCCTATCCTCATCCGAAAAAAGCGTGAGGTTATGTATAATGTATGCATGTGTAACCAACGTAGTACGGTCACGGTCAAGGCCACCTAATTATCATAACACATACAAAGAGTAATGTGTGAACCGTTAGTGAAAAAGAGGATCTACTTTTGCTTCGCCAAACTCGACTTTAAACTAAAGAAAATCCATTTTATATTAAGCTCAATTTTTCTCAAAATAATTAAAACAACGCTTCGTCAAAATGTTACTTGATCAAAGGGGGTACACAGTAAAAATGTCCCCCTTCTACCCCCGAGGGGTTTGGGGGTCCGGGGGGCGTTCGTTTCTTTGTCCCGCGTTATCTATACAATTATTTGAAGAAAGTAAAGTCTCGCAAAAAGATAGCAAGGCTGGACGCTCGCCGAGTTGCGACCGTCGCATCTTTTGAGCGAAACGTGTAATTTTCACAATAAGTCAACCGTAATTTTTCTTATGTGTAACTTAACTAAATCTTTACTCCTATAGATATTATGACTGCTCTTTAAAAAAATATAGCTTAGGTATAATATTAATAATTATTAATTGTGTATTGTGATAGTATTCATGTTGTTCTAAAGAAGATCGTATTGTTTCGAAAAAATCTATAGTAGCAGGTCTGTCTGTAAAACATCTCATGATTTTTCATAATAAAACTGTCCTTATTTTTTAACTGTTACAAATATTCATCTAACAAAAACAATTATTTATTTTCCAGGGCCACTAAAGAGCACCAACTCCATCGCCGGACGCCCTACAAAAACGATCCTCTAAAGGGGAGTCGTGGCAAAAATGACGCTCCGGAATAAAATAAATACTTCACCATCATAACTAGAGCTACCTCCCCTCCCCTGAACTAAGAAAACCAGTATCATGAGGGGATTCTTGAGTTTTTTGCGGAGGTCTTGAAGACTGGTCGAGAAAGAAGCGAAGAATCTATTGTATATAGGTAGGTCTGTAGAGTTGAGAGGTAAAAATTTATTGGTGGATATTTTTTAATGAAAGATAAAGTACACAAGGGTATAAGGTAAATGGTTATTTCCTTAAAAAAAATGCCTGTTAAGTGATCTAGTATCTATTGTATTTAGGTATATATGTATTAATAATAGTATCTATTGATAATTTTACATAGAATCAATTAGGTAGTATTAGTTATTCCTGTCAGGAAATCGTTGTTTTATCAGGGCAGGTAATCTAGAAGAACGTAAGTCTCTAAAAACTAGAATTATAAGCAGTTGAAGGACAGTTTTCGCTATTACAAGACATTTTGTTTTAGAGCCGATACGAATATACACCCGTCCCATCCGTTCAGAAAATTGTCGTGATCCATAGAAGCCGTAGTTTTTTGCTCAAAAATCAAAATCAAAATATTTTTATTTCACATAGGCCTACATGGGCACTTATGAAAGTAACGTCGACAAAAAGGTGCACGGTTCGGGTTGGTCGTTTCCTATGGAGAAGAACCGGCAAGAAACTCCATGTTTACTCTTTTAAAATGATTAGATTTTACAATATTATCATGTTACAGCATTAGTACTCAAGTATGGGGGGGCAGCATAGGCCCGACAATAAGTCGTTGCTTACTACACAAAAAAAACGGAAAACAAGATAAGAGGTTAACAAAAGTTAACACACCTCTAGGAATCTACAAGGCCTCTTCACACATTCACAAACAATCGTTAAAAAGAATCTATACAAAGGCAAGAAAATACTATAAAAGACTAGATTAAACATGTGACAAAAATATTTTCATCAGTGCTGCAACTATTCTGAACAAAAAGTGCTGTTACGAGTGGCCGGTAACAATACACCATTATTTTTAGGTCGTTCTGGAGCCGAATACCATGAACTCGATCATCGAACTCGAAACGATTGGAACTATTTTTTTCAAAAAATAACAATAAAAAAACACGAAAGAATAAATTTAATGTTTTTTTTTGTGAAATAATGAGAATCGATCGATGAATGAATTTTTCAATGGGTAGGTATCGTTCGCATGTGTTGCCGATCGTGGATACGTTTTACACACACATATGCATTTGAGTTCTCATTATTTAAAAAAAAATACATTAAATTTATTCTTTCGTGTTTTTTTTATTGTTATTTATTGAAAAAAATAGTCCCAATCGTTTCGAGTTCGATGATCGAGTTCATGGTATTCGGCTCCAGAACGACCTAAAAATAATGGTGTATAATATTAGCGGGATAACAACCCCTTTTTAACCATCTCAGACTGAGAATATGAATACTTAAATCAATAGTTGTATTATAATAAGTACCTAAACACAACCAACTAGGTGGACAAACGATCTCATTAAAGTGGTCGGAAGAAACTGGATAGCCATGACACAAAACCGCCAAAAGTAGAGAGATTTGGAAGAGACCTACACTTAGCATTGGTTGGCCAAAGCTTGAAGAAAAGAAGAGAAGAGAAGTACATCCAAACATTTGTTTAGAAACGAAACAAAATCGTGCAGTCGTATAGAAAATGACCAAACACAACCGTATGTGTTTTCCCGCAACCAACGACGATTGAAACACACCTGATGCGTAAACCCGTAGTGGCGAAACGTCCTGCAACCATCAGCCGACAAACTATGAGTGGGTATCCGTCTTGCAGGTCTTTTTTTTCGGATGGGAAATCATCAAATGACTCCTCCCGCTCTGGGCGGAGCGGAAGGGAGTGTCAGACTTTTACTGACTAAAAACCATCCATGTTCCTTCTTTTGCCCTTTATGTTCCAGGGCCGCGGTATCTCTTTCGAACAGTCCCGCAGCCCTGGCAGGATCTAGCAGGTCTAGCGTAGCAATTGTTTTTGTTTTAGCGGTCCTCAAGTAGTACTTTAAACTAAATTCAAGCAATTTGATTGGTTGAAACAAATTTTAAGTAATGCTTTTTGATAATGAGTCTTGAGTGATGTTCTGTAATATGGGACTTAGTTACTTAGTTTAGCAAAAGTCATAGGTTATAGCGTATTCGTAGACGTTGTTAAGTAGTAACTATATTACCTAATCTGTGGTCACCTTTATTAATTTAGTCAGGCCATTAAGAGCAGAACAGAAAAACTAAGTAAGAAGCTACATTTTAATACTAGTAGATCCATAGATCATTCCAAATTCTGACACCAATTATCAGTCATTTGGACTTTGTCCGTGAGTGGAGACCGCGAATCGGCAAGCGTAAGGTTAGACGCCCTGAGGCTCGGTGGAGCGGCGATCTTCGCAGCAAATGGATGAGAGTTGCCGAAAATCGAGTTGAGTGGCGTGCGATTGAAGAGGCCATGTCCAGCAGTGGGCTGTTGTAGGCTGATGATGATGATGATCTTGTGCGTTCCGCAGTAACTTATCCATGATAAGTGGCGGTGTCTAACCAAATATTTTGTAAACAATCGTGCCCAATTACATTGGTCTTAAACAAAACTGAAACTATAGGCATACCTCTGCCTAGCCTTAAGGTGAACACACGCGCTAAGAACCGTCAACAAAATGATAAATGTGTACCTACTGAATATTTAAACTAGTTAGGTTCTGTTTCATATTTGAAATTTTCAGCACATTTCTTTCAAAACAAACTAAAATTCTGCTGTTCCAATAAATACAATACTCATTACAATCAGTAATGCTTTAGTAGTTATAAAGGCGTCCGGTCACGACTCGGAGACGACTCGAAGGGACTCGCAATTTCCTATCTGACTGACAATTTCCTTGGCTCTCCCGATTTTAATATAAAACGAGTGAAAAAACATCGCATCGCCCCCGACTTCTGTAGACGGTGATAGGTTAATAAGGATAAGACCTCTTTAAGTAGGTTTTTTTTTTATTTTCCCTTCAGTCATTCTGAAATTAATAACCTTCGGTCTCTCTAATCTCTAGAACCTTTGGCTTGTTTTTGTTGTATTTGTGACCGCCAAAGTTCGTGTATACAAGTATTTTAAATGCGAAAGTTACTCTGTCTGTCTATCTTCATGTTACGTTTTAACGCCTAATAGCTGAATGGATTTCGATGAAATTCGGCACACACGTAAGCCATGACCTGGGTAACGACATTGGTTTTTATTTAATCCGGGTAGTACGTTCCCGTGGGATAATTTTAGACCTCCACGCAGGCAAAGCCGCGGGCATTAGCTAGTATTTCAATATCTTGATATGTGTGGAACTAGATGTTAGACATTTTATGACCGTTTAATTAGGAAAAAAACACCAAAACAAGAAGTTATTTTTTAGATATTTATTCTGTACCCTATCACAATGTTTTCTTATTTAACCCAGAGGTTGACTGGTAGAGAATGCCTTGTGGCATTAAGTCCGCCTATGTACCACTATTATACAAGAAGTTTAAATAAATAAATAAATAACAAAAAAAACTATTTATTATAAAGTAAGTACAAAGAAAGTCTCATCCATACTATTCAGCCGCTCCTTTCAAAATGGCTTTGGCGAGAGAAAGAAAAGTGGTTCGCGATGGCCGCTCCCCCCCCTTCGCCGCCCTCGCACCCCGCTACACCCCCCGGGCCGCCGTGTTATTTTACAAAAGATGCTGTTTTATTCAAGTCGCCATTGTATTTTTGTATAAAATATCGTTGCTTTAGTTTAAAAATGTTTTGTTAAGAAAGTAGAGAAATTAATTTTCGTTTATTGTGGGTTTTATTTACGAGTATGTAGATACCTTACCCTTCACACGACCTGGGAACTGAAGGGACTAAAAGTTGAGGGCGACACTTCCTTTTCCAAAGCAGCGGGATGCACGGTTTTAAGACATATTTAATTGAACTACCTTTTTGGTACGGATCAACAAGGTGGATCGATGCAAGACGATAAGTCACGGTTACCGTGATCTTCTCATTTATAGACCTTTTCTTTCATACCTACTCGTAGGAAAGAATCGTGCTCTCACTTGAACACTTAGCTACAAGTACTTCAGAAAAACCGAAAAAAAACCTGAAAATATAACGAAGCGTTTGTGATATTTTTTTTTTTTTTTTGGTCCAAACCTGGGAGCCTTCTAGTTACGGAGATATTGAACGTCAAAGTTCCAACGTTTTCACCTGTTTTTGTAAATACTTACAAGTTTTATAATTGGCATAACTTTACTTTAAAGTTATGCCAATTCAATGCATCCATTAGCACAGTGTTTAGCGCTACTGTAAACCGTGATTTCTAACCAAAAAAAAACAGTCGTTTCGGGGCAAACATTCTTGCGCAGTTTAGTTTGATAAACAGAATGCTTGGTTGACGACTACGTAAAGGGTGAACGGGTGGGTAGCTACTGATTGACAACCAACCTAACTTTTTTTTTTTTTTTTTTTTTTGGGGGGTGAGAAATCATCAAATGACTCCTCCCGCTCTGGGCGGAGCGGAAGGGAGTGTCAGACTCTTACTGACTAAAAAACACCCATGTTCCTTCATTGGCCCTTTATGTTCCAGGGCCGCGGTATCTCTTTCGAACAGTCCCGCAGCCCTGGCAACCAACCTAACTTCAAGTAGCAATCAATTTAAGAGAGTTTCTTTTTTTGTACGACTTTGAACATGTTTTTGACATTTCCATCGGTTTTTCTGATAGAACGTGTCCTTTTCCAGGCTCTTGTGAACCGGTTCAGTTCTAGGTTCAACTTGCTGAGTGCAACTAAGTTTTAAAGTAATAGCAGGCGTGATTGAGGTATTTCTTTACTGCTAAGTTCCTAAAGTGTGATTGAGACATTTCTTTACTGCTAGATTCCTTTCTCATAGCTGAACTCAGTATAAGATATACTGAGTATCAATAATTCTAAAAGAGAACGTACAATTAACTAGAACTTCATTTACTTTACAAATTCACCTTTTTTACATGATGATTGGTAATTTAGTGCATACCTTGAAATGAGTAGGTAATACTAAGACCTAATTTGCAACAATGAAAACCCCGATCTTGAGGTCTAGACTGGATTGTTTTGCAAAGTAGATGTAGTAGTATGCAACGAAGGTATGCAAGTAGGATGCATTCTTTAGAACAGTAATACATTTTGAACACGACAAGAAGGTGGATACTTCATAACGGCTTTTTTATCAGAAGAAAGAAGAAAAGGAAGGATGGCTTAGTGTCGGAAGGCATCCCACATCACAAGGTGGACCCCGGTGACCTGGGTAAGGTCACGAAAATCAGCCAGATGCAAGAAGCACAGGATTGGGAATGTGGTGACGCTTGGGGGAGGGCTTTTGTCCAGCAGTGACGCTGATATGAAGGAAATTAATAGTTATAGCGAGGAAGAAACTTTGATGCCGTATTTCCTTTTAGATACAGAGGCCTCGTTTAGCTAATATCTAAGACTGTTATTCGTATTTTCTGAAAAGCTACATATACCATGGATACTCGGTGCCACGAATACAAGGCGACACCTAAATGTATGTGTATTTTGTGGACATTCATTTATTATCAATCTTTAAATCGATGATTATTATGTTGACTAAAACCACTGACAGCGTAAAACAACGACGGTGACAAAGTTCAAACAATAGTGAATGTCTTTATTACTAACTTATTATTCTAACCTTAGCATATCTACAAAACACATTATGAAGCAACTGAATAATATATCTGTCCATTAACTTTTTCAGGAAAAGACCTGGATGCATGTGAAGTTGAGTATCGACTGTTGTGACATCGCTAAGAAGAGCTGTATCAAGCCTACGATGACGCGCAACATGAAGGTCGCGAGTAGTTTGGGCAAGGTTTTATGTTTCCGTTGTAAAATCGACAAATGTTCGAAAAAACAATTCAGTACAACAATCATACTAATTGTGCACTAAAACGAGAACGGTGTCCTATTCTTGGTTCTATCAGCGTACAATAAAGAATTTTTTATCTAATTGAACTGGTTTTATTTTTAAGTTAACATGAAAATAGTATCACAGAGCCTAAGTAATGACTTAATGATCAACTTTTTTTTAGAGGAACTAGGAATCAATCTGAGGACTTCACATTCGACAACAGTGCTTTTAACCACCAGGCGCATGTGAAGCCGCCATTGTAATCTCTAGCTTATTCTTGGGATAGTAGGCACTTTGTCCAGTGTCATTCCTACCCCATGCTGGCTTCAAAAGGCAAAAGCAATTGACAGCTCACAGGGCGTCCCATGTTTTGCTATATTAACAAACTGCGATTACCTAACCACTGAGGTCGCTAAGATTCAATTACCCTATTGACCGTTCAGATGCGTAGTTATTATGGAGAAATTAAAAGGTAACAAGAGTTTAAACTTTAGCTGTCTTTTTGCTGGCAGATCGATATGAATGAGAAATATACCCACCTACCTACCTATTCGGACTTCTACGTTATCGTCCTACAACGACAATGCGGTTTATTGTAATAAAACATCATAACTCACCACTAAGGTCCGGACTCCATCAAAGCAGAGACAATCGGAGGTAAGAAGAGAAGTGCTAGATTCAACCAATCATAATGGGTGTAAAAGTACCTACTCCCCGTCATTGCGATATTTTTTTGTTTTAGACAATTCCTGGAAACCTTCTAGTTACGGAGATATTAGAGGTGAAAGTTCCAACTTTTCCACAAGTTTTTTTTTTAATAAAAGTTTTTAATGTTATAACTTTACTTTAAATACCTCCACGACCCCCGTACTATTCAATGCAACCATCAGCCGATTTTTTTGAGTGCGTAACATTGAGTCCTATCGTAAACCGTGATTTTTCATCCCAAAAAAGTCGTTCCCCAGCAATATTTTTTGCATAGAGTTAGTTGCCGGCTTCGTGAAGTGGTTTTCAACGAATGTGATTGGTTGATTCCCGCACGTCCCCTCGCCTTCGCTCGTCTCCACTTTGGTGGATTCAGGACCTAATAGTTACTTTCAGTGACACTAGCTTACACCTAAATGTCTGCCTGAATAAAAGCGAGCGCTTTGTTTTTCCAGGCTCGTCTAGTTAGCGCCGAGATTTGAAATTCCAATAGTTCAAAAATGTTAAGGCATTTAATAAAAGTGTCGGTAGTTTTCACTAACACAGCGATTCGCCATCTGCCTAACCTTTTCCCAACTATGTTGGGGTCAGTTTCCAGTCTCACCGGATGCAACGGAATACCAGTAGTTTACATGGAGCGCCACAACCAATTAGTACTGGGTAATACGATACCCCTTAATAAGACTGCTTATCGGAATTTCAGGCCACTGACTAGCTGTACAGACTGTCAAAGTTCTACAAATGACAGCCGGCACCAACGGCTTAGGCACTTTCCGAGGCACGGAGGAAATGGGTAATTGGTGGTTACCCATCCACGGACCAACCTAGGCAAACGCGGCTTAACCTTGAACACATGGAATTTAATTTAACACACCTAACATTGATTCGCCAAAACTCAAAAAGGACGCTTCATCAAAATAAAAATCCCGATTAAACATTTTCACATGCCTCTTCGAAACCACTTAACGCATCGGTTAACCAAACCACTTCATGGTTAAATAAATCGTAAATCTCGTCTGAACATCATAGCTAACATAGCAACCTCTAAGTTACACTTAAGTAATATTTAAGTGCTACATTTTAGAAGATCCATAGCAAAAGGCTTTTTCCTTTTGCGATTGATTTGTATTCTCAAAGATAAGTAATTAGGAGCCCACTCCGGGCCAGATCCATAAATCCAAGGGGTGGGGAGGGTTCTCCCTTGAAAAAAGGGGGTGTTCTTCTTATATTTAAATATCGAACCCCTTCCGGGTAGGTGCCACGGTTTTTCCAGTAAAAGGGGTAAGTGACAGAAGCAGAGAATTTGAGTGCGGTGGAGTTGTTTTTTTATTTATGTTTTTAGTAATATCATATCACGCATTCTATAATTACAAGACAAACAAAACCTTTTTAATTCATCATGACTAACTAAATACTTTTGCCGCCGATTTTAACATTATTTTCTTTTCCGATTTTCACTATAAGCGTAGTGTAAACAAATAATTTTGATACATACCTTGTTGTTTATACAATTTATTAATAGTTAATTAAGAACCTAATTATTTAATACTTGTCATTGTACATTACCCAATTCGAATGCTTTTTTCGTTCAATTTAATATAATTATAAGCTTTTGTTTATATCAATAATCCTAATCGTAGCACTTCTACGGCCTACGCCGTGGCAGTTAAGTCTACGCCTCTACGTATTTATTTTTTATTTTAAGACTTTTTCAGCCAATCAAATCCTCTTCAAAAGAACTTGAGTAGATACTATAAAAACATCGAAACAGCTAACATAATAAATAACGAACGATAAGAAAATAAAAATAAAACAACACCTCCCCACAGTTTTCTCTGCCCTGTCTCAAGATGGACTTAAGAAGCAAAAAGGAAAGAGTCTAAGGGGTGGCCCCCCACCCGCCGAGCCCATTGGAATACAGAATAATAATCGCCAAAAGAAACGGGGTGGAGTAAAAATATAAATATAACCCTAGCCGTATCTTCCTCAGATATTAAAATTTGTTCAAGAAAACGGCCGAGCCATTTTCAATTTTGCTAAAATAAAATAATTTTGTACCGACAAATGTCCGACCTTTCTCCTTTGTTGCTTGAGACGTTTGTGCGATGTATACAGATCTTTTATGCTGAAGCCTAGATGGTCGGGTTTGTTTTTCTTTGTTTATTGTAAATGTTTTCTTTGGCTTAAAGGAAAATTCCGTTTTTTGAAGGAGGAAAATGTACCTACTCTGAGTTTATTCAGAGGAACGAAATTTGTTTCACAAGAAGGTATTTAGATCAGGAGGCCATTTCTTCGCAATAGGTCACAAGAGGATCAGCAGTAGCATCATCCTGATGGCCTAGACCAGTGGTTATCGCTTTTAAAGCGTATCTTATTTCCACAATACCTTTCAAAAGGTATAGGCTAGTATATACTACCGAAAAAGTATTTTCTATGATCGTCATTGCTTATTAAATGTCACCTTATCTGTCGGCCGGTGGCTGAAACATAGATAGGTAGGTATTGCGCAATTCAGTGAAGTAGTTAGGTACAATACGTTTATTCCAACTGTATCTAAGATATGCCTATTTACCGAACCATGTCCAACAATGAACATTTTCAGACTGATTTTACCAAAGCGAAGTTTACATTTTCCTGAAATTATACGTAATGTAATCTGTGCTACATTTTCAACTTTATATAGGCCTATTCGGTACATGGCAGCCACAAAGTCCTACAAAAACATTCTTCGTGAACAAAAATACCAACTTTTTTCACTTTACCCAAAACTTTTAAGTCTCAAAAGATCACTAAAAGTGTTAAAAGTGTTAAGATATAAGTAGATTGCACGCAAGAATGGTGAAAGTGAGGTAAAAGTGTTGCGTTGGCTCGCAGAGTTCTCACTTTTGAACAACTTAAATCGTGTTAAAGTTTAGTTTTGGAGTTGTAGGGACTGCAAAAAGGATGTGTGATTAATAAAATAATGTATTGAGGAATTTTGGTTGACAATAAACTACATAAAAAGGAAGATAAGGAATATATTGAGATATTTCGAGAATGGTGGTGATGAATTGATGATGATTGTACACGATCTCGCTGTCTTACAATTACCATTGGAATCCACCTTCTGCTATTAGAAAAAATAGTATTGTACGGTATGTGTAACATATAGAATAAACAAATAAATGAAATGTAATCTCGACTTGACCGCACACTCCAGGACTATGAGGCAAACGACAGAGCTGTCAAGCCACTGGTCAGACACAATCTGAGTCATCGATTCGAGAAGAGGAATGACGATTTTAAACCAATTTTCGGAAGTCATACAGGGTTGTAAAACAAAATTAGACTTCCCATACAAATTGACGCAATCAGCTGATCATTTACTATGAAACGTTATTTTTTTTGTTGTAAATTTCCAAAAGTACAAACAAAACCAAACAAAAACACACAGTACAGTAGTAAACAGTTTTGTTTAAAACAAAACTTACTAAATGTGATGTAAAGTAGCTACCCGTAAAAGTTTGGTAGTTTTTTTCAATAACGCTGTATATCTCGATCATTTCTACCCCAGAACTACACAACACTATAATACTACTATAGTTTTGATACGTAAATAAGCGAAATAGGTACTGTCAAGAAATCTACAGCATTTTTCCTCTAAATTCCTCTGCTCCATAATTACATCTTTTAGATAAAGTTTGTGAAAGATTTCTTTAATTAAAACGCTCTGTAATTCTATCGCTGACCCGTTTAAAAGAAAACGCTAATGAAAGGGTAAAATTTATCGTCTTTATAGATAACGTTTTGTAACTTGGTTCAACTATGATGAGATCATAGGAGATAGTGCCTTTTTAGAAGCTTTAGATTTGCTGTTTTCCTGTAATGGAAATTCAATTTACTTAGCTGCTAAAGCAGATTTTTTTATTGAAATTTTTGTTAGAAGATAAATCAGTCAGATAAATATACTACACATAAATAAAGTAGGTATCCTAAACACATGCTTCAATGAAGAATATAACAATATGAAGTACCTAGATTACATTAATATCAACAGATTTTAAATAAAAAGTATTAAAATAGAGATTTTTTTGCCATCTCTACAAAAATACATAAGTTAACCACCTGTTGACGCGTGCCCTTAAAATAACATATTAATTAAAATTAATATTTTAGGGTTAACGTGTTCAACAGATTGACAATCTTCACACGATTAGATAAAAAAGAGAAGAGTGGGGTACTTATTAAAATGAGTAGTAGGGGAACGGCGCAATGGAAATACACACGGCACAAATATAAATAAATAGTAGAACTAGTTGTTTCATAGGTTAGCCTAGCTGTTGCCGGCGACCTTCGTTCGTGAGAAATTATTATAAAAAAATATTACTTCGATTTTTGAATCGAATTTCGTTACCAATTTCAAGGGTTTTTAATCTTTTGGCACAGAACCCTATTTTATTTTTCTAAAATAAAAGTCGCCTATGTTAGACCTTATAACATCAGCTATCTGCCAGTAAAAGTCTCGTCTGCCAGTAAAATCGGTCCGTTTCGGAGATAATGTTTTCAGTGCCCTTGAAGTAGTAGATATAAGAACGTACATACATTATATTAACTATATACGTAACACCACCATACTATGTGTAGTTCAGTATTAAACGGGACGTCAACCAAGCTACTCGATTCATTCGCTTAACCCCTCACCTCACCCTCTATATTTTCATAAGCATTCAGAAAAACTTATTTTGATATTCCAAACAGACACTTAAATTTTATTTATTGTAGTGTACCTACGTAATATGATAATGTCGGTGAGTGGTTGGGAAATTCATAGATGGACTTCGAAAGGATAATAACGGCGAACCAAACGATTAAGAAACGATATGGAGTTCCTTGCCCATTCTTCTCCATAGAGATCTACGCTTTGGAATGTGCAACTACAGTACTTTCGCAAGTTATTATGCCTTGTGACTGTGACTGTAGCTTTTTTTGTTTTTGACTTTCAAAAGTGCCTGTAATGGTCTAATTGAAATAAATGCTTTGACTTTGACTTTGATTGATCATCGATGCAAAATGAAAAAATCATGTAATGAATAAATGTTGCCTGAAAAAGAAGTTAATGTCTTACATAAACTTTTAACACATCTCATCATCTTTTTTTTACTTCTTTTTTTGTATCTACAAGTAAGTAAGCTTTCAATTTTCTAGGATAGTTGAGGCAGAGAGGATCTGGCAGGTAGGTACTAAACGGTAATACCTAGATCCACTTATCCTGTTATGTCAACATTGGAACAAAAGTTTGGTACTGCTGACAAACCCTTCTGCCTACTCCTTGCACCACCGATCACAAAAACGCTACATAAGCAAACCACCATCGATCAACTTACTTCTTCTAAAACCTCTTAAAAACAAGCAATCATCCTAAACGCTACCCTTTAAAAAATGAACCAATGACACGGCCGTAGTGCGAAAGAGATAGCAACAGGGGGGGTAATTTTTGCCAATACTTAAACGAAGATAGATAGGCAACTCCCCAACGGGGGTGTTTTAAGAAAATTTTAAACTTTTCTTTATTCAAAGTAATACCTCCTTGGAAACGGGTGGCGAGGGGTGCGCCCATTTTTCTTCTAGTATTCTCTTTGCCCAGTCTTAAAGAGAAATAACAGTGCTCTCCCACTTAAGCATTTATTAAATCCGCTATTCAAAATGAATTTGTGAAGTGTTTCTGTTTTATTTTAGTAACGGTTCTGTTTCTGCGTTTTTTAATTAAAATTTTAAAGGTTTTACGGTCGGGGGGATAAGTAGGGATATGGAAGAGTTTAGATTTCTTCTTTGTTACCTTTTTTTGTATGTTTATGATAAGTACCGACGACATTTTATAACACACACATACTTAAGTACATACAGGGTGTAAACGGACCCTTAACGAAGCCGTCAACCAATCATTATGTACATCAAACTAAGTAACTTTACGCAAAAATTATTGCTGGGCAACGACTTTTTTTGGGGTGAAAAATCACGTTTTACCGTAGGACTCAATGTAACGCCCTCAAAACATTGTGCTGATGGGTGGATTGAATAGTACGGGGGTCGTCGAGGTGCTTTACATTGAAAATATGTATTTAAAAAAACTTGTGAAAAAGTTGGAACTTAGACCCTAGTATCTCCGAAACTAAAAGGTCGAAGGTGATCGCAATGGCGGGAAGAACAAGTGCCTTTTGGCTTCGTTAAGGGTCTTGTTACACCATTTAGATACAAGTAGAATAAACATACCTACACATATTTCCAAAGCCGATATAGCCACCACCAAGTCATACATACCCGCTTATAAAGTCGTTCTCGTCGTTTAAAGAAGACGACGTCGTTCGTTTGTGTTTCAGATTCCTGAGGCACACGACTGAGGACCTCAACGGAAGACAAAGCAGTGTACAAGATGAAAATCATCACTTCATTACTCCAGCATAATAAGACTACCAACTTGAAACGAAATACTGATCCAATATAAAATCTATCAACTTTAATATAAATATCTACATAGAAACATATAAACATATAAAACAGTTTTTTTTTTATAAACGAATCCTTACTCATCATTATGGAGGTAACACAAAAGATCAGCGACTAACTCGAGGATAGCTATAACTGAAGCCAACGAATCCAAGCAATAATTTGATACCAAAGTTTCTCTAACTTATACCAAGGGCAAAGCACCACTTTAACGAGGTTTTATATAAAATAATAAATATTTATTTAAACAGATATTTTATGAAAAAGACGCAACAATATATTTGGTGTTTAACGAACACTACAACAAATCGTATCTACCCCACAACAAAAATTTTTTGAACAACCAGACCCTATGCGACAGAAATACGGACTTCATTTTATTTTCCGCTGCCATCTAGCGGTGACAAAACGGACTACATTGCCTCGCTCTCAAACATTAGAGTTGCTCGAGACGCAGAGCACCCATTGTTCCAAGCGGGTACGGGCTAACAAAACTAGAGGGCGTTATTTCAATCTGTTTACGCAACATCAATACAGATAGATCAAATTGAAGTGTCTGTTTGTAAATGTGTTCAAAATAACAGGTTTTTACTGAATGCTTACGAAAGAATACGAAGATTTGAAGTCGGTTAAAAAACAAACAATTTTTGCCTTTTTGTTCCGGCTAATCTCCAAAACGGCAGGACCGATTTTGACGGGACTTACTGGCAGTGGCAGCTGACGTTATAAAAAGTAACTTCTTTGTTAACAAAATCCGATTCAATTAGGGAAATCATATTTTTATAATTTCAAAGTCGCGGGCGACAACTAGTATGGACATAGAATCTTGCGACACGTGGCAAAACTCTGAACTGATACCGCCATTTTGTTTTTCCGATAAATTTCACAAAACAACTTCAGAGAATGTTTACTAACAGGGCCAGGGCCCCCGACGTCATTCAAGAGCAAAAACATTAATGTAGTAGGTCCTTATATTTTCTTATTTCAGAGTACAATCTTTCATGCAGAACTGCAGACAGCATAATTATTTTAAGTTTCTACGATGTGTTCAGATTTTAACAACATGATCATTAGAACGACAAAACATAAATTCATCTTGAGATCTAAAAACAGAATAACAAATCATTTAAACAAAAATAAATAAGAACACACCAACCATTCGTATGTATTTTTTATTTAAATCCGATTTATATTACATTTTCAGTTTAAAATTACTTAAAACGGATCGCGTAATCATTCGCGTTTCCATTTAACAATTTATAATACATTAGTTTATATTAGTTTACAATCAACCGCACTTGAAACATATCCGAGGGTATTACAATTATTTTGGCAACCATACTTCACACGAAGACACTGTCTCAGTTCATGCTTAATTTTTAAACTAATTTCGTCCTTATGCGTATAATAATACGGCCGCTTTAAACTTGACTGAAACGTTGATCTTCTCACACACTCATCATTAGAGACCGGATTATTATGCAAATGCTGTTTTTTTTTTAAATGATGCATATTTTAGCTAAAATCGACTGATCGTACATATTTTGGGCATGTTTCCCTTTTTTGCTTATTTCAACTGGAAAAATGCAAAAAATGTGCCAAAGATGATACCCGCAAAGCCTCAGTGGATGTAGAAAGATCGTTTTCAAGTTATAAAAGATATTTTAAATACTCAATCGTACTACTGATAACTTGGAACAGTAAATACACGATTATTAATGTTTTCAAGAACAAAATGATGTTATCTCGCCGTAGACGCAGTTAATTAAAAAAAAAAACAATTTTGAAGTACTTATTTCAATTTTATGTTGCATATTTTGGCACTTCGAGCATTTAGGATACATGTTTCGACGATTTGAAAGGAGATATGGCTAGAAAGGAGGACTCCTGAGAGACGAGAAGGATGAATGAAGAAGACACGCTGCGCCGAATCCAAATAAATTGGCATAAGGGCAGGAGAATGATTATATTGATTTCGACGTTGCATATTATAATCCGGTCCCTACTCATCATGCATTATACATCACCACAAGTTAGATGTGTGGACACCCTGAGGGCGTACACAAAGTGATATTTTACCAGCGACAACGATGGAGAAGTTAATACCTTTTGATTGGAATAAAATTTATTAAAACAAATCTAATAAATGTAAATTGGATTGACATAAAACTTAATAGAGACCTTACGTCAATCCTGTCATGTCGTTGTAGAAATAATATAAAATAAATAATCATAAATTATATAAATATTTTTATTGATATAAAGAAAAAAGTGTCATTTACACTTGAAACCCTGACTACTAGGTGAGACCGGTTACAAGTGTCAGAATTAATGCGCAACAGTTCAAAAGCGACTGTCAGGTTTTTTGGTCCTCTGGGTAGAAAGATCGCGTTTAAAAAAAAGGTAGGAAGCCTATACTCAGCATGAGTGGAACAAGGCTGCCAATGATGGTGATGATGACATTCAGGTAGGCTTTTTTTTACTGGGTGACTGGTTAAGGTGGAAACTCCAGGGTATTTCATTGATGTATTAAAATTAAACCACTATTACATGAAAAAATCACTCAATAGGATTCCATGAACTTAGACTGACTTAGCAATATTTGTGACGGTCGTGAGTCATATTTTTAATCAACATACAAACTGACACTGACCTGCAAGTTGGAAAAATTTGATGAAAATTTGTATTTTGCGAGTTACTCTGGAGCTTACACCTTAAACGTGAGCAATACTATAAGGGAGTAAAGTACTCATAAATATGAGCAACTTTTAATATGGGCTTCACTCTGAAATATAGAAAAAAGCTGTTCCCTATTTTTTTTTTCAATAATGCGACCATAAATGTATGGAGCAACGAGCAACTGGTACTTTTTCGCGATTTCATGGTTGGTCCTATTTCAAAAGTTGTTCATTTCCACGAGTACTACACCCCTAAAGTATTGCTTACATTTAACTAATCACCCAGCATAGGTAACCGAAGTAACTAAACGAACAAAGAAATATATTAATTGCCCTTGTAGGGTTAAATAATCAGTCGTAGTAAAGGTTACAAGGGAGTAGACGGCACGGATAAAATACTCACATAAAATATGAACAGCTGATATAGAGCAATATTCGTTTTTGTTGCCTAACTAGCAATCAATGAGAAAATGAGACCGCATCCTAACCAAAGCGGTCGTGTATTGTTCGCCGACCCTGAAAACGTTTTCGCAAATAAGACTTTTGGAGAAGAAGTCTTCCAGTTTTGAGAACAAATTAGAGACATTGTTGCTAACGATCGGTTTGGTTGGTACGCGGGGTTAATCGTCACTTACAACCAAACTTCATAATGCATATGTTTGCTAAAATCGACTGATCGTACATATTTAACTTCAAACGACAACGCATAGAGGCCAATGAGGAAGATGGCAGCAAATATTAAGAATAAGCACGATTTCACAAGTGTATACGCACGACGACAAATCTAGCTATGCAAAACCAGTATAAGCGGATCTTTCATTGCACGGGAAATCTATACAAAGCAGGCCCGGAGGCACCTAAGAAGCCGATTCCTGCCGGCTTCCTTTAGGGAACAACGCATTACAAAGCCAGGCCATGTTATACTGGAAATTTATATCTTGATATGTCGCCGTGTGTAGAGCCCATTTAAATAAAAAATAGTCATTTGTTTCGAGTACGTTTGGCATAAAGTTTAGTACAGTCGTGTTTAGATCATACTTAAGTAGTTCATTTTTACTTAACACCTAAAATAAGTCGACATAATTATTTACTATATACATATTACTTGTTCAGCGATTTTTACTGTATTTTTTATAGATATTTCGTCATAAAAGTCTAGACATAAAATTGGAAACAATCGTTTCGAACGACATCAACATTTTTGTTAATGATTTTCTCTTATTTATGTTTTTCATTCAAATAATACTGTTAGTCAATCTTTTGAAGACATAATACTATTTGGGATAGGTTTATGAACCTAATAATTTAATTATAATAATACTAGTGGCAAAATTATCACAGTAAATAAAATACTGACTAGAACTACTTTACAGGTAGCGATATAACAAAAATGTTTTTTGGCAGCTTTCACAGTTTCTTAAAATAACAAAATCAGTCAAGAAATAAGATATTTCTCATAAAACATAGTAAAAAAAGGTTTAATGTACATTTTGTAAAATTATAAAATAAATAGGTACTAGAATTATTTTGACTAGAGATTCCTTATACATACTCACATTTTAGACTAGATATTTTACAATTTTATTTACTCACTTTATATTCAGTACGATATTATTAATTAATAAGTTTAAAACAACGGTCTTTTGCCGCTTGCATGAGCAGACTAAAACAGGAATAAATTATGGAAGCATTTCAGTTTTTCTTTTAAAACAAAAATAATATAGTTTTCCAAATTACACTGGAAGACGTGAGATTGAAAGAAATATAGAAATAAATATTTCTTTTCGAATTAAAATTATAGGTAAAGTACCTATAATTTTAATTCGATATTCATAAAAAATAAAACAGAAAAAAACAGATCTCTTTTTCGTCATACAAAGCTGAATAAAAGTTAGGATTTTACAGCTTATATTCCTGATATAATACATTCATACAATTTTATTTTCCAACAGATAACATTTATTTTTGATCACATAAGTTTTAACAATTTAGTACACATTTAATATGTGGCTTTTTAATAATTATAATTCTGTTTTTTTAGAGTAAAACTCTTTTTATTTCCAGGATGGATTGATCATGTTTTACACAAACTTTTAGCATTTATAAACAGTTTTTTTTAAACATCAACTCTTAATTTTTCCTCAATTATTTGGAAGTTTTAACAATCCTTTTAAATAAAAAAAAATCTTTGAGATTGATAAAATAATAAATTAAAATTATATCTCTTAAAATTAATGGAATAAGAGTTATATTATTTTTGGCAATACATCAGTTTTACTGTACAATTTAGTTTTTTAGAGAGATTAAAATTTAAACCATAATTATGTTTAACAAAACTGATTTATGGCTCACAGCGACAATACGTAATACTTATTCGGAATATACATATTAATAATTTCGAATTCGGAATTTCACCATAATATATAATTTATAAGGAAATGACTAAAAATCGTCATGGAAAAATTCATTTAAATAAAAAAATTTGACTAGCACATACTTTAAAAATTGTTGCGATTCTCTAATATAAATAATCGCGTTGGTTGAGGACCATTGTCATAATTTGTGGTCATTGTAATAATATGATGAGACATTATTAGCATTAATGCAAAACATATTTTTGCTAATATAATATCAATGCCTGAAAAAGTGTCCCATCTTGAAAACAATCAACAAGCCCCTGGCTAGGCTACGAGTTCTTATGTTCTTTCCCTTAATTAGAAAAAAACCTATTACAATATTCATAGTACACATGAGTGTCGAAGGGTCGATTTTTGTAAGAAGGAAGTCGGACTACATATCTTTAATGTAATTATATTATTTGTCTATAGAATGTGCCATTTTTCAAAGGGAAGCCCGTAGGAATCGAGTTGTATGGAACCTTCGCCACTGGTACACATACAAAGTGATATAATAACAAAAGGGCAGTTAAACACTCAAATACTGTAGCTGTGTCACTAGCTCACTGCACTGGGAAAGAGTTAAGTGACCGTATAAGTTTAGTTTTAAACCATCAGAAAGTTCTGATGGTTTCCTAAACAGTGTTTAATAGATCTCACACACTTCATTCAATATTTTTGCCAAACAACATCGCCAACATTGTTCACTTTTAATATTTTTATTAGGCTTCATTTCGTTACTAGATGACACTTTTTCAGGCAAAGATTGTACTCGCACATTGTGCAATTATCATCTGTATTGTTAGCCAGTTTTGTATCAATAAGCTCGATAATTTTCATTGTATTGTGACTTGCAACAGTGTCTACTTCTAATTCACTCCGTAATGGAAATCAAAGGAATTTTCGCTTGCACTACGTCGGTTTTTAAGTACTACCCATATTATGTGAAATGTATGAAGGTGGAAGCGTCAGGATAGCCTGCGAAATTAAATTTTCTTACGGTTTTTGCAATTTTCAGGCCAGTGTCAATCCCATTGAATGACATGCATTCAATGGAATTATATGAACTTAGAGGGTTGTATTTTAATGATTATAACTCTTTGACGCCATATTTGTTACGGTCGCGAGTCATATTTTAATCAACATACAACCTGACACTGACCGGCAAATTGCAAAAATCGTAAGAAAAATTGAATTTCGCGGGCTACGCTGGCGCTTCCCTCCCTCTTAACTGACCGAGAGGATCAGTCACACTGGTATGGACAAACTGCAGGCAACGGGACACTGACAAACTCTTCAGTATTTGTATGGGGAGGTGTCCGTGTCCGGGGCGTGTCAGCAATTTATCTGTATCCATTTAATTGGACCTTTAATTAGGCTACTTGTAGACATGACGTCATCTGTAAACTTTTCGGGTGCTAAGATGAATGTCAGACACGGCAGGGTCCTCCTATCTGTGCCTTCACCACATTTCATCAAGTTTTTTTTTTGTTTTGGTCGGTTTTTTTTTATCATACCAGCGATTGTTTTCGTCTTATACATAATTTTGGGATATACTAGGTTGATCATATTGTAATTGTCATCTTTTTAATGTCTGAATTTTACCGTTGGGGTAAATTATCAGCCGTGATTAATTGAGCCTAAATCACGAATATCTAACTATAATACTGATTACACTTACACAAATACCAAAGTTACATGATTGGTCAGATATTAGAACATTCATCTCTATTGCAGTCTTGTTTTATTTACCTGACAAGGGAATGTGACTTTAGAGATTATTTTCTAGACTTATGATATAGAGAAAATCTACAATTTCTTCAATACAAATTTACTATCTATCGCAATAGAAATCTGGGCTTGAGATTTTCTTTACATTTTTTTACCATCCCAATCTGGGCTTCCATAGTCCCCACCCTTATTGTGAAGGCCCAATGAGGGTTGGTACTATGGAGACCCAGAATTCACCATGAAGGATGGTGAATTATGGCCCTCTCACTCTCACAGAGAGGAGGCCAGAGTCCCAGAGTTGGGAAAATTGTAGGCTAGCTGTTATTTTTTTCATTTTCCTACCGACGTAGTGCACAATAAAACGCACAAGCGCTCACCGCACGACAAGCCTTAAAAACACTATATTACAATATCTACAAAGAAGCCAAGCTCATATCATAGAATTACAATAAAAAGTCGCGACAACTATAAACTATGTGTAAAAGCTAAAACTTTCAAACTCGGATGCTACCGCGAAATTTGTAAAATTACTATTAATTTATCGTTTATTTATTTAATTGGCCCATTTATTTAGTAGACTAATACTAACCTACCTTGGCACAAGTCTTGTTGGCACATCACAACACTTCACTAAATGCTGGCCCGGTGGGGAGGCAGTTGAAACGTGAGGGTGTCGTTCACGAAGTACTGGTCCTGCTCTTCATCATCAGGGAGGTAGTAGCCGTAACTACCATCGTTGGACACCTGGTCAGCTCCATGAGTCCTCGGCATTACGCAATTGTAGTCATCCCAGTTACGTTCTATAGATTTTCTCCGTTTAGCGAAGAGTATTGAGCCGTCGAAGGCGTATTCGTCATCAAAATGTAAGACCGCGTCATCATAGAAGTAGTTTTCCATTCTTTTGTTGCTGGTGTTTCTAGCAATATTTTTCATTAACTTCTTTCTTGCGTAGCTTGATTTTTCCGAGTCATAATCGTCGACTAAAGGATCGTTGCTTCGGTTTTCTGACCTCAGATTCATTGAGTAAAGTGAGGAGCTATGAGGGCTGATCTCTAGTCTTGTACTGAGGCTGTGTCTATAAGGATGTAGGTACTGTTCGTTGTTATTACATCTCATTTCATACATCATCATGCCTCTTCGGAGCTGTTCGCGTCTTTTCGTGACCATTTCCCGAAAGTCTTCGGGTTCTAACTGGAAATCGTTTGTCTTAGCGTTCATGTAGAGGTATCCTGAGGCGGAGTTGAGTCGCAGGGACTGCGATCGGTTCTTGGAGGATGACTTCTCTATGTAGCGCGGTATGCTGCCTAGCTCGCGGTAATTCTTTGATTTGATTTGTTTGATATTGGTTGGTCGTACCGGTGATAATGGGTCGCGGTATGGAATTGATCTGAAAAGAGTAGGGATGGTTAAAGGTTAAAAGATCCAAAATAGCAAAAACTTAAGACACTTAAGCTTCGGCTACGGCCATATGGAGGTTGGAAATTATGCCAAAGGAACGTTCTACTGGGATAAAAATGATCCAGGTCATGTCTACAACCTGTGTGCCTAATTTCATAAAAACCCTTTCAGCCACCTTAAGCCGTGACAAGATAACAGACAGGCGGAGCTTAGTTTTATATAGCGGTTTCCAGTCTAACCTGCTGGCTTGTAGATTTATCTTTATCACATCACGTAACATCACGCCTGTAATCCCCGATGGGTTAGGCATTTCACCTGGTATTTTTAAGTCCCATATAATAGGGGGTGAGCCTAATATTGCCATCAACCAAAAATAATGGGATATTATAAATTGCATATCAAATTAATAATCGCCTATCAATACATACTCATCATTTATATTCTTTTTTACATCAGTTAAATTTATTTTTGTACAAAAATACTACATACATAGCATAAATACTGACTGCACAGCAAATTTTTGCTGACAGAAACCCTAACCCTAGACGGTCAACGTCAGGGGCACCCCGAGGTTTGGTTAGTTAGGTTCCTGTAAACCCTGCAGACAGAAATAGGAGGCCCGCGCAGCGGGGATCCGTCGACCTGCTGAAACGCTAACCCTAGACGGTCGACGTCAGGGGCACCCCCAGCATAACATGCATTAAGATTATTAGCTGTGCCTTGATGAAAAAGCTTTTGCTATTTTGAGTTGAATATTTTGCTGTGCAATCAGTAATTTTGATGGGAATTCGGAGTCTTATTGCATAGAAAAAGGATATTTTTTGATTTGCATTTAAATACTACCCAAAAATAATAAAAACCCAATAATACACTTTCCGCGGCTAGGATTCGAACCCAGGACCTCGTGCTCAG
Organism: Eurois occulta; assembly: GCA_950022335.1. NCBI lineage: Eukaryota > Metazoa > Arthropoda > Insecta > Lepidoptera > Noctuidae > Eurois > Eurois occulta. Next base: position 4,272,315 of record OX465502.1, read on the forward strand.
CAGTTGCGCTTGCAACCACTCGACCGGGTAGCACGACGAAGTCTTTATAAGAACTAAAATATGAATGGTACACTTACTTGTTATGTCCAAAGCAGTTGCAGGCACAGCTGCAAACGCTGGGCGCGTAATCGTCATCTATGTACAGTGGTACTAAAGATGTGTCACCTGGAATGAGTACAAACCACCATGGTGAGTTTTACGTTTGGTATAATGCTGCTAAGCAAGCAAGTGATTTTCAAGTATCCTCTTCAAAATCAAAGTGGATAACATAGTTAAATTGCCTGCTGATTCCTGGAAGTTCTAGAAAGTTAAAGATCTACAAAGGGCTGTGTGATCACTTCATATAGGTAGCTTTAAATGAGATGTGCAGCATTATTAGTGGTTGCCTTAAACCGACCCCGGTACGAATGGTGTATTAACTAACTAGGATTCCGCTTCCAAAAGTTCGTAGGACCATAGCCAGCCGCACCGAGAGGTCAAATCTACAATATGACTCACGCCAATGCGCAATTATGTACCAGTGACCCAGCAATGGCCCAGTGGTGGCGGCCCCGAATTCGAACCCTGGCAGGCGCATTACTTTGTGTAATTTATTTCATCACCACTGCTCTCAAAAACGGTGAAGGGTAACATCGTGAGGGCCCACGTGTTGGATTATAGCCCAATCCCTCTCATAGAGAGGAGGCCGTATGTCCCAGCAGTGGGAACATTATAGGCTGATTATGCTATGCCCCAGGGGCTGAAAAGCCGTAAAAGCTTTTTTGGGTGCGTGGGCCCAGCTAGTCCAATCAATAGCAATGCCTCCACAGCGAGATATGATCTCTGGCGGGAGCTATTTAGGCCTCCTGACGGTCTCATCGAGCCGTCTGAAAGCCTTCCACTTGGGCATGCTTTGCCGTGGCCGACTTGGAAATCTCTGAATAGACTCCGAACCCATGTCGGCCGTAGCAAAGACCATCTCTTCAGATGGGAGTTCATGGATGGCTCAGATCACAAATGTGTTTGCGGCGTGTCTCCACAGACAATGGACCATCTGGCGCTGCATGCCCTAACACCTGCGCAACTTAACGATCTTATGACTGCATCAGAGAGCAGAGTTCGCATAGCTGAATTTTGGGCCAAACATATTTAATAAAATTTGCAATCGACACGCTAAGAAGAAGAATTCCCATAGACTGTTTAGTCCGCTACTATCAATCTTTTTAGCGTGCCGATGGTAATCTATGCTAAGTTGGCCCAGAACCTACAACAATAACTAGCAATACACGTAAGTTAAGTTTCCACAAAAATAAAGAGTAAACCGTGGTCGTTTGCATGTAATGCGACAATCAAGTTGAAGATTGTGATTTTTTTCCTTCACATTGACGTTCCAGTCCCACTTGGTTACTTCAGCACCCAACTATATTTTGAAGAAACGCCGTTGTTCTTGTGCTGATAAAGATGCTTGTGAAGATGCATAGCATTGGTGGCTCACTGGTAACAGCCCCGGTTTAAGTGTCGTTAGGTTGTGGGTTAGAAGTAGAACCCATGCAAGAACTTCACTTATAAGTTATTTCTTCCCTACTACTCTCAAAATGGCAAATGAAAATATCATGATGAAACCAGCATGATCAGAACCAAAAAATCAAAGATTATATAACGAGTATGAAATCGCCAACTCGCACTGGGCCCACGCGGTGGACTATAGGCTACTCCCTCCCATAGAAAGTAAAGTAAAAGTAAAAAGTAAAAAGTTTTTATTTTGGAACATATACAAGGCACAATTACAAAGAAAACGATGATAGCTACAAAAGTTTATAACTGTGTCGCAGCTACCAACGCCCAACCAAACAAGAGAACAGTTGTTCCAGACCTTAATAATAAATAGTGTATAACCAAAGTAGAAAAGCAGGGGTGAGGTGCGGGAGAGTGTGTGTGGGTGGGTATGAGGGGGTATGTGTAGGTGAGTGTCTGTGAGTGCTTGTGTGGAGTGTGGGGGTGTATGTGTGTGTGAGTGAGAGTTAGAGTGTGTGCCAGTGTTTAGTGCTAAGTTTCCACAATTTTTTCGGTAGCGTCATATGCCAATGATTTCAACCACTCAGTCAACTTCCTTCTCAAGAGACTGCGGGGTAGATGATAAATATTTAGAGTCTTATTTAAGTTGTTATAGAGCCTGGGGCTGAAATGAGCATGTATCCCAGCAGTGGGATCGTGATAGGCTAACTATGCTTACGCTTGTAAGATACAAAACATACCAGCAGTGATCTGTCTGGGGTCAGCAGGCAGGCGAGTCCCTCGCGACACGCCTCGTAGTACAGCGCCATCTGCGGTGATCACGTCACCTTCGAGACGAACTGCCACTTGCTGTGCCTGAAAGAAAAGAGAAAGGAAATATTTAAAAAAGGAAATATTTAAAATTAATTTATTTAATGAATCTTAGTAAAACCGTGAGGACTCTGGCCAATCGGTCCTGATGCATTCTATAGACATGGTCCGCCCAATCTCACTTCAACCCAGCAGTCTGACGGCACGGTTGGCGTAGTGGCTGAGCGATTGACTGCTGCGTTGCGTGTCGCGGATTCGATCCCCGCACGGAACAAATATTTGTATGGCCGACAGATAGTTGTTATGGGTCTGGCTGTTTGTGTATGTGAGTTTAAATGTTTAAAAATGCACCCACGATACAGGAGAAATTCCTAGTGTGGGGCAAGGGTTTAAAAAAAAAAAAGTCTTGTTCCCCACATCAGCAATTCCTGTTTTGGAGTGTATTGTGGTATTGCGAATTCTGTCGCTGAGCTTAATTCTTAATACGCTACGCTCCATCGCCCTTTGGCAAACCTTGAGTTTGGATTTTTGCGATTCGGTCAGGGACCAAGTTTGAGCACCGTAGGTTAGGACGGGCAGAATGCACATGTCGATGAGTGTTCGCTTCAGGGATAAAGGTAAGTCACCCTTCATCAGAGACTTCATGGACCAGGTCTTCCAGGCGTTCTCGACTCGGCGGTCGATATCTCTATCTTGCCTGTTTTCGAAGGAAACTAGCTGGCCCAAATAAAGGTACTCATCGACGACGTAGTGGATTTCTCGCCCATCCATCTCAACCCTACTTTTTGTGCTATTGGTAAGCGTAGTGTGCGTAGCCCTCAGGCTATCTTTAGATCTTCACAGGATAGCTGGTTGCAGCTTGGTGAGATCAGTTTTGTTTCTTGTATGGTATTGGAACTGCGTTGATTTCAATATCCATATCCTCAGGAGACAGTGACCACTGTTGTGGCTTACCTGATTATCACACATTAAAAAGAAGAATCTATGAACTGATTGTCTGATGAAGAACTGAATTTAGAACCAATGACCATTGATTTAGGCATTTACATTATTTTAGGGGTAATGCTGGGTACACATTGGTGTAACGTAACGTCAAATGTAACACGAATGAGCCGTCTAGATTTAAGCAACGCAGCATGAAATGTGAGTCAACAACAAGGCGAATTTTTTTAGCGTGTGTTTCATTTCTTGTTAAGTTTCACCAATGTTTACCCGGCATTACACCCTCAGGCTAGGAGCGAAGAGTAGGTGAGATAAAGTAAAATTTACTATATCACGTGAGTTGCAAGCTTCATAGACATTCTCGGGTCGCTGTAGTCAGCAGCTTCGTGCGATTAAAAGACTCTCACCTGTTCCACCAGCGCACCAGCGCACCAGCGCAAAGTAGTAGTAATCTTCCAGGTTGGAATACCTTGCTAGTGAAAACGTAACTCTATTTAAAGTCGAATAAGTACCTGTTCAGCCTGAGCCTGGTCCCTCTTCTCGTCCTCAGTGTTCATGGTGACGAACCTCAGCACCAGCAGGTTGAGGCACGCCGCCACTATGGCCAGCCCGAACAGGATGAAGATCAGTGCGAACATTACGTATGAAGGCTTCCGGTTTAGTGCGTTGTCTTTTTGAAGAGCTACCATGTCGCCGAAACCTGGGGACAAAATATTGATGTTAAATTTGCGAAGTAAAACATATTGTATAAACAATGATACTGGGTAGAGCACTTATAACACTGAACCATAGATGATTTTTCTGAAACAAAAACACGCGTCGAATCAGTACCTTGGTTGAACATTTTTATAAAGAATTTTAGTAGCGTGAAGACCGAAGACCGACGGCGCCGACGAGATCGGCCCAGAAAGAGGTGGCGAGACGATCTGGACGCGTATCGCCAGAGCTGGTTCGAGTAGGCACGGGAATAGAGCTCATGGAAGGAATTGGAGGAGGCCCTTACCCAGCAATACAGGGTCTTATATAAAAAAAAGTTACGTAAAACGAAAGATAAATGAAAAATTTATCTTTCAAACAGCACAGACATTGTATGACTTAACTGTTCTAAGGTGTAGTTGGCTTTGGCATTTAGAGTTAATTATAAGTTCAATTTTATAAATGTTTTTTTTTTTATTGTTTGATTATCCTGATTCCCATTACTAGTTCAGCGAGTAGGCAGTAAAGATGGTAGCAGGGTGTGTCAGACCTACCTAAATACCTAGTATTGTCACGCTCTATTTTTAGTACATACCCCAAAATCGGTCATCAGCTGATCAGTCCCTCAATATCAACATACCACCTTTTTAGGGTTCCGTACCCAAAGGGTAAAACGGGACCCTATTACTAAGACTCCGTTGTCTGTCTGTCCGTCTGTCACCAGGCTGTATCTCATGAATCGTGATAGTTAGACAGTTGAAATTTTCACAGATGATGTACCTATTTCGGTTGCCGCTATAACAACAAATGCTAAAAAACAGAATAAAATAAAAAAATATTTAAGGGGACATGATTTTTTTTGCTGTTTTTATAAATAATGGTACGGAACCCTTCGTGAGCGAGTCCGACTCGCACTTGGCCGGTTTTTTAAGTCTCATGGTTCTTCATCTGTCATAGGGGTTCCTATGAAGTGGGTAATCTCATAAAGCTTACCAATAGTAGTCAAGGTGATGAAACAATAATAGACGCTATCGAAGTAGCTCCAGCCCTCGAACTTGGAGAAGGCGGCCGCACCGCCGGCGATGGTCAGCGACGACAGCGTAGTCACCACGCATATGAGGTCCACTTCCGACGCACTCGTCTGTTTGCAGTTCATCGCGCGTTTTATTGACTTTATTATCACGCTGGAACAAAAACAAGGCTTTAGAAACAAAACATTCTGGAGCATGGAGAAAACACAAACCTTCTTACAGTGGAGGAGGTAGTTAGAGAAACCAAATCTCGTAATACTAATGAACGTTATTAAAAAAATTGTAATTTCTACTCTCGGCGAAGCGTTGAATATCCAACAGAGCGCTTTCATTACGGTATCCATTTAGGTGACAGCAATTATTAATGAAAACAAGTATAGAACTTCGAAATATACACGGTGGCAGAGACATCGACGTAAAAACGATTACCTTGTATTTAGCACATCATTCTGAACCCCACATAGACATTAAACATCGGTAATTTAAACAAAAACAGCTGTTTCCTACAAAAGCGCAACATTGATGACAAGATATACATACCAGTAGCGAAGGGTCAATTATTGTAACAGGTACAGGTAGGAATACTGACTGTGCCGTTTTTCAAAGGGAAGCCGGTAGGAATCGAGTTGTATGGAACCTTCGCCACTGATACATACTCGTATAACAACAATGTTTAACAATTTATTGGAAATCGTAGCACTGCAGAGTTTCGTGAAGCTGTAGTATTTCCTGTTTTAACCCTTTAACAGGCATAACGATCTGGGAATCCGATAATAATGCCAAATAGGCATAGGTATTATTGATAGAAAATAAATTTCACTTTTTTAAACCAAAAATTATGTTGTTTTTGAATATTTAATGAGTGATTGATAAGTCTTTAAATAACCTTTATACAACAATGGAATACCTAACATGAACTCATTATTTAATTAAGAGTTGAAAATTATGGTGGGAAAAATATTCCATTTGCTTTAAGGGTTAAAGTAAGTACCAGGAATTTACCGTTATCTGCTGAGCTACCCATATACAGCGAAACAACACATGGGAACCCCCATAACCCTAAATGATGGTCCGATGGCTTGGCGAAGGTCCCAGCAATCCGCTGGATGAGGCAAGCACGGGACCATTTGATGTAAAGTCACGAGCACCAATAAGTATACTCTTTCCTAAATTAAAAGGAATTTTCGCGAGAAATAACGATTGTAACTTGGATAGGATATTTTTCATAAAAAATATGATTTCCAGAATACTATGTTCGGATTAACATGAATTTTTTAATCAGAACAGTAGGACAAAAACACTTTAAAAGTTGTTAAGTGTTTACATATTGGTGCTCGTGGCTGTACTTGCTCTGTAAAGACCTAGAGGTCCAACAGTGGGTCTCTCGATTGAATGATGATGATGACTCACCTACTGAGCCTGTTGACCCTTTCACCGATGCTCTGGAACATGATGAGTCCCAGCGGAATGCCAACTATCGCGTAGAACATAGTAAAAAGCTTGCCGCCGATCGTCGCCGGCGTTGAGTGACCGTAGCCTGAATAACAAAAATAAAATGGTTTTAGTTTAAGAAAATTTTAACTCCTTAACAAAATGTAAGTTACAATTGTCTTATTCAATGAAACTCTTGCAAAAAGCCGGGTAACGGAAACGCGGTTGAGATTCGTAAATTACTAAAAGGTCAGTCATAATTTACTTTTGGATTATATTCAGTGGTCTACTTGAATATTGTATTTTATTAGCAACTTCTTCCGACTACGCGCGGGTGCAAAAGTGGTTTTAATAATGAAATCTTACATCAAAAATGAATTACATAAAATTGCATTCATTTTTTATGTAAGGTTCGTACACAAAAGGCTTCCTTAATTCTTTAAATAATCAACTTCAACAAGAAGTTTTGACGACCAGTCTACCCCAGGTCAGTGTAACACATGGATAACGAAAACTGTCCTTACTGCTTAAGAAATAGAGACACTTTTATGTGCCATCCATTAGTTAACACTGACATATGGTTGACCATGCTCAGTAAAAACACATACAAACAAGTTAGTGTTATATTTAGAGAGAAAAACTTGGAAATAGCCTCACCATCTATTAAGGGACTTAAATATAACTGGGGAAATGTGGGTGTACTATAGATACACCTCTGCTTAACTCTGCAGGGAATACAGATGTGATGTCATGTGAAGAAAAACTTACCAATGGTAGTGAGCACAGTGGTGGCATAGTAGAATGCTCCCGTAAACTTCCACTGCTGACCAGCCTTATGAGGCTCCGACTTTAGTACTACTGTCTCCATAACACGGAAATCCTCCTCGGTTATGTTGTACTTCCTTATGATCATGCCCTCGATAGCTGTGGAGTGAGAGTCCATTAATGTTTGAGTAAAAGCTGATCAGCCTGTCCTCGGGGAAGATGACAAGACTATCAATACATTTTCAGGGAAACATGGTTTGCTATTGCTGTTTAAAGATAAATGAGAAGTATTTTGCAGAGTATACTTAAAAATCTGGGTGGCGTCGACAGTACAGCAATAAATTAAACTGCATAATTATACCTTATGACTTTCCCAGTCTGCATACAAAAATTCTATTGAATATATCCAGTAGTTTAGTCACTGGACATTATTTTTCATTTTCGACATGATGTAGATTAATAGGCTAGACCCGAAAGGATAACGACCACCGATCAGAATAAACACACATGTTGGAAGCTCGCTACTTCAAAGACCTTTGCCAAATTCGTTTCTTAAATTTTATTTCCAGTGAATTAGTGCAAATTGTACTTAAGGTTAGTGAACCAACCCTCTTTGAGGAGTGGCTTGAGAGGCGCCACGGCGCCCTCACCTTCCGCCTGACGCAGGTCCTCACCGGACACGGGTGCTTCGGGAGGTACCTGCACCGAATCGGGCGGGAGGAAACGCCCTGGTGCTACAATTGCGAGGATCGACCGGAGGACACGGTGGAGCACACCGTCGAGGTCTGCTCCGCTTGGGAGGAGCACCGCCGTGTCCTCGTAGCGGCGATTGGCGGCGGCGACCTCTCGCGCCCGGCCCTGGTTCAAGCCATGGTCCGGGGCGAGAGGGAATGGGAAGCCGTCGCCTCCTTCTGCGAAGCAGTCATGCTAGCGAAGGAGGCGGCGGAACGTGAGAGGGAGAGAACCTCCTCACGTCCCAGCCGCCGCGGGAGGAGCACCGGGCGTCGGGGGCCACGCCGTGATGGCTCTCGGCCACCGTAGGCGCGGGCCTGTGGACGGCGAGTAATGGGCTAGCTCGCCGTCCGTCCGTCGTATGACGACGGGCAGGCCGTGTCGACGGCGCGTTCGTGTTCCACGCGCGCCTCAAAGAGTTGTCAGCATACGGGAGGGGCCCGCAAGGGCCGGTGCCTGCCAGGGCTGCGGGACTGTTCGAAAGAGATACCGCGGCCCTGGAACATAAAGGGCCAATGAAGGAACATGGGTGTTTTTTAGTCAGTAAGAGTCTGACACTCCCTTCCGCTCTGCCCAGAGCGGGAGGAGTCATTTGATGATTTCTCACCCTCCAAAAAAAAAAGGTTAGTGAACCAATATGTATAAATTGTGTTCTAATTCCTTAACAGTTGTATGCTATTTAATTTGTTTTTTGTTTTCAATGTTAGGATTTATTTGATAGTTTAAAAATATTCAACTGAACTAGTGTTTTCACCTTGTAATCTTTTTTATTTATTAATTCATTTGGGAAAACAAACAGTAGTAAGACTAATTTTAAGCCAACATGGTTTATGCGCAATAGCATAAACAATGTTGGCTTAAAATTAGTCTTAACAAATATACTACCCACAACATTTTCCACAGATTACTATGATAAATAATAAAAATTAGCAAAAGTTAACTATAACTAACTTAATGAAAAATAATTTAAAAGGGAAAAATAATTTAAATAAATGAGTGAAAAAAATAAATAAAAAATTGCGTGTTGTATCATACAGGTCCCTAACCTATCAACAATGATACATACATTGTATAAAACCTATCTCCATAGGTTTCTCATCTTGTATCAGTTTTCTGTGATTGGTGTTACCAGTATTTATTCAATGACCTTCTCATATGAGTACATCAATTGCCTTAGTTGCCTAGGTTACCAGAAATCAAACATTGCTATTTTAGTAATGCTTGTTAAAACCATGTTTTTAAAAAGAAAAAGAAAGAATTCCGCAACAGTTACACTGAATAAACAGCAAAAAGGTATGGCAGCTTTATCTATGTCCAAGTGCTGCCAAAAAAACCCTCTCAATTATGTAGAAGACAAAAAAATATGTCCTTGGTTTTTAGCAGTGAAAATGCAGGTGAGTTAAAAATGGGAAAGTGATCTAATAATACTAGTTAGGAACAAAGCCGAGTAGGTAATATGAGAACCTGAATCTAAATATTTTTTAGTAGGTAATAAGATTTGATTTTGTACATAAGAGTGTTCATCCAAAAAGTTAGCAATGTCGCATTTAGCTGTCAATATTTACATAATATTATTTTTAATATTTTTTTTTATTTTTTTTCTTTATTCATCTTTCTTACATATAATTTACATTTTTAAATATTTTAAGTAACAAAAAATTATAAAAAAAAAAAAAAAAAATTATTTATATTACCTATTATGATAATTTAAGAGTGTTTATACAGAAAGTAGGCAACGTTGCAAATAGCTGTAAAATATTTTGCTGTTTTGATTAATTTGGCAATATTACTGTATGGAAACAAGAGATATGGCTAACTAATGAGCTAGAATAATAATAATGAATTGCAATTAAAACACTGAATTTTATGTTTTAACCGTTTTAGGTGTAAAAAAGGCATTTGGGAAGTTTCCAAATGCTGCTTTTACATCTTAACTAAATATTCGGTGTTACGATATTAATTATTGCATTTCATAAATTCATAATCAATGTTTTAGTTAACTAGTTAGCCATATTTCTTATTTCCATACAGTAATATTGCCCACTTTCTGTATAAACACTCTTAAATTATCTGGCATACCTACAATCATTTGGGTACCTATAAATTTCACATGAAAGATAATCTGTTTCACCTGACTGTTTTTCTTATGTTTACTTTTTATATAACTTTGTTTTATTATTTATATTAATCATTTTGTTTATCCTAAACAAAACAAATAAATACTTTTCCTTTCTCTATTTCATCTAATAGTAATAATCAAAAGCATAGAATCAAGACTGGTTTTAGTCCTTTATGAAAAGGGTGAAAAATTAAACCTCTCCAAATGAAAGGCCTGAAATGAATCAATGGCATAATGTTCATTAGCATGTTTTATTAGTGTATTGACTCACCGTGGAAACACAATCAGTCAAGTTCAAGGTTTAGGAGTATCAAATTATCTATTAGAACTGTCAGAGGGAATATATGTTAAAGTAGACTCTACTGGCCCAATAAAACTTGTTAATGGGCGCCAAGAAACGCAATAATAGTCCTGTTTACCAACCTTGCAATACTTCAAATCTGTTCCTCTCAGTTGTAGACTCTAATGCGTCAAACACAGCGGCACCAACCAGTAAATATGTAAATGTGCACACAATCAATGATAGAGTGCGAACATTTTGCTTCTTCATCACTACCGAGTGTCACCACGGCCTTAGGGTGTTACACCCAATCCCACCCTTATTGCGATTCAGTCAAATAAACACCATATTGTCTTGTTTTTATTAATATAACATTAAGTAACCATTGTAGGTCGTAATAGGAAAATCTACTGGGATTTGAATTTGAAATCCATTTTTAGGGATTATTTTTGGCAACAGGTAGACAACATACAGCCTGTTAAATTTAGCTACAAAGATGATATGCTTGCTAATATTTTTTATTGTTACAATTTCCCTTATCTGCATCAGTTGTGTATTATAATATGAAATCACAACCTGAATTGTCTTCTTCAATATAATTATTTTATTCAATCAAAGAGGAATTGGAATATGTTTACAAATAAAAACTATGATTAAATTGATCCCTTCAAAGGAAGTTGTATCTATAAAGTGTTTTTGTTTTCTGTATTTCTGAACTTAGTTCTGTTTTTCCAGGAGTTATTAAACTTCCATCCATAGTGTTTAATTGAACAACTGTTGGACCTGAAAAAGTATTAAAGTTAAACGTACTGAATTGATTGCAACATACCATATTGTCATTTTTCTTTAGAAAGCACCTATTGAATTTATGAATTAAAAATCAATACAACACCATTAGCACATGTGTGTAAATAAAGTTATATAAAAACATTAATTAATCCATTGATCTTATAAGTTACTGACATAAAAACAAATCCAGTTACACATTTTAATTACAGCTGTTAACATAACAGGCTGACACAATATTTTATTTATTTTAAATCACATTTAGAAGCTGTGCAGTTTATCAATAAAAAAAATCAGAACATCAATATTCGAATTTCAAAAACTATATAAGTAAAACAAAGAAAACTCACCAGTATTCAAAGTGTAAAAGGTCACAGGTATTTTCGTCTGTTATTAATCACACAATTGGATATCACCAACGGCATCTATAAATATTTAATTATCTGCAAAGCTGTATCCTAAAAATAACATCGTGCTTTAGTCCGCATTCACATCCATAGGTCAACGCACACGGCACTGTAACTGGGTCAAATGTTATGACGATTATTTTCAACATAAATTTCAAAGGCAACCCACATAAATGCCACCCTTAAGCGATTAATAGTCATACTGTGTAATTAAAGGATCGAATATTGGCAAAATTAACCATTTTTGAGCTAAAATCTTCTATGCGGTATTCTTTAGCTGTCACACACCACCTACTTTTCTTCTGTCCTATAATAACCACTCGCACTGCCTCCAACCATTACGATATCCGCGCTACATTATCTCACTCTTATTTCAACTAAATAATAAAGAAACAATACACATAATAGCATTTCATAAAAATAACAAAAAAATTGGCGAATAGTTTTTCTGCTGCACTTCCTTGACCTGGTTTGTGTGGCAAGACTAAAAAATCAGGCTACTGCATTTTCACGTTGCCAGAAGAATTTAGCTTGCGAATATTGTAAAATCATGGAGATCGTCCAAAATTTATTTTTGCCGTCTAACGGTTGATTATCCTTTTCAAAATAAACTGCAATTTAGGCATACGAAAACTATATAAAAATATTTGATATGATAGAATTAGCAACATTGCAAATAGTTCGTATATTCACTCATAGATGGCAAAATTTGACAACAGTTAGGTCCGATTTCTTCTAATACCGCCATCATTTTAAAGATGGCACTGCTTTCAAGATAGAACACCACAAACCATCAAACCATTACTCGTAAAGTGGTCGGCAGATCTTAAGAGGCCGTGCATAAAATTCAGTCGCTAGAGTTTAGGCAAATTCAATGCGATGCTATATTTGTGTGCACCGTTCATGTAGATACACGCACACACGGGCTAAGTTCCAGCGTAGTGATTGCTTAAACAATTTTGAGCCTTTACGATATTATTATTTTTTACTAACATCATTTTAGAGCAGTAAGTACGGTTTAGAAATAATAGTCTGGAATTTGTGTGCATATCACAATCAACATAAAAATGGTACAATTTTGTGTTGCGTGTGTTTAGGTATAAGTGTTCAATTAAAATATGATAGAATTTAAAATGATGATAATTTTTTTTTTTTTAAATTGGTTGAAATAAATCGGATCAGTAGTTCCGAAGATTACCCTCTACATCTAAACTTACAAACATTACTGACCCATATATAAAAGTACTCTGTGTTACTGACGGACGGGAACGAACGATTTTGCGCGATCGATAATGTAGTTCATTTTGCCTTTAATTTACGAAATGAAGTTACCTATTGTTTATTTACAAGAAAAAAATCAGATTCTATTAAAAGGCTAACTTAATAATAATGTGAAATTTTTAATTTTTCTGATAAGTGTTTCTAAGGTACAGAAAAAAATACTTATTTGTCCAGACGTTTTCCAAAAATCACGATTTTTCGTCATTTTTTCTGCTCTATTTCGTACTGAAATCGATAATGTTTCTAAATCATTTAAAAGTAGACCATATAATGATGTTATTAATATTTTTTGAATGTTCAGAATATTTTGTAGTGAAGCCAAACATCACTCGGTTGTTAACTTTTGCGGAAAAGGGGTTTTGAATATGGGTGATTGCCATTAATATATATGTTACGGCTAAAGATGGGTGTCAACATAAACTTAAGATTAGCCGGCTAAACTCCGACGTCAGGGGCACCCCGAGGTTCGGTTAGTTAGGTTCCTGTAAACCTTGCAGACAGAAATAGGAGCCCCGCGCAGCGGGGATCCGTCGACCTGCTGATGGAAACGCTAACCCTAGACGGTCGACGACAGGGGCACCCCGAGGTTCGGTTAGTTCGGAGTTTAGCCGGCTAATCTTAAGTTTATGTTGACACCCATCTTTAGCCGTAACATATACATTATTTTAAAAATTCTTTCTTGCTGTCGAAAAGAATAAGAACTCGACTCTTAATATAACAAAAAGAAGGTTCAAATAATTGTTCTTGCCTTTCCGACAAGTAGTGATCAAAATTGTTCAAAATGAGTTGATTTCGTGCACGGACCCTTAACTTGCTTTACACTTGCAATCTGAAGTCAACACACACGTTTACTAGAAATACTGCAATGGACCTTAGTAATAAAGTACCTGCCTACAGTACTTCCATACATTCTCACTTTGAATTCCCAAACTTCATCCATACTTTTCTAAAACATAATTTGTACATACTATACCTACCTATTAATTTTCTAAACACTCAGCTCACCAAACAAAACGATCGTTTACAGTAAAACCGCCATTTAATTGCAGTAGGGCCAACATGGCGGCGGTTGCGCCGGTGCACGCGGGCGGCGCGTGCAGGGCTACCGGCCCATGAAGCGAAAGCTGGCCCTAGTTTAGCTTTCACATGCTGTGCGAGTTGAGGGACTATGACAGGGATCGTTTTGGTATGATTTGTGGGTGAAAAACGAGATTGATTGGCCAGACCCTTTTAGAAGACGACTCGTCAGCAGTTACATGATCAGTAGATATGTTACCGGCCAAACCCGATTTCAGGACAAACTAGTTTGTCCTAGGCCAATCACAAAAGAACGATCATAGAGCACCCCGTCTGAATGGGTTAGGTTAGGTTAGAACTGTGACCAACTGCGCGGGAGCCGAGCGAGCCTTGCGAGCGGTGCCGCGGCAGCGGCCGGCGAACGCCACTTCCAAGTTGGGCGCATTGTAATTGCTTTCCTTGGGTTAGTACATCCTGACAAGATAAACCAGTAAACCGGTTTAGCCTAGGCAAAACTAGTTTGTCCTGAAATCGGGTTTGGCCGGTAACAGATACACGATTAAGCCTTACTTTTGAACACACATGCACTATGTATGAGCATTTAAGGAACTGCTCATTGCTCATGTACATGCTCTTCGGCCATTCATGAATAGCCTGTAGCAGTTCACAGCTGGACAAACCCCTCTCCAGCTCCCCTCACAAATACCAGTCATACAACTCGATCAGGTTTTATGACTGCTACTCTCAAACAACTGTTATCACAACCCAACGAAGACCGTCGCTCATCCTCTTCCTAGGAGTGTCGGTCATTTATTGTAATACAATTCTGCTATTAGTCATCTAATTACCTTCGCCATTCATCAGTATCTATCAGCCCGGAATTACGCATTACTGGGTATTCACACTTCCCGGTTCTGTGCGTCCCTTATCCAGGTCGTTTCCCCCGACTTTGACGATATCGTCGCCCCAACGAGCTTTAGCACAGCTCTGGTTTTTTGGCCTAACCTTGGCCACCATTCGGATAAAGCTTTGCTGCATCAGCCATCTCCGCGTCTGGCCAGATATCCTGCCCATGTTCACTTGAGGCGCATCGCCCGGTCCCCAACGTCGTAAGTCAAATCATAGAAGTGTTCATAAGTTTAGTCCTGAAATATCCACCTAACACCGCTTAGCGGTCAAACAACTCTATAACCATACTAGATCTCGTTGCGCAGTGTCATAAAATTGAGATGCAAAATGCTTTGTAGTTGCACTCGAGGGGGGTAGGTGGCAGGGCAAGGGGGAGGGGTGTACTAGACCTTTCTCCCAAGTTCTGGGTCACGTCTTTATGTAAGAATTGTTAGCTTGTGCAACGTCTGTGTTCGTAGCTGTGAATGGGCGTCGCGTTGCTTCGAGTCCGGTTTACGGTAATTGTTTGTTTAGTGTTTTGTTTTAGAGATTTAGCTTAGTTTGTTAGGCTGTTGGATTGTCTACTGGTTACATTGTTAGGCTCTTAGTCTTTCAGATCAAGGTACCAAGATATACTATACCTTATACAGCTGCCTGGACTGCTTATACATTTCAGCATCGCTCGCCAGGGTTTAAATGCAATCAACATTAGCAAGTTAAATGCACTAGAGAGATGGAAGACTACATAATGCTATTTCATAATCTAACTTTCATGATACAGATTCCTAACGATTATTTAAATAAGTTTCTCTCATTGAACTTGTTGGTAAAATATCATCGCAAAAAGGCTTTGGCATAAGTAAAGTATGAACTTTAGTTTCTATCGGTGCAACAATGACAACTTACATTTCTTTCTGGGTTACATTTTACATAACACCAGCTATCTCCGATTCACGGCCGCGCCTCAACGTAGACCTCCAAATTCACACAATCGAAACTTTTCTTCTTGCCCCCAATCATGCCATCGAAGACTCCAGACGAAGCCCTTTCACTGAACGAGAAAAGCGTGACAAGACGCCCTTAAAAACTAAAACTGACGCAAGCCCGTGTCCAATTGCGTTGTTCTAATTGACTGATAATGACGCCATTTTAATTGCTAATGCGAAAGATTCAGTGTCAACTTATTGTGGTGTTTTTAGCTTGTGATCTAGTTTTGTCTTGATTGGTTTAGCCTTTGGTGTTTGTTGCTAGGCTGGTGGATTAGACGAGGTACAATGTCGAATAGGTTTTTTTTTTCCTCACAGTTTGCTCAGGCACTATAGGAGTATTTCACCTTTCCACAATATTACACTCTTCTTTGACTACTTTATTTTTCGACAGCAATTTGCTCCGAGTAGTTTGGCGTTGAAGATATAACTTTTTGAACACCTGCTACGTGGGTTACTTGTTTCTAAGCTTGGAGGACGCGTATGCCCCGACATCTTTCGACTCAAAAATTATGACAATGACCATCAGGTAGATAGGCCTTGGTCGTCAACGGCCTGTACAATTAAATTGAATTTTTCTGCTGTAAAACTTCTGGAAGACTTGTCGTTTAAGACAGAATTTGTAAGTCCAGAATTTACAGGTTTTATATTCTAAATGGGTACTGTGTGTAACTGTAGGAGTTCTGAACGCTTTTTGTACAGGTCTAGGCTAGGTATCTGGTCGACACTTCTGAAAATACAACGTGATATGAATATTTCTATAACCATTAAAAGTACTACCACTAAGTTGCATAATGTAGAGATAAGAATAGATGGTCACTGCCAATAGACAATCAACACCCACTAAAGAACATTGACCTCTTTCAACCACAACAACCAATTAGATAGCTATTCTTGTGTGTTTAGTTTATATTTATAATGTTATTATGTCAGGCTGTCAGGCCTGTTAAAGAGCGATAATTGATATAACTATTAGATATTCTACTTATGCATACATAACATAACATCACGCCTGTAATCCCGGAAGAGTAAGGCAGAGATGTACCTAATAGTGCACCCACATTTCACCAGTTATGTTGTACAAGTCTCATGTAATAGGGGGCGAGCCTATTGCCATTAACCGGGTACTAATCCTGACTCCATAGTTGCTGCTGAGACATTCCTAATGGAAAACCCTAAAAGCACACACAAGCCCGACCTGGGAATCGAGCCCAGGACCTCATGCTTAGCAGTTGCGCTTGCAACCAATGAAACGCTTACCCTAATCGGATGGGTCTTTTGTTAAAGATCTTTATGTAAAGAAGATGAACGCCAAGGAAGGATAAAAAAAATACCATAGACGGATCAAATAGGAGACGAAAGTTTTTGTGGTAGTTCTTCATTTTTGCCGATCACCCACCAGCGTTAATGTCCACCATGTTTAGTTAACATGGCAGCTTGCTCTGAATCCTGTCATAAATAAGCAGAAGTTAAATTGACTGATCTTCGTTGGTGATATCCGATGACCATGAATTCATGCATGGGAGAAGACATTATAAGTTATAATTTTTGCTAGTGAGTTTAACGACCGTTTGAGTTTCAAATTGGTCTATGTTCTTTTTTGATTCCCTATCTTAGAGAAAAGAGGCCGCAATGACTGCTGATACTTATAGGATTAATGCTTTTCTACTCTATAATAGAAGATGTCTTTATCCTGCAACAACAGGTGTTATTATACTGTTCAAATCTTTCTCCATATTAAAGGCAGACATGTACATTCTGAACATCAAAAAGTAGCACATTCACTCAAATGTCAGAGCACCGTTATATACGGTAATATTGAGTAACAGCTTAACAAGCATATTTAAGAATTAACATTTTATATCATTTAAGACGTTTGTTAAATGCGCAGGAGTATTAGAGAAATATAATATTGCTGGTTGTAGGAAGTAATAAATTGAACATACCTACTATTTACGATAGATGTTTAAATACCATTGGGGCTTAGCTAGACATATTGACATTGTACCACCATTATTGATGGAAGAGCTCGTGGCCCGAAAGTCTGACAAGCAGTCTTACCTAAGAGTATCCTATTACCCAGTACTAACAGGATTGTGGAGGTCAGATAGGCAGTCGCTCCATGTAAAATACTGGGGCGCGTTAGACTGAAAACCGACCCCAACATTGTTGGGAAAAGGCGAGGCAAATGATGATTATTGATGATGGAAAAATCTAACAAGTATTGGATTCAGCTAACGTCAATTCTGTAATCTGTTGAATGTTTTTGAAGAAATATGAAACCATTTTTGAAAGGGAGCTAGCTACTTGGCACTCTGGAATCCACGCACTGACCCAAGATTTCATTTAGTTTCATTATCTTTTTCTGAAATACTGTGTTGCTGTAAGTCGGTGAAGAACATTGGATGATTTTTTTTGTTTATCCATATTCCAATTTTATATCTAGGTCAAAATTGGTAGGGACCCTAAAATAAATAGGTAGGCATAAGAATCCACTGGGAATTCTTACGCCTGCCTATTTCTTTTTAAGGTTAAGTATACGGAGTTCTTCCAATTTTACCTCTAAGGCAGAAAAATAATATCTTCCTGGGATTCCTGCCATCATCCCCATCATCGTGTATCTTACCTACGATATTTTATCTTTCAAGGTCTCAGGACAAAATTTACTTAGTGGAACCGCCCCCATATTGTGAACTTGGATGGAACTAAATATTACGTTTACTTACTCTATCGGTAGCTGAAAAATACTATTAATTAAACTGCATGTTGCCAACATTAAAAACAATATCAATGAAAAAAAATGCCCGAAAACGTTAACGTTAATCGTTATATTTAATTGCTTGTTCCGTTTTAACTGAGCCGTCAAACATTAAGATGTCTGTTCCCATTTCACCTAGCAATACACCTTTCTTTACCCACACAAACAAACAAATACACCGATACAAACACAGAGATACACTGTGTATCTGTGTGTTTTATTTTATAGAGTAAAATGTGCCTGTGTGTATACGGACAGCGATGCAGTTCTTTCGTACGCAATTTCGCAATGGTGTGTGTGAGAGTAGTGATAAGACAATAGTACATCGGATGACCTGCGTGTGAGTGGATTACAGTTGTGTTAGCGTTGCGTTTACGCACGCAATGCCATTGCCAGTTACGAGTACGGAAAGTTGCTTTTATAAACATATACGGTAATATTACATGGCCGGAAAAATTCTTTTATTAAATGAAGGAAATTAATCTGTTTTTTTTTTAGCTTATTTCACGGCCGTAATGCTAGGAAACTATTACGGAACTGTAGTGTAGGTTATATTGTAATTATCTGGAAGCTAATGAATATGTAATCATCTTAATTGGATAGCGATGCGGTTCGTACCGTTTGGTTGTTGCTAATTGGGTGTGGTGGTGCACGTTTATTGGATCTGGCATGTTGGAACAGTTAGCAACATTTTTGTTCAGCTCCATGCATAGATTTGAGCTGCAAAGGCGGTCATCCAAATCAGATTCATACAATAATAATAAAACTAGTCTTCTGGACACGGCGCGTATTGTTAGGAGGTTCCTCTCTCAAGAGCCCTGACCACCGGTAGCTCGGACCCTGTTCCCGATGCTGGTGGGCTACTATTTTTTTTTATATGGTTTTATATTTGAATATTTAAAAATGTAGATATGTTTAAAAATTAATAAACCGAAAAACTAGTATTCTTAACACCTCAATAAGGACATATTTATAACATAGAAGAGTGATAGAAATGTAGATCAAAATTCTATCCGTATCTATAATTAATATTTATAGACCACCTTTTCTATAATTAATTACTAGTTACTGCCGATAGATGGCGCTGCATGTCACGTTTACGTTGCTATTTCTTAGACTAACTTACAAGCTAACGACAGCAGAAGCAGAGATAAAGGGTATCAATGCTTACTATACCTAATATTCATGATGCAATCAAAGCTTAGTTGAAGGGTTGTGTTGGGACCTGTCTTTTTGCACTGTGTAAAAGCATATAAAATGTACACATTCGTCTTTTTTGCTGTATTATTATAGGTAGCACGTGTCTTGCTATTTAGGAAATTTTCAGCCGACTGTTACACACACACAAATGTTAACATGATGTTGATGTGAAAGCTATGTGCTGAATAATTTGTGCCCAAATTAGAGTTATTAGTATCAGCAGAGGATGCGCTGCCTACGCTGTTATACAGCAAGTTTATAATAGCAGCAGCTAATGTTTTGACGGTGCACTGTGAAAATGCTGTCATAAAGCACACCTGTGCTTCTTGGGCAGTTTATTCAAAAACTGCATATTCCATCATAGACATTGACACTGATTTGCTGAAAATTTGGTAGGGAATTGTAGACCTTAACAGTTAAGCTAGAGAGCCACTTATCCCACTCCAAGTTATTCCGTCAATCAACAAAAAGCTACTTTGACCGTACCGATATTAATAATGTTTTTTGTTTTACCTCAAGTGGCAAAAAAATCTATCGGAAGCTCTACAGGCACGCTGAAAAGCTTAGTCAGATACGACTTGGAAGAAAATTTCCGATGTATCGAAAAGATGAATGGTTGCGCAGACGCAGTAGGTTGCCGCGGCTGCAGTGAAAGCTGCACCGACCTAGCACTCGATGCACTTGGTGTACTAGGACGTTGTGTACTTGATACTTGGCATTTGAAGAGTCAACTTTTTTTTGCTGTCATCGACGTTGATACTTTGGTTTTTGATACATGTAAAATATAAGTAATTCTGGTTGCACGGTTGCAAGTCGTCGTTTCCTACCAACTCATGATCATTCTGGAGCCCTTATCCCAATTTATTTGGGGTCGACACAGCATGTTTTCATCTTTCATACTTCTCTATGACTCTTCATCTCAGCAGTCACCTCCTTTCTAGCTATATCATTCCTTCATACAGTCCATCCATTGTTTCTTTGGTCTCCTACTCTTAAAGCCGTTTCTAACAAGTGGAATATAAAAACTAAAACAACTGCACAAATCTTAACTGTAATTAATTAAGAAGTTAAGAACGTTCCAAATCTATAAAATTATAAATCTCATTAGTGTTGTGTGAGATAAATAATCATCATCTTTCTGGTTATTCTTACGGGCTAGTTACCCCAGAATTTGGCAACGCCTTGTCATAATCGTTTAACTGAACACAGAAAGGTTTTGTTTTAAACCGGCTTTTAGTGGTAAATGCCTCCCTAGAATAATTAAATTCCTTTAAGATATTATTATGTTTTATGTTTGGATGAATGTTGATGGATGGAGAGGGAGAGGAAGGCCAAAAAAAAGTTGTATGGATTGTTTGAAGACTGCTTTGAGAGAGAAAGGAGTAAATGATGCCGTGACGTCTGACAGGGGAGGATGGAAGAAGAAAACGTGTTGCGCCGACCCCAAATGGAATGGGACAAGGGCAGGAAGATGAGATGATGATGATGATGTTGCACAATGTTTGTAGCCACACGCACGAAAGTACAAAATTGTTCTAGTATGTTTACAGTTTATCCCGTTCACTTCCAGTAGAAGAAGAAGAAAAAGAATCAATCTACTGTCTGGGAAAGTAAATTGATACACTACAATACATCCATTAGTCATATTAGAACCATTCCAGACTACTGTCAAAGACATGACAGAAATGACAGTTGTGATTTGAATATACGGACTATTAAAGTAATCAATTTGGCTTAACAATTAATTTACCTGACTTCACATAGTAAGCTGGGACACATGCGTCGCCAAACCTGACCTGATATGAACTTGGGATACATACGTCAAACGATGACGTCATACGGGTCATACATACCTTGCTCGAGGATCAAGAAATCACAGTCGCACTAACACAATGCATAGCTCTGAAACCAGGGAAAGTTAGCACAGACTTAGTGTGTGCTTATTGATGGAATACCGCTAAGCCGACAGAACGAGTAATCAGGTATCGTTGGGTGAATAGAAACAGTAGAACTACATTGTTCTATACTTGGAAATGGACTGGAGATGAAACTTGTTACCTAGTTTTCTTTCTTCTTTAGACACCAGATTTTGACACCAGGTCTACCATGCTCTATGTATATCTAATACTGATATTCAGCTGCACATGCTAGGCAGATGCAGTACGTACATTATATCATCTGATCTGTCTTCATAAAAGTGCAAATTGAGAGTAAGCATGCTTTGAAAATATGACGGTGTATGATGATGTCTTCACTAAATTTCTTTGGATCAGTTTTATCGAAAGCGAATTCTTAAATAATAATATCATCAAATGGGTTTCCTGTTGTGTGATACTTCATTTCTACATAAGACTTCTGTATCAATACTTTACATTATGCTAAGTTTGAACTATTTGTGTTAAGACTTATGACTAATGTTTTAAGCGTTCTTTTCGTCTGAATGCGAGTGCTTTTTCATGGAAAGAAAGTATGACGTGGTACTTTCAACTAGGGTGTTTAAAGCAATTTTCTTGGAAAATGTTCGTAGTTACTGGTATTAACATAACAAGGGTTAGGCAGACGTGTACTTAATAGTACACCCACATTTCGCCAGTTATGTTTTTTAAGTCTCATATAATAGGGGCGACCCTATTGGCATCAACCGGGCACAAATCCAGACTCCGCGGCTGCTACTGAGTAATTCCTGATGGAAAAACCCAATATCACTTGACACGACCCGGGCATCCAATCCAGGACCTCATGCTCAGCAGTCACTTGACCAACGAGGCACTCAGTTACTAATATTACTAATTAGTAATGTTAACAATGATATCTTTTTTTATTGGAATCTAGCTTAACTGAATTCTTATCAGATGATGTTCTTTTGATAAGACACTTATAGCGTTCTGGCAGATGACAGAGCCTGTGGTCTTTTTCGTATAATCATGTGCCAAAATTAACGCATTGACACATTTTTTGATAATCTGTCCCTATATGTAAGCCATTATAGTCAATCCTTCCTTTGATACACCTACAACCGACCCCAAACAACTATACATTATGCACTATAATTCCCCAGTTAAATCACCTAACAACAATACATAATATACTTTCTATTCACAAACCAAATCATGATACAAAATACTAGAACTATCTAATTAACCCCACGACCTAACGGTAACCATTCATTGCGATCGCCACAACTAGACCAGTAAAAAAAAAGCATAAAAGAACAATGGCAACACTGCAGCCTGATAAAAGCAGAAAAAAAAACGCTCTGTTCCAAATTCAAATAATTTCCCACACGTAACGTTACGCGGGCGGGCATTGAGCGCAAGCCGTTATATGTGCGGCAGTGACCCACTTTACAACGTTTCACGTGTACTGAGATGCGACTGTCTTCGTAACCTTATTGTTAGGTACGACATTTTTGATGTCCATTCCGTACTTTGTTCTAACTTTCTCTTTAGCGTCTCGTCGTGGAGCGGCAATGTATGCTGTAGGAAGAAATGCATCGTAGTCCGTGAAGTGGATTTGGTGTATTATAGTAAAAGTTCGCAGCCGGTGTAAGTTGTGCGCTTTCTGATTTTGAGACGATCTTCGGGCGGTTTCAAAGTCACGTACCTACTTATCTGTTACGTACTATGTGGCAATTTATTTATTATGTCTTTTTATTGGTATTTATTGTCTTAATTTGTTGCGGTTTTACTGATTTGGTGGTACAATGACCTGTAAAGATTTTCTTTCATCGGTTTTCGGACTTTTTGTTGCAGTTTCAGACGTTTCAGTAGGTACGTTTTACTAAACGATTACATTAAAGTCTTTTGTTAGGCAGGTAAGTAAATGATTTTCAACAGATTATTTCAAGCCACAGTGATAAAGGACATAAATACTTGCGTCACGGAAGTTATGACATCTTTAGCTTCATCTAAATCAAAAAAAAATTTACTAATTCCTTGCAAGTTAGGAATTATAAAAAAAAGAAAAAAAAAAAAAAAAAAAAAAAAAATATTTCTTAGCCGACGCAAATCCAATGACGTTTTTTTTAATGTCAAATAATAATAATCTCTTAATTAGACGTCACGATGACGTACAAGGAAAACAATTGAAAGATATCGATTTTGTTAAAAAAAAAAGGGAAATAATTGACGTAAATCGTGCATGTCATATAATAGGAAACCTTATTCCATATCGTCATTATACCTAAACAATGTCAGGAAAACGATAGACCTTCCCTAAGTTAAGTAAACTTAAGTAAACTAAAGTTTTGAGGGCGGAGAAAGGTTTGACGTAAGTAAATGTGTGAATAACAAGTTGATATTAAAATTTCCCATTTCTTTTAAATGAAAGTTAGTTGTACTTTTTGTTTTTTAAAACAATAGTCGGTAAAATGAATGAAATGTTACTCATTCAATTTTCTCAATACGTCACTGACTAATTGAGGAAAACTCTTTATGCAAAACGTTGCAGTTATATAACGTGTTTATATAATTTAGTTTGATTTTTCTCGATATACGCAGAAAATCAGAACAAAGAATAAAAATAAAAAGAAGCTTGACATAATTCTTGCATTTTATCTTGACAAGCAGCGCCACTGTCATTGAATTGCAAAATTAAACTGGTCATACTATACTTATAATTTTGAGCAGCCGCTCGGGTCTACCTTTAGGTTAAGCCGTGCTTACCTAGGTTGGTCCGTGGATGGGTGACCACCCATTACATACCGAGTTTCCTCCGTGCTTCGGAAAGCACATTAAACCGTTGGTCCCGGCTGTCATTTGTAGATCTTTGACAGTCGTTACAGGTAGTCAGTGACCCGAAAGTCTGACAACCAGTTACCAAAGGGGTATCGTATTACCTAGCACTAACTGGGTTGTGGAGGTCATGATGACTATACTTATATTTGTTATTAATTTTGTTGAATTGCAAAATTAAACTGGTCATACTGTACTCGTCTTATAATTTAGGGTAATTGCTGCAAGTAAACGTGAAGATATCTTGTGCATAATAAGGTTGTTTGGTTGGTAAGTACCTGATATTTTGGTGGGTTTTCTTTTAGCAAAATAACCATAGGTACCTACATTTGTAGGTGCTTTTATTTTTCACTTACCTTCTGCAGCTTTTTTTTTGTAAAGAGAGAAAGAGAGAGTTAGCTTAGTAATGTCCCTCACTAACCTTTTATACTTTAATATAATATAATTATGATAATGCCCACTGAAAATAAAAAATGTTAGTTCCTTTGTTTATGATTAGACGAAACAGGCCGCAAAGTTTTCGGGACTGATCGTCTAACTGTTTGGGTGTTTAATGTGAATTTGCGTAAAATGTCAAAATTATATCCACCATCAACATTTAAAAATTGAAACCTACCAAGAAAATACAATCTAGCCTTTTTCAAAGTTACGAATAACATCACCTTTAAAAACGTAATCAATCCATAAATAGCAAAGCTTCCAAAAAAGTGAAACCTCATTTCGGCAAAAGCAACTGTATTTTATAACCAGTGTTGCCACGCTAAATAACAAAGAGATACATACAACACAACAGCAGTTACGCGTCAATACATGCAATACAGTTATGCATAATGGGAATGAGTCAACATGGTAAAATACTGGCACAAAATCTACAAAGGCACTAGATGGTGAAGTGGCAGAAGGTTAGAAGTTCGCCCTCATAAAGAATGAGGATCGAAGCACAGCTTTACATATTTTTTTTATTCTTCTTCACTTCGCTGGCAAGACAAACAATTTTATGGGCCAAAAATTCACCACTTCCATGGCGTCGTCGGTGGCAGCGCAGAGGCTTCTCTGGCTTAATGATTTGGGGTTTAAAGAGAAGGTATATAGAGAATAGTTTGCGAAACAGCACCTAACCTTCATCCTGCTGCTGTTCCGTCGAGGTAGCCCGACTTTACGAGATTCGACTTACATCTTCCTACTCTGGTACGCAGAAGGTTCAGGGACGGTCTAGTGAGATCACTGAAGGTTAGATCCTGCGGAAATATGCTCACTAGGTGTATTTTTTATGAATAGAACTACAGCTACCTTCCTAAAATAACAGAGAAAAGTCTGACTACCTTCCCTCTCAGCCTGCTGCAGTCCACTGGATACGGGCTTCTTTCCAGTTGGGCCACAGTCACTGTCTTCCACCTTTGCAACCGTACCTGAGTAGAACGTTCAAAAGAGTGACAGAAGTCAAGTAGCCGAAGTAAATTAAAGCAACATGCTAACTAACTTAAATTTTGTATGGCTGACGTAGTAATCTGGAAAGGAGGGGCTTTTGCCTCGGCAAGAGCCAACTCATACCAAGAAGAGAGAAAACTTGGAAAGTTAAAAATAAAAACTGTTAATTATGCTGTGGAGCCCTGACAGAACCAGAAAGCGTCGCGGCAGACCTCATAGAAGATGGTGGAACCAGTTAGACAAAACCAACGACCAGTGGTCCACATTAGCCCTTTGGATTGATAAAACTAAAAGTTATTGGGAGAGGGTTTTGCCCAGCAGTGGGATAACGCAGTCTCTGCGACGATAGACAGTAAAGTCTATCGTCATTGCATTGCACGGCTCTCATGAGTCGTGGCTATGTCTCAGGTGACCCCCAAACATAGCCAAATGAGTTTGGTGCCGAGAGGCGGGCTGTGCTAGATGGGTCGCGAACTTCATGCGTAGCAGTTCTCATCTGCCAATACAACAGTAGTCTCCATCGGTGGTTTTTAGTGGGTGCAAGCCCCCATATAACCAAGCCGTCTCCCCGACGGTGCGGTATGCGTCAGGCATTTTACACCGCAAATAAAAAAAACCGGCCAAGTGCGAGTCCGACTCCGGCACGAAGGGTTCCGTACCATTATCTATAAAAACGGCAAAAAATCATATCTGTTGTATGGGAGCCCCCCTTAATATTTTTTTTTTAATTTTTAGTATTTGTTGTTATAGCGGCAATAGTAATACATCATTTGTGAAAATTTCAGCTTTCTAGCTATCACGGTTTATGAGATACAGCCTGGAGACAGACAGACAGACAGCGAAGTCTTAGTAATAGGGTCCCGTTTTACCCTTTGGGTACGGAACCCTAAAAAGGCTGTAGACAATAAGCAATGCTGTTAATAACTATCTGACTGGACCACACAGTTAGTTGGATAGAGTAAAACCTTTCAATGCACCAACATTGGATATTTTGAGCCAGTCAGGCAACGCTGCGTTTTTACTGGTAAGGTTAAGGTTTGACAAAAATTATATGCAGCCAGTCACCAGCTTTCCGGGAACACAGCCATGTATTGATAAACTTTTTCTTGAGAAAGGCATGTTTCTTTGGTGGTCCTTCTGTAACCATCACTTTATAATCCCTTTAGTAAATATTGGGCACATTGTGTTGCGCCTACGCGCCTCGAAGATAGCTATCAAGTTTAGGACTAATGAGCTTGTGTTAGTAATCCTACGCGTCATGTAAGCTTCATTATGTTGAGCTTATTAGCATTAATTGTGTTGTTTTTTTTTTTCTTAAAAGAGTCATCTTTTATCTCTGTTCTTGGAGCACTTGAAAAAAATAACATTTATTAAAAAAAACTTAAGTAAGCATTTTTCTTCTTCTTAGCGTGTCGATCTACTTATAATGACTGCCTCGTTGATCTAGTGGTCTCAAGCGCGATTGTTGAGCATGAGGTTTTGGGGCGATTCCCAACTCGGGCAAAATATTATTGTGTTTTTCCATCAGGAATTTCTCAGTAGCAGCCACTGAGTCTTTATGTGTGCCCGGTTGACATAAAAACATATCTGGTGAAATGTAGGTGTAGGTTATATTAGGTACACTTCTGCCTAACCCTTTGGGATTACAGGCGTGATATTATGTCATAATAAATCGACCCAGAACTTGCTACGAGTTTGGCTCTATCACTAGCCTTCATCAATTGCTGTAGTGTGCCAGGTATCAGGGTAAGCGCGACATCAGGTAACCCATTAAGTATTTGTTGAATCATTACCTAGATTAAACATTTAGATCATGTTTTAAGATTTTTTTTTTCATATTTAATGATTACTACTTTAGGAATGCTTAGTTGGCTAGCTTAAACCTACCTAAAAAACATAGACATTACACAAAAAAAAACTAATAAAAAGAAAAAGGTTCGCAAACAAAACATTACCACAATTACCGAAAAACAGTTGAGTAACTAAATCTAACCTTATTATGTCAAAACTATCGCGAAACCAGCCAGTAACAGGTAACCAGTCGTAATGTACACAAATCATGCGTAAAGGAAACTTTCTTGAACTGCGGTGCGCGGCCGCTGGTTAAGGCGAAGACGCCAAATACACATTTTTGCGGGGTAACCCGCAAAATTCAAATTTCTTAGGTTTTCTTAGGGAGTTTTATTGATCATTTTGCATAACATCATACCGGTAATCCTAGTAGCGATGGCTACCTTCCATTATAGTTACGAGCAATATGTAAATACTTTACAACTTTCAAGTGTTTTTCTCCAACTGTTCTGATTAAAATTAAATGTTGTTACAAACATAGTCTTCTGGAACTACAAATTTTTATTAACATGGCAACTTGATACTGACCTGCAAATTGCAAAAAAACGGTTTCAAGGTATCCTAGTGCTGGGTTATAATAGGGTCGAAAATAAACTTAATTATTTATTACCTTAGCGCATGCACCTTAATAGCGAAACTTGAAAGTTCATTATAGCATGCTATGATTAAAGTTATTGGTTATAAAATTGTTATAGAATTATTGTTATAATTAAAACTACATAGGTAATTAACTAGGAAAGCGTGAAAGCAGATCTTGAGATAGAAAATCTTTATAAATCATTATGGATGCTTGGAAGTGTTTAATGGTCAATGGTCATATGTAAAGAAATAATAAGAAATTATAAAATATAATATAATATCTGTTCGTATAAAGATTTTAATGGTAAAAAAGTTAGTGAAAAAAAAATCCTGGAGAGGAATAATCAAAATTATCAGTGCCTTGTTTGTCGAATGTCACCAAATAAAAGGGCGTCTTTTTTAAAAGTGATTTAAAACAAAACAATTATTCAGACTTCATTAAAAAAAAATTGCATCTCATTTTCCTGGTGTAACACGAAAATTTTCAATTTTCAGTTCTTTGTCGTGTAATCTCAAGCAGGTAATAGTCGACTCTTCTTATACTGGCGTCATAAGCTAAAGCTTTCATAATTTTCTCACCTTTCCTCGTCTATAAATTGCTTGTGAATCATATACAAAAACGTTAAGTGGGCTTGGATAACAGTTACTTGCTCAGAAGCTTTTTATGACTCATTTTCAGTTTGTTTTCAATACCTGTATTCCTACGGTGTACTTACCTACGTGCTTTCATATTTCGGGAAAAAAACCGTAGGTATTTGATGTTCCTGTTTTGTATGGTTTTTTATGCGCCAAACACTGGTTCGTACTTCTTCCAGAACGAATGTTTTTTTTTTAGTTTAGTGATGCATTTTTCTGATTGGCATTCTCCAGAACTTTTTTAAATATTTTAATTAAAATCCAGTACGTTAAATGTTTGCAGTAGCGACTCTTCTAGAAGAGAAGAACATCCCGTCATTTTACAAGGTACAGGTATACATTGTGGTTGTACTAGAACATTTTTGAGCGTAGCCAAAATCGCAACTAAAGCTGCCATCTTGTTTTTTCGATACAATTTCCACATTTTCACAACTGTCATTCAAGCGCCAATAGACCCATGTCTCAATCGTATTGTCGAGGGTCACTCCTTTTTCACCCAGCCAGTTCCTGTGCTCATCCATCTGTACATCATTACAATAATTATTAGGTACTTGTCAATTCACCAGCACAGCGGCCATCTTGTCGGATCTGTCGTATCTGGAGCGAGTTTCGGGGCCGCGTCACACTTACGACAGTAAGCATGGCTAAAGAAAGTTCGTGTTTTGAAGCCGCGGCGGTGATAGGGTTGTGCGTCAGCGGTCAAGTTCAGGTTACGGTTATTTTTTTTTGCTTGTTTTTATTGACGATTTACGTGTTGTATGGGTCACTCGGTTTTGCAGGGAGATGCTATGAGGAAAATTATGATGTTTTTTTTGTAGATGGTGATGAATAGTCGTGTTTCTGTTACTTCAATATTTGAGTCATCAATCATTGTGCCACTCTTGTTGAGATTAAAAATAACTGTTTAATAAGACAACAAATAAATATTCCAAAATCGTCTTTAGACAATAACAAGCAAGGTTATCTTAATTAGATGATAGACAACAAACGAAGAAAATTCCAAGAAAATCTATCAACTTTTAGAAAGTTTAGTAAACAAACCCGATTTAGATCTAAATGTTACTTATCTTCCAAAATCTATTACATTTTATTAATTAATTCTAGTTGTATCAAAACGAATTCATCAAAACCATTGCCTACAGCAAATCCGTAAGAATATTTATCTTTCACTGACTTATATTGAAAATTGCAAATCAATATCCTCGCAGATCAGATAACCGTCACTCTGCTTTCAATTGACGATTAATTAACAATTAATCAAGGGAGAAAACTATCGACATGACGTCGAACGAACGCAGGGGAAATGCAATTTTCTTATGCAACTAAGTCTAATGCGATGCAACCGAGGTATAAAACCAACGTTTCTAATATTACACACATGCATTTTAGCTTGCTTTCTTCGGCATACTCTCAAGTAAAATGGTGGCCGGCAAAAAATCTAGTGCTTTCTTTTTCAATGTCGAGTAGTAAGGGAGACAGATACACGATTTGTGAATGTAAGAGAAGGATAGTTATACTAAAAGTATTGCGCGTAAATGTCACGATTGACGTTTGAATTTCGAACCGCACCAATCGTCAAACTTCCCGCCAATTGATTATGACGGTTGCACGTTTGAAATAAGGTTGCGTTTTGTTTCGGCTGCTTTGGTTCTAGTGTTGTGACTTTTCAGAGTCGCGCCGACGACGATTCGCGTGCGCTGATATGTGGGACAATCGAAAGCCTTTCTCCACTCGGCTGTTAGGTATTTTATTCCGTTAGTTTTTTTGTGACCGCCATTACACCAATATGGCGGGTGGCATCATTTTTTCGCTTTGTCACGTTAGATCATTCTTGTTAGACGTTCGAAAGCTGTGTTCTGGTTCTTGGAATCAGAGTCGCATAACTGTATCCCGCGCGGAGAAATGATGTAATTGACAACCGATGTTTTCTGTAAATGGTTGTTTACGCTTCGTACTTCTTTAACTAATTTTTAAGCGAATTGCATGTACGTAATTAAAGATTTAAAAAATATGGGAAATTGCATGTTATTTGTTTGCAGTTGTGAAATGTAAATTATGATAATTGTTTGAGTTAAAATATTGCGTGACGCTTGTGCAGAAAAACATTCGCATGTTATGTAGATAACGGTTTAATGTAATAGTTACCCACTAAATAAAAGGTAAGTACTGTAAATTGAACGTTGACAATACAATACTTGGTCACCTGATGAATTTGGGGTTTTCGGTCTGAGATTAATTAAACCTATTTTATTATGTATTTAAATAACCTAATGGAACTTTCCAGCCTTGACATTGCCATTTCTTGTGTTCGATGATCAGTTCGACGAAAAGCTCCAACACAAAAAACCCAAAACAAGCAAAGGACATTCACCTATACAGCTTCACCTGTCACTGTCAAAAAATCTATGTCACTAATATCAGGAGTGTTAAATGTTTTTAATCTGCACATCCGTTGCACAGTGGATGCGTATACAGGCACCGTGTAATTGCATAATTTGCATAGGCAATGCATCGCGTCCGCCACTTTCTCCTACTAACGGGACTTGAAACTGGGACATCCGTTCATTTGTTCCCACATCAGGTCTTCAAATGAGTTCTTTTTCGTGTTTGTTCGCTATTTGAAATGTTGAGTGCAGTTTTTTGCAGGTGGCCAGTATGTTTTGAAAAGATCTTGATAGAATGATGATATTCTCTTTAGTTTAACATTGTTAATTTTGTAAATTCTCATCAATCAAAATTCTTTTTTTATTTATTCAGTACTGAATGCTGGTAAAAGTTTCTTGCAACTATTTGATTGCTTTGTTTACGCATTTGACCTGCTTCGAATATTCCAGAATTGCATTTGAACTTTCTACGAAGAAAGTTTTGAGTAGGTACTATGAAATGCAACCTTTTTTAATTCAACAAGTACCTAAATATAAGTACTTAATGTTAATTAGTTACGACTGTTTACTTCCATTGACTGGACTTTATTAAGTGTCTGCAATTTAAAAAATATCATAAATATTTAAAAATACTGTAGGTTAAATAAAGATAAATCCAAATAAAGATAAAATGGAATTATTCGTTTCAAGACCCTCAAAAGTTTAAACTTCAGCAGCCACTTAATTCAGACTTCAACTATGTTTTCGTGAACCTGAATAGCATCTCTGCATAAATATGACAACAACGACGTCATAGAATTTTTCACTAGCATTGCTTTTTATGTGCCTGGCAACAAGGAGTGAAACCTCAATCAGCAGTCCAATAACCGTTTCCCGCCATCTCTCATTAAAATCATAACACAAAACTCTCTAATGAAATTCCAAACTCAAAATCTTCATTAATCAGAGCACAATTTATTCGACCAATCACAGCCGTCCATGCGTTATCAGTTCATGGTCAAAATATGCACAACAACAAAGAGTATCGTATGTATGTCAGACAGCCGGTGAAAGTACGGCGCGAAAGGTGACCGCAATAGGGTCAGTTACTAGCATTACGTGTGCGTACTGTGACACTTTCTTTGACGCCATTTTGGATTTTTCAAAAATATATTTTGAGAACAATTTTGATTAATGACAGTTACTGTTGTTATGTTGATAGACGAGGTTTTGTAAGATTGTCTTTAAAATAAAGTTTTTGATAATAGAAGGCAAAACATGTTTGTGTCGTCTCGATAGCACAATATCATAAACAGTCATCAGACTGTATGGGATTATGTTTTCATATAAAAGTCTTATTCTCATTAACTCTTTGGTTAAGTGCAATGCTTTTGCAGCAAGACAGCGTTCCTTGCAGCAAGAAAATTCATTTATAAATATAAGAAAACTTATTAAAAGAAAATGCAGGCTTGAAAAATTATGATGATAGTTCATAGATATAATAAATATTTCTGTGTGATAGTTACTTAATCCAGCCCTATTTTCAGCGAATATCATTAATACTCAATTCTACCAAATTATACTCGTTAAAAATATTGACTCCTGTCTCTTTTTAAGCAACGAAGTTCTCTTCTGTTATTCGGATGACAGTTCCACACGGGAAATTGTCAAATATCCGAGATTAATTTTGACTATGGTTCGTTGACCATGAGTATTTCCACCGATTGTTGATAGGTCAAGAAACTCCATGTTAACTTAACCTCTAGTCCAGCTTACCTTTTCAAATAAAAACGTGACAGCACATACATAATTCAATTTATTACTATTACGTGTCACGGTGTGTAACTATGGATGACACTTTCTTTGACCTATTGCCGTGAAATTGCAATGAAGCCATTTTGGCGGGTGCCACGTCTAAAAACAAAATGGCTTCCTAAAAAGACAGTGGTATTTTTATTAAAATTACTTACTTATTAAGAACCTTAAAAAATTTTTGGACATACAAATTCGTTTTAGTATTTCTACAAGTTTTATTGCTATTTTTCTCCTTATTAACTTGTACAGTGTGTTTGTAGATCCATAATTTTGCGGTTTGAATTTGTGAGATAAAAAATACTGTAGCCGACCTAAATATGAAGCCCATATTATAATTTAAGTCGAATTTTGATTTAAGTCATGGAGAGTTGATAAACGTCCTTTCCCTGGATGCAACGGCCAACTAATACAAAAGTTACATTAATATGAACAGTTTCTAATTTGGACCCACACCAAAAATCTTCTTAGAATTTCCTTATTTATTTGATTTGGTAGATACCCAAACTACATAATCGGCATAGTTGCATGCTTGTGGTTTTCCTCTGTTAAAAAATATAACTATTTTGTCTCAGAATTTTCAAGGTCTTTTTAATCTATATGTAAATACTACGTATCTTGGATTGACGTCTTTTGAAAAATCTTGGAAGGAAAGAATACGTATAAACCATGTTTTGGCGGTTTTCAGCCTGAGATGATGCAACCCACTGATCCATTTCAACACTTTACCTATTTTAAGGTTCTAAGTTACACCGATTTCCTTACGACGTTTTCCTTCACCGTTTTGGTAGCAGTTAAACCACGTTTTTGCGGTGTTCATCCAGTGCTGGTTCGTTTTATTACTTTCCTATACAGATTCTGGTACTGAAGCGAAATCATGACTTTTGAAAACCTGTGTCTGTGACATACAAAGACAAAGGGCTTCTGACTTCTCAAACTATGTTGGGATGGACTTCCAGTCTCAACACATGCGGCTGAATATTATTTTTATTTTTGAATGTATGTATTTTACATGGAGGGACTGCCTGTCTGACCACCACAACCAAAACTACTGGGACTCACTAAACCGATTGATAAAACTGGTTGAGAAACTGGCGGTCAGACTTTCAGGCATCTGACTACCTGCAACCTGGTCCTGGCCAGTGAGTAATGACAATATTACACTAAATAATGATAATGTTGCTTGGGATGCCTGTTGTGTGGGTATAAGAGTAGAGGGAGACCAAAGAAACGATGGATGGACTGTGTAAAGGATAATATAGCAAGAAAGGAGGTGTCTGATGAAATGAGTGATAGAGTAGTATGGAAGAAGAAGACACTCAACTCTGTTGAGCGCAGAGCCAAGAGGCTCATTGGTGACGATAAGCTGGTGGGTACCAAGCTTCATAGCCTGGCCCAACGGCGCAAGGTTGCATGTCTGTCGGTATTTTACAGGCTTCGGTAAGTGTGCCCAAGAGCTCCACGAGATCATTCCACCATCGCCCTTCTTCCATCGGGAGTCCAGACGTACTGCGGGTTACCACCCATTCCTTGTCGATGTTCCACACATTCGCACGAAGCGCTTTACTACATCGTTTATTATGAGCACAGCCAAGGAGTGGAATTCCCTGCCTTCGTCGGTGTTCCCAAGTTCATATGACCCCAATCTATTTAAGTCGCGAGTTAATAGGCTTCTTCTGGGTAAGCTCGTTCCATCGTCGACCTCATCTCTGTCCTCAGGACTAGATTGAGGTCAAGAGTAGGCCCATTTAATATATATAAAAAAAGACATGCTGCGCTGACCCAGAATAAATTGGGATAAGGGTAGAAAAATGACGATGATGTTGTCTCTCATCGACTCTATTCAGGTAGGTAAACTATTTTATTGTTGTCTTGCCCATCATAGGACAATCAGTGATGTGATTTCATTTTCCATGACAAAATGGGGAATTAACACTGTCGCAGTTTACCACCGAATAAAGGCATCAATTTAAACGGAATTTCAATACCGTAGTTCGTACTACATCATAACAATAACTGACCAAAGGTTGATGATTATGTAGATACTACATGATTGGTCAAATAACGGGACTATCACTAACTATTATAAAAAAAATGTAGTCATCGGTCACAAATAGCGAAATGTCACAAATATCAACTCAACCGTAAACCGATTACAGAAATTAACTAAACTATTCGATAAACCGTTAAATAAACTATAAACCCATATAAAATCGGAACAGTAAGTCACGTCACTCTAGCGTGATAACTGATCATCATTTAAAGAAGTACCGTTAACTTAAAACAAGCTATTTTGAACTTTGTGTCTGCGGGATAAGGTTGTAGGAATTGTGTGGAATTAATAAAGATTTACTGATGTTAATATGGATGGGCTTGTGTTGTAATGCTAGCGATGAGCGATAGAAATTTATTTATCTGGAATGTTACGGTAGAAACGATGGATGGACTGCGTGAAGGATGATATGGCTAGAAAGGAGGTGACTGCTGAGATGACGAGTAAAAAAAATATATGGAAGAAGTGACATGCTGCGCCGAACCCCAAATAAATTGAGGTAAGGGCAGGAACATGATTTATATTACGGGAGATTTTCAATACCAAAGAGCTTAAATAATTGACAGTCGTTTTCAAAGTATTTCATATTTATTTATTAAACACTTCAAGCACAAAGTACAGAGGTGTTCTTAATGCCATAGGCATTTTCTACCAGTCAATCTTTAGGTGATGCAGAGAAAAACAGTGATAGGTGTATATCAGAAAATATTACGTATTTCTACAACGAGTTACAAGATTGACGTAACATTTTCCGTACGTTATGCCAATTCAATACATGTTTGACTTATCCATAATCATTCTCGCTGCAAAAATATAACTTTATCTAGTCTCTCAGGGCCATCCTTTCATTGTGATTATTTTCTTGAACCCTTATTTTGCACAGACTGCACTAAGAAGTTTTGACATTGCTCAAGTGCAAAAAAGAGGCTATTATCTATCGCTTCTTTTTTGCAATAGAGCAATGTACCAGCAAGATACTGGGAGCAGGCGATTAGCATTATTTACCCCTTTTTTTAAACATTATACTTTTTAAATTACATATATTTTGAAGTTTTAATTCCTTTATTGTTACAATTTACTTTTAAAAATTCATGTTTGATCTACTGCAATTCTTAAATATTTTTCCACCCGTATACATAATTATTATATTCTATTAAAAACTTTCACAATATTTCCAAAAATGTATGAAAAAAATAGATTATTCTCCCTCTTTCTCTACATTCACAAAAATCATAGCATCCTACTATCCTACATCTTACAATGCGCACACGCACGCTCGTGAGAATTCAAGCGCGGGAAGTATTCTAACTTTTCACCACTTTTCCTCGGCACCA
Organism: Eurois occulta; assembly: GCA_950022335.1. Lineage (NCBI taxonomy): Eukaryota > Metazoa > Arthropoda > Insecta > Lepidoptera > Noctuidae > Eurois > Eurois occulta. Next base: position 4,308,727 of record OX465502.1, read on the forward strand.
CACTTTCCTCGCCACGGCCCAATGCCGCCACATAACGGCAGAAATTTTCATAACTAATAATGCCATTTGTGACCAACAATACAATGATAATTGTATTAACAGTGATTTATTCAGCCGTTTGTTTGGCTTAATTGATTGTATTGAATATTCAATGTAGGTAGGTACTCGTGGATGCACATGCGAAGATTAACGTGAATAAAATAGAGATTATGTTTCTTTTTGTCAGTTTACTAACATGTTCATGCGTTTGAAAAATTGTAACAAAATAGTAAAACCCAATTTGAACACACATTAGCACAGACATTGACATCATCGTATACAGAAAGATATCATTTACTGACAGTGAAGGAACTTCGTGTGAATTCTGGACGTATTATGGTGAATGGTCATCATCTGCCTAGCCTTTTCCCAACTATGTTGAGGTTGGCTTCCAGTCTAACTGAATGCAGCTGAATACCGCTATTTTACGTGGAGCGACTGCCTATCTGATCTCCACGCACCAGTTAGTACTGGGTAAGTCTGGTTGTCAGACTTTCGGGCCACTGGCTACCTGTAACGACTGTCGAAGATCTACAAATCACAGTCGGGACCATCAGCTTAGCGTGCTTTGTGTATGTAATGGGTGGTCACCTATCCAGCGCGGCTTCCTGAAGAGAGACCCGAGCGGCTATTATTATTTAGCGATGAGCTTTCAGTAGCACGTCGATCTCGACATCGACATTCAGCAAATAGAGAAGGTATTACTCGTCATCTCAACAGTCACCTCCTTTCTAGCCATATCATCCTTCACACAGCCCATCCATCGCTTCTTTGCTCTTCTTCTACTCTTAAAGCCATCTTAATTTATTATATACTAGTTCCGGAAGGATATCCAGTACGAGTCTGTTGGGGTCTCGCTTGTTACGACGGTATAAATCATCTGCACTACTAAATAATTCCATAAAGCCTCATAAACATACATGGAACAATCTGGAGTCGGGCATGTAACCAATGATGACCTGGCGAAGATAAATGCGCTTGAAATGCAACAACGCATACCTGTACAAATAGTTTTGCCAGACCACACGAAATCCCGGATCTATTTGCACAATATTCAAGCAAATTTTAAGCAAAACTACAGGATCTGGAATCTGTTTAAACTTTTTTTGATGTAAAGACCGGATATGCTTATAAAAAACGAGTTTAAAAAAATTACCTGCTTCTAAAGCGAACCATCCACCTATCATCATCTGCCTAGCCTTTTTCCAACTATGTTGGGACTATCTGACCTCCACAACCCAGTAACTGGGTAATATTATATCCCTTAGTAAGTCTGGTTGTCAGACTTTCGGGTGACTACAGGAAACGACTGTCAAAGATCTATAAATGACAGCCGGGACCAACGGTTTAACGTGCTTTCCAAGGCACGGAGGAAACTCGGTATGTAATGATGGTCACCCATCCACGAACCGACCTAGGCAAGCACTGCTTAACAGCAGCAATGGTCGAGTCTCTAAATTAGACCCTTGCTGCTGTTACGGTTTAGCCTTGAGCTTCTTATCAAAAAATCAAATCACAAGCGAATAATCCGCCTATGAATAAAAATATTGCATGGAAATCTGGAGTTAATCATTTTCTTAGCGTTTGAGAGCTAATCCCAATGGTATGATCGTCTAGCCATGCATCACACTCTAAGATACCTCCTATAAAGTCAATCAACACAAATGTTTTGCAAAGCAATCGTAATGGGTTCCGCGGGGTGACATGGGTGAAGCCCAAACTGCAAATAGTTCGTCATTTTTCAAGTCCTGTCAAATGCTTGAACGATAATAAAAATAAAAAATGTTTATTTGCACCTTCAAATAAAATAGATGGTTTACATTAAAAATAGGCCATAAGGTAAGTAAAGTTGTATGTTAGAGTTGCAGCCAAAACCTAAGCTAAGATAACTTAACACTTTCACCGTCCGCAAAGCAGACACAATAGCTAAACAATCGCCCTGAACCATATGTGGTTCATGGGACAGGAAATGGGTTAATATCTTATAATAATTATATGTATCAGCGCCCACCCGCGTCATTATTATTCTAGTCGATGTTATTGTGCCTCGCTTGTAGAATAACTTAAAACAAATGAGAAAAAAACACCTTGCAGCACCAACTTAAGGTATTAAATTGTAGAATTACACAAATACGAAAGGGGTAGTTAATACTATCAATGAGTTAAGCAATTAGTGTTATCAAGATCATGGGTCAGCGCTAAGTACCTTAGGCCGCAAACATATCAGCCACCCCTCGTAATTTTGTAATATCTATATGTTATAATAAGTTACCATATTTTACGATGAATCACTGCAAGTAGCAAGTATACAGTATGTTAGTATAGTTATAGGTTCCTGGTACACACATAAAACTGTGCCCGATCAGTGACAGCGTAGTCAGCTAATAACTGATGACCTCGCCAGGAGAAATGCGCCTGCAATCTAACTACATACGTACCTACATAACATCATACAACACAGGCGTAGGGCTGCCACTAATTACTGCAGCCCGCATTTGATTTGTATTTGCTTTACCATCATTTGCTGAAAGGCATACACAACTGGATAATCTAGGCAAGTGTGCTCCACCCTAGGCTTCATCATCGCTTCACTTCATCAACATCATCATATCAGCAGAAAACGTCCACTGCTGGACATAGACCTCCCCCAAGTGTCGCCAGATTGACCGGTCCTATGCGTCTCGCATCCAGCGGAACCCCGCAACCTTCACCAGGTCATCGGTCTATGCAGTGGGACGCCTTCCAGTTCGCGGTCACCACTCCAGAACTTGTCAGCCAGCAATGTGCCCTGCCCACTGCAACTTAAGTTTGGCAATTCTTCGGGCTAATTCAGTAACCTTGGTTCTCATGCGGATGTCCTCATTTCTGATTTGATCACGCAAGAAAACTTCGAGCATAGCCCTTTTGCCCTTTGGGAGACTTTAAGCCTTCTGATGAGGGCCATATAACCTTAGCGATTATGTCTACCTGGGACAAACGGTCCAGTTAGGTAGGCCTAACTTCGAGAAAGAGGTCAATCGTTGAATCCACTCGGCTAGGCAGCGTTCGGGAAGTTGCGTGGTATCTTCTCGTCCAACTTGATCGCTTCACATCAGGTCAAAAAAGTTAATTAAAAAACCCCTAACTGAATGACTGGTTCTGTACTGCCCTGTAAGCTTCTTCTTCTTCTTCACCATGTCATCTATCCACCAGCCTACAACGAACAATTAATATAATTTGTCAGAATTTTGTCACGCCAAAATTCTTTTCTTTCTTTTTGCATCGAGCAATTTATTTACTTCAACTACGTGCGACCTAAACAACCCTGTCTTTTAACTAACCGTCTTTTAACTAACTGTCTTCTAACTATTCTACATTTTAATAGATTTACCCATCTTTGAACGAATGGGAAACATGGCTCCGTACTGTTATAGTAGTGCGTGGGACGAGTCTGCAATGCTACATTCACCCAGATTTTTTTTCACCGAGTCATGTAAGACTGACAATTTTACTACTTTTTGTTGGATCGTTATCCTGAATTCAGCATTAACTAAACGGGGACAGTAAAAGGCACATCTTCAATTCTTCTATCATTCTTGCCATCTAGAAGAAAACGCAGTTTAAATGATACCACACCAGAACTTCTTTTTTTCCGACCCATGTTTGCTACTGGACAAAGTTTTCTCCCAATTTTTCCCAAGTATCCTTTTCCTGCCACTACCCGTACCAGTACTTACGGTCTTCCTGGGTCAGCTTTGACAACGCCGGCCACCATCAGGCATCCAAAATGTCCCGTCCGCTCCCATTTTAGTCTGGCTGTTTATTTCCCAGAACTTCAACCCGAGTACTAATCACTACCTCCTGGAACATTGTCTTCTCCCGCTTCTGGATCAAATCGTTTGTAGCAGCCCTGACACCACCAAAGTATACCGTTATGCAGCTAGCAACATAGACATGCATTCGAGGTCGCTTTCTCATTTCGCCGGCATCAAATTGCGGTCACCTCGTTTAGAAACGTTTAGCTGGCAGTTATAACTACCGGAGATAGATGCTTTGGTTTCAATGTCAAGTTTTGAGAACAAAAATATTTTGGTTTCTTTATACTTCTTTGGCAGCCTACACTTGAAATCCATGACGTCCATAAAAATAAAATGCACTATTATTACACCGGTTCTTTTTATGCTGGCCACTTGTAAATTACCATGGTTTGATGATAAGATAATAATTATATCTAGACGAGGATAAGAAGATGGATCACCGGAGAGCCTAGACAAGTGGCTCGGCTAGGAGGTCGGCTTCCAGTGTAACTGAATGTAGCTGAATACCAGTATTTTACATAGAGTGACGGCCTATATGAACTCCACAACCAAGTTAACCCCTTTGGTAAGACTGGTTGTCAGACTTTCATGCCACTGACTACCTGTAACGACTGTCAAAGATCTACAAGTGACAGCCGAGACCAACGGCTTAACGTGCTTTCTGAGGCACGGAGGAAACTCAGTATGTAATGATGGTCACCCATCCGCAGACTGACCTTGGCAAGCCCTGCTTAACCTCGAAGATCGGTTCAAATGCAAATCATTAAGTCCGAAACCCACTGTTGCGTATAAGCGTCTTACCATTCTCGCCTAACGCCACGACTTAGCGCACCTTTCGTCCGGTTCAACCTCATCAGAAGATGATTCCTAGCCTTTTCCCAACTATGTTGTGGTCGGCTTCCAGTCTAACTGGATGCAGCGGTATACCAGTATTTTACCTGGAGCGACTGCCTTTGAGTCCGGTGCATCCTGAAATCATAAAAAAGTGACAGCATATGTGTCATTGTTACATGAAGGAGAAAGAATTACATGTAATTATAATAAACTAGTTTTCCGCCCGCGGCTTCGCCCGCGTCGATTTCCGTTATATCGCGTTTCCAAGAGAGCTCTTCAAAGGTCCGGGATAAATACTATCCTATGTTCTTTCTCAAGGTCAACTCTATCTCTGTACCAAATTTCATTAAAATCAGTTCAGTCGTTTAGACGTGAAAGTGTAACAGACAGACAGACAGAATTATTTTCGCGTTTGTAATATTAATAATAAATAATAAATTTAAAACAGTATCCATGATTGCGAATAAGAAGTACTAAAGTAGTAGTATCACTTAACAGTAGTTAATATTTAGCATTTGCCTTCAAAAATGTACTTAAAACTGGTGTGAAAAAAAACCTTCACAAAGCCGAAATGTTTTTGCCTTCCCCGCCATTGCTATCATTTTTTTGTTCTGGACCACCCCTCGGAACCTTCTAGTTACGGAGATATTGGAGGCCGAAGTTCCATCCAACTTTTACACAAGTTTTTATAATACAAGTTTTTAATGTTTTTACTTGACTTTAAATACCTCCATGGCCCCTGTACTATTAAATGCATGATTCATAACAATGTTTTGCGTTACATTGAGTCCTACCGTAAACCATGATTTTTCACTTTAAAAAAAAGTCGTGATTGTATGTTATTTATTAATCCTATTTTACCGGAAGACGATGCTGTAGTGAACTTATCGATGATAGTTAAGATTATAAAACTAAGTAAAATGGCAGATACAAAGAAAAAAAAAATTAAAAAGGGCATGAAATTAAAAATGATTAACTATACGTCAAAAATAAGTGTTATCCAGGCTCTACTGCTGAACTGCAGGCTTAATATTAAAATAACTATTTCGCACCGTAACATTTTTATTGCAATTATGTCGTAATTGCAAAATAGCCTACAATTTCCAGAAAATAATTTCATTGCGATCAACCTTTCCAAAATGACTATAATAGACTTCCTGCTTGAACCAAATTCTACCTTCCCAGTCCCACCATAACCCAGAACTTGACCCTTTCGAAAAAAAACTAACTCCCAATCCCCACACCCAACGCCACCATCAATGAACGGAAAATTAGAAACTCGTAACGTAACCCAATTCCCCCTCCTCCCCCCCTTCCCCCTTTCAACTTCGCATTGACATTCGGTGCAGGCAGGTCAACGACCCCACTTTCACTTTCCGGTCACACCCCCCCGCTTTCCTGTTGCATAACATCTGGAAGTGAATTGACGTGCGCGCGCACATATGCGTCTGCGCAGCGCGCGTGAAAATGGTCGCTATGTTTCTAGTTGTAATGTTATGATTGATTTCTGTATGTTTTAAGTTGTTTTTATTATTGTTTTTTAATTGTTCTTTATTAATTACAGTACCAATTACATAGGACATAAAAAACACCGAAAGTATTGTTAGTAAAATTCTTAAATTAATTCATTTACAGACAGCAAAACAATGCACAACCTAAACAGCTGGGTCAAGAAGCATGGAATGTTGGATTAAGGGTTATATAACGAAAGTGGGAATAAAGGAGTCTCTTTTTGCCTGATACGGTCATGGTATAGTACGGTGTTGTGGGCAGAATCCTTCAGGATTTTTGAAAACTCATCATCATCTTCCTGCCCTTGTACCATGTTACTTGGGGTCGGCGCAACATGTCGTTTTTTTCTTCCACTCACCCCTGTAAACAGTATTGCAATCATTTACTCCTTTTTTCTTTCATATCATTCCTCATACAATTATTATTCATCCATCTGAAGTGTCGTGGTAAATGAAAGACATCTGCTCTGGTTAACGTCTTGATTTATTCTCTTCTCACATCGACTCAGCGCACATCATCTTAGTATATTGCTTACTTGGCTAATCCTAAATAAGGTATGGCTACACACACTTACATAATAATACTAATAATACTTACTTACATACACTACACATCGTTTCCTTGGTCTTCCTCTCCCTCTCCATCCATCACCCATCACTTCATCCATTCATCACTCTTTTAATCACATGACATGCGATTCGTCCGTCCTCATCACATGTCCATACCAAGATAGTCGATTCCCTTTTAACTTTATTGTAACTGTCGCAACTTTCAATCTTTGAAAATTCAGCCTGTAAAAAAGAAAGTAAAGAAGTTGCTGGAAGTTTTTGCTCACGGGAAAATCCACTGGGCACACGGCTTGCCCGTATTTCCAATGACGTCAACCTACGCCCCTTTTTAATGTTCTTTTCAGTGACCTGTCAAGGTAAATAAAAAGTAAACAAATATAAAACAATAGTCAGGATAAATTTTATGGAATTGTATCATATTCCATAAAGTTATCCTGACTTTGTTAACGTATGACGTGTTGTATAGAAAAGGCTTGGCTTCTTACATAAACTGACCACAGTGTAACGTCAATTATTTACCTAATTGAACTGTGAAAGGGTTCGACTGTTAACTTTGTATAGGTATATAGGCACTCGGTTTGACGGGAAACCGACCCTAACTTTGTTGGAAAAAGGCCAGGGAGATGATGACTCGTGCTATAATAATAGGTACCGGTACAACGAGCTGTCTTTGAAAACCAAGGATATTGGAAAATCTTGTTTGTACTCCGTAAAGTTTGTGTTCTTTATACAAACAACAACGTCGCCTGATAACCAGTCTTACCAAGGGGTATCGTATTACCCAATATTAACTAGGTTGTGAAAACTTACGGGATATTTTCTGTGATTGTTCATGATTTTGAGCTACCGATATAAACTATGATAAATCGATGATCGATGATGATTGATGATTGATCGATGTTTTAAACCGTGAAAGCTGTGTTAGTTTGTGGAAGTCAGATAGGCAGTCGCTCCATGTAAAATACTGGTATTCAGCTGCATTCGGTTAGACTGGAAGTCGACCCCAACATAGTCGGTAAAAGGCAAGCAGATGATGAGACAAAGTTATTCAGTTTGATGGCCTGTTCCTCAACCTTAAACATGACCAAAAATTTCTGAAATCGATATCCGCGTTCCTTCCACTCCCTTCCCTCCCAAAAGTAACGCTACTACTCATGAAAAATAACGTCTTTTTCAACATACTAATATTAATTAAAATCGTCTTTGACACATTGAAATATTTTCAAGTGACGTTTTTTAGTAGGTAGTCGTAAAATACTTGATTCTCTGATCTTCTTACTATAATGGGATCCATCTAAAGAATATCAGAACAAATGGTCATTTCATCAGCGACAACGATAAATAATTGACAAGTCAAAAATCTGTCTGTCTGTCTGTCATACATTAAAACATAACAACACGCCTGTAATCCCCGAAGGTTTAAGCAGAGGTGTATCCATTAGTACACCTACATTTCACCAGTTATATTTTTAAGTCCCATGTAATAGGGGGCAAGCCTATTGCCATCGACCGGGTACAAACCCAGAATCCATAGCTCCTACTGAGAAATTTCTGATGGAAAAAGACAATAACACTTTGGGAATCGAACCCAGGACCTCTTGCCAGCAGTCGCGCTTGCGACTACTAGACCAACGTGTTTTCTTTTGTAAATGTTACTTTTATGATGAATAATAAAGAATATTCTTTTTATTCCAAACCTTGTAAAACTTTCAACTAAAACAATTTCAAAGAAGCCATTAAAAAGGTGGCTCCCCAGCCCTATTACACCTGTTAGCACATAATATTCTAAGAAAAAGGGTTGAACCAGCTAAAGTGTGAAAAGGCGTACCAGAATGACGTCACTGGACCTGCCCTGACGCAAGTTTCACCCTAAGTGACGTCCGGGGAGCCATAAAAGTTAGATATTATGTTTTAACTCTTGATTTCCGAAAAAACGCGACAAAGTTATAACATGAAAGTCTTTTCGTTATGTATTAATTTTGTAACAATGTGTACGGAAAAACTTTGCAAAAGGTAATTCAATTTGGAGGTTGGGTTTGTCCCAAATGTCGCATCGCTTCTGGTTGATATTGAATGGACCACCTCCTCTGTTAACTTGGTAATGATCCACAAAAAACATGACTCATGGTGTCTTTTCCCTGACAGGTTAGTCAGTTAGACATTCACATTTCGCCAGTTATATTTAAGTTCCTTGTAATAGGGGGCGAGCCTATTGCATCGGCCGGGCACAAATACAAAATTCTTGGAAAACTTAATAACACTTTCCCGGCCTGGGAATCGAACCCAAGACCTCATGCTTGGCAGTAGCGTTTACGACCACTATACCAACGGGGCTGTTTGTACTTGTAAAATGCCGTTTTTTATTTAAACTTCTAAAAAGATTCCATCGAAGCGATCGCTCTTCACTGCTTCCTTATCATCATCTGCCTAGGCTTTTCCCAACTATCTTAGGATCGGTTTCCAGGCTAAACGGATGCAGACCATTATTTTATATAGAACGACTGCCTATCTGACCTCCACAACTCAATTAGTACTGGGTAATACGATACCCCTAGGTAAGACTGGTTGTTAGAGTCGGACCAACGGCTTAACGTGCTTTCCGAGGCATGGAGGAAACTCGGTATGTAATGTATGATCACCCATCTACGGACCGACCTAAGCAAGCGCTGCTTAACCTTAAAGATCACCCCGTGCGGCTGTTTTTATTTTGCCACGAGCTCCTGCACTGTTTCCTTAATATTTATTTTACTGGAATTATTAATGCTAATTCATTTACTCAATGGAATATAATTATCAACAAAGTTTTTTAATTTTCATAAAGGTCTCAAAACGAGGGAAGAAATTACTGACCCAAATACGAAGTTCCATTACCCATCCTTCGTACAAAAAAAAACATTGTAATTCCTGTTCAATTATATCACAACATAACGTAGGAAGCGAAGAAAGTGCAACCATTATACGTACATATATAAATTGTTGCAATTACTATTACTAGCGTGATGTAAGGTGAAATGCGCGGGCGCAGCAGCGTCAGGAAGCTTGCGTAACACGGGCCTTGAACCTGCGCGGAACTGCGCGAACTGCGCGGAACTGCTCAAACTGCGCGAACAGGAAATTGCTGTGGTGGTGGGAAGTTGCTGTTGAGGGAAGTGGATTTGAGATTTTGGTGGTCAAGGTTTTTAGTTTTGGTGAACTGATTGTTTTATTATGTAATTTGTTCGTTTTATTATTTTTGTTGTGTTTTTATTATCACCATAGAGTTTGCCACTCAAAAATTCGATCTACATCAAAAGCAATCGATGCCCTTACACACACTTAAACTTAAGTGGAAATGGGCAGGCCATGTTGCAAGACTGTATGAAATCGATGGGCCAAAAAGATGACTTCTTTGATGGTACCGGTTGGCAAGCGAAAAAGAGGAAGACCATACACTCGCTGGGAGGACGAGATCGTGCGTATAGCTGGATCACACTGGATGGACGTAGCGAAAGACAAAGAAAGCTGTCAATATCTGGAGGAGGCCTTCACCTCAGGGGTTTTCAAATAAACGCAATTTATATATTTTTAAACACAATTAAGTATTTGATAAACACTGTTAAATAACGAGAAATATAAGGTTTTTTTTTAAATTTTTATTATTGATTTTGAAAAAGGTGTCTACGCTGTGATATGTTTTGATTTTAACCCAGATACTGCGACGGGAATTTTAAAACGCCAGGAAAAAGAAGAGATAGAGTGGGGTAGGTTTGTTTGTTGTTAGCCTTTGCTGTCCCACTCCTTGGAAAAGGCTACCCCCCATTTCTTCCACTTCCCTCGGTGTTATGCGTATTAGCGCCAATTTCTGAAGCCATTCAAAGCGTCCCGCCATCTTCTCTTTGGCCTATAGGTTTATTTATTGATTTTAGCACATGGAGGACTTACAGCTAATAAAAATAAAAATAAACAAAAAGGGAACCATAGTCACCAGAAAGCCAATCACAAACCCTCACGTATAGACTTATAATAAAAAAATTATGGTGTGTGCACAAAAACAGGAAACACCCCGGTTTAATCAAAGTAAGAAGAATATAAATATTCGGTATGCAAAATTATAAAAAAACACCTGTTATGTCTCCTCTACAACATCCTTTATAACCCTACATATCCCAGTTACCTGCACGATGGTTTTACCCGTCCTGCTGATGCTCTCCCAAGTAACACAGGAAGCATTTTAAAATACGAATAGTAAACTTATGTAAAACTTAAGGTCCGTATAAACTCTTATAAAAGTTCACCGAACGTCTTGATGCTTTATAATGGTATTTCAAAACCATTATGATGCTTTACAATGTATAACGGTTGGATAATGGCCTATCAAAATGCTTTTGTAAAGCCTTTAGTTTTAGTGAAGCCAACCACAATGCAGCTGTACAGCTTTCAGCTGTTTTTAGTGTCTTAGGGTTTACAATAGCATTGTTAAGCAGTAAGATAATGCCTATTGCCGCTTAATAGCATAAACCTGTACCATTATAATGCATCGTAAATCCAGTATACAGCTTTCAGCTGTTTTTAGTGCCTTAGGGTTTACAATAGCATTTTAAGCAGTAAGATAATGCCTATTGCCGCTTAATAGCATAAACTTGTACCATTATAATGCACCGTAAATCCGTTATACAGCTTTAGGTTGTTTTTAGTGCCCTTTGTTGTGTTATAGCACTTTTAAGTGCTAAGTAAAAGCCTAATACTGCTGAACAGCATAAACGTGAATCAATATAATGCTTGCATTTTTAAAGATCAACTGAGTGCTGTTGTGCGAGTAACAGCTCTTTAATCAAATACACGTGAGTTATTGTAATGCGTAAAGCTATATATACATTCACTTTACTGTATTCTTAAAACCATTTGTCGGCCATATTGGGGAAAAGCACATAAAATATAATATGTGTATACATCAACAAATAACAGCATTTTTTTATGGTGTGTTGCCTAACCGTGTGTGTAATGATTATGATAATTATGCTAATAACAAAATTAAGTTGTGATTATTCAAGTAATACAAATTCTGAAATGAGTTTTATTGTTTTGCTCAAGGATCCCCAAAATTACTTTAAAGCAATGGCACTATTTCAGTCTACATCAAGTCTATTGGTATATCGGTGAACCCTTAGAGGACTACTTTATAGCCAATGGCACTACGGTGGTTCATCAAAAGTCTTCTCTCTGGCCTCTAGCTTAACGATTGTTCACGTGTGACTATTTATACTGCTGACGGCATTAATCGGCCTTTATAATGGTTCACCGGTCTATTGTAGACTCACGCCATTTTGAAAATATTTTATAACCAAAAAATATTATCATTCGAACCTATTTATAATAGCAATAGACCTTTATCATAATGATTTAACTTAATTTAATACTGCCCAATCAATACTATTACGTTAATTATGCAAAATTCATTCTAGACTAGGAATAAAAAATTGTTTTGATTATTTGATTCATATTTTTATATAACATTTTATATCAAAACTACAAAATATCGAAGGCGCGTGAAAATTTTCAATGAAACTTATATAGATATTTACAGTAAACTAGATTGCGTTTAAAATAGGCATGAAATAACAAAAGAGTCAAAAACTTAGCTAGTATTATAAATTTTATTTTATTGCAAATACAAGTATGGTGTCACTCAGTTTTGACGATCTTCGTCCATATTATATTGTATTATAACATTTGTGCTATGGTATTAGAGATGATTTTGCAATGATGATTTAAGTTCTACCTGTGAACACTTAAATAGCCTCAATCATACTTTTAGAACAATCTTATGCTAGTCTAATGCTTTTGTAATGTAATTAGCATCTTCATTATCAATAATATTGCTAGTATAATGTTTCTGTAATGCGATTGGCAACTTCATTGACCGTAATAATGCTTCTATAATGCGATTCGCAACTTATTTGGTCACAATAATGCTAATATAATGCGCCTGTAATGCAATTAAACAACTATTTGTGAACTTATTTATGATCTAAAGCCGTATAATTTGTGCCCAAATTAGCATTACAGTAGCCGTATAAACGTTTGTAATGCTATCATAGAACTAACTCAAAATGCGAAAACGATACAGAAATGCTGGAAGTCGGCCGATATAGTGCTTTGATGTGTTACTTGTGTGTGTATATAAATAAATAAAAATAAATAATCTACCGCTACTTGAAAAATTCGAGGCTTATGCACCTTCTGGCCCTGGAAGAGAATTTAATCTTATCCAACTGAGACGCTTTCATTTTGTAAAAAAAAGCTAGTAATTGGTTGGTTGAGGCAACCCAGAACAAGGTCTGTCTTCTAGTTAGACTAAGGGTCCAAGGACCAGGCTTCTTCACAGCCTGACTGGAATACTATACTAAAAATATGTACTTAATTTTTTCAAGTATTTGACATATTTTCATTGACAAGCCTTAAATGTTAAAATCTACAATTAAACTGTGATTAACATTATGTACGGTATAAGGTAAACCCATTAACATTTATAAATAGAATTAATAAATTACTAATTAAACTAATTGATAAAATCATTAAACCTGTTGATATCACCGTTTATAACAGCTGCGCTCAATACGTCACAAATATTCTATTAAATCAATAATTATTATCTTTTGGAATTACCAAATTCTACTTTCCTGTCAATTTAGGTTCTCAGGGAAGGTTCGATATCTGGATCTGGATAACACAGTCAAAGGGACGAAGCCTATATCAGCATATTTCTATTTCATATCACTGTTTCTTAAGGTGGAGGCGTCAGGGTAGCCCCGGAATTTCATTTTCATTGTTTGCAATGTGCAGGTCAGTGTCAGGCTGTACATATGTTGAAAATATGATTCACGGCCGAAATACGTATGAATTTACAGTTATAAAATCATGGAATGTTTTTTTCATGAAATAGTCATTGAATGGCATTCTATTAACTTAGAGTGCTGTATTGATGATTTTGCCGTAAGAAATTTAACGTCTGAATGACGAGTAATTACGTACCCACCCTTGTAGCAGCTTGATACGTATACCATTAGAAATGTCTTTGAAAATACATACTTTTTTGTGTGTCGCGGCAATTTTGTAGCTAGCAGGAGAAAAAAAAGTTATTTATTTATTATTATTTATTTATTTTATTAAAAGGAAGTTTACAAGAATCTTAACTTAAGAAATAAGCGTCACAAAACCTCATTCGGTTATTTGACATTATAATTTCCCTTAATAGGAACTCGTTTGCTAACCTATTGACTCATTGCACCGTCACACGACCACAAAAATTAGCTGGTCTTACAACCTAACTTGGAGCTATAAGGATAAAAAGACAGACGAAGGAGAAGATGGACAGAACAAAAAGGATGGCTTCCTCATCAATTATTCAGAATAAACATAACAATGAGAGATGTGGAAAGTATAGGGGAAGGACTTTTCTCAGGAGAAGAATAGTTCAGGATATTAAAAAAGGTAGCCATAGATTTCTATAATAAAAGATAAGGAACCTTGTCAGTCACACATGTCATCCTCGAAAATCTATTACATACAATACTTACCATCTAATCGGAAGCCAAACAGTCTACTCATCATCTATTCATAGAAGCGAGATACGCACTACCGTTGCAAATGATCTGAGTTCAAGGCCCGAGCATCGTTACGTAAAGAATATTATTATTAGACGCACGTAACACTAGAGAAATTCTGTTACGACGCAGATATATTTGATATATTTGATATCCAACTGTTTGTCATTGTTTTTCTTTTCTAATGGGTGACCAGAGTTTACGTTCCGGGATGGAAAGTTCTAGGGTTTATTATAATCAAGCATACGTCATCGGATCCTCTCAATCGCACACCAATCGAATCTTGATTCCCAGTCGCTGACATTCAGCCATCCTGCGAAAAAGATGCGCTCCACTTAACCTGAGCGCGTCCTCTAACGTCTCCACTCATGAGCAAATAAATCATTGGCAATGACAGCTGTGCGTGGTCACGGTAATTATAAGTAAAGAACGTTATGTATCAGAAAGACAAGTATCATACTTCCTGCTTAGATTTCATGGGTTCATCGTCTCCTATTAAGCACCTGTAACAACTCAAGGCGTACGTTAATGGTTGCTAACATCAAAAACCCAAAATTCTAACTAAAAACACCTAACTTTTCAAAAAGAACACAGCAAACTGTGTAGCGGCAAAAATGACAGCGGAAGTACCTACCTGGTACTCCCCTATTTCCAAGTTCTGGATGCTATACTTTGCTACTATTGCTGCTTTCAGAGCGTAAAAGTTTCCTTTTACAACTTCTGCTTACCCTTGTATCTCTAACTACACGTAAAGGCAAGCTGGTCTGGTAGTTCAAGGCTTGTTACGCAAACTTTACGTCATCGGGTCGACGCCCGCGCATCTAGCGATGTTTGAATGCATATTTTTATCATACGGTTCCTTCGCTGTTTTATTTTTATCTCTAGATCTTTGTTTAGCTAATTTTAATTGATGTTGCGTCATTTTTTGTTGTGTATTTTGAATTTTCGTTGGTTTCACGGTCACGTTCTTGTTGAGTACAAATGGCAATATGAATGTTGATGGATGGAGAGAGAGGAAGGCCAAAGAAAAGATGGATGGATTGTGTGAACAATGATATGTAAGAGAAAGGAGTAAATGATACTGGGAAGTGAGATAATGGAAGAAGAAAAAGATGAAGAAGTGACTATCACTTTCAAAGCTTTTCATATTTCTACACAAAAAACGGGAATGAGATATGCTTTCCGAGGACCCATTTCTATCCTACAATGTTTTATTTTTCCATTACTGTTATCGCTGATAGAATTTCACTTTGTCTAGGCAATCAAGATTGTGTTTAGAATGAGGTGTCATGAAATCTGCGTCTGTTTTCAGTATTCTAGCCTGTTTTTCGCCTTGAGTGTTACAATTTGCGAGATAATCAGCATGAGCATATTAACTTACGACATTATATTTTATATATATACTAGCTTTTGCCCGCGGCTGCGCCCGCGTGGTTGACGAAAAATATCCGACGGGAATATACTACCGGGATTAAAAAGTAACCTATAGGTTAATCCAGGTTCCGGTAACAAACATAGTTACATACCTTCATCCCCCTTTTTATCCCTTCTGGGGTAGAATTTTCAAAAACGCTGAGACACGTATAAATCAATTTTCAATCGTCAGCCTAAACACAAAATTTGAAGATCCTAATTTCAAAACTGACGGACTTTCATATATACTTCCATTCCCTATTTTAGCCCTTTAGGGATGGAATTCCCAAAAATCCTTTCTTAACCACTCGTATGCCGAGTATATAGACACAATGAAAAAGTGATTGTGTCTCGTGTAGATCTACGTTAGGTTACGATACGAAAGGTTAATGGATACTTACTGTTCACAAAGAACACACCCTCCAATTTTCATGTCTCTAGGACCAGCGGTTTGGGCTGTGTGTTTATATAGCACCCAGTCAGTCAGTTTACCATTTTATATAAATAGGTTTTATATTTTTGCGTTTGGACGCTTACAGCTAACAATACAAAAATTTATAACGAGTCAAACAACGACAAGCAACGAGACGACAAACGAATGTTTATATTCTGACTGCTATTGATAGCAATATTCTATGGCCCTTCTTTGTAGTGTGGTGGCGTTTTCACTTAGTAGTAGTCCCAGTGGGAGGCCTTTGCCCAGGAGTGGGACAGATCAGGCTAAAAAAAGTAGTCCCAGTGGACTCAGATCAAATGTTTGGTTCTATAGACATGCGGTTTCCTCATGATCTGTGACTGCTCTTAACTCCGAGATTACTTGATAGAATGAGAGGTCTTATAAGAAAGGAACACACCTAGAAGATGACTACTCACCCTTACTTTGCAAGTTTACGTACAGTCATAGATGTTTTCGTTTGCAATTTTTGGCTACCTTTCATGAATCATAGCGAAAATCGACCCCAAATTGACTCAGGGGTGTTAATAGCTGATGTGCTGATGACTCACATTCAAATCAGAACGGTAATCTCTTCAGGCTGACGTAGTAACTTACCGTTTTCGTAGAAAGTGTGAAAGCATTACAGAATACATCGGAACGTCCTTACGTCATCAGGCCGTTGACCCCGGCGGCCATGATAGCCTATGTTAATGTTGGACAGTGAATTTATTTTCATAGAGTCTACTGTTTTTCATTGTAATGAATTTGTAGTGATGTAATTTATGGTAAAACGAATTTCTTTTCGTGGTGTGATTTGATTTGTAATATGGTTGGCTATATAGCACGTGTTTATATAAATATATCGGCTTGTTAATGTCCCAATGCAGGACCAAGGGCTCTTTCCATACACGTAGCACTACAGCTGTTTCCTTACGACATTGGTTTTTACTATCGTCCATCACCGATGTCTCATTAATTTAGGAAACAATCATCTCTAAGAAATCTGCTAAACTGAAAAGACCCGTACCCAAATCAGTGTACTTGCCAAGCTGGTCTTGTAATCTCTGAGCCTTCACGGTATATTCCTTATTCCTTATTAACTTCACACACAGGGTTTTATTAAATGACTCAACTTTGGTTTAAACTAAAAGATTGCAGTCACACCCTTTTTGTTTTCACTATGGCTACACTACTTTAACTCCAGCATGACGCAATAAAAGAGCCTGTTAGCCAAGACGATGACATAACAATAGTATGAACGTATGTATGTTATCGTATTACTTATTATCGAATTGAGACTTCCTATAAAAACATAAATTTTTCTCCTCAAGCTTTTGAATCAAGGAAATACCCACTTGAGTCATACGTACATTAAAGTATTCTTATTTTAAACTTAGGGAAATATCTTAAGACATTAGCATTTACAAGAAGAAACTATAAAAGTAGGTGAAGATGCAAGATGACTTTATTATACAGACTGACGTCAATGAACCTCATTAGAATTAGGTTTACTGACGTACTAAACATGGTGTAAAAGAAAGAATTTTCTGAAAAGGTATTAGTAGTTTTTGTTTTGATGGATTGTATCTTTTCCTCCATACGATACATACGTGCTTTAGCGGCAGCGTTTGGGAGTAATTGAAGAACATTCAAAGTTAAATGGCTCATTAGATAATTATTGCTGGGAGTAGCCAAATGTGACTGCCGGACGATCAGGTTCAATGGCGTAATATTGAACGGCTACTAGATGATAAAATTGAACGATCCATTGGAAAATCTGAAGAAAACAGAGGTCTTAGACAAGGCGACATTTCCCACATATTAATTCCATCAATATCTTCAGCATAATTCTCCTGTGCCTTTATTCCAATTTATTTGGAATCGGCGCAGCATGTTTTCTTCCATACTTCTCTATTATCATTCCATCAATAGGTATGTATTTGTCTAAAATCTATTTTTGATTGACATAAAGTACCGAAAAGATTTTTGAAAATCGTTATAGAAATAAGAAATGCTTTGAAAGCAATTGTAACTTGTCTAGATTCTCTTTTCACTTAGCTGTGTAAAGAATTGCAAACAATTTGCTAACTGATCGCTGCAAGAGACCAACATCTAGCCACCGAGCCACGAGGCCCTGAAGTCGCTGAACCCAGACGAGGTCTAAAACTTTTCCAGCCATATCGATGTTATGTAAACCTAAGGCCAGAATCGAACGTCGACCCGCCTCCTAACGGCCAATCACCTGTACATGACGCATTGGTGATTATTGTTTGTCATCGCACTACTTTTCCTTGTGTCTGGTGATGAAGAGGAAGGTTTATCTTCTTCCTGGGTTTCCTGAAGGTCATAACTGACGTAATGGTGAAAGGAATGATTTAATTTTATGAAATTATAAGGAAGTGAGGAGGATAATTAATGTTTTTACCTTTTAGACATTTACCGAAAATTGTTTCTTAGGATGTCGCGTGCTGTTTTTTTGTTACAAAATATTTGTATCGATTTCCAGCTAATTGGTTAAAATCTCATGCCGTCTTTGACCAATATCGACGCAGACTGACGCAGTAGTGATGTTTTCCTTATAATTGATCACGTAGACTTCTCTTAAATTTATCATAGACTTTAGACCTGTCTGTTTCCTCGAAAGGGTGAGGCAGAAGTGTTCTAGATCGCATACCCACATTTGCTAGTTTCTTTATAGGAGGCTATTGCCATCAACCAGGTATACATCCAGAATCCAGGTGGCTACTGACATATTTACGATGGGAAATCCAATAACACTTTGCGGCACGGCCCCTGAAACAAACTCAGTACATCATGCCACTTGCGGCTACCAAACCAACGAGACTGTCCTGGTGAGGTAGACGTATATAATCTGGAGGTGATAAAATTTTGGAGATAAATACTAACTTAGTATTTCGAAAAGTTTTTCTATTTAAAACCTTCGAGTATTTAAAAATAAAAATAAAACACTAATGAGCTAGAACTGGTTTTAAAAATTAAAACAAAACACAGCTAGTAAAGGTCAACAACCTCAACGCAAAATTCCCTCTAAATAGTTCAAAAACAAAATTCCATTCATTCCTACTTCCGTACGATTGCGATGCTAGGCGCGTGTCACTTTCGCGCCAATCGTTTGCGCATGCGCACCCTGTTTGGTGAAACTGTTCTGTTTGCGCACTTTCTGACTAGTATCCGGATACGGACAGCGAACTAAAATTATTTAACCATACGTTAGATAATGAACTTTAGGAAATCAGGTTGTTGAACTTTTGGATGAACTTGATTTTTGATTAGAAAATTTAAATTTTTGGTGTTATGTCGTTGTTCGCTCAAGTCGTCGATTTTCGAATGCTGATGACTTTTGATTTTGCATAATTTTGGATGGTCACTTTATTTAGTCTTCTATTGATTCCAAGTTGAATAGATGCTGTTTCATTGGCTGATGCGACCATAAATCACAAATAATGGGTTAAAAGCCAATATCACCAGACACTGCAGTCTGCAAGTTCACTAACTGGGATTTCGACGCAGATTGATCAAGCTATTTCTAAAGATATTTTTTTTTCTCTAAAGAACTCTTCTCTACTAATTCTCTAAGTACTTTCCGTGAATTTAATCCCCCAATTTCATTAAACGTTACGCAACATGTTTAGTTTTAATTCCGCGAAAGAGATCCAGGCCTGGATGCAGGATGCAGCACCATTCTCACGCCCGCAAAAATATGCACATGCAGGAAAAGCAATAATAATTATTAGCATACGATGTACCCAAACTTATACTCAAACAAATCTCAAATCCCACAAAAAACATACACCTTTTACTCATCCATTCACTCACACACACCCACCCATTCACACATACACTCCCCCTTCCCCCTTCCCATAACTGCCAGTTAGTACATGTGACAACTAAACGGAACTATAAACAAGGAAGAGGTTTTACGTAAGAGTTATTACAGAGCCTTGAACCTCGGAACTGAGGGAAGCGGCGCCCGCGCACGTCAACGACTAATTGATCGTGTTAGGAAGTTGAGCGGAGGCGGGGTAAGCAGAGTTTAACGAGGAATTGACTTTTTACGGTTGACAGAACGAACTGAACTTCTAAAGACAAGTATAAACAAGGAAGGTGCTTCAGACAGAATACCTAGGAAAATATGGTGGGGCTGCCTGGTTGGTTTACTGCTTGCAAGCGCTAATGCTGAGCATGAGGTCCTTTTTTTTTTTTTTTTTTTGGTGGGTGGCAAATCATCAAATGACCCCCCCCCCCGCCCTGGGTGGAGTGGAAGGGAGTGTCAGACTCTTACTGACTAAAAACCACCCATGTTCCTTCATTGGCCCTTTATGTTCCAGGGCCGCGGTATCTCTTTCGAACAGTCCCGCAGCCCTGGCAGGCACCGGCCCTTGCGGGCCCCTCCCGTTTGCTGACAACTTTTTGAGGCGCGCGTGGAACACGAACGCGCCGTCGACACGGCCTGCCCGTCGTCATACGACGGACGGACGGCGAGCTAGCCCATTACTCACCGTGAGCATGAGGTCCTGGGTTCAACTCCCAGGTCGGGCAAAGTATTATTAGATTTTTTAAATTAGATTTTTCAATAAAGAATTTCTCAGTAGCAGCCATTTCAAGAAATTTGGATTTGTGCGTCGTTGATCATAATAGGCTCGCTCCCTATTACTTGGGACTTAAAAACGTAACTGGCGAAGTTTTACAGATCCTTGAACCTCGGAACTGCGGGAAGCGGCGCCCGCGCACGTCACCGACTAATGATCTTGTTAGGAAGCGGATTTGAGAAGGGGTGGGCAAAATTAAGAGTGGAATTGGATAATAGGCGAGATTGACATGGCTATAGCAAATAAAAACGTAAAATTTGGAAAATATGACTATTTTTTGAGCGTGTAAAATGCAGTAAGGAAAGATTTTTTTTACCTAAGTGGCCTGCAGGAGATAAGATACAAATTCTAAATAGTTAACAATAGAAAATGTCAACCCGGTTCGATGTTATTATTTTAACCAGCCGTTACTGGAAATGGTAATATTAAAATAAATCATTTGCTTAGCGGCAAAACTAAACACTTTACAATACTTACTTGAATTTCCCTGTAAAAACCAATTTCAAAGGTTATTCTTACAAAAAGCTTCGTGAGTAATTTAATTTTGATTTTATCAATACAACAATTACTGTAACTCCTTCATTTCATAACCACACCGGATACCAATGACCACAATGACAATATTAAATACTACATAAATGACGACAAAATTACTAATCCAAACTTTTCCGGCGAATTTTTCTGTATTACTCACTTTTGCGACCTTTTATTTACCAAAGGGTAAGTTTAGTGCTGAGTCATAGAGGGCGTGAACCCCTGACGGAAGGGAGGGAAACACGGTGACGCAATATGTGTCGTCATTTACAAGGATGTTGGGGAATGATGAAACAATTGATTTGTATTTTTTATCAAGTATTGTACTATTTTAATTTTAAATTATTACGAATGTAAGGACTATGTGATGTCATTGCGAATGCTGGACGAGACTGGCTAGCCACCGCTTTCGATAGAGAAAAGTGAAATTCTTTGGCGGAGGCTATTATCCAAAGGGGGTCCACAAAATAATGTCGTCAACCAAAGGGTGTATTCTTTAATCAAAATATTAATCATTTACAAACTACAAAACTATAATAGAAATAAATATGTACAAGTATAAAAGGGTTACAGGGCGTCCAAAAATTCGTCCGCATCGCTGTCAAAGGGTTAAGTTAAACATTTATGACGGGAATCGGAACTGTTTCTCCTAAACACAGGTTATTTTGTAACCTATCTAGGAGAGCAGTACGGCACCCACTAACTGGAATAAGAAACTATTTGCTTGTGCTTTATTTTATACAACTTTGCCATGTAATCTTGTTCTAGTTCGACAGTAAATGTGTTTATAATGATTGATTTTGATTTTATTTGATTGTAATCTGATTATTGTTTGTGTGGAATAAGTAAAGATGTATAAATAAATAATTAAAAGGGCTATGTGGGTCATTTAATTACCTAAAATAAAAATTAATAAAAAAAAAATAATCTAAAATGAATTAAATAAAAAAACATGTTCCACGCTGGAAATAATGGATAGGGAGGGGCAACTCGGCGATGAAGAAAAAAAAACAATTCCCAATATTGGAAGAACTTTAATTTTTGAAACTAGAGGGATTAAGGAGAATAAACCAGCTGGAATTAGAAAAAGAAAAACTGCAGTTTTTCTATGTTCCAAGAAATTCGCAATACTATTATAGCAGGTGGTTTTGTAGTTTATGCCTTACCCCAATCGGAAAATGCAATTTTTTTATTTCTTTTGTTTTTTTTTATTTGGACCCAGTTTTGGGTTAAGCTCGCCGTTGTACGTGAGCTATATTTTGTGTGTATATCTTTTAATTTAGTGTGCAATAAAGAATAAGAATAAGCAGGGATGAGTGAATATACATAATAATTATATATGTAACATTTGTAAAAGTTCTTTAGGTATTTAAACTGACACTAACATCATCATTAATGTTTATTATTTGTATCGAGTCTCGATATTTCGGCACCTTTGCAAGCGCCATGATCACGGATAAACGAAGTTCTACTAATGTCGTTCTTAGAGTTCCGTACTCGAAGTGAACCAACATGACCCTATTACTAAGCCCCCACCGTCCGTCCGTCTGTCTGTCAGCGGGCTGTATCTCATGATCCGTATTATAGGTAGACAGTTGAAATTTTCACAGAATGTGTATTTCTGTTGCCGCTATAAAAACAAATAATACAAATAAATTAAAAATTAAAGGAGGCTCCCCTACTACCATGGTACGGAACCCTTTATCGCCAGTCCGACTCGCATTTGGCCGGTTTTTTTAAGGGGTGATTACTGCAGGTTACGTCTATAGCTCATCCATTAGGTATATAGTACCTACGTCAACATAGGTACATACCTTTGCCTCTATGAGTCACAAAATAATATTATCAGTATCGGTAGCGCGGTTAGCCGGTTACTCATTTTTTGAGGAATTGTTTCAGTACAATTATACGTAATAAATATTATGAGGGCAGTATTGCGTTGCTGTAATGACATCAAGGTTTTATAAGGATAATATCATAAAAATAATTATACTGTTTATCTCAGTAGCTTGCTCAGTTTGTTTGAATGTGACGCATAGTTTCGCCCAACTTTTTGTATGCTTTATTTTTTATGCGTCACGTTAATTGAAAATAAAATAAATCGAACTGGATGAGGCTCGTCATAACTGGAAGGAGGACGCGCGGGTTCGGGAGAAGATGAGGCTTTTGCCGAGGAGTGGTACAGGGTAGGATTGATTTTTTTTAGGGTTCCGTACCTCAGTTGGCAAAAACGGAACCCTTGTAGAATCACTTTGTTGTTCAACTGTCTGTCCGTCTGTCAATACCCTTTTTCTCAGGAACGTGTGGAGGTATCAAACTTCTAATATCAAATACTCAAGCCTACTATACCTTAGAGCAGTCAATAAATCAAACGTAATCTAACGCGTTCAAAAGATATGACCGTTTATGTCGCATAATTTGCGATTTCACAAGTCAATCTAAACCTATAGGGTGTTTCCCGTTGACCTAGAATCATGAAATTTGCAAAGAAACAATGTCTTACAGCACATGTAAAGGAAAAAATCTGAAAAACGTAAATATGTAGTTTAATAACAAAACACCTACAAGTTTATTCATAACCCTCGGTGCGGGAGTCCAACTCGCACTTGGCCGGTTTATTTTTCTGTTTATTTCATTTGAGATCTTTCGTGGCTAATCAACAAGCTTATTAGTAAGTCTTCAAGGTAAAGTGGTTAAGTTCAGTGCATTGGTGACCATCCATTATGAACAATCTGAGACTATCGTTACGGCAACTCAGAAAGTTACCCGGTAAATGGATTGTGATGTCGGTTACCAGTCTCTGCATGAAAAATACTCATAGTCGACTCGAAGCCGACCCCAACATATTCGGGAAGCGGCATGGTAGATGATGAGTCTTGGGGGAGTCAGGACATGAAGTATTTATAGTTCTCTGCACACAACGCATATACGAGTACTTGCAAGAGTAAAATAGCGATCGACACCTGTAAAAACAACATAAAATAACTTTTATTTCGGACAAGCAACATGCATAGAAGATTGATAATATAAACTTATAAATCATCTTAGTTACAACTTATTATTTATTAAGACACGAGTTTGTTTTTCGAGATGCATCTACGAACAACATCACCATCTGCCTAGCCTTTTCCCAACACAATGTAAGGGTCGGCTTCCAGTCTACTGGCTGCAGCTGAATACCAGTATTTTACATGGAACTACTGCCGGTCGGACCCACAACCCTGTTAGTATTGGATAATATGATACCTCTTGGTAAGACTGGTTGTCAGACTTTCGGGCCACGAAATGCATCTACAAACAATAGCCCCAAATATCATCATCATCAACTTCCTGCCCTTGTCCCATGTTATTTGGAGTCGGCGCAACATGTTTTTTTCTTCCATTCTCCTCTGTCAACCGTCACGCTATCATTTACTTCTTCATCTTTCATATCATTCCTCACACAATCCATCCATCAACGTTCATATTCATCACTTTTTTAGTCACATGGGATTCGTCCCTCCTCATCACATGTCCATACCAAGACAGTCGATTCCCTTTCAACTTTTCTGTAACTGGCGCAACTTTTAAACTTCCTCTAATATACTCGTTCCTTACAGTACGACAGGTCTAATCACGGACGTGTATATTTTCCCCTTTAACTTGAGGGGCATCCGTGGGTCGCAAGTTGTTCCAGTGACCTGTCGCCATTTCATCCATCCTGAGTTGATCCGGTGTGTTAAGTCTCGGTCTACTTCGCCATCCCCTTGGACAAGCGACCCGAGGCTTGCCCCAAATATCGGGGAGTCGTAAATTAAATAACATAGTATCATCTTTACTTAGAAAAGGATCAACTGTTCTAAAAATATATCAGTAATTACGTTAAAATCAAATCAAATCCAATTAATTAATTGTATCCCTATTAAACCAATTAAATAAATATGATACCCGCAGCTTCAGAGAACTGTTTACAATTTAAATAATATTTATCTCAATTGAATTATTATCAAAATTCCATGAATATAACTGCAAAACAAAGCAATTAATTAATTATGTGTTAGGTCATTTTAATCCCATAATAGTTAGTTGTTACATAATAACAATGTGGAATGACCTCATAGCATCGTATATATTACGTAATAAGAGTATTTTACTGTTTATATCCTTACATAACTCACCATTGTGCCGGTATTTCCCGAAAGGGTGGGTTGAGGTGAAGTCTCACACCCACATTTCGCCAGTTAGGTTTGCTAAGTGTCATGTCAGAGGCTGAGGTTAGCGCGGGCCTGTGGACGGTGAGTAATGGGCTAGCTCGCCGTCCGTCCGTCTTATGACGACAGGCCGTGTCGACGACGGCGCGTTTGTGTTCCACGCGCGCCTCAAAGAGATGTCAGCAAACCAGAGGGGCCCGCAAGGGCCGATGCCTGCCAGGGCTGCGGGACTGTTCGAAAGAGACACCGCGGCCCTGGAACATAAAGGGACATGGATGGTCTTTAGTCAATAAAAGTCTGACACTCCATTCCGATCCGCCCAGAGCGGGAGGAGTCATTTGATGATCTCCCATGCCAAAAAAAAGGGACTGAGGTTATAGCCACTTAAAGGGCACAGATTCAGACAACTAAGGGCTGCTATTAAGACGTAATCAAATAGCTTCTGCCCGCGGCCGGATTCATACATAACATAACGCCTGTAATCCCCGAAGCCTTAGGCAGAGGAGTACCTACCAGTAAGTCCCTTGTAATAGGGGGCGAGCCTATTGTCATTAACCGGGCACAAATCCAGATTCCGTGGCTGCTACTGAGAAATTCTTGAAAGAAAAATCTAATAATTCTTTGCCCGGCCGGGGAATCTCATACTCATTTAGCTTTCCAGGTCAACTTTTTGAATCAGCGTTTAAACATAACTACAATCATTTTAAGTTAAGTAATAGTTATATGGATGCGCCGTGGAGGGGCGAAACACGTGTCGAGCATAGGTTTGAGTGCATGGCATGCTAATTATGATTGCTTTTCCTGCATGTGCATATTTTTACGGGCGGGAGGTGGTGCTGCATCCTGCATCCAGGCCTGGATCTTTATCGTGGAATTAAAACTCATATTTTGCATAAAATTTATTTTTGAAAAAAATCTTCACTGCTGAGTAATCCACACACAGATCTTGTTTTACCGGCAAAAACTTACATGACATTACAATTTTGACGTCATGGCAATAATTATACTACATTGCACATAATAAGCATAATACTTCCACTGTGGTTTCTCAACCCTGATGGAAGCCGTCATATCATGCTATGTCATATGGGCAATGACCGCCTCATGACCATTCTGACCGGCCTTGAATACACTAGGTATTTCCTATATGGTTTACGAAATATTTCATAAATGTCGTGTCATGACCGAAGTGTGAATGTGTGTTTAAGGAACAATGTGTATATGAAGTGTGTATGTATAGGGTGTGGCTGTGTGTGTGTGCGAGCGAGAAGGTGTATGTGTTTGTCTTCTTCCTTATTTATTGTGTCATGAGTTACCTATTTATTTATTTACACTTTTGGAAAAGTACTATAGGTGGTTTTGTTACGTAGTGTGAATTATTCCATGATTTTGGATGGAAAAGTTTGAGCCATGGAAAATATCGTTTAGATTTTGTAGAATTAAAATGATGAACAGTAAGCTTTGACATCAATCTGTAAATGCTTCATTGACAAAGGTAACTTTATAAGGCTTTGATCACTAACCCTGTGGATGTTGGCGAAATAATAACAGCCGCTCAGATCGATCTTTAGGTTAAGCCGTGCTTGCTTAGGTTGGTCTGTGGATGGGTGACCACCCATTACATACCGAGTTTCCTCCGTGCCTCGGAAAGCACGTTAAGCCGTTGGTCCCGGCTGTCATTTGTAGATCTTTGACAGTCGTTACAAGTAGTCAGTGCCCCAAAAAGTCTGACAACCCGTCTTACCAAGGGGTAGTACTCGTATTACCTAGTACTAACTGGGTTGTGGAGGTCAGATAGGCAGTCGCTCCATTTAAAATACTGGTATTCAGCTGCATCCGGTTGGACTGGAAGCCGACCCCAACAGGGTTGGGAAAAGGCTAGGCAGATGATGATGACCGACTTTTGTTTTGGGGTGAAAAATCCCGTTTTACGGTAGCACTCAATGTAAGGCACTCAATATACTGTGCTGATGGATGCATTGCAGTACGGGGGTCGTGGAGCTGTTTAAAGTTCAGTAAATCTCTGTTTTGACATTCCTGTATGTATTCGGTATTTACCTAATTGACATCGCAATCAGTTGACATTATTCTATGTACTTTTTATTGACATTTAACATGTATGTACTTCCTTAGATTCTATTGTTGACATTGTAGAAATAGTTTATTGATTTATTAATAATTGTTTTGACATTCCTGTAGGTATATATATATTTTTATTTTATTTAATTTACATTATCTTCTTTATTAAAATTTTATTTCTGACATATTTTATCATTTTTGTTATTTCTTAAATTTTATTGTTGACATTCTGAGAATATTTTTTTTGTTATATATAATTATATTGATCTGCTTTAACATTCTTGTTTTTATAATTTTAATTAATAAGGGTATTTGTTGCATGTAATTAACTAAAATTAATTTTAATTGATGATAGTATTTGTACGCCAAATGGCAAAACATAGAGCACATATGAAAATGTAACATCTCACACACTGTTACTACCTATTATGTTAACAAATAAAAATTCTGATTCTGATTCACGGAGTTATGTTTTCATAATAACAAATAAAAATAAACTCAGCCGAATTAAGGACCTCCTCTTTTCTGTTAGAAGACGGTTAATGAGCTCACAAGCTTTTATAAAAAAAATAGCAAAAAAACAGAAAAAAAATAATTACCAATACTTACGACTATATTAACGACTCTCAGCATATTACACTCGCTTTAAAGTAGCTAAATTGAACTGACAGGTGGACGATACGCCAAAGCGTCCATAACATACAGAATATAAACCTACCCGGACAAGTCCACCTGTGACTTAATATCATACTATGGTAAACAGTTTTGATGACCAGGTGTGATCATTAAGACTATAAGTAGTCATGATTGTACGGCATTGGTCTATTACAAAGTTGAATTACGTAAAATGTGTATATTTACGGCTTTTTACGTTCATTATGTTGTAGGAATTATAGAGACTGCCTCGTTGGTCTAGTAGTGCAAAGCGTAACTGCTGAGTTTGAGGTCCTGGGTTCGGTTCCTGGATCGGTCAAAGTGTTAATGGGTTTTTCTATCAGGAATTTGTCAGTATCAGCCACGGAGTCCACATTTGTGCCCAGTGGATGGCAATAGGCTCGCCCCCTATTACATACGACTTAAACATAACTGACGAAATGTAGGTGTACTAAATTAGGTACACCTCTGCCTAATCCTTCGGGGATTATAGGCGTGATCTTATGCCATAAGTAACGCCTGCTTGTTTGTTTGAATTTAATGATTCATTCATACATAAATTCAAGCATTTAATGACTCATTACAATCGCAAACTAACGAACCATGAAACTGAAGTTCAGAAGTCTGAGTACTGCGATGAATTCTAGAATCAATAGGTGTTAGAACAAGTCTAGACACGAGGTAGATATGTCTAGTTTCAGTCTAGACGCTTTCGTAGCATCTAGGTACACAATCTTATGTATACAAGTGTGTTTGGGTGCAGGCATTGCTCTTTATTTATTGAACTTTGAAATATTAGGAAGCTTTTGCTGTAAAACTGTAGGGATGCTTTCTAATACGAGTCTTGGGTTTGATAACTAAAGGCCAAGATAGTAAAGGCAATCGATTTTTATGTAGAAGTCTCCAAATTGCACAAAACAAAATAATACAATTAATTTTTAACTACCTAACTACTTTCACATAGAAATGTTTCAAATGTAATTGAAAAAGTTGTTTCACACATTTTGACTGTGTACGTATAATTTGCATTTAGTAGGTACTTAATAACTTTTTTTAAATAAATTTTTACGTGGGGAGGTTCAGAATGATGTACTGAATACGAGGTTACCGTTTTAGCATTGGTGTTCCTTCCACCCTGTATATTCTGGTGGAAGCTCCCCTTGAATTAGACCTACTGGTGATAGATGCTCATTTCTGTTAAGCATTTAGTTAGAGATTTATTCAGTCAAAGATTTTTTCTTGAGTCGGCACGAATTGAAAAGAAATTCTAATCTACCAAAGTTACCAGAACTTAAAAAGTAGTCTTAAACATATAAATGTTGCCTTTACAAACAAAACACTTAATAATCGGCCTACAATGTTCCCACTGCTGGGACACACGGCCTCCTCTCTGTAGAGAGGGAATGGGCTGTAATCCACCACGCGGGCCCAGTGCGGGTTGGTAGATGTCACATATCTTCGAATTTTTGGTTCTAGGACATGCCGGTTTCCTCACGATATTTTCCTTCACCGTTTTTGAGAGCAGTGGTGATGAAATAAATTACACAAAGTAATGCGCCTGCCTGGGTTCGAACCCACGACTTACTGTTCGTAAGTCGGGGCCGCCACCACTGGGCCACCGCCGCTCTCAAATAAAACTCTTATGTTTAATTTATTCTTAAACAAATGGTATTTAAGCATTATCACATTAGCCGGTGAGCAAGAAGTCAGCAGTGGTAAATGCCCAGTTTGCTCTGAAAGTATTCAATATTAATAGCCACTTAATGTTTATATGGTGCCCAATTACCTAAGTCCCAGTCCGTGGGGTGCAAGAAATAGTAAATAGTCTTATTAGTTTTAATAAGTACCTAAGAAGCTATTTAATTAAATTGATTAGTCACTGCATAATTATAAAGAAATACGAGTCTATATATAGTAGTAACACCAAGATCATAGGTTAGTCAATGACTTTTGTTAGGGTTCTGTACCCAAAGGTTAAAACGGGACCCTAACCCTACCCCTACCCCTACCCTACTAAGACTCCGCTGTCTGTCTGTCCATCTGTCACCAGGCTGTATCTCATGAACCGTGATTGTTAGACAGTTGAAATTTTCACAAATGATGTATTTCTGTTGCCGCTATAACAACAAATACTAAAAAACAGAATAAAATAAAAAAATATTTGAGGGGGCTCCCATACAACAGATATGATTTTTTTTGCCGTTTTTATAGATAATGGTACGGAACCCTTCGTGCGCGAGTCCGACTCGCACTTGGCCGGTTTTTTTATTTACTTACCTTCAGTTCGATGAATCAAGTAATGTATAAGTAAAATTAATGTCTTAATCATAATAATGTTAGTTAATTGAAATTGTAATTTGTTCTTTATTGAATTTCAATCAATTCACTTTAAAGTCAAGGTTCAGAAGGCGAAGTAGAATCTATACTAACATTATAAAGATGTAGGTTTGTAATTTAGAATGTAATTTCAAAAACTCCTCATCCGATTTTAAAAATAACTTTCAATGATGGAATTCCCGAGTGCCATGGGCTATGTTTAGCCTAGATAACGGTAATACAAAACCGCCAAAAGTCTGGAGATTTGGAAGAGACAAAACCCAGCACTGGGTGACTAAAGGTCGAGGAAGAAGTTGATAGGATATGTTTCTTCAACGTGAACGAAGTCGTGGACAGAATCTTGGATAAAATAAATTGGAGTAGAACAGCCTATAAAATATTACATTGTATGAATATTTTGTCAAAAGTTTTTATCTCTGTTGGGAAAAACGTGGATCATAACATAACATAACATCACGCCTGTAATCCCCGAAGGGTTAGACAGAGGTGTATACCTAGTAGTAGGTACACCTACATGTCACAGTTATGTTTTAAATCCTATGTATTACCATCAACCGGGCACAA
Source organism: Eurois occulta (assembly GCA_950022335.1). Classification (NCBI taxonomy): domain Eukaryota; kingdom Metazoa; phylum Arthropoda; class Insecta; order Lepidoptera; family Noctuidae; genus Eurois; species Eurois occulta. Next base: position 4,339,878 of record OX465502.1, read on the forward strand.
ATCTAGACTACGTGGCTACTGATAAATTCCTGATAGAAAAGCACAATAACACTTTGACTGACCCGGGAATCGAACCCACGACCTCATGCTCAGAAGTCGCGCATGCGACAACTTGACCGCAGGCAGTGTACAAAACGTGGACCAATTTGTTTGTAATAAATTACTTGAAACATTACCCATTTATCGCCTAGTACAATGCTAACTTGCAAGTCTTATGACGCAAGATGTAATCCAAAATCCGACTTGCATTGTCAAAATATCAACTGGCCCAACAAAAGTAGCTATAGACATCTTGCGTCAGATAGTACTACTGACAATGACTTTGTGTTTGCACCTAATAGTTAGGTGAACGACATTACAATTATTTTGTAATAGGTTAATACGTTTTGAACGGGGTTTTTGAACGAATAGGTACAGTGCCATCTAGCTAGGCGGAGTGCTTCTTTTAATAGTCGTGAACTCGTGATGTCATGTTTTTCGGTCATTTCCCTGGCTTGGAAAATACAACGCTAGTCTTACCTCTCTTATGTAACTGGTATCATGCATGGCAAATGAATATCTCATCCTATAGTATGTCTCATGAGATGACGATTTAAGAAGATGACGCCATAGCCCGACTACACCCACTGCTGAGTACAGACCTCTCTTTGCTTGAGCCAAGCTCCACGTTCTTATGCCAGCCTCATCCAGGATATTCCCACGATGGCAACAATGAACAATTGATTTGTAAATGTTATTGCACCATAAGTATACCCTCTTCTGCAAATCTCGCAGTCAAAATTTGGTTTGCTGTAAGAAAACCCAATTCTGGGTTAAGCTCGCCATTGTACATAAGCTATGTTATTGCAATTTGTACCTATCCAAAAAGAATAAGAATAAGAATGTCATTTGCCCATCTCACCGCTGGACGACCAAAACTTCTGTTTTCAGTCTTTGGACGCTACTCGGTCATAGCTTTACTCCACTTACCATCACCGTGCTTTGATAGGTGTCCTGCCCAACTCCATTTGAGTCCCATAACGCGATTACCAATATCGAAGACCTTATAAAGAAGTAAGGAAGAAGAAGACATGCTGCGCCGTCCCTAAAAGTGTGGAATAAGGGTAGGAGAATGATGAATGCTGGTGATGAGTATAACTTAGGCTGGTTTTATAGTCACGCCGCTAGACGCGCCGTTGGGCAGCGCGCTGTTGAACAGGAATACCGAACGGCGCTGCTCAAGCGCGCGAATTTGAAACGCTACTACTACCCCAATACATATCCGAGCGCGCGCGCTCCGAACGGCGCTGCTGAAACGCGTGACTATAAAATCAGCCTAAATTATATACCTATATTTATACGCCGTTGATGGCAAGACATAGCGTTCATTTTATTAATATTGACATCTGTACTTTTGTTTACCTATGTTCTACAAATAAAAATATTTGAATTTGAATTTAAAGCTATCAAAAGTTCGTATTAAGATTTTCTTCTATACCTTTAGGCTAGGAGCGTGCATTCCTCATACATCGAGAGCTGCTTATTTATTTTTATATTTTCCTGTTCATTAGCTTCATGATTTTCATTGCTAATCATCACTACATAGTATAAAACAAAGTCGCTTTCTATGTTCCTATATCCCTATGTACGCTTAAATCTTTAAAACTACGCAACGGATTTTGATGCGATTTTTTTAATAGACAGAGTGATTCAAGAGGAAGGTTTATATGTATAATACATGCACCCGTGCGAAGCCGGTGCGGGTCGCTAGTATACCTACCACTAAAGGGAAGAGTGAGACACCTCCGAGACAAGTAGGTACTATTGTAACTTGCTAGGGCTTCCTCAGTTTAAGTATGACACAATGTTTGAGAAGAAATAAATATTTTTATTCTTTTTGTATTTTTAGGAGCAACGATCTTCGGGTGGCTGGTAGCAGCTAGTTAAGAGTAGCCTAGGATCGGGCTATATGGCGTGTGATTGAAAATTCAGCTAGAAAATTCAGCCCCGACAACTAGACAAAAACCCTTTGTTTTTGTCTAGTTGTCGGGGCTGAATTTTCATCAAAGAGTAATATATAATGTAATAATCGTTTATTTATAAAAAGGGGCACATTTACAATGAAATATCTTAACAAATAAAATAGAGCACAGTTGATTATTGCCTGAACTAGGTTGAACCTGTGTTTCAAGCCACAAGGTGCTTAAATATCTACTTAAAATAAATAAATTAACATTCAATGAAAAGTAAAGTACCTACTAAAATTAAAACTTACAACAACAAAAATAAAAAACAGCGTGTCAGCAGTTTACTTGAGTTTACTTGAGAGTGAATTTAGCTTACCATTGTTACCATCCTTCTATCCTTATCCTAATTAATTCTAGGTCAGCGCAATATAAAGGAGAAGGGAACTACTCCATACATTCCTGGGCCCAAGTGTTAACTGAATCAAACTGGCCTTATTTGTAAGAGAATATAATAACAAGGCCTCACTGAAAATTTGGTGAAATTTGGCTATCCAGGAATCAAGTTATATGAAATATAGTAAAAGTGAGGTTATATTATAACGTTGCAGTTTTTTATGTTTTTTTACGAAATACCTTTGAATGGCTTTGGTTGTGCTATGGTTTTATGCATGGAGCGTGTGTAAAGAGTCAAAGATCTGACACGTTTGGCTCTCTCGCGCCCCGGACAGTCGCTACAGTCGAAGACAAGTTTCTTCATTCAATATCTTGCACTTAGAAGCCTACTGCTTCATTATGCACATTACATGGGCACAGCAGCAGCAGCAGCAGGCTGAGATGCACGCCACCGACGAATAACTGATAAAATCGCCTCATCTTCCAAGACTCTGCTGCCAATAGAGTTACTGCGACCAGTCGCAATCATACAGTTTACACAGCAATCCATGTCGTCAATATCCGATCGATAGGCGTAAACAGTTGTACAAAATAGAGAGCCAGGTAATTTAGAAATGCAGGATCCGTCAAAAGTCCTATTCAAAGCCGAGGTCGTGGGGTTATACAATAAAACAAGGAAAATACGTACGCACTCAGAACGAAACACAACGAACGAGTGCCATCTGTCAATCGCTGACGGACTGATGTCAGACAGGAATGTTGCTAGCAGAGAAATTAAAGGAAATCGATTCGCTCTGAATTAATTCCACAAAAAAATACTCATTACTCGATTTTCATACATTTTCTGAGATTTTACCGATTTATTCGTAATCGATTACTAACATTTCAGGCATTATTTAATCGATTATTTAGAACTTAATTTAAGTTTTCTCGCTTCCTAGATAGAAACCAGGTACCATATTTTGTGATTTTCCTTAGAAAAATATGACGGTTTTTTTTATACACATTTCAACTAGTTAACTGCTGGGCCCAGAAGTCCCCTTCTCCTTTCTTTAACATATCTTAATCATAGAATTTTAGGCACTAATACCAGGAAATGTAAGCTGTTATGTAAGTCGATTCTTTCTTTATCGTGTGGTTAGTGCCTAACCTGGTGTCAGAGTTTTTATGCCGCCGATATGCCTCTGACTTGGCTTTACATGCAGTCGAGAAATATCTCTCAGGGATGATGGTTTCCTCACGAGGTTTTCCTTCACCAATGCAAGTGATATAGAAATAGTGTTTCATAAATTAATGACTTTTTGTATAACTTTAAACGTGAGTCATCTTTAAATAACCATTTTATCATTGAAATAAATTTAGTGTTCGATAATAATATGCAATGGTGACTCATGTACACAAAGCAAACTTAATCGGTTTGCAGGGCACACCACAAAGATGTTGGTGTGCGTAAAATCAACTGGTGTATTACTTCGCCTATTTGTTAGTGTTTGCTTCACTATAGTATATGTATAATATGAGGTAAAGAATATGAAGCATCAATTTAACCCTATGACTAACCGGTGTCGTGGCATAGATGTGTAATCATTCGGCTGGTAAATCAAGTGTCGTAGGATCGAATCTGCGCCGCTGGCGTCAACTTTTTGCATTATTAAAAAACTTTTATTTTCATTTTGTTGAATTTTTATTGTAATTTACCTGATAATAAGAACATTATTCGAAAAAAAATATGGAAGTAAAAATTAAACAATTTGTATTAAGAAATCAACAACATTTATTGACTAGGTTTTTTTTATATTATAATCACAAATTAAAAAGTTTTGTGCATGACAAATATTCTAAGTCGGACAAGAAATAACGTTACTTTTCTTATTCAAGTGGGTAATTTATTTATTAGTGAAATGAATAAACATGTTAATAAGATAGATATTAAGATACAGGTATCCTAAATTGTTATCTCACTAACAATAACATCACTCACATAAAACAAATCGAATTACCCCCTGATATTTTTATTAATATCCTATTGGTGCGCCTTCGCTATCTATGACTTATTCATGCACGAAGTAAATGTCTCCACTAGACCTGCATGGAAGAATATTTTTTTTTATGATAGCGCTCACCATCTTTTCGCCACAATATTTTGCGACCGTCCTTGTCTGATTTAAAACATTTTTCATCTCTAAATATAACTATATTATTGCACCAATCAAAATCTAAATATTCTCTTGCGAAGCGTACCCGGTTTTGCCTGTGAATATCTGACATTCAAATTTTCTTGGCTGGCCTACAACATTTCACACCAGCTGCTCGCAAGTGGTTTCGTACAGTTTGTAATGTCACGTCATGTTTAGTTGCCGTGGAACGAGTAGTGAGGAAGGGCTCAGCGGTATGCGTAGCAACTATATCAGATGCCAATCTGTGAATGCAAATCCAGCCTTTGGTCCCGGTCGGCAAGGATCAATGCTTCCCGAATCTGCATAACGATGGACCCACAATTGCACAGTCCTTCTCTGTGAACAATAATAAAATATTGTTACAAAAAACAACAATCAATAACATGTGGATTATTTAAACATATTAAACTTCTAAACATCATAATAACATTTTGTTACTCACCGATATCTTTAAACGTCTCGCAATTTCACTAATTGAAACATTTTGCTCATGCAAAAGAATTATTTCAGCTCATAAAAGTGTGGTTCAATGATTCATATTGATTCACAAATAAAAGCACTTCTCAAAAAACGCAGGGTATAATGTCTAAAAACGTAACGAAACCCCAATAGTCAATAGCATTATGACGATGAACTTAAACTACTAACTTAAACATGATTTGTCATTTTTAGAGGGTAGACAACTAATACATTCTAACCCAAATATAAAGAGACTTGCTAATAGTTAAGCAATAAATTGAACAAACAAATGTAAAATATTTTATTAAAACATACAAAAACATTATGCTGTTGGCAGTCGGATTCGATCCTACGGCGCCGGCGCAGCAAGTAATTATTTATCGCACGCTCGACTAATGCGCCACGGAGACGATTGTATGATAAGCTAAATTTATGCGTTATATTCCCTGCAACATTAGTGACAAGAAATTTTATTGTGTGTGCGTGGACAACGGGTAGCAAACACTAATAAATAGGCGAAGTAATACACCAGTTGATTTTACGCACACCAACATCTTTGTGGTGTGCCCTGCAAACCGATTAAGTTTGCCCCGTGTACCTACATGTCCTTATTCATTATTTTGATGATAATGTACATGAATATTTATGAGACCACAATGATATACCTAAATAAAATTTGCATAATGTACTTCCCAACATAATCAATTTTAGGTACTTTTTTGTGTAGATTTAATATCAATATTAACTTTTTGGAAGTTTATGAGCTTTGCCATTTTAAAATTTTCCTTTACCGCAGTAAAACCCCTCGGTATAAGTATATCCTCCACTATGGGAAGGCTATAATGGATGGAGAGGGAGAGGAAGGCCAAAGAAAATATGTAAGGATTGTGTTAGGAAGAATATGAAAGAGAAAGGAGTAAATGACGCCGTGACGTCTGACAGGGGAGAATGGAAGATGAAAACGTGTTGCGCCGACCCCAAGTAGAATAGGACAAGGGTAGGAAGATGATGACAGGAAAACGTGGAATATCGGCATAATAAGCCTCTAATGTACCGGCGGTGGAGGTCAGTTTCCATGAATTTTTGGTCTACACGTAGGATATGCCGGTTTCCAGGGCTGCGGGACTGTTCGAAAGAGATACCGCGGCCCTGGAACACAAAGGGCAAAAGAAGGAACATGGTTGGGTTTTAGTAAGTAAAAGTCTGACACTCCCTTCCGCTCCGCCCAGAGCTCGAGGAGTCATTTGATGATTTCCCATCCTAAAAAAAAGGATATGCCGGTTTCCTCAGAATATGGTGTCTTTCACCCTTATAATAGCATCCTCTGCATAGGCTCGAAAAACTGAAGACCCATTCATTGGTCTGCTTTAGTTCCTGCTCACACCTATGGCAAAAATTTTACTGTGGGTTTCCTTACTACTGATTAACATAACAAATCAGCTAGCTTCAGCTCAGTACCAAATCGACTACCTATACTTAAGGATATTCTGTAGCACGTGGTGTTCTACAATTCCTGCCTACTCTTTCCGGGAAAAGGCGTGAGTGTATGATATTTCTAATAAAACCGGATAGGACATGTTAAACAACCACAAACATGAAAATTACCACAAACATGAACATTACCACAGACATTGAAGTTTTGTTAAAAGTTTCCGAACGGAATTTTATAACAGTCAAAAGGAAAATGTGTTACATTATTGATACTTTATTACTTTACTAGTAATTTTACACATCATTTACAGGAAATAATGATTCCGCTGTCAGTATGATACTACGGAAAGTTCTATGACCTATTTTATTATATAAATAAATAATTATTACTTAGACATTGTGACGACTCACGGCCACTAGGTATGGCAGACAGATTGTGTATTTGTCATACTTTCCCTACAACAATCACTCATAAATGCAACCTTTTTACGTCGACTAGTTACTACATTACATAACGTGTGTTTCCCCAACGGAGTACGCCAGGTTCAGTAGTAGCCTTTTTACTATCCTCAATTTTTTTTTATTTTTACAATTTTATTGCTAGGCGATTTCCTGCGTTATTAGACCCGTCTTACGAAGAAGAAAAGCGCAAGAGGAAGTCATGTTGGGCACTGCCTGTTTGGGCACACCTCCAACTCAATAGATCATCATCTACCTAGCCTCTTCCCAACTATGTTGGGGTCGGCTTCCAGTCTAAGTGGATGCAGCTGAATACTAGTATTTTAAAATTCTGGAGTCTTTAAAAGGGGTATCGTATTGCCCAGTACTAACTGGGTTGTGGAGGTCAGATAGCAGGGCCGAAGGCACCTAAGAAGCCGATTTCTGCCGGCTTCCCTTCGGGTACAAGGCACTCAAACGTAGTGTCTAGGTGTCTGCTGTAGTCAAATAGTCTATTACAAACACATCTGTGGGTATCACATCACAGTACAGCCATTTAATACATCATAGGATTGAAAAAAATTAAAAAATAAAACATTTTTTATGTCAACAACAATAAAGCAACAGGTGGCGCCAAATAAGCCGGTAATCTTGTGTCAGAATTCAGAACCAAAATCGTATGGACGCGCACACGTGACTTCGCGGCTGGCAGTACTGTTTTGTAGGGAGCTCGGTAAGCCGAAGATTATCGAGTTACAACAGGGGTAGAAAAAGAAAGCATGTAGGGGAGAACGAGATGGAATGATAATGGTAATGGTCGGATGATAATGGATGTCATTTTCATGGATTTTGCGGTCGCTGATAACGAAAATGTGGTCAAAATGAAAATCCATGATGGCGCTGACTTTTCGGTTTTTTCTTCGTGGGTGTCATTTTCGTGGTTTTAGGGGTCGCTGATAACGAAAATGTGGTCAAATTGAAAATCCAAGATGGCGCCGACGAAAACATTCGGTTTTTTCGTCATGGATGTCATTTTCATGGTTTTCTAGGTCACTGATAACGAAAATTAGGGAAAAATGAAAATTAGAAATAAATATATATATATAATTATATATCTTTATTTCAGACCTACATCAGTCCATAAGTTGTTAGTGGTTAGTAACAGATTGAGCTTATATGCTATGTTAGTGTTGTCCAACCAAAAAATGAAAAAAAAAATGAATGAGAAATGGCCAACCATTTTTTTTTTCGTTTTTTTTTCAGGGTTATCATTTTCATGGTTTTCGAGGATACTGATTTAACGAAAATGAGGTCCAAATAGACATAGGAAAAAAAAGAAAGAAAAAACATATACCAATTATAATTATAAGATGCTATTTGACATTGTAATATGATTATTATTATCTTTTAAGCGCTTTGGTAAAAAAACTGTTAGCTTAGAATGTATTTCTGAATAAATAAATAAATAAATTCTCATTTTTTTCTTCGGCTTCCCCTGACTCAATTTTCACCCTTCGCCACTGTCAGATAGGCAGTCGCTCTATGTAAAATACTGGTATTCAGCTGAATCCGGTTAGACTGGAAGCCGATCCCAACATAGTTGTGAAAAGGCAGGCAGATAATGATGACTGTAACACAATAACATTATATTAAAACCAAATAATTTTAAAAGATAACCATGAAGTTTCTTGGTGGTTCTTCTCCCTAAACCACTAAACCGATCATCCTGAAATTTTGCATATACGTTGTCAAGGGGTACCTTTCATCCCGAAAAAAAGTACTGTTCCCGGAAAAACAACAATAACGTTCTTATGATAATAGATGGCGCCACGTGTCTTTGGAATCATGATTGAATTATATTATTACAAGCAGAGTAAAACCCGAATTGATTGTCAAATTCTAAATTAACGCGAGCGAAGCCGACGGCAAAAGCTAGTAGTTAATATTTCTAATGTAGTTTGGCCACAGTGAAGAAGACGGATGGAAGACTTCATGTAGCGGAGATGAGAATGTTGCGGTGGATGTATGGAGTGCAATTATGGATAAAGTAGGAAATGAGTATGAGAAGAAGTTTGAAAGTGACGCCAGTAACTGAAAAGTTGAAAGGGAATCGTCTGTCTTGGTATGGACATGTGATGAGGAGGGATAAATCAGCATGTGACTGAAGGGTGATGAATATGGAGGTACCTGCACCAAATTGGGCGGGAGGAAACGCCCGGGTGCTACTATTGCGAGGATCGACCGGAGGACACGGTGGAGCACACCGTCGAGGTCTGCTCCGCTTGGGAGGAGCACCGCCGTGTCCTCGTAGCGGCGATTGGTGGCGGCGACCTCTCGCGCCCGGCCCTGGTTCAAGCCATGGTCCGGGGCGAGAGGGAATGGGAAGCCGTCGCCTCCTTCTGCGAAGCAGTCATGCTAGCGAAGGAGGCGGCGGAACGTGAGAGGGAGAGAGCCTCACGTCCCAGCCGCCGCGGGAGGAGAAGCACCGGGCGTCGGGGGCCACGCCGTGATGGCTCTCGGCCACCGTAGGCGCGGGCCTGTGGACGGTGAGTAATGGGCTAGCTCGCCGTCCGTCCGTCGTATGACGACGGGCAGGCCGTGTCGACGGCGCGTTCGTGTTCCACGCGCGCCTCAAAGAGTTGTCAGCAACGGGAGGGGCCCGCAAGGGCCGGTGCCTGCCAGGGCTGCGGGACTGTTCGAAAGAGATACCGCGGCCCTGGAACATAAAGGGCCAATGAAGGAACATGGGTGGTTTTTAGTCAGTAAGAGTCTGACACTCCCTTCCGCTCCGCCCAGGGCGGGGGGGGGGGGGGTCATTTGATGATTTCCCACCCACCAAAAAAAAAAAAAGGGTGATGAATATAAATGTTGATGGACGGAGAGGGAGAGGAAGACCAAAGAAACGGTGGTTGGATTGTGTGAAGAATGATATGAAAATAAAGGAGGAAAATGCGTGTCGGTTGACAGGGGGCAATATGGGGCAAGACAGGAAAATGATTAAGGTTACAGATGATATTTGATTTGCAATGTTTCTATTATTTTTTTTTGGTCCAGTTATTAGTGTACGAGTACCTACTTTCTTAAGTTGGATGAAGTGTTGCATAAATAGAAATATTTTTATTATAACCAGGATTTCTATAAAATATCTAGGACAGCTCAAAATCTGAGCGTGAGCACGGTTAATAGCTTAAGCTTACCCACTATTCTACAAATAGAAACGTTGGTGAAATGTAGGTGTAATGTACTCCCCTGCCTACCCCTTTAAGAAATACGATCGTAATATTATGTTGCGTTACACATACAATTCATGGAAAACAATACCCGTGTGTCATACATTTCTTTTCTAGGTAAATCGGTATAATTTTGAATTCAATGCTTACTTTCCTCTTCTCTAGAAAACTTTCTTTTTTAGCAAAGTTATACTTAAAGGTCATATACCTTAGGTCATGTGTGTTCTGAGTCAGTTTTGTGTTAACTTAGAACAGAGAAAAAAAATCTTTTCCTATGTGGTTTTTAGGAAAAGAAAGATGATGGTCTTCCTAGTACCCGTTTCCAATAAGACTATATGTGATTCATGTGCCTGCAAAATATAAAACTATTCAACTTTCTTCGCTCTAAGACGACGTATGAAAATCCATGAGCGCGTATTTACCTAACATTCATGAGGATGTTGTATAATAGGCATATCATTTTTTATAACCCTGTTGTGTCCCACTGCAGGATAAATGCTTCCCTTTTTTCCATTCTTCTCTCTACAGCTATTTTACCCCAGTCCTGTAAGTAGGAGTCCATCTCATCACGCCATCTCTCTAGGCCTGCAGCGTCGCCGATTCCTGTTGTTCGGGACCCAATAACCCAAAAATATTATTATTGATGTGATATTATATTGTTGTGGTGTGTGTTTGTTTTTGTTGTTGTGGTAACTGGATTATAGAGGTCAGGTAGGCAGTCGCTCCATGTAAAATACTGGTATTCAGCTGCTTCCGGTTAGACTGAAAGCCGACTCCAACAGAGTTGGGAAAATGTTAGGCAGATGATGGTTATATTGTTGTGATATTTTTTCCCAACCCTGATTCGACTTGCGGCATATGTGGTCTGCCCAGTATCATTTTGATTTAAATGCTGTGTTGTCTACGTCTGCAATTTGTGTTTTTGGAACGAATTATGTACTGTTCCTAACACGATCAGTAATTTTGACTGCAACCATACTTCGTTCCATTTTATAATAGGTATAAAAATTCTTGTTAAGATTATGTGCAGCATACACATTTTATCTTGAAGTCATGCACTGGGGACTTCCAATAGACAAATAGATTTGAAGCTCCTAGGAAGCGTCTGGACTTTCTGCCCAGTTATGGGCAGAAAGTCCAGGCAATGGGTACTATTCTTACATTTCTGCCACCCCACGAGAAGTTAAGTAATTTAATTCCTTTAGCATTCCACCTGATTTTATCACTAAAAAGCTCACAACAAGTCTAAATGTCCACCTAACACATGCTGTGACGTCATTCGCCAATAGAAAATTGCAATGAGCCCGTCCATTAACCCGTTACATGCTAACTGGCTGAGTCACGGCGATATTACGCAAGAAGTCAAAGGCCTGTCGACCTTCGTACGAACTCGCGATTCGGAGCTTGTGACGTAGCGATTACGAGCTATTATAGCTGTGTCTAGCAAGCGGCAGTTTTCGTAAAGGTGTGTTTTTGTTTTTTCGGGTGTGATGAACTATTGTTTGTACGAAAAGAGGTTGGTAATGGCTAGTAATTAAACAGGGGAACGTTTGTGAAGAGTTAGTTGCGATAGTCGTTCGTGAGGAATGAGTGTTTCGGAGGCTAGGTACTTTTGTAACTTTCAACCTCAAAGTTTAAAAGGTGTACTGTTGATGTGACTGCTGGCAAGGGAGAATGAAATAGAAAAAACTCAGATAAAGACAAATACTCCAAATAAGGGCAAGGGCAGGATCATGATTATGCTCAGATTTTAAAAAAGGAGGCTCTCTAGTTAATGATTATTTCTATGTAATAAAAGCTTCACGACCTTTGTTTGGACTCGTGACTTGATAATGGGGGTTTGTCAAACGGGCTTCATTGGTAACCTTTTCCCGGCATGCGTTGCAAGTTGCAATAAATATATAGATTTTTTGGGCTGGGAACATTCGCAGACGTACACAGAAAGATCCACCAAACTTTCATCACAATCGGATCAATGGTTTAGGAACGCATAGAGGACAAACATACAAGCATTCATTTTTATTTCTGTAGAAGATATGAGCGCCATTTTAAGGGGATAGATGTTATAGACCGTGCAATCCATAAATAAATTAGGCATGCAAACATTTAGTTACCCATAGCAGGCGTTAATAGACGAGTCTCAGGCGTCATCGGTAGTTTCTGGTTAAGGTACTTTAGTGCGATGTTTGGGTGTGTTGTTTGTGTGTGTGTATTGCAGGAGCGTTTGACACTTTAACTGTGTCATATTTAGTGACATTCTTTTTCATTTTGTTAATAATTTCGACATAAATAATCATAACTCATTACAAATCATTATAACTTAACAATTCAGTAATTCTGGTGAATCTTCTATTGATAAAGATAGATCCTGAAAACAGAGCCACCAAAATTAGTAAAATGCTTATGAAATTTTTGTTGCAGATATCAGTAGGTGTAGATCCTCTAAAGCTTAAAAACCGGATCGATGATCGTAGTTGCCTAAGTACTTGTGTTTCACTGTCTTTATTACAATGTCTTATAACCAGTGATCGAAATAGGCTGATTATATTTGCCTAAACTTCGGAGAACAGAGCCAGAAAGTGGAGACTTCGTAACGACTATTTTTTTTTTCCGGGATTCGGGAAAAATCTTCAGTAAGTTGAAAATAAGCTTTATTTAAGATGTGTAAAGGCTATTTTTAACTAAACTTGCAATTAACAAATCTTAGGAATTTTCACTAAAACTACTTAATCTAACTTAAATCATGTATTAGAATAATTTGATACAACGGTTAGTTTAAGGATCGTAAATATAATTCGAATAAATGAATTACAGTTAGATTATTTATTTCAGGATTTTACGTGAAAATCCCGAAATTTGGTAATTGCAAGTTTAGTTAAAAATAGCCTTTACACATCTTAATTTAAGCTTATTTTCATCTTATTGAAGATTTTTCCTGAATCCCGGGAAAAAAAATATAGTCTTAAGGAAGTCTCCACTTTCTGTCTCTTTTCTCCGAAGTTTAGGCTAATATAGTCAGCCTATTCCGATCACTGGTTATAACATCACGCCTGGCATAAATCTAGACTCCGTGACTGTTACTAAAAAAAATCTTATGGAAAAACCCCATAACACTTTGCCAGATGTGGGAATCGAGGAATCTAGCCCAGGACCCCGTGCTCAGCAATCGCACTTGCGACCACTGGCCCAACAAGGCAGTTCTATGAAAATCGTTACAGTTATATTATGTACGTATCTAATAACTACGACTGGTAAAAAACTTAAGGTGCTCGACCTACAGGGTCAGGGCCCTCTAATAAACGCACGTTAGTATATTAACCCTAGCTACTAATATTATGTACTCAGGAAAATTACTACGTATGATTTTTACGCAGTGCCTCGTTGGCTGTAATTGCGACTGATGAGCATGAAGACCGGGGTGCAATACCCGGGTCGGGTAAATTGTTATTGGGTTTTTCCATCTGGAATTTCTCAGAAGCAACCACAGAGTCTGGATTTGTGCCCAGTTGATGGCAATAGTCTCGCCCCTTAATACATGGGACTTAACACACATACTAACGAAATGTGGGTGTACTATTAGACCTCTGCCTAACCCTTTGGGGATTACAGGCGTGATGTTATGTGAATTCTACACCTATATATATATAACGGGAGTAATGCGAGAAAATGCTTATAAACATCATCAACATTCGCTGTACTGTTGCTTCCACCTGTACCTAGCCTTTTCCCAACTATCTTAGAGTTGGCTTCTAGACTATCCAGATGCAGCTACATCAGTATTGTATATGATGTGATTACTATCTGACCTCCACAATCCACTAAATGGGTAACTTAGTAAGACTGGTTGACAGAGTTTCCAGCGACCACCTATAGCGACTATTCAAAATCTACAAGAGGACACCGCAGGACCAAAAGACAGAATTTTAAAACCAAATATTTTTTATAGGTTCTTCCAAACCCACCCCGTGCTATGCAATGATGTTGTGACGTTTTACATGTGCATGTTGCCATTTTAACTAATGGATTTACATGCTTTCCTGGTCACGGGGGTATCACACCACAATACTTGAAGCCCTCTGCGTAATTTGAGATTTGTTCAGATAAATATGACGATTATTATGATTTATCGTCGGCTCAGTTTCTTCTCAGAAATTATTGTTGCGAGTTCAGTTGAGATTTTTCAAAGCCAGACAGCAACTCAATTTACTACAGTTTTTCCTTAAAACGACAAAGGTAACAGCACAATAATGAAATCATTTTTAATTAAAACATTGAGGTTAACCATATTTTGTTAAAGAAGTAACAATTACCTGAATTGGATGATGCAAAAACTTAAGGAAACAAACAAATATGTTAGTGATGCAGGTCCTTTTGCGTTTATGAGAGATTGGCCAGGAAAACCGCACGGAGAGAAGAGTGGAAGGCTATGGGGGAGGTCTTTGCCCAGCAGTGGGACAACAGAGGCTAAGTATCAGCAGCAGTAGCGTCCGGCAGTAATATTATAATTATGTTCTTTTCCTAAGAGTGTTGAATCGTTACCGGGGTAGTCATCATCGTCTGCCTGCCTCTCCCAACTATGTTGGGGTCGGCTTCCAGTCTAACGAGATGCACCTGAAAAACAACATTTTTCATGGAGCGACTGCCTATATGACCTCCACAACCCAGTTAGTACTGATTAATACGATACCCCTTGGTAAGACTGGTTGTCAGACTTGGATTTGATTTGAATTGGATTGGATGACAGCCGGGACCAACAGCTTAACATGCTTTCCGAGGCAAGGTGGAATCTCGGTATGTAATGGGTGGTTACCCATCCACGGACCAACCTAGCCAAGGCGGCTTAACCTGAAAATTTACCCGAGCGGCTGTTATTATTTAGCTACAATCGGTAGTACGAAACTGGCCAAGTGCGAGTTAGACTCGCGCACCGAGGGTTGCGTATAAACTTGTAGGTATTTTGTTATTAAACTACATATTTACGGTTTTCAGATTTTCCCCTTTACTTGTGTTACTCGTATAAGACAATACTTCTTGTCAAATTTCATGATTGTAGGTCAACGGGAAATACCCTCTAAGTTTTGATTCCTTTGAGTGTCGTTTTATACGTTTTTCACAGCTTCAAGGGACTGTAGACTTGAGTATATGGTTTTAATTTCAACTCGATACCTCCTCGCGTTCCCGAGATAGAGGGTGTTGACAGACAGACAGACGGACGGACGGACAACAAAGTGATCCTATAAGGGTTCCGTTTTTTCGTTTTGAGGTACGGAACCCTGAAAACTTGTCATTTTTACATCTAGGTATTGGGTAGACCTTCATGGGCAGTTATAAAACTGCAACAAAAATGGTGCACGGTTCGGGTTGGTCGTTTTCTATGTATCGAAGAAATGGCAAGAAACTCCATCAATTTGTCCGATACATACAACGCTGTCGAAATACGAAACGTTGCCCCTGGTTGATCTTTTCTGTAGGCCCTGGTTTTCTAAATTTGCAGTAACACGTAGGCAAATCTCGAAAAAAAAATCGGTTCGAGTAAAATATCGGTTTTCCACAATTGGTTTTACCGGACATTAACCTCAACGTACTTGGGCCAAAGCAAGGCTGATAGATTCTAATCTATAAATTTCTATACCGAATAGTTAAGGGTTTCCCTTCCGGTCAGTATTTGGATGGGTAACCAAAATCATGGAAGGCACCTGTGGAGTGAAAGTAAGCTATTTGATACGTAGATTGACATTGACGTCATATTGTTGAGGAGCTCGTGGCTAAATAATAAGCCACTCGGGTCGATCTTCGGGTTAAGCCGCGATTGCCAACATTGGTCCGTGGATGGGTGACCATCCATTACATACCGAGTTTCCTCCGTGCCTCGGAAAGCACGCTAAGCCGTTGATCCCGGCTGTCATGTGAATACCTTTGACAGTCGTTACAGGTAGGCATTCTGACAACCAGTCTTACCAAGAGGTATCATATTATCCAATACTAATTGGGTGGTAGAGGTCAGATAGGCAGTCACTCCATATACCGTACAACGACTGCCTGTCTGACCTCCACAACCCAGATAGTTCTGGGTAATATGATACGCCACTGACTACTTAACGACTGTCTAATATATACGATTGCCAGACGAGCCAAACGGCTAAACGTGCTTTCCAAGACACAGAGGAAACTCGGTATGTAATGGGTGCTCACCCATCCATGGACCAACCTAGACAAGCGCGGTTTAACATGAAGATAGACCCGAGCGGCTTTTATTATGTAGCCACGAGCTGCTACAAAACAATATTCTAAACGACTGTAACATACCAACCTATTAAGAAGCCATATTTAGCGCCAGACACTTCCAACGACACTTTATATCTAATTGACATTGTCATGTCAAACGTGACGAATTTGTCTGATGTCATTATGACCATTGACTTTGACATGGTCAAACGTGTCAATGATTCTCTAACATCCGTACATACGGATATTTTTGGGGGTGATTGACCTAGTGTCCGCTGGAGTTATATTTAGGTCGTTATCTAGTAATGTGAGTGTTGAAAGAGGCCACTAAGGGATGTTACTCATTGTTTAGCAGAAGAATAGCTAATGGCGCATTATTTCTTAACCCGTCAAATCTTTGATAGCCTCACGGCTTGATCGAAGGTCAAGCTACTATTACCGAACACGGTTTTAATATTTCACGGTTTAAAACAAAAATTATACTGTCACTTACGGGATATTGTCCGTGATTGTTTTATGATTTTGAGCTCCCGATATTCAACCCGCGATCATGGCGCTTGCAACTGCGTCGAAAAATCGGGAGCTCAAAATCATGAACAATCACGGAAGATATCCAGTAAGTGATAGTATAAGTTTACTCTTACCGAGGTCGGTAAGGGGTGACGAAGCATTGATCCGTCATCATCATAAGTGCCGTTGGTGCCGGCTGTCATTCGGAGATCTTTGACAGTAATTTTCAAGAAGTCTAGTGAGTTGTGGAGGTATTAAAGGCAGTTGCTCCATGTTCAACTGCGTCCAGTAAATCGCAGGCCATACCGCCAGCTAGCGAGCGAGTGAGCGAGGCGGACGAGGCATCGTTTCACCACTACTCATACTTTGGTTTTCACCGCGTACTATCGGAAGAGCCAAACGAAGTATGAAAAGGGCCTCGCCTCGCTCGCTCGCTCGCTAGCTGGCGGTGTGGCCTGGGCTTAAGACTGAAAGCAGACCTGAAGAGAGTTACAAAACGGCTAGGCCATAATGATGTCACATTTCATTCGTCAAATTTCCGTTTTTCCGAAGAATACCGACGGACACTTTGACCAGGCTTTGTACCTGCTTCCATAAGTATCTTAAATGAAAAACTGGAGGGAAAACCCCATGACCTCTGACCCTCTTCAGTAACTAGACAGTCAATACCAAAAAAGGCCCAATCAACAAAAATATAATTGAAATATAATGAAGCTCAATACACACAATAGCTCGATCAAAATAGATGGAAACAGTTTCGCTGAGTTCATCGGTCGGAGATGAGTTAGGCAGAGGCCAATGGCCGTATGACACATATATACTATACACGTACGATGTCCTCGTGATTCTATGTGACGTAATATTGTAGTTCGGTAATAATGGACTGCTAATTTTTTCGCGGTTTTTGTGTGTCTCTTGGACTATCTAACAAGATAAATAATTTATTACGTGTAATACAAAAAATACTATGAAAATTATATTTAGTTACTTGTTTGTTTAGTGGTTATGGGTTCGAGTCACTTGTCGGGAAAAATTTTAGTAGGTCTTTCAAATTTTCAGTTGCAGCGCGACGTCAAGCGCGTCGGCAGTTCAATTAAAACCAGCGCTGTGCTGTGGGCCCCCCATAGCACAGCATCATGCTGAGTGGTAACCTGCTTGTCGCAGTCACGATGTGCAAGCTGTTAACTTTTTTTCTTCTGTCCTGTTGTATTTGTAATGTTTGATGCGCTTTATGATTGTTGTTATTTCTTTTTTTTTGTATGCACGTCATGTCCCTGCGACAAATAAATATTTTTTATTTCTTTCTTTCTTTCTAATTAATACCAATAAATAGGCTGTACTGTGTGAGGGATGATATGGCTAGAAAGGAGGTGACTGCTAAGACGACGAGTAATAGAGAAGTATGGAAGAAGAAGACATGCTGCGCCGTCCCTGAATCAATTGGGATAGGGGTAGGAGAATGAGGCTGGCCCCTAAATTCATGAAACTTAACTAAACTTAGAGAAAAAAAGAATTGTATAAGTTTTTAAACTGTCATGGTCACTAACATGGTGCTTGCAACAGCGCCGAAATATCGGGAACTCAAAACAAACAGTGGACATGGTAAATATCCCGTTTCTAGTGTTAATTATAAAAAGAATTGTGTTTATTTGGCATTAAAAACACCTTAAAAATACTGACTTATTTTATTACGGGATTTCTTCCGTGATTTTTAATTATTTTAATAATGAACAATCACGGAAGATATTATCCCGTAAGTGACAGTATAACTTTAGTTTTAAACCGTGAATTCTTAAAAAAGTCTTTAAACATAATTATCTAGTCTTTGGATGTGCCTGTATTTAACAAAGGGATAGAAAAGGTTCTGTTATCAAGTTACGTCACCCCTATGTCTCAGGTAATAGAGGGCTAGAAATTCTTTCAATTCGTCGGGCACCTGTAAAAAAATCCTCACAGGAATACTCGAGCGCACTTTGGACACTACACTAAGCAGTTGGGCTTTCTAATAATTTATTTCGAATAAAAGGCTTATCTATCCATCTATTTATCTTTCTACCATCAGACCAGGTCTACCATGACGTCTTAAAGCAGGAGTAATTCCAGTGTGGGAAAGAGATGGCACTAGACGACTTGTATAGCTCTGTCTCTTTCCCATAATGGATATACTCCTTTATTATTATTTTTTTTGGGATGCGAAATCATCAAATTACTCCTCCCGTTCTGGGCCTTGCGGGCCCCTCCTGTTTGCTGATATATCTTTAAGGCGCGCGTGGAACACGAACGCGCCGTCGACACGGCTTGTCGTCATAAGACGGACGGACGGAGAGCCTCCACGTGGCCCCCGACGCCCGGGGCGTCTCCAGCGGAATGGAATTACTCCTGCTTTAACACGTCATAGTAACCCTCCAGGTCAAAGACAATGAAAAACAGAATAAGAAACAGATGGCGCTAGACGACCTCTATAGCTTCGTCTCTGTTCCACACTGGACCTAACTAACCTCCCTACTTGGAAGATAATGGAATTTTCACGATTACTTAATTTTAGAGAGTAAACTGTAACACGACTGGATCACTTCTTGAACTCATGTTCAAAACTTGATAATATAGTTAGCAACCCAGGTTACTGGCATTACTTAAATAAACGAACGTTTTTCTGACGTAAGTCTCTCTTACTTAGAATTCATGTTTGTTTTGTGTATTAGATAACATTATGACAAAATTAACGATAAGGTTATGACAAAGGTATGGTTTTTTGCAAGTTTTGTTTTTGTAGGAGCAATCAGATGATTATTTAATCGGTTATTATCTATGCCTAGGGAAAGCAGAAAAAGTAGAGGAAGACAGCCAAAGCGATGGGAAGACGATTTTAAGAAAGTAGCTGGTCCAGAATGGTTACGTACCTACAGCAAAGGACAGAAACAGACGGAATCCTTAGAGGAGGCCTTTGTCGAAAGACAAGCTGTTATGAGGCGAGATAAGCCGAATGCCGAGAATATGTTTTAGTTTAAGTTAATATAGTTTTCTTCCCTCTATTGTTATAACTTTTTAAGTAACGATTGGAAAACAAGTAAAAATCTAACTGCAAGAAAGGCTTATTTTATTTTATTATCTGTGCCGGCCATGCGTTGCAAAGCATTCTTCAGAAACCTTCCCTGGCGTATGAAGAACAACTGTGCAAAATTTTATAAGAATCGGTTCAGTAGTTTAAGAGTCTATAGAGAACGTGTTGTTATTTAGGTTTGATAAAAAAGTGAGGTAGTGCGGAAAAATGTCTTATTGAAAAATTAATTACTCTACTTCACATCAGTACCTACCTATACAAATCCTTTAGTGACTATTGTAATTTTAATACCCGTTATCCAAATAGCTTTCCCTTGCCAAACATAAAAACTGATCTGTTTAGAAGAAACTGTTACCCCATGTCAATTAAATTATTTAAAAAATTACCTAGTTACCTACCCATTACTTTATTCCGAAAAAAATTGTATACCTGGTTAGTCAATAAATGTTTCTACACGACCCAGGAGGAATAATTTTCTATTCTTAGTTATAAGAATAGAAAATTATTGTAAAATAGTGAAGACTATGTTCCTATTCTAGTGCAATAATAGCTAGTTAAAATGAAAAATGAGTTCCTAAGAATAGTTATAACACCCATTTCGTTTCATTGCTATTATAAGCTTTTATTTAATGTTTCGTATACCAGAAATGGTTAATACGAGGATCCCTATTGCTATATTATGTAATGTAACATCTATGTACCATCTATCTACCCATATTATGCTAATAAATTATTTGATTTGATTTGATTTGAGAAGATTACAGATCGATCGGACTAGAAATGTGTAGAACAGAGTGGCTGCACAAACAACTTCAACTTCTTGACTAACTATCTGACTCCTTGGCAGTTCGTAAGTGCCTTTATATGGTTTAATTAAAATAAATGCTTTGACTTTGATTTCGACTTATCCGAACGCTCATTGTCAATCCTATTGGATGTCGTTTTACAAACCAGAAACGCTTTTAAAGCATTTGGCACTTGTATAAAGCTCCCAGGACACTCTGAGGAAGCTGGATCATCGATATTTCCAGGGTGGCCTTAAAGTAGGCTAGATTGACTAACCAGGTTCAAGGTTGGTCTAGTAGTGGCATGCGCGACTGATGTGCAAGGGGTTCTGGGTTCTACGCCTTAGTCGGGCCAATTGTCATTGGGTTTTTCCATCAGGAATTTCTCAGTGGCAGCCACGGAGTCTAAATCTGTGCCCGGTTGACGGCAATAGGCTCGCCCCTATTACATGGGACTTAAACGTAACTGGCGAAATGTAGGTGTACTGTTAGGTATACCTCTGCCTAAGCCTTCGGGGATTACAGCCGTGGTGTTGTTTTATGTACTACTACACTGATGATGCATGTAAGTAGGTCCGTGACGCACCACTTACGTCAATACAGAAGAATTTGTATTTATTTCGTTTATCCTGATAAGACTATGACTTAATATTATTTTCGTTACGGATACGTTTATCTTGAGTCTTATCTTATTACCTACGACATAGGTAAGAAGATATAAATAAGTGTTATGGAATACTGTGTGTACGTGTGAGTTAATCTCGAAAACTGCTGTGCCTAAAGTCAATAGAAATGTTAGAAAAAAAAATGTGTGTATGGTTTTCTACAGATTTTTTTTTATTACAAAATCAGGCTCTTATATTTTCTTAAGCATTCAGAAAAAAAACTGTGATTTTGATATTACAAACAGACATTTCAATTTTATTTATTTGTGTAGTAAAAAATAAATTAACATATAAAAAAACATAAAAATAACTTTTGAATAAACACTTAACATATTTATTCAAAACATAAGTGGAACGATAAATATGATTAGGGTCAATAACACTATATGTAAACAAATTCACAATAAGATATTATTTATGTACAAAAACTTAACAATCAGCTCAATAAGGTATGACAGTGTTTAGGAGGCCTTCTACCATTGTATGTAAGAAACTAATAATCGTATTAACTATTAATTAAATGAATGTTACAGAAGCGTTGTAGAATTTTCAACTGTCGGCTCAGCTGTAAGAGTTGAAATTCCAATAGTTATTAAACAGCAAGTGCAAGTCGGACTCGCGCACCGTTGTTTCCGTATAAACTTGTAGGTATTTTGTTACTAAACTACGTATTTACGGTTTTCAGATTTTTTCCTTTACACGTGCTATAAGACATTGCTTCTTGCCAAATTTCATGATTCTAGGTCAACGGGAAGTACCCTATAGGTTTTTGATTCCCTTGTGAAATTGCAAAATATGCGACATAAACGGTCATACCTTTTGATAGCGTTGACTTACTCGTACAAGTTTGATTTTTTCACTTCTCTAAGGAGTAGCAGACTTGAGTATTTGATATTAATTTCACATCAATTTCAATATCAATTTTCAGACGGGCAGTAAAGTGATCCTACAAGGGTTCCGTTTTAGCCGACTGAGATACGGAACCCTAAAAATATTTAAGCATTTTTTTTTAAGTTTCGCTTAAATTTAGTGAAAACTGGTATAAGATTTATTTCATTAGGTAACCCTAATGATAAGGTCAGCTACACGTATGTTAGTACCGTTGAGACTCCAAGATTGTGTAGGTACCTACAAACATAATAAAAGATGACATGTATTATAAAAAAAGTATGAACGAACTCTATTTTTGTCACAGATCATATCTGTATCCGGTTTGAAGCTGTGGAGGTTATGTGTCTCAAGAATTACGTGGATTATACAGCTTGTTTTTTTTTTGAAAAAATATTGAGTGAAAAAATTAAAATTATTTGAAAATTTCTGAAACAGAATGTGCCTACAGACTGAAAAAAAGCAACAATTTCTGATTCAAATTATTTTGTTTGGAAACTCGTTATGCCGTAATTTCTGATTCCATTGAGCACCAATAGCATATCATCATTGAAGCCCTCTTTCTCGTTTAAGCGTTCATATAATTAGACCTCTGTTCTTCTGTCATTATCTGCCGAGCCTTTTCCCAACTATCTTAGGGTCTTCTAGTCTTACCGCCTGCAGCTGAATACCAGTATTTTACATAGAGCTACAACCCACTTAGTACTGGGTACAGCCCCTGGGGAGGCTGGTTGTAAGACTTTCGGGTCACTACCTGTAACGACTGTCAAAGATCTGCAAATGATAGCCAGGACAAACGGCTTAACGTGCTGTCTGAAGCACGGATGAAACTTGGTATGTAATGGGTGGTCACCCATCCACGGACCAACCTAGGCAAGCGAAGCTTAACCTGAAGACCAACCCGAGTGGCTGTTATTATTAAGCTACGAGCTCTTTTGGCCTCCTCTCTTCTGTGCCACGTCCAAATACACACATCACCATAGTTTATATCGCCAGCCCACGCAACATTTGAAAGAATTTTCCATCGGAAAATTCCAGAACACTTCTATTGATTCTAATACCCAATTGCTATCAATGTCAGCTCCCTTCAATAGGTACCCATTCTTTCCTTCAAACATAAATTCACCGGTATTGATCCCAACTTAAGGATAGCCGTTCTCGTATTTTTGTTGCCACCCTAAGGTCAAATGTCACTCTTCTGTAACAGTTAGATCTTTACATTTTCAACCTTATTAAACTTCAACCTAACATCTTAACATCACGGCTGTAATTCCCGAAGGTTTAGGCAGAGGTGTATCAAATAGTACACTCACATATGGGTAGTTTGCGCTATGTTTAGTTGCCATGTAATAGGGGGCGAGCCTATTCCCATCTACCGGGCACAGAACTACTCAGAAATTCCTGACAGAAAAACCCAGTATCACTTTGCCCGATTCGAGAATCGAACCAAGAACCCAATGCTTGTACGTCGCGCTGGCGATCACTCAATCAACTTGTAATTTACTGAGAATTGCTCTCGAAAGTGAAAGAGCATAAGGGTTATAATAGCGAAGCTACACTAACTGATGTATTTCAAAATGGAATCATCCTTATAAATTACAACGTATGTACAATTTGCTCTTGTTTTCATGTATTTTATGACAAAACAGTCCTTGAGACCATTTCATTGTTGTCTCATTTATGAACTTTTGAGAGGTCATGGCAACTTTTTATGATTCGAGAAACTTTAGTACATCATCATCAGCTTATAATATTCCCACCTGCTTTGTCAGCAACAGTTTGGGAAGAGGCTAGCCAGATCATTTTCTACGCAGTTATTACTAATTCCGTATTCTGCAACGATGATGCGTCTGAAATATTCAGTCATCGATCTCGATAACATTCAAGAGTGGTTCGTCTAATGTTACTCGCACCATGCTACACCGCAAATAGTAAGTAAGGATATCTGAAAATTCATGTCCTAAGGGGGTTAACTAGGGGTTGAAAGTTTATATAGAAGTTTTCAAATGGGAAATACCCTCTGGCACACGGCTTGCAAAATATTAAGGTGTCATGTCGTAAATCGTGATATTTTTTTTATCGTACATTACTGTCCAATTGCTTCACATTGGTCTGCCAGCATATTCTTTTTCAGCCATCATGATCAAGCATTAATTTTCGCAAATCTTATCAGCTAAAAACGTGACTGATAGCAGTGTGATTACCTGCAGTCAGAAAGGTGACATAATGTGTTTACTTTCGTATAATCTATCAAACCAGTGATTAAGACTATGCCCCTATTGGTTACGGAGGCCTACCATCAAAGAAATGATAACAGTTTTTTAATAAATTCAAATCGTAGTACGTCACGCTTTCAACCTTAAAATGACCATTAATTTAAAAAGGACTTCTAAAGACCAATGTAGCAATAAAATACCAAAGAGGAAATAATCATTATTTATTATTACATCATATTTATCACCTTGACAGAATCACTTAAAATACAGAAGGCCTTCTGCCCACACCAAGACGTAGAGATATGGACCTTTCGTTATGTGCCAAAAACCACGTGCTAAGTTATAGAATTATACGAAGGTCAAAACTGGTCAAAGAAACGACGCATAAACCGACATTGAAACCCGTCTACTCATGTCTTTATTATCTGTAAATTAAAAAGTTTCAGCCACCCTATTTGTCCTCATTAGAACGCACACATGCACAGTTATTTTCAGCCTATAGATACGCGCTTTTGCTTGTGTGAGTGCGTGTGTGTATACAGAATAGAAGTGTACTGGCGTCGAGACGCCTTTCAATGTGTGCGTACGTACCTCAGGTCGACGAACCGCGAATTTTCGGCAGTGAACACCAAATTGCACAATTCTACGCGTACGGCGGATTTGCCAGTGTAAACAGATCTCTGATTTGGGACTTTTGAAAAGTGATTAGAGGTCTGATAAAGGTGGTTATAATATTTGTTTATGAATGTGTGTATGAGAATCGAGGTTTTCCTAATTCGTCGTGTGTAGAAATTATAGGGTCTGATGACCTTAAATGACGTCGAACGATTTTTTCCATTATCGAAGTACTTCATTTTATTTTAGGTTATCAATTTGTATACGTTTTATTGTATTTGTTCAGATTTAATCTGTGAAAGATAATCGCGTCAATTGCGCAATAATACAGTGAAAAGATAAAACTGAAAGACAAAGAAAATACAATACCTATATTTTTTCACAAAAAAATGTGCTATATCTCTAAAGAAAAAAGGTCATTGGCACTTGAATACTTTCTTTTTTTCGAAAATAGATAGGGATCTATGATAGTGTATATTTTTATCGTGTTATCAGCTTATTGGAAAAACCAGGTCTTCGCAACACGATGTTATTATCAATCTAGGCAATTGTGTGGTCCCAGCAAAATATTACCCGCGCTTTTTAAATAGTTAACTGTTGGATAATTCTTGGGGGTATGTCAAGAGAATGCATTGAGCACTTATAAGCTACTATAGTGGCCACAACCTAATTGTTTATCCTACCATTACCGGAATGCATTGTAGAGTTACCTAAATTATAATATGATATAGTGTTTGTATAATTTATATTTCCTTTATTTGTTTTCAAACTTATTTATTAAATTTTTAAACATATATAACAAAAATATTATAAATAGTAACCCACCGGCATTGGGAACAGGGTCCAAGCTAACGGTGGTCAGGGCTCTTGAGAGAAGAACCTCGGAGGACTTTGAAAAACTATTATTTCTTGCCATCTTCAATGAAGTAATTTGTTTAAGAAAATGTTGTGTACACCAAAACCCTAACCTACATACTTTTATTGTTAAATGCAAAATGTACCGATGTGCGTACTGTTAGCGTACCTATTTTAAATAAATAAATAATTGTCGAATCATAAGAATCGAAATCAAATACTACATCTCCAAAACAAACATAGCCTTTGTGGCTAGTAATCTACCTAAATTAATTAATTAAACTGTGGGCCCCATCATCAATCAAGCGGTACTTATTGGTTTTTATGGGGCCTCTAATTATGTACCAAAACCTGCGTCCATGACGAAAACTAAATACAAAAACGTTGTTTTATTTCATAATCTTGTGTCACAAACACAAGAAAGTTGATGTAATCTCGCACTAGGGTTCATTAACATCTGTTTTAGCAACAAGTGCTATAAAATAAATAGGTACATACCCACGTCTTATCACTTTCACAAATGATAAAGCATCAGACATTTAGGTTCACGTAATCATTCCACGAACTAGATGATAAGGTGTTTAAAAGAATGTTGTTAAATAATAAACAAAAATTGTCTCTTTTCCTGTAAAAAGGAGATATTATAGATCATGGGAAAATTATGGAATTTATGAGAAAAGGAACTGTAATAGGCTGGGCAGCAGGGGCTCGTGCAAAATAATAACAAACGCTCAGATCGATCTTTAGGTTAAGCCGTGCTTGCCTAGGTTGGTTTGTGGATGGGTGACCACTCATTACATACCGAGTTTCCTCCGTGCCTCGGAAAGCACGTTAAGCCATTGGTCTCGGCTGTCATTTGTACCTAGATCTTTGACAGTCGTTACAGGTAGTCAGTGCCCCAAAAAGTCTGACAACCAGTCTTACCAAGGGGTATAGTATTACCCAGTGCTAACTGGGTTGTGGAGGACAGATAGGCAGTCGCTCCATGTAAAATACTGGTATTCAGTTGCATCCGGTTCGACTGGAAGTCGACCCCAACAGAGTTGGGAAAAGGTTAGGCAGATGATGATCTTGGGCAGCCCAACTGTAAATTATTATTAATTTGTTACATTTCTTATTCTGTTATCAGTCAGTTATAATCTTTATATATATAATTCTTCTGTGAGTGTGTATGTCACTGAACTTCTCTCAAACGACTGGACCGATTTTGATGAAATTTTTTGTGTGTGTTCAAGGGGATCTGGGAATGGTTTAGATTCACAATTTTGTCCGCTGGACAATGTTTTTTTAATTAATTATGATTAAGTTCTAGAACTGGTATTTTAACACCTTGAATTCATGACAGCCTGGTACTTTTTACAGAAAATTATGATTAAGATCCACAACTGTTAAAATACCACCTTGAATGCATGCCAGCCTGATACTTTAGTACCCGGTAGGTGGGTGGTAGGTGGTAGGTAGGTGGTAGTTAGGTGGTAGGTAGGAGGTAGGTAGGTGGTAGGCAGGTGGTAGGTAGGTGGTAGGTGGGTGGAAGGGAGGTGGTAGGTAGGTGGTAGGTGGGTGGTAGTAGGTAGGAAAAGATGCATTGCAACGCATGCCGGGCACAGCTAGTATATATATAAGTTTGTGTTGATGCTGTAGAAGAGCAATTTGATTCCATATCACATCATAACATATACCATCACGCCTGTAATCCCCGAAGGGTTGGACAGAGGTGTACCTAATAGTACAGCCACATTTCCTCAGTTATGTTTAAGTCCCATGTAATGGGTTGGGGGCGAGCCTATTGCCATCAACTGGGTACACATCCAGACTCCGTAGCTGCTACTGAGAAATTCCTGATGGAAAACCCCAATAACACTTTGTTCCACCCGGGAATCGAACCCAGGACCTCATGCTCAGCAGTCGCGCTTGCGACCACTCGATCAACGAGGCAGCCATATAACGAGGCAGTTATATGATTCTATAATATATCATATCCGAGAGACACGAAAAAGGACTGATGAAATAATCTAATGTCACCATATTTCATAATTTTCATTAAATTGAAGTATTTCAAGAATCATTTATTTATTTGTTCAAAATAAGCATGTGTTACCAGATGTACAAATGGTGGTTTAGGCACAAACCATTATTTGCCTTTTTAGGGCATGCAAATATAATGTTACATTAATTAATACATAATGCGTATTTTAGTGAAATAATTACAAATAATGTTCTAAAGCTAATTTAAAATTAAATAATTATAAAATAATGCCTTATAATATAATAATAACATAACATTTATTTCAGAAACTTGTTCCATAGATTTTTGTTAGTAATTACTAGTATAATAGGTACTTCATTAGATCAATACTGTTCTTAGGACAGCTACTATATGAAATATTATTAATTATTTAATTGCTTCATCTTTCATAAATTATGTCATCGCTTCATTCTCATCCTTACTTTCTTAACTTTTTATATTATAAATGCGAAAGTAAGTTTGTTTGTTACCTTATCACGCCTAAACCACTGAACCGATCGTACTGAAATTTTGCATATACGTTGTCAGGTGTACAGAAACGGATATAGGGTACCTTTCCCGAGGAAAGCAACAATAACATTCTTATGATAATAGATGGCGCCACATGTCTTTCGAATCATGATTGAATTATATTATTACAAGCAGAGTACAACCCGAATTGATTTTCAAATTCTAAATTAACGCGAGCGAAGCCGCTGGTAAAAGCTAGTCTTTCATAAATCCTTAACATTCGCAACCAACCACAACACACTGCACACAATTTTTCTTACAAATACAAACTAACACAATAACTATTAAAGTATATTTCATAACGTTTGTCAAACATTAACAACCAGTTGCCAAAGACAAGCTAGAATCAAGGCCTTCTGTAGCAACTGTGACTGTTTCGCAAACAAAATGCAACTAATTGCGTTTCACGCTATAAGTTTCAAGACAGATGTAGCTATGATGAAAATAATTAAAAAAATAACTATAGTGAAGTAAAACTGTGTAGTAATTCCCATCAGAGTTGACAAAAAGTTGTAATCTTCTTTTGAAGTAATCATCTCTTGATTTGACGCTAGATTTGGGATGTGAAATCTGATTACATGCAAATTGCTGATGTTTGAAGATATGTAGCAATTTTTGTGGTGATTTGGAAATCACTACTGTTTTGGGTCGATGGAAATCTATTATCAAATGAAATGTTTCCAGTTGATTAATTCGTCGAAGCAGTAAACGTAACAGTGTGGCGGAAACGTAGGGTCAGGCTAGGTTCAATCACGGCGCGTTCGTGTTCCACGCGCGCCTCAAAGAGATGTCAGCAAACAGGAGGGGCCCGCAAGGGCCGATGCCTGCCAGGGCTGCGGGACTGTTCGAAAGAGATACCGCGGCCCTGGAACACAAAAGGCAAAAGAAGGAACATAGATGGGTTTTAGTCAGTAAAAGTCTGACACTCCATTCCGCTCTGCCCAGAGCGCGAGGAGTCATTTGATGATTTCCCATCCCAAAAAAAAAGGCTAGGTTCAATCATAGGTGTGCGACTTCACGAATATCTATCGAGTACCCGACTCATGGCAGTCGAAGGGACCGTTGATTCTCTCGAGAGGTTGGGATACCAAAGAAAATGGCCAGGCTAGGTGGGGCCGGTCTTTGCAAGGTAGCAGCTGAATTAGCGTAGCCGATGGTAAGCTAAATGACATATTGAAAAGCTCTATGTTCAACATTGGACTGATATGAGCTGATGAAGAAAGGCACATTCGACGAAATGAGGACGCCACACGACCCCAAGAAGAAAGAACTTCATTCTTTCACAATATTATTCAAATAAATAACCTTTTCATCAGGCCTTGAATACGAATTATAACATTTATATTTAAATGTAAAAAAAACTTTGAATAAATAAACAGTTTTCATTTTCAGTTCTACATAAATTACTTATCATACACATATTGAATAATATTTAAATGAAGGCGAGTTTTAAAGTGTGCACATTTGTTTTGTGACAGCAAACACGAATGTGCTTTTAAAACATTGAGTGCGATTCTCAGGGCCAATAAAACCTATTGATTTATAATGGTTAGGTGGATTGAAGGTCGTGGGTTCAAAACCTTCAGGTGCATGGATATACCACACAGAAGCTATATCAGAAATTTCAGGAGATCACTGTTTCGCTAGAGTAACATACTTATTAGCACGTATATTTTTGTCTCTCAAAGCAATATTACAATGAGTGTCCATCAAAGTGTAATTATATACTAAATTAAAACGCATCAACAACAATTTCCAGAATTTTCTACATATACATAAAAATCTATTCCAATAAAAGTGGGCGTTGTACCGCGCAAAAATCATTGCCCCCGCCTGACCAGTCAGTTAGACCGCTCACTTTCCTTAATAAACCCCTTCTTGGTTAACAAATGTAGGGTGGCAAGGGAGAGGTAGAAGGTCTTTCTAGCTGGCTTATCAATTTTCCTTTAAGAAAAACGCCCGAAAATCTACGTTCATTCGTTGAACTATTGTGAAGGTCGCGTAGCAAGGTCAGCGGCCCCGGTGCGGTCGACGAACGCACGGCCAAAACATTAGACGATCAGTAAAAAAACATGGCCGATTTGTACTAGCGCTTTCGTCATTGATATTTATATTATCGCTAACTGTTTTTATGTCATTCGATGTAATTAATTGGTGTTGAACTTTTGAATTAGGCGTCATTGAAATTGATGCTAGTTGTTTGATAGAATTTTGCAGAAAAATATTTGGGTTTTATTTAAATACACATTTTAAACATACGGTCTTTTAAGTCAAGTCATTAGCCTACCGTATCATTGCAGACCACATAACCAGTGCTATCAAACTCAAGGTCGATACTGCACAAAAATATCACCAAAACAAAAAGGTCATAACTCCAAAAATCGATATTATGCCGACAAAGGCCGTCTGATAATCACTTAGGACTTTTTTGTTCCGAAGACATATGACTATGACCTGATGAGAAGACGGTTGGTGAACTAACACGGGGCCGGTGACCGATGGGTTGATGACGTCATGAGTGTATATTGTTCTGTTTTTGTTGGCGTTTGTAGCGGCAGGTTAGTAGACACACGCCTACGGAGTTCGGACAGTATGATTGACTTTGAGAGAGAGTCAGTCATCTCTTGGATTTGTGATGTCATTGGCTTTCTTTTGTTTGAGGTGACGTTATGGGATTTTTCTGATTTATCTAGATATCCCTAGGTTTTTCTTTGAGAAATATTCCTAGAAACCTGGAGTCTGAAGTCGTGTCCGGTTAACGGCAAAATTCTGAGAATTGAAGAGCCGGAGCGTGTATTGCAGAAGGCTGATGATGCTGAAGAAAGTCAAAATGCTAACTCCCTTCCTAATACATGATTCTAAAACATATTTGGCGAATTATGAGTGCGAGACCTCAGCCCACCCCTTTTGATAACAATAAGCGTGTTGTTAATAATACATTATTTTATATTGTCTAGTTTTTGTTTTTTTTTTTGCAAAACCTGTGATTTAAACACGCTTGAAATCGATAATGTTTTCAGTTCAGTCATTTGCCGTAAAGCACTGGCCAGGTATAAATAGGAACAAAACATTTAAAGAACAAAAAATAAACAATCATTATTTAAAGCAAATGTACGGTACCTAATGGACCAATATGCTGACCATACTTTACCGTCAATCGTTCTATTTGTCAGTCAGTACTTAATCTATTTGTCCATTAACGACTACGCAGAATTGAGACTAATAATAATCTTCTTTAAATACTCTTTTAAGATTAACTGTAATAAAAGAAAAAGAAAATGTAATACGCTGTCCCACTTAGATTAGATTTTAAAAGGTTGACGCAACAATAAGATTATTTTGGCGGCTTTTGTAAACTACAAGTAATTTTTTTGTAAATAGAGAATGAAAGTAAAACTGTTTTCGTTAATAGTTAAATAAATAATGACTAAAGAAAATATGTAGTTTTATTTTGATTCACTGATGATATTTTCTGCCTCATTCATTTTAAAGTATTTTTTTAACTTATATCTTTTAAATAGTACACATGGCAGTGGCAGTCATGGATAAAGGCGTAAGTAAATTATTTTGTTAAAATATTTTCATTAATGTTTACTATTAAATTATCTGAGTTATACCTAGTTTACTTTACTTTGATGAATTTATGTAAATGTACTCTGCAGACACTTCTAATTTAGTGAATTTTGACGTCAAATAAACTCTACGATGACAATGTTATTTTATAATAACATAACCTAACAACCACGCTTGTAATCACCGATGGGTTAGGCAGAAGTGTCTCTAATAGTATACTCACATTTTGCCAGTTATGTTTAAGTCCCATGTAATAGGGAGCGAGCCTATTGCTATCAACCGGGCACAGATCCAGACTCCGTGCCTGCTAATGAAAAATTCCTGAGGGGAAAACCCAATAACAATTTGCCCGACCCGGGAATCGAAGTCAGGACGGAGTCGCGACTGTGGAGCATGAGGCAATTTTATTGTAAAATAACCACACCGTGTCTCATTGTCTCCAAGAGTGAAGATATAGCTTCAAAACATAAAAGTGGTGCTACCTCGACGAAATAGTAACAGGGTGTGGAGACACGGTTGTACCACAAAACATATTCCAACTCCCCTGCCTTCTGTGAAGTATGAAGTATATGAGACCACTTTGTTGTGGAAGCAGCGAAGTTTTGATCCTGAAAAAAAAATTATACTGTCGTGCAAGCGACACGAAGAAGAGATTGTAAAATGCAGATTTTGAACTTACACCTATATTCTCTCGAAGAGTCACATCTTTGAAAGTCTGCCAAAATGTTTGTCTTATTTCAGCGACTCAAATGTGTTACAAACTAGCTTAATTTGTTAAAACAATACAATCAACATTCTTTGCCTTTGTTTAAATGGGAATCCAGTTTCTTATTATTGTTGTGAAATTTAATCCGTCTTCACCTTGCTTTTAAGCAAAGATCAAGAGTGTTAAATGAAGTAAATGCAGTGTTAAGTTTCTGCAGTGGTTAAAATATTTTTTTTTAGAAACTTAGTGATGGCCCTTTTTATTTTAATTTGTTTTGGGCTTCGTGCTTTCTGTATGTAACATGTTATCCATCCATACTAGCTAATAACCTTTTTATGCATAAGGTAGGTAGCCTGGGATGGGCCACCGTAGGCGCGGGCCTGTGGACGGTGAGTAATGGGCTAGCTCGCCGTCCGTCCGTCTTATGACGACAGGCCGTGTCGACGGCGCGTTCGTGTTTCACGCGCGCCTCAAAGAGATGTCAGCAAACATGAGGGGCCCGCAAGGGCCGATGCCTGCCAGGGCTGCGGGACTGTTCGAAAGAGATACCGCGGCCCTGCAACATAAAGGGCAAAAGAAGGAACATGGATGGGTTTTAGTCAGTAAAAGTCTGACACTCCCTTCCGCTCCGCCCTGAGCGGGAGGAGTCATTTGATGATTTCCCATCCGAAAAAAAAAAGGTAGCCTGGGATCTGACGTGAAGCAGGATATAGGCTGAATTTCATACAGATTTTTGTATTAAAAATTTGATATACAAAATACATGCAGACAGATTTGTGGACAAGACCTCTGCTTACCTCCTACTCAAAAAGTGTCTAGGTACATCCGTTCCTTCCTAATTAATATTATAAATGCGAAAGTAAGTTTTGTTTGTTTGTTTGCTACTTACCTTTTCACGCAAATCACTGAACTGATCATCCTGAAATCTTGCATATACGTTGTCAGGTATTCAGAAACGGACATACGGAACCTTTCGTCCCGAAAAAAAGTACTGTTCCCGAAAAAAACAACAATAACTTTCTTGTGTTAATAGATGGCGCCACGTGTCCTTCGCTCCGACCCGAATTGATTGTCAAATTCTAAAATAACGTGAGCGAAGCTGCGGGCAAAAGCTATTAAAAACTAAAAGATACTAGTTGTTGCTTTTCTCTCCGAACGACCTTCCATGATTTTCAATCATCATCGTCTGGCTAGCCCTTTCCCAACTATGTTTGGGTCGTCTTCCAGTCCAACCGGATGCTTCTGAATACCTGTATTTAACATGGAGCGACTACCTATCTGACCTTCACAACCCAGTTAGACCTAGGTATTAATACAATACCCCTTCATAAGACTGGTTGTCAGACTTTCGGGCCAGAGACTACCTGTAACGACTGTCAAAGATTTACAGATGGCAGCCGGGACCAATGGGTTAACATGTTTTCCGAGGCACGGAGGAAAGTCAGTATGGGTGGTCACCCATCGACGGACCAACCTCGGCAAGCACGGCTTAACCTTAAGATCGAACCGAGCGGCTGTTATTATTTAGCCACGAGCTCGTCCGTTCCAAGATTTTCAATCATTATGACTTCTTTCACTAAGAAAAATATCCCCAAAACGAATTTTCTTCACAATTTTCTTCCGTTTCCCTCCAAGAGGTCTTTGAACTCGGTAAAAATTGAGGTCTTCCTACGTTCAGCGTACTTAGATTGCAGGGTGAATGACCCGTTAAGGGTGTGTTGGGTTTCACGTTATTGGTTAAGACATGGAATGTTGTATGGTGTATAATTATTACTAATATGATGTTAGGGTATACGTACAGTAATTAATAGATTGCTAATGATGTTAATTAAAAGGGTAAGTAATAATGTAATGAGTTTGGACTACTTATAATAATTATTTGAGCAATTTTTACAGAAAGTTGAAATTATCTGTGAAAACATATATAACATAAGCTTATCATTACGCCTGTAATACTCGAAGTGTTAAACAGAAATGTACCCAATTACCACATTTTGTCAGTTATGTTTAAGTCCCATGTGATAAGGGGCGAACCTATTGGCACGAATCCACACTGCGTGGCTGCTACTTTCAAATTTCTGATTAAAAAACCCAATAGCACTTTGCCGGACCCGGGAATCGAACTCAGGACCTAATGCTTAGCAAGAGTATCATCAACTTTTATCGTTTTAGAGGTTTAGGTTTAATACTTTTCTTTGAGTAGGAAGTTACTTATTCAGTAACTCATATTTACTAGCATGTTTCAGGAGAGTCAATACCATTAAAGCTTGGTTACAATCCTTTTATAATACAATTACTATCAGAAAGTATAAAATAAAACATACAGTGACCGTTCAATTTACTTTTAATCAACAATAGGAATAAAAGAAAACCTTTACAATAGATTTTGTTATCAAATCAGTATGAAAAACACCTGTTTTGGCGATTTCATTGTTTTTCACTGGGTGAAAAAACTTTAGATACTATCCAGTTATGAAATTTATGAACTAGTAATAATTATTATTATAGCTAGCCCATATTGCCCCACTGCTGGGCAAAGGCCTCCTTCCATTCCTTCCAATAACAAATCGTTAACGTGACTCAAAAGGCTACCCAACTTAAATGGGACTGGGCAGGACATGTCAGCTTTGGGTCCGCAAAGCTCAGGATTGGTGCCCTGAAACAGTGACACGGTGTCGCAGCTAGGGCTTCCAATCTCGCAGCCTGTATTCAATCTCGATATTTCCGGGACTAGGATTTTTTAATCCCTCGGGACCCCGGTATTTGCGGGATCCCGCATACAGAAAATATTAAAATTTATTTAAGGCAAATAAAACAATGAATTAATTAACATAACTCCACGTTTATTTAGTTTCACTATTAGCATGATATCAATCGAATTACACCGTTTATTTATTACAGAAAACAGAAACCAATACCGAAAAAGCAAAAAATCTATCAACTACAAAATATATATCTACTAAATTAAAAAAAACCGGCCAAGTGCGAGTCGGACTCGCGCACGTAGGGTTCCGTACCATTATCTATAAAAACGGCAAAAAAAAATCATATCTGTTGTATGGAAGCCCCCCTTAATATTTAACTGTTTTTAATTTTTAGTATTCGTTATTATAGCGGCAATAGTAATACATCATTTGTGAAAATATCTGCTTTCTAGCTATCACGGTTTATGAGATACAGCCTGGAGACAGACAGACAGACAGCGAAGTCTTAGTAATAGGGTCCCGTTTTACCCTTTGGGTACGGAACCCTAAAAAATATAAAACAAAAACATTTTCAACTGAATGTTGACAGAAGTACTAATTATTTCGTTTGGTCATTTTGTCGCTTGCAAGAGGTCGTGTGCATGCTTTTTTCCAGACCCGTAAATCCCGCGGATCCTGCGCCCGTAATCCCGCAACACACGGGATAGGAAAATGATGCGGGATCTCGCAATACTGACAACTCTGTATTTTAGGATTGGAAGGCATTGTCGTAACAGACCACGAGGACGATGGCGGGACGAACTGGATATCTTCCTCGAAAATTGGAAAGAAGTAGCACATAATCCTGACAAGTAATAAGAGAAAAATAATATAATTCTAAAAATCTCAATGAATGAAAACCTTATAAGGATGCGACCACAGATATAGAACATATCTGTGTATATGTGGATACGACCTACTTACTACAGAAGAAAAAAAAAACACAACTACGTATTACTCAGAAAATCTACACATTTATACAAACAGAATTCCTGCGTTTAATACAAGTCTAAAACAAACATACGCGATCCAAATTGAATTCTATCATTCAATAAATCAGTTTGAGATCGTCATGTCTAAATCGGGAATCGAACGGGCAACGATCGGCAGGAATACTCACTGAGTAATGTAACCTTTAGACGGAATAATGGGCTATAAAAACGCGGAATGGAATATTTTTGGATAAACTATTCTTGGGGAAAATAGGGCAAATAGTTAATCCATGAAATGCCATCATCATCTGCCTAGCCTTTTCTCAACTATTTTGGGGTCGGCTTCCAGTCTAACCGGATGCAGCTTAATACTAGTATTTTACGTGGAGCGACTGCCTATTTGACCTCTACAACCCAGTTAGTTCTGGGTAATACGATACCCTTTGGTAAGGCTGGTTGTCAGACTTTCGGCCCACTGACAACCTGTAATAGCTGTCAAAGATCTACAAATGACAGCCGGGACTAACAGCTTGACGTGCTTTCCGAGTGTGTGGTTTCCGTAATGGGTTACCCATCCACGGACCGACCTAGGTAAGCGCAGCTTAACCTAAAGATCGACCCGAGCGACTGTCAAAAAATGAAATGATGATGATGAATGAAATGTCTATCTTAACGAAGCCGAAAGGCACTTGTTCTCCCTGTCATTCCGATAATTTTATTGTTTGGTTCCATTTCTTTTTTTTTGGATGGGAAATCATCAAATGACTCCTCCCGCTCTGGGCCTAGCGGAAGGGAGTGTCAGACTTTTACTGACTAAAACCCATCCATGTTCTTTCTTTTGCCCTTTGTGTTCGAGGGCCGCGGTATCTCTTTCGAACAGTCCCGCAGTCCGTCTTGGTTCCATATCTGGGAAGTTTGTAGTTACGGTGATATTGGAGGTCAAAATTTCAACCTTTTTAACAAGTTTTTTTTAAATACTACGTTTTAAGTTTGCAACTTTACTTTAAATGCCTCCATGACCCGTTAACACTATTCAATGCATCCATTAGCACAATGTTTTAAGTAGGATAAAACTCAATGTAACGCCATTGAGTTTTACCGTAAAACATGATTTGTCACCACAAAATAGAATCCCAGTTTTATTTTTTACGTTACAAGTTAAGACCTCTACAAAAGAATTACTAGATAATACAATATCTCTTCTTAAGATTGGTTGTCAGATTTTCTGGCATTTAGCTAACCATGGTGACCGACAAACGTCCGAAAAATGACAGCCAGCGCTAAATGTTTGACGTGCTTATTCGAGACACCTAAGAGTTTCGACACACGCACACCAGTTGCAAGTACTACGCACCTGAATAAATTATAAATATAAGGCATATAGCCAGTTAAGTTTCTCAAGTACACCAGAGTTGAGGCTTCTGGAAATCTCCTAATGGAAAAATATACAAAAAATATTCTAACCTACCGAACCCAAATATAAACCTAAGTCTTTCAATTCGACAGTCTCACCTGCAACCACTAGACCAACAGTCGATCTTTCATATGATCTGTGTCAATCTTTATTTTTATTATAATAATGATTTATAACATCACGCTAGTCCGTAAAGGGTTAGGCAGAAGTGGACGCAATAGTACACCCATCTTTCGACAGTTCTGTTGAAGTTCTATGTAATAGGGGAGAGCCGATTGTCATCAAGCGGGCATAAATCCAAAATCCAGGTTACGCCGAAAACTTCCTAGTGCAAAAAACCCAATAACACTTTGCCCGAATCGGTGACCGAACTCAACGTTAAGCAGTACTTGCGGCCACCAACGACGCAGTCATAATATCTGTGTCAAACTGTATAACGATGATTCATTAAGATCCTACAGTAATAATTCTATTATTATTAATAATAACACCCGGTCATTCGCACGAAATTTTGTAATAAACTGAAGCGTGCGGCTTACGCGATTTTCAGGCGAACATTGACCTCCAAAAATTGTGTTACGCGCGGGAATTGAACCCGGAACGATGGTAACTGGACCTATTAACACTATACTAAGCCTATGTTTACACTGTAGTCCGTATGTAGGTCTGTGTGTTTATTTAAACTGGTTGAATTTTAATAAAGAGTGATTTACTTTTGTCTTCTAAATATATTGTCAAAAAAAGGTTTTCGTGTCTGTGTGTTTTACAGTGTTATTTTTTTTTAAATAGGCTTGCGTTGGACCGCAACTCGCCTGATGTGAAGCGATGACGCGGCCTAGGGTGGAGCACGCTTGCCTAGAAGAAATCGATTCACTCGAACTTTGAATAGATTCGGATTATAATGACCAGGGAACAGAGAAGCCGGCAGTGAATTCCACAGGCTGGCGGTTCGCATAGTAAATGTGGAAGCTTGTTCGGGTCCGTGGAACTTCACCCATATAACGGTAACGCTTCGCCGTATCAGAAGAGCAATGGATTTTGATGAGGGTTTCAGCATGATTTAGAAAATGTTTTGTAGACAGTTTGTGTTTAATAAAATTAAAATAAAATTAGACGGATTCTGTTAGCCTGCGTCATCTTGCTGCATAGCAGAAGCCTCTCCACATGACTTCCAATTTTTTTGATCCAAGGCCAATATGGACCACTGGTTGGTTAAATAAACTTACTTGAAATAAAGAAATACGGATGTTTTTTCAGGTCATAAACCCAAGCGAAGCAAGGGCAGTTCGCTTGTATTTGAAAAAACTTGCTGAATTTAAATAAAATAACACAAATTGTTATTTTTTGTCTTTTCAAATAAAGTGACGTTTGGCATTTGTTTTTCTAATTTTCATGGATACAAAACTATGATATTCTTGTCACGATGACAGGTTTGACATGAATGTGTAGTTATGTCAGATGGTGAGATGATAGATGACTGTCAGTAAAACAGATTAGCGATGAACGCATTATAAACTTACTAGATTATACCCGCGGCATCATCCGCGTGAAGTTCGGTAACTGTCCCACGGGATCATTTTACCTGGATAAAAAGTATCCTATATGTTAATCCAGGTTATTAAATATTTATGTGCCAATTTCATCCAAATCTGTTCAGTAGTTTTCGCGTGAAAGAGTAACAAACATATGGCCATCCTCACAAACTTTCACATTTATAATGTTAGTAAGATAAGAATTAGATGATGTTATTGATGCTATTTTGCATATTGGAGTTATAAACATATGGAGTTATAAAAAACCAGTGCCAAGTCTCTCAACCATTGTACTAAACTCGAGAAAAGTTGCTTACAAATGTTTCCAAAGTTTGATTTTGACATCACAAAATATAGCCGAAGTCACGAGAAATACTACTATTTCACGGCAGTTAAGATTACACATGGCGACAGAGGTTAAATGCCTAATTTCGATCGCGTGCGGCAGCAATACAGACCCACTTTGTTTTAAGTCGCAGAGTAGGAAGGAAATGGAGTTCCAGATTCGCACAACAATATTCAAGCTAAAATATTAAGTGACATAGTGATAAGTGCAACTGTATCAATTCAAGCGTTTTTTAAGTTGTTTCTACAGTTGCGTATGACTTTACAATTGATTTTAAACGTTGGTAAAATGGTTGATATCAGCTTGGCTTGCCGTTACTAGATACAGAATAAAATCTATTATTAGTACCATCTAAGCCGAAAGATTTCCACAGCTGGACAAATCCTGCCTGCCTGCTTCCCGTAGGTTTTTTGGTCGACCTTATAAGGTTATTCATGTTTCGTGTATGCCTTTTGATACGCGGCCGCTAAAAAATTGTTAATAGTTTTAAGTGGATCAATGGCACAATCAAATTCACAAATAAATGTATCGATTTGAGAATACAGTTCACGGGAAAATTACCAGCCATTGTCACTCCATGTGCTAAAAACTCCGTGTTCTAGATATTACATATGTTGTACATACAGTTATGTCTATATAATGTGCTAACTGTCCATTTATGTGGTTTGCTGTAATGGTGAAGGAGACTTAAATTTTTGTAGGTGCTTTTGGTATCCATAGGTATATGTACGTGTAATGTACAAAATAATAATGAATAGTAATTGTTTGGTATGTAAAGGACTTTTTAAGGAAGCACAAAAAGATTCGTTATTAGAAAAGATAATCTGTAGCAGTAACTGCGCTCTGGAGGTCAGATCTTCAGTCCATTCATGTGCAGTACTGGTACTTCTCCTAACATAGTTGGGAGAAGGCTTGGTAGATGATCTCATTAGAAATGTACTAAAAAAATAAACAAACATAGTAAGGCAATATTGGTGAGGTTCTTCAGAATGGTCATGTGCGTAGTACTCGCAACCAGCGTGCGTGTATGACCAGATGTATGGACGTGGATGAGGCAAAAGGAGTATGTAAGGATTGTAGCAGGTGCTGCGGGACTGTTCGAAACTGCACTGGAACATAAAGGGCCAAAGAAGGAACATGGGTGGTTTTTAGTCAGTAAGACTCTGACACTCCCTTCCGCTCCGCCCAGAGCGGGGGTCATTTGATGATTTCCCAACCTCCAAAAAAAAAAAAAAGGATTGTAGCAGGTGGCAGCTCTGTGGTTTCTGCCTACCCGCAGGGGAAAAGGGGAAAAAGTTTTTGTATGTGATACTGTCAATTGAATCGTTTTAAAGAAATAAATTATTCAACTTCAATCAGCCATGACCTACATCCTTTTTAATTTAAAGTGTAACTAAGATAACGAATTTCTAGATGTAATACTTAATTATGCGCATAAGTCGTAAGACTATAGATTAGGATGTTACCATAACTATAGATACCACATTTAGGTATGAATCATATCTAACCTTAGTTTTTTGTGCTAGATTTTTGGACAAACGATAAACTAAGAGTTGTTGCCTAGCGAAAAAAATAGGGCAATTCTTCAAGGGGCTTTAACACTCAGATATTTTAAGAGTACTGACTTCAGTTTTCGTAGTTTGGTAGTCGGTTAAAATAGTTTTCTTTTAGTGAATTCCTCTTATTTAAAATCTTACTCCTCACTGGGATAACTCCTGAATTTTGAATGCATTGACAACATTTTTTTTAAACACTTATACTAAACCTTGCATGAACTATGGGTAAGATATTGTCTATTTCTGTGTAGGAATTGAACCTGCGACCAGAACCAGCCACTGCTACAACCACAACCTCCAAATTATAAAAATGAATACGATTATACATTTCCTCAATATGTTACAAAATAAGATACCATACAACAACACCATACTATTTGCCAGACAGAAAAAGAAAAAAACACAAAATTTGCCAATTTTACTGACAATGGCAGTAACCCCTGAAAATCACCTATGAAAGACAAAACTAAAAATATAAAATACACCTTCATAACACCCTAAAAATAAGCAGAAACCACCACTGACGCACATACCATTATGACATCAGATTGAAGGTGGCTAACCTGCCCACATTGCCCACTTTAGTTCCAATGACCTGTGCCCAATTTAGACCGCATGGCTGTGTTTAATCAATCTGTTATACCTAATTTCTTGTTGTTAACTCAGTAATTCTTATATTACTCTGAGCAGTGATGTAGTAGGTGATTATGGTTTTTGAACGAGAGTCCTTCATCAACATCATCATCTGCCAACTACATTGAGGTCAGCTTCCAGTCTAACCGGAGGCAGCGGAATATCAATATTTTACATGGAGCAACTGCCTATCTGACCTGCACAACACAGTACTGGATAATACGATACCCTTTAGTAAGACTGGTTGTCAGAATTTCAGGCCACTGAATACCTGTAACGACTGTCAAAGATCTACAAATGACAGCCGGAACCAACGGCTTAGCGTGCTTTACGAGGCACGGAGGAAACTCGGTATCTGGTGGGTACTTGTGGGCATCATTTTCCTACCTAGCCTACTTGGGGCTGGCGCAAAAAGTTTTCTACTTCCGTTCGCCCCTGAACCGTCACGCTATCATTCACTCCCTTTAACTTGTGTCTAAAAAGTTTTTGGAAATGAACGAAATTGCCACTTATTTGCGTCACCTATGAGGAATATCAAGTATTAAGTTTACTCTGCCGGTCT
This sequence comes from Eurois occulta, assembly GCA_950022335.1. Taxonomy (NCBI): domain Eukaryota; kingdom Metazoa; phylum Arthropoda; class Insecta; order Lepidoptera; family Noctuidae; genus Eurois; species Eurois occulta. The sequence continues at coordinate 4,382,306 of OX465502.1, forward strand.
CTGTAAGTAAATCACCCAACCGGATACAGCTGAATACTAGTATTCCACGCGGAGCGTCCACAACCCACTTACTGAACATGAAAAAACAAAAAACTAAAAGAACAATTTTGCGGTTAATCCTAGCGGTTTTTGTCAAAGCAATTAATCATAGCTTCGAACACTATTTCAATGTTTTTCTCATTCTTAACCACGTTTTACGTCTAGTGATGTGACACGCTTATGACATCACACCCGGGTGGATAACCTACCCAGTAAAGTTCCATTGACTCCTACCCAATTTAGAGCACACTCAGTAGTATACTCATCAATCCATCTGTCGAAAAGCGATGATTATAGCCATTATGTGTAGTGTACGCCATATTGGAGTGTTTGCCTAAATGATTTAGTGGTGACATGGTTGATAGTTTGGTTGACCGTTAAGTAACTTTAGGTAGTTACGATACGCATTAAAATCGCATAAAAACTTTATAAATAGCCAAAGACGTAGATAAATGGAAAGAGGGAAGGGAGGCCTTTGCCCTTCAGTGGAACATATCAGGCTAAAAAAAAAAATAACTTTAGTACTTACGAAAGTTTTTTTCGAAATGACGCAGCACAATGCTGAATTGGAGGCGTTTTGGCCTCGTATCGGACCTATGTTGGTTTAATTTTATGTTTTAGTTTTAAATTATTCTTTCTAACACTTTGTTGTGCGTCCGTCCGTCTGTCTGGCAAGATCCTTCATCTCGGGAACGCGTGGAGGTATCGAATTGAATTAATTAAAACGATATATGATAACGAAACTCAAGTCTACAGTCTCTTGAAAATGTGAAAAAGTCAAATTTCTAAGTTAACGTAAAAAAAAGGATAAGACTGTTTATGCCGCAAAAAACGTGTATTTCGACACACAAGGGAATCAAAAATTATAGGGTACTTCCTGTTGACCTAGAATCATGAAATTTGGCAAGTAGCAATGTCTTACAGCACATGTAAAGGAAAAATTCTAAAAACAGTATGTTTATGTAGTTTAATAACAAAATATCGACAAGTTTATACGGAATCCTCAGTGCGCGAGTCCGACACGCACTTGGCCGATTGTTTTTGTTAGTCTGGATTTTGATTTTTAGTTTTGTTTTATTTTTATTTATTTTCCTGTGTGATAGACTCTCCTCAAATACTTTTTCTTTCTTTACCACTTCCTAATTTAGTTCACGTAATTCCTAATTTCTTTGTAATTTCATCATTGCTGCTAAATCGGCCCCAACTTTTTGACTGGCTTAGCCTAAGTTCTATGAGCTATTGACGTGTGAAAGGTCAAGAGCGTAGTGTTAGCGGCCAGCGTGCGAAACTTAACTCGAATGAAGCATAAGCAGTACCTAAGGTTCGCAGCATGTGGTATTCTGTAATTTCTGCTTACTCCCATGGCAAAACGAGCGTGAGTTCATGTACGTGTGTGACGCCAGCAGAGAGCATTTTCCGAATTTCTGAAAAAAGGAGTAAAAAACAAGCTTGAACTTCTTAAAACAAACTTTTAAATATAGTTAAAACAGTAAACCCTTTTAATTGATACACAAATCATGGGGTTGCATAAAAAATCTACTAGTCCGCCATCTTTGGGAATCCGCCATATTGGATGTAGAATGACGTGACTTAGCTAAAAATGCATTGTCATCCAAACTAAACGTGTTTGCAAAATTGTGGCTACACACCGAAGTCATCCCATACATATACATATAACTAGGGTTTGTCAACAACTCAACACGAGAGACTGAACACACGTGTGTCCAGTTGGTGAAACTCAAAATCAGTATCACTTATTACGAGTATTTCGTCATCTGGACACGCCAAGATTTTTACGCGTGTCCACATAGTGAAACTTAGATTGAATCACTTTTATGTTTTCGCCAAACTCAAACTCAAAGCATTTATTTCAATTAACAGGCACTTTTGAATGTCAGAAAAACAAAAAAGGCGAAGCTACAGTCACAGACACAAGGCATAATAACTCGTGAAAGTACTGTAGTTGCCCATTCCAAAGCGTAGAACTCTATGGGGAAGTATGGGCAAGAAACTCCATGGACACTCTTTTCAATCAAAATATTGTTACAAGATCTTGGTTATATCATTCATGTTGAGATTATACATACATGTGAGAACGATGTCGAAGGACGTGCACGTTAAGAGCGTCCAGAGTAAAAGATTATATCAATAATTTACAAACAAAGTAGTTCAAATAAACCGTGGCAGCTAAGTGATGACCAGTCCCAACTGACAGCACCCGTTCACGAACATGACAACCATGCCAACTTGACACAATCCGTTTTTTTTTTTTGCAAAAAAGGGAAGGATTTCATAAAAAAAACTGTCTTACTTTTTTGCTTGAAAAATCTTATTAGCTTCTATTTAAGACAAATTTTGAAATGAAACAAATATACAATAAATAAACCTCGGCTTACCTCCATAAAGCTTCCGCCCATGACTACAACTGACGTAGAAACGCTATGACATCACCAGGGTGGCTAACCTACCCAGAAAAGTTACATTGACCTCTACCCAATTTAGTCCACGGTACAACTATTCATATTCCATGTTCAATCCAGCTAATTGATCCCCGTTTGTTTCTGCTTGTTAATCCATGGATCTGTTTGACCTGGTTCAAAATAGATTTGTTGTGGTTAGAATTTGACAAGGTTTTTTTGGGTATTAATAGGAAGTTTTATTTTTGAAGCGTTTATGTTAGGACTGTCTCGTTGGTTAAGCGCGACTGCTTAGCATGAGGTCTTGGGTTAGATTCCTGAGCCTGGCAAAGTTTTATTGGGTTTTTCATCAGGAATTTCTCAGTAGCAGCCATGGAGTCTGGATTTGCACTCGGTTGATGGCGCACCCCCTATTACATGGGACTTAAAACATAACTAGCAAAATTTAAGTGTACTATTAGGTACACCTAACACTTCGGGTATTACAGGCGTTATGTTATGTAGGTATGTGGTTTTGTTATGACATGAGGTTTTTAAAAGACACGTTATTACCATAGACCCGTTTTTCCTGAAGTTTTCATTCGTATTTTGACAGTTATTTTTAATAGTCCCATACAATAGACTATACATACAGACTTCGGGCTGCTATTGAGGTTGTTAAACCCTGATGATAAACCCAACAACACTATGCTCGTCCCTGAATCGAACCCAGGACCTCATGCTCAGCAGATCTCTTATTACAATGGACTTTAACATTACTAGCGAAATGTAGGACTATTACAGAATTTACTTCTGCCTCACCCTTCGGGGATTATAGTCGTAATGTCATGTCATATAATAATAATAATAAAACCCTACATCATACCACAACCATAGTTTCCACTAGGCCCAACACTCCACATAATCGTAATTGAACACACACACATGCACACGCGGTCACCGCCCTTGGGAAAGCGGCCGGAAAAGGTGGAAAGCGCGGAACTGATGACGTCACACTTAGGTAACTACCCGACGGGGAAGCTAATTAATTTTGTTAATATTATTGTTGCTAAGTAACCGTATATTGTTGGGTTGTCATCCTGTGTTCGTGTTAATTGTGAAATATTTTTATAGTTAACTAGCTTTTTCCCGCGGATTCAAGAATTTGACAATCAATTCGGGTTGTACGCTGCTTGTAATAATATAATTCAATCATGATTCAAAAGACACGTGGCGCCATCTATAATCCGAAGAACGTTGTTGTTGTTTTCCTTGGGAACAGCAGTTTTTTTTCGGGATGAAAGATACCATATAATTATGTCCGTTTCTATACACATGACAACGTATATACGAAATTTCAGGATGATCGGTTCAGTGGTTTAGGCGTGAAAAGGTAACAATCAAACTTACTTTCGCATTTACAATATTAGTAAGGATAATTTCTGTCGACGATAAAGTAAATCGAAAAATCTAACCACGTGAATGCTGTCGTTAATTGACGAATCGAATCAATCTACGTCAAATTACAGTCTTGTATTTTAGTCTGGCGAACGGATTCCTGTTTATTATTAAATCTGCCTCATCTGCTAGCCTTTTCCCAACTATGAAAGGGTCGGCTTCCAATCTAACCGGATGCAGCTAAATACCAGTATTTTACATGCAGCGACTGCCTATCTGACCTCCTCAACCTAGGTAGTACAGGGTAATACGATACCCCTTGGTAAGATTGGTTATCAGACTTTCGGGTCACTACCTGTAGCGACAAAATGTGTCAAAGACCTCTTTTTTGTTTGTTGTTAGATATTTGGACAAGAGATCACTGCTAACCTTACTCTTGACATCTATGAAAAATCTCTCAAATGTAGTTTCTCTAAAACTCTATGTTTAGCTATGTTATATTAGAAAAGACTTGATAAAGAATTCTTTAGCAATTCCTACGCCCGTTTTCACCATCCTAAAGCATCACCTAAATTAATGTTGCTCATCCTTTGAATGGGTCTACGAAAAACATTTTCCATTTAATTCCCGGAGCAGATGTATAAGAAATATTAGTAACCGTCACCCTATGTGGGTCGGTCGGCCAATGACACTGAATCGCGATCATTAAATATAGATCTTAGTAACTAATTAGCGAAACTATTTGTAAATAGACACAGGTTTTTATTTATACGCGTATGTTTTAGAATAATTTCGTAGAAGTTATTTTTTTGGATTGTAGCTCTAAAAACAACACTTTTTTTTAAATTAAATAGGCCTACTCTTGACCTCAATCTAGTCCTGAAGACAGAGATGAGGTCGACGATGGAACGAGCTAACCCAAAAGAAGCCTATTAACTCGTGACTTAAATAGTTTGGGGTCATATGAACTTGGGAACACCGACGCACACAGGGAATGCCACTCCTGAGCTGTGCGCATAATAAACGATGTAGCAAAGCGCTTCGTGCGAATGTGTGGAACTTCTTTTTTGGGAAAAGCGTTTCTTTCATACCACTAAGGAGTTAATTATTATAAGCTTTTATTTAACTTGCCTTGTTAGGTATTATGTATTGGTCAAATCTTACAACTGAATTTCAAACGGAACTGGCAAGCAAATCAAACAAAAACAAAAACTGTAACACAATTAAAATCACTATGTTTTTCTAAATTTTCCTTATTTTTTGGTACATGGATATCCCAGGTCAATTGTTATGTGTTATCAAACCACAGCAAGTGAGCAGGTAGGTACATAAATCATTTTATACAGTAATTTAATTAATGTAAATGCCATGAAAATAGTCAACATTTATCAAGTAGGTACAATTTTATTATAAATCATAGTCGTATATGCATTGTCTTATATGTAAGTATTTTGCAATGTTTTTACAAATAAGCTAGGTGTGCCTATTGTACTTTGAAACCAACTAATTTAGGAAATTCCATGACAAAATATTATTATAATTGACTGCAGCACATATTTGGAAGTGGTGGTGGTACCATCAAATATCTTTCTATATGTACAAGAGTAAGAAAAGAGATGTCCCATACATTTGGGCAGAATATGTATTGAAATTTTGTATGGGCTGCATTTTTCAGCAGAGACAGTTGTGCGGTTTGATGGCCTATACTATACCTTAAATATGACCACAAGTTCCTATATTTTAAAATTGTTGGATTTTTATAATCGTTTTAATTTGAAAACTTTTTGTCTCAACTGACTAATTAGAAGAGGTATCATAAAAAATGCCGTAAAAGTCCACTGGTATAGACCAGTGGACTTAAAAAAATCTTATCTTATCATAGATGATCTTATCATAGATGGGTTTTCTCATACCTCTGGAAAAGTATTTTTTTTTTTAACACATTTTTTGGCAACATTTAGAAAAACTATCATAATCTTTCCAGTTTACTCAGATGCTACTGAATACCTGTATTTTACAGGGCACAACTGCATATCTGCGTTTAAACAAATTTTAATAGGTAGGAAAAAATATTTACGCACAACGATTCTCATAAAACAAAATCCCAAAAAGTATAAACAATTTAACGATACCAAAAATAAACCAAACCGGCCCATATATTCTGAAAAACACGTTTTATTACATTAAATACACAATATAATATGGAAAACTTTTAATACAAGGTGTAAACAGATCTTTCACGTACCGTCCACCAGGCATTCTGTACAACAAACTACGCATAAAATATTGCTGGGAAACGACTGTGGTAAAAATCAGGTTTTACGGTAGGGCTCAATGTAACGCACTCAAAATTGCTAATGGATGCATTCTATAGTACAGGGGTCGTGGAGGTGTTAGGTAAGTAATAACATTAAAAAAATAAAAACTTGTGAAATAGTTAGAACTTTGACCCCCAATATCTCCGTAACTAGAAGGTTAAGTATGGTCTAGAACAAAAACATTATCCCAATGGCTGGGAAAACAAGTGCCTTTCGGCTTCATTAAGGGTATTTTTACACCCATTGTAAAAGGTCAACATACTATAGCTGAAACGCTAGAAAACTGTGCTAAACAGTGTCATTGAACCCATTACGTTTAACCGGAGCGTCGGGGTCAAAAACCCGGGCGTTATCACTACCGGTTGTCATGGCAACGGGGTACGCAAGGATTTGAGTCTGTTTTTGTTTATCTGTTTCAGAAAGGTGAATGAAATGAGACTTATTGAGAAAGCTGGAAAATTTGTTGTTTTTCTGGTACGTAGAAATCATGAATGTAATTATATTAGGTTGATTTACTACGAAGTCATGATAATTACACCATTCGGGCTGATGAACTCATCATCTGCGTTGCCTTTTCCAACTACACTTCTCATCAAAAAAATCGAAACACTTTCGTTTTTATTGTTTTTGTCCTAATTTTTTACAAAAGAGAATTAATTCCATGAAAAAAAAAACATTATTGTGTAGCTGGCAGTTTGGTCATTACAGTAAGAAGAAAAAAATCAAAATTCGAAATTAGAATTTCATTTGTTTATCCTATAAATGAAATTAATCACTGTTTTGAGATATAGACAAATGTGTATTTAGGGTTGGAGTACGTTTCTCGTTTAAAAACTAAAAATTAGCGCTTGTCTTTAAACTTTTTGTTTCTTATTTCATTTACTGTGAATTTGGGACGTCTGAAAAAACTTTTTTTTCTAAAACATATGGATACTTCGCCCGCAGAAGCCGCCCAAGTGGTGGCATTGCTGGATTCTGGACTTAGTCAGCGTGTTGTGGCTGCAAGATTGCATCTAAGCTTATCATCTGTTCATAGAGTCTACAAACGCTATCGGGAGACTGGTTCGTTCACGCGCCGTTCAGGATCTGGCAGGAATCGGGTCACTTCTGAGCGAGATGATCGATTTATTGTAACAACTTCTTTACGAAATCGACGCCTTAACGCTTTTCAACTGCAGCAGCAGCTTCGCGTTGTACGAAGAGTAGCTGTAAGTGACTCTACAATAAGAAGAAGGTTGAAGGAACGCGGATTGGCACCGCATAAGCCAGCGAATGGGCCGAAATTAACTGCAGACCATCGAAGAGCGCGCCTTAACTTTGCACGCGAGCACCTAACTTGGTCATACCTTTAGTGGAGCAAAGTACTGTTTTCTGATGAGTGTAAAATTATGCTGTATGGTAACGACGGAAGGAACAAGGTCTACAGAAGAGATGGAGAACGCTTTGCACAATGCTGCATTGAAGAAAAGGTCAGCTATGGTGGCGGTTCGTGGACGGTTTGGGGAGGAATCAGCGCCGACGGTAAGACAGAACTTGCCTTTGTGTCTGGGCCATGGCTGCCTGCACTAAACTCTCATCGGTACATCGAACAGTGTCTTGAACCTCATGTGATGCCCTATGCACATTTCATTGGCAACGACTTCATATTCATGGACGACAATGCTAGACGGAAGGGAAGGGTAAATTGAATTGAATTGTTTTTTTTTATTGAATTGTTGATGAATAAATAAATGAATGAATGGGTAGGGCAGATGTGTAACGACCTCTCGCGTCCGGCCCTGGTTCAAGCCATGGTCTGGGGCGAGAGGGAATGGGAAGCCGTCACCTCCTTCTGCGAAGCAGTCATGCTAGCGAAGGAGGTGGCGGAACGTGAGAGGGAGAGAACCTCACGTCCCAGCCGCCGCGGGAGAAGCACCGGGCGTCGGGGGCCACGCCGTGATGGCTCTCGGCCACCGTAGGCGCGGGCCTGTCGACGCGCGACGGTGAGTAATGGGCTAGCTCGCCGTCCGTCCGTCGTATGACGACAGGCCGTGTCGACGGCGCGTTCGTGTTCCACGCGCGCCTCAAAGAGATGTCAGCAATCAAGAGGGGCCCGCAAGGGCCGATGCCTGCCAGGGCTGTGGGACTGTTCGAAAGAGATACCGCGGCTCTGGAACATAAAGGGCAAAACAAGGAACATGGATGGTTTTTAGTCAGTAAAAGTCTGACACTCCCTTCCGCTCCGCCCAGAGCGGGAGGAGTCATTTGATGATTTCCCATCCGAAAACAAAAAAGATGTGTAAAATTTACATCCACTCTGTAATACTGTTAAACTGGGACAAAGTATCAGCGTATAAACTTCTCGTGCTGCACATAGAGCTACTAAAGCTGCAAGCAGGGATAAAATTGGTGCAGCACCTGAGAGATTCGGTGCTGCGCTGAGTGTCGTGGGTTCGAATCCCGCATGGAACAAAATATTTATATCACCTACAGGTAGTTGTTTTTTTTTTTTATTACAAAATGGGCCTGCTCTTGACCTCGATCACGCCTGGTGGAAAGCGATGGATGAGGTCTATGATGAAACGAGCGTGCCCAGAAGATGCCTGTTCACTCTTGCTTTGAAGGCAGACGGGTTGTATGTGGGAGGGAACACAGAAGCCGGCAGAGAGTTCCACACCTTGGCTGTGCGCATGATAAACGTGGAGGAATTGTTGAGGAGTTGTTGCAATTGTTTCGGGTCTATTTGTGTATGCGAGTTTAAATGTTTTTAAAACGCACCCACGATACAGATGAAATTCATAGTGAGAGGCTGGCTACCTCAGAAAAACGCGTAAAAACCTCTTGATTCTTAGTCATGCCAGCTTCCGATGACGATGTTTTCCTTCAACGTTTTAAAAGCAGAAGATGAATAAATCAAGTACACACAATAAAATGCCTATCTGGTTTGAACCCACGGCTAAACTTCTCGAAAGCCATTAAATTGAACCACAAATCCTCGGCCCCTCTACGTATTAGGTAAACTTGTAAAACTCTTGAAATCTGAAATCTATTACACCATGACTTATGACCACACCATTAATTTTCCCAATGACGCACAAAAACAAAAGTTTCGCAACTTTTCTATACAACTCTTGTTTTATTATATATTTTCTCGAAATCCCCCAATTTGAATCACGACATGAAATTCACGTGCGTAATAAACTGGTTCAAAAAAATGTTGAAAAGAATTCTTATACAACTTTCTTAGCCAACCCTTTTTTAATGAAAGAAAAATCACGTAAGAATATACATTGACGTCATTGAAAATAACCTTTTGGTATAACTTTGACAAACCCTTGAAAATACTTACGCCATCTCGTTTTACTTCATAACTTTTTCGACACACCTTTGTATTTGTACATAATAGGGGGTGTACCTAAACCTACCGGCGAAAAAGAGAACTAACGTTCATTACGTTAGTTCTCTTTTTCGCCGTTGAAAAGGTTAAGATTCTAGAAAAAGGTGTTGGGTTTGAACTCCATCTGTTGTGGTAAGCCCAATTTATTTGGGTACTAGTTTATCGAGGGGTTTACACCCATTACATATCGAGTTTCCTCCGTGCCTCGGAAAGCACATTAAGCCGTCGGTCCCGGCTGCCATTTGAGGATCTTTTACAGTCGTTATAGGTAGTCAGTAGACTGAAAGTCTGACAACCAGTCTTATCCAGGGGTATCGTATTACCCAGTGCTGCCTGGCTGTGGAGGTCAGCAGTCGCTCCATGTGAAATACTGGTATTCAGCTGCATCCGGTTAAACTGGAAGCCGACCCCAACATTTGGGAAAAGGCTAGACAGATGATGACTAGAATACAGAAGGGTTAACATAATTATGTCTCTAATGACTACCATCTTTCAAAGTACGGACTCTAGATATAGAATTTCTGTCATTTTTATATAATTAACTAAACGGTTTACTAAATGTTAAATTTTAATTTTACTTATTTGGGACAGAATCGTTACAATATTAATATTTAGCTTAGGTATAATAGTAAAGAAACGCATAACCAACACTATTGTCCACGGAATCATAATTATCGATTTTAAAAGACATAAGGAAACGGACGTATACAGAAAGAGACGGTAAGAAAATTAACAGAAAACCAGAAAAGTCACAATAACCAACTCTGGAGCGCTTCCCGTCCAGATTTAGTCCACCAATCAAATCACAACTTAAGTAATTCAATAGCCTTATTTCTAAATTTGTTCTGATTATGAGCGAAAATATCTAAATAAAATGTGAGTTATACGTTTCTAACTATCGCCGGAGAGGAGCTCTCTCCCTAGCATTTGTTCTACACCAATAAAAAAATCACCAGACAATTGATTGTTCAGGATACTTAGACACAGCGATTAACATATCAGTTTCAGTATATTCGTATTAATACAGTTACAATTAAGGGCTGAAAAATAAAGACTGTATCCAGACGTCGCCAAGCTGTAATTGCAATATTTACATGAAGAAATACGCATTACTTTCAGGATCAGTGTTATCATCATAATTTGCTTTCGGCTTTTCTCATAATAAAACTGTCTAGAACAATGTTTGTTAAGGACTTTCTACTTATCACAAGTTTTGTTAGTTTAACTTAAGTATAATGTATAAAGCTCTACACTTTATCTATCCTAATAACGTTGACTTACCTTTGATGTTAAATTCTCTACTTAGTTAGTGCTCTAGAAGTAACTTGCATTACGTTTAGGATAGATGATCTTATAGCAACTTTTAGAATAGAATAATCAGCCTATAATGTACCCACTGCTGAGACACACAGTCTCCTCTCTAGAGAGGGAATGGGCCATATACACCATTATTTTTAGGTCGTTCTGGAACCGAATACCATTAACTCGATCATCGAACTCGAAACGATTGGGACTATTTTTTTCAAAAAGTAACAATAAAAAAAAATACGAAAGAATAAATTTAATGTTTTTTTTTTTTGTGAAATAATGAGAATCGATCGATGGATGAATTTTTCAATGGGTATCGTTCGCATGTGTTGCCGATCGTGGATACGTTTTACACACACATATATGCATTTAAGGTCTCATTATTAAAAAAAAAAACATTAATATTATTCTTTCGTGATTTTTTTTTATTGTTATTTTTTGAAAAAAATAGTCCCAATCGTTTCGAGTTCGATGATCGAGTTCATGGTATTCGTTTCCAGAACGACCTAAAAATAATGGTGTATAAGCCACCACGCGGGTCCAGTGCGGGTTGGTTAATGTCACATTTCTTCGAATTTTTAGTTCTAGGACATGCCGGTTTCCTCACGATGTTTTCCTTCACCGTTTTTGAGAGCAGTGGTGATGTAATAAATTACACTAAGTAATGCGCCTGCCTGGGTTCGAACCCATGACTAACTGTTCGTAAGCAGGTGGCAGATCCGACTTACGAACAGTCAGTCCGCCACCGCTGCTCTCACTTTTAGAATAATTATAACTAAATATTTATAAAAAAAAGGACTGCTGACTTAGGGTCCAGAGGTGAAAGGCGTGCGCAGGGCCGAACTGCTGACCTTGTTGTCATAGTATGTACGTCATTACAAGTTTTAAAGACTTGCTGCTGCGGCTGCTGAGAGCCTCAAACGACGTACAATGCGCACATACTGGAACCTAATTGGTAATTACAGTTTTGAATCGTTTAGGGTCGAAACGCTCGGATCACCGGGCCCAAGTGTGCGTCTCCTTTTTAAACCGACTTCAAAAAAAGGAGGAGGTTTCTCAATTCGACCGTATATACACCGTGACTTTTTAGTCGTCTTACAACGGCAGCCCACTTCATGTAACCAATGACTACTAAACATTCACGAAAAAAAAAAATCGTATTTATGTGATTTTAATAATTTAAAAATAAAAATATTATTCAGTATTATGACGCATGACGTTGTTGAAACACCCTGTTGCGAGCGATGATCTACTCGACTCGTGTCCTCAGTGCTGGGTAGGTATGTTCTACCGTTTGACACAAACATTATTAACAGGATGTTTCATAATTCTAATGTAAGTATTATTTATTTTTCTTTGTACCTAATGTCATAATTATTAAAGGTTAAAAAAAATCGCGCCTATATGTATTTTATGTCGGATACATTGAGTGTACCATCTTTGTAAGACGACTAAAAAGTCACAGTGTATATATATATATATATTTTTTATGTGTGTTCGCGGATAACTTCGTCGTTTATGAACCGATTTTGATTATTTATTTTTTTGTTGGAAAGGAGATACTTCAAGGGTGGTACCATGATAAGGAAACCGGGATCTGATGATGGCATCCTAGAGAAATTGAGGGGAGCTTTAAAAAATTGTAGTGGCGACTAGTGCGTTTGTAAATTTTTTGATTAAGTATTTTAAAGCACTATAATTTAAAGAAGGTCTGGAGTCGCTCTGATGATGGAACCAAAAGACAGTCGAGGGAACTCCTCAACGGTTTACAGCAGTCACCTTGTGTTTGGGTTTGATTAATTTGTATTGATGAGAAATTTACACCTAGATGGGTTGCGACTGTCATAAGGGGTCTGATGATGAAGACGAAGGACAGTTAAGGGAACTCCTCAACTGTTTACAGTAGCTAGCTTGCGTTTGGACTTAATTCATGTATATTGATCAAAACTTTGTTCCCATCTGGGTTACAAGTGCCATTACAGGTCTGATGATGAAAAATATTTCTATGGAATATTGCAACTAAAAATAAATAAAATAAAAAAACTTTTTTGCAAAAAATAAAACCGACTCCAAAATCACAAAAAAGTGAAAAATAATTTTAGCTTCAGAAGTCGGTGACAAAAAACTGAATCAAATAAACAAAAGTCACCGACTTCTGAAGCTAAAATTATTTTTCACTTTTTTGTGATTTTGGAGTCGGTTTTATTTTTTGTTAAGGAAATTTCTGGCCGACTGGTCGACACTTCGCGTGACCAGAGGGCTGGCTTTTTCTTTGGCCAAAAAATTAGCATTGCCATTCAATGTGGCAATGCTGCCAGTCTTCTGGGCACGTTCCCGGATGACAGCGATGTGGAGGAGTACTTAAACGCCAAAGCGTTCTGTTGTTTAAATTCAATTCAATTCATTTATTGCATCAAATATGGTAGGTACATGAAGTTCTTATATAAAATATTTAGTAACACTTATTTTTTATTTATTTAGTTTGTTTATGTTACAGACATTAAATTAATATTTTTTTCAGTTATTTCTAGATGCATTTTATTATTAAATATAATTTAAAAAAAAAACATTTCATCTGTCATCTTAAAACAGTTGACAGAAACAGAACGAAGTTTTAAAAAGGTAGGTAGGTACTACCGATTCCACTGACGGTTTGCCACTATTCACCCTTATGACCTAAGAATTGAAATTGAAAAATGGTCGACCGTCAGTGAACTCTGTACTCTGTAGTACCTACCTTTAGACTCTTAAATAGTTAAGAATAGCAAATATATTTTTATTTATTTATCACAAACACTACTAACACACACACACACACATTACAGGGATTTCCTAATGTGTAATTATAATTGCAGCCCAATCTTAGGACATCAATCATAATTACAATGTGCAGACATGACTGACATCAAAAAGATCTCTTTTTTTTCGGATGGTAAATCATCAAATGAATGACCGGAGGAGTGTCAGACTTGTACTGACTAAAACCCATCCATGTTCCTTCTTTGCCCTTTGTGTTCCAGGGCCGCGGTATCACTTTCGAACAGTCCCGCAGCCCAACAAAAAGATCCTCAAACACTCATAACTCGCTCGCTGCGCTTATACTCTCGCTTTCATGGATTAAAACTAAACTTATACTGTCACTTACGGAACTCATGAACAACCACGAGATATCCTTATAAAGAAAGCTCTACTCTACAGCCATGGCCATAGTCTTTGTCAACCAATAACCGTAAGAAGAACAAGCTTACAAAAGATACAAAGTCCAAAATACAGTCAACTTTTATTACCCGCCGTTCAGGGAAGGCGTGTGCAACATGGGCCATGTTGGTGCATGTCGGTGCAGACGGACAACGACGTCCGGCCTTGACGTCCGAATCGTGAGCTGAGTCGCCGATTGCTGTTCACTTCTCGTTACTGGACAGAGTATGGGATGGAGACGACGTCTCTTATTGGGGTATATATTTTTTGTTTGTCATTATTAGGCCATTGTTCTTATTTTTTTTCACACATTCGCACGTCTATATTACACTACTTTGGCTCAGTAGATGGCCATGTTTGTTAAGGTTTTAGAGAAACACAGTGTAGGTAACATTGTCTTAAAGCTTCCCCAAAAAGTCACAACCTCAAGCTACCTATCTCCTTCTGCCCAACCCACTATGAAAAGCGACAGCTATAGCAGGATAACTATTCATTGTATTTTCGATTTTTTTTTGCTCCTGTAATCAGTACTTAATGTTTCTAACATTAATCACTGATTAGTTCCCAGTATATTTTAAAAGGTTCCATAGAAATAAGCACAAAGACCAAACCTCACTACTCAAATTCTTCCACAACTCACACTACTCCACCGCATTCCTGTGCGTGCCCTTGAGCGCGGGCGCATTGCGGCAGGTCGCGTCTGCGCTGTACAGTTATAGACAATCTTGTGTGCGCGTGCATCTTGAACATTCAAACATGGAACGAACGTGCCGAATTTAAAATTTTGACAGCTGGTTCGTCTTTACGGGGTACGGTTGAAACGGTATTTTGAGTAGAATTTTGTAATGGAATACAGCTTACTCGTAGTTTTCGGGAAACAAAAGTTGCGAAACATTGTTTCAGCAACATGTTTTGTGTTGGAAAAATAATTATGATTCTGGCATCAATTCATGGAATATTGTAGTATTGCTGACTCCTTAACAAAATGAAGTCATAAATATTTACCTACTAAATTATATATGTAGGCGCATAAACTACATCATAGTGATCCAAAGCTGCGCATCTTTAGTTCCAACAATAGCCCAAAACATCAACTCTTTCACACAGCTTTGGTTTTCAATGAATACAGGGTGTAAGATGATGCTGGTCGTCCAGATAAGTTATATGTATGTATATCCCTAAGATTTTAAACAAAACTTAGGAAAAAGTTGTCAAAGTTAATGGCCGTTAATTCACTTTTCATACTACTAGCACTTCGTCCGCAAAAATTGAGATAGCTTGGCTAATTTGCATGATATAAATATAATTTATAGCCTATGTTACTTCCTGATAATGTAGATTTCAATTGGTGGAAAAGTGCAGGAGCAGGCCCATTTTGTATTAAAAAATATTTAAAAAAAAGTGGTTAAAATTGGTCCAGTAATTTCGAAGCTTATTCGGTAAAAACAAACAAGAAATCTATCCTCTTTTTATTAATATTAGTAAATAGTATAGTATAGAAGCATAGATGATGGTATGGTCTCAATCCGATCTTTATTATTTTCGAATATTCAATATTCATAATAAGTAAATTCAATGAGGAGCTCGTGGCTAAATAATAACAGCCGCTCGGGTCGATCTTCAGAATAAACCCATTACATACCGAATTTCTTCCGTGCCTCGGAAAGCGCGTTAAGCCGTTGGTCTCGGCTGTCATTTGTAGATCTTTGACAGTCGTTACAGGTAGTCAGTGGTTTAAAAGTCAGACAACCAGTCTTACCAAGGGGTATCGTATTACCCAGTACTAACTGGGTTGTGGAGGTCAGATGTCAGGCAGTCGCTCCATGTAAAATACTGGTATTCATCTATATCCGGTTAGACTGGAAGCCGACCCCAACGTAGTTAGGAAAAGTATAGGCAGATGAGCCAGATGAAGATGAATAGGTAAATTCAACGGAAGTACAATTTTAATTACGATGTTAAGGAAACCAATTAATTATTAGAGGAGAAATTTAAATTACACTTTCTATCGATATTCTTTTCTATACCTTTCTTAATTGACTCTACTTCCTAAAAGGATAATTCAGATATTTTTTAGTTTTTTTCTGTGATATTTTATTTCTTTACAGAAGATTCTGGGCCCATGTGAAACGGGCTAATTTATTACTCACTAAGATTCAAAGACTCCTTGAACTTCATAATAAGGAAAAATAAAAAACAATTTTAATTACAATCCAATTAAAATATATGTACGTATATAAAATCTAGAACAATGAATAAGAATTTTTCACCTAAAGGACATGACGCAAACCGGGAACACAAAACCTAAAGGTCTATGGATCATTTATAATCACGAAGAGTAATAAAAATGACTTATTATATTTTAACGTTAGTCATAAATACAATAGTGTCCAACTCTTACGCAACCCTATTATATTGCTTGGAAGTAAATAAAATAATAACAAATGCATTATTAACGCACGCAATGCGTAATACTTGCTTTTATCCTTGAAATAATCCAACAAAGAAGAGGTGGTAAATGTATTACTAATAATTAGTAACTAAGCGGTAATAGGTGTAATATTACTCAGGATTTCTAGGGTAATATTAAAATACTGCAATGTTTCATAGGCTTGAAATAGGTTACAAGAAAAAAATATACAAGGTGTAAACGGACCCTTCACAAAAATAATTGCTGGAAAACGAATTTTGTTGGGAAGAAAAATCACATTTTACGGTAAAACTCAATGTAACTCACTCAAAACATTGTGCTGATGGGTGCATTTAATAGTAAACGGATCATAGAGGTATTTAAAGTAAAGTTATAGCCTTAAAAAGTACAGAATTTCGTACACGACTCTGTGTCTTCGACAGCGTTAGAAGTAGCTCCGGAGAGGGACCTCAAGGTACAGGTGGAGTCGCACAGGGAGCAGAACAGGAGTTGGGACATCGTGTGGGAAGTGACTCCGCAGTCATACTTTATTTTGAGGATATAATCGCTTTCTAAGAAACTACTCTGAAGTCAATCGAAAATATCACATTGGTATATTTTTCTCAGATGTTGAATACATTAAAAACAATATCATATTCAATGCTCCAAATTCTTACCAACTAGACAAACAATTTTATCCGAGTAAAGACCCCGAATATGTTCGGTTTATTTTAGGGCGAATTTATCGTATCGTAAAGTACGAGAATAGAGCATAAACCCAGATCAATACGAACGAATGATGAATAAAATATGGTGTTTGAATGTGAAGTTATCAATAGATTTATTCCTTCTTTGTTGCAGATTAACAGCATCGTTGCATGTCTAATATTCAGAAGCGCTTTTGCTAAGCATGCGGTGTTTAGTTTGATTCCCAGGTCGGCCAAAGCGTTATTAGGTTATTCCATCAGGAATTTCTCAGTAGCAGTCACGGAGTCTGGATTTGTACCCGGTTGATGGCAATAAGCTCTCTCCCTATATCATGGGACTTAAACATAACTGGCGAAATGAAAAAAAAAACCAACCGATTCGACAAGATTACCAAAATTAGTAATTAGAATTTTAAGTAAAACCTATTTAGTAGTCCTATTAAACAAGCCGTTTATTTTCACACTGTCAGGCTCTGAGTACTTGCTTTGTCCTATCAGAACAATGAAACTCCGCACAATAAGGGCATACCCATAGACATCAACTGCTTCATAAATCGCTATCAAGTACCATGTCAAGCGGTGAATGCCCTGAATTTTCCTTGTTATTAATTATAAGACGAAATGTATACGACCTGACAAGGCATTATTACAACAAGTAAATTATGTAACAAAAAAACCAGACCCCACGAAATTAAATAAGTTTTAATTCCAAAGAGTAATAAACAATCTTTTCTGACATTAAATATGTCCTTACCATTTCTGGACGCCACAATAGCCCGCCAAAAATAAACGTCAAAAAATTCAAGATGGCCGCTGCGTGTCTTGGCCTCGGTCAATCAGGAAGTGCATGTAATACCAACGAACTCTTCAATGTTACCCAGTTTTCTGCAGTGGATCCTGGTTGTGTAAAAATATTCTCGTTTTATTGTGTACATATGCGTAATTGTTGGCCTTTTAAAGCGAGATCTTCGTTAAACAAGAGTGTAGTGACTCCAATTTGCAGCCGCCATTTTGAATGTCGCTCGGCTCAACCTTGGTCTTGGAATATTAATAAAGTTATGTGTGCATGCATTGTTAGCGCATTTTTGTTAAATTTTAAGGAAAACGAGATGATGTATTTATGTAATTTGTATTCAAAATAAAAAGTATGAGACTTTGTGCGTAAGCGTTTTTGCATGGTAATGTTTGTTATATGGCCAAGCAGGAGATGGGACGGGACGAACTAGACAGGTTCCGTTAGAACTGGAAGGAGGACGCACAGGTTAGCGCGAAATGGAAGGAGTCAGTGGAGAAAGGCCTTTACCCACGGGTGGGATAGAGCAGGCTAGGAACAAAAAAATGTTCTATTTATTTTCCATTTTGCGTGAGAGAAATACTTATTAGGTACCTACAAAGCTGCAAACATATTCTTTCATTGTTTTTATTAATTTGTGTTTTTGTACAGTTCCTTCTATAATAGTGTTCCAAACTAAGGGCCGTGTCTACTATAAATCACTAAATGCGTTTATCGTTAAACGAACATAAAACTGCATTGAGAGCACTGCAGCTACAGAGAGAAGTTCACAAGATGACGTTTAAAAAAGTATTTGGTGCCTTGTGGTGCAAATAGGCCACCCGCTACCTAGCTGATGCCCGCGATCTTCGCCTGCGTGAAATTATTATAAAAATATTACTTCTCTATTTGAATTGGATGTTGTTGACAAGGGTTTTATTTTTTTTTGTTTAAGTTTTTTGTTGTTTTAAGTACCGTACGTAGTTTCTTATACATTCAGTAAAGAGCTGTTATTTTGAAAAAACAAACACACACTTCAATTTTATATAACATTTTTAAAGATTAATTAAAGTGTTACCCTATCTCGTTTTAAGAAGATTCATTTTTATTTATGAACCGCACAAAGCAAACTTGAACTTGAATCCTCGTAACCTCAAATTCAAATCATATATTAACATCATAATGCTGATAAAGAAGAATTCCTTTACATCCGTTAAACATTTGCATGTCATCCTATTACACGAAGGGAAGTCAGCAGAGGCCGTGGCTGCCATGACCGGAACTGACGTCAACACATTTTGTTTATCTTGTCTATTATAAACCAGAGATATTATGAGTTTAGGATGATCTTGAATTAAATAGTAGTAATGCGGAAATGTTAGAAAAGGTCGTGACGGAAATTTTGTTACTTTGTTTTGTTTTGTGCTAGTCATTCTAACACCCGTATCTACAAACAAGTACAAGTTAATATAACTTGAGTATAAGATAATTATTTAAGATACGATTTTAATTCTATAGTATAGTAATTGTTTGAAGTTGGAACTGTCAAAAGTTAGAATTCTTAGGTTTGCTTTCTTTGGCGGTTCGTTCAAATTCTTCTTTATTGCATAAAAATGGGTGCTTAAGTAATAACTTACAAGTAATTACTCTAACTTTACGGTAGATAGGTTTAGTCTAACCTACCAAGGTTAGACTAGGTTATGTATTGTATTGTGTATGGTTATTTCGGTAAATAAGCCAATTTGACCTCTCATTCTTTATTTAGTAATGGTTGTTTTAATGAATCTTTTTTTTTCTTTTTAGTTTTTTATATAAAACTTGTCACTTTTAAATGCTCTATGTTTTAATTCTTCAGTGATTTTAGTTTTGTGTGTCATCGGTAACTTAGTCTGTTTTAGCTGTAAATAATTAATTTATTACATAATATTTAATTTCAAGTTCAAAACATGTTTGCATTTCAATCTTAATAGATCAGAACTGACCTAGCTCATGTTTAAACAAGGCCATATTATCATTATATAACATATACGTAACACGTGTAAATATAAGGATATCTTTAAACTGGTTTCGATGGTAATATTATTATTTATAGTATTTTGTTTTTGTTCCCAAATTTTCCTTAAGATCATACATTTTTGTCTGTGTACGCACAAGCAGAGTTATGTTTATTTTCTGAACAGAATATAAATATTTGCATGGCTAAGGATAGGTCTTTGACCAGCCGTGGGACGATATGAGATAGTTAAAAAAGAGTAGCTCGTGGGAACCTATATTAATCTTTAAAGGACCAACAATACAGGGTGGAAGGGACACCGACGCGAAAACCGTTACCACGTATTCAATACATCATTCTGAGCACACCATAGAAAATTTTCAACGGTTAAAAAAAAAAACAGCTGTTCCATACATTTTGACCGTGTAGGTATTGCACTTTTGTAGGAAACAGCTGTTTTTTTTTATAAATAACCGAAAGCTCAGAGCTCAGAATGATGTACCTACTGAATACGTGGTAACCGTTTTCGCGTCGGTGTCCCTTCCACCCCGTATATCTGTTAGATTAGACGAATCCGAGTAGTAACTGCGAATTGGCTAGCGTAGTTTAGGATGAGACCACACCATCATCATCTGGCTAGCCTATTCCCAACTATGTTGGGGTCGGCTTCCAGTTTAACTAGTTGCAGCTGAATACCAGTATTTTACATGGAGCGTGTCTATCTGAATTCCAAGACCCAGTTAGTTACTTTATTTTCACAAAAAGCTACAAAATTTCCGCACAAAACTCAATTTTTCAAGTAATGCCGACTCTTACACAAGTCATTCAAGAATGAATCAGAAACAAGAATCAAACCATACTCAATGACCGATCGAACGACCCAACATTACAATTTTATCGCTCATTTAACAACAATATTTAAAAAAAATCGACTCCTTTTTCAAAGTAAATTTGTCTGTAGTTTACCCACATTAAATATTCCCTACGATAATCAAGGCAAGTGACATTTAGTGACGGTGCATCGAATCTGCTGCAACAAAAACAAGATGGCGCAGCTCTGCGCCCGCGCACGCCCGTGAACTTGCGCGCGACGCTAAATTTACACGCGACGCGTCATCCGGTGCGAGAGAGATTATGCATGTACAGATAGGGCAGACATTCTTGAGCTTTTGTCGGTGATAGCCTTTTCTGGAGATCCGGAGATTAAGGGGAATGGTAATGAGGTGTGAGATTTGGTTACTAAGAAATATGAATAGGTACTTTGTTAAAAATGTGGGATAAAAATTCTGGTTGTGTTCTGACAAGCGTCAAAAGTACGGGAAGATGATTAATAAACGCAGATAGCAATAATGATTCAAGAACTCGATTCTCAGCTACTGAATGACTGTTGCTCAGAATCGAGTTTTGTGGCGTGAGATTGAAGAGGCTTATGGCTTGTTTATGTCCAGCAGTGGACTGTTGTAGGCTGAAGATAATGAATAAAAAAAGATAGGGTAAGCGAATAGAGGTCAAAATTATTTTTTATAATTCTCTTGGGGCTCTTGAAAAGAGTACTTGCAATCTATTGAAAGATTGTCATTACCTGTCATCATTTCAACTTAATTGCGGTCTAACTGGATGCAACTGAATTTTTCTGCTCTTAGAAGAAAATGTATGCTGTATTAATAAGTCAATTTTTTGAGAAATTGGGAAGAATCCATTGTTTAACTAATTAGGGTCAAATCGATTTATCGAAGATGGTTGGACTATACAAAATTATAGGTAGCTATTGAGAAACTTTATTATATTATAGTTATTATTTTGCCTCGTAGGTCTAATGGTCGCAAGCGCGACTGCAGAGCATGAGGTCCTGGGGTCGATTCCCGGGTCGGGCTAAGTGTTATCAGGATTTTCTCACGGAGTCTGGGCTCGCCCCCTATTACATGGGACTTAAACATAGGTGAAATGTATGTGTACTTGTCAGGTACACCTCTGCATAACGCTTCGGAGATTACAAGGCGTACAAATACAAATACAAATAGTTTATTTTCTTTAACAAGGTTTGTACTACATAGCTAGTGATAGAAGTGTCCTTTTAAGCAAGTAAATGCGTGTTGTTATGTTGTGCATTTTGAACAGACTTGTCGTATCTGCAAGTGAATGTGGTAAGATGGAAGCGAAGGTCACGAGGTTGCACATTTACATAAACATCGTTATTGTGCATGTGTTAAATTTGTTACGGGGAAGGAAGATCTTATTGTGTTATGTTGCTCGGTCTCAAGGTTCAGGTCCACAGCGTTCATTGTTGGTACTTGTGTTGTGTGCACAGTTTCAACCTTCATTCCTTCATTTTTTAAATCATTCTTTGCACGGATGTTATTAATCTTCTTTCATTATCATCTGTTCAACCTTTTCCCAACTATATTAGGGTCGGCTTTCAGCCCAACCGGATGCAGCTGAATACCAGTGTTTGACATGGAGCGGCTGTCTATCTGACCTCCACGACCCAGTTAGTACTGTTTAATACGATACCCCTGTGGTAAGACTGGTTGTCAAAATTTTCGGGCCACTGACTAACTGTAACGACTGTCAAAGATTTACAAATTACAGCCGAGACCAACGGCTTAATGTGCTTTCCGAGGCACGAAGGAAACTCGGTATGTAATGGGTGGTCACCCATCCACGGAGCAACCTTAATTGTATTACCACCCATTACATACCGATCGGTATGTAATGGGTGGTCCCATCGATTAACCAGCCTAGGTAAGCACGGCTTAACCTAAAGATCGACGCGAGCGGCTGTTATGGAGCCACGAGCTCCTCCTCGCCTCACCCAGATTTACCTATGATACCAAAACATTGTAGTGACATGCCACCATTCACAGTGAGGATGTCGGAGTAAACCTAAGTCTCCTGAGACACATGACCACAGAGAGATTGCGTAATAGATTTCGCAGACGCTAGAAAGTGAAGTACACTATGTCATTGAACTTGCTATAATTTATAACTACATTAGCTTATTCCTGTGGCGTTGCTCACGTAGAGGTCAGAAATGATCCTTCGTAAAACAGGGATAAAAAGTATCCTATGTCATGTCAAACCCAGATAATAGTCTACCAGTTTGCAAGATGTCATAGGAATTTGTTCAGCTGTTAAGAAGTGAAAATGTAACATAGACAAACAAACAGAATTACTTTTATGATATTAGTATGGATAGTAATACGTATCTAGTAGATATGTGTATTTCAATCTGCCTGCTAAGGTGTCATTCTTAAGTTTGTGACAAGTAACCCAGTTTGGCTGTCGCAAGTATGACACCTGAGCCTGGATCCTGTGTACGATACCTCAGATCAGGGTTTTACCTATAGGACATTATAAGCTTGATTATAAGACATCAAATCTGAATTATTATTAAAAATAAAATAAAATTTTATTCAGTTCGCATAACATGGTAGAATATTAAAAAGCTAATTACAAAAACAATAATCCTTGAGAGCTATATTTTTACATATTCATTGGACTCCACACTAGGATACCCTGTGTCGTAAGGACTAACTTGGTTACTAGCAATAGACTCGGCTTCTATTACAAGGGACTTGTAACTGTCTGTCGTCGACTAACAAACTATTTCAAATATAAACGATGTCTTTTCAGACAAAACATCCTTTCGGGTGCCCAAAGAGAATCGATTTACAAAATTATTCAAATCGTTTCGTGAGAACTACACAATAATTTTGAATAAATTTCTATATATTTACATACACGCGAAATTTTAATGGTGACCGGATATTAGGAGTATCGGATATGCCTCTGTATATCCGGTCATTGATAGATTATGAATTTTTACATATTTTTTATGTAAACTAGAGGACGTAGTAGTTATTCTCTGTGGTCATTATGGCAATGTCATGATCGTTCGTTGTATCCGTTGCTACACGAAGGAGGCCAAGTTCAGCAAGATTTAATTGAGAGTTGTGGTATATGAGGACGCATTTTTTGTGGATGTGCAACTTGTAAATCAGGATATATAGAAGGATGGTGGTTTATTCATAATCTGTCAAGACAGGTCTACTGAAAAACAGATTTAAGGATCATTATGATGTTTTCTTAAAACCCTGAAATTATATAGCTGAAATTACATAGATCTTTTTCTTTGCGTGTCGATAGACTCAAATAATACCCGATCAGTATATTGCCACCAGCACAGCTCTGTCGTTGGCTTCGTTTAAATCCTGGAAGGTGCAGGTGGCTGTGCAGGATGGCCAAGGAAGGAGGTGGGTCTGCAGAGGGACTCCACACTGTCATTGTATTTGGGACGAGTCGAAGCTATAATAAAATATGTATTTGCTTGAAATAATGTTAATTAAGTGGAGGAGGAAAGACCTAGAAAGCACAGCATAGCAAAGCATAGCAAATTACGAGTAGCATATTGTTAGCGTATTAGTTTTTTGCGTATAGCATACTAGTTGACTATAGTTTTTGCCGAGATTACTTTAATAGTTTACTACATATAACTTAAGTTATAAACATTAATGAGCTTACTGTCACTGAAATTCAATTATAATTGAATTCCAAGCTATTTTTTTTTATTTACAAGTTTAACAAGCACAGAGTACAGAGGCGGACTTAATGCCATAGGCATTTTCGACCACTCCACCTTTGGGTGATGCAGAGACTAGCTATATATAGGTATTGTTCTTATTATTTAGCTGTAGCTATTGTTTTTTTAAAATGTAAATAAAATAAATAAATAAAAGCGTTTTCTCTTCAGAGACTCATCATTTGCCTAGCCTTTTGGCTTTCAGTCTAACTGGATGCAGCTGAATACCAATATTTTCCGTAGAGCGACTGCCTATCTGACCTCCACAGCCCAGTTAGTTCTGGGTAATACGATACCCTTTGGTAAGACTGGTTGTCAGACTTTCGGGCCACTGACGACCTGTAACGACTGTCAAAGATCTACAAATGACAGCTGGGACCAACGGCTTAGCGTGCTTTCCAAGGCACAGAGGAAACTCGGTATGTAATGAGTGGTCACCCATCCACTGAGCAACCTAGGCAAGAGCAGCTTAACTTAAAGATCGACCCGAGCGAATGTTATTATTTAGCCAAGAGCTCCTCCTTTCTCTTCGTAGACTATTTAATGAAAATTCGTGCGTCCCGGGACCCATACTAAATGTTAAACTTAATTGTATTACCAAAACATTATTCATATTTTATTTATTATTGCATTGAAATAGTTTTATAATCCAATTTACATAACATTAAATTTCAACTAGGTACGTTAAAGTTGTATTTATTTGAATTAGCTTAAATAAATGGTACCAATAAAACTGAAATAATGATGTCATTTGTAATGAAAATTAAAAATATAATAATTTTGTTCAACAATGTCTAGATTAAAAAACTAAAATGAAAAAAAGTGCGTAAGTCTGTATGATCTATGTATAATCTTGAAAACTGCTAAATGAATAGCTGAAGCGGGTTTCTCCTTCTAAAATGATTAATACTTCGCGCCCACATTACTATTCCGTTTCTATGGCAGATTTTTATGAACTTGTAGATGAATTAAGTACTGTTAGCCTGCAGAATCCCATTGCTGGGCAAAGCCTTCCAGTTCTTACAATCCAAGGCCACTGTGGGCCAAATGATTATGAACATGAACTTAATTATTTAAAACATAATATAACATCACGCCTGTAATCCCTGAAGGGTTAGGCAGAGGTACACCTAATGGTAAACCCACATTTCGCCAGTTATGTTTAAGTCTCATGTAATATTGGGCTTAATTGTTTACTAGTACGGAAAATCTTAAAAACGGGACTTAGATATTACTATATAAACTCATACTGTCACTTACGGGATATTTTCCGTGATTGTTCATGATTTTGAGCTCCCAATATTTTGACGCTGTTGCAAGCGCCATGATTGCGGATTGACTGGAGAAAGCGGGTGGATGGAAAATAAATTGAATTAATCACGGAAGATATCCCGTAAGTGACAGTATAAGTTTTGTTTTAAATGGTGAAAGCTTACAGAATTACTAAATACTCAAAACATCAAAGAAAAACCGTCTCAAGTAATAATAAATTATGCAATAGGAGACATTAGATAACGGCTTCCTCCCTACTATTTTAAAAGTCGATAATTTAAGACAATATCAATCTCAAAACCCACGGATGTCCTAAAATAATAAAAGGATGCGACGGACCGGCGCGTGCGCCGACGAATTTTATTCCATTTTCGAAAAGGGGGTTCGTATTTAAAATTAGAACGAGTCGGCAGCGGAAATCGTTCCAGAATGAATCATGCGCTTCTCGACTGCGTGCTATGGATTATAAATAAATTATAAACCTAAGGATTTTGAAAAATATTCTCGTATTGTACAAATGGGTATTTTCTGTATGCGGTGGGGTTTTTGGGTTTCTGATCTATTTCTGTTACGATTGGCGTTGTATATCCCGTGTGGGAAATTAATTTGATTGTAATGTTATTGTTTGGACACATAAACGGTTTATTTTGTTAGTGTGTTACCTAAGTTTATGAATCGCAAAGGTGAGGTTGGACAGGCTTACAGTAGATACAGCAAATTTTAATATTAAACAAGACTAACTAAAACGTACTGTTTTTTTAACTAAACAGTGCACAAGGAAATAAAACTGAAACATACCAGCCTTAATGCCTAGCAGTATTGGGACAAAGTTGCCTATCATACAAATATTGGCAAATCATCATCTGCTTAGCCGTTTCTTTGTTAGGGTCGGCTTCCAGTTTAACCGGATGCAGCTGAATACCAGTATTTTACATGGAGCGACTTCTTATCTGACCTCCACAAAGTCAGTTATCCTGGGGTAATACTATATCCCTTGGTAAGACTAGTTGTCAGATTTTCGGGCCACTGACTATTTGTTACGTATGTCAAAGATCTACAAATGATAGCCGGGACCAACGGCGGAAACTCGGTTTGTAATGGGTGATCGATCATCCATAGGCAAGCGTGGCTTAATCTGAAGATTGACCCGAGCGGCTGTTATTACTTTGCCCCTCCACAAATATTGGCAAATATAAAACAAAATAAATTCCTTGAGGCGCAAAAGAGTGACAATATGTAGGGACTACTTAGTTATCCATTCATACCACGGCAGGATTGGCACTTACTTACTAGATAGCCATGTGACACGAGCATAGTGTTTGCTACATGGTTCGTGGGTAAGAGTAAATCTTTTATTATTTACTAGCTTTTGCCCGCATTTCGCTCGCGTTATGGTTGAAAGTTATGCCAAGTGGACTTTTTAAATATAGCCGATGACACTTTTGGATAATGTAGCTTTCCAATAGTAAAATAATAGAATCAGTAGTTTGAAGATTACCCCCTACATCCAAGCTTACAAACATTCAAACTTTACCCTTTATAATAATATAGTTAGATTATTATTTCGTTTATTCATTTTTACACTTATCTTTTATATTTATATATATTTCCAAATAAAAAAAAAATATTTAAATTATAAAAAGTATTACTTCCTTTATTCCTTTTTACACATACCTACTTATTAATTACAATATAAAACAATATGAAAAAAACATTTAAAAATATAAAAAACAGTAGCCAACCAGCATCCGGAACAGGGTCCGAGCTACCAGTGGTTAGGGCTCCTGGAATCAAGCCCTTGATCCAACCGCCTGGAGAGCCTCGAAAGATGGTCTGCTCTTGACTATGATAGCCGAGTTCGAATTCCACATGTCAACAACCTCGTGTGCCAAGTCGATTCCCAGGTCGACCAAAGCGTTTTTGAGTTTTCTCATCAGGAATTTCTCCGTTACAGCCCAAAGTCAGTGTCAATAGGCTTTCCCCTATTACATGTCGTGTGCATGAACATAATTTGTGAAATGTGGGCATAGATACACCTCTGCCAACCCTCCGGTGATTACAGGCGTGTTATGTTATTTATTGTAAACTGATCACATGTAGCATGGTATGACCATAATGCCATGGAAGTTGGGTAGGCCTTTGGTGTGGGACGCAACTTGCGTCGACACCCTCGCGCCATCCCATCTTCCTAGCACAGTGGGCTGCGCTGGGGCGGCTGCTGCAGGTGCTGAAAACCTCAAACGGCGCAAATACAATCATTTAATTGTGTTTAAGCCGTTTGGGGTTGAAACACTAGGGCCATGGGGTCCGAGTGCCCATCTAGTATTTCGGGAAATCGCCAAGCGGTTGGTCGACTTTTCACGTGACCAGAGGGCGGGCCTATTTTTTGGCCAAAGAATTAGCATTGCCATCCAACGTGGTCAGCCCAGCCTTCTGGGCACTTTTCCTGTTGACAGCGATCCGGACGAATTTTTGGACGCCCTGTAACCCTTTTCTACTTATACATATTTATTACTATTATAGTTTTGTAGTTAGTAAATAATTTAATTATCTTTGAAATAAAATTTCATGTAGCTTGTTATAAATATACGAGTATCTGTGTTTAGGTTCGTCCGTAGATTTGTATCGGATAAGGTTCATTGCACGCAGGTTCTTGACATTAACGATTTGTGTGTAGTTGAGGTGCGGCGCCGATTGCATTTTAGAAATATTAAGCTGTCTTCTTTTTCTGTAGGCGAGAGATTCCTATTAACATAACATAATAATTACGCTTGCAATCCTCGAAGGGTTAGGCAGAGGTGTACTTAACAGTACATTATTTCGCCAGTTATCTTTGCGCTTTTTAACATTTTACTGATATTAATAATGTTCCACAAACGATAGGGCACTTTATCGGGTCCTGCGTGTCCTGGTGTTTGTTCATTTCAGGAACTGATGGACGCTACTGATGGCGCCAAACTAGTGGCTCAGTTTTGGGCCGGCACAATTTAGATTGCCATCAATGCGCTAAGAAGATGAAGTAGATGATAATCATTTGCGAGTTTGAAATTCTATCAGTAGTAATAAAAATGACGACACGGTTGGCGCAGTGGCTAAGCGATTGGCTGCTACGCTGCGTGTCGTGGGTTCGATTCCCGCACGGAACAAATAATTGTATTGCCCACAGGTAGTTGTTCCGGGTCTGGCTGTTTGTGTATGTGAGTTTAAATGTTCGTAAAACGCACCTACAATACAGGAGAAATTCCTAGTGTAGGGCAACGCTTTTAAAAAAAAAAATTGAACATTCAAAAATGTCCGGGACTTTGGTTAATCTTATTTATACCTGGTCATTGTAGAAATAATAGACGATTGTCACCTGTCACTAGGCACTGAGGACTAGGAGTTGACTGAAATGCTTTAGATGGAACCCTCATGCACTGGCTTGAGCAGAGGAATGATAGCAATATCTTTCACAACAGTTAACAATGTACAAGAAACTGTTTGTCAAATTTGGCCTTGAGGATTATCCCAGCATTATTGAAATGAGTGCCTCGTTGGACTAGTGGTCGCAAAAGCCAATGCTGAGCATGAGGTCCTGGGTTCGGTTCCCAGGGCGAATTGTTGTTGGGTTTTTAATCAGGAATTTCTCATTAGTAGCCACGGAGTCTGGATTCATGCCCGGTTGCTGGCAATAATCTCGCCCTCCATTACATGGGGCTAAAAGATAACTGGCAAATTGTGGGTGTACTATTAGGTACACCTCTGCCTAACCCTTCGGGGATTAGAGGCGTGATGTTATGTTATTGCAATGAGTAAAAGATCACAAGTCAGAACTGGATGAAACTCACAAAGACCAGGGCAGCATGGTTCAAAAGAGAGGAGCACTAACAATCAGCAATGGATGGGACAAGAAGTCCAATAATGATGATGTACTACCACTTTTATAACTTCATGTTTTCGGATTTTCATAC
Source organism: Eurois occulta (assembly GCA_950022335.1). Classification (NCBI taxonomy): domain Eukaryota; kingdom Metazoa; phylum Arthropoda; class Insecta; order Lepidoptera; family Noctuidae; genus Eurois; species Eurois occulta. Next base: position 4,412,022 of record OX465502.1, read on the forward strand.
TCGTAATACGATGTTGAAGCTTTGTTCCAAAAGTATATAAATATAGTGTTTACGTCTGTCCCTAGATTTGGATCGAATCGGGGTCAGCGTTCGCAGGTCCTTCACACTGATCAGTTAGGTTAGGCATGGCATATTTTTTGCTCCATGTTTTTTTTTAGATGGGCAGAAATGCTAGTAGTTGGTAGGTGAGCATAATAACTGGAAAATAATTTCGGTCCAGTTTTGAATGTGTGATACATACCTACTTACTTATGACATAAATATACATGAGATAAGAAAAAGAGAAGACTTTCGAAAAACATTACCTTCCTTTAGGGCTTTACTGTATTCAGAAAAAACAAAAAGGTGCTAGCATGTAGTTTACAGTTCATCCTGCACCATCGCACAGCTGGGCAAAGGCCTGGAAAACCTGCCAGTCAGTGGAATTCACTGCCGGTTTCTCAGTTTCCCGATCATCATAATCCAGATCTAATTATCAAATGAATCGGTTTTTTTTCTAATCAAGCGTGCTCTATCGTAGCCCGTGTTATCGCTTCACATCAGGCGAGTTGAAGCCAAACGCAAGACTATTTGCAACAAACAAATAAAGAAAAAAAAACTGTAAGGTACTGTACTTAACACGGATTTCATTTTCCTCATAATGCGGTGTTGTCGGTCCCTATCATTGAGGAAAACCAGTACTAAAGGCGTGTAGACACGACCCTTTGAGCATCTGATCTGATTTTAAGTTTAATGAAGCTGTGTCCGGAAATTCCACGCGAGCCACTCGATGCTGCAGGTCAATTTCAATGTTTTGTTTTTAATTTCTCAGTAGCAGCCACGGAATCTGGATTTGTGATCGGTTGATGGCAGTAGGCCCGCCCCCTATTACATGGGACTTAAACACAACTGGCGAAATGTCGGTGTACTATTAGGTACCTACACCTCTGCCTTACCCTTTGAGGATCGCAGATGTGATGATATGTTATGTTATTGATTGAAAATGCTTGAAGTCTTTAATAGTTTTGCAGTTAGTGCGTTTTCTTGTAAAGTTATTCGTCTAGACGGTCATCCCACTTTCATTGTGTTCTCTCATTTTAGATTTCTGCTTTATTTAATTTTGAAGACATGGGACTTCAACCAATCGGTACTCGGGCTGCGTACTGGATGACGGCCCATTCCGTTACAGGAAAGAAGGCTATGCATATGGCATTTATGAAGAAACAAAGGATTAACCTCAAAAATATTATTAACACATAAAGCATTTGAAACTGTGGTGAGGCTCTTATTTAAGTAAGCATTTTTAGCACACAATGCAGCTGAAAATTTCCGGTTTACCTAATCCTACAATTTACTATATCATCATCTGCCTAGTATTTGCAAAACTATGTTGGGATCGGCTTCCAGTCTACCAGATGCATCTGAATGCCAGTATTTTACATGGAGCGACTGCCTATCTGACCACAACTCAGTTTGTACTAGGTAATAAGATACTCCTTGTTAAGACTGGTTGTCAGAATTTTGGGCAACTAGCTACCTTTAACGACTGCCAAACATCTACAATTGACAGCAGGGACTAACGGTTTAATGTGATTTCCGAGGCACGGAGGAAACTCGATAATAGGTGGTCTACCTAGGCAAGCGCAGCTTAACCTAAAGATCAACCCGAGCGGCTGTTATTATTTAGCCACGAGCTCCTTTTTTTTTTTTTTTTTTTTTTGGTGGGTGAGAAATCATCAAATGACTCCTCCCGCTCTGGGCGGAGCGGAAGGGAGTGTCAGACTCTTACTGACTAAAAAACACCCATGTTCCTTCATTGGCCCTTTATGTTCCAGGGCCGCGGTATCTCTTTCGAACAGTCCCGCAGCCCTGGCAGGCACCGGCCCTTGCGGGCCCCTCCCGTTTGCTGACATCTCTTTGAGGCGCGCGTGGAACACGAACGCGCCGTCGACACGGCCTGCCCGTCGTCATACGACGGACGGACAGCCACGAGCTCCTCAATTACATTTAATCCTACAATTCACTAATAACTGACACAAAATCCCTAACATATAACTGTAGAGGAATACTTATGGTACACCTACTTAGTAGTCAATTTCAGACGCGATTACCAATCCCATAAGCCACCAAACACACAGACAAACACACATACAGACACGTAGACCTCAGTGTGTGAGAGCCCTGCGTTATCCTTGAGAGTGACATTGTTCATTGACCTTGCTATTGCGTCTCAAATAGGATCTTTACACTCGTAAATTTTATCTTCATTTAATAAGACGGGTTTATTGCATTTGGCAGTAATATAAGAATTCATTATTATGAAATTCTTGAAATTTTTCGATTCCCCCAATTTGCGTTTGGAGTGAGTGGTGTTTTAATTTTGAAATATGTAGTGCTGAATAAATTTTGATTAAGTATCATTGGAGTATTATCTTTTGACGGCTTATTGAAGAAGTGTTCTTCTTAAGAAATTATTTAAAAATGAAAGTTAGAAAATATTTCAGTGGTTACATTGACGGCTGGAGGCGAAACAAGAATCATTACGCTTCAGTAACTGTTAATTTTGTTTTTAAATAAGATGAATTATTTATTTTTTTAATCCTAGATTCTTCAAAATATAAAGAACCATAATCGACCACTCCATCGTGGGTTGAAAACAAAAAACAGTTATTGTAAGAAATTTTGATTTGTAGTTACTTTTGAAATCAACACGAGCATTAACTTAAATAAACTGTACTGTGCTGACTGAAAAAATTATAATATACATGAGTGATATTTTACACAAATTATTTATTTATAAATTATAACTATTATTTTTCGAGCAATAAATTACCAATAAATATTATCAAATAGAAGCCATTTAAAATGATTTATTACAAAAACAATGACAGCATCCTCCATCGTACGACAATACAATTACTGTTAGTTCACGACAATGTCAATTTATTAGTTTTTATTGTTATTGTAGTTCAACATCATATTCTTGCCCTGGTCCCATGTTATTTGGGGTCGGCGCAACACGTTTTCTTCTTCCATTCTCCTCTGTCAACCGTCACGCTATCATTTACTTCTATAGCTTTCATATCATTCCTCACACAATCCATCCATCGTTTCTTTGGTATTCCTCTCCCTCTCCATCCATCAACGTTTATATTCATCACTCTTTAAGTCACGTGCATTGCAGTTAAGCCCTTGAATTTGTCCCTTTATTTATTTTTAGATTGTAGTGCTGGTGTACTTATATTCCCAGGTCGGGCAAAGTGTTATTGGGTTTTTCCATCAGGAATTTCTCAGTAGCAGCCTCAGAGTCTGGATTTGTGCACAGTTGATGGCAGTAGGCTCGCTCGTCGAAATAACAAGTTCCAAATGTAATATGACCCAACCATTATAAAATCATCTTATAAATAAAATAACATAGAAATTACGTATTTATTAAAACTGTAGACAGCCAGACTATTTATGCACATGTCTAGACTAACGCCGTCGCCCTAAGGGGCACAGCACTGATATATTTCGAAGGGCAACACAAAGTAAGAAACAGTTTTGAGGAAGTATTTTTCAATAATAATGTAAATGATAGTACGTGCTTGTTTACTATTTTTTACCTTATGTAGACGGGTCACGTGATAAAAGTTGTTTACTTCTCATCATTCTTATCTTAATATCTCGCCAATTTTTCCCAAACGGTTATGTAGAAGTGTACCTATTTAACAACCACATTTGGCGAGCCTATTTGCCATCAACCCTACCCTGTCATTTGTAAACCTTTGACAGTCGTTACAGGTAGTCAGTGGCTCGAAAGTCTGACAACCAATCTTACCAAAAGGTATCGTATCGTCGTATTACCCAGTACTAACTGGGTTGTGGAAGTCAGATACGCAGTCGCTCTATGTAAAATACTGGTATTCAGCTGCATCTGGTTAGACTGGACCCCAACATAGTTGGGAAAAGGCTAGGCAGATGATGATTCTAGCGACAATTGCCGCCAAAATGTGGGTGGATCATCTAGACATGTCTATTTATTTATTTAAATTTCATGTACAAAAGTGGTGCATAGGCGGACTTAATGCCACAACTACATAATGCATTCTCTACCAGTCAACCTTTGGGTCAAGTACGACAGACAAAAATATATTACAATTTTGTTAACATAAATTGATCTATGAATTAATTAGAACTAAACTTAAAATCATAAAACGATCTATCTGTACGTGGTTACATAACCATGTAAAAAACCTCCAACTTATTCAACGAAAACTCCGAAAGTTATCACCTCACACATAATTACATATAAAACAAAAGTGAGAAGTCGGTCAGGCAGTGTTTGCAGTATTTCGGCGCATCCTTAGCACAGTAACCCACTGAGATAAGGTGCTGTGAGGACGCTTGAAAACTGTGTGTAACGGAACCTTGAGAATGACAATAGTTTGGGTATCTCTTAGTGACTCGTGCATAATGATGAACTAGAGTACGTTTATACAACTTATTTCCAGTATGAACTCCAGTATGTCAGAAACCGTAAGGTAGGTAGGTAGGTTTGCATAGCAAGGTAGATGCCGTACACCGTTGAGGAGTTCTTCTGGCGGATTGGGTACCCTGCATGATCTTGGTGATGCCTGCGCATCAGGTATCAAATTTCAAATCGATCTTCACCTGTGGAAGTTGTTTATATTATTATCTTTTCATCGACTAGAATAGAGGTGATGATCTTTGAAACAGCTGAGCAGATTTTCTTTAAACATGGCTAAGAACACTCTCGATTAAAACACCTTTCAAACGAAAGCTGCCTGATAGCTGACTGGGCATTAAATAACAACATACTAAAGGTCACAAAACGCATATTTGTGTGCCAGGCAAATCGGCTGTCCAGGGCTCAATTTTCTGCTGACGAACAAAAATCCCGGGAAAATCGGCGTTGGCAGCAATTTTTCAGTTGTTTATAGATTTATGTTCTACATCGCGTCTTGGGCTAGTATTGAAAAAAAGGGAAAATCCAAGAAAGGAAGACCAAATTTACGATGGACGGACTGTGTGAAGAATGATGTGACTAGAAAGGAGGTGACTGCTGAGATCACGAGTAATAGAGAAGTATAGAAGAAGAAGACATGCTGCGCCGACCCCAAATGAATTGGGATACGGAGAAAATGAAAACAGATGATGAATAACATTTAAAAAAACCGGCCAAGTGCGAGTCGGACTCGCGCACGAAGGGTTCCGTACCATTATCTATAAAAACGGCAAAAAAATCATATCTATTGTATGGTAGCCCCCCTTAACATATTTTTTTTTTAATTTTTAGTATTTGTTGTTATAGCGGCAATAGTACCTAATACATCATTTGTGAAAATTTCAGCTTTCTAGCTATCACGGTTTATGAGATACAGCCTGGAGACAGACAGACAGCGGAGTCTTAGTAATAGGGTCCCGTTTTACCCTTTGGGTACGGAACCCTATAAAAACTAGATACCTACATGTACTTACATAGTAGGCATAAAGTTACAAGACACAGACATAAACATTATTTATTCTTGCACAGAAAGATTACCGGTAGACAGTCTACATCACACATAAAGATATTATGTCAAACACCTCGGTGTTTTGCATAAAAACTCCTTTGTCTGATAATCTAATAATAACACTAGTCTTAGGTCAGTTATTTGCACTAGACAAACATCATAATCTTCATTGTTACTTGGAAAAAAATACCTGTTTTTTTTATTATTTTCTTCAAACCAATATGTGTCATGTGATACGCGTCAAGGTATTTTACATGAAAGTAAGGATACATTACAAGGACAGCGTTAATACTTATGTTATTAATAGTTTTCTGTGTAACGTGTGTCATGAATCCAAATGCTGTTGAAAGACTCAAAATTGGGGAAAATTCGTATTTTCCTGAAAAATTCAATTTGATATTTATAAGTTACTTACTTACTACATTTAGCGCACCTTCCTGATGTCGTGTGTAGGGCAATGGAGAACAGTACTTCGCTATCCAGGATGTCGGCAAATCAGAAAGAATAGCAAGACGATAAAGATAGAGCGAGGTATATTCATATAGGTAAGTTAATTAGGTGTTACAATCTATTTGAATGCCTGATGGTAATAGTATGAACGATCATGGTATTATTAAGTTAGTTAGATATTCAAAAAAATACCTGGTTTCTTTAAATATTGATAGGGATCAGATCTAGAGATGGCTGAATATTAACAATTTTAAGAATGAAATGCGAAGAAATGATGCTGTATCTCCCTCGAAGATGTTTCTTATCTTAATGACAAAGAAATATCTATGATGAAAGATAAAGGGAAACCTATAAAACTTAATGTTATTCCCACAAATCATTACCCTCCTGTTAGGATTCATCGTAGCCGGGTAAATATAAAAGGACATTGGCCGTCTACCTACATACACATGTTTAATAATCGTGTCGATAAACACGAAATACACGTGTTTTCCCCATCAGGTGCTAAAGACCTATTTATTTGTGTTATTCTTCGGTCCTTAATGAATTCTTATCGGTTGGACAATAACCTAATACTTAGGCCAAAGCCTTTATTTTTATCACCTTTAATAATAAGTGCTGAAAGATAATGATAAAGTTATTAGGTCAAATACTTTGGGAAGGACATGTGACGTGTTGTCTGGGGTTTGTGATAGGGTAAAAAGGTTTTGTGTAGTACCTTTGTCAAAGGACAGTAAGGGATAGCTTTGTTTACTATTGTTTAACATATTGGACTTTGGACGCTTATGTCATTGACCAAAGAGGTTGTTATTGTCTCTAGGCTTGGTTAGTACGCACGACGACCAATCAAGATATATAAAACCAGTTTATGAAAATCTCTTATTGTACGCCATTGCCACTAATCACCGCTGAATTCTTGTAAACGTACAGATGAGGTGGACAAGGTCTGACTTTGTGATACTTTTTCATGCTTAAATCACTGAATTGATAGTATTAGCGTCAACAGTGAATGTGCGGCGACTAGTGCCTGTTGCGGGCGCGACGACGAGGGCGTGTGGTGGCCACAGTGACGAGCGAGCTGTTGCTGTTGTGCTTAGATGTATTTCAGGTGTTGCAAACTATGGACGAGGACTTAGTATTTTTACTAGACAGTCCGATTCTAAGATGGGAGGTGTTGAACATAAGAGAGGGTGTGCACGATATAAATATAAACAGAGAAATAAATGGTGAATTTTTTACTTTGTATGAAAACTTGAGATTGTACTCTAGAAAATTAGAGAATGGAGAAATAAATAAAAACAGAGAAATTAACGCTTCAGTATTTATCGCCATTTTAATAAAACAAAACCGGCCAAGTGCGAGTTGCACCGTATTTTGTTATTAAACTACAATATACAAGAAATTGCTTGATACCATATTTCATGATTCTAGCTCAACGGGAAGTACCCTATAAATTTTGATTCCTTTGAGAGTGTCAAATATACGTTTTTTGCGGCACAAACGGCCGTAGATAACTTTTTTACGTTCACTTAAAAGTATGCAGAGGAGGCCTGTATCCCAGCAGTGGGAATATTAACATTATGGGCTGATTATTATTATGCTTATATGCTATTCCCATAACACATTGACGATGACAAATCAAAATTAACTCAGACAAAGATAAAAACTTTATCTTATAACGAAATGTGCAACACCCTTTTATCAAAACGGAAATTACAGAAAAATAACAACGTTCTCTTTATTTATTAATATTAAATATAAATAAAACTATAACAATAAATAACATTATCAATGTCGTCTGGTTGCATCACTGTTGATAATTTTATTATTGGATGTATGCAGGGTTGTGTGCGCAAGGTCAGTGTGTAGTACGCTTTAGGCGTACAATACACCTGCACGCATAAAATCAGATGAGGGTGTCGTCAGCGTAGCAAAGGACACCCTGTCCGGAGGAAAGCGCACTGCTCAGGGGCCAATCGTAGCATACGTTCCACAGGAGCGGACCCAAAATTGACCCATGTGGAACACCGCACGCGATAGCTCTGCGCACTACTTAGTCGTCGCGTCGCCCGCTGACGAACCGTCCTTGTAGGTAATCTGCTACCAGGTGCCTCAGGTAGACGGGCATCTGATGGGAGCGGAGCGCCTCCCAGAAGCAGCCGGATACAGCAGAGTGTTGAACGCGTTGGCGATGTCTAACGACACCGCCCACAGCACCCCAGTCTAATTTTGTACGATGTTTCACTTTACCGAATTCAGAGCAGTGATTCTGATTCTGATTCCGTTCTCATCATCATCTGTCTTTTCCCAACTATTTTGAGGTCTGATTCCAGTCTAACCTGAGGCATCTGAAAACCAGTATTTTACATGGAGCGACTGCCTATCCAACTTCCACAACCCAGTTAGCCCCTTAGCAAGACTGATTAATTTAATAATATTGAGCAATAAACTTATTGCAGGTGTAGAGACAGCCTTATATCGAACTGTCATAAATCACTCGTTCTTTATAGTATGTTCACTGGCGTATCTTTATGATGTGTGGCCTCAATAGCAGCTCAATAGGTCCTGTGTTGTGATTGTTTAAGAAAGTAATAATGGTTGATGACCCGTCAACTGATTGTAGTGTTCAATGTACCTAATCTATACATGTATACAAAAGAATTTAAAGTGTCTGTTTGTATTTTCAAAAAAAAAAACAAAATGCATATAAAAGTGTTTACAGTACGTTTAATAAACAAATTGTTTTTTAATTTTTTGTCTTTCTGTTTTGTCGAGCTAATCTCTCCTGAAAATTCTATTCCTGACAGACAGCTGATGTTATAAGGAGTAACTTAAGCTACTTTTATTTTTAAAAAACAATTAGGGTTCCGTGCAAAAAAATTAAAATCGTTGAAATTGTTAACAGAGGGACGAAGGACAGGCGCGCGCGCGCGAATTTCATACGGCTGTTGTGTTATTGTGATAAAAGTAAACGACTATAAAAAAAATGTTTCTTTGGGAAAGTTGTTTGTTATCATGAGTACAATCACGTGCATAAGTATCGGTCACTAATTACCAGTCACCCCATAAATAATGTCCCAGCAGTAGGAAATTAAGTCGCGAGTTAATAGGCTTCTTCTGGGTAAGCTCGTTCCATCGTCGACCTCATCTCTGTCCTCAGGACTAGATTGAGGTCAAGAGTAGGCCCATTTAGTATAAAAAAAATAAAAAATATAGGCTGATTTTTATATTTGTAGATAATTATTTTATAATAGGCATCTATTATAAAATAATTATCTACAAATATACGAACTTCAATGGCCGATATTGAAATCTTTGAATGACTGCGTGCTCAAGTTGGTTGTTGCCCATCCAATTTGGCTAGATGGGGTATAATCGAACCATCTCGGATACAATGCGAGTGTGGAGCCGAAACACAGGATATGCATCTTCTGTCCTGTTCATCGTGCACAACTAATTGCATCCTCCAGGACTTGAATGAGGCAACCGAAAGAGCTGTCGAGGTTGCTACGTACTGGTCGCACAAAATCAGAGTTATTGATTCGAGTAGAAGAAGAAATACAAATATACTAGGTATTCATACAAAGATACCCTTCTTGCAACAATTACGGAGCTCTCTGATTATGTTATAATGTATTGTCATTGCTCTGCATATTACGTACCAGCAGCATAATAAGATGTCGTGGAAAAATATGGGTTTCTACATTGTGAGTATTGTGACGTACGTAATTATAATTTCTTTGATTATAATTATTAATGATATAGCTAGAAAGGAAGTTTATTCCCGTCTACCCCCACCGGTCTGTCCCCACTGGTGGTAGTTGCAACTATTGGGGATAAGGGCAGGTGAATGATGACATGCAAGTTAAAGTAAGAATATAATGTAATCACATACTTGCTGTTGCTACTTTTTACGCGGTTTAGCAATTGCTACTGGTAATTTTATTTAGTACTTTTTTTTGTATTTTTTTTATATCAGTTAAAACCGAACCTATCACACCTTGGTTGAATACGGATATCAGATACAAACATGGCTGTCAGATTTATATCACGATTTCCAGCTGAGTCGATCTAGAAAAAAAAGTGAACATAAAGAAAAATTAAAAAAACCGGCTAAGTGCGAGTCGGATTCACGCACCGAGGGTTCCGTCAAACTTGTAGATATTTTGTCATTAAACTACATATTTACGGTTTTTCCTTTACAAGTGCTGTAAAACATTGCTTCTTGCCAGATTTCATGATTCTAGGACAACGGGAAGTACCCTTTAAATTTTGATTCCCTTGACACTGTCGAAACATACGTGTTTTGCGGCAGAAACTTGATTGTTTCACAGCTTCACGGGACTGTAGACTTGAGTATATGGTTTTAATTTTAACTCGATATCTGTACAGTACTTAACAGACAGACAGACGGACGGACGGATGGACGGACGGACAACAAAGTGATCCTATATGGATTCCGTTTTTTCGTTTTGAGGTACGGAATCCTAAAAATAGTGAGCAAACACTAAGATTACACCTGAAATATCATAATATTTCAATAAACTGAAAAGATCTCAGCCACTTTCCCATATGCCCACAATGAGAATATTACAGCAACATTTCGTCTCCTTGTTCCACTTTTTCTTTCGTAACAAAAGATTACAAGGATTGCGGGCAGATGGGCTTGCAAACATAACTTTATCTTTGTTTGTTTCTTTAAACAAACATACATAAAAGAATAAATGCTTATGTTCCTTGACAATTAGGTACTTAGAAAGGAGTACCTGCTTGTTTATTTGTATGGCCCTTACCATAATATATTCTTTTTATAAGATAATTGGATAAATTGAATAAGTAGGTATAAGATACTAACATAGTTTTAAGCTTTACTAACAATTTTATATGGAATTATGTTTTGAAATAAAATCTCTATTTATTTACTTAATTATCTATACAAAATTTTTATTATTTGCTATGTACATTATTTACAGACTACAAATAGAACTAAAATAAATATAAAAAGAAGACTAAAATAAAGTACCTATATATATACAACGACGACAATAGGACACGTCTTAGGCGTCAATAAAATTATATATATATATATATAATACTAGCGACCCGCCCCGGCTTCGCACGGGTAGAGTAGAACCAGGCAGTTAGACTTTTTCCGACATTTCCAACAATTATCGTCATATTTCATCCAATATACACAAAACCTTGACAAATTATATACCTGAACTTTCCTCATGAGTCACTCTATCTATTGGTCAAAACTGCATGAAAATCCGTTCAGTAGTTTTTGAGTTTATCGAGAACAGACAAACAGACGCAGCGGAGGACTTCGTTTTATATGTAGTGTTAATGATATCAAGCAAGCACGGCTGCTGACCAAGAGGTTCTGGGTTTGATTCCAGGGTCGGGCAAAGGGATACTAAGTTTTTCCATCAGGAATTTCTCAGTAGCAGCCACGGAGTCTGGAACCCGGTTGATGGCAATAGGTTCGCCCCCTATTACATGGGACTTAAACATAACTGGCAAAATGTGGGTCTACTACTAGGTACACCTCTGCCTAACCCATCGGGGAATACAGGCTTGATGTTATGTTATGTTATGTTACTTACTTACCATATGTCAATAAAAATACAATTCTATGTTAACTAATTCCAGATCTACGTTAATCTTAGACCATCATCATCATCATCATCATCATCATCATCTGCCTAGCCTTTTCCCAACTATGTTGGGGTCGGCTTCCAGTCTAACCGGATGCAGCTGAATACCAGTATTTTACATGGAGCGACTGCCTATCTGACCTCCACAATCCAGTAAATGCTAGGTAATACGATACCCCTTGGTAAGACTGGTTGTCAGACTTTCGGGCCACTGACTACCTGTAACGACTGTCAGAGATCTACAAATGACAGCCGGGACCAACGGCTTAACGTGCTTTCCGAGGCACGGAGGAAACTCGGTATGTAATGGGTGGGCTGTTCTTATTTAGCCACGAGCTCCTCATCCTCATTAGACCATCATCATCATAAGTTCATAATAATATGTGTCTAAATCTGCACTGTTCCCAATGTCAATGTCAATGATCTTCGAATTGATCACCAGATGATGTGCTGTCATCGGTGTCCACGCTTTGCAGACACATTGATGCTCGTAGATGACTTCGAAACTTATTATTACGGGAATTGTCTTTTTACACAACAGTAGAGGAGGTCTTCCAAAGAGGAGGTTTATGATTTTGAACCACTTTAAATTATTTTCAGCATACATAGGGCTTTGCATGAAAAAGCTCTGGTTATGGTAAAAAAGCACGAAGCGCTTTGCTACATCGTTTATAATACGCACAGCCTAGGAGTGGAATTCCCTGCTTGCGTCGGTGTTCCCAATGTCATATGACCCCAATCTATGTAAGTCGCGAGTTAATAGGCTTCTTTTGGGTTAGCTCGTTCCATCGTCGACCTCATCTCTTTCCTTAGGACTAGATTGAGGTCAAGAGTAGGCCCATTTAATATTAAAAAAAAACCGGCCAAGTGCGAGTCAGACTCGCGCACCGAGGGTTCCGTACAAACCTGTAGGTATATAAGTAAAAGTTATGGTATTTTTATTGCTAAATGAAATCCATAACATAACAATGTGGAAAGCTGACGGTACCTTATCAATACATATATGAAAACATTATGTATGTTCGGAAAAATCTTCATCTCTTTAAGAAGAGAAGTGATAGACATAATTTTAATACTAGAAATAGGCACAATTTGGATCAATCTCGGTTTAGATTGGCTAAGGTACGAAATTCTTTTATGGGGAATTGTGTAAAATTTTATAATAAAATACCACTGCGGATTCTACAACTGAACGAGACAAAATTTAAAACATGCATAAAACGCACACTATGTAGACAAGCATATTATAAATTAGAGGATTATATCCTTGATAAAAAAGCTTGGCTTAATGCTGGTCCTGCTCCACAGTCACAGCCACTTGGGTCCACTAATTAGTTTTCTTTTATTTTATATTTGGAAGAGATGCTCTCCCTTTTATTTTTATAAACATGGTTTTTTTTTTTTTTTTTTTAAATCGTATTTTTTTTTTTTGGAGTAAATGTTTAATCTTTTTATTTTTAACTTTTGAAAAGTTATAGTATTGTATAACTTCGAAGCATTTTTTATTTATTTTGTAAATATGAGTACCACGTGTAATATAATGTAACTGTTTTTGTTTTTTTTTTTTGACATGAACGAGCATGGCAATTGAGAGTTTGTCATGCTCACTCAAATGTCTCGCTGATGGTGGCACGTGTGTTGGGTCATTCGGTTCCCTTCAATATGGTTGAGCTGAGTAGTGCTGATCCACGCGTCATGTTCGTGAACGGGCGCCATCAGTTGAGACTGGTCATCTCTCAACTGCCACTAGCTTATTTTAATTTTATTGTTAATGTAATTTTTAATTAGCATTGTTCTCATATATTAGAAGTAATAAGACATGTAACCAGAATTTCTGTAATACATAATCATGGTTTAAAAGAGTGTCCATGGAGTTTCTTGCACGTTCTTCTCCATCGAGATCTACTCCTTGGAATGTGCAACTAGCTTCCTTTTTCTGACTGACCGACTTATTGACAATTCAAAAGTGCCTGTAAATGGTTTATTTGAAATAAATGCTTTGAGTTTGAGTTTGAGCTGGAGGAGCATAAAATGTAAGACAAAGGTCTCTCAGTAATCCTTTATTTTGTATTAACATATAGGTATTTATTAATATTTTTTTTTTTTTTTTTCTTTTTTTTTAATATAAATGAAATACCTAACACTAGCCTTGTAAAAATTATTTTATCAAAGTTATTTATTTATAAAGTTTTTTAGTCACTATTTAGAAATCTAGTTCAAAAATACTAATAATTAAGTATTAAATTTGAACCAGATCTGTAAATGGTGACTGAAAAAGGTATGAATAGTACCACATTGAACATTGAAGTTCGAAAAAACGTTATCTATAGTTGTACTACTTCGTGTAGTGCTAGTGTTTATTAACGGAAACATGTTTATGGATGAAAAATATGTGGAAATTCCATTTTGGGGATTCATTCTAAAATTGATATTGAAGTCTCCCACAACTATCAAACGAGAACATGAAGTATACCTATTGAGGTTGCTGCCGTATATTGTTGTATTTATGCATTCTATTGCAACATTAATTTGACATTGTGGTGACCTATATACAGTTATCACTCTGACATTAAACATTTCAAAATGCAAGCATTCACAATGGCCGTTGGCATCGCCTGGGTTATTTAAATAATATCTTTTACATGATCCATCTGTCACGGCATCCTTAAGATTGCGACGTACATACGCGATAGATCCCCAACCTGGATTTGCATTAGATATAGCTGGACCATCTACTCTGCAGACCTCATAAAAACCATCAAGTTCAAAAGTGTCTCTACGACATCCCCAGGTTTCAACAAACAATGCTGCATGGGAGGAATGAATAATCGGATCTACGATGACGTCTGAAAAATGTTTGCGTAATGACTGCACGTTATGAAATACAATTTGAACTGCATTATCTTCAGGTGTTTGCAAAAAATTAAAATATGGAATCAATTTGTTTTGCTCTAGTCGTTTCATTTCTATACTTACAGCACTCGATTCTGATATTTCAGAGGGAGGTTTGAATCCACCTGAATTCACGACTAAAAATAGTCCAGACGATGACGTTGCTCTAGAACAAGCTACATACAACATCGATCTTTTTACATTTTTAGAAATATGAATCACAACTTTTTCTAAGGTTGCACCTTGCGACTTATGAATTGTAATACCTTCTGCTGGTACTATTGGAAACTGAGTACGCTGCACTATAAGATTTGACGATTTCCACCTTTTCACAGTATAAGTGACAGCATCTAATGGCGTCCAATACGAATTGAGATATTGACGATGTTTCCGAGAAGTTACTTGACATTTACTTCTTGTAGCTATTCCCGTACTTTTATCGAACAGAACCCAAATACGTAAAGGCCGCTTTTCACTTGTCTCCTTGTGTCGACCGTAATCTATAGCCTTCAATATTCCGGTAGTACCATTCACAAGGCCATCCGTAGTGTCAATATTCACAGTTATCATATAACGTGCACCTACTCGTAAAAACAAGTTCTTAGGAAGACCATAGGTCTGCATTGTAGCTAGAGCATTTACAGATTGCAAGGCTTTTCTAGCAGCTTGCGGATTTGGTGCTCCAGAAACCACATCAAGTGCTTTAACCGAGGACCCTTCAGTGTTCATTAGAGACAATACTCGATTATTGTATTTGTCGACTTCATTGTTGGTTGCAAATAAGTGTATCGCTCCATGTGCCTCAATAGGTAAAGTATTAATACTGTGACATCTAGAATTGATTAACTCTATATCCATAGAAGTCATCCGACCGACAGCCATATTGTTTAAGGCTATTGCAAATGCCAGATCATCTCTTTGCCGCATTATTTTAGTCATCATAAAGAGACGGAATGGTTCCCACAACGGAGCGCCAGCAAGGGGTGCCAATGGATTTCGACTACTGTTTGGCTGAAAAACCCAGTTGTCTCCTACCGGTGGTAACTGATTGAAGTCCCCGACGCTTATAATAGACATACCAGCAAATAGCGTATCTGTGTGAAATACTTGCTGCAATCTCCTATTAATTTGGTTCAGAGTTCTACTCCCTAGCATAGATATTTCATCCAAAATAATTAATCTTACTTTTGCAAGTTTACATGCTAAGGTATTCGCGGTGCTTGCTGATAATTCGGGCATTGTTTGGCCACACTGGGATACTGGAAGTCCAAACGTACTGTGTACAGTTTGACCACCGATTCCAAAAGCAGCTTTTCCCGTGTATGCACAAAGTAAAATTCTAGCATCATCAGGATTTACACCCGGAACTCTATTGAACATAAGCATTAAATATTGATACAAGCCCTTAATTAACAAACTTTTGCCCACGCCAGCTCCACCACTAACAAAATAATAAAAAGGTGGTGGTGATTCTTGAGTGAAAATATGTCCTACATGTAATACAAAATGTCTTTGATCACAATTAAATATTCTAACTAAACTCAATACATCATCTTCACACAATACTGCTGGTTGAGCAATCGCTCCTCCTACTAAATCCGATTGATTTCCATGTAACTGTAGACAATGATCTGGATCACCTTCTTGTGTTTCTAATTCATAATCATCTAAAGGACGAGCTTTTTCTTTCACTGCACTATCCTCATCCTCTTCATCTTTATCTACGTTACGAATTGCATCCAACAATGCCTCAAACTCATCTGGCCCCCCCAAGCGATTAAATTGAAGACTTTCAGAACGGATTTCATCACTAAGTTGAATAAATTTCTGTTCGAGGTTTATAATGTCGTTGACCAATTCAGTAATTTCATCCCTCCAGTTTGTGTATAACATTAGCTGCTCCCTGTAGAAATTATCAGGATCTTGAGCTCTATTATATCTTCGGAAACGTATGACCCTGGGTTTTCTTCTTTTTCGCACATATCCATCGTTATTTAACAACTCAATCCAATTTCCTATACATTCATGGTCAGTGTTTTCACCTTCATGTGTACACGAGATTTTAGTTGAAAAAGTATAATACGCAGCAAAGTAAGCTAAACTCATTGTATCAAACGTTTGATCACGTGGCCGATTTTTATAATGATCCAGTAAATTTTTTTTAAATATGTCTGTGGACGATGGATCCAAGGACTGCAAATCTATTAAAGATTTTAAAATACCCACTCGTTCATTGGGGTGTCCTGTGTTTATGTAAACATCGCTCTCAGAGGCTTGTGACATGGGAAGTCCCGCCAGACAGTAAATTGCCTCTTGGGCAGAAATTTCTGAAGAATTTAGAAATACTTTTGATATAGCGCGTAGAGAGTCTCTTATGCTACTATTGCCACTTTTGGCCTCTTCCACCGCCGCTCTTAGTAAATTTGACATGCCTCGATCAGCTTTGTTAATATAATCGACAATATAAACGGAACAGGCAAATGGATCTAGTATAAATTGGCAATCCATATTAGCTCGCTGTAATTCCAATACTTTTTTGCAAAATGGATTAACCATGACGTCTTTTGGGCGTCTCTGTAGATATATTTTGGGCCGTTTAAGTGTTGATCTAACTGCGCATATGTATTTTTCGATATTTAATTCTGTCGATGCTAAGTACTCATCAAATGTTAAATGTGGCGGAATATTCACCAAGTCGTCCTTTAACTTTTTAGATATTTCT
The DNA here is from genome assembly GCA_950022335.1 of Eurois occulta. Taxonomy (NCBI): domain Eukaryota; kingdom Metazoa; phylum Arthropoda; class Insecta; order Lepidoptera; family Noctuidae; genus Eurois; species Eurois occulta. Next base: position 4,429,238 of record OX465502.1, read on the forward strand.
TTCCATTCTTTTAGTCTTGGATTATCTTCTTCCAGGGGTGTTAGAAGACGTGTCTTATCCATTGGAAAAAAAGGTATTCCAAACCTACAAGGGCGACTTGGCTTGGGATGACATGAATGTGTGTGTTTGTGAGTTTGTAGCTTAACTAAGTCTTCATCTAATTCTTCACTATTGCAGGATATGATTTGGTCAACAAACATTATAACCCTTTCAGTTGATGATTGATCTCCAGGAATGAAGATAGGCGCATCTTCTATCCACAACATCATATGGGCATGAGGAGAACCTCTGTTTTGGAATTCTATTCGATGGTATTGATGGTTTATTTTACGGTCACCAAAAGGCCCAACGGGAGACAGCCATGTTCTTTTTAATTCTTTATAACGTGTTTCGAAAAAAGTAGCACATATAAATGGGTCGGACTGAATGAGTCGCACTTTTTCTGCGTATGGAATATTTTGTGATTCCTCAACAGAGACTTCCTCTTTGTCAACTGTGCTTTTAAGCTGTTTTATTAAATGAGGCCATTGTGTTTCAGCTGCTGATATCGTCATAAACAATGTGGGGACACCGAACTGCCGAATCATTGCTAACAATTTTTTCTTTTCTTCTTCCCAGTGTGCTGGGGAATTTCTCACACTACTAAGAATTCTATATCCATCATCATGCTGAATGAGGTTCTGTAAGTAGTCGTTATTAAGAAGGTTGTTTACTAAAATAGGAGCGCCGTTGACGGTTTTCTTTCGAAGACAAGTAGCTATGTGTCCACCTATTTGGGTCATCTGTTGTTTCTTTAATAAAGTAAACAAATAATCTGACCGCATAGCCCTTCTATCATGCCGACTTATTTCGGATTTCATTATCTCAGATGAACTTAGTTTTATTTTAAACTGCCTTTTAATGCCACCATGAACCTTAATGAAAGCTAATTCTTCAAGAAAATCGTCATAAAGTAGTGACAGCGGGTACTTACCCTCACCGGGTGCCATTGTTATGACGACATCCTGCTCATTATCAAGTAAAGTTTCAGCATTACCGGGATTTACAGGTTCATCTATTAACTCATCAGGTTCACATGTGCATTCATTGTTATCTATACGATCATCATCAGCGTCAACTTCGTCGTCGTATGCCCAGTTATCATCATATGTAATTTTTAATTCTTTAAATAATTCTGTCTGGACTAAATATTTTGCAGCTTCTCTCACTATTGCAGGACGAATACGCTCTTGACGACCGTGTTTGTAGCACATTTTTCGCTTCAAAACAAGTGTTATTATATGACTATCAGATGCATGCCTTGGTAACGCTGAGACCATAGTGTTAACATCGACTGGAACGTTCACTACATTCCCTACCAATCCATGTTGAAAACCGAGACCTTGACCTCGCCTAACTATTTTAAGGAATATATGTCGAGGTGATACAATACGTTCCTCAAGTGGAGTAAGTTGTTGCAGAACATCTGGAATTACAGGATAAGTTAAACCATTATACATGGAAAGCCGTGGTATTTTGCCTTCTTTTAGATATTTTTGACACGTGTAACAAAATGAACCACAGTCACCAGATGTATTGATTAGAAATAAATCATTTAGGTTTTGATCTGAAAATGTTTTAGGCAACTGATCTTTTCTCATAACTCTAAGCGAATTTTTGTGCCACAAACGACCGCAACAGGAACAGACATTCGTGTGACCATCTGCGATATTATCAAAAAAATTTTGACGTATGGCCATCCAATCACGTAGATAAGTATTTTTTCTAAAATTACGCGTCTCTTTCTCACGTTCAACATAATCTGAATCCTGCCTATTTAATTGATGTTCAATTGTATTATGAACTTGCTCTTCATCCCTGTATATTGAATCCTCGCGTAACACACGATGAGCAGCAGTGTCACGAGCTCGTTCATTTTCTCTGTATACAGAGTCCTCGCGTAATACACGATGAGTAGCAGTATCACGAGCTTGTTCATTTTCTCTGTATACAGAGTCCTCGCGTAACACACGATGAGTAGCAGTGTCACGAGCTCGTTCATTTTCTCTGTATACAGAGTCCTCGCGTAACACACGATGAGTAGCAGTGTCACGAGCTCGTTCATTTTCTCCGTATACAGGGTCCTCGCGTAACACACGATGAGCAGCAGTATCACGAGCTCGTTCATTTTCTCTGTATAGAGAGTCCTTGCGTAAAAAACGATGAGCAGCCGTGTCACGAGCACGTATATTGTCACGTATTCTTGTAGATTTTTGTGACCTTTGTAATCTCTTTGACAGTCTGTTTCTTATTCTCTCCTTAATTTCAACGTCTTCTTTTTTTCTCGATACACGTTTTTTCTCTTTGTTATATTTTTTAAGCTCTTCTGACGATTTTCGTTTACGAGGAACAGAAAGATTTTTTTGAGAAACTGTATCACCAGACTTAGAAGCTACTAAAGACTCAGCATGTTTAGGAGTATACGTCATGGATATTGCCGTAAGTGACTTAGATGTATAGGTCATAGAGCACACTGAGGTAGCAGGGATTACGAGTTCGTTATTGACCCGAAGATGCTGGCCTTGAGATTCCTCGAGGTCCATCGCCGTATGATTCGCCACAGCTGGCCTATTAATTTTAGGTTGAGTTTGCTTATGTTTCTGTTTAGCTTCAAGTACTTGTTCTGAGCGGGACTTTTCAGACTTTTTTGGACGACCACCTTTATTACGTCTTGGACGACCAACCTTTGAATCTTTTGTTTTATTTACCAAGCTTTCCTGCGTATTATCGTATGTATTATTTATTAATCCTTCGGACCCTATTGGTGAACAAAAATCATAATGACCCGATGATAAATTACCTGAAAGAAGTAAACGCTTTATTGCATATCCTTCTCTGCCAAATACACCCCTCAGAATACCCGTATTACGTTCATACACTTCGAACTTCGCTGGATACAAAAATCCTGCTGCCTTCACCTCAGCAGTACCGCCATAACTGGTAGATCGGAGCATCGTAGCTTTGTACTCTTGTCGTGAAGAGAAAGGATCTCCCCGTGCATTGCTTGTATACAAATTAAACTCGTCCCAGTTATCATAAATATAATTAACTATTGTAGTTCTTAGTAATTGTGTTTGATCAAAATTAATGGAATTGTAAATAGAAAACGCTATTGCATGAAATAAACAACTTCCATCGGGAGGCATAGGTATTATATTATGTAAAATAGTATTTTCGTTGACGATTAATGCAACTGTAGCCATAATTATATCTTTACAAAGTTTTGTAATTGAAAATCAAAGCAGAAACAAAACAACAACAACAACGAGCACCAACAAACAACAAACAAAACAACAAAACAACAAAACCAACGAACAAAACCAAACAACAAAAACAAAATCAACGAGAAATTGTCGCAAATTTTACTTATTTCGGTACACGTGCGCACAGCATCCGGGCGCTCGTGCGTATGGCGCACGGCTGCCGCTCGCTGTACCTCGGTACCCCTTCCCTTGGCTAACCGCCTGCCCCCGCGCCCGCGCCCGCGGCCCGCGTGACTCACGCGCCATCAAGCGTCCCATCCCATCCCACTTCGCCAGTAAAAACAATACAAGCAAGCTGTTTGATAATAACCGTATAATATGTATAATCTATGATAATAACCAACAATCTTACTTCTTACTTACCTATATATATATACATATATATATCTTACTAATATTATAAATGTGAAAGTTTTTGAGGATGGATAAATGTTGGTATGTATGTTTGTGGCTCTTTCACGCCTAAACGACAGAACTGATTTAGATGAAACTTTACATGAATACAGATTATACATCAGAATAACATATAGGCTACAATTTATAAAGGTTTTGTGTATTTTTGGTCTAATATAACGATAAGTATTAGGTAAGTCTGAAAAATTCTTGCTCCCTGAGAGCTATCTTGGCGTGCGCTGCCTATACCGTTGGAGTTACATGAAGTTAATGTACTGTAAGTTTGTTTATCTTAAATAGTTCTAAATAAAAGTCCGCGATAGCATATATCTATCTCTTATGTGGTAGCCACTATATGCAAAATGAGCCATGAATACAATTAAATTGGATACATTTTTTACCATGCACATTTTAGAATATCTGTCAAATTCTTATAAAAATTGATAAAATGGTCGTTTTAAGTATTTAATATAGATAAACTTTGTCTTTTACACTAAGTAATTTTGACTAATCGTTCAAAAGTTATCACGATAACATTGACTTGACGCAACGCAGTAAGCCATTGTGATAACGCGAAGACTCTTGGATGAAATAGCGAGCGATACATCAACGTACCACTCCATCGATACAGTCATGTCATTCGAAGATTGTACGAGCTACCCCGTGGAGTTTCTAAACTCTTTAGAGCTATCATCCCGTATGCTGGAATTAAAAGAGGCTGGCATTAAGTCCGCCTCTGTACTTGTGTGCATGAAGTGTTAAATAAATAAATAAATAAAAGTAGGTCTACCCGTTTTCACCATTGCGGCGGTAGTGCCCCTCTTTGAGGAGTGACCGTGAGTTCCGCCTGACGCAGGTCCTCACCGGACACGGGTGTTTCGGGAGGTTCCCGTTCAGGATCAGGCGGGAGGACACGCCAGGGTGTCACCACTGTGCGGATCGCCCAGAGGACACGGTGGAGCATACGGTGGAGGTCTGCCCCGCTTGGGCGGAGCATCGCCGTGTTCTCGTGGAGGCGATCGGCGGCAGCGACCTCTCGTAGGGCCGGGCCCCTGGTTCAGACCATGGTGTGGAGCGAGAGGGAATGGGAAGCAAAATTCTCGTGTCGCGGTGTTTGTTTCCAAACTCCTCCGAAATGGCTGAACCAATTTGCATGAAATTTTGTGTGCATATCGGGTAGGTCTGAGAATCGGCCAAAATCTATTTTTTTATTTTTTTTTGTTAATCGCATAACAACGTTTGCTGGGTCAGCAAGTCTAATATATAAAATTCTCGTGTTGCGGTGTTTGTTTCCAAACTCCTCCGGAACGGCTGAACCGATTTGCATGAAATTTTGTGTGCATATCGGGTAGGTCTGAGAATCGGCCAACATCTGTTTTTTTTTTTAATCGCTGAACAACGTTTGCTGGGTCAGCTAGTAAGTTTATGATTATTAAAAAAAATATACTATGTGATGTAACTAAAAATTTAAGATTTTCGGAATTTTTCCTATATGTGTACTTTATAACGTTGCTTCATGCCAAATTTCAAGATTCCAGGTCGTCTGGAAGTATCCTTTAGGTTTTGATTCCCTTGCGAGTAGTTGCGAGTTTCAAAATATGCGGCTTTAATTGCTGTATCTTTTGATTGCGTTGACGTAGAAGTTTGATTTTGTTACAGCTTAAAGATATTATAGACTTGAGTATTTGTTAAGAATTTCAATATAATACCACTACGCGTTCATGAGTAAAGGGGTAATAAGTTTAAAATTATTAAAAATATTTTTATTATATGATGTAACTAAAAATTTATGCTTTTCGCAATTTTTCCTTTATCTGTGTTATAAGACGTTGCTTCGTACCAAATTTCAAGATTCTGAGTTCACGGGAAGTACCCTGTAGGTTTTGATTCCCTTGCGAGTAGTGGCGAGCTTCAAAATATGCGGTTTTAATTCCTGTTTCTTTTGATTGCGTTGACATAGAAGTTTGATTTTGTTACAGCTTAAAGGTATTATAGATTTGAGTATTTGATATGAATTTCAATATAATACCACTACGCGTTCATGAGGAAAGGGGTAGTAAGTTTAAAATTATTAAAAATATTTTTATTATATGATATAACTAAAAATGTATACTTTTCGCAATTTTTCCTATATCTCTGCTATAAGACGTTGCTTCATACCAAATTTCAAGATTCTGAGTTCACGGGAAGTACCCTGTAGGTTTTGATTCCCTTGCGAGTGTCGAAAATTTGCGGCATAAACGGGAGTATCTTTTGATCGCGTTGACTTAGAAGTTTGATTTTTTCACAGCTCCAAGAGACCATAGACTTGAGTATTTGATATGAATTTCAGCTTGATACCTCCACGCGTTCCTGAGAAAAAAGGTCTTGACAGACAGACAGACAGACAGACAGACAGACGGACAACAAAGTGATCCTATAAGGGTTCCGTTTTTACCTTTTGAGGTACGGAACCCTAAAAAGGCACACAGCTATACTGGTAACGAGACCAATACTGTCTAGACGGAGTTACCAAGTGCCATAGACTCTTGTACATCTTCATTATTTTCCTGAAATTGTTCAAATTTATTTGGGATCAGCGCAACATGTCTTTTTCCATACTTCTCTATTACTCATCCTCTCAGCAGTCACCTCCTTTCTAGCTATATCATCCTTTCCATCGTTTCTTTGGTCATCCTCTACTCTTGTAGCCATCCACATTAACATCACTTATACTCTTGTTGCCACATTGCCATTGAAAAGTAGTACTAAGTTTTTGGAGAATAAACTATTATTATTTATTACTCTTCTACTGAAATGATAAAGAAATTGTAACCAGAGACAAAGAAAGTTTGTATTTTGTTTGTAAAACACATTCATTTATCCATAGATCAGCTATGGATAATATGAATGTGTATACGGGTCAAAAAGTGAATCTATAAGTGCTCAATCTCCTTTATGTTAATAAATAACCCATAGGTACAAATTGTGCAAAAAAACACGGAATATTTGTCTGTTACTCACAACCAAAGTTTATTTCCATACATTTAATGAGTTTGTTAGCTTACAGCCGTCGTGCGAAGTACACTCGTGATTACGAAGATAAATATTTATTTCAATGTCTTGAAAAATATTGACATAATTCGTCAAGGATGTAGTTTAGTAGGTAAAAAACTCTTGTTTTTAAACATGACGTAGAACATAATGTTAAACCGAATTGAAACCTTTTCAAATAAATTTACAGTCGCCTGCGATCAAGCTACTACAAACTATCCAATTTTCTCATTCGATCTTTCTACAATTACTGGTTTAAAATCATTTGGAGACATTTGACAGTTTTTGGTAATTTGAGGTGCTTGCGACTGTACATAACCTGCTCGATTCCCAGTCGGGCAATATGTTATTGGATTTTTCCCTCAGGAATTTCTCAGTAGCAGCCACGTAGTTTAAAGTTATGCCCGTTTGATGCCAATAGGCTCGCCTCCTATTACATGGGACTTAAACATACCTAACTGGCGAAATGTGGGTGTACTATTAGGTACACCTCTGCCTAACCCTTCGGGGATTATGAGTGAAGCCACGGGCTACTGCCTAACCATAAACATTCTTTATTGTTTATCCAACCTATAGTCACTCAAATCTGGGGCCAATCAAGCAAATCTTAAAAACAGAAACAAATTCACGTCATCATTACCAATGTTTCCAAAAACATTATAGCCGCGAACGCCCTTGCAAGGTCGTCGAAACACTAAAACATTTTTTAATTGGCACATGTCATATTTTCACAGCAATACAGGCGCCCGCGCAGCCATCAAACGGGCCGTGAACTTAAATTTTGACCAATCACAGGACGTTTCCGACATACGGAGAAATTGCGCATTTATTTTTTCAAAGATGTGATGTCGAGGTTAAAAATATTTTGTAGAAAAATAAAAGTTAATTTTACGCGCTTTCTTTACGTTTAATAAACATTGAGTAAGTAGGCGATGAAAGGAAAATGTTATTTTTTAAGAGAAAATGTAATGAGTTCTGGCATCTGGGTAATTGTGAAAAGTATTTCCTCTTTGGGAGTTCATTGATACGGTCATTGAAGTTTATGCTCAGCATGAGCTGAAGTAATTATGTTAATTTTATTTGACATTACTTGCAGAATAAAATCCCAAAAGTTCTCTTACAAGTCGCAACAAAATTATGTCTACCCAGACTAATCTGGGCCCGGGATTACTTTGATTTCCAGATTGGACACTGCATCTAACCTTTTCCCATCTATGTTGGTCGGCTTCCAGTCTAGCCGGATGTAGCTGAATACCAGTATTTTACTTGGAGCGACTGCATATCTGACTTTGTTAAGCCAGTTACTGGGTAATACAATACGCCTTGGTAAGACTGGTGGTCAGACTTTCGGGCCACTGACTACCTCTAACGACGGTCAAAGATCTACAAATGACAGCCGGGACCAACGGCTTAACGAGCTTTCCGAAGTACCGAGAGATGATAGATGGATCACTCTATTACTTAATCTATAATTAATTAATTACATTATTATTAAAACTTACGGAGTAAAATGTTTATTTTGTATTTACCTTTAAATCCGCCTGTTACAAGGAAAATCGTGTTGTGTATTTGTGTTAGGTAAAAAGTTAGTATTCAAGTCAAATATAGTAGAATTAGTTTAGGTCGTAATATTTTTGTCACTAATAATTTTATTATGAGCCTTCGCCTAAATTATTGTAATATGGGAAAACCGAATTGATAGGGTTGTTACAATTTAATGCACACGGGAATCATATGAAAAAATTATGATAATTTCTTTCGTTACAAATTATAGTTGACTAACAGTATCTTTGGAATGGAACCAGATAGGACACCTTCACATTCTCCCCTCCATCCATCCATCCATCTTCCTGATCTTATTCTTAGGTGGCGTATAAACTAGGTCAAGAGAAGACCCACCAGGAGTGGAGTTCCTGTCGCTCTTTACGTTTCCTGATAGGGAAAACCTGGAGTTTTATTAAACGAGAGTGAAAAGGTAACTTCTAGTGAGTATAATAGAGGAAGTTTAAAAGTTGCGCCGGCTACAGAAAACTTGAAAGTGAATCGACTGTCTTGGTATGGACATGTGATGAGGAGGGACGAATCGCATGTAAAGAAGTTAAAGAAGTAAAGTGTGAGATGTGTGTGAAGAATTATGAATTATAAATGTTGAAGTATGGAGAGGGAGAGGAAGACCAAGGAAAGTTAAAAACTATTGTTCTTATAAGCAACTTAAAACTATGTTAGTAAGTAGTAACACTTCATTTGCACGATGCTTTGTGCGTTCTGGTGGAATTTGTACACCACATCCTGCGGCCAAAAACTGTCTTCCAACACCAAGTGGAGCAAACACGTTGAGTATGCGCACAAACGCCTTGAATTTGACGTTGCGGCGCGACTCCAGAAGCTGTACTCTCTCAACCTTTGGCGCACGTACTCCGCGATGTCCTCTGCCTCAGTGGTGTGCAGGCGAGAGATTCACACCGAGGTGTTCGGCTTCGCGGCGCGGTTTACTATGCAACTAATACCTCCATCTTGTTTTATCAATACAATTTACATTTACCAGCATCATCATTTTACTGCCCGTGACCCATGTTACTTGGGGTCAGTGGAATACGTTTTTTCTGCGCCGTCAAAAAAAAAAACATGCACCAAAAATCACACTAATAAATGAATTTCAATTAGAATTTGAACCGACAGGCAATCATTTACTTCTTTTTCTTTTATATCTTTCTTCTCACAATCCATCCATCGTTTCTTTGGTCAATGCAATTCCCACCTATAATATCACGAAATGTTAAACAACAGTGCCCTCCTGTCAATGTAATTCTAATGCCACAAAAACAGCAGCTTTGGATTAGTATCAACCCTACTACATAACATCACGCCTGTAATCCCCGAAGGGTAAGGCAGAGGTAATAGTACGCCCACATTTCGCCAGTTGTGTTTAAGTCCCATGTCATAGGGGGCGAGCCTATTGCGCTCCCGGGCACAAATCTTCGCTCCGTGGCTGCTACTGAGAAATTCCTGATAGAAAAACTAATTAACAGTTTGCCCGACTCGGAAATCGAACCAAGGACCTAATGCTCAGCAGTCTCGATTAGTACCACTACACCAACGAGGTGTCTACCTCGTTGGTGTAGTGGTCACTGGTCACTGGATCACTACTAGTATGTCCAAATTCGTAAAATAACTTATTTGGTAAGTTCCTAGATTTCTCTATTAGGTATTGATAACCATAATTATTAATATTCTCATATTATAAAATTCATATATTAATTGAATAATCTATTAGCTTATAATAATATGTAGTATGTAGTAGTATGTTTTGTGGTCACTCCACTATTTTTAGTTCTATCGAGGAATTAACTTACCTTAGGTACTTACTATATACATTTTCTGGTCGAAAATAATAATATTCGTATACTTACTAACTATAATTATATATTTTTTGCCTGGTCTATTTTGATCAAAATTTTCCTATAACTACAAACATTTCGGTCAATAACTGAGTAATGTACAATGACATTCTAAAACCATGGCAGCTCATAAATAAAGAATCATAATTATATAATCTTCGAATTTTTATTCCACATACAACCAAAATATCTCAAAAAAATCCAACCCGCCCATACTTAACCCTGGTACGTTACATTAACACCTTACCGCTGTACCGACCGGCGCGGTCCTACCTCAACATGCGCGTACGCAGCGTGTCAGTGTGCGCCCGCCCGGTATTTTGAGACTAGAGTAGCGATAGCAAAGAAATTGCGTCGTAATTTCGTTTTTTTTTGTTGTTGAGGAATATGCAAAAAGTTTTTGGTAAAAGTGTTAAAAAAATCTTATTTTAGATTTATTTTAAAAGAGTCGTATTCTTTGTCTGATGATTTTTTATTGAATGTAGAAGTGATAGCATAGTCGTGCGGCCGTCGAACTGCCTACTCATAGGTCTCGAGTTCGACCCTTGGACAAGCACCTATTGTTTTTTTTCTGTTTATTTATTATTTGGGTCTTTTATACATATGTACATGACCCATCGGACCTTATAATGTAAAACGTAGCAACATAAACTTTATTAAACTACAAGCAGCTCCGGAGTTAGGTAACGACCAGTAGCGAAGGGTCAATTTTGTAAGAGGTAAGCCGGAGTTCATATCTTTAATGTGATTATATTATTTGTCTATAGAATACTGACTGTGCGATTTTTCAAAGGGAAGTCGGTAGGAATCGAGTTGTATGGAACCTTCGCCACTGGTGACGACAAAATATGATGGAACATGCAAACATCGTACATATTTATCTCAAGCTCTCTAAGTAGATCCTCTCTTGCAGACTTAAATCTGACACACTACGACAATAAATGTATGACATCCTCCAATACACACCTCACAATTAGGTGAATCAATTTTTTTCATTAAAAAACCAAAATTATTAGGCGGCATGTGTCCAGATCTCAGTCTGTGAGCTGCTGTAACTACCTATTGTTTAATTAGCACTTGCTTTGGTGAAGGAAAACATTGTGAGGAAACCAACCAGCACGCCTGAGAGAAAACTGTGACACCAGGGTAGACACTAACCATACGACCAAGAATGAAGGTGAAATGTAAGGGTAGATCAGGTTGGGAATGTCTGGTCATGAGACTTACTACAAACTATCCAACAGCAAATTCTTGTGTTTTTGAGAAAGTGTAAGGAATTTTGCTTCATCCCAAATTTTGCTCTTCAAGATAAGGCACATTATACAAGGTGTAAACGGACCCTTCACAAAGCTGTCAACCAAGCATTGTGTACATCAAAGTAAGTAACTTTACGCAAAAATTATTGCTGGGAAACGACTTTTTTTGGGGGTGAAACATCACGTTTTACGGTGGAACTCAATGTAACGCACTCAAAACATTGTGCTCATCGATGGATTGAATAGTATGGGGGTCGTGGAGGTGTTTAAAAATCTTACATTAAAACCATGTGTTTAAAAAAATCTTGTGAAAAAGTTGGAACTTTGAGCCCCAATATCTCCGTAACTAGAAGGTTCCCAGGTATGGTCTAGAACAAAAAAATGATCGCAATGACGGGGAGCATAAGTGGCTTTCGGCTTCGTTAAGGGTCTCGTTACACCTTTGCTCAAAAAGGACACGATCGCGGCATCAACATTACTTTGGAACTCCTCTCATAAATTAGACCGATGTTATGATAAAGGCCGCGAGAATCCGCTGGATAGGGATAAATTGAGAAGCACAAGTTTTGAGGGACCTATGTTAGTAGTAGCGGAAGTCTTTAGAGTTATGTAAAGTTCATACTCCGTTGATAAGGGAGGCTCCTCCGACCAGGTGGATGTTGTGTCTGGCGACGATTATTGTATACGTGTGTGTGCAGATAACTAAGATAGTGCGATGCAGGATTTTTAGTTCTTATGTTACGTCATAGATGTCGCTGATATGATGATGACAATTGTCATCAACATTGTTCACGGAAATAAAAATAAAAGTTTATTTAAGTTAGTCCTTAATTTTTCTAAAATTAATTTCTAGGTAATAGGTAGTTCTTACCTATGTTACATTTTATAAAATAGACCACATCCGTTACTCCGACAAAGTTTTCCCTAATGCTAATATGGAAAACTGTATTCGGGTTTTTCCATGGTTTTCGGGAATCCCCGAAAGGCCTAAGGTCGGTACCTAATGAGATAACGCTTTCCGGCGTTCCGAATGATATTTAACCCAGAAAATATAGTTTGCGGTTTTAAATGTGTGCATTGTTTTAAAATCCTAGTATCGTTGAAAAACCGCAAAATGAATTTGTACAGGGGAACTGGAGATATTCATTAGAGGTACTGTGATGACATGAGTAGGTAAAAAATATATGTAATTATAACAAATTGGTACGAATTTTGAACAAACAAGATCATCAGACATCATCTGCCTAGCCTTTTCCCAAACTGGTTGGGGTCGGCTTCCAGTCTAACCGGATGCAGCTGAATACCAGTATTTTACATGGAGCGACTGCCTATCTGACCTCCACAACCCAGTTAGCGCTAGGTAATACGATACCCCTTGGTGAGACTGGGTGTCAGACTTACGGGTCACTGACTACCTGTAACGACTGTCAAAGATCTACAAATGACAGCCGGGACCAACGGCTTAACGTGCTTTCCGAGGCACGGAGGAAACTTGGTATGTAATGGAAGGTCACCCATCCACGGACCAACCTAGGTAAGCACGGCTTAACCTAAAGATTGACCCGAGCGGCTGTTCTTATTTAGCCACGAGCTTCACAAGATCATCAGACATATGGGGATATAATTATGTGGTTGGGCCCGACCAACATAATATTTTTTATGAAAAATGTCTATGGTGGGAGTTGGAACCGGTCACCATATTGGGAAAATAAGCAAAATAAAATATGGTTTTTCTGGTTTTCAGTAAAAAAATTAGTAAGAAATGTACTGTGGATTATTAGGTACAGACGCCAGCACAACAAGGTACTACAAACTGTCAAATTTCTTTAATAGATTCTCAACTGGTGTGGGACGCAACTTGCGTCGACACTTGCGTAGTTGGTGATTTCGTTGGTGTTTTTGCCGTTTGCGGTTGAAACACTAGGGCCATGGGGGGCCGAGTGCCCACCTATCTGGTGTACTTCGGGAAATCGCCAAGCGGTTGGTCGTTTTTTTTGGCCAAAGAATCAGCATTGCCATCCAACGTAGCAATGCTTCCAGCCTTCTGGGCACTTTTCCTGTTGACAGCGATGCGGACGAAATTTAGGACGCCCTGTAACCCTTTTGTACTTGTACATATTTATTACTATTATAGTTTTGTAGTTTGTAAATAATTTAATTATCTTTGAAATTAACTTATCGCTAAAGAACTAATACTATCAAGGTTGATTGGGAAAATTTGACAGTTTCGGGTAGCTTGCTATGCTGGCGTCTGTACATAATTTCATTAAGGTACGCTTCATAGGAATGTTATTATGTTCAAAACCACTGTAGGCATTTTACTTGTGTGTAGGTAGGTAATGGTTGATATCACTGATAAACGATCAAACTGGTATGGACCAATTGCGGTCATGACACCGGACACTTGACTCTGACCGATAAATGTACCGAAATATCTGTCACTGCCTCTTTGGTTTAGTGGTCGCAAGCGCGACTGCTGAGCAAGAGGTCCTGGGTTCGATTTCCGAAGTATTATTGGCTTTTTCATCAGGAATTTCGCAGTTGCAGCCACGGAGTCGGGATTTATGCCCGATGGATGGCAATAGGTTCGCCCCCTGTTACATGGGATTAAACATAACATTGCGAAATGTGAGTGTACTGTATAGGACACCTCTGCCTAACCCTTTGGATTTACAGGCGTGATGCTATGTATATCGTCATTGTCCACATTTCTCAGCAGGTCCTGGTATCTGTCCGTACGGTTTTGACCTAACCTTGACGACGTTGTAAGCTATAGAGGATGAGATAAAAAAAAAGCTATGGAGAATATGAACGCTCATTGGTCTTACTTATTCTTTATTGCACACAAAATTAAAAGATATACACACAAAATTACAATATATAGCTTATGTACAATGGCGAGCTTAACCCAAAATTAGGTTTTCTTACAGCAAACCTTACTTCGTTCGCTAGATTAACAGTAGAGGATAATCTACGTGCACAATCAGTACATTTAAAAACTTAAACTAACTTGTTTTATAAACAAAACTAATACACACAATATCTCTTCTTTCTCTGTAAGACTAAACTAGGTCTTCATTGTAAGACTAGGCCTTTCCCTGTGTCTTTGTCCTACACTAGTTCGGTTACAGACCTGTTATATTAATACTAAATGGCATAACAACAACTACGAGTATAATCACATATATTTTCTGTCTCCACATATCTGCTGACGGTACAAACAAAGCATCCACGCCATTGACTTGCTTGGTGCCATTAACCGAATAACCCATTGCACAAAGAACTGGCGCTTTTCAAGGTGAACGCACACATGCACATACCCTACATGTATGTGTACATGTACACTGCATAACCACTATGTGATTCAAAATAAATTCGCCAAGATACACTTACAATTTCATAATTAAAAGCCACTGTAAATTCGGTCTTAAAGCTTGAAAGTTAAGGTGGGTGTCTTAGTGTGTGGAACGCAAATTTAAATCTGTCGAGACGAGAAGGGTGCACTCACACATGTAAGCGAAGACGCCCAGTGCGTTCAACTGCAGTCTGCGCACACACTAACACATCTTTGTGTGGATTTCTACTTTCATTACAGTATTAAAAGCTTTTAAAATTGTTGGCATATTTCTATCTATACTTTAATCTGACTGTAAACAAACTATACACAGAGTAGGCAGTTGATTTTATTCGTGTATAGTATACAGATGCACACACACATGTATACATTTCAGGGAAAAATACACTGTGATCTATGCTAATCAGACGCACACATTGACACACATATCCTGTGTCCTGTAGACTGTATATGAGGGTGTAAGTGTGTGTGCGTGTGTGTTTATGAAGTACGTTTTGTAACTGTGGATTGCGCGTATATTAATAAATACTTTGTGTACATAATTATAAATAATACAATGGACTTGTAATCTTGTTTATTTTTCATTTATTTTTAATGTGTAGAAGCAAAGGTGGCTTTATATATTTCAAATAAAAATTTTCATTAAATTGTTTACGTCAATAGAAGGTATTGTATTATTTGTAGATATAAATTATAGAGTTATTTACGTTTTAGCAATTCTCAGTAATTTTCCTAATTACGACTTATTAAAGATTTAATGTCCTTGAAACGGTTTCCGCTGTGGGGAATGGGAATGAAGCTATAATAATCAATTCCAGTAATTTTCGTTAGAGGAAGCGTAAGGTATTCGAAGCACTGATAGTAAGAGGAAATTGCTCCATTTATGTACCAATTCCTTTATTAATTATTTATTTGTTTAATTCCATTAAGTTTTAACCTGCAATTTTAATTAATTCATATTAGCTAACATAAATATTCATTGACATTAATTGCCTAAGATGATCATCTCAATGAGGAAAATAATTATAAATAGATGTACGTACCTACTTAGCTTAATTGAAGTTTTATATTCAATGGAACTGCTCGCAAAACTGTGAAGGAAAAATATTTTTAGCCTGCCGGCTGGACCTGGAACCATAGAGCGACTGCCCACTGAATCAAAAGTATATTTATTTGATATCCACCAATCAACCTGCGCTGGGGTCCGCGTGGTGGATTACATCTTTTTCATTTTCTTGGCCATCTAAATTGTTTCAGCCCAAACTTGGCGACTAGTTTGACATTTTCAATGTTCAATTATTATTTTTAACAATTTATATAATAATCTATAACTAAACTTAAAATACACATAAAAATATGTACACAAATATTTATAGGAGAGCGTCAAAATTCGTAATCGTTACTGTCAACTGGAAAGGCTGGCAACATTGAGCCTACGTTGAATGCCAATGCTGATTCTTTGACCAAAAAATTGATTAGAGCGCTAACCTTAGCGATTACGGGAAGAGTCGACCGACTGCTTAGCGATATCCCGAAAGAGTAGATGGGCACTCGAACTTGACTGCTTCAGTAACTTCCATCAGATCCTGTAATGTGCAAACAGCAGGTTTACATTACAGGCTATAAATTATGGTATTCCATGGGCAGGTACCTAACCAATTTATGTCATAGCCGCACATTGAACAAAAATATTTCTCCCTATAACACACTGGACGTTCGGCTTCCAGTCTAACCGGATGCAGCTGAACAACAGTATTTACATGGAGCGACTGACTGTCTGACCTTCACAATCCAGTTAGTACTGGATAATAGGATACCTCTTGGTAATACTGAGTGGCATACTTTCGGGCCACTGACTACTTGTAACGACTGTCAAAGATCTACAAATGACAGCCAGGACCAACGGCTTGACGTGCTTTCCGAGGCATGGAGGAAACTCGGCATATAATGGTACATAGGTATGGATAGCTGTGGGAGCGTTAAAGGTTATTCGTCTTCTTTGGATAACTGTCACGACATTTTTTTATAATTTGTTAGCCCAGAACTTCGCCACTTCTACCGCGTCGTCTCAATGACAGCGTTAACGTCATACGGCTGCATGTTTTTGGGACAAGAGACACGTTATAGGTTGAAATTTTTATTTTAACTTAATATTATGAAAAACATTAACATATTACTTTATTAATCCAAATCATTACAATATTATATATCTACACGTATAAATTAAAATAACCTAAAGTAACTAACTTAAAAATAACCAAATAAATGGCGTCAAACTCTTCTTCAACGCTGGCGCTGTCAACTGGTAATGTCCCCAAGAGACTGGCGGCGTTGTCACGCTGTATGGCAACGCTAAGCCTCTGGCCAAGGTAAAAGCCAAGCCCTTGGGTCACGAGAAGTGTCCGTTTTGAAATTTCCTCGAAAAGGCTGTGAGCACTCGGACTGTGAGCAGTCCTAGAGTTTCAACTCCAAACGGCTCGAAAATATTTTCCAATAAGGTTATATTTACGCCACTCGAGGTTATCCGCAGCCGCAGCAGCAGCCCCAGCACACCACGATGAGCTAGGAAGATGGGATGGCGTAAGAGTATCGACAAAAATGTTAACATATTCTACAATCAACATAATTTTTCAGTAAATTGTTTGATAAAACATGATTTATATTGTTTTTCCAAGGTTAAATAATGTAAATAAGTGCGATCGATGACACTATTTCCCGTCACATAAAGTTTTATTTTCATTGTCAGCTTAAGTGATTCTTTATTTTCGTTTTCTTACAAAATGGCTAGGTTATTGACTGGCATAGGTCGGCAGTTCAAATTCTTTTGTGTTGAACCCATTCGTAACATGAATATATTTAGATTGGTAAAAAGGTATATGACATGTTCATTGTATAAGAATGATGACAATATGTTTACTGAAAAAATATTTTCAAAAACTCAAAGCATTTATTTCATTTAGACCATTACAGGCACTTTTGAAAGTCAAAAACTGCCTTCCATTAGCCCCCTCTTCGTGATAAGTAGGAATTCATAACCACCACGCGGGCTCAATGTGCGTTTTAAGTATCCTATCCTATCCTTAAACAGTCTACCTGTATGCCATCATTCATTTGGGTCTGGGTGTTTTTCTATCTATAATATGTATGTATTTACAAAAAAAAATAAAAAATGTATATATGTTATGTTTATCAGCCATCTAGCTACCATAACACAAGCATTAAGTTGCTTAGCTTGGGACTAGATGGTGCTGTGTGAAAATGTCCAGGGATATTTATTTATTTATTTATCATTATTCAAACCCGATAAATAAATCCGTATCTCCTTTAACAGGTATGCTGGAAGAGATTTCTTTAGAATTAGTCATCACTACATCACCAGAGCAGCGGTGGCCCAGTGGTGGCGGCCCCGACTTAGGCACAGAAGTCGTGGGTTCGAACCCAGACATGCACATTACTTTGTGTAATTTATTTCATCACCACTGCTCTCAAAAAGGTAAAGGAAAACATCGTAAGGAAACCGGCATGTCCTAGAACCTAAAATTGGAAGACATGTGACATCTACCAACCCGCACTGGGCCCGCGTGGTGGATTATAGCCCATTCCCTCTCCAGAGAGGAGGCTGTGTGTCCCAACAGTGGGAACATAATAGGCTCATTATGCTACATCACCATAACTCCGTTCTTACCTGTATTTACTGTGTACATAAATTGTTAAATAAATAAATGAAACTTTTTCTAAGACTCAAATTCAGGGTTACAAAATCTAGCCACATCGACTTTCAGTAACAATGTAACAGAAAACGTGAACAACACTCCTTTTATATCATACAAAAATAGAATTCTATCAAAAACAGACAAAAATACTACTTAGAAAATATTTGCGTGAAAAACGACGCCCCTTAACTCCTAAGGGCTTTGGCCTAAGGTCAATAAACTTACTCCAAACCCATGAGTACCTCTAAGTCCAAGGCTTGTCGAGCAAATATAGAAAAATGGATGACAGAAACATTTATTATAGGAAAACCGCCAATATGCTTTTTATAAGTATGGATAACTTATTGAGGAGATATTTCTTGGAATTTTATTGAATTTCTTTGAGAAAATCGTATATTGAGGTTGCCGTCAATAGCGGTCAAAGAAAGGTGAAAGAATTAGTGTTTAATCATACAGTAATAGAGTTTAAAACTACGCCCACTTATTTTATCTTTAATACTGAAAAACAAAACTTATTTTTACAACACAAACAATAACAAAATGAAAGATCGTTGACTGTCTGTCTAGTATTTATTTATGAACTTTAATCATATTCGTTTTGTGATTCTTAGCATTTTCAGTTGTTTTTTTTTATGAAATATACTTGCTATCTGTTATTGCAGTCAATTCGGGACTTGTTTTTTTTAACATTTTTAGTAATTTTTGTTAAGACTAAATGGACTGGGCACATAATGAACCGATATTGATAAAATTTTACAAACTAAGTATGTAGTACCTCGACAGTTAAGCACAATGGAAAGGAATATTGTAGAATATTTCTTTAAGCCAAATGCTACTACAGCCTTTTGAAATTTTTAAACGAAAAAAAACCAATGCATTGCCAATTAAATTCAGTACATTTCTTTTAAATTTAATTATTTAGGTAACAACTTCTATTTTTTAAATAAGTTTATATTGTTTAATAAGCCATTTTTTTTTTAATTTTATATTGTCTAAGCCATTGTTTTCTTTTTAAATTTTATAATAATTTTGTTACAAAAACATGTTTGTTTTAAAAACAAACATATTTTTGTAACTACGTGCCATTCCTATAATGGCAAAACATGTAGCCACTTAATTTTATTTATAAGATCTGTATAGTGTATATAGGAGCTCGTGGTTAAATAATATCAGCCGCTCGGATCGATCTTTAGGTTAAGCCGTGTTTGCCTAGGTTGGTCTGTGGATGGGTGACCACCCATTACATACCGAGTTTCCTCCGTGCCTCGTAAAGCACGTTAAGCCGTTGGTCCCGGCGGTCATTTATAGATCTTTGACAGTCGTTACAGGTCCGAAAGTCAAAAGTCTGACAAACATTCTTACCAAGGATATCGTATTACCCAGTACTAACTGGGTTGTGAAAGTCAGATAGACAGTCGCTCCATGTAAAATACTGGTATTCAGCTGCATCCAAGATAGTTGGGAAAAGGCTAGACAGATGATGATGAGTGTAGGTATACATACCTACTCATGTTTTTACAAAATCAATATATTTTTATCTTTAAAAAGAATACTGGCATTCAGCTGCGCAGACCTTTAACATATTATGTAGTTGGCAAAAGGCTAGGCAGATGATGGCGTAACTTTAACTTTTCTATCAGATGCAACAGCTTTTCACCACAAATCAGAGGGTCATGTGTAGCTACAACAGTGACTAATTTACAAAACAAACATTTAGATTTACATTCACGTTTTTCAGGCAAACGACCTAGCACGTGGATGCTAATTTTATTCTTGTAAATGCCAAAAACCTAAAGTTACTGTGCAATCGAAAGGTAACCTTTGAAATCCTTACTAATATTAAAAATACGAAAGTAAGTTTGTTTGTTACCTTTTCACGCCTAAACCACTGAACCGATCATCCTCAAATTTTGCATATACGTTGTCAGGTGTACAGAAACGGACATAGGGTAGGTACCTTTCATCCCGAAAAAAAGCACCGTTCCCGAGGAAAAGAACAATAACGTTCTTATTATAATAGATGGCGCCACGTGTCTTTCGAATCATGATTGAATTATATTACTTCAAGCAGAGTACAACCTGCTTCGGGAGGTACCTGCACCGAATCGGGCGGGAGGAAACGCCCTGGTGCTACAATTGCGAGGATCGACCGGAGGACACGGTGGAGCACACCGTCGAGGTCTGCTCCGCTTGGGAGGAGCACCGCCGCGTCCTCGTAGCGGCGATTGGCGGCGGCGACCTCTCGCGTCCGGCCCTGGTTCAAGCCATGGTCCGGGGCGAGAGGGAATGGGAAGCCGTCGCCTCCTTCTGCGAAGCAGTCATGCTAGCGAAGGAGGCGGCGGAACGTGAGAGGGAGAGAACCTCCTCACGTCCCAGCCGCCGCGGGAGAAGCACCGGGCGTCGGGGGCCACGCCGTGATGGCTCTCGGCCACCGTAGGCGCGGGCCTGTGGACGGCGAGTAATGGGCTAGCTCGCCGTCCGTCCGTCGTATGACGACGGGCAGGCCGTGTCGACGGCGCGTTCGTGTTCCACGCGCGCCTCAAAGAGTTGTCAGCAAACGGGAGGGGCCCGCAAGGGCCGGTGCCTGCCAGAGCTGCGGGACTGTTCGAAAGAGATACCGCGGCCCTGGAACATAAAGGGCCAATGAAGGAACATGGGTGTTTTTTAGTCAGTAAGAGTCTGACACTCCCTTCCGCTCCGCCCAGAGCGGGAGGAGTCATTTGATGATTTCTCACCCCCCAAAAAAAAAAAAAAAAAGCAGAGTACAACCCGAATTGATTGTCAAATTCTAAATTAACGGAAGTAAAGCCGCGGGCGACAGCTAGTTACTTATAATTTTGAGGTACTTAACTCCGATATTTATTACTAGAACATTAACGTATCGGCGTAATGTGGGTACTAGTGGGCACACCTCTGCCTAACCCATCGGGGATTACAGGTGTGATGTTATGTGAACATGAACGTGGTTTTCATAGTACTGTATAATAAATGTTTGTAAATAATCAAAAAGCTACGTTTATTTAAATACAGTATTAATTATATATCGAAAAATTTTTTTAGACGAGTGCCTTAAAGTCTGAAATCCCACAAAAACAAAAACAAAAATATAAAATAAACGGCACAAAACGGCAATATTGATAAGACTTAAAATCAATATAAACCACTTTGGATTGTTTACCCCATACGTTACGTGTGCCTACTGCGCAAAACGTATAATGTTCAAAAGAATTACGCATTATTTGCTTGCATCAGTAATGAGATAAAATCAATGTTCTGACGAATGCAGATAAATAAGTATTAGTGGGGGTTTCCATTGACAAACGGTTGAAAAATGGCACTAGGACTAACCCAGGAATATTTACCGGAAGCTGTCACGTCCGGCATTTACTGGACAGTGGACTTAATGATAACATTGTGTCTACTTATCATTAAAAACACGAAATAACTTAAAAATAATAGGTAGTTGAAAGAATTCACTGAACAATTTTTATGATCACTACTTGTTAAAAAAGCTTCCATTTTGGATCATGAAGTTAATCAAAGAAATCTAGCTATAGTTTATCAGCTTGTAGCTAAAAATAATAATATATTTACTGTCACACCCAGAAGCCTGAAAGCTTGCCCACCCTTCTTACCAGATAAGAGCGGATTTCACTGAACTGAACGCGATCAGAAATGTAAACGTGGGCTTCAGTGTCAATTTTTCATATTAATTTTGACACTGACAGCTTTTGAACGTGGTTTAGGTATGCTGATCGTGTACAAGTTAATTAGCGGTTCAAAAAGCTAAAGCCGTACATTACGACAAACGTACTAAAGTACACAAGCCCATGCTTTACATATGAGGCTCCGGTCTTCCCAAGTAGTGATCCCAGTTTCACTCAGTATCTAGACTGTGGAGGCCCGAAAAGCAGTCTCATAATCATCTTCCTAGCCTTTTCCCAACTATTTTGGTGTCGACTTCCAGTCTAACTGGATGCCCCTGAATACCAGTATTTCACATGGAGCGACTGCCTATCTGACCACCACATCCCAGTTAGTACTGCGCAATACGATGTTCCTTGGTAAGATGGTTGTCAGACTTTCGGGCCACTGACTACCTGTAACGACTGTCAAAGATCTATAATTGATAGTCGGGACCAACGGCTTAATGTGCTTTCTGAGACGTGTAGGAAACTAGGTATGTAATTAATGTTTAGTTGTTTACCTATCCACGGCCCTACCTAGGCAAACGCAGTCTAACCTGAAGATAGACACGAGCAGCTGTTATTCTTTAACCACGAGGTCCTCTCCCTGAAAGGCAGTTCCTCCATAGAAAAATCGATATTGAGAAGCGTCAAGACGTAACCTATTAAAGCAAAGGTTAGGCAGATGACGATATTTTTCTCCTCATTTGACAATCAATTATTTGAGCAGCTTCTTCTTTTTAGCGTGTCGATGGCAATCTCAATTGTGACAGCCCAGAACACAGAGCTACTAGTTTGGCGCTTTCGGTAGCGTCCATCAGTTCCTGTAGTGAACAAACGACAGGACACGCAGGACACAATATTAAGTGCTCCATCGTTTGTAGAATAGCACAACATTTACACTCCAGGGCAGAGTCATTGGCGATTGGCGGCGGCGACCTCTCGCGCCCGGCCCTGGTTCAAGCCATGGTCCGGGGCGAGAGGGAATGGGAAGCCGTCGCCTCCTTCTGCGAAGCAGTCATGCTAGCGAAAGAGGCGGCGGAACGTGAGAGGGAGATAGCCTCACGTCCCAGCCGCCGCGGGAGAAGAAGCACCAGGAGAAGCACCGGGCGTCGGGGCGACCAACCTGGGTCCGGAGTCTATTTTAAAACAGGTCAATTTCCAGGTCAGCCATGGCAACTCATGTCCAGGTAGGAGATTTTCAGCAGGCGGAACGAACGAAATTTGAGCACCTAAACATACGTCACGGCAAGCGTGCAACGTGCACAAGCTCTGTACACTGGCTTTACATAAGAGCGGTGGGGGCAAGGGCGCGCGGCCGTTGATCTAACTGCTGTAGACTTGGTGTTCTGCTAGATATGGCAGGCATTTGATGTGTGTTGTTTAAGTATTTCAATATCATTGAATTTAGTTGTTCATGCTGAACACATATTAAACACTAGCTTATGACCGCGGCTTCGCCCGCGTTGTGTTCGGTAATTGTGCCGCAGGATCGTAGTAGTAAAAAGAAAAAAGAAAAGAAAAGAAAAAGATTCTAAGATAAAAAGTATCCTATGTGTTAATCCAGGTTATAAACTATGTACGTGCCAAATTTCTTCCAAATCCATTTAGCAGTTTTTGAGTTACAATCATCCATCCACACATCCTCACACATTTTCGCATTTATAATATTAATAGTAGGAGTTATTAAATATGAAACATTTGGTTTCTAAAAAATTACGGAAATTTTAGCAATAATAATAATCATAAAATCATTTTTTTTATATTAAATGGGTCTACTTTTGACATCAATCTAATCCTGAGGACTGCGATGAAATCGACGATGGAACGAGCCAACCCAAAAGAAGCCTAATAATTTAACGCCATATGTAATGCTTTAAACGTAGTTCATTCTTTCCCATTCCCTTTTACTGAAGTTATTATAAAAGTCTCTCTCCCTACACTGCTTAACATGAGAATCCAAATAAGGCAAGTTCATACAGTAATTGCTTGCCATGATTTCAGTTCGTTTCGTTCCCAGGATTCAATACAATTTACTGCTACAGCTGCTTCGTCTTTCAATCGGTAGTTTTGAAGATAAGGTGGCTCATTCTTTCAAATATAATATAACATAACACCACGCTTGTAATCCCCGAGGGGTTAGGCACATGTGTACCTTCCTAAGGATACACCCACATTTCGCCAGTTATATAAATAGGGGGCGAGTCCATGGCCATCAACTGGCCACAAATCCAGACACCGTAGCTGCTACTGAGATATTTATGACGACAAAACCCAACAACAATTTGCCCGACTAATCGAACCCAGGACTTCATGCTCAGCAGTCGCGTGTCTTTCAATTATAGCATTAACCAAATCTCCAACCAAACAAAAAAATATATCAAAACGGATTTAACAGGTACTCGTACCCGCTAAAAAAACTGCGAACTCTAATGTCGCCATAAGTCTACATTACGCGTTATATTTGCATCGCTTCGGCTATAAAAATAAAATGATTTGGTTTCATGCGACCGGGAGGCGACAATCAGGGGTAATTCTTTGTTGGCGGTGTGTACTTATTTATGTTTATATTATTATATGTACAGATTAGCTATACCTAAGTCCAACTGCCTTGTAAATAAAATATGAACACATTACATTTCGCTAGTACTTTTATTCTTCAATATTTTTAGTCAAGCTATAGAAAATCAAAATAAGAAGTCATCATCTGCCTAGCCTTTTCCCATCTACGTTGGGGTCTGCTTAAAGTCTATCTGGATGCAGGTAAATACTCATTATTTACATTAGCGACTGCCTACCTGACCTCCACAACCCAATTAGTACTGAATAATACGATACCCCTCGGTAAGACTGGTTGTCAGCTTTCGAGCCACTGACTACCGGCAACGACTGTCAAAGCCAACGACTTAACGTGCTTTCCGAGGTACGGAGCCACCCATCCACAGACCAACCTAGGCAAGCACCACTTAACCTGAAGATCGACCCGAGCAGCTGTTATTATTTAGCCATGAGATCTTCGAGATCGAAAAAAAGTAAAGTCACAATATTTCGTCGCCTTGGAGGCTAAGCCACAATTTATGCGAAATGGAGTTACTATGGCTCTTTGTCAGTACGTTTCTGCACTTAACTTCATTTTGCAAAAATTGTGGCTTAGCTCTATTGGCCTCCAAGGCGACGATTTTTCTTTCTCTACTCAATACGTTAAATTTTTGTTATGCCTATGTCTATTTAAATCAAACGGAGATTTAGATCTGAAAACAGAACTAGTGCTTTAGCGAAGAATATTCCGTCAGGTTTTCCTGTTAAGGTCCTATTCCAAGAATTGCAGAGCGCAACTCTTTGTAGTTCACTTCGTAAAGTCGAACTTATAAACCTTTTGGGCTCTTAATAATTATGGTCAAATTAAATCTCCGACATGAGGAATGATATATTTTGAGCTTTCGTAATTATGACATAACACTTCTTTTTGTATCGAAGGTGATTTTTCAAATTACATGGGACGAATTTGGCGGGCCATGTCTGTAGAATGTAACAGAACCGATGGGCCAGAATCGTCACACAGTGGGTGCCAGAAGACGGGCGTCGTCGCCGGGACGGCCTAGAATACGCTGGCGTGACGACTTAGAGTCGTTTGTATGAGATTGGCCAGAGAAAACCGTACAAAGAGAAGAGTGGAAGGTCAGACATAGTCCAGGAAAAACAAAAAGTAGAAAATAGTCTCCATGGTTAATCTCCGTACAGAGAGAGCTCTTGGTTAAATAATAACTGCCGCTCGGGTCGATCTTTAGGTTAAGATGCGCTTGCCTAGGTTGGTCTGTGGATGGGTGACCACCCCTTACATACTGTTGGAGTGGGGTCCACTAGTAGTAGGATCTCATTGCCTTGTGATGGCATAGGAGTCTTGGGGCTCACTCCGGATACTCATTTAAACTAGTTAGTAAGACAACAGAGGGTACCGATAACATTGATGTTACACCGATCAACAACAATATACTTGTATCTTCTTGCTCTCAAATAGCTAAATGTAAAAAAGGGGCTAAGCAGAATTCCATGCAATTATTTCATCAAAACATTCAAGGTTTCTCTTCAAAGCAACTAGAAATTGAATTGTTTTTAGAAAAAACAAAGATTGAAATTGTTTGTTTCACTGAGCATTGGTTAAAAGATTATGAAATGCTAATTAATTACGCAAATTACAGTGTGGGCAGTTGCTTTAACCGGAAAGCTAAGATTCGTGGGGGTTCATTAATCTTAGTTAAAAATTGTATTAAATTTAAGACTCGTAGTGATATTGTTGATCTATCGGTTGAACATAATATTGAGCTGTCTTGTGTTGAGCTGGATAGGCATGTTATAGTGTGCGTTTACAGACCCCCAAATTATCAAAACTACTCTATTTTTGAATCGGTAATGGAAGATACTTTAGCAAAGCTTGCAACTGGTAATAAATCACTGGTAATCTGTGGTGACTTTAATGTTAATATTTTAGATCAAAATTCAAATAGCAGTAGATTATTACATCTTTTTAAATCATTTAATTTGTTAAACGTGTTTTCGGAACCAACCCGAATTACTACAAATACTGCAACATGTATTGATAATGTTTTTTGTTGCTGCGACTACTTGGATAAATCAATTGTAAATTACCTTCCTTCTGATCATAGCGGCCAAACCGTTGTTTTCGAGTCCTACACACCATTACAAAAAATTCAGATAAAGTCCAGACAAATGACACCCAGTAATTTAAATAAATTTAATAATAACTTAATTAGTAATTTAGGTATTCCGGACCATATTATTGAAAATGTAAATCACTTTTATGAGGAATTCTTTTCGGTAGTTTACACCGAGTTTAATAATACATTAAAAATGAAAACTAAATCTATTTGCCCAAAGTTTATGTTCAGTGACTGGGCAACTAAGGGTATTAGGAAAAGTAGGGAGCGATTGTTTGAACTGTACGGCCTTAAGCCTTACATCAACTCAGAAACTTTTAATAAATATGTTGCAACTTACTCTAAAATTTTTAAAAACACTTGTAAGGTTGCTAAAGCCTTATTCATTAGCAACAAGATTAAATCCGCCGATAATAAAATAAAGACGGTTTGGAAAATTATCAATAGTGAAACTAATAGACATAAAAAATATAATAATGATATCACACTAGATACTTCACGTGGTCTTATAAGCTCTAAAAACGAAGTTGCTCAAGAATTTGTAGATTTCTTCACTAGTATCCCACTTAAAACTACTGAAACCTTAAATTCCTCACCCTTGGTTTCTATTGATTTGTTGAGAGCGAACGTTTCAGCCTGTCCGGTTGAGTTTCAATTTAAGCATATAAACCCCATCACAGTCGTTAAAGCTTTTAAGGAAATCAAAATCAAATTAACTGAAGATCTTTGGGGAATGTCCATTAAAGTTTGTCAAGCTATTATTGAGACTATAGCACCGTTTTTAGCCTTAATATTTAATTTATGTGTGGACCAAGGAGTCTTCCCGGACCTTATGAAATACAGCAAGGTAATACCACTTTTCAAATCCGGGGACAGTAAAGACACCAATAACTATAGACCCGTATCCGTGTTGCCGGTTTTCAGCAAGGTGTTTGAAAAGGTAATGCTTAATCAAATGCTCACACACTTTAGCACCAATAAAATCTTACATGAGAAACAATATGGTTTCACCAAAGGACGTTGCACGACTGACGCCGGTGTCACCTTATTAAAACACATATTTACGGCGTGGGAAGAGGCACAAGATGCCATAGGAATCTTCTGTGACCTCTCGAAAGCATTTGATTGCGTAAACCACGAAACCCTACTCTTAAAACTTGAACATTACGGTTTAGGGAAACTTGCGCTCAGTTTAGTTAAATCGTATTTAAACGATAGACATCAGCAAGTACAAATAAATGGTGTCAATTCAATGGGTTTAAAAGTAAGTATGGGTGTACCGCAAGGTTCGATATTAGGTCCTTTCCTCTTTTTAGTCTATATAAATGATCTACCCCATTTATTTAAAAACCAACCACAAATGGTGTTGTTTGCTGACGATACCTCTTTAATATTTAAGACAAACAGACGTGCCACAAATCTTGACGACGTAAATAACGCCCTATTGCTGGTCCATAATTGGTTCACCGCGAATAATTTAGTATTAAATGGGAAAAAAACGAAGTGTATAAGATTTGCTCTACCGAATGTCAAAAGTAGTGATAGTGACATAGTATTGAATCAAGAGAAACTAGAATTCGTCGAAAAAACTGTTTTCTTGGGGATCACGCTCGATTCAAGGCTTCAATGGGGTCCGCATATAACTTCTCTTGCAGGACGGCTGAGTTCAGCAGCATATGCTGTTAGAAAAATCCGTCAATTTACTGATGTAGATACCGCGAGGCTAGTCTATTTTAGTAATTTTCATAGTATTATGTCATACGGTATTTTACTATGGGGACGGGCTGCAGACATTGAGTCTATATTTATTCTGCAGAAAAGAGCTATCAGAGCCTTATATGATCTACGTAGACGCGATTCTCTAAGAGAACTGTTTAAGGAAATTAACATCATGACAGTACCTTGTCAATACATCTATGAAAACATCATGTACGTTAGGAAAAATTTGCATTTATTTAGTAAAAGAGGTGACCGACACCACTATCATACTAGAAATAGGGACCAACTAACTCAACCAGGTTTCAGGCTAGCTAAAGTAGACTCATCTTTCATGGGGTACTGTTTAAAATGTTACAATAAAATACCTCCCCACATTCTACAACTGAATGAGACGAAATTTAAATCTTGTATAAAACGCACACTATGTAGGCAAGCATATTATAAGTTGGGGGATTACATTGATGATAAAAATGCTTGGCTCAATGCTGGTCCTGCTCCACAACCATAGGGGCAAACTAATTGATTGCCATGTGAAGTTATTGTGGAAGCTGCAGAAGATTGTAAAAATATCTTTGAATTGTATAGATTCAATCTCTTAGTATTATATAATCGCATAGCACATGTGTGAGTACTATGTACGGTAAAGCTACCATTTACATTTAGTTATCTTCATTGACTTGAATGTGCCCTGGTAGCTGAGAGAATGTCATGCTCACACAAATGTCTCGCTGATGGTGGCGGGTGTGTCGGGTCATTTAGTTCCCTTCAATGTGGTTGAGTTGAATGGCGCTGATCCATGCGTCATGTTCGTGAACGGGCGCTGTCAGTTGGGACTGGTCATCTCTTAGCTGTCACGGTTTATTTTAATTACTTTATTTTTAAATTGTTAGTTTAATCTTTTACTCTGGACGCTCTTAATGTGCACGTCTTTGTACATCGTTCTCACATACTTATATGTATAATCTCAACATGAATGATGTAACCAAGATTTTGTAACAATATTTTGATTAAAAAGAGTGTCCATGGAGTTTCTTGCCCATTCTTCTCCATAGAGATCTACGATTTGGAATGTGCAACTACAGTACTTTCGCAAGTTATTATGCCTTGTGAATGTGACTGTAGCTTAGCTTTTTTGTTTTTGACTTTCAAAAGTGCCTGTAATGGTCTAATTGAAATAAATGCTTTGAGTTTGAGTTTGAGTTTGAGTTTGAGTTTGGTCCTGGCTGTCATTTGTAGATCTTTGACAGTCGTTAAGGTAGTCAGTGGCCCGAAAGTCTGACAACCCATCTTACTAAAGGGTATCGTATTACCCGGAACCAACTGGGTTGCGGAGGTCAGATTGGCAGTCGCTCCACATAAAATACTGGTATTCAGCTGCATCCGGTTAGACTGGAAGCCGACCCCTAAAATAGTTGGGAAAAGGTTCGGCAGATGATGATGATGGTTAATCTTAGTAAAATCCTTGACAGTTCCTGAAACCGCAACCTGATGGTAAACATACAAAACCGCTTTTTTTTTATACTACATCTTCAAAATCAGGTAAAATTTAAAAAATAACATCATCTATTTACATTTCAACCCAACCCACAACTATTGACTTGTTTTCACGGTCAAAACAATAAGTGCAGCTAACACCTCAAGTTCAAGGACCTTGTATATAAACAGAGTATATAAGTTATATATTATTGCTTAGGACAGACAGTTCAGGGGTCAACGAACGATCGATTAGGATGCTGTATGGGCCTTCTGTGGTGAGCGGATTTGGGAGGCTGGGTGTTGGTGAATAAATTATATTATTTTTATTATGGTGCTTTTGAAACGATGGATGGATTGTGTAAAGGGTGATATAGCTAGAAGGCGACAACTGAGATGATGAGTAATAGAGAAGTATAGAAGGAGAATATATAAAGAGGAAAGTAGGAGAAAGGCAGCAGCATGATGTAGATACTTCTTTTCGCATGTGACTTAAAGAGTAAATATAAATGTTGATGGATGGAAAGGGAGAGGAAGACCAAGGAAACGATGGATGGATTGTGTGAGGAATGATATGAAAGAAAAAGGTGTAAATTATTCTGTGACACGGGAGAATGGAAGAAACTAACGTGTTGCGCCGACCTCAAATAACATGGGACAAGGGCAGGAAGATGATTGCTTTTCACAAAAGAGTGTTAACCAATGGTCCAGTGGTACGTACCACCCTGAAGAATTTGAGATTACGGGTTAACCCAAACAGGCACTTTTCTTTTTGTTCTTAATTAATTTTAAATACTATCACTGCCCTCAAAACGGTGAAGGACAACATCGTGAGGCAATCGGCATATCCTAGAACAGGAAATTAGAAGCCATGTTGCGTGACTGCCTCGTTGGTCTAGTGGTCGCAAGCGCGCATGAGGTCCTAAATTCCATCGCGGGCCTGTGGATGGTGAGTAATGGGCTAGCTCGCCGTCGTCCGTCTTATGACGATAGGCCGTGTCGACGGCGCGTTCGTGTTCCACGCGCGCCTCAAAGAGATGTCAGCAAACATGAGGGGCCCGCAAGGGCCGATGCCTGCAAAAAAAGGTACTAGATTCCATTCCCAGGTCGGGTGAAGTGTTATTGGGTTTTTCCATCAGAAATTTCTCAGTAGCAGCCACAGAGTTTGGCTTTCTAGATTCCCGAGTAAAGGCAATAGGCTCGCTCTATTACATGGGTCTTAAATTTAAGTGGCGAAATGTGGGTGTACTATTAGCTACACCTCTGAATATCCCTTCGGGGATTACAGGCGTGATGTTATGAGATCCTCCAAGCCACACTGGGTCCGTGTTATGGTTTACAGCTAAGTCACTCTCACAGAGGTGGCCTGTATGCCAGGAGTGGGGCAGTTGAAGGCTGTTTATTCAAGTATTGCGTTTTCTTACAGCTATTCCACTGTTGATTAAAATCATCTTCCCAAATAGACAAAATAACAAAGAATGGTTAATTGTCAACGCTTGCTCATTTATACTTAAAGTAAAACCAAGGTTTCCATTGGCAGATTTATTTAACTGTCATACAAAAACAAATATTTATTTCCATATAATTTTTTTGATGCAAAAACAATGCATACTAACCATAATTCGCGTTGTCCTTTGAACTTCCGCGAATTGTACAGTTGAACAACATTACTTTAATTATTTGGTTGTGGTTACGGAGTCATCTTATGACGCAGGTAGCTCCTTAGTCACCTAAAGGGACCCATTTGTAGGCCCTGACTGGCCTATTTGGTGAGGCCAAAGTAGATAATATATTAAAATTATTCTTTATTTTGTTTTGTGAAGTACCCTGGCACATACTTCTTGTTAGCGGCATACTGTAATTTCAGTAAGTAGCATTAACTGTAGTATGAAGGCAATGGAAAGAGTAAACATGGAGTCTCAGACCGGTTCTTCTCCATTATGTTACTAGTACAGCTACGTACCAAATCGAACGATGCTCCTAGGTTCTGAACTTTCATATGGGCCCAAGTAGATTTATTTGTGAAATAAAAGTTTTTTTTAATAGTCTTGTATGTCCCACTGCTGGGCAAAGGCCTCCTTTACATCTTTCCAGGTACTCTTCTCCTGCGCCACCTCGAATCAGCCTTCATTATGTGCGTCTAGATCATCTCGCCACTTCTTTCCGTGAAGGTCTGAGACCGTATGTTGGGATAGGCAGGATACACTTAATAATAAAGAATAATTCACAAAATATATACGGTCGAATTGAGAAACCTCCTCCTTTTTTGAAGTCGGTTTAATTATTTTTTCACACTTAATCGATAGACTGGCTGTAAAATACGATATCACCAGTTGACAAGTCGATGCTGCCGACGACAGTGCTTTCTGACCTAAAAGTAACCTAATACCTACTCAGACTCGCATTTCTAGAGGTCGAGTTCGAATACCTTTTAAAAAATTCAACCCTTATTTCCTCCTCAATCCGTCCCTGTGAGAAAGGGAAAGTTCGTTTACTTCACCAGCCTGTCTGAAATAAAATTCAGCTTTCAGAGTCGCGAGTCGTTGCCCCCGGCGAGTCGCAACCAAATAGGTTTTATTGCTCATTCGGTGTGTGAACTTTTACTTTTCCAGTAGTGTTTTATAAGTTTGATTTATATCAATTAATTTGTATCGGTATGTGTCTATTTTTTTTAGAGAAGTTCGTGGATAAACAATAATAAGCCGCTCGTAGGTTGGTCCGTGGATACCATCTCCAATTACATACCGAGTTTCCTCCGTGCCCTGGAAATCGGCTGTCATTTATAGATCTTTGACAGTCGTTACAGATAGTCAGTGGCCCGAAAGTCTGACAACCAGTATTACCAAGGGTTTTGTATTAACCAGTACTAACTGCGTTGTTGAGGTCAGATAGGCAGTCGCTCCATGTAAAATACTGGTATTCAGCTGCATACGGTTAGACTGGAAGCCGACCCCAATATAGTTGGGACAAGACTAGGCAGATGATGATTACGTGTGTTTTTTGTTTTTAAGAGCAAATTTCACTAAAGAAACTGAAAACGGTCAACATTTCGAAAACTGTTACTGGTGTCAATATTTCATGTAATAGGGGGTGAGCCTATTGCCATCAACCAGGTATAAATCAAGACTTCATGGCTGCTACTGAGAAATTCCTGATGGAAAAAGAAAAACCCAACAACAATTTTCCTGACGTGGGAATCGAACCCACTAGACCAACGAGGCAGTCAATAATACTCAAATATACTACTGAAAACCCTCTTGTCAAAACTCTAGTTTTAACCTTCTATCACAATACAATTATCTGCACACTATACCAACTTTCATAAAGACAATTATAGCACCCATTCCTGTTATTATAAACAACACTAGGACAATAAACCTCAACTACGGTTACGTAAAACATACATATTCGTAGCACGCCTACGCGGCCGTTGACCCCCGAATCCGTAGCGGCGTAGCATGATAACAGTCCCTAGGCGATAAGGGTCGTTGAACTTACGTAATTTCGCCTTTTTTGGAATGAATGTCTTCCTATTGTGATTTATTTGTTGTTGTTATAATAATTGGTTTTCGTGTATAATAATGATTGTTTTTCTATATTGTGTGAATTTGTTATAATAAAATAAAATAAAATAAAAAAAATAAAAATAAAATAAAAAGCCTTTTATTTCTTGCATTATAAAAAAAAATTATAGCTTAATAATAGATTAAAAGTTGTTTGGAAAAGAAAAATTAATATATATGCTAGTTTTTACAATCTATATCTTAATACTATTGTTCATTGCAAGAACCCCTCCTCAGGCGAAGGTGAAGGCCTCCTCTAAAGAAATCCATTTATCTCTGTGTTGCGCTATTTGCGGCCAGCAGGGGCCAGCGATTCTGACTATTTCGTCTTCCCATCTCGTATAAGGTCTGCCTCTGAGGCGCTTACCCTGTGGGCCCTTCCATTTAGTTACCCTACCGGTCCACCTCTCGTCTGTTAGCCTCGCTACGTGTCTTGCCCACTTCCATTTTAGTTTTTTAGCAAAGCTTAAAGCATCTTTGGCTTTGGTTATTTGCCTAATTTTAGTGTGTCTAATTTTTTGGAGCTTATTTATATTCAGCATGCTTCGTTCCATTCCGCGTTGGCAAGTAGTTATTTTGTTTTTTATTTTCGTAGTATATTTCCAGGTCTGACACGCGTAGGTAAGGCATGGTAGGAGGCATGAAGTCCATACTTTTGTTTTGAGATTAATTGGCATGTTGCTTTTAAATATTTCTTTTAAGGGGGGGGGTGTGAATTTGTTGTCATGGTATTAAGAAAGTTTGGGCGGAAACCATAGTGAGCCACCTGATTATCTTCTTACATACTCCCTTTGCATACTCCCTTTGCTTCGTTCACGTTCATCTACCTGGTTGCGTACCTCATCATCTACCTACCAGCGCTGTGCTGTGGGCCATCCATAGCACAGCATCATGCTGAGTGGTAGCCTGCTTGTCGCAGTCACGATGTGCAAGCTGTTAACTTTTCTTTTTCTGTTTCTGTCCTGTTGTATTAATGCGCCTTATGATTATTGTAATTATTTTTGTTTTTTTTTGTATGCACGTCATGTCCCTGCGACAAATAAATATTTTTTTTCTTTATTTCTTTCTTTCTTTCTTTACCTAGTCTTTACAAAATACTGGTATTCCAACATCCAACCATGTTGCGGTCGGCTTCCAGTCTAACCAGATACAGCTGAATACCAGTATTTTATATGGAGCGACTGCCTATCTGATCTCCACAACCCAGTTTGTACTGAGTAATACGGTACACCTTAGTAAGACTGGTTGTCAGACTTTTGGGCCACTGACTTCCTGTAACGACTGTCAAAGATCTACAAATGACAGCCGGGACTGACCGCTTAACGTGCTTTACGAGGCACGGAGGAAACTCGTTATGTAATGATGCACCCATCCACGGAACAACCTAGGTAAGCACGGCTTAACCTAAAGATCGACCCGAGTGGCTGTTCTTATTTAGCCACGAGTTGCGATTTAGGTTATACCTGACCATTTATAAAAAATTCTTACAGCCGATAAGAATAGCAGCGGTGGCCCAGTGGTGGCGGCCCCGACTTACGAATAGTAAGTCGTCGGTTCGAACCCAGGCAGGCGCATTACTTTGTGTAATTTATTTCATCACCACTGCTCTCAAAAACGGTGAAGGAAAACATCGTGAGGAAACCGGCATGTCCTAGAACCAAAAATTCGAAGACATGTGACATCTACAAACCCGCACTGGGGCCGCGTGGTGGATTGCAGCCCATTCCCTCTCTAGAGAGGAGGCCGTATGTCCAGCAGTGGGAACATTATAGGCTGATTATGTTTATGCTTACAGCCCATTATGTATCCAACATTCATCTCGCACGACAATACAAATTAATACTACCAAAAACAATTGACCCTATCTCTATATATAACACGATATACAGATTATAAATGTATAGTTAAAATTCGGTGATAACCCGTCGTCTGGCGAGTGATTTAAACGTCTTTGTTGTCTGGCTCGTAAAACGTGCACTTATTATTACACACGTTTTCATGAAACTGTAATGTTAGTTGTGTTTTATGATAATATTTGTTTTGTGTGTCAGTTTACGGTTGAGATTTTAATTGAGTATAGTGTTAGGTTATCTAAATGATATCTAGGTGTTGACGGCGACTATCGTCCGCGTAAAATTATTATAATAAATATTACTTCGCTATTTGAATCGTATTTTGTTAACAATTTAAAGTGTTTTTATTTTTTTGTTTGCTCGGAACACTAATTCTGTTTCTAAAATAAAAGAAAGTAAGTTACTCCTTATAACATCAGATATCTGCCAGTAAAAGTCCCGTCAGAACGGCAGGACTTACCAGCCGTTTCAGAGATTAGCCGAAACAAACAGACACACACGCCCACTGTTTCTAAAATAAAAGGAAGTAAAGCTAAGTTACTCCTTATAACATCAGCTATCTATCAGTAAAAGTACTTTGGAGATTAGCAGGAACAAAGAGACGACAGACAAAAATTAAAAAATATATATGTTTTTTTTTTATAAGTACCTACCGTATATACTTTCATATATATTCAGTGAAAAGCAATTATTTTAAAATTACAATCAGACACTTCAACTTTATTTATTTGTAAGAAGATGAATAATTAGATATATACGGGGTGGAAGGGACACCAAAAAAAGCTGTTTCCTACAAAAGTGCAATACATACACGGTCAAAATGTATGGAACAGCTGTTTTTTTTTTTTAATAACAGATGAAACATTTTTGTGTGTCTTAGAATGATGTACTGAATACGTGGTAACCGTTTTCGAGTCGGTGTCTCTTCCAACTTGTATACAGGGTTATTTGTAAAACACCAGAAACCTCTTAAGAGGTCATTGTACTCATCATCAAATCGCGAAAAAAAAAATCAGCTGTTCCCTACATTTTGACGAGTTAATCGATCATAAATGTAGGGAACAGCTGATTTTTTTCGCGATTTCAGGTTTGGTCCCATAATAAAAGTTGTTCATAGTGATGAGTACAATGACCTCTTAAGAGGTTTCTGGTGTTTTACAAATAACCCTGTATATGATGCCATCATTACCACAACCCGACCTCACCCACGGCTGGCCCTATCTTTGCTTGTGCCGGTCTCCACGTTCCTATACCAACCTCATCCAGAATGATTACTACTACCATTATGACTACGTCCCTATCCCTACTATATCCCTACTTCCCTACTAATATTATAAATGCGAAAGTAACTCTGTCTGTCTGTCTGTTACGCTTGCACGTCTAAACCACTGAACTGATTTTAATGAAATTTGGTAAAGAGATAGAGTTGACCTTGAGAAAGAACATAGGATAGTTTTTATCCTGGACTTTTGAAGAGTTTTCTTGGAAACGCGATATAACCGAAATCGACGCGGGCGGAAAAGTAGTCAACAATATGTCTTCTAGAAAACCTATTTTTTATTCCAAACTATAACTGAGAAATACACCAATTCATTCCCACATATACACTCAATATTACTCAACATAAATAGGTCAGCCTCGTTACGCAAACGTACCCGTAACTAGGCTATCGACGGGTCAATGGACGATAACAAGGATTCAATTTACACAACTTTTTTATAGCATTATTTGTGTACTTGATAACATTCGCGTATGATGTCATTTGGTATCGTATTGGCTTGGGTACCTAAATGTTACACAGTGAAAGACTTTGTATGTTAGTAATTATAACATATTACTTTGTTTCACGGATATGGGTTAAAAATAAGTTCGTGTCGTAGGTTATGTGTTTTTAATCCAGGAAGGCACTTCATCATCATCATATCAGCCCAGAATCACCCACTGTTGGGTATAGGCTTCCCGTTTCTTCTGCCACTCTTCTCAGTTCTATGCGTTCCTTATCGATCCGTTTCCCACGAATTTCAACGGACACAATTCCTGGCAAGGAATATTGATTTTTCAAAAATCCAATGATGCAGTTTTAGTTTTCAACAAAATCGGGCTCGATACTCCTTTGAGTATTTTTCGGTATTTATTTATTTATTTAATTTTTAGGAAAACTTACAGCTAAACAGACAGTGAGCTTACACAAAATATGGCCAGTTAAAAGTTTCCACATGTCGTATTTAAAACATGAAACAGAAATTTTTTAATAGATTATAGTTAAAAAACACAAAGAAAAATTACCATTTACCGTATTACTATATTCCTCATAGTTTTGAATTTGGCCATCCACGCCCACTTGAAAAATTCACCCTGTATAGAAGATACACTACACGTATTAGTACCTAATAGTAATTATGCATAATACACAATAATGCGCTTAGTAAAGTGTGCCTACTTATCATAAGCTGTTCATTACGTTAGATAAGGCACCGTAACTGAAACCGTTAGTTATGCCCTCGATACATGATACAACATTTACATAACATCACGCTTTGTAATCCCCGAGGGGTTAGGCAGAGGTGTACCTCACAAGTACACCCAAATTTCGCCAGTTATGTTTAAGTCCCATGTAATAGGGTGTAGTCCTGTCAAACGGGCACAAATTCAGACTACGTGGCTGCTGCTGAGAAATCCCTAATGGAAAAACATAATAACACATTGGTGACCCGGGATTACATTTTATTATTAAATAATGTTTGATTTTGCAGTAGACACTTGATGCCATCCCGGCATGATTCACGAAACATAAATATTCCAGCGATAAAAAATACCATACATAATAATTGAACAGATAAAACCAGTAAACAATTAATTAAAAAATCAACCTCTTTTAACGTTTGTTTTAATTAATATAAATAATTAAAAAAACTTTATTTTTATTTGAAAACTATCTTGTTAATAGACAATTGAAAACGCAATCGGCTAATAGGTACTAAGTCATACCTACAAAGCTTGTTGATAGACCACATAGTCATGTAATCTACATAACAAAATAACAACAAAATAATGTTGATTCGTGAGCACACGCACTAATACAACTTATGAGCAATGCGTTGTCTACCCTAAATTCAACACGTGCAGTCCACCCACGCCTAGACTAATCAGTCGCGATATGATCTGTTGGTGACAACTGTTGTAAAACCGTCAGCGTGGGCACTAATGTTTGACGCAAGCTTTTGAGTTTGTAAAATGCATACGTAACAATCTTAACATTGCGCTGTTTTGTTTGGCTACAAAGAGTACTGTATACCTAAATTGCATAATAATCATGCGCAAATCCGTAATCCGAGCTACTTAAACGTTAGGGACTGTTACAGTTTTCAAAAGAAAAGTGAATGTACTAATTGTGCATTTAGGTTATCCTCTACAGTTCGTCTCGCAATCGAAGTAAGGTTTGCTGTAAGAAAACCCAATTTTGGGTTAAGCTCGCCGTTGTACATAAGCTATATATTGTAATGTTGTGTGTATATCTTTTAATTTTGTGTGCAATAAAGAATAAGAATAGGAATAAGTGAAAGAACATTATATTTCCACTTCGAGATAGTTGCGTCGAAGGTATTTATTATTATATATTTAACTAGCTTCTGCCCGCCAATTCGCTCGCGATAAATTATAATTTGACGACCTAGCGGTCACCACCTAGACGGTTTGCGACCTATTCTCATACCTACCAAATAATTATACATAAAAAAAAAACAATAAAATCGGTCGAGCCGTTTCGGAGGAGCGCGACCACAAACACCGTGACACGAGATTTTTATCTAAAAGATTGTTCAAAGCAAACAAATATCGGGTAGTGTTATTATTTGGAATTTTATATGAAGAATTTTTCAGTAGCAGCCACGGAGTTTGGATTTGTGCTCGGTTGATGGCATTAGGTTCGTCCCGTATTACATGGACCTAAACATAACTGGCGAAATGTGGGTGTACTATTAGGTACACCTCTGCCTAACGTGCCTAAATGTTCTCTTCTCTTCCCTGCTGTCTTAATTTCGTAATGAGAAAATAGCACAAGTGGAGTTGAGCAGGGTATCTGGCTAGACGCGGAGATGGCCAATGGAATATAACCTTTCTCCTACGACCGAATGGTGGCTAACATTATGCCTTAAAACCCAGAGCCGTAAAAAAGTGCATTGGGTTGACGATATCGTCAAAATCGCGGGTACCAGATGAGATGGATGAGGGACGCATAGAACCGAAAAGAATGGAAGCAGAAAGGTGCGGCCTATACCCAACAGTGGATAATTTCAGGCTGAAATGATGATGAAAATATCTCAAGACCCATACAATAAATCATCCGTTGAACTTTTGACCAATAAACTAAGGGTGAAGTTAGTACAATGGTCGCAAATTCCAGCATACTAGGTACTGCAAAGTCATTATCCCGAATCATTTCCTGGTGATCTGTTACACAGGTTTTCCTAGTGCAGACACCAGTTTCT
The DNA here is from genome assembly GCA_950022335.1 of Eurois occulta. Taxonomy (NCBI): domain Eukaryota; kingdom Metazoa; phylum Arthropoda; class Insecta; order Lepidoptera; family Noctuidae; genus Eurois; species Eurois occulta. The sequence continues at coordinate 4,469,145 of OX465502.1, forward strand.
CACAAACTTATCTGGTTACCGTAATCTTAAGCTGTATGTGTACTTTGTAATTGGCGTAATGTTTGAAATAATAATTTTGAGTACTGTCAGCTGTGAAGCTACCTTTCATAAAATTTATTTATTAAAAAAAAAGTTTATTTCGGAACAAAAACACAAGACTCGGTACAAGTAAAACGATGGTAGCTGCAAAAGTATGAACTGCAGCATAATAAGTAATGTTTGTGTAAAGATAAATTATTTTGAATTTGAATTTGATTATGACGATGTTCTTAAACACAATAAAATAAGTTTGCAAATGAGTTCGTAAATAAAAGCTCATTGGCACACCTTTTTTAACAAAGACCCATAACACATTGTATACCAACTTCCAGTAACTATTTCATAACCCATTTTTCTTTGCCCCCTTTTCAGAATCTTGTAACAATATCTTTGCAACGAAGTAGGGAACAACTCACGTGCGTCAGAGACCTCTTAAGTCTTCCTATGACGTCAATTACCTTGCAAATCTTATTCATAACCGTTGAAAAGTTACGTCAAAAAAAAAAACAAAAGACGTCTGATGACGAGTAAAAGAAAAGCGATGGGGTTACAAAATGAATTTTGGCATAGGTAATGTTTTCTTACGAAGGGTAAAAGTGAGGTGTGTTCGCGAGCAAAGTTCTGTAAAGTAAAATTATTTCGCGTGGTTTAAAACGTGATGGTGTAAGCACGGGTGTCTTTTTTTACTGAAGGACACTGTTTTGTCGGATGAAAAGGTATAGAATTTTCTTCATAAAATTGGATCTTGAACTTTTTTGGCTTTACGGAAGCTTTCAATCTTTTTGTCAAGATGTTTTTGTGGTGGATAGCCCATTCCCTCTCATAAAGAGGCCTATGTCCTAGCAGTGGGAACATTATAGGCTGACTATGCTTTATGCTAAGATATTTTTGGAGGGTTTAAAATGAAAACCTTCCTCATTATGTTTCCAGGTACTCATGGCAATTGGCTGGAGACCCATCGTCTACATCATCTACAGTACCCACCATTACAAAGCTGGACATATCGACGGTGGATATAAAACCCTGTAGACATTAAGTGTGCTGTTGTAATTTCAACTTTCGACGCTAAGCCTAAAACTTGAAAATCCAACTGGAAGCTCAACATCCCTAACAGCATTTCAAATTTGCACCACCGATATGCCTCTTTAACTTGATATCAATTCACCCTGATATCCTGTGCCTCTCCCATTCATGTAGATCAGCCAATCTTGTCCTAAAAAGAAAATAAATCATAATTACACGACAGCACCAAGAAATAAAATATTAACACATTATAACTAAAAATCCTTAACAATGCCGAAGACTATAAAACAAAAACCAACATAGGTTTATTCTATTAAAGTTTTAATCTACAGGTTGTTTGGTTTAACGACTGACATACCTACATACGAAAGTATAGGTACTTTATATACTTAAGATTAGCCGGCTAAACTTGAATTTATTTTTGAGGAGACGCAAGTGTTAATTTTTCCATCTTTATCAGACTTGCATGTATCACGCATTGACAAAATCGAAGAAAGCAAAAGAAAAATTAAAACGCGTAACCGTTGAGGAGTTCCGTCGTAAGGAGACGATCCTGGCTGCAGGATTAAGTAACGTCTATCATAAAAACGCAAACGTGTTTTTAGACTTTTTTTCTGACTCATCGTCTGCCTAGCCTTTACCTATTTTGGGGTCAGCTTCCAGTCTAACCGGATACCAGCTGAATACCAGTATTTTACGTGGAGCGACTGCCTATCTGACCTCCACAACCCAGTTAGTTCTGGGTAATACGATACCCTTTGCTAAGACTGGTTGTCAGACTTTCGGGCCACTGACTACCTGTAACGACTATCAAAGATCTTCAAATGACAGCTGGGACCAACGGCTTAACGTGCTTTCCGAGGCACGGAGGAAACTCGGTATGTAATGGGTGGTCACCCATCCACCGACCAACCTAGGCAAGCGCAGCTTAACCTAAATATCGACCCGAGCGGCAGTTAATTTTTAGCCATTTCATTTCTGACTATAGTATTTTATTATGGGTAACTAAACGACCTTAAAAAAAAATTCCCCGTTTAATCAAACACCCCGTATCAAACACACATTTCTCACCGCTAAACTAGTTTGGATCTAGCACACAAGATGCGCACGATTCCTCTCTATAAGGCCACCTGGACCATTACCGTTACCCCGTAATCCTAGTGACATAAAAATATTACCACCTGGCGTTTTGTAATTGTTGGTAAGAAACTATGTTATAATGGGATTGTTTTTTGTAATGTATAATAGTTTATGTAAGTTGATTTTTGTCTGGGAGTATGGTTAATTACCTACTAGATTATTATCTACACTTCTATGTTCTGGTCGTGTATACAATGTATTCGGGTCGGTCTGTTTCGGGCGGTATTAATTGCATGTATATTTTGCCGCCCGGCTACCTATGTAGGTAGCATCTTGACCATCCCTCCATAGTGTGTTTTGACAGATTTGCTATAATATGTCAAAAATATACAGTTCTGGCTTTCATCAAATCTAGACAGACACACGCACACAACTCCTGTTTTACTTATAAAAACTTTGATTTAAAATAGATAAATGTGGCTAAACTTTGATACCACTGGGTTATTGAGCCGATTTTTCAGGTTTATCTAAACTAAGCTTATTAGACAGAGTTTTTCCTATATATTCATAGTCTCAATTATTTTCATAAAATAAGGGTTAAAAATACGTCTAGACCTTACCAAACAAAAATAAACAACAGTTTTTGAATAATTGTACCAACATACTACCAAGAATCAACCCTGTCCCGTCGATTTCTAGGTCTCTAGAACCTTAGTACTAGACTGGATAATTGCAGACTATTTAACAGGGGCACAAAAAGTGGTCTGTACTGCACAATACAGGGCAGGTGGGCTAGTAGCGTAACAATCTGGATGCAGTTTAGTGGGGACGGGACGGGTACGACACGATATAGCTCTTTGTATAAGAATATCCTTTTTTCCTTACTAGTGTTATAAATGCTAAAGTAAGTTTGTTTGTTACCTTTTCACGCATACCACTGAACCGGTGAATTTTTTCATATACGTTGTCAGGTGTACAGAAACGGACCTAGGATACCTTTTATCTCGAAAAAAGTACTGTTCCCGAGGAAAACAACAATAACTTTATTATGATAATAGATGGCGCCACATGTCTTTTGAATCATGATTGAATTATATTATTACAAGCAGAGTACAAACCGAATAAAATTGATTGTCAAATTCTAAATTAACGCGAGCGAAGCTAAAAGCAAATAAAATTGTTATTTTTTAGTCGGTAGCCAGAGGATTTTTTTATTCATCTCTGATTAAGTGTCTTAATTACCGATTTTAGCTCATACATTCAAGTATCATGTATCCGTAATAAAAAAAAGCACTAGCATAGCTGGCAGTTAATGTCGGCCGTTTGTATTTAAAGAGATAAAAATAAAATAATGAAACTAGTTTGAAAATTCACATTTCATCGCGAGCTTTCTTAACCACAAGTCTTATCATTTTAAATTACCTTTCACAGTGAAAAATAATTATAGTACACACACACACGCGCGCGAATTTGCCCAGTATTAATCCTGTAACAGATAAAAATCTGTTAACTATGAATGCTCTAGCCTACCTGTCGATATTAATTAATGGTCCTGCTAATTGGATTTATGTCGAAATCTTTAAAAATATCCTACATTTTGTAAACACAGTAGCTTTACATTTCTACACAAACACTGCTAATTGGCGTTTCAAATCATTTATTGTCATGCCAGCGTGTCATTATAACAACACATTGACTGATTGACAGCTACCAGTTACAACTTATTTCATCTTGATTGATGTTAGAAACCAGCAAGGTTATGTTGACATAGAACTATTATTGAATACGTATTCAATATGTTAGAATTTTCTTGTTGTTGCTACATTATTAATACTTGTAGGGAATCTATTTTATAGTTATGTGAATACCATCCCATACACACTAATATTCTGAGGAATTCTGTCAGTCACTAACAATGGCGGGAAACGGTTGAAAGTGAAGTGTCAGAGTCAGCGCCTGATTTATTCACTTCAATCTTTTGAGCGCCAAAGTCACGTATACAACCAGCAAGCGCGTGCCCTGTACGCCAAACGACACAAATAGGTATGTGACAAAATGGTACGTCAAATTGTGGCTTAGCGTGGAGGGCACGCGCGTGCGTTTATGCTCTGGGGGTCAAAAAGTTAAATTTAGGATCGTCAGTTTTTACGACACCTGCTTAAACTTATTACATGTGACTATTTATGATATAAGCCTTCTAGCCCTGTCTAGTCTAGTATGTAAAGTCAATTAAGGGATACGGCCTTAAATAAAATAAAATCACATTAATCAGTGTTTTTATTTTGCTTGGAAATCTTTGGTTAGACGTAGGTACTGAATGCTGTGTTAAAATTTGTCCATCTATTTTAAAGGGACCTTATATATAGAGAGACGTCTTTCTCTGTGCTTGTCTTCTTCCATTGTTTATTTATTTATTTCTCAAGCCTCATGGTTATGAGAATGAGTGCTGAGCCTCCTTGGTTAGATTCCTGCAGTAAAAGTGTCATCGGTTTATCCATCAGTAATTTCACGGTAGTTGCATGGAGTACGAATTTATCTCCGATTAAATATCAAAAGGCCAGTCCCTTTAACATAGGACAAAATTATATCTATCTACTACAAACCATACAGTTCTGCCTATCTTGTGCCTCACACAAGAAGCAAGCTCTAATTACCATCACGTCAAATAATCGTGACATATAAATGGTAGTACCACAGATTATGCGGTGTAACGGTACCCCGCCAGATGCCAGGTGCTACCCACAATTAAAAATAAAAAGCCTGGACAATATGTGCCTAGTGATGAGTTTTACTTCAACTATGTAATAGCCTGGCTCCTACAGCTATTTTTTAGAAGTATTTTATTGATTTTTAGTGGTTATATAAATATGTTTCTTTATTATCTGTACGTACATATCTACGCTAATAATTATTATGCATTATAAAGAGGTGACTGCCTCGTTGGTCGAGTGGCCGCAAGCGCGACTGCTGATCATGAGGTCCTGGGTTCGATTCCCGAGTCGGCATAAGGTATTATTGGGTTTTGCCATCAGGAATTTACTCAATAGCAGCCAGTGTGTCTGGATTTGTGCCCGGTTGATGGCAATAGGCCGCTAGTACATGGAACTTAAACATAACTGGCTGGTACACCTCTTCATAACCCTTCGGTGTTTACAGGCGTGATGTTATGTGTTTTGTTAATGTTGGCCCGGCTGGTTTATTTAGATCTTTGACAGTCGTTACGGGTTGTCCGAAACCCGTTATTCTGACTACCAGTCTTACCAAGTGGGCATCATTTTACAAAGTAACTGACTCCACATAAAATACCAGTATTCAGCTGCATACGGTTAGACTGGAAGCCAATTCCAACATAGTTGGGAAAAGGCTAAGCAGATGATGATACTAAACAAGGTGTAAATGGACTTTTAAAAAAGGCGTCCATCAGTACTTCTACGAACAAAAATATTGGTGGGGAAAGACTTTTTTTGGAGTGAAAATACTTTTTTTGCAAAAAATAAAACACAAAAAAGTGAAAAATAACAAAAGCTTCTGAAGTCGGTGACTTTTCTTTGTTTGATTCAGTTTTTTGTCAACTGTGAAGCTACCTTTCATAAAATAAATAAATAAAATGGAACTTAACATACCTAACTGTCGAAATGTGGGTGTACTGTACACATCTGCGTACCCCCACGGAGCACACAGGCATGATGTTATGCTATGATGTCGTGTAAGCAATAAACATCCAAGCGATTTACAATTCGCAAATCCCGACAGATTTGCTGTCTATTATTGAAGAGTTCCATTGTATATCTCCGGAGTCCATGATCAGATCATAGACTTAGGGATATTTCTATGGGATCAACTTGGGAGTATAACTCTTTCAAACAAAAAAATTCAAAACCGTTCCACAATTGATCGAAAAATCAGTGAACATACATAAAAAAATACATACAGCCGAACACAGAACCTCCTCCTTTTTAAAGTCGGTCAAAAATCACGTTTTTTTTTTTGATGGGACTCAATGTAACGCACTCAAAACGTAGTGCTGTTGGATTCATTGTAAAGTACGTGTTCGTGGAGGTATTCGAAGCAAAGTTTTAACAATGAAAACTAGTGCGTAGAAGTGCCTTTCGGCTTCGTTAGGAGTCTTTTGACACCCAACATAGGTTCTGTTCCATAAATACATAACACTTAAGTGGCCAATGTAAATAAGATACCTCGTATAGGTTATTGCAAACCACAGGTCTACAACATAGGCAACAAAAAGGTTAGTTAAATGAGAAATGTAAATAAAAAAGGAATGGACGTAAACCGCATTCATTTAAAACTGATAACTAAAATAAAAAATACTAGTAAATAATGTATTTAGTTAGGTTATGTTTCGACACTTAGGTACCACGTGATTTTCAATGACATTATTTGTCATTGCAAAACGTGACATAAATTACATTTTTATCCTTACAGTTAAATAACTAAAACGTTGCATAAACGTCTAAAAATACATAATTATTATCATATTTAGGCACTATTTGTCAATACTGCACCATTATATCTAATAATAATTTAAACACTCATAGTGCCTGCAAGGGTGCTGGCCCTGTCTCTTGAGGCGGCCCTGAAAGATAGGCTTAGGGAGCTGTTTGACGCCTGTCTGACGTCGAGACGGTTCTCTAAAGCCTGGAAGGAGGGTCGGTGCTGCTGCAGAAGGCAGGGCGGCCTCCGGAGTCTCCATCGGCGTACAGGCCGATTGTCATGCTGGACGAGGCGGGGAAGATGCTAGAGAAGATTCTATATTTTTTTTTATATATGTAAAAAGTTTGTAAAATGATGAATAAAGGAAATAATAAACACCCATGTTTTTAAATTGTTATTTTTAGGGTTCCGTACCCAAAGGGTAAAACGGGACCCTATTACTAGGACTTCGCTGTCTGTCTGTCTGTCTGTCTGTCTGTCTGTCTCCAGGCTGTATCTCATAAACCGTGATAGCTAGAAAGCTGAAATTTTCACAAATGATGTATTACTATTGCCGCTATAACAACAAATACTAAAAATTTAAAAAAAATAAATATTAAGGGGGTTCCCATACAACAGATATGATTTTTTTGGTTCACTATCCATTTGCATAAAATGTTAAGACCTAATATAACTTAGCATAATTTTGTTTGGCATAATTATATTTTCGCATAATATAATTACGCATAACAGCTTACGCATAATTTTTTAAGCATAATTTCTCTAACCATAATAATGATGAAGCATAATATTCTAAAGCATAAATTTATTAAGCATAAAGTTCTAAAGCATAACTTTTTTATACGCCCTAGCTTTTTTGCCCGAAGAGGATAATTATACCAATTTATTTCGACGATTGGAAAAAAGCCATATCTCCTGAATCAGGTAATAAATAACATATTAATATAATAATTATACCGTATTGAACAATTTTGTGGGTTTTTTTTTCGCTGTAGGAAGCATGAAGCAAGCAAGCATACAGCATGCAAGCAAGCATACAGCATGCAAGCAAGCATGCAAGCAAGCATGCAAGCAAGCATGCAGCATGCAAGCAAGCATGCAGCATGCAAGCAAGCATGCAGCATGCAAGCAAGCATGCAGCATGCAAGCAAGCATGCAGCATGCAGCATTCAAGCGAGCATGCAACATGCAGCAGGCAGGGTTTCTGTCACGGCTCCGGCGCTGCGGGCCTCCGGCGGCCCCACGCGTGCTAATCGTCGCAGACGGCTTTCGCTCACCACCGCAGCTTCGGCTTGTTGGCCGGCTTCGCCGGCCAGCCTCAGCCGCGGCGGCTCGCTCGCAGCCACCTGCTCCTCAGCCCGCGGGCCGCCTCTCCCCTACGCGCCTACGCGATTTTAAATTACACTCTAGGGGTAGGACAAACAAGACTACGTGGAGTCGGTTTTGCAGCAATTCGGTTCTGGCACTAACTTTTGTTGCACAGCATATTAAATTTTTAACCAACAATATTTTGTGTGCCTAAATATTATTATGCTAATAGTCATTAGGCCTACTAACGTTATGCGAATCAAATTTATGCCAAAACAAATTAGTCTTTAAGATGATTATGCCAACATAAAATGTATGCCTAAAAAAATTATGCCGAAGTATTATTATGCCAAAACAAATTGTGCCAAAATCGTTATGCCGAAGTATATTAGGACAAAGAACATTATGCGAAAAGAAGGGATCCCGATTTTTTTTGTCGTTTTTATAGATAATGGTACGGAACCCTTCGTGCGCGAGTCCGACTCGCACTTGGCCGGTTTTTATATGATGCAACACACACCCGTATCTATAAACAAGTCAAATAGATTACTTGAGTAAAAGTAATATCTTAAGATACGATTTTATTCTGTTGTTAAGTAATTGTTTGAAGTTAGAACTGTCAAAAATTAGAATTGTTAGCTTTGCTTTCTTTGACGGTTCTTACTTCGTTAAAATTCTTGTCTATTTCATAAAAATGGTTGCTTAAGTAATTACTTAAACTCAAGTTATTACTTTAATTTGACTATAGATACATGTGTAAAAATCTGTTAATATAGCTTTGACTTTCAAATACTACAGACAGTTTTACAGAATTATCATTCTCTTGCCCTTATCTCGATTTATATGGGGTCGGCGCAGTATCTTATTTATAATATTGTCAGGATATTATGAAAAAATCTGACGTCCTTCATGTAAAAGAAAAAGACAATGACTTCAACCATTTTCCTCAAAATAGCTTAGTAGGTGTAGGTTAATAGGTGTAGGGACATGTACTTACATATGTAAGTACATGTCCCTACACCGTCGTAATTAAATAAATGTATCAAATAATACCCAGTTATTTTTAATGATATTTATGGAGGAAAAAAATAGTAATTAAAACATGTACACACACACAAACAAACAAACAAACAAACAAAGTCAAACAAACATGTACGTACATTTTATATGAGAATTATTAATTATAAGACGTAAAAAAATCGACACAGCCTAAAGGCGACGCTCCAGACACCGTTGGAGATGGCGGGACGAGCTGGACAAAATTAACGACCAGTGCCTCACTAGCCCTGGATCGAAAGACCTGGAAACCAAAGAAAAAAGTGCACTAGGTACGTGAGGTAGACAAACAAATGTGCGAATAACGCTTGTCCGACAAACCTGTACTGCGACTCACCATAGTTCGAATGCGTGTACAAACAAGTGCGACAAACCGACGCTCAACATCACGCTAGTACGACAAATGATTGTTCTACACTGCTCTATAGGTACAGGTCGTAAGGGTCCTTCCCTTTACAAGTCAAAAACGAAGCATTTTAAGTACCTCAAACTAAGTAACATTGCGCAACACTGGGTACACATGGGTACAGAATGATTAAGGCTCAAAGGTTTTTGCTCAGCAGTGAAATGATGCAGGCTAACCGTTACAGTAATTTTAAATATAAAACTGCATACTCATTTATAAATTAAAAATGAAACAAAGACGCAATTTCACTTACGCTTAGCAAACTCAACCCAGCCTAACGGTGTAAGAATGGTGCGTTACATAAACATCGCGCTGCATCGCCCTTGGCGGCTGGGCAGCGACCCCGCCGGCTCAAGGTCGAGCGTGCACACTCGTGCGTGCGTTCGTGTGCGAATCTTAGGGTCGGGAGTGTTTTATGCGGCGGGGAAGTTGAATGCACTTTTTGTTTGCATCTACTGGAATATTTTTGTGTGTAGTGAAGCATTGTTTGGGTGTTTGTTTCTGAATATTTTTTCTATACCAAATGCTAGTGTTTTTCTTCGAAAAGTTTTATAAGCAAACAATTCTAAGAATTTAATAAAAACAAATAAACTAGAAATTTTTTGAATAAAAAAAAGTTACAGGAAAATAACTCAATAAGTATTTTTTGGAGTTGTATCAGAATAATTAGGTTTCATTAAACAATTCATATAAGGACAGCGGACGAAGGGCATTATTGAATGATCTGTATATAAGGAAAATAGTGACGCAAATGTGATCATTTCATGAATCCATATTTGGTACTGGATGTTGGTTGCACGTGTAACGGTAAACGTAAATAGACTGATGATTTAATAAATAATTTAAAATTACCTACGTGACTTTAAAAGTATTCATTGTTTAACTTATTCTGATTACATAACATAAATAATAAATATGGAAATTATTGGAATTAGCTATTGTTCTCTAGATATGTCGCTCCTATAATATTAACTTTACCTAGGTACTTAATTAGTCTGTATTTTTTCCTCAAAATAAATATATCAATAAGTACCTATATCACCAAACAGTCGTTGGTTGAGTTAATAAAATAATAAATATCACTCTATTATTTAAAAAATAACCTAATATTTTTGCACCTAAACGTGTAAATCAAGCACGCCCTTTAAGCTCTACACATCAAACACTGCAGTCTAAACCGTCCACCATTTTAGCAAGACCTCGGCGGTTCCATTGAAATGGTTGCATCCCCTCAAATGTCCAAGACATAAGAGTTAGGGGGTCTCAAGATAAAGTGGTCGACACACGCACACATTGACATCTTGCATGAATGTGTGGAAAGGAAAATCTCGATACTATTTTTGTTGTAAACTGGGATGTTAATCATCTGTTTTAACAAAGGAGTTACAGTGCCTCGTTGATCTAGTGGTCGCAAGCGCCTACTGCCGAGCATGAGGTCCTGGCTTCGATTCCCAAAGTGTTATTGGGTTTTTTCATCAGGAATTTCTCAGTAGCAGCACCCATTACATACCGAGTTTCCTCCGTGCCTCGGAAAGGACGATCAGACGTTGGTCCCGGCTGTCATTTGTAGATATTTGACAGTCGTTACAGGTAGTCAGTGGCCGAAAAAGTCTGACAACTAGTCTTACCAAGGGGTATCGCATTACCCAGTACTAACTCGGTTGTGGAGGTCAGATAGGCAGTCGCTCTATGTAAAATACTGGTATTCAGCTGCATCCGGTTAGACTAAAAGCCGACCCCAACATAGTTAGGCAGATGATGAGCCACGGAGTCTGGAGTTGCCCCCGGTTGATGGTAATAGGCTCGCCCCCTATTACATGGGACTCGAATATAGCTGGCGAAATGTGGGTGCACTACTAGGTACACCTCTGCCTAACCCTTTTGGGATTACAGGTGTGATGTTATGTTATGTTATTGTGCTGCAAGGTTCCTTCGACGATTGAATAACGATAGCAGGAGAGCGCTGTTGGTAAATATTTTTATGAAACTGTATGTGCAAAACTTATTGAAAAAAAAATTGCAACGTCATCCGGTTAAGGACACGCGCAAAAAGATCTATGCACAACTAAACTACTAAAATATCAATACGTTTCCGTTCCATTTTATGATTAAACAAGGCATATTTGCAAGTATAGAATACAATTATAACTAATCTTCAATATTGTGTGATACGTCATCTAAGGGCGCCATGCATCACATTCAAACAACTATTCTATTAAATCATGAAATCATAACATTATTAGACAAAACTCTTAAAACATAATACTGCTCCATACCTCAATACTCTTCTACGAAAAACTTGAAAAAAAACAGTGGTAATTTCAACACAGGAAACAGCACTTTTATTTCATGATATTTTGCAACAACACACCGTGATCACTCATGTACTAGAAAGCAAGTTATTAGCCTTACGATTTTGTAATAAAACTGTACTGTGTAAACATAATCACCGGCTTAGCAATTTTTAATCAACAATTTTGCAACCGACCAGCACAAAATGGCCGCCGGGAAACGTCAAACTCACTTCAAATTTCGAACGCATTTTTTTTTCAAGGGCCACATTTGTTTGGTTGTTCTTAAGTAAAAGGAATGCGATATTGTCGGTATCGATAAGGATTGAAAAGCACGTTATGAATCGTGTGTTTTTTTGTGAATTTCGTATTGAAAAATGAAGGAATTTCATCGTAACAAAGGATGGAAAACATTGCGATTGTGGTTTTCGACATGCGTTTTTATCTTTTTATCGATGCTAAGGTAATCATAATAAGGTATAACACAAAACACGGATGTTTAGCCTTCAGTGTTCTTTGTACTAGGTACATATTGGTCGTAGTATACTTTTCTTTTAGAGAGTGGAAATTTTCGATAGAAGAAACAAATATCTGTGGTTTTGTAAACGTTTGATCGTAATTGGTTGCAGTGTTCAATATCAAGAATTTATTATACCCATTCGACTTATGAAACAACGATCAAGCGGTGTGTTTTATTTTTCAATGGCAGCCTTCAGTCCAGAATCAAATTCAAATCACAACAGAACTTCTTAGAAGAAAGAAATAATAATAATGGTGAAACAACTTTCTCTGGACTAATTTAAACAAACAAATAAAATTGTCTAAAAATTAAAAGTGTCTGTTTATAATTTCAAAATAGCTTTTTACTGAATGCATTTTTTTTTTCATTTTGTCTGTCTATCTGTCTGTTCGTTCCGGCTTATCTCCGAAACGATTTTGATAGGACTTTCACTGCCAGATAGGTGATGTTATAACTTAGGCTACTAACTTACTTTTATTTTACAAATTAGGATTCCGTGCAAAAAAAAACCTTTGACGTTAACGAAATCCGAATCAAATAGGGAAGTAATATTTTTATAATAATTTCATGAGGGTGAAGGTCACGGGTGGAACAGTTAGTTGCGAATTTATAAAGGATAATATTTTTGTGTTCACCAAAAATGTAAAGGTACATCTATGTATGCATTTCTAAAATATTTATTCTTCCCCGAAAAATACTGATCGTGCACCAAATATTCCTGAATGTTACACAAAATATTTAGTATGCATCCTAGAGACGGTCGACGTCAGGGGCACCCCGAGGTTCGGTTAGTTAGGTTCCTGTAAACCCTGCAGACAGAAATAGGAGCCTTTTTACAAATTTGCAACAGTTGTTAAATAGATGCTCGTTATGACATATTTTAATGAACATATTTTGGTGCACATTCAGTATATTTGGTGGAACACAGGCAAAATTAGGTAAATGAAATGGGAATAAATTGAAGTACTTTTAAATACCATCCATTTAAAAAGATATCCTTGGCTCAAACATGAAAAAATACAGTCTTCTTGAAAGATTCCCTGCTCTCAAAATATAGCTTATGGTTCACCGGACGTACAGTAAGCCACACGTATTTTAACGCACCCCAAGAATTCCAGAATTAACACATCATACCGACCGAATCATACAGATTACATTGTGTGTTCTTCTGAGTAACAAGGATCATTGAACAAGCAAGGTTGCCGGTTCAAACCCGGTTAGCGAATTTAACTCGTAGCGTCATCCAATGTAAAATGAAAGGTAATAAATATTAAATTGTGAGTAATGTACGATGGTGACGCCACATTTAACATTGAGAATGTATTACCAGTAAGTTCAATAAAGCATTATTAAGGCTAAATAATTCCAAGCGTCATTAGGAGGCAGAGGAGCTCGTGGCTAAATAAGAACAGCCGCTCGGGTCGATCTTTTGGTTAAACCGTGCTAACCTAGGTTGGTCGGTGGATAGTAACGACTATCAAAGATCTACAAATGACAGTCGGGACAGTCGGGCTTAACGTACTTTCCGAGGCACGGAGGAAACTCGGAATGTAATGCGTGGTCACCCATCCACGTAACAACCTAGGCAAGCGCGGCTTAACCTTAAGATCGACCCGAGCGGCTGTTATTATTTAGCCACGAGCTCTTAGATATTAATTATAAACGTATTTAATTTAAAAGAACCTAGACTGTTTCTGAACTGACCAAGAAGCAAAGGACCTGTGTCCTTATTGCATACCGTACATTACTAAAACGTAAAATATTTTATAAGACCATCAGACAAATAAAATCACGCGTAATTTTGTACTCAGCTGTGATTGGTCCACTTTTTATATCGCGTTAGGGGTGGCACTATGTATCGATGATATCTGATTGCATAAGGAACATCTTTTCCCCATATCCTGAACTGTTTGTGTTCAGAGGATTATAATTATCCTCTGGACACAAACAGTTTAGTAAAATTAATTAATTATATTAATAATTATTATATTATTATATTAATTATTAATTATTATAGTTACCGATGATGGAATAGTCAAAGATATGATGGTTTTAATTGGAAGTCCTTGAAAAAATACGAAACGCTTTGAAATTACCTATTTTGTTGCACTCCGTAGTTACAACTCAAAAAAATGTCAATAGGGACCAATGTCTGTCAAAAAGGGTGATATTAGTTTTTTTGAAAGGTATTCATCATCTACCACCTTCACGCTTAAAATCCGTAAAAGCTTCGGGAGACACACGATTTCCTCAGAGGACGGTGCGTGATATGAAAGATGCGAATTGTAGAGAAACAGACATCTCACCCCTTCTCACTTCATCAGTCCAGCAGATATCTTCCTCCTGGACAGAAACTGCAGTGGCCAATCTGGAAGTCTCTTAACCGTTTGCGAGCCCAGGTTGGCAGCTGTCTCATGGTGACATGGAGAGAGCGACTATCGCAACCCCGTGCAGGGCACGCCACGATAGTGGCGATAAGTCCCCTCTTTGAGGAGTGGCTAGAGAGGCGCCACGGCGCCCTCACCTTCCGCCTGACGCAGGTCCTCACTGGACATGGATGTTTCGGGAGGTACCTGCACCGAATCGGGGGGGAGGAAATGCCCGGGTGCAATCATTGTGAGGATCGCCCGGAGGACACGGTGGAGCCCACCGTGGAGGTCTGCTCCGCTTGGGCGGAGCACCACCGTGTCCTCGTAGCGGCGATTGGCGGCGGAACCTCTCGCGTCCGGCCCTGGTTCAAGCCATGGTCCGGGGCGAGAGGGAATGGGAAGCCGTCGCCTCCTTCTGCGAAGCAGTCATGCTAGCGAAGGAGGCGGCGGAACGTGAGAGGGAGAGAACCTCACGTCCCAGCCGCCGCGGGAGAAGCACCGGGCGTCGGGGGCCACGCCGTGATGGCTCTCGGCCACCGTAGGCGCGGGCCTGTGGACGGTGAGTAATGGGTTAACTCGCCGTCCGTCCGTCTTGTGACGACAGGCCGTGTCGACGGCGCGTTCGTGTTCCACGCGCGCCTCAAAGAGATGTCAAATCAAAACGGGAGGGGCCCGCAAGGGCCGATGCCTGCCAGGGCTGCGGGACTGTTCGAAAGAGATACCGCGGCCCTGGAACATAAAGGGCAAAAGAAGGAACATGGGTGGTTTTTAGTCAGTAAAAGTCTGACACTCCCTTCCGCTCCGCCCAGAGCGGGAGGAGTCATTTGATGATTTCCCACCCGAAAAAAAAGGCTGGCAGCTGTAGAAATAGGCTGGCCAAATGTGGTATCATCAACTCGTCCCAAATACAATGTTAGTGCCCCTCTGCAGGATATGCCCCACCTCCTTTCTTGCCCATCCTGCACAGCCACCTGAACCTTCCAGGATTTAAATGAAGCCAACGACAGAGCTGTGCAGGTGGTAATATATTGGTCGGGTATTATTTGAGTTAATCTACACGCAAAGATTAAAAAGAAGAATTATTAATTAATTCATGTAGAGTGACTTAAGTTAATGCTGAGAGTAGAAAATGAATTAAGATTTGTCAACTAAACGATGTTCTGTTATTGGGTCCATTGCCATGGTTACCGTTTTGTTGGGACTGGATTGTTATTGCGTCATCTGTCCAGAAAACCTTTTCAATTGTACAGGCGCCAGCACATCAAGCTACTACAATCTGTCAAATTTCTTGAATGTTTCAACTTTATCACTAAAGCATTAGGTTCAAGGTTGATTGGGAAATTTTTTCAGTTTCGGGTAGCTTGATGTGAACATACATAAACTTACACTTTTTCCCATGAAGGTAAAGAGAGGCTACAGTGAACCACCTATTACAATCCTTAAATACTCCTTTTGTCTCCTCGAAATAGTTATAAGGAGAATAATAAGATTTTTTTGTAGTCGATCTTTCATACTTCTATGAACAGAAAATGCAGAGTTTAAAGCGTTAATAATGGGTGTAAAAGAACCCTTAACGGAGCCGAACCGCACTTGTTCTCCCCGTCATTGCGATATTTGTTTTTCTGGACCAAACCTGGGAACCTTCTAGTTACGGAGATATTGGAGGTCAAAGTTCCAACAATTTCACAAGTTTTTGTTTGACATGTTTTTTAAACTTCCATGGCCCTTTTAATATTCAATGTATTCATGGGCACAGTATTTTTAATGCGTTACGTTGAGTTTTACCGTCAGACGTGATTTTTCACCCCAAAAAAAAACATTTCCAAGCAATGATTTCTGAGTAAAGTTACTTAGTTTGAACTACATTACCACTCACTTAGTTAATTTATTTACGGCTTCGAGAAGGGTCCATTTACACGTTAGAGACAGCCTATTAAAAAAACCGGCCAAGTGCGAGTCGGACTCGCGCACGAAGGGTTCCGTACCATTATCTATAAAAACGCCAAAAAAATCATATCTGTTGTATGCCCCCCTTAATTTTTTTTTTTAATTTTTTGTATTTGTTGTTATAGCGGCAATACTAATACATCATTTGTGAAAATTTCAGCTTTCTAGCTATCACGGTTTATGAGATACAACCTGGAGACAGACAGACAGACAGACAGACGGCGAAGTCTTAGTATTAGGGTCCCGTTTTACCCTTTGGGTACGGAACCCTAAAAAGATATTTCAATATTAATTTATTACCTACTTACCTTGAAAATTCTCAGCACAGCCCTAGCGTCTGAATCACGGCATGCATTTCTGCGCAGTGATGCAATTGCTTACGTAAGCGGTCGTTCGCCCGAAGGTGACCCTGGCTGCGGTGGACCCTTCCAAGGTCATCAGATGAGCAGCAGCAGGGTTGGCTGATTTACATTAAATGATGTTATTTTGAACAAAAATGAGCATAACTTAAAACATAAAATAGGTTCCTTAACAAACATGTTTTTTTTATGTGAGCAGTTACAATGGTCATAAAGCTATGCTGTGCATCATGCTAAATGTATGTTTTTATTTAAAAAGCAAACATAATGCATCATACCTTTGAGGGTAGGCAGAATCTATAAAATGCCAACTGATGCGATCCACTACTTTTCCTCCATCCAAGTTTATACACTTATGCTTGTTACGACTACGCAAAATAATCAAATTCAGAATAATCTTCTGTTTGTAGAAAAATAGTAACAATTTTGATCGTCAATACAATGAAAATTATTACTAATTTGCTACTAAATATGGTATTAAATTATTAAAAAAAAAAAAAAAAATATTATTCATATTAAGGACCTCTCTTTGGTCTCGTGGTCTCATCGCGACTGCTGGGCATGAGGTCCTGGGTTCGATTCCCGGGTCTGGCAAATTGTTAATGGGTTTTTCCATCAGGAATTTCTCAGCCACGAAGACTTTATCTGTGCCCGGTTGATGGCAATAGGCTCGCCCCCTATTACATGGGACTTAAAACATAACTAGCAAAATGTGGGTGTACTATTAGGTACTCTGCCTAACCCTACGGGCATGCGTTTTATTATGTTATATGGTTTTTATTAAAATTAAAAAGAAGTTTTGGCCCATCCTTAGGTCCCAGACACGTTTATTCAAACTATAGATAGTTGTTTATTATCAGTGTATTACAATCGTCTTCTTTTCATGTAAATGCATGTTTTATGTTGGTTCGATGACTCTGGATAGTCACAATGGCTTGTTGTATCAAACGTAAGTGGCTTGCGGCTAGGTAACAGCTGTAGGGGTCGATCGAACAAGGTTCAGCTACGCTTACCACGGTCAGTTCTTGGATGGGTGACATTCCATTCAATGCAGAAGCAGCGAGGGTTATGGAACACATGATAAGTTGACGGTCCCGGCTGGTATTTGTAGATCTTTTATAGTCGCTACGGGTAGTTTGAACTCGAATATAGTTCAAACAAACTTTAAGGCGGCTCTTAACATCTAACGTAAAGCTGCGCATAATTTTAGGTCCAATTTTAGGTATCAGCAGGGCGCAGAGGACGCATTGTTTTGACTGTACAGACGCCAACACATGAGGCTACCCGCAACTGTCAAATTTTCCTAGTCAACTTTTAACCAAACGCTTCAGCGATAAAGTTGAAAATCTATTCAAGAAATTTTGACAGATTGTGGTAGCTTGGTGTGCTGGCGTCTGTACAATGCGCAGACCGTCACTCGTAGCTAACTTCGGGCCGACATAAAGTTAAAGTATGAACAGAACTAATAACTGAGTAACTTAAGTGAGTTAGTCGCTCCTTGTAAAATGCTGGTATTCAGCTAAATCCAGTTAAGCTGGTAGCCGACCTCGCAGGCTCAAAGGCTTGGCAGATGATGACTTACAATAATTTAGCCATCAAGAGCTCCCTTTTTTTCTTTTATTCTTTTGGGATAGGAAACATCAAATGACTCCTCCCGCTCTGGGCGGAGCGGAAGGGAGTGTCAGACTTTCACTGACTAAAACCCATCCATGTTCCTTTTTTGCCTTTTACGTTCCAGGGCCGCGGTATCTCTATCGAACAGTCCCGCAGCCCTGGCAGGCATCGGCCCTTAAGCTTCCTTTTGGCTCCTAAATACATGATTGAAATCACAGTACAGCCTTCTCCAGAGGGGAGGGCCATGACCCATCAGTGGAAACATTATAAGCTGAATGTTTTATGCTATATTAATTCCTATATTTTGTTGAAGGTATAAGTGGTAAAAATACTAACCAATCAGTAAGCATGGTAGCGGTCTATCCAGCATGTGAACATCTGTCGTAGAGGCAATTTTAAGACGACAATAAATAATTAAAACTAACCTTATCAGCTATGGCGGCGCCAACGAATCAAATTCCTTCATGCTTACCAGACAATTTTCTGTTAAAACCACAGAATGTCGTAAACATTTTATTAAAGGGCGATATTTTTAGATTTTGCGCAAATATTATTAATATATAATAATATTTTATTACTCACTTTTGTTACCTAGGCGTTGTATTATGTTACTACATAAGTATTATGTTTAACAATGAGTTATAAGTTGTTTTTCAATGTACGTATTATAGCTTCTTGATTTTGCCCGGTGTCTGATGAGATGACGAGTAATAGAGAAGTATGGAAGAAGAAGACATGCTGCGCCGACACCAAATGAATTGAAGGGCAAGAGAATGACGCTGATTACATTTTCCCGGTACTGGATTCTAAAAATAAAATACTTATAAAATAACTTTGAGCTATTGTTTTGTGGCTGACACAGAATAATATGTAGTATATCAAGTATTACTACCCGCTCGGGTCGATCTTTAGGTTAATCCACGCTTGCCTAGGTTGGTCCGTGGATGGGTGACCACCCATTATATACCGAGTTTCCTCCGTGCCTCGGAAAGCACGTTAAGCCGTTGGTCCTGGCTGTCATTTGTAAATCTTTGACAGTCGTTAAGGTAGTCAGTGGCTCGAAAGTCTGACAACCAGTCTTACCAAAGGGTATCGTGTTACCCAGTGCTAGCTGGGTTGTGGAGGCCAGATAGACAGTCGCTCCATGTAAAATACTAGTATTCAGCTGCATCCGGTTATACTGGAAGTCGAGCCCAACATAGTTGGGAAAAGGCTAGGCAGATGATGATGATTTATTACTAAATAGCAATTACAAGCTAGACAAAAATAATCCCTAATAAAACTAAACTGCCCGTATTGACCACACTCATAATTTAATACATAATATTCTTAAATACCACTTAAGAACAAAAACATCCTTGAAAACTCAAGATGATTCAATAAGCGTCGCAGTTCCCGAGATTGGGTCGAAATACGGACAAAAAAACATTATGCAAGCGTGCAACGACCGACAAGGTGACCTGGCCATTGTCTGGCCCTTCGTGCCAGTCACACAAGTGGCAGACACTACAGAAGTACAACCTCGTATTTCTCTTCTTCTCCTTCTTTGCGTGCCGATAGACTCAAATAATACCCAACCAGTATATTGTATATATAGTATAGTATATACCACCACACACCACCAACACACCACCACCGCACACTACCACACCACACACCACCACCACACCACCAACACCACCTGCACAGCTCTGTTGTTGGTTCCACACTAACCTTTTATTTCTAAAAGCTATCTTGCTACTGTCTCTTCTCATGTTCTTCATCATCATGCCTTTATCCCTATTTATTTTGGGTCGGCGCAGAATGTCTTCTTCTTCCATACTTCTCTATTACTCGTCATCTCATCAGACATTCCGCTTTCTTGTCAAATCATCCTTAACACATTCCTTCCATCCTTTTTTGGTCGTCCTCTACTCTTACACCCATCCACATTCATACTCAAAACTGTCCTTACGAAATTTTCTTCATTCCTCCGCATCATACGCCCATACCCATGTTCTTCTTTTTACCCTAGCCTTCATCATCATCATCATCAATCTCCTTTCCTCAACCCCACTTATTTGTAGTCGGCGCAACATGTCTTCTTCTTCCGAACTTCAATTAATCGTTTGTTTGATCTTCTCCTTCTCTTGTACTCATCCACATCCATTCTCAACTTTCATCATGGCTTCCTACCTCGTCCTCCAAAGTTTTTCGGTGGCAATTTGATTGCTCTGAATTTGACTACCAGTTACGCAATTTCAGTACATTTCGCACAAACTAATTAACTCTACTCTACTAAAAATTATTGTTGGAAAACGACTTTTTTATTATGAAAACAAAAAAAAATATATAATATATACCTGCCGAATTGAGAATCTCCTCCTTTTTTTGAAGTCGGTTAAAAATAAATTCACTCGGACTCAATCTAACGCACTCAAAACATGTGCTGATGGATGCATTGTACATTTTTTCATTTTTTTTGTACAGGGGTTATGGAGGTATTTAAAGTAAAGCTAGAAAATTTAAAAAAATGTGTTTATTTTTTAATGTGAAAATATTGGAACTTTGGCCTCCAATATCTCCGAATCCGAAACAAGAAGTTTCCCAGATTC
This sequence comes from Eurois occulta, assembly GCA_950022335.1. Lineage (NCBI taxonomy): Eukaryota > Metazoa > Arthropoda > Insecta > Lepidoptera > Noctuidae > Eurois > Eurois occulta. The sequence goes on from OX465502.1 coordinate 4,490,203, forward strand.
ACTGCAATTTTTATAAATTTTTCTGTGTGCTCGTAATTTTATTGGCGTAATGTTTAGGTTAATAATGTCATGTTTATTTACTGTCAGCTATGAAGCTACCTTAAGTATAAAATAAATAAATGGCCCTGTACAAAAAAAATATCCCTTTAAGGGGAGTACAAGTACCTTTCGGCTTCGTTATGTGTCTCTTTACACCCATTATAGTTACTTATTTCAAAACCAAAATTGATATATTTTCCAGTGACTCACAAACCAAGCCTTCTGCAACAGCTCTACGCAACACCACAAGTCTGTCAGTTTGTCCTTGCATGCCTTAAGCGTAAACTATGCACCCTTACATTAAAAGTTATGCGAAGCTAATGTGATGCTATAAATTATAGCTTATAAACTCGTTGGGCACCACTTATTATAGTGATTAAGTTTTATTGTAAACGGTATTGTACCTGCGCTTGCGATGAAGATTTTAGTGACGTAAGACGTGAAAAAAGTGGAAAAAATAAGGTTAGGTATCAATTTGGGTGATGTCCATTGTAGCACCATTCCGCGCTAAGAAGAAGAAGATTGTAGAACCATACAGTTCAGCTGGAAGAACTTTTTTGTCACATCTAATCAAACTCACTCAGGCAACAAGTCACAGTTGGTGCAGTGGCTGCAACAAATTTTTGTATGGCCTACGGTTAGTTGTTCGGGGTCTAGCTGTTTGTGTATGTGTGTTTAAATGTTTGTAAACGCACCCACGTTACAGGAGAATGAGGCAATGACACAAAAAATATGTTATCACTTCATAGTATAAAACAAAGTCGCTTTCTCTGTCCCTATATCCCTATGTATGCTTAAATCTTTAAAATTACGCAATGAATGATGCGGTTTTTTTTAATAGATAGAGTGATTGAAGGGGAAGGTTTATATGTATAATACATGCACCCGTGCGAAGCCGGGGCGGGTCGCTAGTATAATATATTTGTACCCTGTGTACACTTTTAGTATGTTACAGGTAGCAAGTTGAAATCATAGAATAGGCGTTACGCTACTAAGGCTTCTGTGTAATGTAATTGTTGAAATTATTGTGTTCCCTATATTTAGCACCAGAAGACGCAAGCTCAGTTTACTCAAACTGAAGTTTACATTAACGACAATCGATTGGGTTTATACATTTGCACTATGCCCTTTTTTTTTTTTTTTTTTGGAGGGTGGGAAATCATTAAATGACTCCTCCTGCTCTGGGCGGAGCGGAAGGGAGTGTCAGACTCTTACTGACTAAAAACCACTCATGTTCCTTCATTGGCCCTTTATGTTCCAGGGCCGCGGTATCTCTTTCGAACAGTCCCGCAGCCCTGGCAGGCACCGGCCCTTGCGGGCTTTGCACTATGCCTTCGTGTAATGAACGCACGAACCACCTAGGTGACGCTACTATGTCTATAACATTACTTGACGTACAAAAACTTAAAACAATGACTACCAACCAATCATCAGGCACCGACCTACCACATGTAAACTACGTGACAGGTATCACAAATCTTAACCTTCAAACTACGTCACAACGGTGTAAACAGTGCAGGGATAAACCCATTGTAGTAATAAAAAGAGGAAGTGTGAATCTGTGTAGGTAGTTTTGTGTAAGTTACGACTTTAAATTAATTGCCTCGTTGGTATAGTGGTTGAAAGCGCGATTGCTGATCATGAGATCCTGGGTTCGATTCCCAAGTCGGGCAAAGTGTTATTGGGTTTTTTCATCAGGAATTTCTCAGTAGCCGGCACGGAGTGATTTGTGCTCGATTGATGACAATAGGCTCTCCCCCTATTACATGGGACTTAAACGTAACTGGCGAAATGTGAGTGTATTATTAGGTACGCCTCTGCCTAACCCTTCGGCATAACAGGCGTGATGTTTTGTAAGTATATGTTATTGACTTTAGGACGCTTACTGGTATGGCGTTTTCTTCGCGTGAGTGAATATTATGACAAAGAAAGATGATTCAGGATCTTGAATGATGAATCACGATCCAAAAATCTCCAGATCTTCTATTGTGCACTCTTGATTTAAAACCACATTACTAACTTCAATTAAAGTTACTGTGATTTCAGTTGGTTAGCCAAAAATAGCATTCTCTCCTCCAGATCTTTTATAATTCTGCCCTATCTTTTTTTTTTTTTTTGGGTGGGAAATCATCAAATGACTCCTCCCGCTCTGGGCAGAGCGGAAGGGAGTGTCAGGACTAAAAACCACCCATGTTCCTTCTTTTGCCCTTTATGTTCCAGGGCCGCGGTATCTCTTTCGAACAGTCCCGCAGCCCTGAAGTTTTATTCTGCCCTCACACCTAAACAACGTTTAACTAAAGTTCTGTTTTCAGTTTCGAGTAAATATTGGGCTCTTGCAAATGTAGTTTGGATCTTTTTAGGGTACCGTACTCGGAGGGTAACCAACGGGACCCTATTACTAAGCCTTCACTGTCCGTCCGTCCGTACTTCCGTCTGTCTGTCCGTCATCGTCAGTGGGATGTATCTCATGATCCGTAATAGGTAGACAGTTGAAAATGTGTCGCAGAATGTGTATTTCTGTTGTCGCTATGACAACAAATAACAATAACAAAATAACAATTAAAGCGGGCTCCCCTACTGCGATGGTACGGAAGCAGAACTCGCACTTTCCCAATTTTTTTCATATTTTAGTTGGTTTTATTCAATTTTTTTTTTAATAAATAAGAACACCGAGGAACAGCGCTTTTTCAAGAGGCGTGTCAACACGCCCAGCTAGTAACTGCCCTAAAAGGTCATAGTTACTCACAGGCCTACATAAAGGTATGATACTATAAAAATACAAGTCATCTACTATGAACAATACCATGATGTAAGTCTCACCGCTATTGAATAAGCCGTTCTTGTGTTTACTACGCCGAAATGGAATGATTCATTTATTTTTATCATGATTTAGATTATTTACGAGTATACTATGTCACATGCGGTGGTCAATTTAACTTAAATAGGTACTTTATTTTTAATCCTTTTAAACTATGGGTCTATGGATTTAACAATAAGTATTACAAAGGAGCTCTGGAATTTTGGTGTACAATCAAGTATGTACATTCTATTCTATATAACACATAACATCACATCAAGCCCAAAGGGAGAGTTGTACCTAAAAGATACGCACATGTCGCCAGTTATGTTTAAGTCCCAAGTAACAGGGGGCGAGCATATTGCCAACAACCGGGCACAAATCCAAACTCCGTGAGAAATTCCTGATGAAAAATCCAATAACAATTTACCCGACCCGGGAATCGAACCCAGAACCTCATGCTCATTCTATTCTAGTCAGCCCTAAAGTAAGATTTTTCCAAGCATATACTACTCCCGGAACTAAATACACGTAATTCATAGTGATTTTTTTATTGTATCTGCTTCAATGACGTAATATAAATAAGTCTCTAAATTCATGAAACCTACCTCAACAAACAAAACAATATTCCTAAATCCTTCTAACTCAACAAAAACTGCTCCTTCTAAAACTCTAATAACTTTAAACAAAGACCAAAAAATAAAGAAAACGTCCCCTTTTAATCCAGACGGAGAACCATGCAGTCACGCAAAAACTGCTCAAATTTCTTTCCTATTACATCGTCGGTTGGCGAAGGTCCCCGGTTCATTGCCCGAAAGGTGACTCCAAAGTCCCCATGACCTACCCCAACGTCTGGCTTGTTCCTAGAACTTATAATAGAGACTGGACCATCATCCGGTTTCTTTACAAACTTGGTTGAAAGGTAAAGTTACGTAAGGTCGATTTCTATAGTTAATATAACTGTCTGGCTGGCGGCGGCCTTAGGGTTGCGCATGAGTTTGTATAGATCCTGTTTTTTTTTTTTGTGAATTTTGATGTTAGGATCGCTTGGTGTTTTTCTTTTTTGTCTGACGTTGAAATCTTTTATTTTTATCAGAGCATTGAGAGGTTCATGGAATAAACTTTTGAAAGCTATAGAGTAAGTGTTTTTAAATTGTTGATTTATCTTTTACTCTGGACGCTCTTATTTTGCACGTCTTTCTACATCGTTCTCACATATTACATATGTATAATCTCATGATGATGATGTAACCAAGATTTTGTAACAATATTTTGATTTAAAAGAGTGTCCATGGAGTTTCTTGCCCATTCTTCTCCATAGAGATCTACGCTTTGGAATGTGCAACTGCAATACGTTCTCAAGTTATTATGCCTTGTGACTGGGACTGTAGCTTCGCTTCTTTTAGGTTTTTTTTGACATTCAAAAGTGCCGTAATGGTCTAATTGAAATAAATGCTTTGAGTTTGAGTAAACAGAATCACACATTAGAAAATGTAAGTTAATATGGAAAAGAATGTCTGTAGTTGTTAAATGTTTCCTAAATGCGTTAAAGACTTATAAAGTTTAAAAAAAATATAGTTTCGTCATTTATCAATCAATGAAACTCATTGTTTTTCTTAAAAGAGTGCGAACGTGTTCCCTGCCACGTGTTTAAAAGCTAGTAGGCGTGTAATTATCATAACAAAAGGTTTATGCCTTCATGTGTCATGTAATTGTTTTTAAACTTGTCATCGTTACACCACCTCTGCTAACCTCACCCTTCGGAGGCATAAGCATAATCAGCCTATTATGTTCCCACTGCTGGGACACACGGCCTCCTCTCTAGAGAGGGAATGGGCTATAATCCACCACGCGGGCCCAGTGCGGTTTGGTAGATGTCACATGTCTTCGATTTTTTGGTTCTAGGACATGCCGGTTCCCTCACGATGTTTTCCTTCACCGTTTTTGAGAGCAGTGGTGATGAAATAAATTACACAAAATAATACGCCTGCTTGGGTTCGACTTACTGTTCGTTGTATACTTTTTGTTAGTTATCTTTCTTTTATTTTATAATTTTTACACTTTTCTTTCTCACCCCTGGCGAATATTGTTTTTTTTTTTTAATATTATTATGATAACCCGTGGACAGTGTTGTGGGTTATATTATTAGCAAAACGCAAATATTGTTGTACTAGTTTTAAGTTTTCATAATGTAACTGTTTGCTATTCCTCTTAACAAAAATAAAATAAAATAAAAAGTCGGGGCGCCACCACTGGGCCACCGCTGCTCTCCTTTTGAGAGCAGTGGTGCTTAAATAAACCGTCAAACGACAGTAATTGGTGCTTGGATTGGGCGATTGGTCGAACAGCTAGAGATCCTTTTCTAATAAAGAAAAGCTGTCTTCAAATGAAAGTATATAACAGTCATACAGGGTGTAAACGGACCCCATCACGAAGCCGTTAACCAAGCATTATGTACATCAAACTAAGTAACTTTACGCAAAAAAATTTTGCTAGGAAACGATTTTTTAATTGGGATGAAAATTTACTTTTTACGGTTGGACTCAATGTAACGCACTCAAAACATTGTGCTGATGGATGGATTGAATAGTAAGTCCTGGAGGTGTTTAAAGTAAAAATCTTAAATTGAAAACATCTATTTAGAAAAAAAACTTGTGAAAATGTTGAAACGTTGACGCACAAGATAATTATACTGTAGGGACTTTTGTACCTAACGAATTCATTGAAATCGTAGACAATTTATAATAAATACATTATAACAACTGATTTTCCTCCCGCACTAGACCACTGTATGCATTTATTTTGTTAGCCCACTTCCTTTAGCAGATAGAAGGCATTAATCCCAGTACTGGAGAGGACATTAAAACCTGATTATGTTTAAACCAAATAAATTTTTAAATAAATGACGAATTTTTGGACGCCCTGTAACCCTTTTATACTTGTACATATTTATTTCTATTATAGTTTTGTAGTTTGTAAATAATTAATATTTTGAGTACTAATAAACGCTTTAAAATAATAAAAAAAAAATGAAAATAGTTGTGATTGTTGGTCTAATGGTCGAAAGCGCGACTGCTAACCATGAGGTTTGATTCCCGACTCGGGCAAAGGGCCATTAAGTACTCCTCTGCCTAACCCTTCAGGTATTATACAAGCGGGATGTTGATGTTATGAAAAAGACAAGCAAAGAAAATAAATACCATCGCTTGGCAGGAAGCCAAAACTAATGTACGCACATTATAGTATCAATTACCACTACACATTTCTGCATGTCATTCTATGTGCTAATGCAATATTGCTTCGGCTTACAAATATACTAATTAGCATAATCAGACTATAATGTTCCCACTGCTGGGACACACGGCCTCCTCTCTATGAGAGGGAATGGGCTATCTATAATCCACCACGCGGGACCAGTGCGGGTTGGTAAATGTCACATGTTTTCGATTTTTTGGTTCTAGGACATGCCTGTAAATATTCTGATTAATAATACCTAATATAAAATAAATAGTATAAGGAAAACTTTAAAACTGCAAGTCATTATTTTCTATTAATTTTCCGGAAAGTGCAATGTCGTTGAATTTAGGGAAATATTGTTTATCAAATTGACACACTGCATCAATTTTCGGAATGGACTGAATAAACGGTATTACAATTTCGTCACAACTGTCATAGATTGACCGTTATATGAAATAGCCCTTTAAAGTGTGTCAATTTAGTTACCAATTAATTTTCCTGACTATATACTGAATTTTCAGACACATTATAGTAGCTGCTGAGGTAACCCTAAAAAGTTCACAGATTTAAAACTTTAAAATAAATTTAAAATTTAATTTAATATATTTATTTTGATTTAAATGTTTATTTGAAAAAGTCCTCCACACCTACTTAGCCTATTGCAGTCCTCTGCTGGTCATAGGCCTCTCCTTATTTTCTCCAGAACACCCATTTCTCCGGCTTCTGCATCCAGTTTGCTGCTCACATCATACATGACCATGGGCCAGCCACGATTCGTCCACATTCCTTTGCGTGAATGTGGACGAACCATGGCTGGCCATGCACTTTGCTTCCACATTTATGGTGTGAACCGCCAGTCTATGGTCTTCGTTCACGATCATGATAATCTGGATCTCTTCAAAGTTCGAGTGAATCGGTTTCTTCTAGGCAAGCGTGCTTCGCATCAGGCGAGTTGCGGTCAAACGCAAGCCTATTTAGTGTAAAAAAAAACATTTATACTTCCAGTCATATAAGCTCACCACACAAAATAAATGTATTTAAAAATATATCTATTGATCCATAGGTATCCTACCCATAAAATTGCATTGGCATTTAGACCAGTTTTTGTAGTCGTCAAAGCCCCTTTATAATCCAAGGTCCCACCCAAATACAAGCGGCATGGGAACAGACTTCTCAGTTTCGAATGAAAGCAACGCGACTGTTAAATTGTAATTTTTTTATGGTAAGAATTAAACAGTTTTTTTTTTATTGTCTGGTTCGTTTCAACTGCAGTTTGGTGATGCAATTTCATGTCTGGGCTACCTACGAAAATATTACTTAGGGTGTTATTCGCTACAGGCGTCGAAAACAAATAAGTTTAATTAAAGAAATATCTACGTAAGCTTAGAGTAAATTAGGTTCAATTTGTTTTACACCGCTATAAGGTGACCGTGGAAGTGCAGAACAAAAACGCTGAAGCGTTCATTTCGTGGCCCTCGGAATAGGTAGGTATTTCTTTATTCTAATCTGATACAAGGTGTTGGTCTCCTTTTAATCCTCATCATCATTATAACATCACGCCTGTAACCCCTAAATGCTTAGGCAGAGGTGTACTTAATAGTACATAACACCCAAATTTCACCAGTTATGTTTAAGTCCCATGTAATAGGAGCCTATGCCATCAACCGGACACAATCAGCCGCGGCTGCTACTGAGAAATTTCTCATGGAAAAAACCAATAACAATTTACCTGACCCGGGAATTGAACCCAGGATTCCCAGATGAGATTCCATTCATCATTCATTGATTCATTTGAGATAGGATTCTTTGATTCATGATTTTTGAGATGGGATTTCCAGGATGCTCAGCAGTAGCGATTGCGACCACTTAGACCAACGAGGCAGTCTCCTTTTAATCTTTGTATAAAAATGTCTCTTTCAGAATGTACGTACACGAGACTACGAACTAGTAAGCCATGGTTGAGTCAGGAAGACTGCCAATCGTCACTACGTAGGCCTTGATTTTTTATCCGACTATACCAAAGCTTTCAAACAATCTACATAAAAACAGTGCTGATATGCCCTCGAAAAGTTTAAATTAAACACTGTTTTAAGCATTTACGGTTTATAACTAAAGTTACACTGTCACTTATGAGATATTTTCCGTGATTATCAATGAGTCATACCGCGATCATGGCGCTTGCAACAACGTCGAAATATCGGGAGCTCAAAATAATTGATAGTCACTGAAGATATCCCGTAAGTGACAGTATAAGTTTAGCTAAGTTCAATTCCAACAAAATGTGGTTTTATGACATACCAATGCCACCAATGTACCTAACCAATTGAATGACGGCAGAAACGCATAACACAGAATGCATAATGGCGAAGTGTCATAAAATGCAACTTCCTAACGTTTTTTCCAACTTCAAGTTTTAGCATACTTTTAACCCTATATTATTAGCTCTAAAACATGAATCACAAAAATAACAATAATTCCCATGTATTATCTTAAAACAGGCCATATAGTGAGTGTGCATCTTTTCTCGTTCTTCTATGACGTCAGAGCAACCACATCAGGTGTTCTGGTTGGCGGTTCTATGAAAACTAGTCATGCTATGGGAAAATAGGCAAACAGCTGATTAGCTTCAGTATATTGTTCATTGTGAGTAAGAAGTAGAACTCCTTGCCGGAGTTTGGGTTTCCCGGTTGCTGTAACTGGAGTCTTGATGAATTAACCTGGAACAGAATGTAATATACTTTATTGTACACAAAAATTGGAGCATAGAACTGTTTTACAATATTGGTAATTTTATGGTCACAATGGCGGTGTTATCGCTGATAGTGATGCCTTTCAGACAACCTTTGGAAGTACATTACGAATACAAAATAAAAAGGGGTAGCTACACAAAAAAAAAAAAAATACCACTGACCTTCCTCGTCTGCCGACAACAATGACTTGAGTCTTCGCAGGGTAAGGGCTCAGACAATTCATCTACGGGATCCTGTGAGGGTCCTGCCAGAACCTGTCAGTCCTGTCAGGTCGTCAGCATAAAGGTGGAGAGAAGTTCATTGGAAATCCATACTTTCATACTTACTTAATATTATAAATGCGAAAGTAAGTTTGTTTGTTTGTTTGTTACCTTTTCACGCCGAAACCATTGAACCGATCATCCTAAAATTTTACATTCTCAGGTGTACAGAGACGGACATAGGGTACCTTTCATCTCGAAAAAAGGACTGTAGGTACCTGAGAAAAACAACAATAACGTTCTTTTGGTAATAGGTGGCGCCACGAGTCTTTCGAATCATGATTGAATTATATTATTACAAGCAGTGTACAACCCGAATTGATTGCCAAATTCTAAATTAACGCAAGCGAAGCCGCGGGCAAAAGCTAGTTTAATTTATAAATATGGTGAAAACAAGAGGAGATAGAAGGCTCCCCTGTGTGTTACCTGTTCAGTAACCTGCGTAGGTTACTGAATATGTATTCACTCGAGTGAATAGGTTACTTTTTAGACAAGCGTGAACGACTATCGACCTCTTCGTAGCTTTTAATCAGACGAGATAGTGATCAAATTCGAACTAAAAAACAGTTAATGATTAATCTTCTTAAAGAAACAATTGTGAGCATAGTTAAGGTCCTTACTAACTTTCTGTAGGTATCTGTAACTTTTTCTAATTAAATTTTTTATATCTAGTATTTAAATCGTTTGTCTACTTTTGGAAAACTGATCAGAGACTAGATTTGACAGCAGATTTTAGAATCATAGATTTGATTTGATTTTTAGAAAATTGCTCTTCAAACATTGTGTGTATAGAAGTGTGTCCGTATCTGCTGTTTAAATCAAAAAAATATTCTCCTATTCGTCATGGCGTCAACTAAAAGTAGTGATTATTTTAAACAGGAATATAGAGTGATCATTGCTTAGTTATAATCTAACACACTTCATTAAAGCTCACTTCAAACCTCAATGAAATGACAATTCTGGACATACACAATATTTTTTTTTTAAAACGTTGCCCCACACTAGGAATTTCTCCTGTATCGTGGGTGCGTTTACAAACATTTAAACTCACATACACAAACAGCCAGACCAAAAAAAAAGCTAATGTAAAAAAGCGAATTAAAAGCTTATTGCTAATTTAGCTATATTTAAAAGCTAATTGATTATAAACCAACTATATTTACTATGGCTGAATAACAGCGGATGTTTTTGAGTCGATATTATTAAGATAATAATAGTGACGTATTCAGAGACCAATTCCAATAATACAACGCAGGTAAATTATAATTGTTTTCGTCCATGTTAGTACGTATGTAAATAAGGATGATAATATATCAAAATATGCGTTACATGGAACTGCTGTTAATTAAGTACATTTAAGTGACGTATGTACGAACGAAGTATGTACCTATATCCTGTTTATAATATAATTTAAAGATTTCATTCATTGATAACATAATGGTCAGTGTAACTCAAAGGGGCTGTCTCCACGAGCGAGAGAATCGCGGCGATATTATCGTCGTTGCCACGTATTTCTATACACTCTCTTAGAGGCCGTCTCCACGAGCGAGAGAATCGCGGCGATATTATCGTCGTTGCCACGTATTTCTATACACTCTCTTAGAGGCCGTCTCCACGAGCGAGAGAATCGCGGCGATATTATCCCATACAAATACTTAATATCGCCGCGATTCTCTCGCTCGTGGAGACGGCCCCAAAGTTTTGAAGATATCCTGCACTTGCAAGCTCTAAAACTGACAAGTATCAATTATTATTATCAGCCATTTCTGTCCCACTGCAGGGAGAGTGGGCTGTATCCGTTATTACGGATCATGAGATACAGCCCACTGGCAGACAGACGGAGGGATGAACGTACGGACGGACGGACGGACGGAGAGCAGAGGCTTAGTAATAGGGTCCAGTTAGTTACCATTAGGGTACGGAATTCTAAAATCAGCGAAAAGTGGATATATTGCAAATACTAACTATGCCGTCGTTGTACAAATGTACATCTATGAAACGTCTATGTTCGTCAAAAAGAATTTACATAAATTTGCTCGAGTAACTAGTCAGCGCCGTTGTGATCTGTTACAAACAGTCGGATCTAGTACTGCACTGTACAGAAACAGTATTTTTGTAATGGCGCCAAAGGTCTATAATAAATTACCAAAATGTATAAGGACTGAAGATAATTTCCGCAAATTCAAAAGAAAATTGTATTTATTTCTAATTGATAAGACGTATTACTCTATCGAAGAATTTTTAAATGACAAAATATGACATTACTAGCCTTTTACTATAATTGAAAATTGACATGTAATGTAAAAATAAATTGTTATTGATGAATTATTAATAAAACATTTAATTGACATCATTTACAAAATTATAAAATATGACATTACGAGCCTTTATATATAAAAATAAATTCTAATTGATTCATTATTTATTAATAGTACGCTGAATTCACATTATTTATTCGAACTCGACTTTGTGTTACAGATTCAGACATATTACCAAAAAAATAATACACTGCTCATCAAAAAAATCGAAACACTTTCGTTTTTATTGTTTTTGTCCTAATCTTTTACAAAAGAGAATTAATTCCATGAAAAATAAACATTATTGTGTAGCTGGCAGTTTGGTCATTACAGTAAGAAGAAAAAAATCAAAATTCGAAATTAGAATTTCATTTGTTTATCCTATAAATGAAATTAATCACTGTTTTGAGACAAATGTGTATTTAGGGTTGGAGTACGTTTCTCGTTTAAAAACTAAAAATTAGCGCTTGTCTTTAAACTTTTTGTTTCTTATTTCATTTACTGTGACTTTATTTACTGATACTTCGCCCGCAGAAGCCGCCCAAGTGGTGGCATTGCTGGATTCTGGACTTAGTCAGCGTGTTGTGGCTGCAAGATTGCATCTAAGCTTATCATCTGTTCATAGAGTCTACAAACGCTATCGGGAGACTGGTTCGTTCACGCGCCGTTCAGGATCTGGCAGGAATCGGGTCACTTCTGAGCGAGATGATCGATTTATTGTAACAACTTCTTTACGAAATCGACGCCTTAACGCTTTTCAACTGCAGCAGCAGCTTCGCGTTGTACGAAGAGTAGCTGTAAGTGACTCTACAATAAGAAGAAGGTTGAAGGAACGCGGATTGGCACCGCATAAGCCAGCGAATGGGCCGAAATTAACTGCAGACCATCGAAGAGCGCGCCTTAACTTTGCACGCGAGCACCTAACTTTGTCATACCTTCAGTGGAGCAAAGTACTGTTTTCTGATGAGTGTAAAATTATGCTGTATGGTAACGACGGAAGGAACAAGGTCTACAGAAGAGATGGAGAACGCTTTGCACAATGCTGCATTGAAGAAAAGGTCAGCTATGGTGGCGGTTCGTGGACGGTTTGGGGAGGAATCAGCGCCGACGGTAAGACAGAACTTGCCTTTGTGTCTGGGCCACGGCTGCCTGCACTAAACTCTCATCGGTACATCGAACAGTGTCTTGAACCTCATGTGATGCCCTATGCACATTTTATTGGCAACGACTTCATATTCATGCACGACAATGCTAGAGCTCACACCGCGGGCGTCGTACGAGATTATCTTACCGAAGTCGGTATCTCCATTATGGTATGGCCAGCAAGAAGCCCGGACATGAATCCCATTGAACATCTATGGGATGAATTAAAGAGACGAATTCGAGCAAGAGATCCAGCCCCAGAAACACTTAGCCAGCTGCAAATGCAATCCAAGAGGAATGGGATAATATACCACAACATGTGATCGTGACTCTCATCCGATCGATGAAGAACCGTATGGAAGCAGTAATAAGAGCTCGCGGAGGGAATACAAGTTATTAAATAAACGTTTCTTACATTTTTTTTTCATTTACGCATGTTGTTTTACCCATTTCCTTCATATTCCATACAGGGTAAAAATTACTCATTATACAAAATACGAAACCTATGAAGACTTAATTTGAATTTAGAACAATAACATTAGGATTTAAAAACCTCATACTACTCACTATTAAATGACATTTTACATTTATTCCTAAATATACACATTTTTCTGATAATCCTTATCAAATCATAAACTGCGAGGTGTTTCGATTTTTTTGATGAGAAGTGTATTTGTACACCAATTTCATTGGTAGGACATAGAGCTCGACTAAAATGTTTACTTAAGACCTTTATTATAATACCTGTGTTCACAAATAAAGATTGATTTGATTCTTTTATTACCACCACAGAGGTGTAACACATTACAAATACGTGATGCGGGGTGATGTTGTGTTAGGACATAAACATTTTCAGTTGCTTATAGATTCCTGCAGAGTCATCATTCATGTAAAATTACTGTAAGCCTACGAAATACGCAATAAATCTTCGTCACAGTTTGACAACCACAAACTTGTCAGTGTTAATAATGTTCTTCCCAAAATCTCGCGCTCAATGAGGTAAAAACGAAACAAAACGTATCATAAATATTTGTTTTTATAATTAAATCTTAATTAAATTCCATTAATACAGACAGTTATCGAATTCCGAGAGGGCTTGATGTAATTCTTGTAAACATTATAAATGCAATTGGTGTATGTGCCTCTTGTCACGTGCTCTGTTACTTATTGCACGACACATAGGTATTATGAAGTGCAGGAGTCATACGTGCATGAAGGTCATTTAGCAGGAAATGCTGGAATATTGTACCCCTTACTGTTTACCGGTTTTCTGTTTTACTGAAATACCACAATATCTTTGAGAATTTTTGCTTGGTTAAGTCGGTACGATAAGATGAAAATCAAAGTTGCTGAACAGCTTTGATTTTCGAAACCTAAAAGTCGTTATCATCTATCAAGTTTTCATGATGATATGCTTGATGAAGCACTCTCGGGTTCTCCTACCATTCCCTCATTTCTTTCCAGCTATCTCAGTGTTTTACCTTCTTAGGTCAGGCGACCAATCAGTCAAGAACGAGTCCAAATTGTGAGTCGTCAATCGTAATTAGAAAGAAAGATGATGATCTTGATGTTTTATGCAAATAAAGTATCTTATCTTATCTTAAGAAAAAAATATTTATTTGTGGCGGGGACATGACGTGCATATAAAAAAAAATAACAATAATCATAATAATCATTAGGAGTAATATATACAGGGTTATTTGTAAAACACCAGAAACCTCTTAAGAGGTCATTGTACTCATCACTATGAACAACTTTTACTATGGGACCAAACCTGAAATCGCGAAAAAAAATCAGCTGTTCCCTACATTTTGACGAGTTAATCCGTAATCGATCATTTTCGCGATTTCAGGTTTGGTCCCATAGTAAAAGTTGTTCATAGTGATGAGTACAATGACCTCAGAGGTTTCTGGTGTTTTACAAATAACCCTGTATAGGCTACGAACCGATGAACATATTTATTCATAAGTTTTTAAACTGTCATGGTCACTAACATTATAATTAACACTAGAAACGGGATATTTACCATGTCCACTGTTTGTTTTGTTTTTTTTTTTGTGGACATGGTAAATATCCCGTTTCAAGTGTTAATTATTACATTTATTCATTTTTATACATAATAAAACATAGATAGACTGGCCCAAACTTCGACACCTCCACGGCGTCGTAATGACAGCGCAGATGTCACTGTAGCTTAAAAAAATAATAGAACAAGGCTTATTTTCAGTGATCGGAATAGGCTGACTATATTTGCCTAAACTTCGGAGAACAGAGACAGAAAGTGGAGACTTCCTTACGACTACATTTTTTTCCCATGATTCGGGAAAAATCTTCAGTAAGTTGAAAATAAGCTTTATTTAAGATGTGTAAAGGTTATTTTTACCTAAACTTGCAATTTATAAGTCTTAGGAATTTTCACTAAAACTACCTAATCTAACTTAAATCATGTATTAGAATAATTTGATACAACGCGCAACGGTTAGTTTTAGGATCGTAAATATAATTCGAATACATGAATTAAAGTTAGATTATTTATTTTGGGATTTTACGTGAAAATCCCGAATCGCGTGAGAATCCCTTTTACACATCTTAAATAAAGCTTATTTTCAACATATTGAAGATTTTGCCCGAATCCCGGGAAATAAATATATGGTCGTAAGGAAGTCTCCACTTTCTGTCTCTGTTCTCCGAAGTTTAGACAAATATAGTCAGCCTATTCCAATCACTGCTTATTATGGACTACGCATCTTTCTATAAAGCTTAAATTGCAACATGATTGCAAGCATAACCCTTATCAAGTACTGTATTTACTTATCTCTTATTACAAAACACAATAGCATTGTAGTGTCGTGTCGTAGTGTCTTACATAGTTCATACCAACACTACACATCAGTTCCATAAATATGGTCGTACAAACAAATTAGTAATATGACGCAATGGTTCGCTATTGTGAATCATTTGGACTTCGCTCGACTTTGTCGTACCCTTCCCGGAATCTTGTCTAGACTAACTAGAGCTTAGGACACGGAGCGAGCGCAGCGGAAAGGTGGTCCGATAGCGGAATGGTGATGGTTTATACACCATTATTTTTAGGTCGTTCTGGAGCCGAATACCATGAACTCGATCATCGAACTCGAAACGATTTGGACTATTTAAAAAAAAATAACAATAAAAAAACACGAAAGAATAAATTTAATGTTTTTTTTTTAAAATAATGAGAACTCAAATGCATATGTGTGTGTAAAACGTATCCACGATCGGCAACACACGCGAACGATACCCATTGAAAAATTCATTCATCGATCGATTCTCATTATTTCACAAAAAAAAACATTAAATTTATTCTTTCGTGTTTTTTTTTATTGTTATTTTTTGAAAAAAATAGTCCCAATCGTTTCGAGTTCGATGATCGAGTTCATGGTATTCGGCTCCAGAACGACCTAAAAATAATGGTGTATATGTAAAGACTTTAACTATCTTGTTGGCCTAATGTGTTTGATTCCTGATTTTTATTTGATGTAAGTTTTAATTGTAATACTTTACTTTTCATTCAATGTTCATTTATTTATATTAAGTAGATATTTATGCACCTTGTGGCCTGATTCAACACAGGTTCAACCTAGTTTAGACAATAATCAACTTTGCTCTATTTTATTTGTTAAGATATTTCATTGTAAATGTGCCCCTTTTTATAAATAAACGATTATTATTATTATTCCCGGTTTTTCGTACGTATTATTAGGATTTGTGGCCGTTTGATGGCAATGGGATCAACCTCTATTAAATGTGACTCAAACATAACTGGTGAAATGTGGGTGTGCTGCATAGGATTATACCTCTGCCTAACATTTCTGGGATTACAGACGTCATGTTATATAAAGTTTATCAAAACGGACAATCCGTATTTTTGGGGTTTTGTTTGCGCCATGCGCCACTTCCTCTTACCAACTTAAATACTAGGAAATATAATAATAGTATAATATAATATCTTGGGACAACCAATACACCGCCATCTGATCCCAAACTAGGCAGAGCCTGTACTATGGCAAACAGACAACTGATAAACATACTTATATATTTCTAAATACATACATATTATAGATAAATTACACACCCAGATACAGAACAAATAATCGTACTCATTGCACAAAGATTTGTCCTGTGTGGGAATCGAACCCACAACCTCCGTCCTAGCAGTCAGGGTCACTAACCACTAGACCAACAGGCCTATCAAATGGTGAGGCTGAGTGTTTTTGGAAGCCATCGTTTATAAGTGTTGACAGATTACAAGTTTTCCAGGACCGTTAGGCTTGTGTTAATAACGTGTAACTTATTGTTTGCTAATTTCAAAAGTCTGAGCCCAAAATCCAGAATTCACAGTAAGGTGTTGTAACGGAGGAAACGTGGGTCGGTTTGCATTATATAGTATAGATCAACACATTAAGTCGACCTTTGCTTCTACTTCTTTGTTTAATATCGTCCCTTTCCTGGAACCAAGTCTAGACACAAACTAGCTTTAGGACACGGTAAGTGCGATAAGCGGAAAGATATGAGGAGCGATTAGCTATTACTACTTAACAGGGCTTTTCTTATAAAATAGCGACACATCGAAGTACGAGTTTTGCTAGTTTGCTGTAAAAACTTAACAGAAACTAAATTGCCTAATCTTTGGATGTACTGAAAGAAAAAAAAAACTAGAATCTTCACACGAACACTCACGCACACACAAACCCACCATCACACATAAACATACAAGTACACACTTCACAGAGCTACTTGTTATTACTTTATTATTGTTGATCTTTATTTAAAAAAAAAGTGTTTTTAATTTTAAATTATTTTATTATGACTCAATATTGTAAACTATACATAAGGGGAAGGAGCGAAACAACCCCAACACAAGTATTATTAATTACTTACTGGGGTTGTTTCATTCGCATTTGTAAACGTAACCATTTGAGACACAATAAACATTTTTTTTTATTATTTTATAATTGTAGTCCTCTTTATCTATGTGTATAAGGGTGTCTGCGTCTCGAGCCACGTCTGCATTCGTACCGGTTTGAACAAAGCTTAAGACAGCCGTCAACTTTTGAAATCCGCTACGCAGATACTGGCTCTATGCTCTCACCCTTACGTGCACCGTAAGGTCACCTGCATCAACGTCAAACAATTATGCAACTTCCGTAATGTTAAATAAAGTAACAATACGTAATGTTTAATGTTTTAAGTGGACATTGTAGTTATAAAATGATTTAATTATTCGTAAAACAAGATTAAAAGGTGTGATTGTTTGAATTTATGTTCTGTTGTGTGATATTACTATTTTACCTCTAGATATAAGTTGGCTAACACAGGCTAAGAATTGATCCGGCCCTGGTTCAAGCCATGGTCCGGGGCGAGAACGAATGGGAAGCCGTCACCTCCTTCTGGAAGAACGTGGCGGAACGTGAGAGGGAGAGAACCTCACGTCCCAGCTGCCGCGGGAGAAGCACCGGGCGTCGGGGTCCACGTGGTGGCTCTCGGCCACCGCAGGCGCGGGCCTGTGGACGGTGACAAATGGGCTAGCTCGTTGTCCGTCCGTCTTATGACGACAGGCCGTGTCGCAGCGCGTTCGTGTTCCACGCGCGCCTCAAAGAGATGTCAGCAAACAGGAGGGGCCCGCAAGGGCCGATGCCTGCCAGGGTTGCGGGACTATTCGAAAGAGATAGGCCCTGGAACACAAAGGGCAAAAGAAGGAACATGGATGGGTTTTAGTCAGTAAAAGTCTGACAATCTCTTCCGCTCCGCCCAGAGCGGGAGGAGTCATTTGATGATTTCCCATCCCAAAAAAGAGAAAAGGCTAAGAATTGATAAAGTATGAAATGAGTATAATTATCACTTGCTTCGGTGAAGGAAAACATCGTGAAGGAACCAGCATGCCTGAGAGATATTTTGCAACGGCATGGAAAGCCAAGTCAGAGGCCATTGGGCGGCATAAAAGCTCTGACACTAGGTTAGGCACTAACCACACGATAAAGAAGAAGGACGAATTATATTAAAGGAAGTTTGAAAGTTGCCAGTTACAGAAAAGTTGAACGAGAATCGACTGTCTTAGTCTGGATATGAGACGAGGAAGGATGAATCGCATGTGACTAAAAAAGTGATGAATATAAATGTTAATGGATGGAGAAGGAGAAAAAGACGAAAGAAACGATGGATGGATGGTGTGAGAAATGATATGAAAAAATAAAAAAACCGGCCAAGTGCGAGTTGGACTCGCGCTCCGACACACCGACACCGACACTACATACGTCTTTACAGTTTTCAGATTTTTAATTTAAATGTTGTAAGACATTGCTTCTTACCAAAGGACAATGACCAAAGTTGGTACCAAAAAGTCTCGCGCCTCAAAACCAAAATATTATAGTAATTAGTTTCATATTTTTTTACGGCATTACGCGTCGGGGATTTGATTTTTGAACTGGAAATATACTTTTCGAGTTTAAAAGTACGAATATTGTTTTACTCCCTTTATATGACGTTCCGTTTCAACTGAATATAAATGACGTTCCGTTTCAATTGAACAAACCCTTGTCTGTCGAGCGGACTCTAAAATTAATTACAATTAAGTAAGATCAGTACACCAAATCGATTTAGTTTGGTTTATTGCTATTTGCAACAAAATAGATTTTCTCAGCCTAAAGATTTTGATTTATCGATTACATCCCTAAATCCCGACTATACTCTATGGTTTATAGTTATCTTATCTGTGGCATCTGACATTTGTACTGTACTGACTGACTATTGGCAATGTAAAGGTCTAAAATAAAATCGAGTTTCAGTCAAGCATACTGTGGATGTTACTTTAACTCGTAATTCTTACTAATATTAGTGTATTACGCTGTTTTTAGAGCAATAATGTAATGTATGTGTGTTAAAATACGTCGTTGGTAGCGTCGAAAAAATAGACCTACTTTTTAGGTTAGTTTCGATTTTATAAAATAACTCTGAAACGCGGGTTTTTTTTTCAAAAATAATTTTTGTAGGAGTTAATACGATCAGTGTAGTCTATAAAAAACAAGGTTTGATTTTGATGCAGCATGGTACGGGATTCCATACTTCCATGAGCATTCTCTTTTCATGATTCTAGGTCAACGGAAGTCCCCTTTAAGTTGATTCCCTTATGAAATCGTGCAATATGCGACATAAACGGTACAACGGTTGTAACGGTTACAAGTTTCATTTTTTTAATCGAAACCAGAACCTCATGCTCAACGAGGAAGAAAACAATAGTTATGATAAAACAGAAGAAAACTAATTTTACCTAAGATCTATCGAGTATCATAAAAAAAACCGCTGGTTGATCATGAAGTTCAATAGAGTTACCAATAGAATTCATGAAAAAAATACGTGAAAACCTACCATTATCAGTCCTTGAAATCCTTAAAAATAACCAACCACCACGAAACCACGAAATATTAGCCTTTCCCCAACTATGTTGGGGTCGGCTTCCAGTCTAACCGGATGCAGGTGAATACCAGTATGTTACATGGAGCGACTGCCAATCTGACCTCCACAACCCAGTTAGCACTGGGTAATACGACCCCTTGGTAAGATTGGTTGTCAGACTTTCGACCCACTGACTGTTTGTAACGACTGTCAAAGATCTACAAATGACAACCGGGACCAACGGCTTAACGCGCTTTCCGAGGCACTGAGGAAACCACCATCCACGGACCAACCTAGGCAAGCGCGGCTTAACCGGGACGAACCGCTTAACATGCTTTCGAGGTATGGAGGAAACTCTGTATATGATGGGTGGTCACCCATCCACGGACCAACCTAAGCAAGCGCGGCCTAACCTAAAGATCGATCCGAGCGGCTGTTATTATTTAGCCACGAGCTCCTCTTTACTTACCAAGATAAATAATCTATGAAAATAACAATTTTCAAAGTTGTTTCCGACACTTAAACAACCATCCATATTTTTGCACGAAATTACATACATTTGACTAACCGACAAAGAAAGTTTCCCTGGGGTATGACGCGTTTAACAGAGGTGAGTCATACAGGGGTGACATAAAAATTAAGGAACTCATTATGAGTCATACACAAACACGTCACTAGTCCGTACCAACATAAGTAAATAAATAAATGGTAGGTATGCTTATTATTGTGTAATATTGTTTTAACGGACTGCCAAGTCACAGGTCTCAAGTTCAAACGCAAGATCCGAATGTGAAAAACTGGTATTCAGCTGCATTCATAAGCCTCATATGTATGCAACATCGTATAGGATTTCCGTATTGTTTTGCATGTATTATTTGCTGAGTTGGTGAAGACTAAAAGCATGGTATTAGTACCGACCTAACTATTTATTAATATTTTGTTAGTATATTAAAAAAAAACACCATAAGATTTGGAAAGGAATGCGAGAGGTCTTTGCCCAGGAGCGGGATAGAATAGGTTAATTAAAAAAAAAGAAATAGGTCCACACACCACTTGTCATTTTACATCCATACAAAACAGCACGCATGTAATCTTCAAAGAGTAAGGGCGAAGGCACACGGCGCGTTGCGGCGCCGCGCCGCGGGTATTTCACCGAATCAGAACGCTGCTAGCTTAGCCCGCTGCCCGCTGATACGGTGAAATCCCCGCGGCGCGGCGCCGCAACGCGCCGTGTGCCTTCGCCCTAAGAGCGGGGGCACACGATGCGTTGCGGCGGCGGTGCGGCACCGGAGCGGTGTCGCTGCGTCGTCTCACATAGAAATATCTGTGGCATGTCACACACATGACACACACGATGCGCTTCGGCACCGCACCGGACTTGCAACCACCGAGACGAGGCGGGGAGGGGTGAATGCGTTGAGACGTCGGAGCGGCACCCCTCAGTTGTTTATGCGTCACAAGGAAGGACTACTGCTAAGGAAGGACTGCTACGGCGCCGCTGCGACATAACAACGTTGCGGCGCCGCACCGCTCGTGTGCCCGCTGATACGGTGAAATCTTTGCGATACGGCGCCGCAACGCATCGTGTGCCCCCGCTCTAACGCAGTACGCCTAATATACTACCCACATTTCACCACTTATTTTCGAGACCCAAGTTATTTCCCCCCTAAAAAACAGTGTATTATACATAGATATGATGTCTTTCTAAGTAGGTGTCTTCAGTGGTTTAGGCTGTACGGTCTTAAAACCCCGTTTTAAAACTAGGTACAAATTGAAACATGAAATTTTTAGTGCAAAGTTAAGAACAAAGATTTCCTTGATCTTATGACGTGGTTTCTTTAAAAAGTATTGAAATAAAGAGCAAACAAAGTCCACAAAAAAACCCTGACCTATAAACTTTTGCACCAGGAAAGTTTTTGGACATTTACGTAAAATTCTATAATTCTTGCCTGGTTTATGTAAAACCACATTTAGGCCCGATTGTACCCCGAATCACTAAACACGTTTAATGCTAAACATATTTAAAACGTCATTCCGTCTCTGTCATCTTCAAGCGCGTTGGTAGTAACAGCACAACAAGCGCAACAACAACAACACAACAACAACAACAAGCACAACAACAAGCGGGTACAAGCGGTCCTATATTATCTGTGTGCGTGTATTTCCATAAATTGTGGCAAAATATTTCCTATGAACCTAGACTACGTCACCAATGTCAAAGTCGAATCATTGTATTTTGATTGGACTTAGTGGTCTAATCAAAATAGAATGATATTACACACACTTTGTTTTTACTAGCCTATATCGTGTCCCACCGCTGGGCAAAGATCTCCCCTTTCTCCTTCCATATATCTCTATCCGTACGATCTCTGGCCATGTTAGCACCGCAAACATGATCAGGGGGTCTAAAATGGCCGCTTTAGCAGAATCATAATAGGATAATAATATGATTTTTTTTTAATTCGTAAAATGGTCACAAGGTGACAATTCATAATAGTAGGTACGTCTATGATCATTCTAAGAATTTAAACGTAATTCACATTATTTTCCTATTATGATTCTGCTAAAGCGGCCATTTTAGACCCCCAGGCCTCCTATTCACAAACGCTTCGATTCGGAAAGTCGGTATGTCTATCTCGCTCGCTTTCATAATGCCAAAAAACGATAGACATAAGACTTGTCGAATCGAAATCGAATCGAAGCGTTTGTGAATACGGGGGCAGATCGTCACACCGTCTTTGTCGCTGTCAATCTCGACAGCGCTCTCTTCCCTCAAGCGTCCAGTGTGTGACGATCTTTACCCATATCTCCGAGTGCTTCCGTGCGACGTGACCCGCTCCCACATCAGCCTGGCTGTCTTTTTACCAACATCAGCTACTTCAGTTATGGAGCGCAGGGTGGTGTTACTAACGAGATCTGTTCGCTTAACACCTATTATGGTGCGCTGTCGCATAATAATTTTAATAAACAAGTGTGGACTTTAAGAATGATATTTTAAACTATTTTCACTAGATCACTATTGAAAATCTACGGTTTTTTTAAGGGAAAAAAGAGAGAAGAGAATAGATAATAAGATTTTAAGCCCTATTGGAAAAATGTGCTTCAAACCTCAGCTAGTTAGGTAGCAAAAATGACAAACATCGGACATTGTCCTAAAATCCTTACTATCCGTCCTTACAAATATTATACATGCGAAAGTAAGTTTGTTTGTTTGTTACCCTTTCACACCTAAACCACTGAACCGATTATCCTGAAATTTTGCATATACGTTGTCAAGTGTACAGAAACGGACATAGGGTACCTTTCATCCCGAAAAAAAGTACTGTTGCCGAGGAAAACAAGAATAACGTGATAATAGATGGCGCCACGTGTCTTTCGAATCATGATTGAATTATATTATTACAAGCAGAGTACAACCCAAATTGATTGCCAAACTCTAAATTATGATTGGCTTGTTGGTCTAGTGGTTAGTAACCCTGACTGCTAGGACGGAGGTCGTGGGTTCGATTCCCACACAGGACCAATCTTTGTGCGATGAGTACGATTATTTGTTCTGTATTTGGGTGTGTAATTTATCTATATTAAGCAAGTATTTAGAAATATATAAGAATGTTTATCAGTTGTCTGGTTACCATAGTACAGGCTCTGCCTAGTTTGAGATCAGATGGCGGTGTGTTGGTTGTCCCAAGATATTATATTATTTTATTATTTATAATTAACCCGAGTGAAGCCGCGGGCAAAGGCTAGTTAATTATATTTATTTGACTTACATTGAATTTGCGTGGCAATGTCGAAGATACAAAAAATCTACAGCGAAGTTTTAAAAATGTTGTCATGTAAGTTTCCCAAGTAAATTTTGGATGGAAACTTACCTAGTTGGAAACCAGATAATAGAAACTTTCCTATCTATGCAACTAGTCAGTCGTCAGTAGGTAATATAATAAAACAATCAAAATAATATTCCCATATTGACGCACGTGGTATATGCTGTACCTTTGTACCCAACGAATTCATTGAAATTGCCGATAATTCATATTTCAATTTAAATAACAATGACTTTTCCTCCTTCATGAAACGATTGTTATGTGTTTTGTTAGTAATAATTAGGGTTAATATTACTAAAACTGAGTCATAGAGTTAATGATCACACGTGCCTGTAACATGATACTAGGGACCATGTTTTCTACTTGCAATCTTTCCTGTCAGCCGTCACTTTATCATTCACCCATGTCATCTCTGATACAATCCTGTCATCTTTTCATAGTTATCTTTCTCATAACCTCCAAAATGGTAAACTGACTGACTGACTGGGTGATATATCAACACACAGCCCAAACCGCTGATCCTAGATACATGAAACTTGAAGGGTGTGTTCTTTGTTAAGAGTAAGTATACACTAAGAAAGGATTTTTGGGAATTCCACCCCTAAAGGGGTAAAATAGGTGATGGAATTTTATATGAAAGTCCGTCAGTTTTGAAGTTAGGATCTTCAAATTTTGTGTTTAGGCTGACGATTGAAAATTTATTTTTACGTGACTCAAGCGTTTTTGATAATTCTACCCCAGAAGAGTTAAAAATCTTTTTAATCCCGGTAGTACGTTCCCGTCGGATATTTTTCAACATCCACGCGGGTGAAGCCGCAGGAAAAAGCTAGTCTATCATATCCTCGTCACACACCCACGTCAAGATAAAAGTCTGCCTCTCAATTTTGTTTCAAAGATAGGTTATATATTATATAGGTAGGTATATTGTATAGGTATATTGACTAAAATTAAATTTCTTACCCTAATATGTGCCTATAATTTTCTCACTGCTAGAGAGCGAGCAGACCGTCATCTACGCGGACTCAGTGCAGAATGGTGAATTTCACAGTTCTTCAATTTTTCGTTCCAGTTGATGCTGGTTGCATATTCCTGCCCATGTCCCACGTTACTTGGGGACTGTGCAACATGTGTTTTGTTCCATTCTCCTCTGCCAACCGTTACGCTATCATTTATTCTCTTTTCTTTCATGATATCATTCCTCACACAACCCATCCATCGTTTCCTTGGTCTTCCTCTCCCTTCATCCACCAACAAGAACATTTACATTCTTAGTTTATTTAATATTTCCTTTATTTATTTTTGTAAATTGAGGAGGAGCTCGTGGTTTAATATTAATAGGCGCTCGGGTCGATCTTTAGGTTAAACCGTGCTAACCTAGGTTGGCCTGTGGATGTGGTGGGTGACCGTATTACGTACCGAGTTTTCTCCGTGCCTCGGAAAGCACGTTAAGCCGTTGGTCCCGGCTATCATTTGTAAATCTTTGACAGTCGTTACGGGTATTCAGCGGCCCGAAAGTCTGACAACCAGTCTTACCAAGGATATCGTATTACCCAGTACTAACTGGGTTGTGGAAGTCAGATAGGCAGTCGTTTCACATAAAATACTGGTATTCAGCTGCATCCGGTTAGACTGGAAGCCGACCCCAAAATAGTTGGGAAAAGGCAGGCAGATGATGACTGACAAAGCTAACCAGAGATGGTATAATTACTTTCCTAATCATCCGATCTAATGAGCCATGAACAACCAAAGACAATAACTTCAGAAAGTGATTCAAGTAAATGACGCATAATCTTCTTAATGCTTTGTTTGTCCGTCTGTCTGTCTGTAGTACAGGAATGTGCTAAAAAGGTCTCGTTAAATATATTTGCAGAACAGCTGGAAGAAATGACATTCATTTGTTTTCTTTTTAGTCTGTCACTGCGCATAATAATTTCTGGCTAAGGAGTCCAGACAGGGCTTTAAACTTTTATGTTTACTGTACTTAATATTATAGATTTTTTAAGAAACACATCGAGAATTGAGACCTGATGAACTGGAGGCTATAGACGTTGGTAGATAAGCTGTCAGAATAATTGGTATGATGAAGCAGGTTACAGGTTTTATAACCAGCAGTAAATCGCTCCATCATCATCAGCTGCCTCGCTTTTTCATGACTTTGTTAGGGTTGATTTCCAGTCCTCCAGGATACCGCCGAATACCAGTACTAGCCTCTCTGACCTCCACAACCCTGGACACGATACTCATTGGAAGAACTGTCGCCAGACTTTGAGTTGTCGGACTACTACTTACGATTGCTACAAACCTACGAATGTCAGCTGGGACCAACAGCTTAGTGTGCTTTTCGAGGCCTGGACCGCATTGTGCCTCTATACGTAATGGATGGTCACCCTTCCACGTATCACACTGAACAAGAGTAGCTCAACCTTCGATTGACTCGTGAGCCTGTTATTACTAAGACATAACATCACGCCTGTAATCCCCGAGGGGTTGAGCAGAGGTGTACGTAACAGTACATCCACATTTTGATAGTTATGTTTAAGGCCCGTAATTGGAGGCGAGCCTATTGCTATCGACCGGGTCCAACTACTGAGAGCAAGTACTTAGAAGAAGAAAACCTAATAACACTATACCCGACCTGGGAATCGAACCCTGGGCCTTATGTCGCGATTGCGACCACTAGGCAATTATTACTAAGAGTCCCTCTTAATAACACACATTATCAACAAAAACAATATCACAAAACTAAATTATTTCTCTCTACATTGCAGATTAGCAAGTCAAACGTCGCTTTACGTTCCTGGAACGCTGACTCACGCGTAAACGGTTACCCCTCTCCAACCCCTCCCTCAGCCGCCGCCGTCTGGCGCCCCCCTTGACAATGACATTATGAGTCACTGGCACTGATATACACATACTATATCTGTAGTCACAAGTCACAACTTATGCAATGAATGTGCAGTGTGTTAGGGTTTGAGCCAGCGGAAAAAAGGTTAGACTTTGCTTTGAGTTAAATTTTGATAATGATCGGGGGTTATTGGTATGTAATTAGTAGGTTTATTTGTGTAAAAGTACTGTTGCAATGAAAGGATTTGAATACTAATATTCTTGTATTTTATTACAAATTAAGATTTGCATGTTATCGTTACAATGTTCCAGGAGTAGCGGAAGGCGCGAAATTTAAATGATACAGATTACATAGAAATACTTAAACAAGTACGGTCCAATTTACGGTGAGCTCCTTAAAGTAGCTTTCACTAAAATAACTTCTAACCACTTTTAACAAATTCAAAATTTAATTTAGTAGTTTAATTACTTACTGAAAACTAGTATGAGCGGCTTCTTATAATTGTATGTTGATTAAAATATTATCTATTATATAAAAATAAGTCGGGTTTTCCTTCCTGACGCTATGACTCCAGAACGCACGAACCGATTTCCACGGTTTTGCATTCGTTGGAAAGGTCTCGGGCTCCGTGAGGTTTATAGCAAAGAAAATTCAGGAAAATTAGTGTAGGTAGGGTAGGTAGGGTACCTAGTGAAAGTAGTAGGTAGTAAAACATGCATTGCAACGCATGCCGGGCACTGTCACAGCTAGTCTATTATATAAAAATAAGTCGGGTTTTCCTTCCTGACGCTATAACTCCAGAACGCACGAACCGATTTACACGGTTTTGCATTCGTTGGAAAGGTCTCGGGCTCCGTGAGGTTTATAGCAAAGAAAATTCAGGAAAATTAGGGTAGGTAGGGTAGGTACGGTAGATAGAGTAGGTAGGGTAGTGAAAGTAGTAGGTAGGAAAACATGCATTGCAACGCATGCCGGGCACAGCTAGTGACTTATAATAATTAAAATAAAATCATTAATACAACCCTCTCAGTTCATTTAATCCCATTGCTTAACCTTTTTAATGAAATAGTTAGACTTATGATAATTCCGTAAAATACATCTGTATTACGGTCGCGAATCATATTTTATTCAACATACAGCTTGACACTAAGTAGGAAAACTTGAATTTCACGGGCTACCCTAGCTCTACGTATCATCATCTGCCTAGCCTTTTCCCAACTATGTTGGGGTCGGCTTCCAGTCTAACCGGATGCAGCTGAATACCAGTATTTTACATGGAACGACTGCCTATCTGACCTCTACAACCCAGTTAGCGCTTGGTAATAAGATACCCCTTGGTAAGACTGGTTGTCAAACTTTCGGGTCACTGACTACCTGTAACGACTGTCAAAGATCTACAAATGACAGCCGGGACCAACGGCTTAACGTGCTTGCCGAGGGACGGAGGAAACTCAGTATGTAATGGGTGGTCACCCATCCACGGGCCAACCTAGGTAAGCACGGCTTAACCTAAAGATCGACCCGAGCGGCTGTTCTTATTTATCCACAAGCACCGGGCTCTACGTATATAGACAACAATGCCCCACTGGTGACGTTCAATTTACACAAGGTACTACAGTATCGCTGTCGGCCAAAGACTTGCACCAAAGACAATTTTTATGTATCGTGACGATTTTCCAACCAGTAAGTACATTTAAAAAAAGACCTTTTAACCAAAAGAAAAAAAAAACAAACCATAAAGTTCATGCAGTGCAAAAATGCAACACACCTAATAAAGTTTTCGTAGACAATGACCGTGGCATTGACCAAGCTGACTCACGAACTTATACAATGTATGCACCAATAGTTTATGTCTGGAGTATTTACTGATAGGTTTATGTAGCTGCATTCGAAATAAATACCTACTGCGTCTGGGCGTAAAACCACAAACTACAGGTCACTGCATACATTGCTAAAGCATCGGGTCAGGATCGTCTCTACTTCAGCCGTGCACCATTTTTGTTTTAATAGGCTGGCTATACTGTCCGACTGCTGGACAAAACCTTCCGCCAATTCCTTCCACGTGCTCTTTTCTCGTGCCCCTCGAATCAGCCCCGCGGCACGCGTCCGTATCATCTTGCCACCACTTTCTGGCCATTTTATTTATTTTATTTTATTTATTTTACAATTTATGTACACACAGTAGACAACACAGGAAAATAATATTATAATACATGAGTACAAAGGTACTGCTTATTTCTCAAGAAATTTCTGCCAGCAGACCTGCAAAAGGAGAAATGAAAAAGAAATGTAGACAATAGTGTGTGAGAAAAGGAACAGAAAAATGTGTTTATGTGCCTTATCTAACTTAGTCTAAAATATTAAGTATAAATACACATGAGTAAATATTAATATATACTTATATAAATACATAATGCTAAGATATATAAACTAATAAAAATATATATGTATATAATAAATTATAATTGAAAGGAAAGGTAATGCTCTTTCACTCTGGCTTTGAATAATGTTATTGTGTTCAAATCGCGAATGCAAGGCGGAAGTGAGTTCCACAACCTTACAGCATGGACGGAGAAGGAGTATGAGTAGTAGCTGGATTTGTGAGGATGGGATTTAAGAAGGGATCTAAGGTGCGATCTACACGGAGCGTCAGTAGGGCGGGCATAAGAAAAGCACTCACGCAGGTAAGAAGGATAGGACGGGTTGTGTAGGATATTGAAGAGGAGACATAGGATCCTAGTGTTCCTGCGAAGGCGGATTGGGAGCCACTTGAGTTCTTTGCGAAGGTGAGAAACGTGGTCATATTTACGGAGGCCAAAAATAAAGCGAATACATAAATTTTGCAAGCGCTCAAGCTTATTTAATAGCTCCTCAGTAGCATCCAGGTAGCAGGCATCGGCATAATCTATTATCGGCTGAATAAGTGTTTGAGCCAAAGAAATTTTAGTCTTCAAAGGCAAGAGACTCTGAAGGCATTTCAACGAATGAAGAGAGAAGTGTACCTTACGGCTAACCTCATTGACTTGAGCTCGCCACGACAGATTGGAATCAATAATTACACCCAGATCTTTGGCGGTGTCTGTATAATTGATGCGAACACCATCGAGGTACAACGGCATCAAAGATGCAACAATGGCCGCACCACGAACGAATCGGCTGCCTATGATCATGGCCTGCCATTCTGATTTACTTCTATGAAACTCCACACTGCAACGCAGACTTTTGTTAGCGAAAACGAAGTTAAAGACTGACTTATTTACAAAAAAGATATTGCTGTTCAAATTAAAAATATCAAATGTTTTCAGTGTATTCGTGATTTGGCTAGGCTATTAGACATACATAGCACTGAACCAAGACAAATAGTTCGAGAAGACATTTGAGTGGCCGTATAAATAAAATGTCCACGATAAATTACTACTTGTTTCGGGTGATAAAACCGCAAAATTGTACACAAACACCGAAAGTGAAAAATTTAACATAAAGTTCTAACATGAGCGGTTGGAAAATCCTACCACCTGTATTTTGGAAGAAACCCAATGTATTATGTTTAAAATAAAACCACATTTTGCGGTTTGCATCATATGTAAGATATGATAGGAGCGTAATATCACCGTATTAATGTGTTAATTAAAACGAGGAAATAAGATAAATATGATTAGCCTGTTGGTCTAGTGGTTAGTGATCCTGACTGCTAGGACGGAGGTCGTGGGTTCGATTCCCACACAGGACAAATCTTTGTGCGATGAGTACGATTATTTGTTCTGTATCTGGGTGTGTAATTTATCTATAATATGTTTGTATTTAGAAATATATAAGTATGTTTATCAGTTGTCTGGCTGCAATAGTACAGGCTCTGCCTAGTTTGGGATCAGATGGCGGTATGTTGGTTGTCCCAAGATATTATTATATCATATTATAAATGGGATTTTTATAAGACAAATTGGAGTGGAAGCGGTATTAGACGAATCAAAATGTCAGATTATGTCTCTCTCTCTCTCTCTCTCTCTCTCTCTCTGCGTAATTTAGCAAAAGAATTGTCTAATCTATGTTGCAAAACTGATCTACGAAACAGAGGCTTTCGAGTCAGAGAAATAGTAAATTAAATCCTGAAAAATAAATCAAATCAAATCATAATTTATTTGTTAACATAGGTAAAAAAGTACAGATCTTATGTTTGATGAACAGAGCGCTATGTTATGCCAGGAGGCGTACAAATATGGTGTGCAAATCTATCTGAGGATTACAATCATTTACTAAAATATTTGAAAATCATAATAAATTGTGTTCAAATATAAATTGAACAATTACATATTATTTAATGCTCCAATAATTATGTCAGACCTAAATGAGGAATTATTAAAATGTCAAAAATCTATGTCAAAATAATTAAAATGTCATTGCCCACAATTGCCATAATTGTAATTATGAAATAAATACCTTCTTATCAATTTCATAAATTACTTATTTATTCAATCGTATCCTATCGTTGTCACTGTACTTAGTCATCAGATTATCACACCTGGAATCACCGAAGGGTTAGGCAGAGGAGGCCACACTTCGCCAGTTATGTTTAAGACGATTATAGCGAGCCTATTACCATCAACCGGGGGTAAATCCGTGGCTTCTACTGAGAAATTCCTGAAGGAAAAACTCAATAACACTTTTCCCGGACGGGGAATCGAATCCAGCACCTCATTCATGCTCAGCAGTCGCTTGCGACCACTAGACCAATGAGGCAAGCTTAGTTTTAGTCTTAACTCAGTCCCTTTTTTGTAAATATTTAGTTTGTATATATTTATCTAAGGTTGTTTGCAGTATTTAACGGACAAAATAAATGCACTTATAAAAACATAACGTATTAGGAACTTGTAAATACTTTTGAATGTCAATAAATTTACTTGAAAATGATAAAAGCGGTGTTAATAATGACGTCCTTATCATGATATTCGAGAAACTTCTTCCCCATGCTAGAATGATTTTATCCGTTGTTCAATGAACCAGTAAAACAAATAAGCACATTGCTTTTATTGCATCGCCGTTGAATGATCTCCAGCGGTTCTGATGTTCCCATATATTTTTAGAAATACCTACACCACTGCTGGTCCAGTGCAAGATCATACAGAAGTTCCATTTGGAACAATGCCCTTATTCGGGAATCTGTAAAGAAATCATAAGTTTTCGTAAAATACAATCTCATCTTATAGAGGAATCTCCTCTCCTGCCCTTAGCCCAATTTATTTAAGATCTTTGTTCCATGTCTTTGAAACTAAAACTCAAAACTCAAAGCATTTATTTAAATTTGACCATTACAGGCACCTTTGAATGTAAAAAAAAAACAAAAAAAAGCGAAGCTACAGTCCCATTCACAAGGCAGTATAACTTGAGAAAGTAATGTAGTTGCATATTCCAAAGCGAGATTTCTATGGAGAAGAATGGGCAAAAAGTCCATGGACACACTTTTAAATAAAAATATTGTTACAAAATCTTGGTTATTTCTGGACTAACCTTAGCTTTCTCTTCCATACTTAGCTGTCACTTCAGTATTCACTTCAACTACTTAGTCATCATATTCATCATTCACAACACATCAACCTTCCCAAATTCCATCATCTTTTCTGTAGCATAACTTTGTATCAGCCTATAGTATCGCTACTGCAGGGATACTTGTCTCTGTGGAGTAAGCCATAGTACAGCACGCCAGTCTAGTGCGGGTTGCTGGATAGCATTATGTCTTAGAATTTTTATTTTAAATACCAGTTTCTTCGCTTTTATTTGGTCTGCCTCATATCAAGCAGTCATTTACAATCTAACATGAAACTCTACGTACTATTTATGTCCAGCAGTAGAAGGCTCTGGGTAAGTGATACACTAGACCTTCTGAATTCGCCTGTGCCTTGACTGAGCATTGAACCCACCGCCCTTGAGTCTCCCTTTACTTGGCGTTGCGCCGGCACAGCTTTTTGCGACACGCCCACTTTTTGTTTTTTTCTCATTCGCACAGACAAATGAATTTTCGTGACTGACAGCTGGACAGTTCTGGTTAGTCCAGAAATAATAAATGAGAGTATAATGCTGATGCAGTCTTTATTAAACGCATTTCTGTAAGTCCCATCATGCATGCCATGCATGATTTGAGACCGAAAATAACTTTTCTCGTTATTTTTTACAAGTTCTTTGTTCTTATGGATTTCACAGAAGGACAGCTTCCACTTTTCTGCAAATACTGATACTGTTAGCCTTCATCATCACACTGCTGGGCAGAGGCCTCTCCCCATGACTTCCAGTATTTCGATCCAAGGCCAATGTGGACCACTGGTTGCTGGGCTTGTCCAGATCATCCCGCCATCTTCTACGAGGTCTGACGCGACGCTTTCTGGCTGTTTCAGGGCTCCAGAAAGTTTTTATTTTGGACGAGACCAGTCCAGACGTGGCCAGTCCAGTCCCACCTCAGCTTAGCGACTTTATGAGCAACGTCAGTAATTTCTGCAGTGAGTGGCGACTCAAGAATGTGTTCTGGCACACATTGAGCCGTCCGTCCTTCTTTCATCTTTCTTACTGGTATAATATACTACTCTTAACAAGGTTATTTCGACGTCTGTTCATCAAATGCTTAACCGTTCACTAAAGCCATAATTGAGAGGTTCTTATGTGCCATCATCTGTCTAGCCTTTTCCCAACCATGTTGGGATCGGCTTC
This sequence comes from Eurois occulta, assembly GCA_950022335.1. Taxonomy (NCBI): domain Eukaryota; kingdom Metazoa; phylum Arthropoda; class Insecta; order Lepidoptera; family Noctuidae; genus Eurois; species Eurois occulta. Next base: position 4,523,522 of record OX465502.1, read on the forward strand.
TAGTCTAATCGGATGCAGCTGAATACCAGTACTTTACATGGAGTGATTGGCTGACTGACGTCCACAAACCAGTTAGTTCAGATCACTTGGTAAGACTGGTTGTGTTGTGACTTTCGGGCCCTGTTACGACTGTGAAAGATCTACAAATGATCGAGGCACGAAGGAAATTCGGTATTTATTGGAATGGTCAGCCACCACAGACAGTCCTCAGACCGACCTTGGTAAGCGCGGCTTTACCTTAAATATCGCCTTGTGCGGCTGTTATTATTAAACCACCTCGAGCTCTTTAAGTACCCATACGCACTAATTAGCTGACCATCACGATTATCCTTCTAAGGAAATCCATAGCGACAGAAGCCTCTCCATATGCACGCTGAAGACCTTGATCCATGGCCAATTAGCGATTTGTTTGTCAATTAAACATAATAAGGAAACAGCTAAGATGACTCCTCTTACCACCTGCAAGCCTAGTCATCACTGTCCGACCTGGTTATTGCCCTCAAACAAAATATTAAATAACTCATGAACCATAACTTTTCCAGCAACTCCGTGGGTGATAACCTGGTTATTAACAGTACTCACAACGACCAACCAAACTATGAAATCCAGTATCAGCTGATCTCTCATTGTCTAGAAAGCTTATATAAAGCGAGGTCAGGTTATACTGGTTATTTGAGCTGGATATGACGCCGCGCGCCGTGTGTATACTTTACTCTTACGTATGAATGAGAAACCGCGAAGAGCATAATTGTGACCCAATAACAATAGATGAATCATAAGGAGACGCCTCGTAATCAAAATCTCGAAGGCGCGAAGTTCGATGAATCAATGCTTAGTCAGCTATGTTATGTCAAATGTATGTATGAGTACTAACTATCTTACTAATATTATAAATGCGAAAGTTTGTGAGTATGGATGGATGTTTGTTACTCTTCCACGCAAAAAATACTGTCCGGATTTGGATGAAATTTGGCACACAGAGATTTTATAACCTGGATTAACTCATAGGATACTTTTTGTCCCGGTAGTGCGATCCCGTCGGACTATTACCGAAGTTACGCGGGTGAAGCCGCGGGCATGAGCTAGAGAGTAAAGGAAGGATTGATTATAAGAATATAGGGCAATGGTGTCTTAGTCACAGACGGTCAGCTGTTATTAGGTGGCTACATAATAACAGCCGCACGGGTAGCTCTTCAAGGTTTAGCCGCTCTTGCCAAGGTCTGTCTGTGGATGGGTGACCATCAGTTAATACCGAGTTTCCTCCGTGCTTCGGAAAGCACGTTAAGCCGTTGGTCCCAGCTGTCATTTGTAGATCTTTGACAGTCGTTAAGTAGCCAGTGGCCCGAAAGTCTTGAAAAAACTTGGTAATACTGGTTACCAAGGGGTACCGTATTACCCAGTTCTAACTGGGTTGTGGACGTCAGATAGGCGGTCACTCATACTGACATTCAGCTGCATTTGGTAAGACTGGAAGCCGACCCCAATGAATTTGGGAAAAAGCTAGGCAGATGATGAACGTGTCTTAGTCACAGAAGTGTATTTTTTTAAGGAAAAATTATTATCTGTGATACACGCCTAGTGTGTGAAAACTTTGTACCAATTTCATTACCCTTAAACGACGTGATATTGTCCAATTCAAGCGCAATAAATAGTTTAGTAAACAAAACACCTTTTTGTCGACGTTTTATAAGTGCCCATGTAGGCCTATGTGAAATAAAATATACATATTAATTTTGATTTTCAACTCTTTTAATTATTTGTTACACGACTGTCCAAAAGAAGAGTGTCATGTTATCATGGTTTATGTATGTATGTGTGTTGTGTGTTTCTTAATTCCACCAACTTCTAAACGCCGAAACCGATTCCGATGTATGTAATATCGTTAGTCTGACAAACAGTCTTACCAAGGGGTATCTTATTACCTAGCGCTAACTGGGTTGTGGAGGTTAGATAGGCAGTCGCTCCATGTAAAATACTGGTATTCAGCTGCATCCGGTTAGAGTGGAAGCCGACTCCAACGTAGTTGGGAAAAGGTTAAGCAGATGATGATGTAATATCGTTAGAAAATTTGCGTTATACCGGGTAACACAGGCTTTTTATCGTAGCTAAAGTAACACACTCTGTGAAACCTTAAGTGTGTATCTTTGAGCGACAGAAGGACAGTCTGAAGGTCCTTGGCACTCTTTAGGTATGGAACCATAAAAACAATAAAATCGACCAATCTCAATTCTATCCCTATGCTTTTCCTATACTTTTTCTATATATTTTCTCTAGTTAGGTAATGATTAATAATTTTGTGGCACCACCTTGCCGTGTCTGGAATACCACTGTTAAACCCACGATGGTTTGTGTGGTATGTTTACGTTTTTTTTTAATAATTGCAACAGTGTTTATTGATTAATGAAAATATAAAAATCTTGTCGATCGATTATTATATTAACTGTTTTCACACTTGATTTGAGCTAAATTTGTAAATAGGTACCTAAATTCAAAATACATTGTGCTGAAAGAAGTAAGCGAAATATGTGAAACCTTTTTATTTGTAAGACCATGTAACCACCATATTTCATGCAAATAAAGAATCTTGAATCTTGAATCTAAGAACTTAGTATTTTATATATCCTTGTAGTTTTTAAATTAAAATTATTTTCTAATTTTTTTTTCTCTGCAGCCCCCGAAGTTTTACTGGTAGAAAATGCCTATGGCATTATGTCCTGTACTTTAGACTTGAAGTGCTAAATAAATAAACTTCGATTTTTTAAATTTGCTCGTACCCAGAAGTTTTTTTTTCTGTAAAACTTTTTAGTTAAGACAATTATGTTGCTCACGTTTTGCTCATATGATATTCAATTTAAAAATAATGAAACAGTCATTGCTTATGTATGACTGTACATACGTACTTACATGTAACACATTATGTAAAATAAGTGAATAGGTGAGTTTTGTGTTATTTTTAGAAATATATTGTACTAGTTGTTGTTTACCTTCGTTCGCGTGAAATTATTGTTTAAAAAAATACAACTCCCCTTTTTTAATCGTATTTTATTACCAAAAAATATCAAGGTTTTTAATTTGTTTGCACGGGACCCTAATTATTTTTCGTAAAATAGAAATAGCCTAAGTTACTCCTTATTACATCGGCTACCTGCCAGTGAAAGTATCAAAATCGGTGCAGCCGTTCCAGAGATTAGCCTGAACAAACAGACAGACAAAAATTGTAAAAAATGTTATGTTGGTATATGTACCGTATAATTATATACATTCTTAAGCATGTAGTGAAACGCGGTTATTTTAATATTACAAACAGACACTTCAATTTTATTTATTTGGTATGTATAGATTAGTCATTTATTTCGATACTGTACTCGTGTTAATAGTCATATCGTCGTAATATTTTAGTCAGCGAATGTTTAGATATGTACATTTCTGTCACCATCTGCCTAGCCTTTTCCCGACTATGTTGGGGTCGGTTTCCAGTCTAACCGGATACAGCTGAATACCAGTATTTCACATATAGCGACTGCCTGTCTGACCTCCACAACCCAGTTAGTACTGGGTAATACAATAACCCTTAGTAAGACTGGTTGCCAGACTTTCGGGCCATTGATTGCCGGGATCTACAAATGACAGCCGGAACCAACGGCTTAACGTGCTTTCCGAGGGACGTAGTCTTATTTATTTAATTATGGCACTCCAACGACTTATTCACTAATACATTTTTTGGGGTAATGTAACAATTAAACTTAAAATCTAGAGCGAATTTGTCACTTACAGCTGTGCACAGCACTTACATAGATGGTCAGGTTATGTAATGATTTGTAATGATAGATCCATTTTAAATTCAGGTGGTGAATAGTATCTTACCAAACATGCTAAGAATTAAATGAAAAATAAAAGTACAGACTAAGAAGAATCTTTATAAAAAGTTACTAAAGTTATGCACAGAAAAAGCCGTTTTCTCTTATTCAAGAGAAAGAATAAATATGTTTACAGTGCTTAGTTACTGTGAATTTTTCTCAGTTTCTATCGTTTTTCTTAGCCAAACGAGAAAACGGTATATAAGCTTAAATAACGTTTAAAACTTTAAACATAACATAATATATTATCACACCTGTAATACCTTAAGAATTAGGCAGAGGTGTATTTAATAGTACACCAACACTTCGACAGTTATGTTTAAGTCCCATGTAATAGGGGGCGGGTCTATTGCCATCAACCGGGCACAAATCAGGACTCCGTGGCTGCTACTGAGAAATTCCTGATGGAAAAACCTAATTACAATTTGCCGACCCGGGAATCGAACCCAGGCCCTCATGTTGAGCAGTCGCGATGGCTAACACTAGACCAAAGAAGCAGGGGAGGTAAAACTTTTAAGTAAATAGAAATTAACCTTATAACATTTGAAAAGTACCTACCATTAACTCATCTCAGATTTGACCCCATAACCTAGAAAATCTCTGGTTCATAAAACAGTCGACACACAATTAGATAATTGTGTGTCGGATTGTGTTATGTTATGTCATTTTGAGTAGGTCATTTCTCTCTAGAAATGACCTACTCAAAATGACATAACATAACCTTGCAAAAAAAAAACTCCGTACATTTCAGGCACTATTCGTCCACATAAAGGTCGGCCTACATCGCGGTGTAACACTTATGACATAATTGCGCACAACGACACACTTACGGTCATGTGTAACGCACAGTTTTTGCGAACACGTAACTTGTTGCTAAGCCCATCTGTTTTGTAATTTGCTGTAATAGTCGTTTTTGTTCGGCTTAGTTTTCTGAATTACACACTAATAGACAATTTCATGGGCTATTTAGCGGCCATTTTACGAGACTGCGTATGAAGTTTTGATTTTACGTGACTGTTTTGAGGGTTCCGTACCTCAGTCGGTAAAACATATATATGAGATCACTTTGTTGTCTGTCTTTCTGTCTGTCCGTCTGCCAGGACCATTTTTCTCAGGAACGCGTGAAGGTATCAAGCTGAAATTGATATCAATACCTACTCAAGTCTGCCGTCTCTTGGAGCAGTGAAAAAATCAAATTTGTACTCAAAGCGATCAAAAGATATGACCGTTTATTTCGCATATTATGAGAATTCACAAGGGAATCAAAACCTATAGGGTACTTTCAGTTGCCCTGCTAGCAGTACAAAAGAACGATATTTCCGGCTCAGCAACAGTACTTTTGTATTATGATCATCTAAAGACAAGATACCATAAATTATTTTAAGAGATTAACAACGTTAGGTAAACATCACTTATATCCAAACCTTGGTATTTCGTCAACATTGTCGTCTTAATTAATTCTCAACACTGTAAAACGACAAAACAGAACAACTGACTTATTTCACAAACAATTATTTTCACAATCCTGCAACTACGAATAGTAATTAACTTCTGTTACAATAGACTTACAGAACAATAAATAAATGAAATAACGTAAAATAAAAGAAACGAATACAATATACATTATACATATAACCTAATTCTGTATTTCGTAACGCATTGTATGGAATTATTAATTATTATTATATTAATGGATAATATTGGACCTATGCGGGGGGGAGGACACCGACGTGAAAACAGTTACCACGTATTCAGTAGTTCATTCTGAGCCCCCACATAGAAATTTTTCATCGGTTATTAAAAAAAAAATCTGCTGTTTCCAACAAAAGTGTACCTACACGTTCAAATGTACGGAACAGCTGATTTATTTTTAAATAATCGATAAAAAATTTCTATGTAGGGGGGGGGGCTCAGAATGATGTACTGAATACGTGGTAACCGTTTTCGCATCAGTGTCCTTTCCACCCCGTATAGGTCAAACAACGTCGAATATTCCTTTCCACATTTATTATTTTTACACGACTGCCCAAAAAAAGGAGTGTTATGTTTTCAGGGTTCATGTATGTATGTATGTTTGTGAGTTTCTTTATTCCACCATAAGTTCTAAACGGCTTAACCGATTTCAATGTATGTGGTATCATTAGAAGCGTTGAGTTATTCCGAGTAACATAGGCTAGTGAAAATTTTAAAAAATGTAAAGGGGGAGCCATGGTTCCTGAAAAAATCTGAAAATTTTTGGTTTTTTCATGAAAATTTGCCTACGTATACTATCATCGTCTAGAACTTGCTTATTTACATAACAAAAATATGTAACAGTAGTATTCAATATGCATTCGTTCAGTAATAAAAAAAAAAGAAATTAAATCTTTTACATATTAAATTCAAAGACCTGACTGACTGATATATCAACGCACAGCCCAAACCGCTGGTTCTAGAGACATGAAATTTGGAGGGTGTATTCTTTGTAAGGAGTAGGTATATATTAAGAAAGGGTTTTTCGAATTTCCACCCCTACGAGGGTGAAATGGGGTGTTAAACTTTCTGTGAAACTTTTATTCTCGGGGTCAATTGACTTGAAAATCTGTGTACATTCCCTTCAGTTAAAATGATGAGAAACGTGTATCACAGTTTTTCCAAAATCATCCCCAATATAAAATTCAAAATCCTGACTGACTGACTGATATATCTACGCACAGCCTAAACCGCTGGTCTTGAAGACATGAAACTTGAAGGGTGTATTCTTTGTGAAGAGTAGGTCCACTAAGAAAGGGTGTTTTCGAAATTCCACCACTAAGAAATGGGGGGTAGAATTTTCTGTGAAACTTTATATTCTCTGGGTCCGTTGACTCGAAAATTTGTGTACACACTTCAATTAAAATTATGAGACGCGTGTATCGGAATTTTATTTTCCAAAATCATTCCCCAACATTGTCAAATAGGGCTACCAAACTCACGTAGACAGGCGCATGGCGCGCAGCGTTGCACAGGGCGTACAGGGCGCGGGAGTATTTACCTATTAGTAAGTAGGTAGGATTTTTCTGAGGTAGACGTCGTGTCTGTAAATATGTGTGAAATCGCGTTGACTCGTGATACGCAACATTGATATTAATTTTATTATGTAAGGCGAGGCGGCGAGCCTCCTTGCCGGATTGCCGCCATGGGATCTATAGGCGATAGTTCTCGCGCGCCTGCACAAGTGGCGCGCGGAGGCACTACGCTGGGGGGAATTCCGCTGCCGTGGCAAATTGTCGCTCAGCGGACAGACCTACGGAGCAATGTCATGGCGAGATGAAGAGAGCGACAGTCGCAACCCCGTGCGGGGCACGCCACAATAGTGGATAAGTCACCTCTTTGAGGAGCGGCTAGAGAGGCGCCACGGCGCCCTCACCTTCCGTCTGACGCAGGTCCTCACCGGACACGGTTGTTTCGGGAGGTACCTGCACCGAATCGGGCGGAAACGCACGGGTGTTATCATTGTGAGGATCGCCCGGAGGACACGGTGGAGCACACCTTGGAGGTCTGCTCCGCTTGGGCGGAGCACCGCCGCCGTGTCCTCGTAGCGGCAATTGGCGGCGGCGACCTCTCGCGTCCGGCCTTGGTTCAAGCCATGGTCCGGGGCGAGAGGGAATCGGAAGCCGTCACTTCTTTCTGCGAAGCAGTCATGCTAGCGAAGGAGGTGGCGGAACGTGAGAGGGATAGAACCTCACGTCCCAGCCGCCGCGGGAGACGCCCAAGGCGTCAGGGGCCACGTGATGGCTCTCGGCCACAGTAGGCGCGGAACTGTGGACGGTGAGTAATAGGCTAGCTCGCCGTCTGCCCGTCTTATGACGACAGGCCGTATCGACGGCGCGTTGGTGTTCCACGCGCGGCTCAAAAAGATGTCAGCAAACAGGAAAGGCGCCCGCAAGGGCCGATGCCTACCAAGGCTGCGGGACTGTTCGAAAGAGATACCGCGGCCCTGGAACACAAAGGGCAAAAGAAGGAACATGGATGGGTTTTAGTCAGTAAAAGTCTGACACTCCCTTCCGCTCCGCCCAGAGCGGGCATTTGATAATTTCTTATCCCAAAAAAAAGATATCAATATTTCACTGTTATATAATTGATTACTATGAACTAATATTTGCAAGTAATAAGTCAGTACATGTAAAAAAACGCGAGTGTGTCTGCATTATTCAAATAAAATTAAATACTTACACTAACTATTCTTTATTACCTATTCAACTTTAAAAGTAAAAACTACTCAATACATGTATCTTAAATAATAAACTATTATAAATGCGAAAGTTTGGATGAATAGATGTTTGTTACTCAATCGCGCCAGAACGGCTGAACAGATTTTGATGAAACTTGGCACAGAGATAGATTATAGTCTGGTATAGCACATAGATTACTTATTATCCCAGAAGTAAGATCCCGTGGGCAATTCCCGAACTCCACGTGGGAGAAGCCGCGGGCATATGCCAGTAAGTTATATTTTGCGTGATATTGATTTCCTAAAAAAATAAGTTTACCTTTTGTGGCACATTGTGCGTTTGAAAAATATTGTTTTATCACTAAAAGGATTAAAATAAAAACAAATAATTAAAAAAAATAAAAAACACGCCTGCCATATCAAAAAGTGAACTAAAAAATTAAAAACAAGTTACATGATTTTAGTATTGAATGGCCAAAAGGTAGGTACTAAATAGATTATATTATTTACTGTGCAATTAAAATGCCATTGTGCCCAAAAAAGGAAAACTGAAAACCAATCTTTTCATTGCAGTCGGGGGACGGTTCCTTGGAATAGTTCTTAACAGGTCCCCCGACTTCGATGAAAAGTTTGGTTTTCAGTTTTCCACTTTTGGGCACAATGGCATTTTAATTGCACAGTAAATAATATAATCTATTTAGTACCTACCTTTTGGCCATTCAATACTAAAATCATGTAACTTGTTTTTAATTTTTTAGTTCACTTTTTGATATGGCAGGCGTGTTTTTTATTTTTTTTAATTATTTGTTTTTTTTAAATAACATAAACGCACTTTATTTGATCTATGTTACTTCCTTCTTAGATCAATTCAATTAAATTATTTAACACCTACTCAACCGAAACTGTAGCTTTACTGTATTTATATCATCCGATTCAATTAGCTAAACTAAATATATGTATACAAGGCCATCATCATCTGCCCAGCCTTTTCCCTTTGCCTTTTGCCTTGCCTTTTCTCTGTTGGGGTCGGCTTCCAGTCTAACCGGATTCAGCTACAATGCCGTTCTTTGAAAAATATGATGAAAACACAAGGAATCGTTTCAAAAGGTTTTTAATATGCAGACAAACTATTTATCATCATAATTACCAGCCTAGTTTCATCTGCTGCCAAATTTAAGCCTCATCCTATTTGTGTACACAAAATGTTACTTTTGCAATGCTTTCATTGTCTGTTAGAGTCTCTTCCAGGTCTTGACAGCGACCTTCTGTAGGTTGGTCTATCTAAATGTTAGTGCCAACTCTCCTTACAACGCCTCTCGGTAACCATTATGTTAGGGCTCTGCTTGTCTTGCCATATGGTGGAAGCGTCAGGGTCCACGCGCGCCTCAAAGAGATGTCAGCAAACAGGAGGGGCCCGCAAGGGCCGATGCCTGCCAGGGCTGCGGGACTGTTCGAAAGAGATACCGCGGCCCTGGAACATAAAGGGCCAATGAAGGAACATGGGTGGTTTTTAGTCAGTAAGAGTCTGACACTCCCTTCCGCTCCGCCCAGGGCGGGGGGGGGTCATTTAATGATTTCCCACCCAAAAAAAAAAAAAAAAAAAAAAGGCTTCATGTTGAACAAAATATCATTTGCGGACGTAATACGCGTGTATTTACTGCGTTAATTATAATTTAAAATCACCAATACAACCCCTTTAAGTTCTTTTAATCCAATTGAATGACTGTTTCATGAAAAAGTCATTCATCATCATCATTCTCGTACCCTCGTCCCAATGCATTTGGGGTCGTCGCAGCATGTCTTCTTCTTCCATACTTCTCTATTATCGTCATCTCATCAGACACCTCTTTTTAACCGACTTCAAAAAAAAAAAAGGAGGAGGTTCTCAATTCGGCCGGTATTTTTTTTTTTTTTTTTTTTTTTTATGTATGTACACCGATTACGCCGAAGTTTCTGAACCGATTTACGTAATTTTTTTTTGTTTGATGCGGAATAGTTTCGAATTGGTCCCATAAAAATTTGATTCAGATAGGCCCATTAGTTTTTATTTTATGAGCATTTGACTATGAAGTCTGTTACTTGTTTGTTGTTGTGGAGTTACTTTCGCATTTATAATATTAGTAGCTTCAGAAGTCGGTGCCAAAAAACTGAATCAAACAAACTAAAGTCACCGACTTCTGAAGCTAAAATTATTTTTCACTTTTTTGTGATTTTGAAGTCGGTTTTATTTTTTGCAAAAAAGTTTTTTTTTATTTTTTCATTTTTAGTTGCAATATCCTATACAAATATTTTCTATGCGTTCATTTTACATTGTAAACCATACATTTCATGGTAATAGGCTTATTCTTACTTCCTTACTAATATTATAAATGCGAAAGTAACTCCACAACAACAAACAAGTAACAGACTTCAGAGTCAAATGCTCATAAAATAAAAACTAATGGGCCTACCTGAATCAAATTTTTATGGGACCAATTCGAAACTATTCCGCATCAAACAAAAAAAAATTACGTAAATCGGTTCAGAAACTTCGGCGTAATCGGTGTACATACATAAAAAAAAAAAAAAAAAAAAAATACCGGCCGAATTGAGAACCTCCTCCTTTTTTTTTAAGCCATATCGTTCTTCACACAGTCTATCCATCTTTTCTTTGGTCTTCCTCTCCTCTTATACCCATCCACAATCATACTGAAAACTTTCCTCACGACATTTTCCACATTCCTCCGCATCACATGCCCATACCACGATAACCGATTACCACACAACTTTTCAGTCACCGACGCCACTTTCAGACTTCCTCTTATGTACTCATGAAAAAGTCATTCAATTGGATTAAATCAACTACCCTGGTGCTTCTCCCTTAACAACATCTAGTCAACTGTTCTGCCCATATCCATCAGAGCCTCTACCCGTAAGACAACTATTCAAACATAAATAAATATATTACATATTACGTAATAAATTAACCGTATTTGCACACAATGGCATGCACCGTGACCCAATTTGATAAAGAAATGCTAAATACATTGTAATTCAATTATATTTATAGGTTATCGAATTGGCACAGATAGGAAAAAATAATTATATTAATTTAAACTCTGATAGTGAACGGTCTTGAAAAACGTCCTTCTGAGATTATGATAACGATTATTAACCGGCAAAGAAAATGTATCGAGAAAGTAAACCTATGCAAACAAAGATTAACCACACGAAAACAAAATATGTACAAAATTTCCGTACATACTCTCACAAATTTTTGCCCATAAGGATTGGGTAAAACTAATCCCATTCGAGAGCAGCCGTGGCCAAGTGGTGGCGGCCTCGACTTACGAACAGTAAGTTGTGGGCTCGAACCCAGGCAGGCGCATTACTTAGTATAATTTATTTCATCACCACTGCTCTCAAAAACGGTTAATGAAAACATTGTGAGGACATCGGCATGTCCTAGAACCAAAAAATCGAAGATATGTGACACTGACATCTACCAACCCGCACTGGGCCCGCGTGGTGGATTATAGCCCAATCCCTCTCATAGAGAGGAGGCCGTGTGTCCCAGCAGTGGGAATATTATAGGCTGATTATGCTATGCTGCTATGCTAATCCCATTTACATGATCTAACAACCAGTCTTACCAACGGGTATCGTATTGGGCTGCGGGACTGTTCGAAAGAGATACCGCGGCCCTGGAACATAAAGGGCCAATGAAGGAACATGGGTGTTTTTTAGTCAGTAAGAGTCTGACACTCCCTTCCGCTCCGCCCAGAGCGGGAGGAGTCATTTGATGATTTCTCACCCCCAAAAAAAAAAAAAAAAAAAAAAAAGGGGTATCGTATTACCCAGTACTAGCTGGGTTGTGTGGAGGTCAGATTGACAGCCGCTCCATGTAAAATACTGGTATTCAGTTGCATCCGGTTAGACTGGAAGTCGACCTCAAGGAAGTTGGGAAAAAGTTAAGGAAAAGATGATGAGATCAGCAGTTTAAACTTCTGTCTCCCAAAATTGTGCTAGATTACTATATCCTTAGCTTTCATCCAATTTCATCAGGTTTTCAGTCTATTCAGATCATTTGGTCGTAAAATAACAATTTTATGTAAACAAAAAAGCAATGTTTTCAAGCGTAAAACAGTGGCATTTTTTATACAGTCTTATCAAACGCGGTTTTTATTACATCATAGTTTATAATATCAATAAAACACTACAATCTCATGTGACCGTGTTTTACGAAATAATCGTAACTTTGCCCCAATTTCTGTATCTGACAATCAATACTTTTTATTATCTTCTGTTTATATTACTTATGTGTAACATTGCTTATGATTATTGTGTCATAATATTCATATCAGTCAAATAATATTAAATGTAAATATTCCTTATTTTTTGTTGAAAAAATTCGTCGTTTATAACCGGCACGCGTGAGCGTTCGTAATAAGGTTTTATAAACAATTGTGTTTTGTTTTGTAATTTTGATGACATTAAACGATTTCTTGTAATATCTGACAGAATAATTATTACTAAACACAAATGATTTAAAAACTTCTAATGATTTCTGTATTATTTAATATGAATTATCATAAATTATCTAACAATAATATTCATTATATACAAAATAGTTGCATAAATCTGTAATAACGTGTGAAATAATCTGTTAGTGCAGACATTGTGTAGAAATTTAGTATTTACTACATTCATTAGCATTATTTGGCATTTCTGTGGATACTACGAAGTCTAAATATTTCCATTACAACAAATACCGACAATATTTAGAGAAGTAGATTATTATCTCCTGCTTAAGGAAATGCCGTATCTTTATGGTATTTTAAAAAACATGATAATGCTTAAAGTTGAACTAATATTTTGCCGCCCATTAGATCTTTAACAATTTGCCATCCAAAAATGGCAGTTATTTTCGTAATGATTTTTTTAGTTGTCCTAGACAGTCATAAATCTGCCATAGTAAAAAAATGTTAAATACCACAATCAATTAACAAATAGTATAAACACTGCAAGCAATGCTAAGTATTTCTACTTGACCCTGTGCAATTAAGAGTTACATTAATCATTGTTTATATCAATAGTATCTATTCACAAAAGTAAGGTAAAAAATAAGCCGGATATGCCATGATCGCAAGGTATGCTAGATGCGGAAGAAGCATCTTCTATTCGATGAGGATAGACGGGGAAGACTGGCATAAAACTAATTAATGAACTTACGATTCTTCTATGAAATTTAATCACACATAGGAAGAATTATTAAAGTTTCCTCCGTGCCTCTGAAAGCAAGCCGATGGTCCCGGTTGTCATTTATAGGTCTTTGACAGTCGTTACCGGTAGTCAGTAAAAGATAAAAGATTTATTATTATAACAGTGGCCCGAAAGTCTGACAATCAGTCTTCTTCATAAGGCGTATTGTATCCAGTACTATCTGGGTTGTGGAGGTCAGATAAACAGTCACTCCATGTAAAATACTGGTATTCAGCTAGATCCGGTAAGACGGATGTCGACCCCAACATATCAGAAAAAGGCTAGAGATGGCAGATGGCGTGTAGAATTATTTATTCGTTTTGATAGTTCGCTATTTTACCTACAGCGAGTGCACGGCTAGCTTCAACAAGTAAACGATGCTTTGAATCATAAGTGGTGACATGATTTATTTAGTTCAGGTTCAGGCTTCTAAAACGAAGTACCAACTTCTTCTTAAAACACTTTTAAAGCCTCATTTATGTTTCGCAGTACACATACATCACCAAACAAACATTCGTCCCGAACATTCCACGCAATTCGTCGTAAACGAACCGCACTTGCCCCACTTCTAGATGTAAGCCGACTTGCGCCACAGCTACTCCCTTGCATAACATCGTGAACTATTTCGATAGAGTATTGTCGAGCGTTTGGGCAATTGTGAACTATGTGTACCCCATTGTGGACTTGCGATTGACTTGTTGAGTTGATGTGTTCTGATATTTTCTAGGATTTTGTTTGAATGAGGCTAAAATGTTGCAACTTGTAAGAAATGGCTTTTGGAGAATCGATTGCAGAATCTTACTGAGTCAGCTTCTTTAAGGGGCAGCTTCAGAAAGAAATATGAAAGAAATGGGGCAGAAAACTTCATACAAAAAAAAACTCTTACTTAAATAAGTGCCAGTACACCCCAGTGCCTACTGGGTTGTGGAGGTCAGATAGGCACTCGTTCCATGTAAAATACTGGTATTCAGCTGCTTCTGGTTAGTCTGGAAGCCGACCCCAACATAGTTAGGAAAAGGCTAGGCAAATGATGGAGGGACTACCAAAACTGGTCCTTATAGGCATATATGGACCAGAAACAATTTATTAACAAGTAATTTATTAAATGATCTTTTAGTTTCTATGTATGTTTTACGTAAGGAATGGCTTCAGGAGAATTGATGGCAAATCTTCAGAGTTTGCGTCTTTAAGAAAGAAAGATGAAATAATAGGACAGAAAACTTCATACAATAAAAAAAAACTTCTAACACCAAAATAAACCTAGAGCCATATTTTTCTGAAGTTTTATCTTACTTCTCGATGGTTTTAGATATGAAAACCCAAAGAACCTCAATACGAAACTACAGCTGACCTAGTAACTAATGGTTTGCAAGCTCAAAGAATTTTTTTTACATGTCTTCCTCTTTCTATCTTCACAATAATAATTATAAGCAGTGATCTAGTGTTGTGACCGTCGGACTGCTAAGTCATAGGTCTCGAGTTCGAACCCAATACACGCACTTCAGATTTTTGGAATTCATGTTTGCGTATTGTATAATTATCACTGGCTTCGGTGAAGGAAAACATCGTGAGGAAACCAGTACGCCTGAGAGATATTTCTCGGCGGCATGTAAAGCCAAGTCAGAGGCCCAAGGGCGGCATAAAAACTCTGACACCAGGTTGGTCACTAACCACACGATAAAGAAGAAGTTATAATTAATTTGGATTTAGTCTCTCAGACACGGAACTACCTCACTCTTTCGATACCCCATGATTTCTACCAGCAATACACTAACATTTCCTATCAACCGCAAGTCACGAAAATCAACGAAACTATTTCTGTCCCACGGCCACACCACCACTTAATCCATCTTCCTTTTACATAACCTTCTCGACCACATGACTAAGTCTATGCTTTGTTTACACCCATTACATCACTAGCATGCAAGGGTACTAGCAACGTGCTCCTACTTCCGATTAGCTCACGGCATTTCCTGCTGACCTTACAGCGGTCATGCGGCCGTGTGCTTAGTCTGCGTGCATAGGAATGTACAAGTGTTTAAGCTAGGAGAGTAGATAAGCAAGTGTGTTGTGTTTCCTAATACTCAGTCATTTTTTTTCGGATAATTTTGTTGGTGGTTCCAAGGTGAGTTCCAAGATGAGGCCCGGTTTATACCAAAGTGGAGATGAATGGAGTGAGGAGAATTACAGGAGAAAAGATGCGATGCGGAGTTCAACTATTTTTGAGTTCTGTGATATGGCTTTATTCATCCAATGAGCATTTAATGATTAAAAGACGATACATTAAAATATTGTGATATGATGTTTGTCCAGAATTGGTCATCTTCCGGATAGTTAATGATGAATGATCCTAAAAATAACATCATAATCATCGATGAAAGAACTTCGTGTATTACTTGGCATTATGCCTACCCATTTAAGAGAAAAGCATGACGATACATACATGATAACTCGAGATTAAGGAACATATCCAAATAACCAACTCCAAGGATACAAACAGAATAAAATAAAATCCTGTGTTGAGCCTGAAAATCTTCTGGCAACCACGACCCACTATCAGAAATACGAATTACTGCTATTATAAGATATAAGATGTACTATTATATCTTACTAGCTTATGCCCGCGCCTTCGCCCGCGTTGAGTTGGTTAATTATCCTACGGGACCATACTACCGAGATTAAAAGTAACCTTTGTGGTAATCCAGGTTACAAACTATCTGTGTGCCAAATTTCATCCTAATCCGGTCAGTAGTTTTTGCGTGAAAGAGTAACAAACATCCATTCATCCTCACAATTTTTCGCATTTATAATATTCATAGGATTTCTTGAATGATCTTTTAGTATTTTTACTAAAAGACTTGATAAAAACTGCTGCAATCTAAGAAATTTCTTCTTTGCGTTCCTGAACCTTTTTTGGCTAGCAAAAATGATCATGGGATCTGTCTGGGGCGAAAGATCCGTCAGAATCCTGCCGATTAAAACATGTGGGAAATCATCAACATCATCATCATCTTCACCCGCTCTGGTGGGAGCGGAAGGGAGTGTCAGACTTTTAGTGACTAAAACCCATCCATGTTCCTTCTTTTGCCCTTTATGTTCCAGGGCCGCGGTATCTCTTTCGAACAGTCCCGCAGCCCTGGCAGGCATCGGCCCTTGCGCCCCTCATGTTTGCTGACATCTCTTTGAGGTGCGCGTGGAACACGAACGCGCCGTCGACACGGCCTGTCGTCATAAGACGGACGGACGGCGAGTTAGCCCATTACTCACCGTCTACAGGCCCGCGCCTATGATGGCCGAGAGCTACCACGTCGCGCCCGACGCCCGGTGCTTCTCCCACGGCGGCTGGGGAGTTGGGGGCCCCGAAAAACTAGTCCATTTGAAACTTAACACTAAATAAACTTTCTTTAATAACATTTTACAGTGTATACTGAGCCTAAACCCCATCTATTTATGCATCATTACACACACGGTTGCTAATGAATCAGCATGCTATCAGATAATTATATAAATAACATTTACACTATGAGGAAATTCTTTACAAGGCGTTATCAATGACACCATGGAGTAGTATACAGATTATACTACTACTTAGAATGTGTATAGGTATTAGTAGGTAATATTATCTATCCTGATAATGTTAACCTTAGTAGATCAGAGGGTCCATAGAAAGTGACATTTTATCAGCAACAACGACGATGGAAGGAGGCTACCAAAATGCTTAAGTAAATCCATAAACCATTCTGTTTTCTTTCAATATTTGGGAAAAATCATATCTCGGGGAGGCAGCGTTGAGAAGTAGGTCCAAATTATCGATAACATAAAGTCACGACTGTAATCCCCGAAGTGTTAGGCAGACGTGTACTAAATAGCACACCCACATTTCACCAGTTATGTTTAAGTCCCATGTAATAGGGGGCGAGCCAATTGCTATCAACCGGGCACAAATCCAGACTCCGTGCCTGCTACTGAGAGATTCCTGATGGAAAAAGCCAATAACACATTACCCGACCTGGGAGTCGAACCAGGACGTCAAGCTCAGCAGTTGCGCTTGCAACCACTAGACCAAAGGCAGAACCAAACTAAACATTGCGTAAACTCACACCACTCTTTCTGAGTTATTTCAACGACATGATCCTACTATAATCGTAACTCGTAGTTTACTGTGTCGTCGAGATAAACGGATAGTCATAAAGGGTCTTCCCTAAAGGCGATGGACGCGTACAAGACTAAGATGAGTTTGGAGTTATGAAGATATTTAGTACGATAACGCAAAAATGACTTGACAGAACTACCCCACAGCCGGACAAAGGTCATAAGGACTTTGCAATGAGTAGTCCTCAAGAAGTTCACCTACCCTAACGTTTTCTACACGTATTATTTGTTTTTCCCTAAATACACCATTGAAGTTACTTGGCATTTTTTCCACTAGGAACTCGTGGCTAATTAATATCAGCCACTCGGGTCGATCTTCAGGTTAAGCCGCGCTTGTCTAGGTTGATCAGTAGATGGGTGACCGTCCATTACCTACATATCGAGTTTCTTCATTGCCTCGAACAGTATATTAAGCCGTTGGTCCCGGCTGTCATTTGTAGATCTTTGACAGTCGTTACAGGTAGTCCGTGGCCCGAAAGTCTGACAACTAGTCTTAGCAAGGAGTATCGTAATACCCAGTACTAACTGGGCTGTGGAGGTCAGGTAGGCAGTAGCTCCATGAAAAATACTGGTATTCAGCTGCATCCAAGAAGCCAACCCCAACATAGTTAGGCAGATGATGATGATGAGTAGGGTAACAGCAATGTCCAGACAGAGTTATTATTTTAAAACCGACATTTCTTCCACCTTTGTAACCCTTCAGATTACCCTACACTCAGTTAATCAACCAACACATTTCCCAAACTCCGTCGCCACAGTATTCAAACCACAAACAGATAGAACAATACTGCGTACGCGCAAGTTTCGTATCCACGCACGCACACACACACACATACACACAGATTGATTTTGATTGTGACATTGCGTAACGTGTGATGTAACGACCTAACGGCAATAGAAATATGTACAGCAAGGTTAGTGGCTTGCACGCAGTTTGTAGTTGATACTGGTTTAACTGATATTTTAATGTTTATTGTTTATGTGGGAAAGAATGTATAGTGTAATGAAATTGTAACAGCCTCGTTTGGTCTAGCAATCGTGGAGTGTTACTGTAGAAGTTAAATCTAACTTCTACAGTAACACTCCACGATTGCTAGACCAAACGAGCAATAACGATCGATAATCATCGATCGTTATTGCGTTATTTCGTCAGGAGTTTCTCAGTAGCAGCCACGGAGTCTGGATTAGTGCCCGGCTGATGGCAATAGGTTTGCTCCCTATTATTCTTATTCTTATTCTTTATTGCACACAAAATTAAAAGATATACACACAACATACATGGGACTACATATATTACATGGGACTTAAAATATAACTCGCGAAATGTGGGTTTACTATTAGGTACACCTCTGCCTAACTCTACGGAGATTTGGCGTTTTGTAATGTAATACGTTTTTTATTAAAATTAAAAAGAAATTTGACCCATCCCTCAGTCCCAGACACGTTTATTCAAACTATAAATAGTTGTATATTAACCGTGTATTATAATTTATAATCGACTTAAACATAACTGGCGAAATGTGGGTGTACTACAAGGTAGGTACACCTCTGACTAATCAGTCTCGGATGGTACGTTGTTTCATGTTTTACTAGCTCATGCCCGCGGCTTCACCCGCGTAACTTCGGTAATTGTCCTACGGAAACGTACTGCCGGGATAAAAAGCATCCTATGTGTTAATCCAGGTTATAATCTATCTGTGTGCCAAATCCGGTCAGTAGTTTTTGCGTGAAAGTGTAACAAACATTCATCCATCCATACTTACAAACTTTCGCATTTATAATATTAGTAGGACTATAATAAGGCTAAAAGTATTGCCAAGTTAATAATGAAAGACCGTTGCGCTCCAAATAGTGAAGGAAAACATCGAGAGAACCAGCAGTCCTGGAATAAAAAAATCATGACATCTGCCAACCCGCACTGGGCCCGCGTGGTGTCTTACTTTACTGCCCACTCCCTCTCACAGAGAAACCTGTGATCCCAGCAGTGGGAACAGTAAAGGCCGGCTATGGATTCTTTAAGTTATAACGAAAATGTTAATGAGGGAATCTATTTCAAGAAAACTTGTGCTAAAGATAGAGTTATTCTAATAAGTACTTAATGAGTCATGACATCACCTGATTGATTGTGACTATTATGAGTTTGTGAATCATTTATTTAACTAATTACCTTACCTGATCAATTCCTTATTTACCTTAGTAGTTTTTATATCTTTACACTTCCTTTGATAATATAAACAAGGCAAGAGGTCAACACTTGATGTTTTCTCAACTGGTTTACATCTCATACCATATCAACTAAATTAAGCACGTTAAGCTGTTGGTCCCGGCTGTCATTCGTAGATCTTTGACGTTACGGGTACTCAGTGCCCCAAAAAGTCTGACAACCAGTCTTACCAAGGGGTATAGTATTAACCAGTACTATCTGGGTTGTGGAGGTCAGATAGGCAGTCGGTCCATGTAAAATACTGGTATTCAGCTGCACCCGGTTAGACTGGAAGCCGACCCCAACAGAGTTGGGAAAAGGCTAGGCAGATGATGATGATGATCTACTAAATTAATAAATGGCACACATTTTGTACTCCATTGTGAAGTTTGAGTTTTGAAAGGTTTTGTTTTGGGACAAGCCCGCCACACTATTCCCAAACCACTGCCACTCCTAAAAGCCAAAATCAACAGCGGCGACCACCAGAAAAGCTCCGAGATAATGAAGCTCGATGAAGTCCCAGAGAAACAATTTAACTATCTTGGACCCCGTAACGAATTATAAGGTATGTGTACAATTCATACCGAGTGTATCCACTGCTGGGTTTGTGCCTCTCTTCGTTTGTGCCAATCTCCACGTTACTGCCATCGACTTTTTACTGGCCAAGACAACAATTTCTTTAGTCCATCTCAGCGTCTAGATTACTTACTAGCTGATTAGTAACAGACCTCAATTCCGTCTTTAAAAAAAAACTTTATTGCCTAGATTTTTTTGTCCGGTTGAGAATATTCCTTCACACTTTCTTGATAACTATTGAACATTGTGGTCCCTCTTCTCCCATCATACATCCAGGAACAAGAACTCCGTACAATAAGCTCATACATAACCCTGTCGTCATACCAGCCACATAAATTACGTAATGTATCACACTTGTCCACACTTGTTCCCCCCATTCTCCTGCGTTACGCAACAAGTCGACATTATTATGAAACGTAGGATGTCCCGGTAGATATGCGGAGGGACGATATTGAAACGAGATTGGTTGCGTCATTATTTGAAAGAGATTTTTGAGGTATATGATAGGAGAGGATTTTTGTAGGAGGCATCTTTTACTTTACAAATTCAAAGAAGGTAAGTTTAGTGAGGAGTGAATGAAAGGATTTTAGAAGTATAGTCTTTTCAAGGGAGAAGTGCCAAAATAGATTCCAAATTCAAATTCTAATTCTAATTCGTTTATTTGTCCGAATATGGTACAATACATGGTCTTAAATTAATAAATGGTTTCATCACATTCTGCGACATGGGGCGTGCAAATATAGATAGGTACACAAATAAAATGATTACAATACAAAAATAAAAATATTGAACAAGTAAGCACAAATTAATGTATTAATCAATATTTATGAGGCATGTCAGGTAAAAATATTATCTAGGTTAATGTCAAAGTATTATTCTATGTCAAACTATTAAAGAGAGAATTAAAAGTCTAAAAGATTGCAATTAAAAAACAAAAAACGTAAGAAAATTTTAACTTCGCAGGCTTCCCTAGCGCTTTCATCTAAATGCAATAAACGGACGATAATGAAAGTTTACAATGAAATAAGTATTTGTTTGTTCAGAATGTTGTTACTTGTGAAAAATATCTTTTATGAATTTATATTCTTATTCTTTATTGCACACAAAATTAAAAGATATACACACATCATTACAATATATAGCTTATGTACAACGGCGAGCTTAACCCAAAATGGGTTTTCTTACAGCAAACCTTACTTCGATTGCGAGATTAAAAATTGCGAAATTAGCGGTAGAGGATAACCTACGTGCACAATCACATAGGTACAGGTAGGTTATAGGTACTAAGTATAATGTAAAACTACATCTGCGCTACACCTAGTTAATATAACTCAACAATAACCTCAGACTAAACAATAACTAGACCGCCTCATTGGTCCAGTGATCGTAAGCGCGACTGCTGAGCACAAGGTCCTGGGTTCCATTCCCGGGTCGGGCAGTGTTATTGTCTTTTTCCATCAAAAATTTCTCAGTAGCAGCCACAGAGTCTGGATTTGCACCCGGTTGATTTTAATAGGCTCGCCCCCTATTACATGGGACTTAAATATAACTGGCGAAATATGGATGTACTATTAGGTACATCTCTGCCTAACCCTTCAGGGATTACAGGCGCGATGTTATATTATTATGTCAATAACATATCTGTTTTATTTTCAGGAAACAACATCATCCTACTAAATCATCATTACTCAACATAGCCGCACTGCATCAAGGGCACTGCAACATGCTTGCGCCGGTCTCCCAACAATGATTTATTGATCTTTGATCTTACATCACTAACCACTCAAGTGGGTAGTTCCATACAATTGTATGATATATTTATGTCGAGAACCGTTAACTCTTGTAAATCAATGTTGAATGGGTCTTCAAAGAGGTCTGTTGGATCAAGATGTTTACTGCCAGTTCGTGGTATCGTAAACTGCTGGCCTTGTTATGATTCTGATAAAAGTAGTGAATTCAGGTCTAAGGTCACTATCTACATTGCTATTGGTTGCATAGAGATTGTCTATGGTTGCATAGATAAGGAAATAAGAAGGAAGAAAAAATATCTATGGGAAAATGCCAAAAACCCTTTCCAATTTATTTTTAGCAGACTGAAAGAAACTATTTCTTATCTATTATTGAATCATGTTTCACAGAACCAACATAAAGCGGATGATAAAAATAATCCATAAGTCATAATATTTCATTGTTCATGGTAGTAAGTACAGACGCCAGCACTTCAAACTACTACAATCTGTCTCTCTTTAATAGATTTCCAACTTTATCTCTAAAGGATTAGGTTCAAGGTTGGTTGGGAAAATCAGTCAGTTTCGGGTAGGTTGACCTGTGCTGGCGTCTGTACATCGAAACGAAACAGTTTTTTATTTTATTCTATCATATCAAGATATCAGTACCCATTACGTTAGCAAAGTTTATCTAGGTCATTTAATTTCACCCTGTTTATCCACTGAATAATCTTCTGCTATCACTTTATTAAAAGACTAGTAGTTGCTGACGAACTTCGTTCGCGGGAATTTATTATAAAAAATAATTATGTCTTCCGTTTTTTACACGACTGCCCAAAAAAAGGAGTGTTATGTTTTCAGGGTTCATGTATGTATGTATGTTTGTGAGTTTCTTTATTCCACCATAAGTTCTAAACGGCTTAACCGATTTCAATGTATGTGGTATCATTAGAAGCGTTGAGTTATTCCGAGTAACATAGGCTAGTGAAAATTTTAAAAAATGTAAAGGGGGAGCCATGGTTCCTGAAAAAATCTGAAAATTTTTGGTTTTTTCATGAAAATTTGCCTACGTATACTATCATCGTCTAGAACTTGCTTATTTACATAACAAAAATATGTAACAGTAGTATTCAATATGCATTCGTTCAGTAATAAAAAAAAAAGAAATTAAATCTTTTACATATTAAATTCAAAGACCTGACTGACTGATATATCAACGCACAGCCCAAACCGCTGGTTCTAGAGACATGAAATTTGGAGGGTGTATTCTTTGTAAGGAGTAGGTATATATTAAGAAAGGGTTTTTCGAATTTCCACCCCTACGAGGGTGAAATGGGGTGTTAAACTTTCTGTGAAACTTTTATTCTCGGGGTCAATTGACTTGAAAATCTGTGTACATTCCCTTCAGTTAAAATGATGAGAAACGTGTATCACAGTTTTTCCAAAATCATCCCCAATATAAAATTCAAAATCCTGACTGACTGACTGATATATCTACGCACAGCCTAAACCGCTGGTCTTGAAGACATGAAACTTGAAGGGTGTATTCTTTGTGAAGAGTAGGTCCACTAAGAAAGGGTGTTTTCGAAATTCCACCACTAAGAAATGGGGGGTAGAATTTTCTGTGAAACTTTATATTCTCTGGGTCCGTTGACTCGAAAATTTGTGTACACACTTCAATTAAAATTATGAGACGCGTGTATCGGAATTTTATTTTCCAAAATCATTCCCCAACATTGTCAAATAGGGCTACCAAACTCACGTAGACAGGCGCATGGCGCGCAGCGTTGCACAGGGCGTACAGGGCGCGGGAGTATTTACCTATTAGTAAGTAGGTAGGATTTTTCTGAGGTAGACGTCGTGTCTGTAAATATGTGTGAAATCGCGTTGACTCGTGATACGCAACATTGATATTAATTTTATTATGTAAGGCGAGGCGGCGAGCCTCCTTGCCGGATTGCCGCCATGGGATCTATAGGCGATAGTTCTCGCGCGCCTGCACAAGTGGCGCGCGGAGGCACTACGCTGGGGGGAATTCCGCTGCCGTGGCAAATTGTCGCTCAGCGGACAGACCTACGGAGCAATGTCATGGCGAGATGAAGAGAGCGACAGTCGCAACCCCGTGCGGGGCACGCCACAATAGTGGATAAGTCACCTCTTTGAGGAGCGGCTAGAGAGGCGCCACGGCGCCCTCACCTTCCGTCTGACGCAGGTCCTCACCGGACACGGTTGTTTCGGGAGGTACCTGCACCGAATCGGGCGGAAACGCACGGGTGTTATCATTGTGAGGATCGCCCGGAGGACACGGTGGAGCACACCTTGGAGGTCTGCTCCGCTTGGGCGGAGCACCGCCGCCGTGTCCTCGTAGCGGCAATTGGCGGCGGCGACCTCTCGCGTCCGGCCTTGGTTCAAGCCATGGTCCGGGGCGAGAGGGAATCGGAAGCCGTCACTTCTTTCTGCGAAGCAGTCATGCTAGCGAAGGAGGTGGCGGAACGTGAGAGGGATAGAACCTCACGTCCCAGCCGCCGCGGGAGACGCCCAAGGCGTCAGGGGCCACGTGATGGCTCTCGGCCACAGTAGGCGCGGAACTGTGGACGGTGAGTAATAGGCTAGCTCGCCGTCTGCCCGTCTTATGACGACAGGCCGTATCGACGGCGCGTTGGTGTTCCACGCGCGGCTCAAAAAGATGTCAGCAAACAGGAAAGGCGCCCGCAAGGGCCGATGCCTACCAAGGCTGCGGGACTGTTCGAAAGAGATACCGCGGCCCTGGAACACAAAGGGCAAAAGAAGGAACATGGATGGGTTTTAGTCAGTAAAAGTCTGACACTCCCTTCCGCTCCGCCCAGAGCGGGCATTTGATAATTTCTTATCCCAAAAAAAAGATATCAATATTTCACTGTTATATAATTGATTACTATGAACTAATATTTGCAAGTAATAAGTCAGTACATGTAAAAAAACGCGAGTGTGTCTGCATTATTCAAATAAAATTAAATACTTACACTAACTATTCTTTATTACCTATTCAACTTTAAAAGTAAAAACTACTCAATACATGTATCTTAAATAATAAACTATTATAAATGCGAAAGTTTGGATGAATAGATGTTTGTTACTCAATCGCGCCAGAACGGCTGAACAGATTTTGATGAAACTTGGCACAGAGATAGATTATAGTCTGGTATAGCACATAGATTACTTATTATCCCAGAAGTAAGATCCCGTGGGCAATTCCCGAACTCCACGTGGGAGAAGCCGCGGGCATATGCCAGTAAGTTATATTTTGCGTGATATTGATTTCCTAAAAAAATAAGTTTACCTTTTGTGGCACATTGTGCGTTTGAAAAATATTGTTTTATCACTAAAAGGATTAAAATAAAAACAAATAATTAAAAAAAATAAAAAACACGCCTGCCATATCAAAAAGTGAACTAAAAAATTAAAAACAAGTTACATGATTTTAGTATTGAATGGCCAAAAGGTAGGTACTAAATAGATTATATTATTTACTGTGCAATTAAAATGCCATTGTGCCCAAAAAAGGAAAACTGAAAACCAATCTTTTCATTGCAGTCGGGGGACGGTTCCTTGGAATAGTTCTTAACAGGTCCCCCGACTTCGATGAAAAGTTTGGTTTTCAGTTTTCCACTTTTGGGCACAATGGCATTTTAATTGCACAGTAAATAATATAATCTATTTAGTACCTACCTTTTGGCCATTCAATACTAAAATCATGTAACTTGTTTTTAATTTTTTAGTTCACTTTTTGATATGGCAGGCGTGTTTTTTATTTTTTTTAATTATTTTTAATTGAACTTTTTTACCAATTTCAAGGGTTTTAATTTTTTTGCACGGAAACCTAAATCTTTTTCTAAAATTAAAGTAGCCTTTCTTACTCCATATGACATCAACTATCTGCCAGTAAAAGTCCCGTCAAAATCAGTCAAGCCGTTTTGGAGATTAGCCGTTTGAATCGGATTTTGGTAACAATATTTCAAGGGTTTTTATTTTTTTCACGGAACCCTAATTATTTTTCAAAAATAAAAGTTATTAGACTAGCCGGAACAAACAGAAAAACAGACAAAAATAAAAAACTAAAAATGTGTTTTTGTTAAAAGTGCCGTTTATATTTTCATATGGATTTAGTAAAACGCTATTATTTTAATATTACAAACAGACACTTCAATTTTATTTATTTTTATAGATAAGCTCGTATCTGATCCTAAGTTGTTGGTACTTTCCAACCAATTTGAAGCATCACCTGTTATCAAAAGACATGTTCTAGACTATTTCCAGGCACCGTCAATATTATGAGCAAGCATGATACTTAGAAACACTACAATCTGAACAAACAAAGGCAGTATTACGCAATATGAACTACGATAACATATTCAATTTATCTATAAGGAAGTAACAATCGCCTTATTTAGTCGACTGTTATGTTATGACCCTGCGCATTATCCTGCCGTGTTTATCACTAGTGAAGTGTGAAGAAAAATGTTTTAAGAGGACGCATTGGAAATTTTGGCGCCAATGATCTCAATTTTTCTCAGTAAATACAAAACGGATCAAAATACAAGTTGGTTACCTGAAAGTACATGATAAAAACCTTATTTTGTTAGTTTTCAATACATGATTAGGTAACTTTTTGAACAGAGAAAAATATATCAAACACACCTCTTTTTAAAAAGAGATTCACATTTTATGGGCAAACGGGACCGATTTAAGCCTCTTAACTTTTTTCGTAGATGAGTCTATACATACTCTTTAAAATAGTAGAAGGAATATTTCTCAAATTATCATTTCTAACTAAATAAAATAACAAAACCATTTTGTCGCTTACGTCCTTTAATTATAAGCTAGCGCGCATAATGCAATCCTCGCCCCGCTCTGACGCTCAGTCCCCTCTTGACCATTGTCAGTTTGTTTAACAATTCGTCGCCTTAATAATTCTGGACATTGCAAGTAAAGAATATTGAAGACATACCAGTGGCGAAGGTTCCATATAACTCGATTCCTACCGGCTTCCCTTTGAAAAATAGCAGTCAGTATTCTATAGACAAATAATATAATCACATTAAAGCTATGTAAGCAGGCTGCCGGCGAAGAGTCAATTTTTGTAAGTGGTAACTTACAAAAATTGACCTATCGCTACTGATACAGACGCTAGAAGAGGGAGGGGAGGGTAGAACCTTCAGAATATCAACGGTTGCGAACCTTACCGTACTTATTTTGCTTCGTCCACGATGAGGCCCTATTATGAGCGCTCGATGTAAACGTAACGTCGATTTTTTAATCGGAAATTCAATTATTTAACTATTTATGTACACACAGTAGACAACACAGGAAAATAATATTATAATACATGAGTACAAAGGTACTGCTTATTTCTCAAGAAAATCAAAATTATCCTTTAGCGTTTCAGTTAAATTGGTTACAATAAGCACAATCTGTATCATCGATAAATAAGAATTAATTCTTAAAGTTATGAAAATATTATACAGGTTTACAAAAAAAAAAAAAAGTTTGCGTGTTTTATTCGATATTTTTGCGGATTCTTTTTTTTAATACACATAACTTAAGAATAAAATTATTAGTGTACCATATCAGCGCTAGTTTTTTAGTTATTAGGGTTTGTGTAACGTAACTATACTTGTGCTTGTTAGGTATTACAAGTTGAGTGTAAATATGAAGGCAGAGGAATTCTTTGCCCAGAAATAATACAGGCTAGTTAAATTAGATAAGTTTTACATAGATATTAATTGGAAATAACCCCTACAACAGATATGATTTTTTTGCCGTTTTTATAGATAATGGTACAGAACCCTTCGTGCGCGAGTCCGACTCGCACTTGGCCTGTTTTTTTTATTTTTGTATCAGTATTTTCTATGATTTATAGAATACATTTCTAAGCGATTTCCATATTTTTTATAAATGTATAAAAAAAAATATTTTGCTTCTCCATACATATTGTTCTATTTCATAGAAATTTCAAACAGTATTAAAAAAAAAAACTAGAGCTCATTTCCAAAAACTTAATTTTCGTTATTCCTCTCATATCAAACAAAAAAATCACTGTTGACTAGTGATATAACACTAGTGTGAAATCGACGTCTTTACGTTACGTTTACGCCGTTCCATTTCATCGTCCAATTACTAAGTCGATGCAGGGGTCAATTTCTAGATACCATTGTCAGTTTAGCTTGTGACAAAATCATTTCTGTAGGTATCATACCTACTAAACGAACAATCAAGCACACTTCTACAATAATACGGGGATAATCACAGTTTATAAATAGCCGTACAATTGTTACATCGACAAAGGATGTAAGGACGGACTCTCAAGGGTACTTCCTGATGGCGAGATGTTGTGAACATAATATAAAATTGTTATTTTTGCTACGTTACGTCAGAATTCTTCCTAGTAACCAAGTAAGTACGAGTAAGTAGTAGTAGTAAGTAGTAGTAGTAGTAGTGTGTAAGTAGTAGGTAGTAGTAGTGATCGGAATTATTCTAGATCATACTATTTTTTTTTCGGATGGGAAATCATCAAATGCTTCCTCCCGCTCTGGGCGGAGCGGAAGGGAGTGTCAGACTTTTACTGACTAAAAACCATCCATGTTCCTTCTTTTGCCCTTTATGTTCCAGGGCCGCGGTGTCTCTTTCGAACAGTCCCGCAGCCCTGGTAGGCATCGGCCCTTGCGGGCCCCTCATCATTGCTGACATCTCTTTGAGGCGCGCGTGGAACACGAACGCGCCGTCGACACGGCCTGTCGTCATAAGACGGACGGACGGCGAGCTAACCCATTACTCACCGTCCACAGGCCCGCGCCTACGGTGACCGAGAGCCATCACGACGTGGCCCCCGACGTTCTAGATCATACTTAACATCACGTTTGTGAGCCCTGTAAGGTTACACAGAGATGTAACCATAGTACGCTTACATTTCGCCAGTAATGTCTACGAAGGTAATGGGGGCGAGCCGATCGTGGTCTACTTGAAGGATTAAGTGCCGAAACCAATCGCGATGACATTAAACAAAGGGGGCCAGCCTATTTCCATCAAACGGGCATAAGTCCTGACCGTGGGTGCTTTTTTTTACTAAATAGGCTTGCGTTTGGCCGCAATTCGACTGATGTGGACCGATGAAGCGGCCTAGGGTGGCGCACGTTTGCCCAGAAGAAACCGATTTACTTGAACTTTAAAGGGTTCCACCTAACAACACATGGCCCGACCTGATATCGCACGTAGGATCTTAGTATTCAATAGCGCTTATTGCATCGAAAATATGGTAGATGAGGAAAAATGATGGAGTAATAATTTACAAAAAATATTCATAGGATAAAGAAATTGTATTCAATTGGAATGTTTTCTTTATTGATTGAAAGGATCACCCAAAACCTTTTCCCATCCAAATTGATTTTGAAATAATAAAATCATGATAATTTCACTAGTTGCTAAGCGGAAAAACATCGGACCAGAAATCCAGGAAAAGCATTGAAAGAAACGAAGAATTGCATTCTTATTTAAATTCCCATGAATCATCGTTTTAGCAATGTCAGTACTATAAATAACTTTACTAATTAAATTAACAATTTAATTTATGCGAGTGATGTAAAAATATATTTATTAGGTGTAAAGAATTTTAGCATGCGTTTATTAGTGATGAAATAACGATTATTGTGATTTTAATCATACTGCGAGGCGAACATAAATGACTAATACTTTTTAGGGTTCCGTACCCGAAGGGTACCGTTCCCGTAGGTTACCCTTCGGCTACCCTATTACTAAAACTCCGCTGTCCGTCCGTCCGTCTGTCTGTCAGTGGGTTTTATATAATGATCCGTAATAGGTAAACAGTTGAAATTTTCACAGGAGTGTATTTCTGTTGCCGGTACAACTAAAAATAATAAAAATAAATTAAAAATGAAAGACACTACTACGAAACGTTCCCTTCATGCGCTAGTCCGACTCGCACTTGGCCCGTTTTTTTTTCCTTACGGAAATTTTACTGGGACGTTACCCTGTGGTCCAGGGAAATTAGGATAAAAGTTTTAAAAGTTTAATCTTAACCCAATTAAGTCTTCCCACATAAAAATTTCACATCAAGTAGGTACCTGATAAAATAAAATAAAAAAAACATAGAATCGGCTGATTTAAAGAGTCTTTTACTTCTGCTACCCTGCCCGAATTACCCCCATTTCCATCCCAGCCTGGCATTTAGGCTAGATCCCATTGCCCAACAAATGGAAAGGCGTTCTGTTTCCACTCAGAGGCGCCTTGACACGGCACCGCTCCTTTCCTAACTCGACATTTGACTTGCGCAACGCAACGCCACGCTTGCCTGCACTATCCTTGAATATCTTGCGTTAGGCCCGGTATCCACCAAAGCGGAGAGGAGAGGAGACGAGAGGAGATGTGTTTGAATAAACCAATCCGATTTCGTTATTTCCACATCTCTTCTCCGCTTAGCTTTGGTGGAAATGGGTCAAGCGGAGAGGAGAGGAGATGTCTCATTTTTCTATAGAATTTTGTGCAGCGAGCGAGCAAGCGGCGCGGCAGAGCGGAGAAGTGTCTAGTCGGGCGGCCGGGCGGCGCGCTCGCGCACCCCTCACCCCGCTGCCTTCTCCGCGCGCCTCGCACATCCCGAAAGCGTCATCCGTGTCTTTGGAATACACTTTTAAGCACTTATAAATGCAATTCAGATATAACTTTTGTAACGACATGACGTCTTCCTTTCGTAGACAGCACTTGACTGTTTTCGATCTCTCACAGCTCACATCTCTGCTACACACAGCTCACATCTCCTCTCCGCAACGCATCTCCTCTCCGCTTTGGTGGAAATAACCTGCCAGCTTCGCGGCACATCTCCTCTCGTCTCCTCTCCTCTCCGCTTCGGTGGATACCGGGCCTTAGACTTACCTCATGTAGCTTGTGGATGTTGACACTAGTTCTGTACTAGATGGCGTTGGTGTCGGGGAATGGGATTGGGAGAATTTTGAACGACGAACGGAAGAAAAATAAAATGGCTGCCGCATGAACAACAGTTCAACTTTTTTAATAGATTTTGCAATGCAACCTCTTTGCCAATTTA
The DNA here is from genome assembly GCA_950022335.1 of Eurois occulta. Classification (NCBI taxonomy): domain Eukaryota; kingdom Metazoa; phylum Arthropoda; class Insecta; order Lepidoptera; family Noctuidae; genus Eurois; species Eurois occulta. The sequence continues at coordinate 4,554,564 of OX465502.1, forward strand.
TCGTTTGTTTTGTTTTTTCTTGAAAGAGGTTATTGACCTACATGTCGCATTTAAATTGCTGTTGTAATCAGAGAATTGCTAGAATTATAATCCTGCGTTACATCATTTCGCTAGTAGATAAATATGTTATAAAACAGCGATGTTTATTTCTGTTATTCTTAAGTTAGGTACTCTGAGAATATCGGTTATATTTTTTCTTAGCCTTAACAGTCAAAGGGAAAGAGGTCTGAGGAACAGAATGTAAAGTAAGCATCCTCCATTACATATTAAAGGATAAATCGGATACTTTATATCCAATGCACTTTTACTGTTATCTCAATATTAAATTTTCCAATAAAATACAAAAGAGGTAACTAGTTATCCTACCTTGCTACATACAGTTAGCTTCTAACTGTGTGCCAATCGCAGTTCTATTATGGAAGATAACTCTGTCATTATCTGTTTTATCCTTGAAAGTCTTGTGTAAGAGTTACCTCATGGCGGTTACGAGTCTCGTGTGCCTTTATATAGGTTTATTCGAGATGGCGTTTTTAACAGGAAATGTTGTTCCAAGTACCTACTTATATTGTTTTTTTTAAATGAAAATCCTACTTCCTACCTACTAATATTATAGATGCGAGAGTTTGTGAGGATGTATGCCTGGATGTTTGTTAGTATTTCACGCAAAAATTACTGACCGGATTTAGATGAAAATTGGCACACAGACAGTTTATAACCTGGACTAGCACATAGGATACTTTTTATCCCAGTAATGCGACCCAGTGAGACAATTACTGAACTCTACGTGGGCGAAGCCGCGGGCATAATCTAATGGTAGATATTTTAGATGCCTGTGTCTATAAATGAAGGTATAACAAAAACGAAAAGAAGAAATTACGACAAAATATTCCCGCCAAACTGCCATTCAAGGTAGGAAGGTTTGACAGTGTAATATCGAAGGAAAATAGTTCTATACCTTATTTCCGATACCAAGATCGGCCAAAGTGTTCCCATCAGGAATTTCTCAGTAGCAGCCACGGAGTCTGGATTTGTGGCCCGTTTATCGGCTCCTATTACATGGGACTTAAACATAACTGGCGAACTGTGGTGTTAGGTACACCTCTGCCTAACCCTTCGGCGATTACAAAGCGTGATGCTATGTTAATAATATTGTCTTTCTTTGCCCTTTAGACGCAAATAATCTTTAATTTTAATACGCATTTATCCTTATTGTACAAGCTACTCTATCAATATAAGGATTATTTTTCTAATACGAAGAATATCGAATGTTTACAAATATAAAAGTAAATGCGGAAATTACCTTATCTTAGAATAATTCGCAATTAATTTAAAACATCACTTATATTTACAAGTAGATTTGCTTATCTATTAGGTATACATATAATACCTAAAAGATGATAATCATGATACCTGATGATGGTAAAAATCAAACAAGTACTTAAAGATTATTCTGACAGACAACAACCAAACTAGTCCTAAGTTACGACATCAACAGGTGAAACAAAACTTTGATTGTAGAACGGAACTTAAACACAACTTTCTCATCATCAATAATTATTTTATTTAAGTCCCATGTAATAGCGGAGCGAGCCTATTGCCATCAATCAGGCACAGATCTAGACTCCGTGGCTGCTACTGAGAAATTCCTGATTGAAAAACCCAATAACACTGCACGACCTGGGAATCGAACCCAGGACCTCATTCATTATTATAATAGGTGAAACATCATCACTCCTAAACTTCACCAGTCTATGATCCAATACAGTTGAATGGCTCCTCCAGGACTCTTAGAGCTTCATTCCCTCAACGGGTTTCTGGTGGTTGCCACTGCTCTTTCTGGCTTCCTTGAAGGTGGTCCTTGTAGCAAAAAGGGACAGTCCTGTCGACAAAGGAGTAAAACTAGATGTCAACAATCATGTCTTCAAGATTATCATCAATTTGGCGTCTTTCTTTCTTTATCGTGTAGTTAGAGCCTAACCTGGTGTCAGCTTTTATTCCGCCCGACTTGGCTTTACATGTCGTCGAGAAATATCTCTGACGCATGCTGATTTGGTTTCCTCACGATGTTTTCCTTCACCAAAGCAAGTGATCATTATACAATACGCACATGAATCCGAAAAATCAGAGGAGTCTTGGGTTCGAACTTGAGACCCATGACTTGGCAGTCCGCTGTATCTCTGCCATGGCTGTCAAGTATGGTGATTATACTAATCATGGCATAATCTCTGCTAAGAATTGTAGCGCTCACTGACCCCTTATTTAGCAATACTTGTAGCTAGATAATATGATAGTAATCTTTCGCCGATGGTCGACACTTCGCGTAACCAGAGGGCTGTCTCTTTCTTTGGCCAAAGAATTAGCATTGCCATTCAACGTGGCAATGCTGCCAGTCTTCTGAGCACGTTTCCAGATGACAGCGATGCGGAGGAGTACTTTGACGCCTAAGACGTGTCCTATTATCGTCGTTGTATAAATATAGGTACTTTCTTTTAGTTTTCTTTTATCTTTATTTTAGTCCTATTTTAGTCTGTATATAGTAACATGTTAAGTAATTAGTCAATGTCATGTACGTACGTATTAGTTACTAGTTATGTCAAAACAAGTCTTTACTCAATCAAACAATTCATTAAACAAAAGTAAAGCAACAACCAGAAATATCGTGTCAAATTCAAATATAATAAAAATAAATTTCGAAAGAAAATATTTGCTAAAAATAAATCTGTTACATTTTTTAACAAAATGTCAAAAAATACAAGAATTAAAATGCGAAAAGTGTTGTAATTTTTAGTTATATTGAAAGAACAGTTAAATTGCTTAATTAACAAAAACGCAGCCATATTGGTTTCAAGATGGCGTAATGACACAGAGTAAGAAAATACAGAAGTGTTACACAGAAAATCAAATTGGTTTACGACCGCTTACTTAACGACTGCAATTGTTAGAGAATATACACTTTCCCTATATATTGTATGGATCATATTTTATATTACATGTAAGTTGGAGTTAGCTTTCTGTATTTTCATACTTGACGGTATCATGGCGCAAACGGTAAGGTTTTGCAAATGATTTCGCACAGACCGACTCAGGCGCAGCCATGGCAATTTATACGTGTTGCGAAATGTATGCATTTTGTATTGCACGATAATAAATTATTATCTATGAATATATTTCAGTGTTGTGCCGGAGTGACGAAAATTGGGTGCATGGGCTTGAAATTAATAATTATTTGTTGCTATGGTGATTTTAATATCTTTGTTAACGATTGAAGTCCCGTGGCTAAAATAAGAACAGCCGCTCGGGTCGATCTTAAGGTTAAGGCGTGCTTACCTAGGTTGGTCCGTGGATGGGTGACCACATACCGCGTTTCCTCCGTGCCTCGAAAAGCACGTTAAGCCGTTGGTCCCGGCTGTCATTTGTAGATCTTTGACAGTCGTTACAGGTAATCAGTGACCAGAAAATCTGACAACCAGTCTTATTACCAAGGGGTATCGTATTACCTAGCGCTTACTGGGTTGTGGAGGTCCGATAGGCAGTCGCTCCATGTAAAATAGTGGTATTCAGCGGCATCTGGTTAGACTGGAAGCCGACCCCAAACTTAGTTGGGAAAAGGCTAGACAGATGATGATGTTAACGATTAAAGTCTAATGCTGGACGTACTCATTTTCCGCAAGCATATAAGGCCCAGAATCCACCTTTCGTTTTCTGCCAATAGGAAAATAATTCGTTGTCCTATCCTAACTTTAATATTATAAACTCGAAAGTCAGTTTGTTTGTTTTTTAGTTACCTTTTCACGCCTAAACCACTGAACCGATCATCCTGAAATTTTGCATATACGTTGGCAGGTGTACAGAAACAGACATAGGGTACCTTTCATCCCGAAAAAAAGTACTTTTGCCGAGGAAAACAACAGTAACGTTCTTAAGATAATAGATGGCGCCACGTGAATTGAATTATATTATTACAAGCAGAGTACTATCCGAATTGATTGTTAAATTCTAAATTAACGCGAGTGAAGCTGCTGGCAAAAGCTAGTTAAATGATATTTCTGAGCTGATAATTATAAACATAATTATGCATGTAGGGAAAATAAAGTCAACCAAAATTTATTTGTAAAGATCAAATGTTTATTTAGTGCTGAAACAAAATTTAAACTATGTATACCTACCTAAATACAAAAAAAAATTATTACAAGTTTTACAATCCATCAAACTGTATTTATTAGTAAGAAGTAACTGGGCCCTTAGCATAAGCACACGGGGTAAACGTAGCATTAATACATCGATTTTAAAATTAATAATTATAATACTCGTTTCACACAATATGATGGTACCTATCGATGATATGGCAAGAAAGGAGGTATCTGATGAGATGACGAATCATATAGAAGTATGGAATAAGTAGACCTTCCATACTTCTATATTAATAATAATAAATTTGAATAAGGGCAGGAGAATATTGATGAATACTCGTATCACATAATTATCATATTTTCATAATTTTAAACATTACTTGATCAGAATTTATTGATCAGAATGCTGGCCTGTGAAGAAGGTGGATGAAAAACGATTGCATGTAGCGGAGATCAGAACGTTGAGATGGATGTGTGAAGTGACAAGAATGAATAAAGTAAGGAATGAGTTTATTAGAGGAAGTGTGAAAGAGGCGCGTGTTCCAGAAAAATTTAAAGGAAGTCATTTGTATTGGTATGGACATTGTAATGAGGAAGGATGAAAAGCATGTGACTAAAAGAGTGATGAATATAAATGTTGATGAATGAAGAGGGAGAGGAAGGCCAAAGAAAAGATGAATGGATTGTGTGAAGACTGATATGAAAGAGAAAGGAGTAAATGCTGCCGTCTCGTCTGACAGGGGAGAGTGGAAAAAGAAAACGTGTTGCGCCGATCCCAAATGGAATGGGACAAGGGCAGGAAGATGAAGTAGTTGTTCATGTTATTCTATCGATGATAATTTAATGATTGTGCTTGTTGCAAACAATTTAACTAACATGCTATAGGATAATTTTATTTTTGATAAAAAAATCGACGTATTTACGACATTTACACTACGCGCTCTTGTTAGGGTCTCTGATTAGTAAGAAAAGGCCATAATTTCTAGTAATTTGATTCTGGATTTACGATAGCTACAGCAGTCACGGGAAAAAATATTAAAATATATAAAAAATATTGATAATATATCAAAATATCATAGTTTCTAGCATCCTGAAGATTTACCCTGACAATTTGGATACCCTTGAAAACCCTGATTCCCGCCGCAATAATCAGAATATCCTTTACATCCACTATTGTTACAAACGCAATAAACCAATGGCTTCGTTTCAGCAACTGGATAGCAACTACAGGCTACATTGGTTGCTACAGGACCATAAACGTACGGTGCATAACTGTGTTTAGAAACACAAGTGCATTCGGTTTCACAACCACCATGTTGTTTGTATTGGTTTCCATAGTAACCATGCTGTTGGTTATCATAGTAACCCGGCTGTTGGTTATCATAGTAACCCGGCTGTTGGTTGCCTGGGCAATGCTGTTGTTGGTTGTCGTAGTTAGCAGTATGCAAGATGATCGGTCCTTCGTAGTTTTCATAATGAATATTAATTGGTTCAGGACATGCTCGCAGGGATGAAACCTGGAAATAAATAAATGTATTGTTTATTATTCATGAAATTTTTAGGTAAGTACAATAGTATGAATAAATAGCTTATCGTGTTATAAGACGACTGCCTCGTTGGTCTAGTAGTTGCAAACGCGACTGCTAAGCATGAGGTCCTGGGTTCGATTCCCGGGTCGGGAAAATTGTTATTGGGTTTATCCATCAGGAATTTCTCAGTAGCAGCCACGGAGTCAGGATTTGTGCCCGGTTGATAGCATAAGGCTCGCACCCTATTCCATGGGACTTAAACATAACTGGCGAAATGTGGGTGTACTATTAGGTACACCTCTGCCTAACCCTTTGGGGATTACCGGCGTAATGTTATAACACGATCTTCTCAAAGGGTAAGGTGTCCTATACCTAGTACACCTTATTTCGCCTGTTATGTTTCAGTCACTTAGTCTCACTTTTCAAAAAGCTCCTTGCACGAAAATAACTCATTCTAGACACTATCTGCCTAGCCTTTCCCAACTACGTACTTTCACAGTTTTTATGCCTTGTGACTGGGACTGTAGCTACATTTCATTGTTATCTTTGTTACGACAGTTCAAAAGTGCCTGTAACGGGCCTACTTGAAATAAATGCTTTGTTTTTTTTTGATTTTTTGACGTTGGTGTCGGCTTTACGTCTAACCAGATGCAGCTGAATACCAGTATTTTACACGGAGCTACTGCCTGTCTGACCTCCACAACCCAGTTAGTAATGGGTTATACGATACCGTTGGTAAGACTGGTTGTCAGTTTCGGACAACAGACTACCTATAACGACTGTAAAAGATCTACAAATGACAGCCGGGACCAACGGCTTAAGGAAATAGCACACATATCAACTCGGAAAGGGATCGTCACCGTATCGCCTTTCGACATGGTCGTTCGTGAGCTTATCCCGAGGCGAGGCGATTACGTTACGATTCCAATTGGTGTGCGTTTCAGTAGGGAGTTTCATACAAAGAATACTGAATGGCTCGAGTTGATACGGTGCCAATCCCTTTCCGAGTTGACATGTGTGCTATTTCCTTTAAAGTGCTTTCCGAGTCAGGGAGGAAACTCGGTATGTATGGATGGTCACCATCCACGGACCAATCTAGATGAGCTCAGCGTAACCTGAATATCGACCCGAGCGGCTGTTATTATTTAGACACGAGCTCTTCTAAAAACTCTTGAAGACATAAAACAGGTAATAGAAAAGTATACTTACAAATGCCAAGAAGATAGTCAGGAAAACACACACCATTTTGCTAAGCACAAAATACGGAAGTTAACTAGAATGATTTTCCACCACGAAAAACAATGTTTTATACCAAATAATAATCAGTTTTGGGAAAATTGCACTAACAATACCAACTTTTACAAATATCTTGAAACAAAATCACGTACCTACACCAAAAATTTGGTAAAACTTAGTTTTGTTTTGTAATTACATACTAAATTATTGCTACATAGTTATTCAAATTACGATTATGTTAATAAAATAATTATAAATTCGTTGATTATGTATTCTTGTATTTTAATGCTGTCATAACAATGTAAAAAGTCATTAATTATCTTGTTGCAAATTGATGAAATAACATTGCATTTTAATGTGAATAAACGAATATTTTTGTATTCATTCCAAAGAACATTCAAGATCATCGACCAGCTATGAAAGATGGCAATTTCTTAAATGATTCATCATCTTCCTGCCCTTGTCCCATTCTACTTGGGGTCGGCGCAACACGTTTTCTTCTTCCATTCTCCCCTGTCAGACGTCACGGCAACTTTACTCCTTTCTCTTTCATTTTGTTCTTGACACAATCCATCCATCTTTTCTTTGGCTTTCCTCTCCCTCTTCATCCATGAACATTCATATTCATCACTCTTTTAGTCACATGCTTTTCATCCTTCCACACTAATGTCCATACCAAGACAAACGACTTCCTTTCAATTTTTCTGTAACAGGCGCCACTTTGAAACTTCCTGTAATACATATACTTATTCCTTATTTTATCCATTCTTGTCACACCACACATACACCTCAACATTCTCATCTCCGCTACATGCAATCGTTTTTCATCCACCTTCTTCACAGCCCAGCTTTCCGATCTAAACGTACATAGTACGACAGGTCTATTCACAAAATTTCTTAAAGGATTACCTAATGCTTGTATAATTTATGTATTCGGCCCAAAAAAAATACTGTTTTATGTTTCACCTTCCACAGGAAACCCGTGAAAACGGTTTTTGGTTCATAGTTTTAAGCAAGACTGATGCAAACGTTATATAAAATGAAAAATTTAAAAAGAATACTTATTCTTGTCAATATTATGGTGGCTCTTTTTTCAGCTTTATTGTGAATCATTTTGTGGCTAATAAACTCTTCAGCTGTGAATAGACGAACAAAACGAGCTATGTAACTATATGTAAGTAATTTAATCGTTTCTCTTGACGGGCTTATAATTATGTCGAAATTTCATCTTTGTAGACATTTTAAATCGTTTGTATTTATTATGTAATTAAGAAAGACAGGAATAAAAACATTATTATATTATACATAATAAAAACATGAATCTCGTTGCAGAAAGTCAGTGGTCCGAAAGTCTTACCCAGGGGTATAGTTATTACCCAGTTCTAACTGGGTTGTGGAGGTCAAATAGGCAGTCGCTCCATGTAAAATACTGGTATTCAGCTACATCCGGTTAGACTGGAAGTCGACCCCAACATAGTTAGGAAAAGGCAGGCAGATGGTGATGAAACTGGAATTATTTGCAAACCGTCTCCATCGCCACTTAAGACTAACTTCATTTATCTAATTGACGACAATCCAGAATCATTGTAATATCAACTGTCAAGTCAAATCAATAGGTTACATTGTAACGTGTACTCTTAACGCGTAAAAAGGCGTTATCTCAGTTTATCAATAGCAGCAAGTGGATCAGTGTGCCAGCACGCGACACGGTATGTTCTGCCGGGTGTTGGACTAGTGTGGATACGACTTCATATGGTAGATTTAAAAAAAAATTAAAGTTGATATATGGTAGCAGATAATCATGCTGGATAGGTCAAGGACGTCATCCGCAGCAGTTCTCGCGGCTCATATACAAAGGCGACAGTAGCCTCACGGCGTTGTTTTTAGTGGATGCAAGCACCACATAACCAAACCGTCTCCCGTATCCCGTTTCTAGTGTTAATGATAATCATCAAAGAGAGAGAAAATGTGTAATCTTCAAGTCGAAGGAACTTGCCGTCGAGGTAGACCGCGGCGAAGGTGGTGTGACGATCTGATCTTGTTTGCGGGGCGAACATGGCCAGATATCGCACAAGACTTCCCCTTTCTCATTCCAAACCTTTCCGAGGTTTGGTATGAGAAAGGGGAAGTCTTTGATCAGCAGTGTGATACTCAATAGACTAAAAACATAAATACTTCAAGTTGGCAAAGAAAAGAACGCTCTAAAATAATTCTGTATGTTTTGATAGTAGTGGATAATAATATGATTGATGAGTGCGAAAAAGGTTGTGTTATTGAAGTTCAGCATTTAGCAGGAGGCTCTAACATTGTTAATTCCTTCCTTTTGGCGTTTGTTTGAACCCGTTTACCAATAAACTTCCAAACACATTAATGACCTTGTAAAAAAATAATGTTCTTATTGCATAATAAACAAAAGTATTGCAAAAGCTGGGAGTCAAAAAAAAATGTTAGTAGGTAAAAAACTTGAATTAATTCTTCAGCTTGTGAGAAATTCCATCACTGACGCAATGTTTAGTCGTCTTTCGCAAAAAGTTCGTTAAGAGTTCAACAAACATCTTCAATGTCAATTATTTAGAAATAGATATATTCGTCTAGAACACCTATTTGTTCTTACAATATTTGGTGACGCTTGATAAAAGTTCCTGGAAGAACTTGGGGCTTTTGCCCAGCAGGCCAGCAGTGGGCAGTATAAGCAATCAGCATTATCAAATATATTTAATCCCCGAAGTGTTAGGCAGAGGTGTACCTAAAAGTACACCCACATTTCGCCAGTTATGTTAAAGTCCCATAGGGGGCGACTCAATTGACATCAATCGGGCATGGATTCAAACTCCGTAGCTGCTACTGAGATTTTTCTGGTGGAAAAACCCAGTAACGCTTTGCCCGACCCGGGAATCGAACCCAGGACCTCTTGTTCAGCTCTTGTTGCGCTTGGGACCACTAGACCAACGAGGCAGTCTTCAATCACGTCACGTCAGAACAGGTTCTGATAATTTTAAATAAAATGTAGAAATGTTAGGTACCTTAAGTAAAAAAATATATCAGCCCATCTATGTTTTGGTAGCTGTTGATGACTGGTTATCTTTACAAATAAATAAAATTGAAGTGTCTGTTTGTCATATCAAAATAACAGCTTTTACTGAATGCATATGAAAGTATATACGGTACCTAGAACCAAAACCCCTTTTTTAAATTTTTGTCTGTCTGAATGTTTGTTTCGACCCGATTTTGACGGGTCTTTTGCTGGCAGATAGCTAAGCTGATGTTATAAGGTTTAACATAAACTACTTTTTTTTGAGAAAATTAATTATTGTTCCGTGCAAAAAAATTAAAACAAAATTTGATTCAAAAAGGAAGTAAGTAACATTTTTTTTTAATAATAATTTTACGCGAACGAAGGTCGGTGGCAACAGCTAGTTTATTTATAATAATCTAAAGATAAAAATACTAAAATAAGTCCAAACCTATCTTTCGCGATCACGATTCGTTTCCTACATATTACTAACCGAGCACAACTTTACATACTACTATCAACGTACAGTGAATGGCGTGTAAAACTGTGGCAGGTCCACAGTTATCTCGCGTGTCTGTCCCGTTACGTTACCAGTAGGTTAGCATCCGCAGCACATCCCTGTGATGCTGTGTTACAGGGCTGTCAGTTAAGAGATTGTTGATCAGTTAGTTATAATTTGTATGTCACTAATTGATTTAGGTTAAGATTATGATCAGATTGGACCGGATGAAAGGGATCGACCAGGAAATTATGTTTTTCTCCGCTATTCTTTTCGTTGCGGAATCAAAGACAATTAAATTGTTTCTCTGGGACTTTGTCGAGCTTCATTGTATCGACGCTTTTCTGGTGGTCGCCACTGTTGATTCTGGCTTTCAGGAGTTGCTGTGGTTTGGGAATAGTGTGGCGGGGATCCTAAGAAACGCTCGTTCCACCAAAATCTCCAGTCACCCAGGGGACGACACAGCACTCAATGTTCCACCACGATGCCCTATGCTGGGGATTCTCTAAGTACTACTAAGTGCTATTCCTGTATAGTCCTCCTATATAAGAAAGCCACTTACAAAATAAGGGGATGTATTATTATATCTGAGTATTACTAAGATACCTATAATAGACACGAATGGTAGATTCTTGCCCACTTCCTCTCATAGAGAGCCACCACCAGCAGAACCAGCAGTGGGAATAATTTTGAGGTGATTAAACTAGTCATTTCATCAAACTGTCCATGAATGAGGATTGTGATTTCAATATACGGATCGTTTAAGTTGCTTGCCAATTAATTTCGCTGTCTTTATCTACACTAAATATCCATTCAATAAATAAATACCAAGATTAATTATAAAAGTTAATTAAACGCCCTGACGCTGACGGCTAAAAACTATGATCAAGTAATGCTGAATACAGATAAGCTCAGTTTTATTATTTTGTTTATCGGAGAATTAATTATGCGGAAGTGTTCACAGGTTTTTTTGCAAACCATTATTACAATAATGACTATGGTTTTAAAGAAATCAATTAATTTTAATAACTAGGTAGATAGGACGCTGCAATTTTCAATCTCAGTTAGTTTATATGATTTTAATCGGAGTCGTGGTTTGGATGTACAAAGAAGAGGGGAGGAGATCGTGGCTAAATAGTCTAAAGCCGCTCGGGTCGACTTGCCTAAGTTGGTCCGTGGCTGGGTGATCACCCGTTATATACCAAGTTTCCTCCATGCCTCACAAAGGACGTTAATCCGTTGGTCCCGGCTGTCATTTGTAGATCTTTGACAGTCGTTACAGGTAGTCAGTGGCCCAAAAGTCTGACACTCAGTCTTACCAAGGGGTATCGTATTACCCCATACTAATTGGGTTGTGGAGGTCAGATAGGCAGTCGCTCTATGTAAATACTGGCATTCAGCTACATCCGATTAGACTGGAAGCCGACCCCAACATAGTTGGCAAAAGACTAGGGCTATGATGATGATGGTTTCGTATGTCCAAAATGTGTCGTTAAAAAGAGCATAACTTTGGAAAAACTAAAACGATCAACTTAAACTATGAAGCGGAACTTTGTAGACGTGATGGATCTACACATATTTAGACACCAACAGCACCTCCTGTGACAATCAACCACTAAAAACTCCTTGTATCTCTGTTACTGTACTCTGATACTATAACCCCATGTAGATTTCCGTCGCGCCAACCCTACCTCACATCCGGCTGTTAGTGGGTAAGCGGATTATGTCACGGCACGAGTGCGGGTAACGTTCGTAATAAGCGTCTAACTATGGGAACTGCACGGACGCATACGTGTGTATGTGTTGGTAGAGTGTCCATGCTTTAGGTAGAGGTAATAGGGGGTGGTTTTGAAAATGGTAGTGATGTTTCGGATTGTTCTGAAGCTGATTGGGAGATAAATGATAGTTTGTGTCGCACTTTCAGTGGGATTGAGTTTTAACTCAAAGGCAAAAATATATAAAAAACTAAAAGCCTTTTTTTAACCATTTTTAACATTATTGTGTTTACATTTATACATTGTTATAATTTAAAAAAGAGTTGTTACATTAATTTTTTTGTTTGTTTCCGTTTAATATTAGTTATTAGTTTGCATACTATATTTTCATTCCAATTTTGATAAATAAGGCAAAAACATACCCAACATAAATTACTTGTAAATTGTAAAAAATAGCTGATTTACTTCTTGTTTTAAAAAGATAACTGATAATTCTTTAATCAAAATATTAATTATTTACAAACTACAAAACTATAATAGAAATAAATGTGTTAATAACTTATTCAAAAACAGTTGCCACTTGCGTAATATGAGGCCAATTTCTTGCGGAAAACCAGAATCAACATTCCGTTCAAGTTCAAATCGATCACCTACTTATTAAAATTGATTGCATTGCGTAATACGAATTATTTTATAAGCATACTTGCTCATAGGAATAAAAAAATGTCGCGAAAGCTATTCATCATCATTGTGCCATATAACGAAACAACGCAGATTTAACAAGAAAAGAAAAAGTCTGCTGCATTTTCGATTCTGACAGAAGAATCTGCCTCTAAAATATTTCATCATCTTCCTGCCCTTGTCCCATGTTACTTGGGGTCGGCGCAACACGTTTTTTTCCTTCATTTCCTCTTCTTCTTCTGTCTCGTTTGGTTAGTGCCTAACCTGGTGTCAGAGTTTTGATGCCGCCCATGGGCCGCTGATTTGGCTTAACATGCCGTCGAGAAATATCTCTCAGGCATGCTGGATCCTCACGATGTCTTCCTCCACCAAAGCAAGTGATAATTATACAGTACGCACATGAATCCGAAAAATCAAAGGTGCGTGTCATGGGTTCGAACTTGAGACCTCCTCTGTTTACTCGTTTTCTTACTTCACACAATCCATCCATCGTTTCCTTGGTCTTCCTCTCCCTCTCCACCCATCTTTTGACTCTAAAATATTTGATAATCATTAATTATTCTTCTGTCATACCTAAATCCACCTAATAGAACAATCCACAATTCCCGCTAAAGCCTTGCCACACTACAACAAGTGGCTCGCTACGATACGGATGACACTGAGAATTGGTTCAGTAAACTATGGCGCCGGATTGTATGGATAGCAGATCTACTGACTCACTCAAGATCACCTGCTGATAAGAGATCATAGTCCTAGATTAACGGAACGATGGATGGACTATGTGAAAGATTATCAATCTATCTGCCTTTTTTCCAAAACCATGGATATTTGAGGAGTCCCAGACTAAATACTCTCGTGGCTAAACAATAACAGCCGCTCGGGTCGATCTTCAGGTTAAGCCGCGCTTGCCTAGGTTGGTCCATGGATGGTGAACACCCATTACATACCTACCGTTACGTACCGTTGGTCGCGGCTGTCATTTGTAGATCTTTGACAGTCGTTACAGGTAGTCTGTGGCCCAAAAAGTCTAACAGCCGGTCTTACCAAGGATATCGTATTACCTAGTACTAACTGGGTAAATATAAAATACTGGTATTCAGCTGCATCCGGTTAGACTGGGAGACGACCCTAAGATAGTTGGAAAAAGGCTAGGCAGATGATGAGTACTGGAACAGGTCAAAGACGACAGTAAAGTTGGTACATATTTGTTACCACCATGGCAATGTATCAAGATTGGCAACATTGTGACAAAACGCTTGGCAAAATTACAGTCGTAAACATTTATTTACATATCCGTAGTTTCAACGGTGCACCCATAGTATTCTTCGAACTTTAACACATTAATGCTACTTGAGTTCAGAAATAGGCAAAGAATCAAACCTAAGATGGCGAAAAGGTCAACGATCGAAACATCAGACTAACTCAAAAGCATCTGTTTTATAAAAGAACATATTATAATATATTATTAATATATATTTAGTAAAGGATTAAGGCACAATTCTGACTGCAATGGTAGACCGCAGTTACAGTATGTACACACGGAGACATATCAAGCTATACGAATCCAGTATGACTTGACCTCGCTGTATGTAGACTTCTAATTTGATTAGCTTATACTGTCTATGCATATCTTGATTTTTGGCGTATGTACTGGTTTCTACATATTTCTTTTCTTCCCTAGCTGGCGATAGTGGCGCCCGCTGCTGCGGTCGAACTGCAGACGGCATTTCTATAAATCTGACAGTTGCTGTCACTAATAGAGACGCAAGAAGTATTTTGGTTTGACAAATGAGTTTCACGAAACTGAAGTTTAGACGTATCGCTGACGTTGTAGTTACAATGTGGTGTGGACTCAAAGATTGTAGCGGAACTGTCGCGTGCAATCCGTCGCAGATTTAACCTGTAATATTCTCACGACTGGGACACAGGTCTTCATACAGAGAAGGAACAAACTAATTTAGAATTATATTAATCATCAGTCCAGGGGGTCTAAAATGGCCATAAACGTACCACACAAATTCTTAAAATGGTCATAGACGTACCCACTATTACGAATTGTTACCTTGTGACCATTTTACGAATTTAAAAGTAATTCATATTATTATCCTATTATGATTCTGCTAAAGCGGCCATTTTAGACACCCAGGTTTCCTCACAATGTTCTTATGTGATATACCGTCGTTTTCGAAATTCCACCTTAAAGGTTCAAAATATGCATAACTAGTAGTTCAAGTAAACCTGCGAACATACAGGTAATAACAGATTACCCTCAATTGACTCTTGAGGGCCCGCGCAGACGGTCAATCAACGACGCAACTGACATTTATTGGCAAAACAACGGGGCAGGTAGTCTGTGCGAAATATTGATGGTTATATTTGGTAACCATCCGGTTTGGTACTGTAGTAACCACTTGTAGCAGAGTTATAGGTTAATAACACAATTTACTAACGATATCAATTATTTTATTATTATTACTTTCCAGCTGGTATTATATACAAATATGCTGGTATTATATTAATTACCAGCATATTTGTTACTGTTGTAATTATTTTTATTATGGAAGAGCGGGGTCTCCTAACACAGGCAAAAATTGCTTAAAAGGAGTCCCCAAACACAACTGCCCATTATTGTAACAAATTTTCTTTAATAAACATTTTTGTATTTATATTTGTATATCACAGGCTCACCAACGCTTCACCTTCCAACTTCCCGCCATTCGTGGTGACTGACAGTTGACATTAGTGACAACTGTAGACTACTTGTGACTGTTACATATCTATTAAATAGATACACTACAGTTACTATCACATTTGTTTATGGTGATTATAGAAAAGCATTATAATAATATCACGCCTATTTTTCCCGCTAGGGTTAGGCAGAGCTGTACCTATTGTCATTCCATCTTTGTCAAGATTGTTTTTTCTAATGCTAACAAAAGCAATTTTCTTTCTATTATGTTGCCTACGGCGAGTCTATTATTTATTAGACACTGGGCTGCTACGGAAATTCCTGATGTAAACTCAATAACATTTTGATCGACCCGGGAATCTAACCCAAGACCTCATGCTCAACAGTCACGCTTCCAACCACTAAACCAACAACTATAAAAGCTATTTGCGGTATCAATCCTTTAACATTTTGCAGACTAAAAGCCTTAGGAATTGAACCCACGACCTCAGACTCAGCGGTAGCGCTACAAATAAGCTGGAACAAAATTATAAAAAGTACCCACTAGCTTTCTCAGGATAAGCTATGTTTCGCACCAGGAAAATAATTGCCAGGATTTGTTTTTTCTCAAGGACCTATTAAAACTTTTTTTTACAATGCGCAGATAACCAATCGGTTAACCAGCCTATTCTTCAAAGTAACTCCAGCCGATTATCATGAGAACTAGACCCGATATCCGAACATTACCATTTCGAAACTAGCATTCTAAAATTAGCTAACACAAATCAGGTATCTGTCCACCTAAGTTGGTCTACCGCTCCCGCTTCAACTCATTGAAAGATCGAACAAAACTCTGGTGCTCACGTACATTGCAAGAGGTCTTCTTATATTAGTTCAGCTCGTTGAGGAGTTATGCAACGGCTATGACCTTAAAATCTTACGTAACGTTAAACCAAAACTTGGTTTGCCTCCAATCGAAATGAAACTCTAAGTTTGAAAGGTAAGGTTGGTTTTCAAGTAAAAAAATTCTCAGTTACACAGAATTGGGTTACACAAATGTGCCATTTGCAACGCTGGTATTACAGAGTTATGTATGTAGATTACAAATACATAGAAGCTATTACTTCATAATTATATTTTTTTATAAATATAGACATTAAGGCGACGGTTTCAAGGTTCTGTTTTGTATGTAAGAGAACGGGAAGCGTTGAGCGTGTAAAATGCTTTTGACAATAATTTATGTTGTAAAGAAAATTTTCATTTTCGTTTTTTTTTTTGTCATTGTATGATTTTTTTTTCTAGAACTAGATGTATTTCATGGCTTAACAATAATAATAACAGTTGTATCTAAATACTAATGTGGCAATAGCTCAGTTATTCGCAAGACAGGAAGGTCAAAGCCAAGTCTTAAGTTTGATCACTCTTTGGCACTTTGATTGAACCCACTGGAATGATGGTTCAGATATACCGTCAGGCAAGTATACTGCCTGATGGTATATCGATATATATGAACCTCCATAACAATAAAAATTATAAATTTTGGTTATTTTCTGTCTGAAACGTACGGTCTCCCATCATTTTCCAAACCTCATCTGCGTTGCTTACCCGCATGACAAAAAAAAAATAACATTGATCTATAGACTTACATGCATAATTGTATTGTATTGTATAACGGGCTGGTGTCCGCAACTCCACGTCCAATGCGCGTATTTTGCGTGCATAATTATTAATGTTTTCTGAGGTAACATTTGGATCATTTCTGTCATGTACTGCCACCCATCATTTTCCAAACCTCACCTCAAGTTGCTTAACCTCACTTCAAAAACAAAACATCATTTTTTTTTTGTATTATCCATCTATAGGTACATACGTAATTACTATGAATCATAAGTTCATAACATAGCTATACTAAGATGTGGGTCAATCTTCAGATCGATCCGTGGAGCCGTGATGCAAATGGTTGCATCACAGATGGCCCAGTTTTTAATGCACGAGACCAAGGTTTCAAGATTAGGTCATAACTAAATAATTACATGTATTGTAAGCGATTTGTGTTTGTACATGTTTTCGTTTGTACATTATGGTTATGGTGAAGTTAGCTGGTTGTGAAAACTAAACGATTTGAGGTGTAATATTTAATTGACCACTTCGTTGGTCTATTGCTTGCAAACGCTACTGCTGAGCGTGAGGTCCTGGGTCCCCAGGTTGGGCAAGCCCAGAGGCTGGATTTGTTTGTTGGTTGGTGGCAATTGGCTCACCCCTGTGAAAAGATGGATAGACTGTGTGAAGAATGATATATGGCTCGAAAAGAGGTGTCTGATGAGATGGCGAGTAATAGAGAAGTATGGAATAAGAAGACATGCTGCGCCGACCCCAAATGAATTGGTACAAGGGCAAGAGAGTGATAATGATGAGTTTATTAGAAATAAATAATTTGAACGTCATGGTACGTTGGGCCATATCAACCAGTCTTACCAAAGGGTATCGTGTTACCTAGCACTAACTGGGTTGTGGAGGTCAGGAGCCAGTCGCTCCATGTAAAATACTAGTATTCAGCTGCATCCGGTTAGACTAGAAGCCGACCCCAACATAGTTGGGAAAAGGCTAGGCAAATGATGGTACGTTGGGCCATATCGTTTTCGTATATTATGACGAACAGTCACGTGGTGCCCGCTAACGTGTTAATACAGATTTATAAAATTCAAATCCAGTTGCATCTGGTTTTACTAGAATCTGTCTGCCCATTATCTGTTTTGTCTTTTTTCACCTACGGGTCGGCTTCCAGTCTAGCCGAATGCAGCTGAATAACAACATTTAATGTTGAGGGAAGGCTGTCTGACCTCTGCAGCTCAGTTACTTAGTCACAAGATACCCTTTGGTAACACTGGTTGTTGTACTTTTGCGGGAATCTGATTCAAACACAAAGTTAAAAGGCTGTATGTAGAAGCACCAGGGTACAACCTGACACTGATCTGCAAATTGCAAAAATACGTAAGAAAATTTGAATTTCCAGCGCTACCTTGGCACTTCCACCTTAAGATAATGGTAAAATATATATTGTATGGTATGTATTCAATTTTCTCTTTATCGTTTAAACACTATGTCTACATCTCTTGTTATCTACTCTCCTTTCGCAGGTGATGCTTATTTCTAAAGAAATCTCTTCCAGCATAGAGATTTCTTTAGAAATAAGCATAACCTTTGTACCTAATTTTTCTGTTCCTTTCTTGTTTTCTGTATTTAGTGTGTACATAAACTGTTAAATAAATAAAAATAAAAAAACTACTCCTTTTTTTTGGGATTGGAAACTACTCCTCATATTCTGATTTATAGATCACCACTATGCCGTAAACTTAACAAATAAAGCAATGAAATCGAAGGCCACGTAGTCAGGAAGTAAAATTAAAATAATAGGTATTACACACCTGTTTTGTAATATATTTGTTTGTTATACAAACTGTATTATGTGAACTCCATGAGCACAATGAAGCATAACTACTCTTATCTAGACAAGGTCTTACAGGGTTCCATACCTAAACACGAATACTAGAAGCGCTTATAGGAGCACTCGCGTGTCTGTCTGTCACAGCCAAATTACTCCGAAACTACTAGACAGATTGAGTTGAAATTTGGTACACATTTGTAAGTCGGTGACCCAAAAACGGACGTGTAACGTAAATGAATGAATTTTAAACATGGGGGCTACCTTTATGGGGTAAATTAAAGCTTTGCAAACCATATCGTGTTACATATCAAATGAAAGGGCTTATTGCGAGCATTTCAAATAAAAATATTTCAAATACCGAAAATTTTGAAAAAATACAAATATAGTTCTTTGCCTATAAA
The DNA here is from genome assembly GCA_950022335.1 of Eurois occulta. Taxonomy (NCBI): domain Eukaryota; kingdom Metazoa; phylum Arthropoda; class Insecta; order Lepidoptera; family Noctuidae; genus Eurois; species Eurois occulta. The sequence continues at coordinate 4,573,881 of OX465502.1, forward strand.
TTACAGCAAAGCATATAAAAATCTATGGTAACAAATTTGGGTCAGATTTAAAACAACTTACGGAATTTAAATAACGTCCGGAACCCTCTCCACGCGAGTTGAACTCGCACTTGTCCGGTTTTTTTATGTGGCATCCTATAATAAAACATTGTGGAGCAGTGCCGCAAACTATACTCCACCCCTCCCCTGCCCTCCCTCCTCCTCTGCTCTGCTCCTGCCCTCTTAGCCCAATACGTAATTCATATTATATTCCTATTATAATTCTGTGAAAGCGGCTATTTAGGCCTCCTTTTTTTTTCGGATGGGAAATCATCAAATGACGCATAACTACTCTTACATAGACAAGCTGCTAGCCCATTACTCACCGTCCACAGGCCTGCGTTTGCGGTGGCCGAGAGCTACCACGTGGCCCCCGACGCCCGAGGCGTCTCCCGCGGCGGCTGGGACGTGAAGGAAACTGTCGTGCCAGCGACACGAAGAAGAAGATTTGACATCCATCAACCTGCACTGGATCCTCTTGGTGGTTAGGCCCACTTCTTTTCACAGAAACAATAATAGCGACAACACACAACCAATTACATTCAATATTAGTGTGTAGACTCCTCATAAAAATAACTGCCTCGTTGGTACTGGGTTCGATTCCCGGGTCGGGCAAAGTGTTAAAGGGTTTTTACAACAGGAATTTTTCAGTAGTAGCCACGGAGTCCAGATTAGTGCCCGGTTGATGGCAATAGGCTCACCCCTTGTTACATGGAACTTGAATGTAACTGGCGAAATGTGGGTATAGGTACTATAAATTACACCTCTGCCTAACCCTTCGGCGATTACAGGCGTGATATTATATTCTTCATTAAAATTGGGTCATCGAAAATCATTTATGAACTCACAAATATCATCTTATCTCAGTTTCCTAACGAAACCAAACAAAGGAGCAACCTTGACACACAATTAACTGTTAGTAATACTATTACATCATGTAGTTACTACTATCTGACAGATAAAAGCTACGATTACTGTGATGTAATATAGATGGTATTGTGACACGGTTCCGACAGGAGTAGATACGAAATGGAGACCGAGGTTCATACCGAAGGCAGTGCTGTATATATAAACACACAAACATTTCGTCAGTTATGTTTATTCAAGTGTTTCCGTACAAATCCAAAAGAAACATTGTAACCGAAAAACACAAAATCGAATAAAAATACAAATGGATGATGGATGCACGACGCCGAGATTGAGACAGAATCCTAAGCTGAACAGTTTTGCTTGAGACCACTAGTACAACTAAGTAATGAACACTTCTTTAACTTATTAAGATCGCATGGTACGAGACCGCATTAGTGCTACACACGTACTATCACATATAGGTAGTATTGTAGCGACACAATTATGTACTAACACTAGTGTTTAAGATGTGTATGTATGATTTTACTAACAAATTGGATTGTATTATCTGGATAATAAATGATTTGTTTTTTTTTTAATGTGGTTAGTAATGCAGTAACAAAGTTAAGTCTCTGTTTCATTCCGTACTCTTTGTGAAACACAATGATGTGGAAGGGTGATCAAGTTCAAGTAAGAGGGGATAATTATGTACCTAATACAAATCGTTAGATTTCTCAAGTTTGTTTTATATATGTTATTAACAAAGAAAGTTTACTGAAAAATCTCCGTATCTACGCTAAGCTGTTCAGAATAATTTTCATCAATGATGGATTGTGTGAGGAATGAAATGAAAGGGAATGGAGTAAATGATGCCGTGACGTCTGGCAGGGGAGAATGGAAGAAGAAAGTGTATTGCCACGACCCCAAATAGAATGGAACAAGGGCAGGAAGATGAATCTGATGATGCTCTTTTGTCAATAATTGTATAATAAGAAAAATTGATTTGTTAGCACAGAAGGTGCTTAAGTATTGACCTCTTAACTTACAAAATCTTTTTAAAAACTTGCCTATATCAGTTTAGTAACGTCTAAATGTCAATCATCCAATAACTTAAGTGGGCTGTTGCATTGCAGTTATTACTTAACTTAACCAAGTAGGTCAGATGTCAAAGATAAGCTCGATGCCAAGTTACTTAATAGTTACATTATCGTAATAAGTATTTATAACTTTACAGTAACGCCCATCATTGATGGACGTGAACTTTATTTGTGGACCAGTTTAATTAATGCAACTCAAGATTTTTATCTTATCTTCATACTTGACTGATTGATAAATAATCGAAGGTTATAATGGTATTAATATACCAGACTGCCTCATCGGTAGAGTGATCGCATGCGCAACTGCTGAGCATGAGGTCTTGGGTTCGATTCCCGGTTCGAGCAAAGTGTTATTGGTTTTTTCTATCGGGAATTTCTCAGTAGCAGCCACGGAGTCTGGATTCGTACCTGATTGATAGCAATAGGCTCGCCCCCTATTACTTGGGACTTGAAACATTACTGGCGGTACCTCTGCCTAACCCTTCGGGGATTGCAGCCGTGATGTTATATTATGTAAATAACCAGATTTAAAACTCAACTAATCAAACTTTTAATACCAGGATGCCTTTGTTCTGAAACAGAAGTATCTAAATCTATGAAAAACGCCGTTTCAATGAGAATTTTTTATCCTCTTTGGCAATTGCGTCGATGTAGACTATTACTGCCAGTTACTTAATGGTGACGTGAAAAATCGTAAAGATATGATTATGACTAAGAATAACTTAAATTAACTTCAACATGCAGCTAGCTAACGTAGTGATGGTGATCAGTGCCGAACGTGGGGAAGAACTCAAAATAATTGGTCGAGATAGTAAATATCCCGTTTTAGGGTACCGTACCCGAAGGGTAACCAACGGAACCCTATTACTAAGCCTCTGCTGTCCATCCGTCCGTTCGTCTGTCAGCGGTCTGTATCTCATGATCCGTAATAGATAAACAGTTGAAATTTTCACAGAATGTGTATTTCTGTTGCTGCTATAACAACAAATAATAAAAAATTAAAGGGGGCTCCCCTACTACGATGGTACGGAATCCTACATACGCGAGTCGGTCTCGCACTTTCCCTATGTTTTTAATGTCAATGATTGTGTTAGTGACTGACAGTTTAAAAACTTATGTTGTGAAGAATTCTGATGAAAACTGGCTTTGTAATGTGTAACGGACTGGAATCCGCAACTCACAAGTCTAAAAAACGGGCCTCTGATATCATCATTATTTCATCATCTGCCTAGCTTTTTAACGACACGTTTTGGACATACGAAACCATCATCATCATAGCCTAGTCTTTTGCCAACTATCTTGGGGTCAGCTCCCTGTCTAACCGGATGCAGCTGAATACCAATATTTAACATGGAGCGACTGCCTATCTAACCTCCACAACCCAGTTGGTCCACTGGGTAATATAATATCCTTGGTAAGACTGGTTGTCAGACTTTCGGGCCACTGACTACCCGTAACGACCAAATGTCAAAAAAACGAGCCTCTGATATTTTAGTTAAAAATTTCCTACACGTAAAGTACTAAAATTGCACTTAAAAATACTGCTATATAATAAATATGCTGTAAATGTCAAATTGTTACTATGGACGAGCAATTCTATACCTTGTAAAGTCAAAGGATTCACATACTTGCATTTTTTTTCACCATCTCCACACCCTAACCCTCAGTCTACTCAACGTCTTAACCCCAGACTAAAATCAGCTGATAACCTCCTTAGCAACAGCAACCAACATCACTTTCATCTACACAATGACGTCTCGGTATACATAAAAGCAACGTACAAAGCAACCATTTCTCCATTAACATATCAACAAGAACGGGTTCCATTGCCACACCAGTTCTTTATTGGCCAGACACCCTTCAGAATAGCTGACCTTGGTCCTCATTTGCGTCCGTTACATCAACTGGTCTGGTTACCAGTTGAATAAGTCGTGATGTAAGGGAGTTGGATAATATTACTGCATTGTGGGTGAGTAACTGTGGTGGATGTGGTTGATAGCAGCCAGCAATTTACTGATTCGAAAAGATTCATCATTTAAAATTTAAAAAAAAACCGTCCAAGTGCGAGTTGAACTCGCGCACCGAGGGTTCTGTATAAACTTGTAGGTATTTTGTTATTAAACTACATATTTACAGTTTTCAGATTTTTCCCTTTACTTGTGCTTTAAGACAATGCTTCTTGCCAAATTTCATGATTCTAGGTCAACGGGAAGTACGCTATAAATTTTGATTCCTTTGAGAGTGTCGAAATATACGTTTTGGCATAAACAGCCGTATCTTTTTTTACTTTAACTTAGAAGTTTGATTTTTTCACAGCTTCAAGGGACGGTAGACTTGAGTACATGGTTTTAATTTCAACTCGAGACCTCTACGCGTTCGCGAGATAAAGGGTCTTGACAGACAGACAGACGAACGGACAACAATGTGATCCTATAAGGGTTTCGTTTTTTCCTTTTGAGGTACGGAACCCTAAAAAGGAGGAGATTACGTATTCAACCAGCATGTTTTTTTCGTGTATGTACACCGATTTCTCCGTGATTACTGGTCCAATTTAAGTGGTTATTTTTTCATTTGGTAGAGGCAGCTCACGCGGGGGTCATTTTAATTTGATTAAATTTGATTTGGTTCTTTATCCTCTATGATGTGCATTTTTTCTTCTTCTTCCATGTTCTTTGTTTTTACATGGACGTGCAATAACTCCTAGTGATAATGTAAAATTGATACTTGACAAGGATTTGTGTAAGATTTGTGTACATACTATATGAACCTATTTATGTATGTATATCAATTTATGTTATCAAAGTGGTTTTTGTCTTAATTTATTTTTGTACTCTATCACAATGCTGTCCTATTTCACCCAAACGTTGACTGGTAGAAATTGTCTTGTGGCATCAAGTCCGCCTATGTAATTACCACACTTGTACAAGAAGTTAAAATAAAATAAAAAAACCGGCCAAGTGCGAGTCGGAGTCGCGCACGAAGGGTTCCGTACCATTAACTATAAAAACGGCAAACAAATCATATCTGTTGTATGGGAGCCAACCTTAATATTTTTTTTTTTAATTTTTAGTATTTGTTGTTATAGCGGCAATAGTGATACATCATTTGTGAAAATTTCAGCTTTCTAGCTATCACGGTTTATGAGATACAGCCTGGAGACAGACAGACAGACAGACAGCGAAGTCTTAGTAATAGGGTCCCGTTTTACCCTTTGGGTACGGAACCCTAAAAGCCGTTTTAGAAACGAACTTTCGACAGTATTGAGACCAATTTTTCGGTAGCTTATGTCAGTCCCATATAATTACGACTTTTGCAGCATCGTTCTAAATCGACGACCTTGGTTCTCATTTGAGACGGTTACATCAGTTGGTCTGGTTACCAGTTAGATAAGTAATTATGCAAGGAAGTTATAAACTACTTGGATTATAAGCGTATGGTGAGTAATCCACAGTGCGGTTCGTAGTTGAAATCGATTGTATCAATAACCATTTGGAAACCATTTTTTTTGTCTACCTCATTGGTGTAGTGGTCGCAATCACGACTACTGAGCATGAGGTCTTGGGTTTGACTCCCGGGTTGGGCAAATTGTTATTGAGTTTTCCCATTACGAATTTTTCAGTACCAGCCACGGAGTCTGGATTTGTGACCGGGTGATGGCAATAGGCTCGCCTTTATTACATGGGACTTAAACATGACTAGCGAAATGTGGTTGTAGTTACTATTAGGTACTCCTCTGCTTAACTCTTCGGGGATTACAGCCAGCATGTAATATTTGTTATGTTTACGTCATCATAATTTGCTTGTCGTTTCATAGCTGGGAAATAAACACATTTGTCTATGACACCGGACCAAAAGTAGAACACAGATAGACGAATGTCAGAGATCTTTGAATATTTAATTTACGTCACATATACCCACAATATGCACCGAAAAATGTCCACACAGAAACTGGTTCCCATACCATTACAAAACGCTATCAAACGCCTGCAACAATTTCTTCACGCCAAGTCTACAGACCTTGACACGTTACGTCACCAAGGTGAAGAGCGGTATCTGTAACGTTGTAACGTTATAACGTTATGTAAACGCTATTGAGTAACCGGTCTCTGATCGATAGTATTGCGCAACGCTGCAGAATTGAGAGGGTTATTTTTGATTCGTCTTTTGTTTTTTTTGGTTGTTGCAGTGGGTTAGTAGGTGTGGTGGGAGGTTAATGTGGTTGAGGTTTTGAGGGACGGATTTACGGAAGTATCTTTATGAGGCAGATTAGCTGATGCCTGCGGCTTCGCCCGCGTGTAATTCGGAAATTGTTCCACGGGATCGAACTACAGGGATAAAAAGTATCCTATGTGTTAATCCAGATTATAAACTATCTGTGTGCCAAATTTCATCCAAATCTAGTCAGTAGTTTTGGCGTGAAAGAGTAACAACCATCCAGATATCCATACATCCTCACAAAAAATGCACAATTTTAACTAACATAAAATAAAAGCTCTTTACCTAGTACTTAAATATCATAATATCCTCCCAACTTTATTAGGGTCAGCTTCCAGTCTTACCGGATACAGCTGAATACCAATATTTTATATGGAGAGGCCGAATAACGGACCTGCACAACCCAGATAGAACTCGATAACACGGTACCCCTTTTTAAGACTGGTTGTCAAAATTTGACAACTGTCAAAGATCAATAACAGCCGGGACCGACCGGGGCTTAGCGTAGCGTTTCCGAGGCACAGAGGAAACTCGGTATATAATGATGGTCACCCATCCACAGACCAACCTAGATATGCGCGGTTTAACCTTGAAGATCGACCCGAGCGGCAGTTATTATTTAGCCACGAGCTCCGTACCTATTACTTAACAATCTCACCAAATTTTGATTTCTACCAAAAGCTCTTTGTAACTTCGCAAAATCACCAACAAAAACAGCCATTTACCTAACATTACATTCACAAACCTACAAGTGTGTACATAAGGCAATACATAAGACGAACATAAGGCAATATGTGGCAAGTTGTCACCAGGGATAGTTTGCGACATCGGACGTAAGGCCATGACCACACTAACTGAACAAATATGAATGCTTTTTTGAATAGGAGAATGTCAAAGTGTGAAGAGTTGTATTCTTTATACAGAGTGATCAAAATTCTAAAGTATCTTTAAAACCGCAAAGAGTGTGACAAACATAAAAATACTCATTAAATAAAACCGATCATCATTAATATATTATGTAGAAATTTCTGTAAAAAAGAAATCCTGTAGATCATTTTGTTATGTGCCATAAAATGACCTTTTTCCACCGACTACTTTTAGATTTGAGATTAGTACCTATAATATTATCGTAATTTTTGAGCCATATTTAAAATTTGTTACCATGTTACGGACCTATACAAAAAATATAGTTCAAAATAAAGCTTGACTAAAATCTTTGACAGTGATTAAAACTGTACCTGAAAGTTAATAACTGTCTAACAAGCAACGTTCAACAAGCCACTATTATTTTACCCAGGCTGTATATATCAAAAATTCCGCACCAACCATTCTATTGATTTAAGACAAAAAACAGTAGGCGTCAATGTCACTCAATTTAACACTTTCAGAAAATATCACATCACTGTCTCTCGATGAAGTGAAAATGGACGAAAACGGGCCAAGGGCAACATATAAGTGAAGCGACATTGCTTTCAAAATGTAACACCCTGTGGCTTTCGACATACGAGCAAGTAAGTGAAAATTACTACTAAAATGGACTTAAAGCTGAAAACATATAGGATCTTATTTTGAATAGATTACAAAGGACAGACAACTCAGAATAAAAAAAAAAACTTCTAAACAAAAAAAATAAGCTTTTATTAAATTGTTGAGAAAAAAATTGGTATATCGATTAACATTAAACGCGTATACAAAGTTTCGCTTACACATTTTTTTTTTAAATCAGCAGTGTGACACCTGTAAGGCATATAGGGTGTCCTACTGCTAATCAAAGCTCTTCCCCATATCCTTCCAGGTCCCCTTGTCCTGCGTCACCTTGAACCAGTTTTCGTGATAGGCGTCTAGATCATATCGCCACCTCTTTCTAGACCAGCCTCGGGGACGCCGTCCATCCTCAGATACCCATCGTGTTGAGACCTTTGCCCAGCGGTGGTTATACATGCGGTTCACGTGACCAGCCCAATCCCATTTGAGCCTGGCAGCCTTTTTGCCTATGTCTGTAATTCCAGTTTTTAGCGCAGCGTAGTGTTCCCAATGAGTACTATTTATAAATTGTGCCTACATTTATAAATGGCACTTAATTTTCAACTTCCTGAACCTCTGGAAATTTGACAGAACTTTCACGAAGAACCATGAGAGAATTTTCAACGTAAAACGTTGAAACGTGCGTAGTCCACGTGTGCTCTATGGCTTATTCTAATGCAATAACATGCCATTGATTAAACGTACTCTCCAGCATTTGGGCTGAGGTCAATAAGTTATTTCCACATGCACTAATGAGGATGCAGCTTAGGACATCGCTAGCTAAATATTTAACAAATTATCACAGGTATTACTCAGCTGGACTCGAAATAATAAACAACATTTTTCTCGTATGAAATCATCAAATGACCCCTCCCGATCTAGACGGAGCGGAAGGGAGTGTCAGACTTGTACTGACTAAAACCCATCCATGTTCCTTCTTTTGCCCTTTGTGTTCCAGGGCCGCGGTAGCTATTTCGAACAGTCCAGCAGCCCTGGCAGGCATCGGCCCTTGTGGGCCTCTCCGGTTTGCTGACATCTCTTTGAGGCGCGCGTGGAACACGAACGCACCGTCAATAAACACAGTAGCAACAATGTTTGAAGTTTTAATCATTGTTGACTTTACTCCACATAGTATCAACACTGACTGCCTCGTTGGTCTAATGGTAGGAATCGCGACTGCTGAGCATGAGGTTCTGGTTTCGATTCCCTAGTCCGGCAAATTGTTATAGGGTTTTTCCATCAGGAGTCTTTGCAGTAGCAGCCATGGAGTCTGGGTTTGTGCCCGGTTGATGGCAATAGGCTCACCCCTTTTACATGGAACTTAAACATAACTGAAGAAATGTTGGTGTACTAGAGGTACACCTCTGCCTAACCCTTCGGAGATTACAGGCGTGATGTTATGTTAGAACCAGCACATTCATTACAGGTTTTGATTCAGGCATATCTTCACTCAATAATAATCGATAATGGGTTAGTTAATCTTCAGCCTACAGAATAAGCAAACTGAAGTACTAAATGTCGTAGAGCTGGTGCTCATTAGGGTAGGCGTGTTCTCAGGAGAAGACCGAGATTCGGCAAGTGCTGACTCTCGGTTCCCTCAAGCCAGTCGACCTCAAGGGTGCCCTCAAGCCAGGTGGAACGATGATCTTTGTAGGGTGAATAGCAGCATGCAGCTGGATAAAAGTGGACGTGGATCGAGTTGAATGGTGTACGATTGAGGAGGCTTATTTCCAGCAATGGACTGCTATAACCTAATGATGATGTAGAAAAAAAAACAACAGCCAACCGATAAAACTGAATGAGTTTTTAAAAACAGTAATGCCAAGTAATCTTATCATCACTTATGGGATATCTTTCGTGATTTTCAATGATTGTTAGCTCTCGATATTGCGACGCTGTTGCAAGCCCCATGATATCCCGGATATCCCGTAAGTGACCTTGTAAGTTTAGTAATAAACCATGAAAAATTAAAACAGAATATGCCAAGTGCCCCAATCCAAAAACACCCATGATCAAACTTCACAAACTCCATAATAATATCTATTCCAAAGCTAAACAAACCATAGTCCACGGCCACAAGCGCTTAGACTTAGATATTGCGCGAGCGCAGTGGAACAGGTTCCATTGGCTCAGTAACCCATATTTGTAGCCGGTTTCTAACACTAGTGCGGGAATAGACACGGCGTTAGAACCTTCATAACTTATATTGCGTGCAGGATTAAAGGAAATGTTATGTAGTATATGGTGGAACTTGAGATGAGAAAATACAAGAAACAGTTTTTTTTTTGTTATGTCTTCACAACGCTTTAATAAGCACGCCAGTACTTCTGTCTGACATAACATAAACATAACATTAACGCCTTGTAACCCTCGTAGGGTTAGGCAGAAGTGTACTAACAGTACACCCACATTCCACCAGTTATGTTGTTGGGGGGAAGCCTATTGCCATCAGCCGGGCATAAATGCAGACTCCGTGGCTGATACTAAGAAATTCCTGATGGAAATCCCATAACACTTTGCTCAACCCAGTAATCGTACCCAGGACCTCATGCTCAGCAGTCGCGCTAAGGACCATTAGACCAACGAGGCATTCTGACATTTTCACCTATGTATAATCCCAAAAAAAAAACATTAAATTTATTTTTTCGTGTTTTTTTTATTGTTACTTTTTGAAAAAAATTGTCCCAATCGTTTCGAGTTCGATGATCGAGTTAATGGTATTCGGTTCCAGAACGACCTAAAAATAATGGTGTCGAAATATGAATTTTTCGATGGATCTGAAATTACTAAAAGATAAACACATTTGTTTGGAAACCGATCCCAATTTAGTTAGGAAAGGTTACGCAGATGATGATAAAATCAAACATAATATTTTTTTTCAAGGTCACTCGTGAACTGCATAACTTCTTCATTTATGTCCTACAGCTTCCATGATTCATGTAATAAATATCATTAACAAAACCCCCAAAAAACCATACAAATCTAAATAATTACCAAGAAATATTTCACACAAAACATTATTAGATTATGGAACATGTTGCAACCGCCTCCCGGCTGGCGGCGTCGGCAAGCATTTCTTGCGCGCACTGGAAATGCAACAGGTCAACTAACTTCGTGGTGAAATAGCTCCGGAAGGTCTCGAGCTCGTTCGCAAGATTAGTGTGCGACTTTTGATTCTAATAAAAGTTGTATTTTTCGTTTGAGTGTAAAAAATGAAGACATCAAAGAAGGAAGACACATTTACTTGCTCCGGGAGAGATAACGGTACACCAGTTCGTAAGCTCTTTCAAAGATTTAAAAAAAAAAATATAAAAGCACTCGTAAACAATGTTACTAGTCTGCCAGTTGAGAATAAAACCGTTGAATGTGTATCCCAATCAATTTAAAAAACTAAACAATTTTGAGACATGATTTTAATAAAGTCGTTCCCCAGAAATAATTGCCTTCGAAAGCACGTTAAGCCGTTGGTCCCGGCTATCATTTGTAGATCTGTCAGCCGTTGCAGGCCTGAAAGTCTGGCAACCAGTCTTACCAAGGGTATCATAGTACCCAAAACGAACTGGGTTGTGGAGGTCAGATAGGCAGTCGCTCCATGTAAAATACTGGTATTCAGTTGAATCCGGTATGACTGGTAGCCGACCCCAGCAAAGTTAGGAAATGGCTAGGCAGATGATGAATCAAATGTGCCGACCCCTGAAATTTAATCTGATCACGTATAACCACTAGATTAGTTGGATTGCAATTGAATTTAATAATGTTGCAAAAGTTTCATCTATTACATCAGCCCTTATCAAATCAAAATTAGCAAATCATCATAACAATTCAAATCTTTATCCATTTCTAAAATTATTCAACAATAAATTGTATTTAAACCCCGCAGTTTCATTGGCCGAATAATTCATACCACTTATATGTATATTTAGCTTACATTAAGTAATAGTATATGTATGTATGTTTGTGTTGACATATCTACGGAACTATGGTTACGACAGTGTTGCTATTACCGAAATATTTCGCTAATTTTACACTTGGCAATTACATCAAGTGTTGCAATGTATGGCGGAATATTATTGTGTTGATTATGTTCTATCAAGATAGTGTTTTTGTAATTATTATAATGTAATTTTGCATTAGATAATTGGATATTGATGATTCTTATCGTTGAAAGGTATTAAAGGCTTTTTTAGAAGATAGTTTTTTTTATGATTAGTAACAATGAGGACTATGAGCCTTTTTTTCGGATGGTAAATCATCAAATGACCCCTCCCGCTCTGGGCGGAGCGGAAGGGAGTGTCAGACTTGTATTGACTAAAAACCCATCCATGTTCTTTCTTTGCATTTTGTGTTCCAGGACCGCGGTATCTCTTTCGAACAGGCCCAGCAGCAGGAGCTTGAGCCTTAAACCTTCTTTATTTTTAAATCTTTGGTTTTTTTTTTGTCAAGTGATCGCAAGCTCAACTGCTGAGAAAGACGTCCTGGACTCGATTCCCGTTTTCGTTCAAGTTATTCCATCAGGAATTTCTCAGTAGCAGCCACGGAGTCTGGATCTGTGCCTGGTCCCACGTAATAGGGGGCGAGTCTATTGCCATCAGGGCAGGGTTTTTCAAATTAAATTAGTTTTTTTCCAAAAAAGTTTGTTTATTTTTTTTTTGTTGTAATATCCTATACCTACAAATATTTGCTATGCATTTATTTTACATTGTTAACAATACATGTACGGTACACATCGTACCCTCTCAGAGCATACAGGCGTTATGTTATGATGTTGTGTTAATCACGACAAATTTGCTGTCTATTATTGAAGAGTTCCGTGCCATATCCCCGAAGTCCATGATCAGATCATGACAATATGTCTACGGTTTCAACCAATAAAACCAATTTTTAAAAACGATCTACAATTGACCGAGAAATCGGTGAACATACATAAATTTATATATATATACTGCCGAACATAGAACCTCCTCCTTTTAGAAGTCGGTTAAAAAATGGATTCTTCGACATGACGAAGAATAAGACTTTGTAATCACAATGTAATCTAACATTTTAATCAACAGTACGTACTCAAATGACTCAATCTTAACACACCAATTTAACCTAACTATTACAAAATCGATTGTCAATTCTCGAGACGATCAACTCGATATTTCGTCTCGATTACGCTAGTCGATTTCGTTAGTTTTACACCGGAAAGTTAATTCAAGGACAAATGTTTCTTTTTGTTTGAATAGTTTTATTTCTTAGTGCAATACTTGACGGTTGAGGTGGTTAGCCCTTTTGTGGGGACACGATTTCTATGCTGGTTTTGTCAATAATTAATTGTATAGAAAATAAGTTAATATTTTCGTTCAGCAGGTTTCAGGACGACTCACCGGCCGTAGCATAAACAATCTCTACAGATGAGGGTTCATGGACAGCTCAGATCTCAAGTTTTATAATGCGGAATCTCTCCACAGACATTGGCCCACCTTCCATCTTGCGCTGCATGCCCTGACAGCTGCGCACTTGACGATCTTATGACTGCATCCGCGAACGGAGTTCGCACAGCTGAATTTTGGGCTAAATATATATTTAATGAAAATTTGCCATCGACACGCTTAAAGAAGACCGCAGGATGGCTGGATGTGCCTGTGGACGGTGAGCGCCTGTGGACGGTGAGTAATGGGTTAGCTCGCCGTCCGTCCGTCTTATGACGACAGGCCGTGTCGACGGCGCGTTCGTGTTCCACGCGCGCCTCAAAGAAATGTCAGCAAACAGGAGGGGCTCGCAAGGGCCGATGCCTGCCAGGGCTGCGGGACTGTTCGAAAGAGATACCGCGGCCCTGGAACATAAAGGGCAAAAGAAGGAACATGGGTGGTTTTTAGTCAGTAAGAGTCTGACACTCCCTTCCGCTCCGCCCAGAGCGGGAGGAGTCATTTGATGATTTCCAACCAGAAAAAAAAAAGGATAGCTGGATGTGAATTGTTGAGAATTGAGCAGAGTGGCACAATTGGAGAGGCCGATGTCTAGCAGTGGACTCATAGGCTGATGATGAGGATGATGATGAATATTCAGGAGTAAGTAATGGAAAAATTTTCAAAATGCTGTAATTTGCAGAGAACTGGCATCTTTCTGTAATCAGCAGATAAAGGAATAACTATATAAAGTGTAAACAGACCCTTCATGAAGCCAACCAACCATTCTGTATATCAAATAACGCAAAAATACTGGTAAAAATTTTTGCTGGGAAATGACTTTTTTTTGGGGGGTAGGACTCAATGTAACACACTCAAAACCTTGTGCTGATGGATACATTAAAATAGTGCAGGGGTCGTGGAGGTATTCCAAGTAAAGATATATCATTAAAAATATGTATTTAAAAAAAATATTGTGAAATTTTGGAACTTTGACCCCTAATATCTCCGAGAAGAAGGTTCCCAGGTATGTATGATCCAGAACAAAAAAATATCACAATGACGGGGATAACAGTGCCTTTCGGCTTCGTTAAGAGTACTTTTACACCCATTAAGTCCATCTTCAATTAATACCTAATTTTTCTGTCCCCATTTCAGAATTCAAGAATTTATATTTTTTAGGGTTCCGTACCCATAGGGTAAAACGGGACCCTATTACTAAGACTTCGCTGTCTGTCTGTCTGTCGCCAGGCTGTATCTCATAAACCGTGATAGCTAGAAAGCTGAAATTTTCACAAATGATGTATTACTATTGCCGCTATAACAACAAATACTAAAAATTAAAAAAAAAAATATTAAGGGGGGCTCCCATACAACCGATATGATTTTTTTTGCCGTTTTTATAGATAATGGTACGGAACCCTTCGTGCGCGAGTCCGACTCGCACTTGGCCGGTTTTTTTTTAACCATGTTTTCTCTTACCCGTTTTCTGCTTATTAGCTTTGGTTAAATGTGTTTCCTTACGCGCCTTTCAAAACTATGCAGTACCAAATAATATTGTAGCCTACACCTGTTCAGAATATTGAATCGAAATCTAGATTAAGAGTACACTTTCGATATCTAACAAACAGGTTAGATTTTAGTAATACTCAAACTATTAAATTGAACATAAATATATATTTTCTGTAATCTGTCTCTGTAATCAAACGGGTTTGTTATTAACATTGCTAACTAAAACTATACAAAATAACTGGCTCTTTGTCTAAACCAATTTTTTTATCAATTTTGGACATTATGTTTATAGCGCTAGGGTTTATTATAAAGTTTGAGAAATGTAAGCGTTAGTTTGTACCAATATAAGGGAACATACACACAGATTTAAAATTTGGTGTAAGCAAAGAAACTCGTCAGCATTATGGTAGTTTATTTTCCGAGTTTAGTAGTGTACAAAGGGACCAATGTTACAGTAGGTATTTTTATTTGAAACAAATCCCTAAATCTACCCGTCTACAATTTGTAACATAGATACTAAGCATTTTAATAACCTAGCTCAGAATAATCCAAGTTAATTTGAATAAAACTGTTTAATTCATTGTATTGTACCTCTCGTAAAACTTAGAGCAGCGTCTCAAAGCGGAAGTCTATGATCAGTGTGTGTTGCTAGTGATTGCATACGGGATCGAAACGTGGACTCCCACAATGGTCCTCATCAGAAGGCTTAAAGTCACCCAAAGGGCAATGGAGAGAGCTACGCTTGGAGTTTCCTTACGTGATCGAATCAGAAATGAAGGATGTCATGCAAGAGAACCAAGGTTACCGACGACGTAGCCCGGTGAATTGCCAAACTTAAGTGGCAGTGGGCAGGGCACATTGCTCGTAGAACGGATGGCCGATGGGGCCGTAAAGTTCTGCAGTGGAGACTGCAAACCGGAAGATCTTGCGTTGGAAGGCTTCCCAATAGGTGGACCGATGACTTGGTGAAGGTTGCGGGGATCCGCTGGATGCGAGTCGCACGGGACCGGTCATTGTGGCGGCACTTGGGGGAGGCCTATGTCCAGCAGTGGACGTCTTTCGGCTGAAATGATGATGATGATTAATACTATATTATCAATACCATTATTTTAAGCTATTTTTTGTGGAAATACGTCTAGAAACTGACGTAAAAGAAGTCTTCACTCCGATTTTTCTAGGACAGATTTCTTTTTATTACATAACTAGCTTTTGGTTGCGCATTCGCTCCCATAAGTACGGAAATTAATGCACAGGAACGTTATTCTGACACTAGGGGATAATGTTGCTTCCCTTTAGTGAAATAATTTTCGGAATCGAATCAGCAGTTCCGGAGATTACCCCCTACATACAAACTTACAAACAAATTTTACATCTTTATGCTATAAAGTATAGATGGACGGTCTTATCGTTAAAAGTGATATTTTATTTAGCCTATAGATAATTTCAGAGTAATTTAGGCATACCTCAAGTGTTTTGTAAACGGACAAACCTAACGCAAATATCATTTAAAACAGTCCACAATTTAATCATAGTCCTTACCTTTGTTACCTTTTCACGCACTGAACCAATCATCGTAAAATTTTACGAGTACATATACGTTGTCAAGTGTACAGAAACGGACATAGGGTACCTTTCATCCTGAAAAAAAGTACTGTTCCCGAGAAAAACAAAATTAACGTTCTTATGATAATAGATGGCGCCCCGTGTCTTACGAATCATAATTGGATTATATTATTACAAGCAGAGTCCAACCCGAATTAAATCTCAAATTCTATATTAACGCGAGCGAGCCGTGGGCAAAAGCAAGTTCCACATAAACAAACAAACGCATCGACAAACCACAGCATGTGCAAGGTCCTTAGGATGCATTCACGAGGGATGTCGCAAGTGAACAACCTTGCGTGGTTGCAACAGACGTTGCGTTGCCGCTGCGTTCATTACGACCAGTAAGTGGAGCTTATGTACTGTGCTGGAAAAACGTGGCTTTGTTTTATGTAAGTAGGCCAAATTTTTGGTAAGGGTCGGAATGGAGGAAGGGAAGAAAATTGGGTCAAATTACTTAAACCTTTTTACGAATAAAACATAGTGTGCGGCCGAAGCTTAAGAAGACTCAGTTTTAAGAAGATTGAGCTTAAGAAAACTCGGCCTTCGGTTGGACACAAAAAATATGAAACATAGACGCACCAAACCTCTTTTTAAACCGATTAAACCTCTTCTGTTACTAAAGTAGAAGTAGAAGAGGTTGATCCATTTTTTTTAATAAGGGTCAAACATACAGGGTGTAACAAAAAGAAGCCAAAAGGCACTTGTTCTCCCCGTCATTGCGATATTTTTTTTGTTCTAGACTATACCTGGGAACCTTCTAATTACGGAGATATTGGGGGTCAAAATTCCAAATTGCAAAAGCTTTTTTTTTAAATACATGTCTTTAATGTAGGTAAGATTTTTAAACACCTCCACGACCCCCGTTCTATTCAATTCATCTATCAGCACAATGTTTGAATGTGTTACATTGAGTCATTACAGTCAGTGATTTTTCACCTCGAAAAAAAAAAGTCGTTTCCCAGCAATTTTTTTTGTGTAAAGTTACATAGTTTGATGTACAGAACGCTTGGTTGACGGCTTTGTGAAGGGTCCGTTTACACCCTGTATAGGTTTTATCCTAGTTTTTTTTTTCCTTTATGTAAAAAACAAACCAATAACATATTGCCTCAAGTGGCTCAATAGTCGTCTATTCGCCCCCAGCAGAGTGCTGAAAGCAAAAGAAAAACAATTGTTTCAAAAGCACTCATTGTTTAACTTTGGTTGAGGTTGGACGTAATCTATTACAAGAAATACAAAAAAAAAGAAACATTTAATAAACACGTTTGACCTGTTCCGTAACTCTTGGGAATTAAAAGCCTTATGAAGCAAATAAAACAATCGAATCCCTTACCTACACAACATTTTCGAGTAACCCTTTGAAAAAACGCCAAAGTTTTCGGAATGTCTTTAGAAAACGAGTTTTTTCTTTCAAATCTCGCGACTGAGAGAAACAATGACCTAATTAAACAAAACTTTAGTTTCTATAGGAAACAAAATTTCAATGGTTTTATTAAGGTTCACGTGCGTTTATTTAACTCTTGCGTTGCCTTCAAGTTCTTTTTACGTAACTAAGTTATAAGACTTCATTTTATTTGGCTGTTAGAAACAGCCAAATAAAATGAAGTCGTATAACTTTTCTTTTTGGTTCTGTAGTCAAATACGGAACCCTTACAGATTCGCCCTGTTCGTCTGTCTGTCCGTCCGTTTGGCACAGCCATTTTACTCCGAGACTGTTGACACCTCGCAATTGCAGAGGAGGTGTCTTCTATGAGCCGCTATACAGACTGATGTGAATTGATTAAATAAATAAAAATAAATGTGGCTCTCCATACAGTGATGAAGGGTTGAAAAAAAAAATCAATGAATATAAGATTGTAGGGTGTTTATCGATCTGCGGGACTGTTCGAAAGAGATACCGCGGCCCTGGAACATAAAGGGCCAATGAAGGAACATGGGTGTTTTTTAGTCAGTAAGAGTCTGACACTCCCTTCCGCTCCGCCCAGAGCGGGAGGAGTCATTTGATGATTTCTCACCCCCCCAAAAAAAAAAAAAAAAAAAAGGGTGTTTATCGATAGCTCTTGAAAAATGATATCGAGGTTCTAAATAACACTTTTTTTGTAAATTAAGTAAATGGTTGATGCTGTGTGTGCGTTTTTTTCGTTATATTTGTTTCTAAGGGCGTTAACATTTGTGCCCCCCACCCTCCCTCTAATTTCTAAACTAATTTAGTTGTGTTTGGGTCGTGGGGCTTTTGGGATTGGGACCGCGGTCCCGGATTCCACTTAAAAATACAATAATTATTTTTGAGTAGTATTTTCGGACCACAAAAAAAAAGAACTTAAAGTACAGACAAAAAAGCTGGACAATAGGTACTCTAACCTAAGTACATACCTATTTTACCGCACACTGCGTTGTATAGCGCCGTGCGTACCCTTACCGTTTTTTTTTTAATTTCCATAAAAAAAAAAACCACCAAAGAGTTACATTACGAGAATAAAAAGATGAATGATCGAACAAGCTCCTTGAAACAATGACGCCTTGAAAGTTTGTGAGCGTTAATTGTTTCGTGCTACGGAACCCTGCGTGTGTGTTTTTTTTGTTAGTATTGACGATTATAAACTCACAGTGCTGAAACAGCGAACTGCTGAGCTAGGGGAGTTTTGAATTTTATCGAAAAATACCTGCAGTTTACATAAAAATGCTTTTAGATTTTTCATAAAATTACTCAAACGTTTAATGAATACGGAAAGCAATGAAATCAATTAATGTAAACTACATCATCATTATTGTGACCTTATCCCAGATTATTTGGGGTCCGTGCAGCACGTCTTCTCGACGATCCTTCTATATTGGTGGTCACCTCAGTAGTCGTCTCACATACCATCCATCGTTTCTTTGGTCTTCCCCTACTCTTATACTCAAAACAGGATATTCTAAGTATCCGGCTCGAAGGACCATTTAATGGAGCCAATGGACGGAACCACAAGTTGAAAATAAAGTTATATTAAAATGTAAAGCTAACTAAGTTTGTGTAGGAACTAGCTTTTTCCTGGTCTAAGTTTGTGGAAGTCACAGATACATCTAGTAATAGAGAAGGATAACCTAACAACCTTCCATAAAGACCAATAACTAAGAAGGTTAATTCGCAGTCATACCCACAATATCCATTCCCACCAAACACGAATTTAAAATCTCCAAATGCAAATTTATCTTTAACACCGTCAATTTAACGTTGATTATCCTTCGCCCTATCTCTTTTCACATACCTACCAACTTATTATCTCATATTTAGTCACACAATATATGTATTTTGTAACATTACAGAGCGTTTTCTTTAACACTTGTTTATACATTTTCACGTGTTTGTTATTTAATTATGCAAAAGGCCACGTGCATCGCGTTTTAATTATTACTTTTTGTTTCACTTTAATGGTTTAATTGTTCTGTAATACTTTACATAGTTGGCAATATTTGACTGAAGTATAACCTCATTATATAATCAGCTAAGAGGTGCAATAGTACGAGTATTTGTTAGAGGTTCCCTGTTACTTTAGGTTTCTCTAATAACTGTAGATCGTGATTACCAAAACATAATGAAACGGTTAAAATAAAATACATTGAAAAAATCATTGACAACCGAAAAACCATTTTATTCAGAAGTGACATCTCAGGTAACAATATTAAAAAACATAAAATTATTACCTGCCTGAGATTATTTCAGCAAAACCTCTTTGCTTCAACACTCCTCCTTAATCTCATGCATACATACAAACAACTCATGTTCATACATATACACACTCACACAACACACACTACTCTCAATACACCGCGTTCTCATACACACAAACCCATACTCTTAACACACCACTCAAGTTCCCATTTAGGAATGCTGTTTTCACATCCATTTGGTCTATTTTTAAATCCATTTTAGCTGCTAAAGCTATCAGAACTCTCAACGAACTGTGCCTTACCACTGGCGCAAACGTTTCGAAATAATCAACGCCTCTGCGTTGACTGAAGCCTCTCGCAACGAGTCGTGCCTTGTAACAGATCTTTTTCGAATCAACGATGTTACACGACCTCGGTGGCTTCACTAGCGTCTACGTTTTATTTTTCTTGAGAGCCACTAACTCCTCCTCAATTGCAACTTTCCACTTTGCTTTATCCTCTCTCGATAATGCATCCTGGACAGTTAAAGGATCTTGAAGTACATTAGCCGCTTGATAGGCTACAAAATCTGGAAATTGTTTTGGTTTCCTTACTCGTAGTGGGTATCTCCTGCCTGATATCTCATCATTATGGGAGGTTTCTTCAACATCTGATTGTCCTCTTTCATCGGATGTAGCCCACTCTTCGTCCTCAGACTGGGGAGAGCCTCTCTCTCCATCACCATCTTGTCCTTGAAGCGGTGGTTCTACTCCAGTAGCAGCAACAGGTTCTACACTAGTACTTGGCTGTATAGATGGTGCCTCATCACTGAGCACGTCCGTTATTGGTACCACTGATGAAAGCAAAGGCTTCTTACCTTGGTTGCCAGCTGGAGTATTTTCAAAAAATACAACGTCGCGCGCTCTGTGCACGTTGTGTGTAACGGGGTCAACTAACCTATACGCCTTCGTGTTCTCTTCATATCCTACATGAATAAGCTCTTTACTCTTAGGATCCCATTTCTTGCGTTTCTGGTCAGGAATATGCATGTACGCCTTACATCCAAACACTTTAATGTGGCTTACGTCAGTTTTCTTGCCAGTCCAGGCTTCTTCTGGCGTCATGTTGTGGACAGCGATCGTTGGTGAGCGGTTCTTCAGATAAACTGCATGTCTGACGGCCTCCGCCCAGAAGCGCTCATCCAAGCCTGCTTCCTGCAACATACTCCTGCTTTTCTCGCAAATTGTCCTGTTCGCTCTCTCCGCGCATGGGTTCATCTGAGGAGTATACTCGACGGTTAGAACAACACCATACACCCCGGTTATACCTCGGTGGTGAACAATACCATTATCTTTGGTAAATTGTTCCATCTCCTTGTTGACGTACTCTTTCCCGTTATCTGTCCGGATTGTTTTCAGTTTCTTGCCGGTCTGTGTCTCTACAAGAACCTTAAACTCTTTAAGTTTCTCTACGGCCTCACTCTTTCTCCTGAGTGCATACATGAAAGTTTTCCGCGTTTTATCATCTATGAATGTCATGAAATATTTAAAACCTGTAAACGATTCAACACTCATAGGCCCACAGATGTCAGAATGTACAAGCTCCAGTACATCCTTGGCTCTAGAAGCCTTCTGCTTTGAAAAGGGCTGCCTTGTCTGTTTTCCTAACAGACAAGCAATGCATTCTAACCTATTATTAGAATCTTGAAAACTTACTCCGTTTGCTAACTTATCTCTCATTAGCTTTAGATTGCGTACTCCAAGGTGGCCCATCCTCCGATGCCATAACTCCAGTGACTCACCGTTGTGTACGTCAGTCGCTAGCGCCGCCATCGGTGCCGTGCACTGTGGATAATGTTTAAGTTTGTAAACACCTCTCTCTTCCATACACCTTACAGTCACTTTTCCTTTCACTACGCAATTATTCGAGTCATAAATCTCGCATCCAGCCTTAGAAAATACTACTACCCTTCCTCTCTTTACCAATGTACTCACGCTCAGTAAGTTCACTGTTAGGTCAGGTACATACATAGCTCCTGTTACACACACATTCCTTCCATCTTTACTTACCACATCTCCTTTTCCTATACCATATACTTTACCGCCATCCGCACATGAAATCTCTATCTTATTATGCTTAACATAATTTCTCAACCACTCCCTATTATACGTCATGTGTTCTGATGCTCCCGTATCCACGATGAACTCGTATCTGCTTGAAGAGGTAGACGTCGCCATGGCACTGTGGAGCGCTCCGTCGTCTACAGTGTCCGCCGCTGCATGCACCGCTGTGTGCATCGTAGCGTGCGCCGTCGCCTTCTTCCGGGGATTATCAGGGCAGTCTCGTGCTTTATGCTGCGCAGAATCACAAATGAAGCATTTTGTGGTCTTCTGTGACGGTGGTATACACTTCTTCTGTGTTGTATTTGGTCTTCTCTTGGATCTGGAGGTAAGGGCTGCTTCACTCTGATTTGACTCACTCCGGTATGAAGTCAATTGAAGCAGCTTCGTCTTGACATAGTCTGTGGTAAGTGTAGTTATTGTGTTCTCCAGGGCTAGTCTCATGGGCATAAACTCTTCCGTTAGTCCCTGTAGCATTAAGGTGGCTAACAACTCGTCATCAATCTCCTTGCCAAGGTCGTTAAGCTGTTGGGATACCTTCATGACCTCCGTCACATACTCCGGTACTGAGGTAAACTGTTCCAGTTTTATGCTCACAAGGCGAGATAATAACCTGCAGTTGTTATTTATTCCCTTGTCTTCATACGCTGACCTCAGGGCTTCCCATGCTTGCTTTGCCGTTTTCGCACTTTTCACGTGCACCTTGCAACTTTTGTTGATCATAAGACATATTTTCGCTCTTGCCTTTTGATCCCTCTTTACAGCGATCGCGTCTGCTACGTCTGGTTCGGCAATGATGTAGTTCCATAGCTCGTCATGGACCAACACACACTCCATGTCAAACTTCCAGTTTGAATAGTTTGAACTACCATCGAGTCGCTCAATCGACGGTAACCCACCCGAACTAGTCGATTGCTGCGCGCTATCTCCTGTTGCAGACATTTTTTAGAGATTTTTCTAGAACTTTCTTCTCAAAGTTCCATCGACTTTTTCAAAAAATATTTTTGTTATTTGGTGTTTCAGTTCTGGGCATGTTCTGGGCCCATAACCTGTTAGAGGTTCCCTGTTACTTTAGGTTTCTCTAATAACTGTAGATCGTGATTACCAAAACATAATGAAACGGTTAAAATAAAATACATTGAAAAAATCATTGACAACCGAAAAACCATTTTATTCAGAAGTGACATCTCAGGTAACAATATTAAAAAACATAAAATTATTACCTGCCTGAGATTATTTCAGCAAAACCTCTTTGCTTCAACAGTATTTACCGGCAGTAAGGTATAATGCGAGTGTTTTATGTCGTCATCATCATCATCAGCCTATAGCAATCCACTGTTGACATAGGCTTCTCCAATCGCTCCAGCTGCTACCACCCTGTGAAGTGTCAAGTGACCTTGTGTACCATGATGATCTTCCAGCCCTTGTCTCATGTAAATTTCCCCTATCAGACGACACGCAATAACTTACTCCATTCTCTTTCATATCATTTCTCACACAATCCATCCATCGTTTCCATGGTCTTCCTCTCCCTCTTAATTCATCAACATTTATGTTCATCACTCTTTTAGTCACATGCGATTCGTCCCTCCTCCCTCATGCTTAGCAGTTGCGCTTGCATCCGCTAGACTAACGAGGCGGTCAAAATAATATAAAAGGTACAGTAAATTCAATGAATTCCATCTCTCTCTCAAGAATTTAAGTAACCCGTTCAATCTTTCTAGTAAACGGTAGTTAGATGTTTAACCGTCAGCTGACCGGGTTACTAACCGACGATACGCCGGTCGATTTAACCCCGATAACCGTTAACTGGTAGTTTTCAAGGAAATCTAAGGTTAAAGACGTAAACTAGGTATTTGGTGTTCATATCGAAGGTAAGTAATTGCCGCGGGATATAAAGTAGCTCAAGCTTTCAATCATTCATTTTTGAGCTTGCAAGTTCAAGCAAATGAACTCTAACGAACTCGACTGGCATTTGTTGATGTGATCTATTTTTTAAATGTCGCAGCATCATAATGAGATAGGTGCCTTTGGCTTAATACAGGACAATTAGTTTAATTTTATGTTATACTAGCTGTTGCTCGCGGCCTTCGTTTGCGTGAAATTATTGTATATAAAAAATCTAACTCCCCTTTTTGAATCGTATTTTATTACCAAAAAATTAATCAAGGGTTTTAATTTTTTTGCACGAAACCCTAATTATTTTTCGTAAAATATAACTCAGTTACTCCTTTTTAAATCAGCTATCTGCCAGTAAAAGTCCCGTCAAAATAGGTCCGCTCCAGCAATTAGCCGGAACAAACAGACAGACAGACAAAAAATGTAATAAATGTTATTTTGGTCTACGTACCGTATGAATACGCATGTAGTAAAACACATTTTAATATTACAAACAGACACTTCAATTTTGTTACTATGGTTTTGAAGTTTTACTGATATAAGTTTTTAAACTGTCATGGTCACTAACATTATAATTAACACTAGAAACGGGATATTTACCATGTCCTCTGTTTGTTTTGAGTTCCCAACAACAACAACAACAACAGACAACAAACAACAACAGAACAACACATAACAACAACAACAACAACAGTGACAACAGTGTGCGGTATGTGTGTGTCAGTGTTAACAGTGGACGTGATAAATATCCCGTTTCTAGTGTTAATTATAGTTTTACTGATGATATGACGAGTAATAAAGAATTATCGAAGAAGAAGACATGCTGCGCCGACCCCAAATTAATTGGGATAAGGGCAGGAGAATTATGATGTTGATTCTGGTTTTTGAATTTTAGTTTTGTTTTATTTTTTACTGTTTGTCCTGTGTGAGTCCAATAAATACTTCTTATTTTCCTTTCTCAGTTTTTTAAACAGTTGTTTCACTTTACCAAGGGGTATCGTATTATCTAGTTACTTTGGAGGTCGGATAGGTAGTCGTTCCATGCGAAATACTGGCATCCAGCTGCATCTGGTTAGATTCGTAGCCAACACTAAGGGGCTGTCTCCACGAGCGAGAGAATCGCGGCGATATTATCCCATACAAATACGTAATATCGCCGCGATTTTCTCGCTCGTGGAGACGGCCTCTAAGAGAGTGTATAGAAATACGTGGCAACGAAGATATGATGCCTAATGAAAACATTATTAACACTTTCCCCTACCTTGCAGTTGCAGTTGCGGCCATTAGACCTAACGAGGTATCTTCTATATTACACCTAATTATATGAGCCTATTTTTTGGCCAAAGAATCAGCATTGCCATCCAACGTGGCAATTCTTCCAGCCTACTGGGTACTTTTCCCGTTGACAGCAATGCGGACGAATTTTTGGACGCCCTGTAACCCTTTTCGACTTGTACATATTTATTACTATTATAGTTTTTTAGTTTGTAAATAATTTAATTATCTTTGAAATAAATCTTCCCTTTTTGACTCGTATTTTGTTACGAAAAAAAATATATATGAAGGAACTAGCTTTTTCGCGCGGCTTGGCCCACGCGGATGTCGAAAATAATCCGACGGGAACGTACTACCGGGATTATAAAAGTAACCTATAGGTTAATCCAGGTTACGGTAACAAACATAGTTACATACCTTTAACCCCCTTTTTAACCCTTCTGGTGTAAATTATCAAAAACGCTGAGACACGTATAAATCAATTTTCAATCGTCAGCCTTAACACAAAATTTGAATATCCTAACTTCAAAACTGACGGACATTCATATAAACTTCCATTCCCTATTTTACCCCTTTAGGGGTGGAATTCCCAAAAATCCTTTCTTAGAGAATACTTACTCTTCACAAAGATTCCACCCTCCAAGTTTCATGTCTCTAGGACCAGCGGTTTGGGCTGTGTGATGTATCACCCAGTCAGTCACTCAGTTTACCATTTCATACACTTCTCATCAAAAAAATCGAAACACTTTCGTTTTTATTGTTTTTGTCCTAATTTTTTACAAAAGAGAATTAATTCCATGAAAAAAAAAACATTATTGTGTAGCTGGCAGTTTGGTCATTACAGTAAGAAGAAAAAAATCAAAATTCGAAATTAGAATTTCATTTGTTTATCCTATAAATGAAATTAATCACTGTTTTGAGACAAATGTGTATTTAGGGTTGGAGTACGTTTCTCGTTTAAAAACTAAAAATTAGCGCTTGTCTTTAAACTTTTTGTTTCTTATTTCATTTACTGTGACTTTGGGACGTCTGAAAAAACTTTTTTTTCTAAAACATATGGATACTTCGCCCGCAGAAGCCGCCCAAGTGGTGGCATTGCTGGATTCTGGACTTAGTCAGCGTGTTGTGGCTGCAAGATGTGATGAGTTTTATTCGATCGACATTCTTTTTCTAAGCAAAAATGCATTTAGGAAGCAAATCCAAGCAACCCTAAAGGACCAGCAAATTACTGTATAATTACTATGACAAACTAACGTAATATTAAATGCGCACACTAATTAACGTATTTAAAAATCCATATATTCATTCCAGGATAATGACCGTTGTACAAGTATTGAATTTGTGTTGTTACTAGCTAGTTTCTTAAGTACCTTAAAATTGTAATCTGTGGAGAACGTAGTGGGTAGCATAATTGTTTTAAAATGTTATATGTAAGATATCATGACTAATTTGTATTGTGCTACTGTTTGTTTTTCCTTAAATAAATAAATAAATAAATAAATAAATAAAAGATTGCATCTAAGCTTATCATCTGTTCATAGAGTCTACAAACGCTATCGGGAGACTGGTTCGTTCACGCGCCGTTCAGGATCTGGCAGGAATCGGGTCACTTCTGAGCGAGATGATCGATTTATTGTAACAACTTCTTTACGAAATCGACGCCTTAACGCTTTTCAACTGCAGCAGCAGCTTCGCGTTGTACGAAGAGTAGCTGTAAGTGACTCTACAATAAGAAGAAGGTTGAAAGAACGCGGATTGGCACCGCATAAGCCAGCGAATGGGCCGAAATTAACTGCAGACCATCGAAGAGCGCGCCTTAACTTTGCACGCGAGCACCTAACTTATTTATTTATTATTTATTTATTTTTTACATTTTAGGAAAGCTTACAGACTAATAACATTTTAATAACAAAAATATATAACTAAATTGCTAATTACAAGCCTCCACAGATAAATACAACAACAAAAAAAAACATTAGTTCCTTATTATAAAGCAATTTAACACTACATGATACACGTACTGTCATATTAATAGATTAATTAAAAAGTTGGTTAATTTTATTTAATTGTTATTGATTTAAGCTAACTTGGGAAAAAAAAAAAGCAACGGCTCAAGTGCAGGCAGGAGAATCCTGTACAAAAAATGATTTTGCCAAGAGTTTTCTCACTGTGCTTACGTGTAACTTGGTCATACCTTCAGTGGAGCAAAGTACTGTTTTCTGATGAGTGTAAAATTATGCTGTATGGTAACGACGGAAGGAACAAGGTCTACAGAAGAGATGGAGAACGCTTTGCACAATGCTGCATTGAAGAAAAGGTCAGCTATGGTGGCGGTTCGTGGACGGTTTGGAGAGGAATCAGCGCCGACGGTAAGACAGAACTTGCCTTTGTGTCTGGGCCACGGCTGCCTGCACTAAACTCTCATCGGTACATCGAACAGTGTCTTGAACCTCATGTGATGCCCTATGCACATTTTATTGGCAACGACTTCATATTCATGCACGACAATGCTAGAGCTCACACCGCGGGCGTCGTACGAGATTATCTTACCGAAATCGGTATCTCCATTATGGTATGGCCAGCAAGAAGCCCGGACATGAATCCCATTGAACATCTATGGGATGAATTAAAGAGACGAATTCGAGCAAGAGATCCAGCCCCAGAAACACTTAGCCAGCTGCAAAATGCAATCCAAGAGGAATGGGATAATATACCACAACATGTGATCGTGACTCTCATCCGATCGATGAAGAACCGTATGGAAGCAGTAATAAGAGCTCGCGGAGGGAATACAAGTTATTAAATAAACGTTTCTTACATTTATTTTTCATTTACGCGTGTTGTTTTACCCATTTCCTTCATATTCCATACAGGGTAAAAATTACTCATTATACAAAATACGAAACCTATGAAGACTTAATTTGAATTTAGAACAATAACATTAGGATTTAAAAACCTCATACTACTCACTATTAAATGACATTTTACATTTATTCCTAAATATACACATTTTTCTGATAATCCTTATCAAATCATAAACTGCGAGGTGTTTCGATTTTTTTGATGAGAAGTGTATACGTGCATACGTGCGTACGTGTATGTGTGTTTGTGTGTGTGTGTGTGTGTGTGTGTTGTGTGTGTGTGTGTTTGTGTTGTGTGTGTGTGTGTGTAGTGTGTGTGTGTGTGTTTGTGTGTGTGTGTGTGTGTGTGTGTGTGTGTGTGTGTGTGAAGTGTATGTTACCTGCCAAACACGATTTCAGACTAAACTAGTATGTCCTAGGCTAAATCGGTTTACTGGTTTATCTTGTCAGGATGTAGGTACTAACCCAAGCAAAGCAATTACAATGCGCCCAACTTGGAAGTGGCGTTCGCCGGCCGCTGCCGCGGCACCGCTCGCAAGGCTCGCTCGGCTCCCGCGTTGTTGGTCACAGTTCTAACCTAACCTAGCCCATTCAGACGGGGTGCTCTATGATCGTTCTTTTGTGATTGGCCTAGGTCCTAGGACAAACTAGTTTTGCCGGTAATCAGGTTTGGCCGGTAACATATAGATTTATCAAATATAATAGTTGTGAATGCTCTTTTGATGCACCATAAATCTTACCAAAAAATCCTCCAGGAAAATCATTGACATAATCTAAATCTCAATTACTAATTCCACGAAATAATAATTAGTTTTTCCATAGTGGTCTCATTTGATTGGTTTGAAGTCATCTGCGTGACATATAATTGTATTTTATCATCATTTATCGAGAAACTGGAAACGTAACAAAACTGACGTCAAATGTAAAAAAGCTTCCATTTCTTATAAATCCTATTAATTTTATGAGCAATATTATTAATAATTATTACGATGCATCCGCATCAAGGTAATAATAAAATATAGGTAGGTTAATAGTAAAATATACGACGTCTAGGAATTATTTGCATTATTAATATGTGTCTATCATTCATGTGTTATAGGTATTTCGTCGCATAAATATGTACGTGGGAAATGTCATAATTAACATGTCATGTTGGTGACGTGGTTTAGTACCATATTATGGTTCCACTAAGTTTATGACATCAGAAAGTGGTAGGTACCATTCTAATGACGTATTATATCAGACCACATTTTGGACGCATTGAAAAATAACTTAAACCAATAGTAATGGTATATAAATAACTATGACGTTATTTGGTTTGTAATGTTGCCGTACTTATAAGTAATGTTTAAGTAATTAGAACATACTTATAAATCAAAACTATACAATGGAGTCAGTGGATTTTATTTAAATTGTATTAAGGAGCTTACATTATTGTTTTCTTAGTATAGAAGAATAAATATATAAAAAAACAGTATCAACATTAATAATAAAAATATTCAAAAGTCATTTTCAAATTAAGTGGAAAAACAGCACCTTTTTATTGCTTTACCTTTATATCGCATCCATCGCATTATTATTCATTGCAAAATACCATTTTTATTTTTTCATATCGTACAATCAAGTTCTCGAAAACGGCTCTAATGATTTCAATGAAAGTTATAATACGGGGTGGAAGGGACACCGACGTGAAAACGGTTACCACGTATTCAGTACATCATTCTGAGCCCCCCCCCCCCCCACATGGATTTTTTTTATCGGTTATTAAAAAAATTAGCTGTTCCGTACATTTTGACCGTGTAGGTATTGCACTTTTGTAAGAAACAGTTGTTTTTTTTTTTCAAATAACCGATGAAAAATTTCTATGTGGGGGCTCAGAATGATATACTGAAAACGTGGTAACCGTTTTCGCGTCATTGTCCTTTCCACATCTTATATGGCGGTTTACGGAGGCGAAAAGTCCATCTAGTTAGGTCTCATTTTCTTTATTTTCATCCGAGAAGAGCTAGGTTGCCCAGGTACCTACTCATTTTTTTAAATACCTAAAGACACAAATGATTCACATCTCATTTCGTTTACCCAGTCCAATAATCTTACTTAACCCATAAATGATTATGAAAAAATAACACAAAAGCAAACAAAGAATACTTTTACCAACTAATAAAATCGTGACGTCATACATACGTCATGAAAAAACACACCCACAATACATAAGTCATCAAATGAAACCTTAACATTACACAACTAGAACTTAAAATGACGTCATAATAACTTCTATTATATTACGTTTATTTTCAAACAAAGTTGTTTGTTTGGAAATTTTCTGCAATTTCGTAAAATATTGTAAGGTAATTCTTTTGTGACGAAATAAACTTACTTGTTCCATTAGTCGTGAATTTTTTTCCTTCCAGAACAATCTAGAACTTTAACAGGCTTATTTTTTGAGTGTATTGTGGTTGACTCTTACCTATTCAAAACAGTGTTCCAGTTGTAAGTCTTACTCACATAGATACATATGTACATAAACTGACGCCTTTTTCCGATGAGGGTAGGCAGTAGGTGGAGCTCGAAGCGAAATAATAACAGCCGCTCAGGTCGATCTTCAGGTTAAGCCGCGCTTGCCTAGGTTGGTCTGCGGATGGGTGACCACCCACTACATACCGAGTATAATCCGTGCCTCGGACAGCACGTTTAGCTGTTGGTCCCGGCTGTCATTTGTAGATCTTTGAAAGCTGTTGTTACAGGTAGTCAGTAGCCTAAAAGTCTGACAACCAGTCTTAATAAGGGGTATCGTATGACCCAGTACTAGCTGGGTTGTGGAGGTTAGATAGGCAGTCGCTCCATGTAAAATACTGGTATTCAGCTGCATCCAGTTAGAAGGGAAACCGACCCCATCATAGTTGGAAAAGGCTGCTAATGATGATGTTAAATTAAACAACCACACCCGGAACAACTACCTACCTGTAGGTCATTCAATCATTTGTTCCGTGCGGGGATCGAACCCGCGACACGTGGCGTAGCAGCCGATTGTTTAGCCACTGAGCCCATCGTGCCGTCGATACTTTTAGCACTGTAGATGAAACGAGACCACGTGATATCGACGATCAAAAGGCCGTGCCACATACCAGCGGCCCATACGAGTAGTTCAAACAATAGTTTATATAACTTCATCGAGTCAATAATCTTTAATCAATTGCTTACACACACTTACCCACATAAGGCTTCAACCACGATCATCCCGTAACTCCATACTAACCAATACATTGAAATAGTTAAGGTCAAAGTTCCACATGTTATATAGCCTCAGTCTTACGCTAGCGCCTCGCGTACCACCTCGGACGATGTGATGCGACGTTCGTTAATCGACGCGCGTCTGTCACTTGTTTCATTCACGTGAGTACCCTTCTCTTAATCTTTCTCAGCAATTTCTTTCCTTTATTTTATACGGAGCTGGTGTGTGCAAGCAATACGCGTGTCCTTTGAGGGTATAGGGCCCCGTTCATGACCTCAAGCATCAACCCTATCACGTCACCGCGGAAACTCGTAGAATGCTGTAAACAATTTTCTTTCATTAATATTTTCTGTTCGCAAGATGCTTGGCACTAGGACATGTAGGGTCCCATTCACAAACTAAGGTAATGCAACTTTCGACACGAATTGCATCAAGAGACACACGCGTGTGTCAATTGTTTCCTTCGTGAGTTGTATCTATCATTTGTTTTTTTCCACAGTCGTTGCCGCGTGATGCTTGTCGCGTGATCGCGTAAGTCGTGGTCAAGTAGTAAGGTCATGTCAAGACGTAACGCTAAAGTGACGCACGTGACGAATCCACGTGTTCCCTTACACAACGATCCAGTTATAGAAACCTGAGTATCATTATGCCGTACCAGAACTTGATATACCAAAAATAACTGCTACTCTTCCCTTTTTGAACTACACAAGAAAAAGTTTTTTCGTTGTGAAACGTCTGGTCTTTTTCTGGAAGATTCTATTTATAGAACATTTCGTTTGCGGAAGGTTATAGTACCTTTGTAGTTTGCAGCTAAGTATAGAACACCCCTGTGGGTTGTGCGTAAGAGGAAAAACAGGGTGTATTATATTTTGAAAGATAGGTATCTTGACCCAGCTAAAATTATTATAATAACATTTTTTTTATGTTTAATGGGCCTACTCTTGACCTCAATCTAGTCCTGAGGACAGAGATGAGATCGACGATGGAACGAGCTAACCCAAAAGAAGCCTATTATCTCGCGACTTATATAGATTGAGGTCATATGAACTTGGGAACACCGACAAAGGCAGAGAATTCCACTCCTTGGCTGTGCGCATAATAAACGATGTAGCAAAGCGCTTCGTGCGAATGTGTGGAACATCGACAAGGAATGGGTGATAACCCGCAGTACGTCTGGACTCCCGATGGAAGAAGCGAGATGGTGGAATGATCTCGTGGAGCTCTTGGGCACACTCACTATTACGGTTCAAATACGTCTTCTAATAAAGAGCAGGCATAAACATTGATCACTACGCTTGTTAATCGCTCGCAATTAACATGGAACGGGCAGGAAGATGATGACACAATGTGCCAGCCTTTTTGACAGACACCACTAACTCTAAAACCAAAACTTCTAGCACCATGTCCGTCTATGAGTCGTGATGATTGTGACAACTTTCCACTTAGTCACGTTCTGTAATGGAAGTTTACCATATTTAAGATTATTACATTTAAGACCTTCGTCTTCTTCGTCGTTCTGATGTTTCTCATATTCAAGTTTTTTCTCAGCCAGCTTTGACCTGAACTCTGTCACATCTATAGTGTTAGTAGTGACTTCTGATTGGGATAATTTACGTGTAAAACACTAGACGTGACTGCCTTGTTGGGCTAGTGGTCGCAAGCGCGACTGTCAAGCATGAGGCCCTGGGTTCGATTACTAGGACGAGCAGTGTTATTGGTTTTTTTTCCATCTAGAATTTCTTAGTTGCAGCCACGGAGTCTGGGATTTGTGACCGGTTGTTGGCAATAGGCTCGTCCACTATTCATCATCTTCCTAGCCTTTTCTCAACTATGTTGGTGTCGGTTTCCAGTCTAACCGGATGCAGCTGAATACCAGTATTTTACATGGAGCGACGGCCTATCTGACCTCCACAACCCAGTTAGTGCTAGGTAATACGATACCCCTTGGTAACACGGTTGTCAGACTTTCAGGCCACTTACTACCTGTAACGACTGTCAAAGAACTACAAATGACAGCCGGGACCACCGGCTTAACGTGCTTTCCATGGCACGGAGGAAACTCGGTATGTAATGGGTGGTCACCCATCTACAGAAGAAGATTGTAAAATAATTATCTTTGCATTGTATAGATTCCATCTCTTAGTATTATATAATTGCATAGCACATGTGTGAGTACTATGTACTGTAAAGCTACCATTTATATTTTGTTATCTTTCATTGACTTGAATGTGTCCTGGTGGCTGAGAGAATGTCATGATCACTCAAATGTCTCGCTGATGGTGGCGGGTGTGTCATGTCATTTAGTTCCCTTCAATATGGTTGAGTTGAATGGCGCTGATCCATGCGTCATGTTCGTGAACGGGCGCTGTCAGTTGGGACTGGTCATCTCTTACCTGCCACGGTTTATTTTAATTACTTTATTTTTAAATTGTTGGTTTAATCTTTTACTCTGGACGCTCTTAATGTGCACGTCTTTGTACATCGTTCTCACATATATGTATAATCTCAACATGAATGATGTAACCAAGATTTTGTAACAATATTTTGATTTAAAAGAGTGTCCATTGAGTTTCTTGCCCATTCTTCTACATAGAGATCTACGATTTGGAATGTGCAACTACAGTACTTTCGCAAGTTATTATGCCTTGTGTCTGTGACTGTAGCTTAGCTTTTTTGTTTTTGACTTTCAAAAGTGCCTGTAATGGTCTAATTGAAATAAATGCTTTGACTTTGACTTTGACTACCTACATACCAACCTAGGTAAGCACGGCTTAACCTAAAGATCGACCCGAGCGGCTGTTCTTATTTAGCCACGAGCTCCTCAGGTTCTCCCCCTATTACAAGAGACTTAAACGTAACTGGTGGAATATGGGTGTACTAATAGGTACATACACCTCTGCCTAACCCTTCTGGGATTACAGGTGTGATGTTATGTTTTGTAAAACCATACGTGTAACCAACTATGTGAATCAATAATATCATCTACAGAATTCCATTATCTTTCTTCATATACTTAAATGATAATTTAATTTCCATTTAAAATAATATGGTGAAAAACACAATTCACTAATTAAAATGATTTGAGAACACAACAAAAAATTGAAATTGCTCGCTACAAATTATTGAAGCCCGATCTTGGTAGTTCAACCCTCCAATGCTTACGTAAAGGCACAAGTGACTTGGAAAACTACATGCGTTACATAATTATAAACCCGCGAGTACATTGTTCATAAAAATAATAATTATTTTACATATTTATTATTTATTTTTTTCCTTTATTTTTATTTACAAACAATACATAGATAAGTTTTACTTGCAGGAAAAAAGCTTTACTTGAGAAAATTGCGAATGTTCCGTTGTTATTTTTTTCAGGAATGAGGGGGTACTTTTATACTAAAATGGTTTAAGGTTTCGTTTCCCATAGGTTTTTATAGTTTGTTGTAAAAAGAAACAAACATATTATATGCATGCCGAGTTCGGTATCAATTAAAAGTTGTTACCAGTAGTTGTAATAGTTGTTGTAGTTGCAATTCAGATGAATTGCAACGTTTCTATGATAAAATGTGGCAATCCTCTAAGTTCTTCCAATTATTATCTTTCAAAAACATCCTCCTATTTGAAGTTGGTTAAAAATACCTGTAAAGATCGAGCCTGACTTTGTAACGAACTCTTTGACACAAAGGCATTTACTTAAACTTTTCGGTAGCAGATGACAAACCAACGGGGTGGAAGGGACACCGACGCGTCAACGGTCACAGTATATTCATATATACAGATATTCAGTTCTTTTTTTAGGGTTCCGTACCCAAAGGGTAAAACGGGACCCTATTACTAAGACTCCGCTGTCTGTCTGTATGTCTGTCTCCAGGCTGTATCTCATAAACCGTGATAGCTAGAAAGCTGAAATTTTCACAAATGATGTATTACTATTGCCGCTATAACAACAAATACTAAAAATTAAAAAAAATATATTAAGAGGGGCTCCCATACAACAGATATGATTTTTTTGCCGTTTTTATAGATTATGGTATGGAACCCTTCGTGCGCGAGTCCGACTCGCACTTGGCCGGTTTTATTGTTTTTATTTTGTAGTCCTGCTACACATTTTTGCCTTTTATCGTTGTCGTTTGATAACAGGACAATGTCTAAGCCCTCAAGCCTTATACAAGCCCTAGTGTTTAATAAATATAGTCTCAGTTCATATTTCATACTACACGACATATCAGCTTTCATCCGCACATTCTACACAAAATGATTCATCATCATATCATAATGTATACAGGGAAATCTATCTATAACTGCATATTAGCACTCATTGCATTATTAATTTATTATTACCTATGATGCAATAATAATTGTTGATTGTGTCTTAATAGTTGTCACGTGTTAAGTCATGTGTGTAGATTGACACATGTCTTACAAGATACAGTTTACCTATATACACAAATTGTCACGTTGGCGGGCGGAGGGTTAAAATTTGTATAAAGGACGTCGACGCAAGATCTTTTACTAAGAATTGACCAATACGATGTTGTTCTATGTTCTATGTTATGGATTTTGGTTTCCGCACTTAGTCCCTTAGGTGGACCATTGTGCGTGAGCCATGGTGGCCGTTACTCCAACCAGCCTTCCTCCAGAAGCAGATCATACTTCCCGGTCTTCTTAGGACATCCGCTAGAGATCTTGGTGTTCCAAGAGTCTCCTCGCGTATCTGGGTGACGCCAGTACACTCAAAGAGTACGTGCGCTATCGTTTCCTCCGCCTCCATGCACACCCTGCACAGGTGACTGTCATTGATACCTAGGGTGTGGAAGACCAAAACGATACGTCAATGTCCGTTTCACCGTATAATTGCTAAGCTATGCTGAAGATCTTAAATATCTGTCACAAAAAGACACTTACAGGAAACAATTTACTGAAACCCTAATATCTCCGTAACTAGAAGGTTCCCAGGTATGTTCTAGAACAAACACATGATCGCAATGACGGGGAGAACAAGTGCCTTTCGGCTTCATTGATGGGCTTTTTAAACCCATTATAAGTAGACATTCCAAACGCGTTCTTCTACGTTCCTATTCATTTTGCTTCCTGCACGTATGATCAGCTGATCATGCACACGCCGGTTGCGATTATTTCGCACCAACTTGGCATACTCGCACGCTTAGAACAAAAGTGACCTAACACGAAATTTGCGTTTTATGAGAAAAAACAAAATTGTGTTCGTGTTTTATTTCGTGTTCGCGGAAATGAAAGAGACGAAGTGTTTTTTTGTCCTTGATTGTTGATTCAGTAGAAGTTAGACCTTTTTATTAGGAGTAGTTTTAGGTATTTAACTTAATTCGCCGTTATTTTGAGTTAGGTCACTTTCATTCTGACTTTG
This sequence comes from Eurois occulta, assembly GCA_950022335.1. NCBI lineage: Eukaryota > Metazoa > Arthropoda > Insecta > Lepidoptera > Noctuidae > Eurois > Eurois occulta. The sequence continues at coordinate 4,610,506 of OX465502.1, forward strand.
CGAACGTCAAAATGGGTCAAATTGTATAATTCCTCATAACTATGAAATTCAACAAGGTAAGCGGATATTCTTGGCTCCCATCACGTAGGTCCTTGTTGCGTTACTAATTGCGTAATCATTAAAGCTTGTTTCATTATGATTTACCTTTATACTCGGTTTCAGGACATAACCTCATAATTGCACAAACATCACAGGTTTCCTCGAAGTTGGCATTGACAACTATATAATTTATTATGTCATGAAAATTTATGATTCATGAAAACTTAGGATTCTCAAAGAAATAGTCATCTAAATCTTTTATTTTTCTTCTCTTTAAAAAACGTTGCAATTTCTTCTATAACGTGAGTGCCTTTATAAACATTGAAACTCACATACACAAACAAGCAGAATCGAAACAACTCTCTATAGGCCATACAAATATTTGTTCCGTACGAAAATCAAATCTGCGACACTCAGCGCAGCAGTCAATCGCTCAGCCACTGCGCCAACCGTGCCGTCAAATTTTGCCTTGATCAAAAAAGTCAAAGTCATTTAGGTGATCATTAGTAGCTGTTCTAAGGTCTTCAGAGCTGAAGCTTCTTGCCAAATGCCCTGAAGTGCGGTATTTTTGTAAGGAATACCTAAAAATAATTAAAAGTAACCTTTTAAGAAAGTTTTATTTTACCACTGACCTTAAGTTATTATAACGTTCTGTGTTCAACGAAGTTGCAGAAACGTTTCAACATAAAAATACAGACAGGAAAACCAGTTTATTTTCAAGAATACTCCGAAGAACTTCACGTGGCTATCAGCAGATACAACTTGCTGTTATATCGCGTGTATACTAATTCTCATGTTTCTGAAGGCTGTCGGAAACAGTTGTATTACGTAACAATTTCTAAACTTGTGCTGAAAAGTGCGGTATCGTTTGCAAGGGTCTGGACTGGAGTGGTCTCGTGTAACTTTTCAAAGGAAATTTTGCACAATTTCAAAAATAGTTAAATCAAAGTTGTTGGTGATCTAATGGATCTAGTGGTCGTAAGAGTCATATTGAGCTTGGGAGGATTTCCAAGCCCAGCAAAGTGTTATTTGGTATTTGCATTAGAAATATCTCGGAATCTGGACTAGCTAGATGACTATAGGCACGCCCCCCATTTTATGAAGACTTCTTTTCTTTATCGTGTGGTTAGTGCCTAACCTGGTGTCAGAGCTTTTATACCGCACATGGGCCTCTAGTTTGGCTTTACATGCCGTCGAGAAATATCTCTCAAGCATGTTGGTTTCCCTCCCAATGTTTTTGTTTTGATGGGACTAAAACAAAACTAGTGAAATGTGGGTGATTATACCACCTCGGCCACACCCTTCCATGATTACTGTTGTGAGTTTTATGTTAAGTTTAAGTTATGCGTGGTTTTTTGTCATAATTAGGTTTTCTGTTATGCAATGTCTTACTTGTAAAACAGCCTTAAATATAGTAATTAACAAACACATCTGACGCAGTTGATCAAATACAATAATCCGGAAAGTACATAATAACATCATCAGTATATGTAGAAAAGCATTGTATGTATGTTAATTACATCACTTTGACTTTTATATATTAATAAAATATAATTTCGATGTGACAGCTGTTTATACATTGACAATAGACACGTGAATGCTGTCAGCCTTTTTTTTTGGATGGAAAATCATCATATGAACACTCCCGCTCTGAGCGGAGCGGAAGGGAGTGTCAGAATGTCAGGTGTGTTTTACTGACTAAAACCCATCCATGTTCCTTCTTTTGCCCTTTGTGTTCCAGGGCCGCGGTATTTCTTTCGAACAGTCCCGCAGCCCAATGCTGTCAGCCTTAGTTATCAATATTGGTGACATCATCTGTCTAGCATGTCCTAACTATGAGAAGTCAAAAACGTCAACATCAAAATATTTATTTCACATAGGCCTATATGGGCACTCATAAAACGTCGAAAAATGTCGTTTCGTTTAGAGATGAACGGGCAAAAAACCCCATGGTTACTCTTTTCAAATCGGCTACCACTCCGCTAACAGTCTAATCATGCGGTTAGACCGGTATCCACACATACAGCTGAACACCAGTAATTTACCCAGGACCTCGTGATCAGCAGTCGCAGTTGTGACCACTAGATCAACGAGGCTGTTTCCTCTTCTCATTTGAAAATATATCATTATTTTTGACACTTACTTTATATCAGATACAATCATCCAGCAAAATGTCGTTATTCTGGAACCAAAAAAGTTGCGAAAAGAAAACTCAAACATTATCACGCGATAAAAAAATAAGTCATGTTAAACCGAGAAAATGTGACATAATGGAAAAAACGTGAGTCATAAGAAAAGTCTTATGACTTATTTTAAAATGTTAGGTAATTTTACGAGTACTAACACAAGATTTTTAAAAGTTCTTTTACTTTGTTTAGTGTTCTGTTATTCATGTTAGTACATTCTTTTTTGTTTATTTAATACATCCTAGGGGTCACCGTTTCGCTTAGTAGGGGTAGTCTTTACTGTACTTAGAATAGTAAAAGTCAAGTCTTCTTCTTAGTTTGGTTAGTGCCTAACTTGATGTCAGAGTTTTAATGCCGCCCATGACGGGCCTTTGACTTGACTTTACATGCCATTGAGAAATATCTCAGTATCAAATGAATATCTCCATATCAGGCTTGCAGCTAAGGCAAGTGATATTTATACAATACGCTCATGATTCCGAAAAATCAAATTAGGTTGCCATAATACTTTATTTTGTACCATCTTTATTTGTTACTGCCTGCGCAAAAATGATAACATTCTATTTAATTTCCGAAAAATATTATCAATCGAATTTTTTAATTGTAGTTTTTGTTAATTTAGGTAAAGCCATAGGAAAAATCATCGTTTTATGAAGACCTCGGAATACAGAAGGCACTTATGCAAGTACTTGCTTTTACATATGGGGTCGGGCTGGTAAACCACATTTATTACATTAGAGAGGACACAACGGGCCCTGATCAAGGTTGCCCTAAAAAAACCTACGAGACTGCTCAACCACCTGTAAAAAATATTAAGATTAGCCCTTTTGAAATTGTCATACGACGACACCGACGCCTTGATATAGCATCTGCACAACAGCCCCCCACTCACACACACACACACACCATAACACGAGCCCAACAAATGCAAACATTGTTTTATTTTTATTTTATTACTTTGTGTTCAGAGCACATTAATCTAAATTATTAATTTTACACCCTGTTAAATTTTATTATTATATTTTAATGTCCTTAATTCAATGTAACTACTTTAAATTTGTAAAGTTCGCACTCCCGAGCCATAAGATGCAAGCGATGCTAAGTTTGTTGGCTCACCGACTATATATGACACAACTCTTTTATTTCTATTGATTAATAAACTGATTTTGTTATAATCCTCATTATTTCCAGTAAGAAAAATAATGGAGTTCGGGCCCAGCAGTTTAACTGTTTTTAACAAGAGACAAAACTTTACAAGTTTTCCATATTTGTATCAAGAGAAACCTTAGTAAAATGTTCATTATTCGTACCATACAATAAAAAAATAATTTTATATTGAAAACGCAAAAACAATGGCTACCATCCCCTGCGAACTGCGTTACGTCCGCGGAAACGTGACCGTTACGAGAACCTCTAAACTCCTCAATTCACGTGCACCCATACAAATGTCAAACTGACGTGACCACACTATATTGAAAATGTCACACAGTGGAATAACCCCAGTGGAAAAACGACTTAAACCCAAACGCACTGAAACTCAATTTTCATCGAAAATTCTTTAGACGTTTCAACAATATGTGCGGTTTTTGAAGGTTCAATGATGGAGTTACAATGTTTAAAGCCGGTTTAAAATTATTGACGTTAGGTAAAATGTTCTTATCTTATTGTGGTGGTTTTAACAATGTTAATGTGCTTGTTTTTGCGCTGTTAGTTGCTATTAAATATTTTAGTACTTTAATTTTTATTTTGGTCAGGATTATCCGTATTTTATTTTGAAAAGCATGGTTGTCTTAACATTTTTCTTTGTTTCAGGAAAAATCTTTTGTCTTTCCTTACCTTACGCTTAGGAGTGTGGGATGGGGTGGTAATTCCTGTTGGACTTTATTTAAATGCGTCACAGTGAGTAAGCTGATATCAGACATTTCACTTGAGTTAGTGGTCCACTCGAGTGAACGTTATTTTTTTTTATTTCTCGATAGACATTAGCGAGTAAAAGATGCCTAAATTCAACACTGTGTGATGGAAAGTGAAAAAAAAATATTAGTGCATACTAATAAATTCATTTTTCACTTTTGTTTCGTTTTGTATTTAGACGTTTCTTTTAGACTGCAAGGTATCGAATGAAAGACAAAAATGGGCAAACAGTGAAGCATCTGAAAACTGCTTAAGCAGGTACTTAAGCATTTTCTCGACATTCTAAAATAATGTGCTTAGTAACTTTTTAAAACTGGGATTTTCTACAGAATCTATTTCAAGAGTTCATTTTTTATCCTTTGTACATTGGAACCTTAGTTTGTTTCCCAATTCCGGGTATTTTTTTATTGGGTTTTTCGATTAGGTTTTTTTCATCAGCGGCCACGAGTCTTGATTTGTGCCTGCTGATGGCAATAGGCTCGCCCTTACATGGGACTGAAAAATAACTGGCGAAATGTAGGTGCACTATATAAATGAGGTACAGCTCTGCCTAGCCTTTTGGGGATTACAGGTGTGATGTTACGTAAATAAATCGCTTTCAAAGTAAAATACTGAAGTTCAGCCTCAAAGGTTAGATTAGCAGTTAATTTACCACAATTGCGAAAACTCTAGGTTTTTCTGATAATTCCTAGGTTAAACCAATAAACCCAAGGCTAGACTATTATATATTCTAGTCGATATTACGGAAACGCTTAGTTAATGACTATATGTAACTGACTTACCTTATTAAAACCTTGCGAAAGAGGAAAAAGTGTTGTCTATTTATAAGTTGTGGTAATGGCAGTTTGTATATAGGTATGATGGCCATGGGGTAAAAAATAAATAAGTATAAATTATGATAAACCTAGTCATTACACTAATTATTATAGAGTCGTCCCATCCCTCTTCACAGTCATCATTATTTGGCTAGCCTTTTCCCAACAATGTTGGGGTCGGCTTCCAGTCTAACCGGATGCAGCTGAACACCAGTATTTACATGGAGCGACTGCCTATCTGACCTCTACACCTAGTTTATACTGGACTAGCGACCCGCCCCGGCTTCGCACATGCATGTATTTTACAAATAAACCTTCATCTTCAATCACTCTATTAAAAAAACCGCATCAAAATCCGTTGCATAGTTTTAAAGATTTAAGCTTACATAGGGATATAGGGACAGAGAAAGCGACTTTGTTTTATACTATGTAGTGATAATACGATACCACTTGGTGAGACTGGTTGTCAGACTTTGGGGCCTCTGACTACCTGTAACGACTGTCAAAGATTTACAATTGTCAGCCGGGACCAACAGCTAAACGTGCTTTCCGAAGCACGGAGGAAACTCGGTATGTAGTGGGTGTTCACCCATCCACAGACCAACCTAGGCAAGCGCGGCTTAAACTGAAGATCGACCCGAGCAGCTGTTATTATTTTGCCTCGAGCTCCACCTACTGCCTACCCTCATGAGAAAAACGCGTGAGCTTATGTACATATGTACCTATGTGAGTAAGAGTTACAACTGGAACATTGTTTTGAATAGGTAAGAGTCAACCACAATACACTCAAAAAAATAAGCCTGTTAAAGTTATAGATTGTTCTGGAAGGAAAAAAATCACGACTAATGGAACTAAGTAAGAATATTCCGTCACAAAAGAATTACCTTACAATATTTTACGCAATTGCAGAAATTATGTTATAGAATAGGGATAAGGGATTTACTTTGTTTGGAAAAAAACTTCATATAATAGAAGTTATTATGACGTCCTTTTAAGTTCTAGTTGTGTAATATTAAGGTTTCATTTGATGACTTATGTATTGTGGGTGTGTTTTTCATGACGTATGTACGAGTATGACGTCACGATTTTATTAGTTGGTAAAAGTATTCTTTGTTTGCTTTTGTGTTATTTTTTCATAAGCATTTATGGGTTAAGTAAGATTATTGGACTGGGTAAAATGAGATGTGAATCATTTGTGTATTAAAAAAAATGAGTAGGTACCTGGACGAACGAGCGCTGCTCGGGTGAAAATAGAGAAAATGAGACCTAGCTAGATGGATTTCTCGCCCCCGTATACTGCCATAAAGGGGTGGAAAAGACACCGACGCGAAAACAGTTACCACGTATTCAGTACATCATTCTGAGCCCCCACATAGAAATCTTTCATCGGTTATTTGAAAAAAAAAACAGCTGTTTCCTACAAAAGTGCAATACCTACACGTCAAAATGTATGGAACAGCTGATCGAACTTTGATAAGTTCGTTCGTCGCCTGTCGCCTGTCGTCTATACTGTTGAAGATCTTCAAATGTCGGCTGAAACTAACAGCTCTACAGTAAACTAATAATTTCCATGAACTAATCAAAGATTTTTGCCTCTTCCGCTCAAAATTTTTACGGTCCCAAAGATTTGAATGTTTATTTTTATCTGCCGGTATGCCATTTATTATTCCCTGGTTATTTTTCACTATGTTGCAGATTTAATCACGAATAATTTAAAATTTAAATTAGACCTATTTCAGAGAATTTTTGATGGAGAAAACTGAATAGGCCCACCTTTCTATGACTACTCTAAACAAGTACTGCCGCTTCAGAACTACCAAAAGTTTTCCTATCACCCAACTCAATGTCATATCGAAGTAGGGTTGCCAACTTTTTTTGAGAAAAAAAACGTATAAACTGGTTTAGATAGGAAAAAAATAAAGTATTAGGAAGAAAAAAAAAGTATTTTTCAATATTTTTTTTTTCCCTTTAAAAACGTATTTTTGCGTGCTTTTGGCACATGCAAGGGGCTTTGGAAATGATGTGTGAATGAGAAATAATTTATCTTCAACTTTTTCTTTTTCAACTCGTGAGCTTTTGTTTCTCTTAAGTAGAGACTTACCTACCAGATAAGATGAAATATGAATCGTACTAGAAATGTATATTAAATTTATTATTTTACTACTATTATAAATGTGAAAGTTTGTATAGATGGATGTTTGTTACTCTTTCACGCAAAAACTAGTGAACGGATTGGATGAAATTTAGCACACACATAGTTTATAATCGGGGTTAATACATAGGATACTTTTTTATCCTGGTAGTACGATCCTGTGGGGCAATTATCGAACTCCTCGCGGGTGAAGCCGCGGTAATAAGCTAGCAACTTTGTACACACGGTGGTACATCAAGCTATACATTTCCAGTATAATTTGGCCTCGCTTTGTATAGGTTTTCCGTACAATGAGAGATCCGCATAAACTGGTATATTGTATAGCTTCAGTAGCCGTCGTGGTCACCTGTCATGTCACATTTACAACTGACATCTAACATTTCATTCAGTAATTATAAATCGTTAAGTACGCATAATGAGTATTTCGTTTTACGCATCATAGTAAAAGTTGAAAATAAAGTATTTTTGCATACTTTATTTGTATGTAAAAGTATAAAGTATAATTACCAAAAATAAAGTAGGATACGTTATTATAAAGTATGGTTGGCAACCCTATATCGAAGGTCTGTCGATATCATCGCTGACATACATCCTCTTTGCTTCCGCACATGTGAGTCGCATGCGGGCCGAGGACCTTACTCTGACCCTGTGACAGGTCGAAGAGTGACTAGAATCTGTAATTATATCAACCATTGAAAAGCGTGATTTTCAGGAGATATTGATGTTTTTTTTCCACTGATTTGAAGTCGAACGCAGTTGGGCGAAGACCTGCGACGATTTCATTGTTTGGATCACGGGCTTCCTCTCGTCTGTGATTGGTTGATTACTTACGAGCGTTTTCACTTCAGTCTAAACGCACCTTAAGGCAATGAAGCACTTAGATTTGTAGAAAAAACACCGGCCAAGTGCGAGTTGGACTCGCAGAGCGAGGGTTCCGTATAACTTCAAATTCAAATACTTTATTTCGAACAACCAAGTCCAATATGGGTTAGAAATGCTTAATAACTATGTTAGTAGTAATATTTTCATAACCGTCATAGATACAGTTAAAAAAAAATAATTACAATTGTTTACATAAGTGTCTACACTTAATTATAAAATAAATCATAAATAATACTAAATAAAAACTATATATTTACGGTTTTCAGATTTTTTCCTTTACATGTGCGTAAGACATTGCTTCTTGCCAAATTTCATGATTCTAGTTCAACGAAAAGTGCCCTGTAGATTTTAATTCACTTGTGAAATCACAAAATATGCGACATAAACGGTCATATCTTTTGCTCGCGTTGACTTAATAATTTGATTTTATCACTGTTCCTAGGGACCTAGCAGGAGCCGACCTAAGTATTTGATATTAATTTCAGGTTGATACCTCCACGCGTTAATGAGAAAGGTGTTTTGGCAGACGGACAACAAAGTGATCCAATAAAGGTTCTTTTTTCCTTTTGGGGTATACGGAACCCTAAAAAGTCTTTGAGTTGAAAATGCTTAGTTCCTGTAAACATTTCTCCCACAAAGGCTTTTGACAGCGTTATTTGTTGACCTGTTTTTAAATGATGCAATCCTTGCTTCCGCACATGTGAGTCGCATGCGGGCTATAGACCTTACTCTGACCCTGTGACAGGTCGAAGCGTGTTTGACTAGAATCAGTAATGATTGCTAGGTTATGACGTGTTCTAGTTATAGTGTGTTAGAGCCAGTCCAGTGAGCGCGCAGTGGGGAAATGACTTTTTAAAACGAAAACCGGGAAAGTGAGAGTTGTACTCACACGCATACAGGGTTCTGTAGCACCAAACAATATAGTAAAAATATTTTTAAAGGCTCATTCATAAGTTGTATTGTATTACATTCAAGAGCAAAACTAAATTTGTTTATCATGGTATGTTAATTAAAAACAAAGTTACTGCTGCAGTTTGATGAAAAAGTCCCATCTCAAAAACTAAAGTTTTAGGAACCTCAATGGCATTTTTAAAAACCTATGTATATACACCTCGCACGTATAGATTTGACGATTTTTTTTAGTTTCAGTTCCATGTACGGGGAGAGCCCCCCTTAATCTTTTATTTTTGTATGAAAATCATAAAGAGGTTCACTGAATACATCTTACTTACCAAGTTTCAACTGTGTAATCATAACAGTTTCGGAATAAAGTGGCTGTGACATACGGACAGACAGACATGACGGATCTATATAAGGGTTCCGTTTTTTGCCATGGGCTACGAAACCCTAAAATGAACTGACTTTGAAAGTTAGTCGGTAATTTTAATGATTATAATTCTGTAAATTCATAATTATATTGGAAGGAATGGAGGGAGGCCTTTGCCCAGCAGTGGGACAATATAGGATAGCTATAAATAAATATAAACACATATGTGTACGGTCACAAATCACATTGTTTTCAAAAAGCAGCCTGACACTGACTTGCGAAGTGCAAAAAACGAAAGAAAATTTGAATTTCGCTGGATACCTTAGCGTTTGCCACCTTAAGGCAAATAAAACTACAAGCCCGTCTCACTATTCCCAAACCAAGGCACCTCCTGAAAGCCAGAATCAACAATGGCAACCACCACAAAAGCGCCGAGACAATAAATCTCGACAAAGCCCCATAGAAAACATAATTTAAATAAAACTGATGTGACTTCAACCTAAACCAAATCATAAATCGACATTTTTGCATATCAATATCTCACACGAACATTTTAAAATAAATCCATACATTAGAATAAATCAAAAGATCAATGTCTTCCGATATGAAGATACAGGAAGTTTGGGCAAAGTTGCATAATTATTATGCAAGCTATAACTTTGCGCGTTTAACCTTCTGTAAGGTCAGCAGTAAGGTTGGTGATAAGGATGACATGTTTTAGTAACAGGTTTAATTATTGTGTTATGTGTGAGTCGGGGTCAGAGAAGATACAATGTAGTTTGAGTAAGTTATAAAATGGATATTCAGAACTGTGGAACTGTTGCAAGGTTGCATGTCTGTCGGTCTTTTACAGGCTGTACTTCGGTGAGTGTGCCCAAGAGCTCCATGAGATCATTCCACCATCTCGCTTCTTCCATCGGGAGTCCAGACGTACTGCGGGTTATCACCCATTCTTTGTCCACACATTCGCACGAAGCGCTTTGCTACATCGTTTATTATGCGCACAGCCAAGGAGTGGAATTCCCTGCCTTCGTCGGTGTTCCCAAGTTCATATGACCCCAATCTATTTAAGTCGCGAGTTAATAGGCTTCTTTTGGGTTAGCTCGTTCCATCGTCGACCTCATCTCTGTCCTCTAGGACTAGATTGAGGTCAAGAGTAGGCCCATTAAACATAAAAACTGTGCTGGATTGGTAGTTGGTACCCGGTTATTAGCATTATTTTACGTTATAACACTAGGCGATCAAATGTCAAGAGGAGCTTGTGGATAAATAATAACAGCCGATCTCGGGTCGATCTTCAGGTTAAGCCGAGCTTATCTAGGTTGGTCCGTGGATGGGTGACCACCCGTTACATACCGAGTATCCTTCGTGCTTCGGAAAGCACGTTAACCTGTTGGCCCCGAATGTCAATTGATTGTTTTTGATCTTTGACAGTCGTTACAGGTAGTCAGTGGCCCGAAAGTTTGACAACCAGTCTTTCAGAGGGGTATTACCAAGTTCTAACTGGGTTGTGGAGGTCAGATAGGCAGTCGCTCCATGTAAAATACTGGTATTCAGCTGCATCCGGTTACACTGGAAGCCGACCCCAACATAGTTGGGAAAAGGCTAGGCAGATGATAAATAAATTTGAAACCACTTATCTAGTGAAATAATCATAATCATAATCTTTATTTTGCTAAAAGAATAATAACCTTACAAAAAACATTAACACTAGTACTTATTTTCTATGAAGCTAAAAGATTAGATACCCAATTGGTAACTAAGTACACAATAATAAATTATTATGGTTGTTACGAAACGGATTCACGCTGACCCCCATACAGTTGAGAAGTACAGTTGAGTTGGTTGGTTGGTTGTTGTTGTTGTTTGTTGTTGTTGTTGTTGTACAGTTGGGTTGTTCAGTTGTTGGTCGGTTGAGTTGGTGTATTACGGTGAGACAGGTTTCCTCGTTCTCAGTTAACAATATTATAATAAGCCGATTTGAAAGAAAATAAGATAATCTCACCGTTTAAATAACACAAAGCAAAACTGCGGGTAAATGTAAATGAAATGTGGGGATAATATTATAAACTCAACCCTCATTTTGAAGAATAAAGGTCTAATGTTTACGTATGAGAGCATATAGTCCAGTTAACCCTCCAATGAAGCTAAAATTCTCGTATTTCGGACTATGTGTATGTATTTATATATGTATTAGTTTATTTTATCTGTATCCATATATGTATTAGTATGTACCCATTTATGTGTATTTCTGTTAACAAAATGGTAATTTTATACAAAAAAAAATTTACTCTACCACAATGCTGTCCTATTTGACCCAAAGGTTGACTGGTAGAGAATACCTTGTGGCATTAAGTCCGCCTATGTACCACTCTTGTACATGAAGTTTAAATTAATTAATTAATTAAACATGTTTTTACTTGAACCGACTTCAAGTAAAAGCATATTTTTTGCTGGATTCGAAACCATGACCTCATCGCTCACCACGATAGTCCGCTTTACTCTTTGGATGTACGCCCATTAGATGGCATTCTACTATACGCGTGCTATGATACTCGTACAATGTTTGTTGATTCTTGGCAGTAACACCATAAACATGATTACCAGATACATACTGACATAAGTAAACAAATTTCTAAATTACATCACGTAGCTAGACTAGCCAGCTCGACTCCTGAAAGCCAGAATCAACAGTGGCGACCACCAGAGCAGCGCCAAGACAATGAAGCTCGACAATGTCCCAGAGAAACTATTTGATGAACTGTCTTGGATCCCACAACGAAATTTATCAGAAAAGAATAGCGGAGGAGTAGAAAAAACATATTTCCCACTTATATATCACGTAGCAAGTGAAAACCAATCCCCCCCATCTCTCAAACACAGGGAATCGGGCAAAAGGAGAATGAGTAATATAACATCAAGCATGTAATCCCCAAAGGGTTAGGCAGAGGTGTACCTAACAGTACACTCACATTTCGCCAATTATGTTAAGTCTCTTGTGATAGGGAGCAAGCTTTTTGCCAACAACTGGTCACAAATCCAGACTCCGCTACTGAGAAAGTCCTCATGGAAAAACCCAATAACTTTTGACCCGACGTGGGAATCGAACCCAGGACCTCATACTCAGCAGTCCTGCTTACAACCACTAGACCAATGAGGCAGTCAGAGGAAAGAAGGGGGTGAGTAATTCCCCCTTTAACTCTGCCCCCCTCCCAATTAAACACGCCTCTCATCGAGGGGGGGCTTGACCGCATGCAAAGAGTCATGATGACATGCAAAACGTGACTGCAATCATGCCAAGTAATAGCATTACGCAATGATACTGATGCCCTTGACTATGAATAGCGCACTCTCTTCCCGTGGGTGGCGTATATAAGAGGAATTTTATCAGACGGAAGGGCAACAATAGCCGCGTTGCCAATTTTGGTAACGCCAGTCTTAACGTTCTGGCAAATGGTGATCGGGAGACTCATATTTAAATTAACCAGCATCATCATATTACATCATCTCATATTTTATTTAACCAGCGGTGTGCTGTGGTGCCTCCATAGCACAGCATCATGCTGAGTGGTAGCCTGCTTGTCGCAGTCACGACGTGCAAGCTGTAAACTTTTCTTTTTCAGTTTCTGTCCTGTTGTATTTATAGTATTTGATGCGCCTTGTGATTATTGTTATTTCTTTTTTTTTGTATGCACGTCAGGTCCCTGCGACAAATAAACATTATTTCTTTCTTTCTTTCTTTCTAAATTAACTACACATTTGGTATTGTAAATTACCATAACCAGAGAGAAGTTGCTTCTAATCAACTAGGGTAAGTCAGGGAGAGTTGCCTATAGTTTTAAAAAAAAATCATTATTAATTATTTATGTAAGATACTAAATGAAATACTCAGAGTTTAGTTGAATCACTGTTTATATATGCCATTCAGATTAAATTTGGAGCTATTGTGTAACTTATTTTAATTCAGGAATATTTTTTAAAAATAATGTAAAATAGGCATCTCACCCAGGCATGTGGGTGAGTTGCCTATAGATATCAGGGATAGATGCCCACCAATAATTAAAACATAATCAGACGTTACACGTTAGAGATTCCGCTGAATTTTCATTCGCCGTAACCCCAGTCGCATTTCTTCTTAGTGGCGTGATAATACTCTCCACACACTACGCAAATATCTATGATTTATTTTTCACTAGAGTGATGGCTTAATTCCAAGTCTTCTTCACTCCATGTAGCTCTACTAGCGCCAGAAGGTTTTCTTTTGTATTTATTCGGCATCTAAAAAGATAAGAATCTAAATAGGAAGTTATGAATCTAGAAAACTAAGAATATTTACTGGGCATCTAACACTGAAACATCATAGGGCATCTCTCCCGATCATTAGGGAGAGATGCCTATCGACTCTAAACGCACCCAAAAGCATTTGCAATTCAAAATAGTGGGTTGTCAACAAAAACAGATCACAATGCTAGGTTATGAAACAATTTAATACTATTTACGTGAAGAATTAGGAAAAAAAAATACTGCTAACTATTCCAAAGATTAAATTATTACGTTTTAATGAACTACCCTTACTTTATTTTAAGAATAAACACCAAAATATCACTTTGAAATCCTTGTTTTGGGATTAAAAAACCTTGACAATGACATCAACTTTCAACTGACATTAATACGAATGCTTTCCGATTCACGCAAATTTCGTATTATATTTTTTAATTTTAGTGGGCATCTATACCGTATAGGCATCTCTCCCTGACTTACCCTATCTGTATTTTTGTCAGAGTCGATTTAAAGGACATTGTTCGGCGTCCATACATCGTTCGCCTAAGAACCAACAGAGACGTGAATTTACTTTTTATGTTCTAAATAATGCATTAATACGATTTAATCTAAATTAAAATCACGGACACTTTTGATAATTGTAAAAAAATCCAAAACAGTTTCGGTATTTAAGGTTATAATTACGCCAATAGAACCGTAATAATTGCGAGTGAGAAACTTACGAGACTGTCATTCTATCATTACTATTAAACGTCAAAGTGTCATCTGTCAATTCATCAACTTTCAGTGTCGATGTTGCTCTTTTCACATAGCGCTTTCAATCGCTTTATTCTGTTTGTAACTAAAAACCTCAATCTATATATATAAAAATGAAACCCGTTTTCCTTGGTCACGGCATCACGCGTGAATGGCTGGACCGATTTCACTAATTCTTTTTTTGTTGTATTTGTTATTATTAGGAGAAGGTTCTTACGGAAAAAAATATTAAGAAAATCTCTCAGAAATATTGAAAAATATACATTTAATTTTGCATATTTAAATAAACGCGCGTAACGAATGTCAATGTCATTCACAGCCATAGACTATATTGAAAGAGCATTGTTTGTTCGGAAACGTGGTTACTTAATTAAATTCGAGCATCATTTGTTCGGAAACGTGATTACTTAATTAAATTCTAATTAATTTTTGAAAATAACTCGCCACGGAATAGTTATGTATAGATAAATATTATTAAATGTTCCGATTTTATGACGTTACTAAGGTAAAATATAGGTACACCTAAGTGTGGTCTGAGTATATGAGTTTGATTTCAGAACGCATTATACAAACTTCGCATAACCTATTTAGTAATCTGTGGTAGTACATTGGCTTTACTAGAAAATCCATGTGTTTCACATGGCCAATTACTTATATGTCGCCTGTTCCCGTGTCGGAAAACCATCAAGATTATTTATTTACGCGCCAGAACATAAAACTAAAAATATAGTTTATCAAAAAGCATTAGAGTAGAGAGAAGCAGTGAAGGGTACAGAGACTATTAGTTGCTTTCTAGAGCGCGCGTGGTATTGAGCTCAGTGTTTACTTAAAAATGCCAAGTTGTTCAATAGCGATTTGTAAAAATATTAGTGGAATTATTGAATCCTATGGAATAAACACTATTATGAAAATATATATTTAGTTTTTTATTTAATTAAATTAGTAAGGTCCTTTTCAGGTATAGCGAGACCAGGGAATTATGAATTCATTTTTATATGGAGGATGTTATAGATTCCAGTTCAAATTGAATAGGTACTCATACCTAAGATAGGTCAGCTATACAAAATAAAGTAGTGCATCATTGCTACGCTAAGGCGGTACGAAGTTCGCCGGGTCACAGCTAGTTCAATTAAAAAAATAATGGCACCCGCACCGGGGAATAAGACAGAAGGAAGTGAATTACTTTTTAAAATGTTTTCGAAATTATGAAGTGTCCGTTCTATTGTAATAATTGTAATGTAAATTATAAAAAGAACTAGTAATTATTGTAAAGGTTTCATACGTGTTGATGTATAGGCCATTTTTTACAATGTCCTTTCCATTAAGAATTTCTCAGTAGCAACCACGCAGTCTGGATTTGCCGGTGGCCCGGTGGATAGCAATAAGCTCGCTCCATACATGGTACTTAAACATAACTGGCGAAATATGGGTGTACCTACTATTAGGTAAACCTCTGCCTAACCCTTCGGGCTTACAGGCGTGATGTTATAATGTGACGATATAACAAAATACCCACCATTACTTAACCTCAGAACCACAGATCAATAAACATACGTAATAGGATCTCAGTACTCACACACGTGCTATTCCACCTACCCCCCACACGTGGGCTTGATTGTACTAAAAACGTGACCAGTGCTCCAGGCAAGTAGGTACATAGTACATACTGTATTGTACTTGTAATAGTACATTACACAACTACTTTGTTTTCTTTGACTAAATATAGACCGGTGTCTTTGCCATGTGAGGAGTTATGTGTAGTACCTATTAATACGACTATCATTACCTGTGTTGTAGTGGATATTGATCTGTTTTTTAAGTCGTTCTATACTTGCCTTACACCACAGTACTTATACTATTCTAAGTACAGTGGAGACTAGCCCCACCAGGCGAAATTTTGAACAGATTTTATAAATAGAATTTTTAAACCATTCTTACCAATGGGTACTGTATTACCCAGTACTAACTGGGTTGTGGAGGTCCAAACAGGCAACCATTCCATGTTAAATACTGGTATTCAGCTGCATCCGGTAAGGGTAAATTTGGGAACAGGATAGGCAGATGATGATGATGAAATAGAATTTTTGAAGCACTGAAAATGATTTAGTAAGTGATATAAATGGCAATCACGGAACCATCGAAGATAGTTGAAAAGTAAAGAATGAAGTGGATAAGGTAATAGGTGTGACGGGACTATGGTTTGTATATCTATGCATGTTACGAATGCATAAATTAACATTCGAACTTGTAATAATAAATAGAATCTCAGCTTTCAAAATTGTATACATTACTAAAGAAAACTTCAAGAATGGATGATAGCTATGAAGGGGGAGGTTTATCCCCTAAGAAGATCCATTGACCATGATATATCGTTTAATAGAGATGTATGGAAGAAGCAGACATACTGAACTGACTTCAAATAAATTGCGATTAGAGCAGGAGAAAAGTTCGTTAGTAAAAACTCATTTTTCACAATGATTTACTCCAACAACGATGAACCTACTACTCTACTAACCCCTCATTTGTCACACGTGAAGATAGTACACAAACGTGAGCAGCGCATCAAAGATCAGCCAATTAGCGATGTTATGCAACACTCGTGTTTATCCGGACTATGAATAGACCGCGCTCCTACAGCGGTGTGGGTAGTTAAACAGTTATATCAGCTATCCAGCTGATATAACTGTTTAACGTAGTTTAAGTACACAAAAAAATCTAAGTCATTTTACTGTTTAGAAACATGGTGGTTTATTATTCCGATCTGCTCCCACCGGTCTTTTTTGGGACAAGCCCGCTATACTATTCCCAAACCACTGTAACTCCTGAAAGCCAGAATCAAAAGTGGCGACCACCAGAAAAGCGCCAACACAATGAATTTCGACGATGTCCCAGAGAAACAATTTAACTGTCTTGGATCCCGCAATGAAATGAATCAGAAAAGTATATCGGAGAAGTAGGAAAACCATAATTTCCACTTCCCTCCATATCAGCAGGAGACAGAATGAAAAAAAGGCCAATAGGCAAAAAGGGACGTTTACAACTGGGATAACCCCAGTTGCCTAGCACCACGGATACTTATTATCATTAATGGTACCTAAGTTGTCAGCTGTTATATTTGACCCCCCAGGTCTGTTACCAGTGGTGGCAGTTGCAACTATTTTTCTCATCTACCACCAATGGTGATGGTGGCGTCTGATTCAGTCGCATTTGCTCCTACCTCTGTCACCACTGGCGGCAGACTCGACGATCAAGTAGCCGTCTACCACAACCAACTAATTCGACCAACAAATAGACAGGGGTTGGAAGATTTTAGTATGAAACGTGGCCTGCCTGTTACGGAATTTTATTTTAATTTTAAACCTGTATTGCATGTTATAAAAGTCTGGTGGAGGATTCTACCAATTCAAATGACATCCAGTTGCCGCCAGTGTTGACAGAGGTAGAACCAAATGCGACTGAATCTGACGCCACCAATACCAGTGGTGGTAGATGAGAAAAATAGTTGCAACTGCCACTGGATGACACTCACGCTGCAAACAAATTAACTAAAATGCTATAAGCATAATTGTATTATCGATTCAAAAATCTGATCACATATCTAGCGAAAACATGAACTCCTATGTACATGTACCAACTCACGCACACACAACGAACACAATCTCAACTACTAGATAACAACTCTATATACACATAATGTTTACATAGGACAATTTTTACACATAATAAATAATAGGAAGTGCATATTACGTAGGGCGACTCGATAAATTATCTAGACTAGATTGCGTAATGCAAACACATGCAGTTAGTAGCGGTCACGTTTTGTGGGACGGTGTAGGGTAGGCAGAAGACCATTTTTAGGGTTCCGTACTCAAAGGGTAAAACGGGACCCTATTACTAAGACTTCGCTGTCTGTCTGTCTGTCTGTCTGTCTGTCTGTCTCCAGGCTGTATCTCATAAACCGTGACAGCTAGAAAGCGGAAATTTTCACAAATGAAGTATTACTATTGCCGCTATAACAACAAATACTAAAAATTAAAAAAAATATATATTTAGGGGTCTCCCATACAACAGATATGATTTTTTTGCCGTTTTTATAGATAATGGTACGGAACCCTTCGTGCTGCTTTTCGCTGCTGCTGGTTTTTTTTCTATTAAATTCTTGTTTCTTCAACTAATTGTCTTGTATATGGACTTAACGCCACGTCCAGTACGATAGTTTTGAATGCTTAAAATGTTGAAATAAATGTAAGTACTTACTACTCAATATATAATCATTTCCATCACCAACATCATCATAACATCACGCCAGTAATACCCGAAGGATTAGGTAGAGGCGTAACTAATAGTACACCCACATTTCACCTGTTATGTTTTAAGTCCCGTGTAACAGGGGGCGATCCTATTGCCATCAACTGGCCACAAATCCAGAATCCGTAGCGGCGTAGCTGCTACTGAGAAATTCCTGATAGAAAAAGACAATAACGCTTTGACCGACCGGGGAATCGAACCCAGGCTCGGCAGTCGACCAACTGGTACGCCATTCTTTTGTACCGTGACAACACAGTGCATGACACAACACACACACCTCCATCAACTGATCAAAACAAAGTCTTGGCAAACGACCACAAATCAGTTCTCTCATAGAAGGCGCCGGAACACAGTAATATCAGTGAATCATTAACTCAAGTATTTGATCACGTGTCAGTGCCGTTAGATCAAGTGAATGATTGATTTCGTCACGTGATGGGAAGTGTTACATTTTCTTGTCCTTTTCTAGGCATGTATAGGTTGGCATATCAAGGACTAGTTAAATCAACTGTTAATGCAACATATTTGTCTAAAAGTTACTAGTATTAGTCTAAAATTGGCACATTTTCACGACAAGCGCTGTTTAATCAAGCTCTATAACTGTGGAACAAACTTTGAAAAATTGTCGGATTTTCTTTTGCAAATTGATTTGAAAAAAAACAATTTTAATGTATAACTAACTCTTATCTGTAAATCTAGTTAATAGTACACTAAGAATGACTAGTAGCAGTAGAGTTTACTAACTCATCTATTATACAACCCTTTGCCACCCCTAGGGTTGGCGGATCTTTGCCACGGTATCCAAAAATATCGACAAAATGATATTTCTGCGCAAGTATCATAAAAAAATTAAATAGGGAACAAAAAATCGAATTCTCACTCAAAGTCACAATTGTCATCATTAACAAAATAGGGCAACGTCATCCAGAAATAAAAAAAACAAAACGTCAAAAGAAATAGGATAAGTATATCTAGATATCACAGTCTCTCGATAATGAAAGTTTCATGTAATTCTGATGAACTGTTTTTACTTTTTCAAATGAATAACAGACAAACAAGTTTATCTTTTCACACATTCTTAATTCAAAACACGAGTAAGAACCGAAGATGGTTGTTTACCGCACTAGTTTTGTAAAAACTGTTACTATAATATACAGGTGTTTTTATGTTATTTGTACAGGTTTTGTAGCAATTTTTTTTTAAAGTGTTGGATTAAGAATATAATTTGTATTACCTTAATTTTTCAAAACTGTATTTTAAGTAAAAAAAAACTTTTGATATTTGCTTAACCGAGATTATACCGATTTATTCAGGTAATTTACACCCATTGCCATTTGCAGATAAAAATAAAATTCAATACGAATAGAATTTATTTATTTGGTACACCAATAGCATACATACTAAGAATTAATGCGAAACAATAAAAATAACATAAAAGTACTGGTATGTATGCCTATTATAGGTATACACAGCATTCACCATAGGACAACAACATAATGTATCAATTGATCAATCAGAATTGACCCATATATAAAGAAATACAATTAAAATCAACTCAATTCAATTAAAATTCAACAACCAACAAACACACTCTTAAACCGGTTCACAATACACAAACTCTTTACTATAATTTGAGTGCAGCCCTATAGAGTTACTACTTCCTCCATTGCTTAACAATATTGTGTTAACACTACACTGCATTACGCACACAGCCTTAACCTGAAAAAAAAGAAAACTCCAACCACTACAACTCCATTCATACAACTCATACACACATTCACAAAAACTAGTCAATTAAACTCTTATCGGGAATCGTTCATAAACTATGAAAACCATTGAAGTAGCAACTCTGACCAAAATGTTACCCAGTAATATCAATGAAGGCCTCGTTTTTCGAAATTGCGACTGCTGAGCCAATCACAATCCAATAACAATCAAAAACAATTTGAATCAGACACAGGACCTCATGTCCTGTGTCTGATTCAAATTGTTATTGGATTGTTCCATCAGGAATTTATCACTGGCAGCCACGGAGTCTGGATTTGTGCCCGGTTGATGACAAAAGACTCGCTCCCTATGTGGCGAAATGTGGGTGTACAGTTAGGTACACCTCTGCCTAACCCTTCGCAGATTACAGGCATGATGTTATGTTAAGTTATGTAATATCAATGATTCATTAACTAAGGCATTTAATCACGTGTTAGTACCGTTAAATCAAGTGAATGATTGATTTCGTCACGTGATGGGAAGTGTTACATAATCTAGCCCTTATTTAGGTATCTAAGGTATTATCCTACACCTACATTAAAAGAACTCATCATCATCTGCCTAGCCTTTTCCCAACTATATTGGGGTGGGCTTACAGTCTAACTGAATACAGAATACCAGTATTTTACATGAAGCGACTGCCTATCTGACCTCCACAACCCAGTTAGTAGTGGGCTATACGATACCCCTTAGTAAGACTGGTTTAATAATAATACTTTTTAAAAAGAGAAATGGAAAATTGTTTATTATCCAGGTAACACATTAGCATATACTACATAAGTTAAACAAAAGTCTCTAATATTGGTGTAATAATGAGTGTAACTGATTATATTATTATTAATTATTTCTTTACATAGCTTAGACATTGACATGCATGTAAATATTGTACACCCAATGGGTATGTTACAGTGATACTATACCTAATATAAATTTGTAAGATCTAACTTTTTCACCTGTGACAAACAATAAATAAATGAATTATGAATTATGAATTGAGTTGTAATAGTAGCTTAAAATACAGTTACAGCTATTTTACAGCAATATTGTCGCCAGTGATACCCAAACTAGATTGGTAGTCTGGTTCGAAGAGCTCAAAAGTGACAATCCTACTAATATTATAAATGCGAAACTTTGTGAGTATGGATGGATGGATGTTGATGGATTTGAATGAAATTTGGCACACAGATAGTTTATAACCTGGATTAACACATAGGATACTTTTTATCCCGGTAGTGCGATCCCGTGGGACAAATAGCGAACTTACGCGGGTGAAGCCGCGGGCATGAGCTAGTAGATCATATTTTCTCCCCCTTACGGTGCAGAGTCAACCCTAGTTTATCGCATCGGCGCAGGCGCACGATCTTGCACACGTGAAGAACAACGTGCTTTGCGCACGTGCCCTCACATGCGCTCATACATAAATTATACATGGTGTAAGCAATAACACCCATACATATTAAACAGCACAATTTTCTAGAAAATAAGAAAGTATAATTTCCAAAAATATAATGTCTTTTTAGGGTTCTGTACCCTAAGGGTAAAATGGGACCCTATTACTAAGACTCCGACTGTGACTGTCTTTCTGTCTGTCCGTCTGTCACCAGGCTGTATCTCATGAACCGTGATAGTTAGACAGTTGAAATTTTCACAAATGATGTAAACTAAAACACAGAATAAAAAAGTATTTAAGTGGGGCAGGGCAGACTTGATTTTTTCACCGTTTTTATAGATGGTACGGCACCCTTCGTGCGCGAGTCCGACTCGCACTTGGCCGGTTTTTTATGTATTTATGGAAATTATCAGTTTTCGCTGATTGTATTGAATGAAATTTGGAAGTTTTTCAGCGAATTAACATGTGATTAAAATAAAGAGTTTTTTAGCGATAGGATGTCATGTCATCTATTTTGGTTTCGGTTTCAATGGAGTTAGCTTATTTAAATCTAAATTATTAATTTTATCAGAAGATTATCTAAAGTGTTTCATCACATATGAATCAGGCTTCATTTCTAAGAACCTAAGGAGGAAAGGAGATGCTACCCGCTATTACGAATTAGGTACAAATTCATCTGAACTTATTCACAACTGCGGTCGAAAATGATGCTCAACCTAGAAAATCCACTGATTACTACAAGACAAAAAGTTCATATTTTTTTTGGACCGTTTAAACATGTAGTTCCCGTCCATAAAAATTCGCAGATAATTAGATAAATTCTCAAGAAGCATTTTGACCTGCCCATTATGTCGCAAGTCTTCATGTCTAAGCGTCTTCTCATGCTGGGTAACAATCAAATACTTCCTAGTCTTACTAAAACGCCAACTGCAACTCACCAATTTCAGACACGTATTTATCTACACTACCTCGTTGGTGTAGTGGTCGCAAGCGCGACTGGTGAGCATGAAGTCCCGGGTTCGATTACCAGGTCGGGCAAAATGATATTGGGTTTTGCCGTCACGAATTTCTCAGTAGTAGCCATGGAATTGTGCCCTGTTTATGGCAATAGGCTCGCCCCCTATTACATGGGACTTAAACATAACCAGCGAAATGTGGGTGTACTATTAGGTTCACTCCTGCCTTACCTTTCGAGGATTTTAGGCGTGATGATGTTATTTCTCTACACCATCACAAATTCTTTACAAGTCTATTGTGCAAACCTCCTCACAAACACACAATACTTTAAAATACACTATTCACGTTCAATGTTAAGGTTAACCTAAGAAACTAAACTGTTACATAACTACGAACGTGTCTCGGTCGTTAATACAAAGGCTCTCACGTGGACTGATGCTTATAATCTTAGAGGTTATGTTCGTGAGTTTCATGGAAGAGTCACGAGATTTCTAAGAGTTTGGCCTGGGAGTTCCTCAGAGGAACAGTCCGAGGTTTTGTGGGGAACTCGGTGAAAGGGTTCATGAAACGGGTTGTGAATTTAATGCGGAACAGTTCTCTGAACCGTCTTTTAAATCGAATTGAGACAAATGTTCACTAGATGTGGACACTTAGCCGTCTTTACTTGGAGTTACTTTGAAGGGTAGTATAATATACTAATAAATAAAATTGAAGTGTCTGTTTGTAATTTATAAATTACAGCTTGAATGCATTTGAAAGTAAATACAGTACTTGTAACAAAAAACAACGTCTTTTTTAATTTTTGTCTGTCTGTCTGTGGGCCTGTCTGTCTGTCTGTTTGTTTGTTCTGGCTAATCTCCAAAACGGCTGAAACGATTCTGACGGGACTTTTACTGGCAGATAGGTGATTTTATAAGGAGTACTTAGGCACTTTTATTTTAGAAAATTATTTAGGGTTTCGTGCAAAAAAATTAAACCCTTGAAATTGTTAGCTAAATCCGATTCAAATAGGAGTAGTATTTTTATAATAATTTCACTCGGACGAAAGTCGATGGGCACAAACTAGTCCTTATCTTTACTTCCTTCCTTACTAATATTATAAATGCGGAAGTAAGTTTGTTTGTTACCTTTTCACGCCTAAATCGATCATCCTGAAATTTTCCGCATACATTGTCAGGTGTCCTAAAACGGACATAGGGTACCTTTCATCCCGAAAAAAAGTTCTATTCCCATTGGTGAATTCTTAACAGACAATTTAGATAAATAATAATTAGGTATGTCGTTGTGTAAGTCAAATGTCCGATTTATTTAAAAAGCTAAACTCTATTAAATTGTAATTATCTAATTTAATTTCTTTCTTGTTTCAAAAAAAAACGTTGCCCCACACTAGTAATTTCTCCTGTATCGTGGGTGCGTTTACAAACATTTAAACTCACATACACAAACAGCCAGACCCGGAACAACTATCTGTAGGCCATACAAATATTTGTTCCGTGCGGGGATCGAACCCGCGACACGCAACGCAGCAGTCAATCGCTCAGCCACTGCGCCAACCGTACCGTCAATTTGAATGATTAATAATGTATAATTAATAATACAATGTATGAATTTTTTTTTTCAATTAGTGTATTCAAAATTTGTATGCCTATTAGGTTAAACATAGCGATCCTGACATCCGAATTAGACCTTATTACATTGAACCTATGTTTCACAAATAAATAATTTGAATTTGATGAAAACAATAATAACGTTCCTATGTTTGAATTATATTATTACAAGCAGAGTACAGCCCGAATTGATTGTCAAATTCTAAATTAACGAGTGAAGCCGCTAGCAAAAGCTAGTCATTCTATAAAACGATTTGCGCTACTCGTCTGCTCACATGTGCATCAAAATAGCAACTAATGGTACATAATAGTACCTATAGTATAGTACATAAGTAGTTGTTCAATTGCGCAACACAACATCTGGGCAAATACTTGGATTTTATTATGTGTTCATTACAGTACGTGTGTTAGATTGTTATTGTTTATTTTATTATGACATGTGTTATGTATTTTTATAGTTTGAAGCTTGCCATAACCCCTTTTTATTTTTGGGATGGGAAATCATCATATGTCTCCTCCCGCTCTGGGCGGAGCGGAAGGGAGTGTCAGACTTTTACTGACTAAATCCATCCATGTTCCTTCTTTTGCCCTTTGTGTTCTAGGGCCGCGGTATCTCTGACATCTCTTTGAGGCGCGCGTGGAACAGGAACGCGCCGTCGACACGGCCTGTCGTCATAAGACGGACGGACGGCAAGCTAGCCCATTATTGCCACCACCCCTGATGTGACGACCACGACCACTCTGCCAAGAGTGCGACGACAAAGTAGAAGAGAAGAAGTTGGTTTAGTGATCCCAAGCGCGACTGCTGAGCATTAGGTCCTGGGTTTGATTCCTAGGTCGGACAAAGTGTTATTGGGTTTATCCATCACAAATTTCTCAGTAGCAGCCACGGAGTCTAGATTCATGCCCGGTTGATGGTAATAGACTCGCCCCCTATTACATGGGGTTTAAACATAATTGGCGAAAGGTGGGTGTACTATTAAGTACACCTCTGCCTAACCCTTCGGGGATTACAGGCGTGATGTTATGTTATTCTCACTATAGCAGCACAAAATCGGGTGTGCTGGATTTAAAATCAAAGAAAATATAGAGTTAGATTCACCACTGCTTACCCCTTGAGGTATGCATGCTTTATGATATCATCTTGTTTTTGTCACCTAACAAATCGTCACCCTCAGAGGTGTAGTACAAACAGTAAACGTTGTTTTTTTCTAATTTATATATAAATTGGGCCTACTCTTGACCTCAATCTAGTCCAGAGGACAGAGATGAGGTCGACGATGGAACGAGCTAACCCAAAATAAGCCTATTAACTCGCGACTTAAATAGACTTAAAAGTAAGGCAAATTCAAACGATTTTTGAATCGAAAATGGAACCATTAACAATTTCGTTTTTTTTTTGCGACAATCAAAATTGATATTCTGTGGGAAACGAGTATATTCGAATTTCAAATCGTTACATTTTCTTTTCGTTTACTCTGCGCGCTAGTGCTACGCTCATCAAACACTCATACTGGTGTGTTCTTGAAACCGATTCGTCATACTATCGGTTAAGTAGAAGCCTTGTTACCTCTCGTTATATAACAATCGATACTTCATACTACGCGTACTAAGCATAGTTATGTTTTACTAGTGATGTGCCATATTGAAGAGACTTACTACTATAAAAATATTGTTCTAAATCCATGTTAATAATGAAAAAGTTACATTGTTTGCTGGTCTGTCTGTTACTTTCCAACGCCTTATACACAAACGTAAGCCTGGGTTAGGGCATAACATAGATTGACATATCTATGTGTATACCTCTCTCTGTCTCTGTTTGTTTTGTGTGTTTTATCTGTTTTTTGTGTGTTGTTTGTTTGTCTTTCGGTTTTGTCTGTTGTGTGTTGTTTTTTTGTCTGTGTTTGAGTTTTTTGTTTGGTTATTATAAGCAGGTGATTTTGCACCTTTTTTATTTTGTATGTGACCGTGCATAGGGAAAATACCCACTTTAAATGCTACCTACTTATTTTAGTGCAAGAATCAATCATAATAAACTCCTTGAAATTCAAAAATCATATGTAATAGGATAGCGGGTGCCATATTTCATATTTTTTTAAACTAAGGAATTTAAAAAAAACTTTAAAGCGGTTTTTACTTACTCCAGTCCAGCAACACCCTCTAGACTTTCAATCCTTCATGCCTAAATGAGATACTGTAGATTTTCAGTGCAGAGAGTAAAAAATCCAATTGTGGTATATTATCACGACACATTGATCGGCGGTACACATACAAAACGAGCAAAAGGGCGTATATCGACGTAACAAATGCGCTAACATACTTTGTGCTCTTTTTATATTATTATGAACAAACCGTCGAACACCGTCGATGAATGTCGTGACCCTCAGGGACTGCTTAGAAAAACGACTTCAAAGAACTAATGTAAATACAAAATAATATATGTATTATATAATATAAACAATGCACATCACTATACCTAAGCACTATGTAGAGTGCCTTGTTCCCGAAGGTAAACCGGCAGGAATCGGCTTCTTAGGTACCTTCGGGCCTGCTATACTATACACTACGTAATGACGCAACACTTACGTCATTAGTGTTTGTTGTAGAAATAACAGATCGGTATCATTAGTTCTGTACCCGCTTTACGTAACATTAACGTCATAAGAATACACTTCAAGGATGCGGAAATGAGGAATAAAGATTTCATTCGAAGAACTATCTCATTATAAACATCATCATCATCTTCTTGCCCTTGTTCCATGTTATTTGAAGTCGGTGCACCACGTTTTTAGGGTTCCGTACCCAAAGGGTAAAACGGGACCCTATTACTAAGACTTCGCTGTCTGTCTGTCTGTCTGTCTGTCTCCAGGCTGTATCTCATAAACCGTGATAGCTAGAAAGCTGAAATTTTCACAAATGATGTATTACTATTGCCGCTTTAACAACAAATACTAAAAATTTAAAAAAAAATATTAAGGGGGGCTCCCATACAACAGAGATGATTTTTTTGCCGTTTTTATAGATAATGGTACGGAACCCTTCGTGCGCGAGTCCGACTCGCACTTGGCCGGTTTTTTTTTCTTCCATTCTCCTCCGTCAACCGTCACGCTATCATTTACTCCATTTTATTTTTTATCATTCCTTCCATCGTTTCCTTGGTGTTTCTCTCCCTCTCCATCCATCATAATAATTAGTCAATTTGGCATTAGACGACGAAATCCTATCAGCGTTTAACAATGTTGAATAATTTAAAAAAAATATATTAACAATGAGCTTCCGATAAGCTTAGATTCTAACTTCAACTTCAACCCTTTTAAAAGCTGTTGTAGAAACGCTCTGAAAGCAATTGTTGTTCCCACTCTCAGGATTTTCCTTTGAGCTTGAAGGATCAAACTCAGATCGAAAAGATCTACTGGTACACATCCACACACATATACTATGTTTCAATGCCTTGCTCGTAGTTTTATAATAGATAATATAATTTAATAATTATCATCGTTTTCGTTTCAACTTTTTCAACTTTTTGCAGCTTTTTTTA
Organism: Eurois occulta; assembly: GCA_950022335.1. Lineage (NCBI taxonomy): Eukaryota > Metazoa > Arthropoda > Insecta > Lepidoptera > Noctuidae > Eurois > Eurois occulta. The sequence goes on from OX465502.1 coordinate 4,638,365, forward strand.
TGGAGCTGAGTTGAAAAAAAATAAAAATTGCATCTTTACTTACTATATACCCAATCGATAGCAGTGATAGCTTAGTGGTGTGGCCATCAGAGTGCCAAATCATAGGTCTCCAGTTCGAACCCAAGATACGGACCTCTGATTTTTCGGATTCATGTGCGTATTGTATTATTATTAGTTGCTTCGGTGAAGGAAAACATCGAGAGGACACCAAAACAACATGCCTGAGAGATATTTGTCGACGGCTCGTAAAAGCCAAGTCAGAGGTTCATAAAAACTCGACACCAGGTTAGGTACTAACCACACGAAAAAGAAAAGAAGAACATCGAAACGAAAATTTCTAAAACGCAGTTAGAAGTGACATTTGCTTTGAAAGAAAAATAGATGATAAAAAAAAGCAATAAATGTCAAAACTATGCAAATTCTTAATCAAATTTTACGACCATAAGCAAAAAGTTGTTATTTAACAAAATACTTTAAAGATAAAAATGTTCTAGAAACGTGATGCGCTCACGTTCTGATTCAATATTGTTTTTGTATACGATAATTGAATTAGTATTTTATGCATCAGCGACATAATAAAACCATCGTAGTCTGTAGATTGTAGAACCTAGGAAATTATATCACCCTGTTTTCTTTCATAATATATATTCTCAGTACATGTAAGAAAGAACAAAAACGGTAAACGAGGTGATCCAGAAGTAAGCTAAAGTGGCAATCGGCCAGCTATATTAACCGCAGAACCGATGACCGTTGGGTTGGTGAGTGGAGACCGCGAATCGGCAAGCGTATGGTGGGACGCCCTCAGGCTCGGTGGAGTGACGATCTTCGCAGGGTAGCTGGTGGTAACTAGAGAGTTGCCGAGAATCGAGTTGAGTGGCATATTGAGGAGGCCTATGTCCAGCAGTGGACTGTTTTAAGCTGATGATGATCATATAATATAAAAATCGCTGAATCAGCCTATAACATTCTCACTTCTGAGATACAGGGCTCCTCTCTTAGAGAGGGAATGGGCTGAATTCCACTACGCAGGCCCAGTGCGGATTTTTAAATGTTGTCTTTGAATTTTTTGTTCTAGGTCATGCCGGTTTCCTCACGATGTTTTCTTTCACCGTTTTGAGAGCAGTGGTGTTGAAATAGCTACACTGAGTATAATGCCTGGGTTCGATCCCAACTTGCGCGGGCGAGGTCATTACTGCTCACATCATCATCTGCCTAGCTTTTTCCCAACTATGTTGAAGAGCGACTGCCTATCTGACCTCCACAACTCACCTCGGGGTGTCGATACCCCTTGGTAAGACTGGTTATGAGACTTTCGAGCTACCTGACTAGTTAAAGATCTACAAATGATAGCCAAGACCACCGGTTTAACGTGCTTTCTGAGGCACGGACAAAACTCGGTATTTTATGAGGTGGTCAGCCATCCACGAACCAACCTAGGCAAGCGCGGTTTCCCCTGAAAATCGACCCGAGCAGCTGTTATTATTTTGTCACGAGCTCCTCTTGGCTTCTCATTACTGCTCACAACTTTTCTCTTCAGGAACTACGTACTAATGTGTATAAAACTACACTTTCAGGCTTTCAAATATAAAGAATAAAATACATTGGTTTACCACTAAATAGTACTTGCAGTGTATAATCTAGGCATACATAAATCCTTCAAACATCACTCCAAAACAACCTTCAAAACTCAATGAAAACAATGGAAATTTTAATTCAGAATAACAATTAGGCATTTTCCTTAAAGAAAATAATTACGTTATGTTTGGCCAAAATTATAACAATAGGAGTAAACTACTGGAACACATTGACACACCTACCATTAGTTGATTAAGTTTCAAGGATATCCTTGAAAATTTTCGTGGAAAGGTTTGTTCTGCGACTATGTTTGTGAATAGGAATTATATTTATATTATTTACATTTCTAAATTAAAATAACCTTTTTTTTTAAGCGGTGAAAAATGCCTAACGCAGACCGCACCGTCCGGGGAGACGGTTTGGTTATGTGGAGCTTGCACCCACTAAAACCTACTGTCGCCTTTGCGTATGGGCCGCGAGAACTGCTACGCATGACATTCGCGACCAACCAGCGCAGCCCGCCTCCGGGTACCAAACTCCTTTGTTGGTTCGAGCTCACCTGAGACATCGCCACCACTCGTGAGGGCCGTGCAAAGCGACGACGATAGATTCCCCGATCTATCGCCCGCTGGCACCTCCTAGGGCGGCATCAGGTCGCCATGGCGCATCCTCCGCCGCTCTGTCGGATGTTATCTCGCAGAAGGACGCGACCGCCTCCCATACCCCATGCTTTCGACACCATGACCTTGGCCACGGCTGGCAAAGAGAGGAAATTAAAATAACCTTTTTTTTTTTTGTTCCCGGGGTGGAAAATCCACACGGATGTCCTCCGCCCTGGGGCGGGCGGAGGGGTCTGTCGGACTCTAACCGACTAAAAACCACCCCGGTGTTCCCTTCCCACACTTGCACCGGGGATCATGGGAATTAAAATAACCTAACCTAACCTTTCCTATCCTCTCTATCTTGAGCTATTGTCTTGGCCCTGTTAATTCTATAGGTAATCAAACACACAGACAAATTATAACTTATTTACATAAATCATAACCAATTTAACAAATCTAGAACCTCACGTGACTAAAACTACGTCACAACACACATGAGGTTTCTCCAAACTATGGCCATAATACGATACAATAAGTACGCCGCGTACTTTGCTAAGTACTTTGTTGTTTTCACGTGTTATGTGTTAAACTGTTGATTGTTTTGTTTTCGTCAAATTTCCGAGAAAGGAGGTTTGTTTTTGGTAAGTACTTTGAAATGGAAGAGTGATGTTTCTTTGAAATTCGTGTTTCTAGAACGTAATTAACGTTATAAGTTTTTAAATTGTCATGGTCACTAACATTATAATTAACACTAGAAACGGGATATTTACCATGTCCACTGTTTGTTTTGAGTTCCCGACATTTATACACCTACCCGCAACAACTTCAGTTTATCCGTGATCATGGTGCTTGCAATAGCGCCGAAATATCGGGAACTCAAAATAAACAGTGGACATGGTAAATATCCCGTTTCTAGTGTTAATTGTAATTAACGTTATTGTTAGACCTAAAATAATAATAAAAATATGTACATTTATCTCAAAATCAGTAAAGAAAAAAATTCGTCCGCATCGTTGTCAACGAGGAAAGTGCCCAAAAGGCAGTTTGGCAATTAGTAACTGATCTGAATTTCAGAAATAGTTTGACGCAATTCTATTCTGAATAAAGAAATCAATCTATTGTAACTTATTGGCAAATAGTTTATTTGTATGTAACTATGCTGTATTTTCGTCATGTATTATGTTTAGTTCTACTACAATATTATAAATGCGAAAGTTTGTGAGTATGGATGTATGGATGTTTGTTACTCTTTCACGCAAAAACTACAGACCGGATTTGGATGAAATTTGGCACACAGATAGTGTATAACTTGGATTAACACATAAGATACTTTTTATCCCGGTAGTGCGATCCCGTGGGACAATTACCGAACTTACGCGGGTGAAGCCGTGGGCATGAGCTAGTATTGAAATAAATATTTTCAGCATCATGTTTTTATCCTAATTACCGGAGTCCACTACTATCGTGATGTCGAGCTTCAGTTTGTCGCTCTTGCGTGCATTCGAACTGTGGTGAGACGCAGTACTGTTCGACCTCACGTAGTGCACTCGTAAGACGGGTGGCAAACATTGCAGGGTGGCTGGTATTAACCGAGACAGTTACCGAAGAAAAAAAGAAGAAAAGTTCCGAAGATGTTTCGGCTCATGTGAATGATTATCATCAATATGCTTACTATCATGACCAGGCAGAAGTTTATTCTACTGCCTGGTCATGATTGACGACGAATTATCAAAAGTTAGTGTTAAATTCAATGTTTACAGCTGTTTCGATTTTTGATGCTGATACATATAGTAAAATGTCGAACGAATCGACCGTTATTGCTAACTACGTTAAACTAATGCCCCTGATTCTCGCCTTTGATCAAGTGGAATATTGAATTAAAAGAAAAAACATAAGGAAAAAATACATACAACCAAATCTTTCAAAACGTTTACGCAAAACCAGCCCACATAGAGTTGTAACGCACTACTCTTAATTAAAACAAAACATGTCAAACACAACCTACCTATGTTTCCGGCATTTATTGACAAACTATAAAGAAGGCTGTACAATGTACTGAAAAACCTATACACGGTATAAGAGACAGTCACCATGAATTCAGCACATGAAAAAAAACCATAGTTGTTTCGTACAAAAATGGATTACTTACACGACCTATATGTTTGAAACAGCAGATTTTTTTAGCTTACGGATATAAAATTGATGAGATTGACTAGTTTTCTCATGTATCGTGTGTGCGTTTACAAACACAAACAGCCAGACCCGGAACAACTTTCTGTAGGTCAAACGAATATTTGTTCCGTGCGGGAATCGACCCCGCAACACGCAGCGCAGCAGCTAATCGCTCAGGCACTGCGCCATCCGTGCCGTCAGTATAGTAAGTGTGTAGTGTAATGTTAGTATTACAATTTCATACATCTGTGTTAGTAAAACATTATTACTTAAAACTTATATTCATGGTTGTAAACTTACAACATCTTACTCACAGTCCCACATTTTGAACCGTTAACCGAACACCTCACAATTACCAGTGTGTAAGCACCGTTACAATACATGTGATAACTAGTACAAAGCCTGAAACGTGACTGAACGTTACGCAAAGACAGCTGTTGTAAATCTGCTGATTTATATTGAACTCTATTGACTGGGGCACAGATTATTGCGTCGTTTAAAGCTTTTAGTTGAAAATAGTAGATAAATGGGTTGACTGCCTCGTTAGTCTAGTGGTCTTAAGCGCGACTGCTAGGCATGAGGCCCTGAGTTTGATTCCCAGGTCGGGCAAAGTGTTGTTGGGTTTTTCCATCTGGAATTTCTCAGTAGCAGCCACGGAGTCTGGATTTGTGCCCGGTTGATGTAAACAGGCTCGTCCCCTATTACATGGGACTTAAACATAACTGGCGAAATGTGAGTGTACTATTAGTTAAACCTCTGCCTTAACCTTCTGGGATTACAGGCGTGATGTTATGTTATGTTATAGTAGATAAATGTTTGAAAAGTACAAAAAATACGGAATTAAGACATTTATTTAAAAAGACTCCCAAAAAGTGTATGAAGAGGTATACATTATTTCCTCATAACCTTTCTGCCCCCATCTTCTCCCATTTTCCTTGAAATCGGATAACTGGATTTGTCTTCCATTCTCCGCAGTCAATCGTCACGCTATCATTTACTCACCTTTTGTTTAATATCATTCCTCACACAAATCATCCATCTTTTCTCTGGATTTCCTCTCCCTTTCCATCCATCAACATTAATAATCGTGACATACGATTCATCCCTCCTCATTACGTCTCCATAGCAAGACAGACGGACATCCTAATTTCACCGGTCGGTGTCTGATGAGATGATGAGTAATAGAGAAGTATGGAAGAAGAAGACATGCTGCGCCGACCCCAAATGAATTGGGACAAGAGCAAGAGTAATGATGATGATGTTTAATTGATATATATATAATAGAATAATATTAAATTGCCGGGAAACCGCCAACCGTGAGAAAATCAAGAGCCATCTAATTCAAATCTCACTGAGAAATAACACTTTTTGACTAATTATAATTAGAAATCGATTTGCACTTTGAAAGTTTGGGCAAATTAAAGGAATTTTTTTTAAGCATCTTGCTAATTAAATTGACTTTTCACTGTCGCACTTGAGAGGAAATGAGTTTATGTATAAGAAGTAGCTTATGTTGTTATTTAAATTAATTATTTAGACCTTTAGACTTTTAGATAAGTAATTATTTAAAACTAGATTAGTATTATAAATGGTACGCATGCGGAGTTTACCTGTAAGTGATTGTTGCACTATTGCATTTACATTTTTGCATGTTACTTTTAGCATAAAACCTGTGTAAACAATTGATGGTGAACCAATAAATAAATAAATAAAATAAAAATAATGTCCTAATGGAAAACCCTATGACGGTTTTTCAGACGGAAATTGAAAGAGTCCTGCGAAATCAGCGGTAATGCTTTCAACCGTCGACAAAAAAATATCTTGATTGTCATCAAGGTATTTTTTTTATATTGTACCTAAATCATGCGCTGGCCATGTCTGCCTTCTGCCTGACGAGCTGTGAGCCAAAACAACCACGTTGTGGAGCCCTGCCACAGCCAGAAGGCGACGCGGTAAAAGGGCCAAAACCCTCTAATTTCTGTCAATTCAATACTTTCAATATTAGCAACTAGTTAACAAAAATGTAAATAAAAATTCAGATATCAGACTCATATCACATATATCTTCATAATTCATTTCATCTCATTTATTTGTAAGTAAATTTTTTGAACAATATTCAAATTGTATTACTTCCTTTATTCATTTTTATTATTGTATTACGTTATAATTAAGCTTTGATAACATTATGTTGTTGTCCTATGGTGAATGCTGAATAATTATGTTATTTTTATTGTTTCACACTAATTCTTAGTATGTAGTGCTGTTGTACCAAATAAATAAATTAAATAAAACCCTCTCCCATGACCCAGGCTAACAGTGGAATGGAGTTTCTTGCCCGTTCTTCTCCATAGAGATCTACGTTAGGGAATGGGCAACTACAATACTTTGACAGTTTTTATGCCTTGTGACTGGGACTGTAGCTACATTTCATTGTTGTCTTTGTTTCGACAATTCAAAAGTGCCTGTAACTGGCCTACTTGAAATAAATGCTTTGTTTTGTTTTGAATTGATTTGATTTGAGTAACAGTACTTAAATCAGCTACATATCAAATCTACCTCTATCGAATTTGAGTTCTTAAACAAAAAAGCTCTTTTTAAAACGAAAACTCTGCTATTCAAAATCCCCAATAACACAGGTTACCCAACTATCAGACAAAACAAGACAGTAGTAACCTATTTATTACCGAACGTAGTCTGTGTGCACGTGAGCTCAGAAACGTGAGCGAGTCTCGTGCTCTATAATAATTGTATAGCCTTATATGTACACGTAGAGAAATTCTAGCTAATCCTATTAGACTATGGCGTTTCGAACTGTTGGGGTTTTGTAGAGGGTTTTTTTTCGTGAAAATTGTTGACATTTAACTATGCATCAATTGACATCATTCATACATGCGTGGTTTTCTAAGGCGCTCACCACAGAGTTCAAAGCTGTCAACGCCATGCACGCTGCGCATGCGGTACACACTATACACCAATATTAACCCACGACTAAATATCGCAGCAATCATATTCTTGGTAATATCTTGGTAAGACTGGTTTTCAGATTTTCGGGCCACTGACTACCTAACAACTGTCAAAGATATTCCAATGACAGCCGGGGCCAACGACTTAACGGGCTTTCCGAGGCACGGAGGAAACTTGATAAGTACCTAATGGGTGGTCCCTCCACGAACCAACCTAGGCAAGCGTGGCTTAACCTGAAGATCAACCCGAGCGGCTGTTATTATTCATCAACGAGCTCCTCAAAGGTTTTCATACTATTGAATCTTATTTTGGAAAATGTTGAACCCGTTTCAAGATTTTTTGTGTCTGCTTTTGTACAAATTTCCACTCACATCGGAGATACTATTTACTCCTAAAATGAAATAAAAGTTGTAAGTGGGTTCCATATACCTTGACAATAACAATTCCACAGTTATACATAACAACCCAATCATTTCTAAAGTCGTCACGAATTTAATAGAAGCCTTAAAAATCCTAAATAACAATATTTAATTCCTATTGTTATTTCATAATAACATCATTGTAATAATGTATTGTTTCAACATTAATTATTTCGTTTGTACATACAATCATGTTTTGAACACTGGTTTAGGAAACGCCTTTGACAAACAAACAACAAAAGGATTTTGTATGTATTTGTTTAAAAGTAGGAAAACAAGGACATATATTATTTTAGTATTCAGTTACTTTGTGACTTTGTGTTGCTAGCGATGTTTCATGATGTAATAAGAGCTTTTCCGAACTTCCCATACATGACCTATTCGCTCCACGTGTTAGATCTTCAATGCCTCACAATTTCGCAGCATGGCAATTCAAAACCAATCAGAGCTGATGACAAAGAGAGAGAAAAAACGCCTGAAATCTCCGAAGGGGGCGCAATGGTGTAGGTACTAACAGTAAAACCACATTTCGCCAGTAATGTTTAAGTTCCATGTAATATCATCATTTTTGTTCGTGTCGGCTTCCAGTCTAACCGAATGCAGCTTAATACCAGTATTTTACATGGAGCGACTGCCTATCAACGACAACCCAGTAAGAACTTGGTAAGTGTAGTGGTACCTATTACCCATGTTTGCAAAGAAATATTTGTTTTGATTAAATAACACCTTATAAACAAGAACTTATCATGCTTATTTGCGTATCGGCTAAAGTATCTTCAGTTAAAACAACCAATCACCTTCGTCTTCACTATAAATGCGGACACAGCACATGCGTGTACGCATTCCAGTTATATAAGACGTGACACTTTATGATAAAGTTGAACAAATTATGTCACGACTTAGATAACGTTTTATCTTAACAATTTAACAGATAAACGATGACTTCTATTGAAAATGAATTATTGCATGATTTTTCTATATGCTCATTGCTCATGTTGTTTCGACTCAGACGTTCAGATTTCGTGGATTTATATGCCAAATTCATCATAATTACAGGCGACGATAATGAGACGCGATTGACCCCTATTCTACTACTAGTGTCATCATCATCATCTGTCTAGCCTTTTCCCAACTCTGTTGGGGTCGGCTTCCAGTCTAACCGGATGCAGCTGAATACCAGTATTTTACATGGAGCGACTGCCTATCTGACCTCCACAACCCAGTGAGTATTAGGTAATACGATACCCCTTGGTAAGACTGGTTGTCAGACTTTTTGGGGCACTGACTCCCTGTAATGACTGTCAAAGATTTACAAATGACAGCCGGGACCAACGGCTTAACGTGCTTTCCGAGGCACGGAGGAAACTCGGTGTGTAATGGGTCACCCATCCACAGACCAACCTATGCAAGCACGGCTTAACCTAAAGATCGATCTGAGCGGGTGTTATTCTACTACTAGTGTGAACAAGTAATACCTGGATTAGTCCACATTGGCTCAAAATAGAGATGATTGGAGATAGGGAGGCTCTTGGCATGCAATGGGACGACACCGGCTGAAATAAAAGTAAACTAAAAATTATAGTCTGTGAGGTTAATGGAGGAGCTCGTGGTTAAATAATAACAGCCGCTCGGGTCGATCTTTAGGTTAAGCCGTGCTTGCCTAGGTTGATCTGTGGATGGGTTAGGTCCCATTACATTCCGAGTTTCCTTCGTGCCTCAGAAAGCACGTTAAGCCGTTGGTCCCGGCTGTCATTTGTAGATCTTTGATAGTCATTGCAGGTAGTCAGTGGCCGGAAAGTCTGACAACCAGTCTTACCAAGAATATCGTATTACGTAGTACTAACTGGGTTGTGGAGGTCAGATAGGCAGTCGCTCCACGTAAAATTCAGCTGCATCCGGATAGATTGGAAGCGGACCCCTAAATAGTTGGGAAAGGGCTAGGCAGATAATATGAGGTTAAAATGGAACTGGGGGGTTTCCATTTCCAGCATGGGTCAGGACAGATTTCCCAGAATCGTCACGCAGTGGGTGCCTAAAGACGGTTGTCGTCACTGAGGCAAGCCCCAGAAACCCTAGCGTGACGATTTGGACTCGTTCCTGACTGATTGGAGAAGGTTGAAAGAAATGGGGGAGGCCTTTGCCCAACAGGAAGACAGAACAGTTGATTAAAAAATATACAGACCGCTGCTGGGTAAATCTCCCTCTCATCATCATCAACCAGCCGAAAGACGTCCACTGCTGGACATAGGCCTCCCCCAAGTGTCGCCACATTGACCGGTCCCGTGCGTCTCGCATCCAGCGGATCCCCGCAACCTTCACCAGGTCATCGGTCCACCTAGTGGGAGGCCTTCCAACGCAAAGTCTTGCGGTTTGCAGTGTCCACTGCAGAACTTCTCGGCCCCATCGGCCATCCGTTCTACGTGCAATGTGCCCTGCCCACTGCCACTTAAGTTGGGCAATTCTTCGGGCTACGTCGGTAATGCGAAAATATCTCCCTCTGGTTTTAACTGTATTAGAGGGTAGGTTTTATTTAAAGTACACCTAAGTATGTATGTTATGTACCTACCTGTTGAGTTTCTACGTTACTTCTTTTGCGATATATTTTTCACCCGGAACTGATAAACCCTAGGTACCGAATGATAGCCAGCACTTATCAGACTATAAGTAATCATGACTGGATAAGCATTTAAGAAGACGTATACAGTAATATTCGTAAGGATGATTCTAGTACTTAATGATAATCACTTATGTTATCTGAGGAGGCTCTCGTTTGGCAGCTGGACCAAGGGCTTGATTCAGAAAGCAGTACTTCTGGACACGGCGCGTATTTTTAGGAGGTTCCTCTCTCAAGAGCCCTGACCTCCGGTAGCTCCGACCCTGTTCCTGATGCCGGTGGGTTACTATTTTTTTATACTTTTAAATGTTTTCTATATAAATGTATGTAAGGAAAATTAATAAACGAAATCACTTATGATATACAAATCATGATTATACTGAAATCCCTAAATCATTACATACATGAAACTAAGGAACACTACTAAAGGACTTCTAACAACTGTTAGTGTCCATGTTTACAAGCAATGTTATTATGAAACTGACAGGCCTTGAACGCGATCTAAATTATAATCGCGTTTAGCATCATTAGTGAAATTCGCCCATAACTATCGTTTACACGATTTCTGACACGTTTCAAAGATTACAACTCTGATAAAAAATATGCTTACGCAAGCAACAAAGACATTATCACTGACCGTACTTAACCCTAATCTAGCTCAAACATTTATCGATAATTCCCAATCTGTTGTGTAATAATCGATTTGTTTTATCGAGTATTACATCATAGGTAAGGTAAGTATATTATGTAAACTCAATTGATCCTGAACGAAGAATAATTCGATATCAGTATTTATATTATGTATAGATATTGGTACAACACATGGTTTGCTAACTAAAATATAAATTCTGAAATAAAAATACTGATCCCTTTAAGATTTTTCTTATTTTTCCTCGTTGGCCTAGGGGTCGCTAGCGCGGCTGCTGAGCATGAGGTCCTGGGTTCGATTCCCAGGTCGGGCAAAGTGATATTCAGTTTATCCATCAGGAATTTCTCTGTAGAAGCCACGGAGTCTGGATTCGTAGGACTTTAACATAACTTGGCAAGCACGGCTTAACCTAAAGATCGACCCAAGCGGCTGTTATTACTAAGCCACGAGATTCTCCTAACCAGTCTTACCGTATCGTACAACCCAGTACTAACTGGGTTGTGGAGGTCAGATAGGCAGTCGCTCGATGTAAAACACTGGTATTCAGCTGCATCCGTTTAGACTGGAAGCCGACCTACAACATAGCTGGAAAAAGGCTAGGCAGATGATGAGAGATTTATGGATGAAGTATACATATTGAGCTGACCCCAAATAAATTGGGCTAAGAGCGGAGATAATGAATGAAGAAAAGTTCGTAAGCACAAACTCTCATTTTCACAATAATCTACTCTAAGAACCTTCATGAATGCACTACTCTACTAACCCCTTTTTTTTCGGATGGGAAATCATCAAATGACTCCTCCCGCTCTGGGTGGAGCGGAAGGGAGTGTCAGACTTTTACTGACTAAAAACCATCCATGTTCCTTCTTTTGCCCTTTATGTTCCAGGGCCGCGGTATCTCTTTCGAACAGTCCCGCAGCCCACTCTACTAACCCCTCACACTTCACACACAAAATAACAAGGTGGTTATAAAATATAAAGTGTTGTAATTTCAAATTACAACACTATATATTTATTTTGATTTGATCACGTGTAGTTTTTGTGTTACAGCTACCATCCGTAAAATTGAATATTTTTCACTATAACTTAATTTTTTTTTTTTGTTTTTTTTTTTCAAGGGTATATAGGTGTTGTTATTGTTCCTGACTTAGTGATTTATAAGTAATGTCAAGGAGGTGTAAAAATTATCCTACCAAGTCTTGTTAGATTTGTGGAGGCAAAACTCTGAAGAAAGACACATTAAGTGACCAAGTTATATGAAGATAGTCATGCTAGCGAAGGAGGTGGCGGAACGTGAGAGGGAGATAGCCTCACGTCCCAGCCGCCGCTGGAGGAGAAGCACCAGGAGAAGCACCGGGCGTCGGGGGCCACGCCGTGATGGCTCTCGGCCACCGTAGGCGCGGGCCTGTGGACGGTGAGTAATGGGCTAGCTCCACGCGCGCCTCAAAGAGATGTAGCAAACGGGAGGGGCCCGCAAGGGCCGATGCCTGCCAGGGCTGCGGGACTGTTCGAAAGAGATACCGCGGCCCTGGAACATAAAGGGCCAATGAAGGAACATGGGTGGTTTTTAGTCAGTAAGAGTCTGACACTCCCTTCCGCTCCGCCCAGGGCGGGGGGGTCATTTGATGATTTCCCACCCTCCAAAAAAAAAAAAAGTTATATGAAGATTATTTTGGCTTCACCAACCGACAACTAGACAAAGCATGGGTGCTTCACAACCTATGTATTTTTACCACCTTTATATATAAAAAATATGACACTTGGACTCATGGAGGAGCTCGTGACTAAATAATAACAGCCGCTCGTGTCGATCTGTAGATTTACGCTTGCCTAGGTTGGTCCGTGGATGGGTGACCACCCATTACATACAGAGTTTCCTCCATGCCTCGGAAAGCACGTTAAGCCGTTGGTCCCGGCTTTCATTTATAGGTCTTTGACAGTCGTTAAGGTAGGCAGTCGCTCCATGTAAAATACTGGTATTTAGCTGCATCCGGTGAGACTGGAAGCCGACCCTAACATAGTTGGGAAAAGGCTAGGCAGATGATGATGACACTTGGGCTCATGAAAAACTTTGTCAGAGCAATGGATAGAGGAATGGACTTAGAGGAAAAAAAAATTGATAAACTGAGTAACGAAAGTAAATAATATTATATTTGTTGGTCTTCAAATCAGATAATTGATGATAGATGAAATATTTAAAGAAAACTCAAACTTAAAGCATTTATTTATTTTCAATTAGACCATTACAGGCACATTAGAATGTCAGAAAAAAGACAGCGAAGCTACAGTCACAGACACAAGGCATAATAACTTGTGAAAGTACTGTAGTTGCACATTCCACAGTGTAAATCTCTATGGGGAAAAATGGGCAAGAAACTCCATGGACACTCTTTTCAATCAAAATAATGTTACAAGATTTTGGTTACATCATTCATGTTGAGACTATAGACATTATGTGAGAACGATGTAGAAAGACGTGCACAATAAGAGCGTCCAGAGTAGAACACTAAAGTAAACAGGAAAAAAATTGTGATTTGAAACTATGGAACCTTAAAAAACTTGGGAATCTTTTATGAAAGTGACTTTAAAATTCTGGAAATCACCCATCAAATGACTGTAAAAGTACAGTCGAGGAGCTTTTTTCTGCATATAATGCTTTGCTTTGCTAGATACAATAACAAGTCCTCAAAAATACATTTCCTACATTCACATTTAAACTTTTTCCCGTACATCTGAGCGCCGTCAGCAATGAACACGGTGAAGGATTCCACTAGGACATTTTTACCAAATTTAAAAACGATATCAGGGCAAGTGGACACCACATATTATGCTCTCTACTGTTGGAAATTATAATGAGACCTCCTTAAACCGAAGGCAGGAGAAAATCATAAGGTACATTGAAATTAATACTGCAATACCATCACATAACATCATATTACTAAGACTTCGCTGTCTGTCTGTCTGTCTCCCGGCTGTATCTCATAAACCGTGATAGCTAGAAAGCTGAAATTTTCACAAATGATGTATTACTATTGCCGCTATAACAAAAAATACTAAAAATTAAAAAAAAAAAATATTAAGGGGGGCTCCCATACAACAGATATGATTTTTTTGCCGTTTTTATAGATAATGGTACGGAACCCTTCGTGCGCGAGTCCGACTCGCAATTGGCCGGTTTTTTTTTAATAAAATTGGTAAAATGCAATAAAAACATATTACAGTAAAACTATTCGTATTTGAAATATTATATTATAATTTCTATTATCACTATCCTCTTTCTGAACAAAACTAGACAAAAGTTGTCATGTTACATACTCTTACATATAGTGTATTTTTTGTTGACCAGTGAAATCAGTGAAATAGCGGTATTATGCAACACTCGTGTTTAAACAGACTATGCCGCTAACTGTCTCTGGTAAGACTGGAAGCTGGGTTCAATAAATTTGGGAAATGGCTAGGCAGATGATGATGAGCTCCTCCTATGATGCATCATCAGTTGCCTAGCCTTTTCCCAACTATTTTGGGGTCGGCTCCTAGTCTAACCGGATGCAGCTGAATACCAGTATTTTACATGGACCGACTTCCTATCTGACCTCCACAACCCAGTTGGTCCACTGGGTGATACGATATCTTTGGTAAGACTGGTTGTCAGACTTTCGGGCCACTGACTACCTGTAACGACTGTCAAAGATCTACAAATAACAGCCGGGACCAACAGCTTAACGTGCTTTCCGAGGCACGAAGGAAACTCGGTATGTATTACGGTCACCCATCCACAGACCAACCTAGGCAAGCACGGCTTAACTTAAAGATCGACCCGAGCGGCTGTTAGTATTTAACCACGAGCTCTTCCTAAGCTGTATATAGGAACTAAACAATACAAACACTGTTTTAAGCTTTTACGGTTTATAACTAAACTTATATTGACACTTACGAGATATCTTCCCTCATTTTCCATTATTATGAGCTCCTTAAGCATGCTTTAGTAGTACCTATAAGTTTAAAACAATACATAACACTCAACCATCATGCCTACAAATAATGCTCCACCAATCAAACAAATTAACATAAACACTACTTAATGAACCACGTGAAAGTAACTGCAATCATCACAAAACGTGACCGGTATAAACAAACAATATATCAGTTATGTTAGTCACCGCATAATTATTTTGTTGTTACATAACGAGTAATGTAGGTATTAGTATAATGAGACTAGTTGGGTCTTTTGTATTTGTGTTTTAATTGATTTATTGTCAGTAGTAAAGGAATTGTTTGCTACTGTGAAAATTTTAGTAAATTGAAGTATTTTAGATTTCAGTGCAAAATGAGAAATAAGCTGCTTTTGTTTCATTTGTCTTAGATGTCGATCTTAGACATAAAAGTCGTTAATAAATAAATACATCAGCTAATAGAATAATAGATCAGCAATTAAAACTTGTTTAAATTATTCTGTAAGTAGAACATGTATTAAAGAGGAATAATTTATATAAAATAAATTAAATATAGACTAACTAAATAAACAACAGAACGCTTAGGCGTTTAAGTACTCCTCCACATCGCTATCATCCAGGAATGTGCCCAGAAGACTGGCAACATTGCCATGTGAAATGGCAATGCTAGACGGCTGGGTCTTTCTTTGGCCAAAGAATTATAATTCTTTGGCCAAAGAAAGACCCAGCCGTCTGTTGGCATCGAAGTAGTCCAAGAAGAAAATATACGTTTTAAAAGAGTTAAGGCAGAAGCGCTAGGGTAGTCCGCATTTTTTTTTACATTTTTTGCAATTTGCAGGTCAAGTGTCAGGCTGCATGTTTAATAAAATATGTTTCATTAAAAAAAAAAAACAGAATCATATTTTTTTTTATTACAAAATGGGCCTGCTCTTGACCTCGATCACGCCTGGTGGAAAGCGATGGATGAGGTCTATGATGAAACGAGCGTGCCCAGAAGATGCCTATTCACTCTTGCTTTGAAGGCAGACGGGTTAAATGTGTTATTTTTTTTTCTGTGCAATGCATCTATCAGCATGATGTTTTGAGTGCGTTACTTTGAGTCCTACCGTAGAAAGTGATTTTTTACCCCAAAAAAAAAAGTCGATCCCCAGCAATAATTTTGAATTGAATGCTTGGTTGGCTTCGTGAAGGCTACATTTACACCATGTTTATCGTTCAATATGTAACGGCATTTTCTTTTCAACTCATTCATTAAAATCTGCAAATACAATATACATACATTAAACTAAAAAAATTATGTGTATTAGTCATCTATAGTAAACTTGCTTAACTCGTGTAATGAAAACCTTAACGTTAATTCTAACGGTAAATTTAACAATTAACAATTGTAACAAACGTCGTCACGTGTTTTGCAATGCATATTGAAACACATGCTCGCTCAACTTACATACGGTAAATACTTATTAATTAATGATATATCCATTAATTACTAATTAATTATTGATGGATTATGAAATGCAATAATTAATACCGGAACACCGGTTTTTAGTCTTAGATGTAAAAAATGTAATTGGAAACTTTTCAAATGACTTTTTTACACCTAAAACGGTTACTACATCAAATTCAGTGTTTTAATTGTAATTCAGTATTAATATTCTAGCTCACTATTTAGCCATATTTCTTATTTCCATACAGTAATGCCAAATTAATTAAAACAGGTAAATATTTGACAGCTATTTGCGACGTTGCCAACTTTTTGGGTTACTACACAGGATTCATGAAAGCACATAATTTACATGGCTCCCAGTTAATATATCTCACTTTACGTGCAAAACGTTGCGATGAACAGGAGGAGCTCGTGGCTAAATAATAACAGCCGCTCGGATCAATCTACAGGTTAAGCTGTGCTTACCTAGGTTAATCTGTGGATCTATGACCACCCATTACATACCAAGTTTCCTCCGTGCCTCGGAAAGCACGTTAAGCTGTTGGTCCCTGCTGTCATTTTTAGATCTTTGACTGTTGTTATAGGTAGTCAGTGACATAAAGGTTGACAGCCAGTTTTATCAAGGGGTATCGTATTACCCAGTAGTAACTGGGTTGTGGAGGTCAGATAGGCAGTCGCTCCATATAAAATACAGCTGCATCTGCATCATTCTAATGACTTTACGAGCCTTTTATATAATTTACCATTGACATGCATGTAAAAATAAATTATAATTGATTAATTATATTATTTATTATAATATAATACATAGAATTAACATTATTTACTCGAACTTTACTTTGTATTAGATAATTCAGACTTACTAAAAAAAAAACTAATATTTGTACATCAATTTCATTGGTAGGACATAGAGCTCGACTAAAATGTATACAAAATACCTTTAATCTTATACCTGTGTTCACAAATAAAGATTGATTTGATTTGGTTTCATCTGGTTGGACTGGAAGCCGACCCCAACATATTTGGGAATAGGCTAGGCAGATGATAACGTTCCGACTAAGAAAAAAGTCTGGAGAAAGAAGACATGCTGCGAAACCCGAAAGAAATGAGGTTATGGGTAAGTAGTCTTGGGGTATTTTGCATAATGATTTAGAATAATCAAGACCGATGCCTTAACGTATTTTCCTAAGCATACAGAACTTTTCCATGATAATCGACCTGCTAACTGACCCCTATCATACTGGATTCTGATTAATTTATTTATTAGTATTACATAAAGTATGTAATTACAATTAAATACTTAGTTATATAAAGTTGACTAATTACAGTTGCGGTGACTAATGACTGATAATTTGTGATGTTATATGTTTTAGAATGGAATGTGGTTAGTATGATTTAATATGGCAGTCTTATTTTACAATTTTCAAAAATTGAAACAGATTTTTTTTGAGCGTCTACAAGTGCAAACTTCTAAAAATGTAAAAAAACCGGCCATTATCTATAAAAAACCGGCCAAGTGCGAGTTGGACTCGCGCACGAAGGGATCCGTACCATTATCTATAAAAACGGCAAAAAAATCATATCTGTTGTATGGGAGCCCCCCTTAACATTTGTTTTTTTAGTATTTGTTGTTATAGCGGCAATAGTAATACATCATTTGTGAAAATTTCAGCTTTCTAGCTATCACGGTTTATGAGATACAGCCTGGAGACAGACAGACAGACAGCGAAGTCTTAGTAATAGGGTCCCGTTTTACTCTTTGGGTACGGAACCCTAAAAACGGCAAAAAAAATCGAGTAACTAAATAGTGCTTATGACGTAATAGTAGGTAGCCAAAATAACACGCTTGGTTTTCATACGGATCCTGATACTTGCGTTATCTAGGTTTATATATATCTGTGTTCCATACTATTACATACTTAT
Organism: Eurois occulta; assembly: GCA_950022335.1. Lineage (NCBI taxonomy): Eukaryota > Metazoa > Arthropoda > Insecta > Lepidoptera > Noctuidae > Eurois > Eurois occulta. Next base: position 4,656,683 of record OX465502.1, read on the forward strand.
ATTATAGAAAGAAAGAAAGAAAACACATTTATTTGGCACATGCCACAAATGCACACTACATAAAATAAAATAAAAAACTTAAATCTACACAATAAAAACTTAACGGAAAAAAGAGGAAACGTTATAAATGCGAAAGTAACGCGCCATAACTGCCGAACAATTTATAAGGTTAGATAATTGTTCGATCTGATCTCCGTGCAGGTGAAGCAGCTGGCTAGTCCTTAATAATACGTTGATTTTAAAAGAAGAATCTACAGGTGAAATCACCTGCATTACTCGTACAAAGTGGCTTATTATAATATTTGTCAGGATTTATTCCGTTAGGCATGTACATCATGTGGGCAGCAGATGGGTTTCGTGCAATGAAAATACACTGGGTACGATACACTGTTTCTAAATATTAAACTAACAAATTACTTGAAATTACAATTTAACACAATACACGGGCAAAATGAATCGGAGTACAGTTCCAGCACCTCTCGACTCCGCTGTGATCCGACACTTAACTGTCGTCGTCGTCTAGAGCTGTACACATCAGGGCTCTGTAGAAGCACGCTGTGGTGGGGGTAGACTTGTCAGTCGGTCGCGTGACACCACTTACGTACTTGCGATTAATTTTAAGTCCGTACCAATGACCGGATCCGACACATTAATATTTACACTAATTGATGTTGTATTAAAATTTTACGTTTAAGATGTTCTAATATTTTGTAAGCCATTCTATGACGAAACATGTTAGTTCACAACCCTATTTATAAGACCTTAATGTCCATGTTTTACAAATATAACATTATTCTATTCTGTTCTATTCTTTGGTTATAATTAAGCCACGACCCGGAAATGTAGAAAATTAGATTATTACCATAAAACACTGAAGTAATAGGACTGTATTACTTATTATTTTGCACGCCACTATACCGTGTGTTTATTTTTATGTAACCAATTGTATTCATATGTATGGAAAAACGTGCCGGTTAATACATGCTTTATCTACTTATTTTCAATGGGGCGTGAGTAAATTTTCCAAACATTTATGTGTTTAGTACGAAGTTAGACAATTTTTTTTATGATTTCCGGTAGTTCTGCTCTTGCCTGTTGAGGATCTCGTGGCTCAATAATAACAGCCACTCGGGTCGATCTTCAGGTTAAGCAACGCTTGCCTAGGTGGGTTCGTGGATGGGTGACTACCCATTACACACCGATTTTCCTCCGTGTTTCGGAAAGCGCGTTATAAGCCGTTAGTCCCAGCTGTAAGTTGTAGATTTTTAACAATCGGGGTTGGATCTAGTATCTTTTGCCACGAGTTGAGGGGTAAAAGGGTTAAAGCTAGTAGGGCTTGGGTCCCCAATGATTACGCTACCACTCTTATTACAAGGTAATGCATATTTTCCGAGAAATTAATGAAAAATGTTTCTAACCTCAAATCAGATAAAAAGCGAAAACGTTTACATCGTACATTTTTACCGAACTACGCCTTTTAAGCGACTATAAATTATTTTGAGGTTAGGTTACAATAATTGGTTTTTCTCAAGAACGGTGAAAAACCATCCGGAAATCGATAAAATTTATAGCTAAAGCTAAAGTAAAATATTTAAGAATAGTGGCAATAATTTTCCATTGAATTTACCGAAACTACAAAAAGGTACTACACGTGTTTATCATACAAAAAAATAAGTCGGTGACTATCAACAAACAAAAAAAATAACCTTCAAAAAAACAGTACATCCAACATAACTTCATCAACATAACACTCTTATCAATAATTCCAATTTCAAACAAAAACGTGCCATTCCAATGCACGGCAGTATAACATAGTTGCAGGACGGAACGCGAGAACGTGATACACTGGCGGCCAAGGTCACCACACCACTAGTTCACGTGACTTCTAATCCACTTATGTGTAATTCGTTAAATACTTATTACGTTTCACTTGATTTTCATACGGACCGGACGGTAATTGGAGATGGTATGTTGTAATTTCGTGGAGGTATGGTTAATTTGCAATGTGGTGTAAAGGTATTTGGGATTTTGTTATGTCATTTGTATGTATTCACGTGTTTATGTTGTAGTGTGTAAGCAATAATACTAAGCATGTATGAAGACAGCCTTACATAAAGTGCTTCTTCAGCAACACTGTATTACAATAAATTGTAAGTATTTTTAACACATTAAACCGGACCATGAAACCAAACATACATTTCATTTCAAGTCTTCCAACCTAGCGACCTGATCACACTACATGGCGACCCTGCCAGTCTCCATGTCACTCTACCAAACTACAACAACCCTGCCAGTCTTCATGTCACTCTTCCGTACTGCAACGACCCTGCCAGTCCTCGTGTCACTCTAACATACTGCAACGACTCCTCCTGTCCACGTGTCACTCAAATTATCGTACTACAATGACCTTCAACCTTCTTCAATTTTTGGAACGTCGGTCCGTGTTTCGAGATATTTGCAAACTGGGACATCGAAAGACTATGGGAACTACGCAAAGCCGCTTCTTCAAACGTCGCTCCGTGTTTCGAGATATTTTCAAATTGGGACATCGAAAGACTATGGGAACTACGCAAAGCCAGGAGCAAGTGGTTATTGCGCAGTCGGCAGCAGGAAGCAACCACGCACAAGCAACGGTGGAACACCTTCAGACGAACAACATTCTCCTGTCCATAATATGCGCCTGTCTGCTGTTGGCGGTACTGATTGGATTCTTCTGCCTGTACAAGCGATGCCACACTAACTTGATGCAGAAGCAGCTGAGGAGTGATGCTTTGGAGCTAGTCCTGTCCCGTGTCAGCTACCGACGTCGCTGGGGTTGGGAGGGTTCTCGAATGTTCTTTGTACATTTTGCTCTTTATACTTAATATGCGTTTAGACCAAAACAAAGAATATTTAAGCAATTGACTATTTCAAATACGATACAACTAAGTATTTTTCTAATGCCTCGTTGGTCAAGTGGTAGCAAGAGCGACTGCTGAGCATGAGGTCCTGGGTTCGATTCCCGGGTCAGGTCAAGTGTTATTGGGTTTTTTCCATCATGTACCTATTTTTCAGTAGCAGCTACAGAGTCTGAATATGTGCCCGGTCGATGGCTATAGGCTCGCCGCTTATTGCATGGGTCTTAAAACATAACTAGCGAAATGTGAGTGTACTATTAGGTACACCTCTACCTAACCCGTCGGGGAATACGGGCGTGATTTTATGTTAAGTATTTACACACAGACATAATATACTTTTTCATAATTAATACACTCACATTCTCTGTACAATTTTAAATAACGACACATGCAATGACAAACAAAATTGGGTAAGAAAACAACTTATGCCCACAAACCTTTGACAATATTTACCTAACATTTGTAGTCAAAACAATATGATCTGGCTTCATCATCTACCTAGCCTTTTCCCAACTATGTTGACGTCGATTTCCAGTCTAACCGGATGCAGTTGAATACCAGTATTTTACATGGAGTGACCGCCTAGCTGACCTCCACAATCCAGTTAGTACTGAATAATACGATACCTGTTGGTAAGTCTGGTTGTCAGACTTTCGGGCCACTGACTACCTGTAACGACTGTCAAAGATTTTTAAATGACGTGGAAACTCGGTATGTAATGGGTGGTCGCCCATCCACAGACCAACCTAGGCAAGCGCGGCTTATCCTAATGATCGATCTACAAATAACAGCCCGGACCAACGGCTTAACGTGCTTTCCGAGGCATGGAAGAAACTCGTTATGTAATTGGTGGTCACCCATCCACGGGCCAACCTAGGCAAGCACGGCTTAACCTGAAGATCGACTCGAGTAGCTGTTGTTATTAAATCACGAGCTCCTCCTTTTATCTTGCTTCTAAACCTTTAATGCAAACGTTTCAAAACAACATATTTTTCCACAATTTTTTTACTTCCATTGCACCGATTGTTTACGAGTGTCTCCGTACTGAACACACGTGATTTTAAATTATGTATGTATGACAAAAAAGTAACCTTGTATGGATATTAGTTATATATTATGTGCTTATGTAATATATTATTCGGAATCAGGTTTTGGCGAAAACTTGACCGAAGAGCTTGTTGAATGGAAATATTATGTGATTTGTTTTTTGTTATGAGCCGGTGTTCTTTGATTTTCTTTTGTTTATCTTAGATTGGGCACTGAAGTCGTGTTACGGGTATGGTTAAGTAAAGGCGTCTTGGAAATTCTGATTTCATACGTAGCAGTGACCGAAAACTTGCAAGCTTTTGTGCTACGGGTCTTAGGTTCGATTCTCGTTCGATTAAAGTCTTATTATTCTTATTCTATGTACTATTGAAGTTCTTATGCTACTATTAAAACACAGAGATCTAAGAGTATCAGACGATTTTAGTTTTTTTTTTAAATTTATCCCTTTTTCCGACAAACACGTGCCTACCTACCCCACCTTTATTTAAACCCTTTACAACTTCAATAATTAATGAAAAATTAATTAATGAATGAATTATTGTATAAGAAAAAAATAATTTTACCAGCCTATCCGTTTGACATTTTACCCCATTTAAATTAACTTATTTAAAGCACCCCTCGTTATATTTGGACAACCCTGATGATCATAGCATTGAATTTGAATTTTTAGGGTAATTAAAACACTACATTTTAATTTATTCGAATATCTTCAATGTGAATATTATTGACCTGAGGCTGTGTACGTTTTAATCTGATTAAAAGAGGGCAAACCGGTATGGACACACACATGGGCACTGATTCAGTGACTCAGTGCCCATGTCCGGATCGTCCACCTTTGGCTATAGTCAGTGGCTCTGACAGATAGTTCAGTAAAGCCGGCCATAGACGATAGGTTATACACATGCAGTTTTGCCTGTACAGACAAACTGTGCAGACATGGATGAACGTGTGTAGGAGAAAACTGTACAAATATCTTGATCTGTAACATGCAAACTAGTATTGATATTTTCCGCCTCACGTACCAGAAGAAGCACTGTGATAATCTTTTTCTTAGTGTCGCTGGCATGACACCGAATCCAGATGTTGACGACCAAAAACTTGGCTTCTTCCACGACTTCGTTGAAACCAGCGCAGAAGCATGGGAGACTATATGGAATATTGAATCAAAGAACAACTTAACTTACTTATAAGTACTTAATTTTGCTATTGATTTTAAAGAAACGATTACATAATCATATTTTTTTTTATATTGTTAAATGTTTTTTTTATATTATTTTATATTCTAATATTTAAAAATGTAATGAATATTTGTAAAAACAAATATAGTAAATAATAATTAATTGTACTTATTTAATTTATTTTTGAGTGTTTTCTGAATATTTGAACACCATAAGTTGTGGAAAATGTTAAGGACTTAAACAAACCCATTACACCATAAAACTACATTCTTACTAATAAATATTTCTGATTCTGTAGTCACTGACTGCATATTTTGGAGCTCCTAGGGCAGGCCATTAAAGTCAGTCAGTCACATAAAAACATTGAACTGTATTGAAAAATTTGCTTCGAACTTTTTTTGATTCATTGATTTGCCATCGACTTCCGAAAATAAAGTAATTTTTGACTTTTTAGTTTTAGTGTTTTTTTTTGGAAGTCGGTTTTTTTGCTAAAAGTTTTATTTTTCAGGTGATTTTTTGATTATTTCGAAGCAAATTTTTAAATAATATACTTCAATCTTGTTTACAAAATAAACCAGTTTGGTTTATTTTGAACCAATTTTATTTTGATGACTAATCAGAGCATTAGAGAGAGACTTTTACAAATCGGATCATAAATGACGGAGTTTTGAGGTAACAAACATAAAGAAAATATAACCGAATTGAGAACCTCTTTCTTTGTTTTTGCAGTCGGTTAAAAGACGTGCAAAGCATCATGGAAGAATGATGCAACAGTATTGGAATTAACTTCGAAAAAATTAAAAAAAAAGACAGAAATCTGGCGATAATCCCATTTAAGACGGCTAAATCTTTAATCACGTTTCAGCCAGACACCGAAGTCACGCGTATGGAGCACCAATTATTCACGTGCTTAAAGTTAATTAATACAGCCTCTAATAATACGTTAACTGGAGAGAGACTTTTCCATACAAAACAATGTAAGGCTCAATTGTATACATTGTGGCTAACATAACAATCATCAGTACAACGTGATATAGGTCACGTGGATCACAAACACGTGATTGAGAAACTATTCTGTGTTTTATTACGTAATTTTTACATCCTTTTGTTCTCTGTAGTTTGTGATCTAGTCAAATTTTAACATACATCGACGGTTTTTCAGGAAAATTTTACAAAATTTCCACTCTCATAACGCAATGTACGGTAAAGTGGGATAAAGGGAAAATTTCACGGTGTTTTCTTACATTTTTGGTGGGCTGATTTTATTTGTTATGTAACTCGGTTCGTGTTACGTAATAGGAAAACTTTGGATACGAGTAATACATGTGACGTAAATGATTTAATTTTTATGGAGTTACACCTTCGGTTTTGTAAGCAACATAACAATTATGTGGTTGTTTTGAATGTTTACGGCTTGAAAATATATGTACATAACAAAGTTGTTACTGCTAGCTAGGAGCCCGGGACTTTGACAACCAGTCTTGATCAAGGGTACCGTAGTACCCAGCTGGTCGTTGATAATGGAATGCATATATGGCAGTTGCTCTATCTAAAATACGGTACGGTATATAACTGCAAACAGTTAGACTAGAAGCTGACGTCAACATAGTTGGGAAAAGATTGGTCAGTAGATGACAATATATATATGTATCCTTTTGCCTGAACTTGCAACTTTACATCTATACAAATAAATTTAATTTGATTTTCTATTTGTAATATCAGGATAACAGCTTTTTACTGAATGCATATGAACATATATACGGCACTTATAACAAAAACACATATTTTTTAATTTTGGTCTGTTGTCTGTTTGTTCTGGCTAATCTCCGAAACGGCTGGATCGATTTTGACGAGACTTTTACTGGCAGATAGCTGACATTACAAGGTCTAACATAGGCTACATTTATTTAAGAATAAGAAATAGGGCTCCGTGCAAAAAAAAACCCTTGAAATTGGTAACAAAATTACAAAATTAGATTAAAAAATGGAAGTAATATTTTTTTTTATTATTTCACGCGAACGTAAATCGCAGGCAACAGCTTGTTACAAATATGTTCTTAACTATTGAAACCCCTACAATAGTAAAATTGGAAACTACTTGTGTCACAATAACACTTGGTTGATATCCCGACGAGTCGTACTCGGCGCTTCTCCGCCACGTTTATTATGCGCACAGCCTAAGTGTGGAACTCTCTGCCGGCGTCTGTGTTCCCTCCCACATTTAACCCGTCTGCCTTCAAAGCAAAAGTGAACAGGTTGAACAGACTTAAAGTAGGCACATTTCACAAAATCCTGGCTCAACCAAATGGTGATGATGCGAAGAGTCTGTTTAGGTTCATGGCCCAGATATGACCAATGTGTATTTAGGGTATGATGGGACTGACATACGCATTGCGATTATAAATGTCCCTAAATAAATAAAGAAAAAAAAAAAAGCAAAAGTGAACAGGCATCTTCTGGGCTCGTTCCATCATAGACCTCATCCATTGCTTTCCATCAGGCGTGATCGAGGTCAAGAGCAGGCCCATTTTGTATTAAAAAAATATCACAATAATTCATTTTTATAAAAACCAAAAACTTAGACTCTAACACCAACTCAAGTCCTAATTCTGGTCTTTTGAGGACAAAAGACCAAATATTACTACAACAGGTAAACTAATTTAGAAATATACCTAGTTAAAAAACTCATAATCACACTAAGCTTAAGTAATTAACATACCATCATATTTGAAACAAACCCTAATCACCTGGGTTTTAAGTCCTGACGTCACCATTAAACATGCTGCGATCCGAACATAATTAAAATCCATGACGTTTTGACCAAATACCACAGGAATCTCCAATTATTTCATCTAATGACGTACTATAAATTAAAATATATAAATTACAATATTAAAATAAATTAAAATGACGTCTGATGTTCTGTTCTGTTTGAGACGAACATGTCTAAATATGGAGAGGCTTGGACCTGAACGTTACTATATAAAGTTACGCACTAAAGATGGTCTGTTTTCCCAAAGCCTTGCGGTTGAGGAACGTGAAGCAAAAGATAAGCACTGCCATTGTTTGCAAAAAGAGGCGTTGTATTTATGTATAGATTTCCAGTAACAAAAATGCACTGTTGGTTTGTCATGTAATTAAGTATACTAACTGGGTTGTGGACGTCAGATGGGCAGTCGCTCCATGTAAAATACTGGTATTTAGTTGTATCTGGTTAGACTGGAAGCCGACCCCAACATAATTGGGAAAAGGTTAGCGGATGACGTTGGTAACACAAGTAATTTTTTTTTCTAAAAATGTTTTCAATACTTATGCCATGCATGTTTGCACCAAAAACTTAGATGATAGGACCCAACATTACTTAAATACATGTTCTAGGAAGAAAATATTTTAAATAAAATCAGCTTCATAATGGATTCGACAGGATTTGCTGAACATCATTGCCCGAAGCCTTTATTCGGCCCGTACAGATCGGAAAACACATTCGATATCTACCATCGCTTATTCATGTTCCAGCCAGCTCGGCACTATTCGGGCTAAGCCGCGCTGCAAACTTACGACTACCTTTAGCCCGCGGCTTCGCTCGCGTTATGGTTGGAAATAGCATAGAAATTTTTCCACCATAGCAGAATCTGGTAGACCGAAATATCTAAAGCAATCTCGTATTTAGTACCCATAGTGAGCACAAAGAGTAGAGGAAGGCCAAAGAAACGATGGATGCACTGTGTGAAGGATGATATGGAGGTACCTAAAGTCGAAGTACAGAGTACTGTATTTTAATTTAATTTTAAGTTTGCATGCTGAAGGAAGTCAGCGAAATATGAGAAACCTTTTTATTTGTAAGACCATGTAACCACCATATTTCATGCAAATAAAGAATCTTGAATCTTGAGGTGTCTGATGCGAAGACTATAATACGAAGACTATAATAGAGAAAAATGGAAGATGAAGACATGCTGGGCCGACCCCAAATAAATTGGTATAAGGGCAAGAGATTATGATGGTGAACACAAACTCTTGCCAGACAGACAAAGCCAGATGGATCACCGTCTAATAATATTTGACTGAAACTTAGGTAATTACCATTTCCTGAAACTAGGACATATAGATAACAGTCTTTTTCTAATCCAGTTATCTGGATTCCTATCTTACTATCACAACTTAAGTATGTAGGTCAATTCAAATTCTTCGTCATACTAGAAATGTCCTAGTGTAACGTGTAGTGTGTGTGTAGTGTGTGTGTGTGTCTGTGTGTGTGTGTAGTGTATGTGTGTGCGAATGTGTGTGTGTTGTATGTGTGTGTGTATGTGTGTGCCTATAATTATGAAGTTTCAAGGGATTCCCCTGAAATAAGGATAGGAGTAAGTATGTTGCATATCAGAAATTATGACGTCATTTGAAAACACGTGTAACGATATTCCCTACTTCAGTATAATCAAGCATAATGAACCTATAGTGTTCCGGGACACAGTCCACAGGCCTACAGTCAGGGAGGGAGAGTGAGTCATCATTCACAACCCGAGGACAGTGCGGATTACTAGATGTTATATAGGGTGACTGGTAAATAGTGACCGATACTTAAACACGTGATTGTACTCATGATAACAAACAAACAACCACGATACTCAAACAAACATTTTATAAAAAAAAAAAACACAAAACACTTTTAACATACGTAACCCACAACAGCCGCATGAAATCGCGCGCGCACCTGTGAATTATCAGCTGTTAGCCACGTGACGCTGTTCTGTCTCATTACCATCGTACCGTGCAACAGTGGGTAGGCAAAGCACCCGTGCGGTTCCTAAGCCCGCTCCGTAAGCGGCACCTGCGCCACAAGCCGGCCGCCACGCAGAAGCACTAAAAAATTGTTTCTTTGGGAAAAAAAAAGTTTGTTTGAGTATCGTGTTTAAGTATCAGTCACTATATCAGTCACCCTATATATGCTTTCGAAATTTTGGACATCAGGTTGTTGTCAACGTTTTCCTTCACCGTTTTGAGAGCAGCGCTGATTGTATAAATTACACAAAGATCAGTGCCTTCCAGGGTTTAACGCTACGCGCAAGGCGCTTTATTACCTAAGCCTTGAGCCACGACTACTCGGAAAAATACCTATTATGCACCACGAAAAGTCAAACATGCTAACACATTTTTGACTTTGAACTTTGACAAAAGCTAGCGAAAAGATATCAAGGTGAAAGTAAAAAAAGGTAACTCTATGTAAGCTATAAATTGGTACTTGTCTAAGTCCTAGGAACGGAAAAACACATATATTCATTTATAATACCTGACCTAGCTTTTTCTCTCAACATAATACATATTATGTCACAAGAAAATGCCTCCAGCATAATCATCCAGCATTTTAGGAATTCTGTGAAGTCTAAATTTCAAATTCATTTTTTTTTATTTTTATGTACATTACTTATTACAAACTACAAATAGATCTAAAAGATTTTTTATAATAAACTTAATTTTTTTTTTTCTACTGAGGTAACACCGTTTATATTACTGTTTAAAAATGATAATAAAAATATGTACAATAATCAAAATGGCAAAAGACACAGGGTGGCAAATGACACAGGGTGGCAAAAGATACAGGCAGGGCGTCAAAAGAATCATCCACATCGTTGTCAATAGGAAAAGTGCTCAAAAGTTTGATGCAATGCTCATTCGTTGGCCAAAAACGGCCAGCCCTCTGGTGACTTGAAGAGTCGACCAACCGTTTGGCGAACCAAATTTTTTTTCGAGAAAAATGCAGACACTTTAGTTTTTCAAAATACGAAAGAAAGCATGCTTATATTAACTCACCCTTTGACTGAGGGCTAAAGTTCTTTAATACTGGCGATCTCGTAACTGGTCACCACTTTCGAGAAAAAATTTACTCTTTACGACGTACAAATAACCTTCAAACCAAGAATTGTATAACAATAACGACGCCGACTGTACAAAGGGGAACACCGCGTCTGAACAATCAACTGCATTTCCATGATACAATTTGGCTTTGACAGGAAAGACTTTTTGGTGGGCCATTTTTTCTTAGTACATGTATGTGTATGACTGTACACCTTTGGAGGTACACAGGAGCATGGAATACTCGACACGTACAGTTTTTTATATTTATATTACAACAAGCTGTTTACCGCGACCTCTGTCCGCGTGAAATTATTATTAAACATAATATTCCTTCCCTATTTGAATCGAAATTGGTTAGCAATTTCAAGGGTTTTAATTTTTAATTAATCCTTTTTATTTAATAACATTAAGTTATTTAGTAACATTAAGCTATCCGCCAGTAAAAGTCCCGTCAAAATCGGTCCAGCCGTTTCGGTGATTAGCCGGAACAAACAGACGGTCAGACAAAAATTAAAAAAAAAGAAATTGTTATAAGTGCCGTATATACTTTCATAAGCATTCAGTAAAAAGCTGTTATTTTGAAATTACAAACATACATTTCATTTTATTTATTTGTATGTTTACGGAGCTATATGGAAGTTATAGTAACAATAGAATATATTAAAAGTGAAGAAATGTATATAAAATAATAATATATATTTATATATAATGTTTTCTTATTTAACCCAAAGGTTGACTGGTAGAGAATGCCTTGTGGCATTAAGTCCGCCTATGTACCACTTATGTACATGAAGTTTAAATAAATAAATCAAAGATAAAGGCGAGTATTAAAAGTGATTTTACGAAAAGGAATAGTATGAACGCGGACGAGCGAATGGAGCGAACTGTTCGGCGGTCGGCACGGTCAGCGTCAGGAGCCGGTTGCGGTAGTTGTCTTTTTTACCTGACTGCGCGACACAAAGGAGAGTAATGTGTTTTTTTTCCTAATGTAGATTGGTGGATTAAAATACTTATTAAGACCTTAATCTACATACAAAATAAAGATAATATTAATCACTTTATATAATCAAAGGTTAACTTAATTGTCCCACAAATGATGTGCCAAAAAGATAATCATTTCTTATGAAAACGTAAAGTTACAAAAAGAAAATGTTGTAACTGACGCCATATTGTCCTATCTAACGGATGATTAATCTAGATGATGTAATACTAGATTAATTTAAGAGATAGTGTCATAGATTATACACCTAGTTTCTTTATCAATGATTTTAAGTGTCAAATCGTATGTTACGGTTATGTGTCTGAAGAATTTGAAATATTCCGTCGAGATTTTGTTGAGATAAAACAGTTTGGCTAAAGCTATTCTTGTCTCTATCGCACAACTTTTAAACTATAAGCGCAAGATAGAGACAAGAACAACATGTCTTTGTCAAAATAATAATATGTGGTTAGTAATGTTTGTAGATCTCGGCCTTTATTTGAGGAGAATGAACTTAAGCTTCTTTAGGTACTCTGTAAGCTAAATGTCGGTATATCCAGCTGTTTTCCGGAAAATGTAATGTTTATAAGCTAGATTTTAAAATCACTTTATTTCTTACGAGGGAATCTTCAAAACTTATACAGGTCACTTACGGGATATCTTCCGTGATTGTTTATAATTTTGAGTTCCCGATATTTCGACGCTGTTGCAAGCGCCAGGATCGCGGGTAGACTGGAGAATGCGGGTGGAATCTTCAAAAGACGACTGGTCTTTGAGGATAAGACCGTAGAATGTGGGACTTTTACCTCATTAAAACCACCCCATCGGTCAAAATCCGCACATGAAAGGAATTGGAGTTGGGGTTTTCTTTTGTAAATGGTCCCTCCATTTTCAACAAAAAACCCCAATTCCTAGATTTTTATTGAATTGTTAACCGATTTTCCTCAATAGAAACCAATCCCAACCCCACCTTATATAAGAAAGTCTTTGAAAGAACAACTTTCAATTTGAAAGACGAAATTAGCATGTTATTAAAGAAACCCACGTAATGCTTTAGAAAACTTCGTCAAGACAATTTCTATTTGAATTTTTCGTTGTTTAAAAGAAACTTTTATGGTTTCTTTTCCAAAAACTTTAAAGGGCATGTGACACGACGTCACGTGGCTGAAAAAAAATCTCTGAATACTTACATAAACCTTGGCTGAAAAGGCTATAGAATAAAAGTTAGGAATTTTTCCAAATAAAAAAATAAGTCCTGAAAAGATGGGAAGCCTTAAGGTCTTGTGCCGTGTTCGGTAACTTTCACTTTCTTCGTAAAGGTCTCGTGAACTGCGGAGTAAAAGTCGCAAGGCTTTGAACTAAAAGTCTGACCTGCTAATAAAACAAAACAAAAAAAACCTGTAAATAATACTGACACCTTTTTCTGCAAATGCTGTAACTGGTTTCAAGGCGTTTGCGTTATGGAATTCTTGTGGGTTTTCTGTGGTGGTGACCCAAGAGATTTAAGCTGTTAGTATTGAAATCCATTGATTAGGGAGTCTGTAAAGTTGGTAAACCGATTGGTCAGAGTGCATAGGACGTGGGTAAGTATCTTTTCTCGTGAAGGTACTTCTGTCACCATACAGATCAAATATATTTTTTTAAATTTAATTGAGATGCAAATTTAATTCAATTAAATTAATAATATATATTATATGTATATTTTTAAATTTATTTAAATATTTTTATTATTTAATTACTTATTAATATTTTTGAGTTGTAATTTTGTGTGTAAGAAAATGTATGTATTTTTATTTTATTTTTTAAGGTATTAAATATTTCATTTGAAGCAATTCTTGATAAATATTTTTTTTTGGTATTTTTCAATAATAAAACAAAAAAAAATAGTTACGTTACAATTCATTAATTAAGAAACAGATGTATAACAAATTAAAAAATTAAATTAAATAGTTTAAATCAAAATAATAATAACAAAAATCTCATCAATTATTTCAAATACATAGTATGTCCTAATATTATACAGACCTAATCTCATAATCAACATTAGTAGTGAAATCATTGGTTGTGAGAATAGTAGTCGATAATTACTTTTGAATACACTTTTTCGAAAACTGGTTCTTATCGCACTACGATTAGGTTCAATTTGCCATGTATTTCACACGCGTGGATTTTTAATACTTTTTCGCACACGTGTGGAAATAAATATTTCCATAGATAACTATACTTAGTGTTGTTTTTTTTAAATCTCGGCAAAGGGATATGCGTCTTTACGGCGTAAATATTTTTTGAGTATTTAAATTGTGTTTAATTTAAAAATATTAGAATTTTCTATTTTTCATATTAGCTGTTCAGCGGTATCACACCTTTGCTTCTTCTTCAACCTGACGAAAGCAAAACGCGGAAAAATAGCAAATTAAATCAGTTTCCTAATAATTCCTGGCAAAAATACTTTCCGTTTTAATATTTTATTAATACTTCGAAAATGTATTGAAAAACGTCATTTGACACGCGTGGGGATTTGTGACTACAGTTCTCGGCTCCAGAACACCCTCGCCTGCAGCTCTGGTGTTAATTCCGCCTCGAATGCAATAACAAACTTTCCCCACTTATATCAAAATGTACCATTGTAAAATTGTCCTAGACGAATGTAGACAAAAACCAATTCTTCTTATCTTCTACTCAACCCCTAAGCCACATTTAGTATAAGTTATATTGTATGATTGACCATCAAACATTGCAATATAAACCCTACCAAAATACGTAATAAAACTCGAACGAATTCGCACATTATGTAACAAAATCCTGAGAAGCAGTCTTGAATTCAAAATGTGGAAATAACATTTAGGGCTCGCCTTTATTACATAGGTATTAACCCTCTCTACGTCATCAAGCAAGAAATGTTGGTGCATAACATTTTATGCGTTCATTTTTATATAATGTAACTTTGTTCATACCTACTAACTTTATTCTGTCTTAGTCGAGCCTTCTAGGTGGGGTTGATTACTGATTTTAAAATATATATGTGTTTTATATAACATAGAACTTCAGAAGTTGTGCTTTTGGGTTGAAAATGCTTTTGTAAGATTGATAATTGTTCATAATTAGTGTTACATTGTGTTTGTGTTTGTGGTGACGTTGAAATGACAGGGCGTTTCGTATTCGTACATAGACTTAAAACTTAAGCTAGGTTGGTCTATGGATGGGGGACCACATACAGAGTTTCCTCCGTGCCTCGGAAAGCATGTTAAGCCGGTGGTCCCGACTGTTATTTGTCTGTTTTTGACAGTCGTTACTGGTAGTCAGTGGCCCGAAAGTCTGACAACCAGACTTACCAACCAAGTCAGTATTACTCAGTACTAACTTGGTTGTGGATTTCAGATATACAGTCGCTAGGCAGTCAGACAGGCAGTGCCGACCCCAAATAACATAGGGCAAGGTCAGGAAGATGATGATTATATCTAGATTATATTCAATTTAGTCACCCGGTTGTATCGAATGATACTAATTATTCTTGGAAAAACCTATGACAAGACTATGACCTGATATTCTAGAGTACAATACCATTCAGGTTGAAAACTGCAGACTTCCTATAACTTCTATGATAGAGAATATAATTTGCGGTTGAATAATTAGTAGTTCTATTATGTAAGTATCATGGAATCGAGTTGAGGTTTACTCTGACGTAATTACAATGAATAGTATCATTATAATTGTAATGTTTTTTCCATAATTGCTCATGTATAGGTGTGGTAATGGATTTAAATGCAGAAATGTGGGGATGAGTGTGCAGTAACGGCATTTTTTTTTTAAATAAGGTCGTTGATTTATATTCTATTTTGTTTTGATTTAAAAGAGTGTCCATGGAGTTTCTTGCCCATTCTTTTCCATAGAGATCTACGCTTTGGAATGTGCAACTGCAGTACTTTCTCAAGTTATTATGACTGGGACTGTAGCCTCGCTTCTTTTGTTTTTTTCTTGACATACAAAAGTGCCGTAATAGTCTAATTGAAATAAATGCTTTGAGTTAAGTTGAGTTATTTTTGAAAAGAATAGAATAGTCTTTATCCTATACTATTATATGAGAAATAATTGTATACACGTATGTAATCAATATGGCTAGCTAGAAAGGAGACGAGTAATAGTGAAGTATGGAAGAATAAGACATGCTGCGCCGACACCAAATAAATTGGGATAAGGGCAGGAAAATGATGATGAAGATGATGTAATCACGTTCTCGAACGGCTACTAACGGTTTCGATGAAAGTTGCAATATCGGGGCTTACGGGGTCGAAAAGTCGATCTAGCTTGGTCTCATTTCTGGGAAAATTCGTTTTCTCTGTCTTCACCCGAGCAGAGCGTGGTCGCACAGGTACGTTGTTTGAAATATGATATAATGAGGTCTAAGTTACAGATTCTTCATAATATCCCTACTAGAATCGAAGCTTATATTTTTTTTATGAACACACGACCTTATGAAGGATCCTTTCATGTTGTTTAATCACAAACACAATTCTTCTTTAACACTCATCTGCCACCTTCTATCACCTTCTTTCTTCTTTTCACCTTCATTTTAAATTCTGAATTTTGAGCGCTGAACTTTGTAGCTTGATACAAACACGTGTCCTATAAGATCTAGTATCGAGCATAATCGTGATTTAGCATGCATTCCGTATTTGATTTATATGATCACGGGTGTCACGCACCCCACGTGACCGTTTACGAAACTTTTTAGGCGCGACCAATTAAGGGTTACTTGTGGTTCTGTAGTTTCTGCTGACCCCCATGCAAAAAAGGCATGAACTTATATATTAATCTAGCTCAATTCCCAGCCAACAAAACGTGACTACGCCGCTCAATTCATCCGACATACTTATAACTATACCTAGCTAAGTAGCTAGTTAGAATGCTAGATAATAGTCTAGCCCATAGACTTGAGTTACGTAACGCGACCTTGTCGGTTGCGTAACGGTCACGTGTTCGTGCGCACGTGGCCGCTGCGCACGCGGTGATGTTTGTACCGTGTTTAGGATGCGGGGCAGTGATTTTTAATGGTTATTGTTATTGAGGGGAGCAGTCCTACCTTACGAATGTTATTTATTTATTTGAGAAAACATGTACAATAAAACAGACAAATCCAAGCTATTGCATCGTTAAAAGAAACATTATTTACAATTAGGATGATTAGGAATCATAAAAATCTACACCAATATTATAAAGCGGAAAAAATTGTATTTTTGTGAGTGTGTATGTTTGTTATGAATAAACTCAAAAACAACTGTGCCGATTTCAATAATTCTTTCACCATTGGAAAGCTACATTCACCCTAACATAGGCACCCGTGCAAAGCCGGGAAGAGCCGCTAGTATTAAATAAAATAGGTAGGTACTTAAAAATCCCCATTTCGAGGCAAATAACTCACTCATCGATGTTGATGCCAGAAGGGCATTCAGCATTGCCAGGGCTACCACGGGAGAGTTAGAATGAGAATCTGTGCGTGCAGACGGAACATCCAAGAATCTATGTCCACCCGTTATGTTAAGGTGGTAGCGTCAGCGTAGCCCGCGAAATTCAAATTTTCTTACGTTTTTTGCAATTTGTAGGCCAGTGTCAGGTTATATGTTGATTAAAATATCATTCGCGATCGTAAAAAATGTGGCCTAACTGAGTTATAATAATTTAAATCACCAATACAACTCTCTAAGTTCATTTAATCCCATTAAATGACTTTTTAATTGAATAGTCATTCATTGGGATTATAATTATGAACTTAGAGGGCTGTATTGATGATTAGAATGATTATAATTCTGTAAATATACATATACGGGTTACGGTCTCGCATCATACCGGCAAATTGCAAAAAAACCGGTCCCGTTTTACCCTTTGGGTACGGAACCCTAAAAACATAACAAAATTTGAATTACCTTAAGTTGTTAGTGTACTCGTATCCCAGTGGTCTAGGCTCCGACTTCCAATTTGTAAGTAGTATATTTGAACCCAGTGAAACACTTTTCTTTGAGTAATTTAATTACTCAAAGTAAATTTTACCACTGTTCTCAAGATGGGTAAAAATAACGGCCTCACAGGTTCTACAAGGTTAAGCAGTGCTTGGTCCGTGGATGTGTAACCATCATTACACACCGAGTTTCCTCCGTGCCTCGGAAAGCACGTGAAGCCGTTGGTCTTGGCTGTCATTTGTAGATATTTGACAGTCGTTAGTTAAGTAGTCAGTAGCTTGAAAAGTCTGACAAGCAGTCTTACCAAGGGGTATCGTATTACCCAGTTACAGTCGCTCCATGTAAAACACTGGTATTCAGCTGCATCCGATTATACTGGAAGCTGACCCCAACATAGTTTTGGAAAAAGGCGAAGCGGATTGATTTGTTCTGAAGTGCTAAATTTTTATATTACTATTTACGCCGCTTGAGGTACTCGGCAGTGTCAGCAACAAGCAGAGCTAGGAAGATGGGATGGTGCAGATGGTACAGAAAGTCATCGTGACGCAACCAGCATGTTCTAGAACCAAAAATCCGAAGACATCCACCAGCCTTTCCTGCAAGACCAAGTGATATTTTGTTTCAGTATAAAAGGGCAAATGTATAAAAGGACAAATGTATAAAAGGGCAAACATAAATAGGTCAAAACCTATTTATGTTTGCCCTTTTATACATAACTAGTGGTTCGTCCCGGCCTTGTACGGGTGCCTATGTTACTCAGGGTGAATGTAGCTTTCCAATGGTGAAAGAATTTTTGAAATCGGCACAGTAGTTTTTGAGTTTATTCATTACAAACATACACACACACACAAAAATACAAATTTTTCCTCTTTATTAGTGTAGATGATTTATGAAGCAATTCTCAATGTTTCTTTGTCCAACATTTTTCGAATATTTACGTGCATAATTTCTTTTATCTTTTAAAAGTGAATAAAGCCTTTCCAGTAGGCTGTCTTCACGTCGTTATTGTGTCATTAGTCGGAATAAAATTAAGATTAAGAACTGGATTTTCAAGTATTCAGCCTAAAAACAGTATTTTAATACTTAAATGGTCACATTAAATAGCATGATGTAATTTGCAAGAATATTATGTCTTAATAATTAATGTTTGAATTATAAAATTATATAAATATTTGTAACAGGTAGGGAGTTGACTAAACTGAAACACGGCAACGAACCCGGGTCAAAAAATAAGTTATTGGGTTTTTCAAAATTAATTATGAGCAGTGGTAGCAGTTATCTCTTAAGTCTCCTATTAATGTCAATACACTCACCTCTTGTTTCCTATATGGAACTTATGGAACTCCCAATATTGCTGTGCCACTGAGTAAGGATCCATAAAGAATTAAGAAATTAAATTATTTTTTCCTTTTTACTAACACTAGTTATTAAGTTATTTTGTAGAAACTAACACTATGGACCCGTGTCTTAAATAAAGAATTTGAATTATTTTTTTGAATTTATAACACTACAACAGGGTGATAGTGGGAGGTCTTCCAATTCTTATATTCAATATGACATTAAATTTTTATTTCATTCTGACATTTAATTTCAATTTTTTTATATTTATTTTGACATTCAATTTCAAATGTTTACACCTTTTATTACCTATAATTGAATTGCCATTGATTAAAATATTATCTTAAGGTTAATTGTAGTTAATTTTAAAACTGTAACACTAACATGATATTTGTACTCCAGATCTTGTGGTTGAATGTAAGAAACTTTTAGCGAACTAATACTATGGTATTAGTTCGCTAAAAGTTAGGTTAGTTATGGTAAGAAACGATGCACAATAGGTACATTCTTACAAATAAATAAATTCTAATTCTATTTTCATATTTTCCTACCCGTTCAAAATCAAAATCAAAGCATTAATTTCAAGTAGGCCAGTTACAGGCACTTTTGTATTGTCGAAACAAAGACAACAATGAAATGTAGCTACAGTCCCAGTCACAAGGCATAAAAACTGTGAAAGTACTGTAGTTGCCCATTCCCCAACGTAGATCTCTATGGAGAAGAACGGGCACGAAACTCCATGAACTTCACTCTTTTATATCAGAATATTTTACAAAACCTTGGTTACATCATTCATGTTGAGATGGTACATTATGTGAGAGCGATGTAGCAAGATGTGTACGTTAAAAGTGTCCATAGTAAAAACAAAGAAAAGAACAATTCAATTCAAATTCGTTCTGGGCATAAAGGCGTGATGTTATTACAATTATTTTCTTTGTAATAATTACATGGCAATTAAATTCTTCTCTGATTACCTACATCTAAAAATAGAAATGAATGTCCTTTACTGAGAAAATCGAGAAAAATAACCCATTATCACTTTATCTATAAGTGTCGATTGAGGAAAACATTAGTACAAGTAACGATACTTTCTAATAATAAGTATAATGGCGTCACAAATATTACAGAAACAACACTGTTATCAGGCAAAGTTACAAGTACATTGTTTCGTAATCTCACGTTTATTAGTTGCACATGAAGTTTTTTTATATGCCAGGAAATAAAGACAAGAAAGAGGTTATGAAGACAAGCTACGACGTGGAAAAAGACACAATAGACAGTAATTTGCTAGGGTACAGTCACCATACTCGCCAGCGCATCAAGTTACTTCAAACTGTCAAATTTTCTCATTCGATTTTCAACTTAGCGGTCAACATTTTATGGTTTAAAATCATTTGGAGAAATGTGACAGTTTATGGTAATATGATGTGCTGGCGACTGTACAAAAATAACTGCGTCGATTGCTTATACATCTTCTTTCTGATGTTAGTTGAAAATGTACACTAAATCTAGGCTTAGAATTTTAAGAATTGATCACCAAAAGGGATTTAACCCTTGTATGGCTTTGCGTTATTTTTGCCAATGAAAGATATTATCGGCTTGTCATACTAAAAAAAAAGGCCAAGTGCGAGTCGGACTCGCGCACGAAGGGTTCCGTACCATTATCAATAAAAACGGCAAAAAAAATCATATCTGTTGTATGGGAGCCCCTCTTAATTTTTTTTTTTAATTTTTACTATTTGTTGTTATAGCGGCAATAATAATACATCATTTGTGAAAATTTCAGCTTTCTAGCTATCACGGTTTATGAGATACAGCCTGGAGACAGACAGACAGACAGCGGAGTCTTAGTAATAGGGTCCCGTTTTACCCTTTGGGTACGGAACCCTAAAAAAGCTGTAAGCCCCTAATAGTTAAAAGGTGACTGTTATACTTTAGCCACGCTCCTCGTGTTCCTACTATCTTCTAAAATTACTTTACTACCAGAAAAACGTAACAAATAGGTACATTTATGATGTAAACAAATATCTCATAAGAAACTTTCCCGTTGGCTCCATTCAATAAATACAAATAGCAAAATAAACAACGATCATTAAAATTGGCACCAATACTATATGAAAACTAAAGCCAAGTGCAGACTGAAGCGAATCCTGCAATACTCGTAATTATCAGATGAGAAAACCACGCGGCTTTCTGATCATGAAAACACAACGTATGTAATCAGAGCATGGAGTCAGAAGCACCTCGCCTCAATTTTACTAGCTTAGCCCGATCTTAAAAAAAAAAAGTTCGTTTGGGATAACCATGTTTGCGAGAAACGCAAGTCTCTACATCCAAGCTGCATTTCCTCACAATCATCATTATTGCAACCGAATTTTTTCGTTATCAAAATCAAAATATTTTTATTTCACATAGGCCTACATGGGCACTTATGAAACGTCGACAAAAAGGTGCACGGTTTGGTTGGTCGTTTCCTATGGAGAAGAACCGGCAAGAAACTCCATGGTTACTCTTTTAAAATGATTAGATTTTACAATATTATCATGTTACAGCATTAGTACTCAAGTATGGGGGGACAGCATAGGCCCGACAATAAGCCGTTGCTTACTACACAAAAAAACGGAAAACAAGATAAGAGGTTAACAAAAGTTAACACACCTCTAGGAATCTACAAGGCCTACACTGTTCACATATTCACAAACAATCGTTGAAAAGAATCTGTACAAAGGCAAGAAAATATTTTATAAGACTAAATTAAACATGTGACAAAAATATTATAATTATTAATAAGCGATCGAAAGTTTGCGACAGCGTCGATATCTATGTCGAGACTGCCGACCCTGGCCGCACGGCCAGCTAGCGAGCGAGCGAATAAAATTTCATAGAAATAATCTCGAACGATTCAAGTTGAGGATCTCGTGCAGTGCTTATAACTATGAAGTGTGTTGATCTTAAAACAATACACGTACACAATAGCGTCCCGCGTCTTTTACGGGATTCGGTTTATTGTGACCAGAGCTTAGTTTAATATCTGGCGTTCTCTCAAAATTGGTACAGACACGTGGGTGACTATAATTGGCATATTATCTTATATGATTCAGGAAATGAGTGGCGTTCCTAGGAAATATCTGATAGAATTGTCATTGGTACTGGTTTGGAAACTGGCCTTTGTATTTGGGCTTTCCCCAAAAGATCGGTAGCGATAAATTAGGCGATCTAAAGTGGTGGTTGCGTGTTCGATTTCGATGAAATAATATGGTTTTTGGAGATTATTCGGGTGTTTGTGTGCACAAAGAAGAATGTACAGTAGTAGCAAATGTAATACAAATTTAGGCCATTTTTTCCTTAATTAACAAAACATTGACAAGAAATTCTCTATAAACAAACTTAAAATAATAATAAAAATATACATGTACATTTAGAAAAGGAGAAAACATAAAAAAATTCGCCCACATCGCTGTCAACAGGAATAGTGCCCAAAAGGCTGGCACTATTGCCACGTAGGATGGCAATGAGATTCTTTGACTAAAAAATCGGCAGCCTTCTGGCCACGGGAAGATTCGACTAACCACGGGGCACGCGGACCCCATGACCCCAGTGTTTCAGCCCCAAACGGCTCAAACACATAACTACTATACTAATGAGGTTATTGTATTTACGCCGTTTGAGGTTTTCAGCACCGGCAGCAGCCGCTCCATACTAATGAAATTCACATTATAAAATAATAGCAATATTCAATTTTAAGTACCTACCGGTTGGTGTTTTAAAAGAAATATTACGTTGACCTTAGAAATAATGCTTGGTGCAAAAATTGCGTTAATTGCAAAGATCTACTAGGAAACATAATTTTAAGGGCCGTTTTGAAAGTAAGAAAAAGTAGAACACAAACCAAAAATAGGTGTTTTTAGTAGACCTAAAGGTCTTTTCAATGAACCAATTTGTCTATTACCTCTTGAACATGACCTCACTTGCGGTTCTGCTTACCACACAAAGGCATAACGTGAATAAACTTTATGCAATACTCCCGTATTGAATTACCAACATATCCTGGCATGCGGCGAAAAAAGGAACTAAAAGAAAATGTACCGAAAACTCACATTCTTCTTTGCAAGTGGCGCCATCGCGGCTTGCCAATTTATCCTGGTACTCCTATGTAGTTCATTTTTCGCAGTTGGCATTGTTTCAAACTTCCCAGTTATGTATTGCTCATATAATTTCCACGTAATTTTGTTCGTAATTATTGGGCAATTCTTGAAATCATCATTTGTAGTGAGACCATAAATGTCCAGTACACGTTCACACTCCTCTTGGTTGGTTATAGTAAACATGTTGGAATATGGATATTTTGGCGCATTCTGTTTCAAGGAATGGTCGTTAAGAGATCTGCCAGAAATGCCACTTTAGCCAAACTGGTTATCATAATAATCTGCGTAAACTTTTCCTTACTACTGCTATGACTACTAATCTTCTGACATAGAGGCCCTAATGGGAGCGCGCGTGGAAAAAATGTAAATACATCAATTTTTGAATCATCATCATCTGCCTTGCCTTTTCCCAACTATCTTGGGGTCGGCTTCCAGTCTAACCGAATTCAGCTGAATACCAGTATTTTACATGGAGCGACTGCCTATCGGACCTCCACAACCTAGTTAGTATTGGGTAATACGATATCCCTGGTAAGTCTGGTTGTCAGACTTTCGGGCCACTGACTACCTGTAACGACTATCAAAGATCTACAAATGACAGCTGGGACCAACGTCTTAACGTGCTTTTCGAGGCATGGAGGAAACTCGGTTTGTAATACGGTCACCCATCCACAGACCAACCTAGGCAAGCACGGCTTAACCTAAAGATCGACCCGAGCGCCTGTTATTATTAAACCACGAGCTCCTCCAACTTTCGAATCTATATCTACACAAATAAATAAAATTGAAGTATCTGTTCGTAATATCAAAATAACAGCTTTTTACTGAGCTGAGAATATACAATACCTACGGCACTAATAACAAAAACATTTTTTTTTTCAATTTTTATCTGTCTGTTCCGGCTAATCTCCAAAACGGCTGGACCGATTTTTATGGGACTGGCAGATAACTGATGTTATAAAGTCTAACATAGGCTACTTTTATTTAAGAAAAATAGTTGTTAGGGTTCCGTGCAAAAAAAAATGAAAACTTTTGTAATTGGTCACAAAATGTGATTCAAAGTGAAGTAATATTTTTTTATAATAAAAAAATAAATAACAGCTCTAAAAAGTTATCAGAGAACATTTTTGAAATGTTATTAAAAAAAAAGATAAGTGGAAATTACTGTTTCTATGGAAAATCTAAAATCAGTCTAATTTAGCTGTAACACTATTTTTCGAAAATGTTCGCTGTCAACATTTTGGAGCTATTTAACCTGCTTATGCGTATGAAGTTTTATTAAAATCGGTTCAGTCATTTCGAAAAAAATACTTGAAAGTTTGCATGAAATGCCGTAAGACTTGAACGCTCTTAAATAAGAATCGAATCCAGGACCTAACATTCTAATCCGACAAAAAGGTGTTAAAACAATCACACCATTTTTTCCGCTTAAATACCTAACATGTAATCGAACCCGGAACAAACCACTTTATCCTGGCGCTTAACTTCTAACCAAAAAACCAGATAATAATATAATAGTTAGACAAAAAACTAGTCTGCGTCAGATTCAATGTCATGACGGCGGTCATGACCGATCGAGCGTCATGATCAGGGAAATATGCATAGGCAATATTGTTTTTTTTTTATATCAAACGGATTTCAGTCACTCACTACGCACATGCTTACTTAGGTAATGTTTAGTAGACAGATAATAACTGCTGATGTTGGTAGGTAATGCGTAGTTTAATAGAGGATTGCGATCTCTTTGGGAACTTTCCTGATGAAAGCAAACTTATCATTTTTATCAGGCCTGGACTATTTATAGCAATGTATTTACTACCAGAATTTATTTATAACTGTTTGACAAATATTACGTATACTTTATTTTACCGACATCAAAATTATTCCATGAAAATGGAATATTTTTGTTATTGTTTTGTCTTTTTTTTTAAGTAAGCGCTAGATTGCAGCTGTGAGCTAAACGAAGATTGGAAAGGTATGGCGGTAATAAATAAATAATTCCTTTAGTAAATAACCTTTACAATCTTCTTTATGTTTTGCTTTCGGCCAAGATAAGAACGAGTCTAGTTCTTTATGTCTTACCAAATTCAGAAATATTTCTCGAGAAACTGTACAATATCAAACACACTAAAATGTTAGGTTTAATAAGAGGAAGATGGAACAGGAATACTTAAAATAATTTCCTGAAACCCTGAAGATTAACGTTGATACTCATAACACTCGAACTTGGCAGACAAATTTATGATCTCTGGTTGTTGCTTATGAAAACAGGAAGATTGAAGAACCCAATGGCTTGGCACGCGACGATGGCAAAATACCGGACGGCATGTCTGTGCTTTCATGGAAGATGGGAAGGCCTTTAGTGTGTACGCAACATGTGTCGATACTCTTGCGCCATCCCATCGTCCTAGCTCATCGTGGTGTGCTGCGGCTGCAGAGAATCTCAAGCGGCGTAAATATAGTAACCTTTTTGGTAACTATATTTTCAAGCCGTTTGGGGTTGAAACTCTAGGGCCCTGGGGTCCGAGTGCTCACAGCCTTTTCAAGGAAATTTCAAAACGCTTCGTTGAAACTTCCCTTGAACCAAGGGCTGGCTTTTACCTTGGCCAGAGGATAATCGTTGCCATGCACCATCATATAAGATACTGCTTCTTATCAGAGAATTCACATCTTTAGCTATTTTTTGTTTAAAAATCCTGATTTTCGAATCGATCAAATTCAATCAACATCGGCAAATCATCAGCCATTAAAAACATAACTACCGAATTCAAAATATATTTTGATAATTACTCACAAACTGTCATGGCACCGGTTATAAATATACATGACTTAATCAGTAGGTAATCAGTTCACGAAATTGTTTTGATCACCGAATTAGAACTGCGACGCAATTTATGACGTCATGATGTGAGGAACTGAGGATTTACCTCATAATTTGGTTTTGATGACGATTTGGAATGGATGTAATGTGACGTCATGAGTGCATACTTGGAAAGCGAAAGCATTTCAAAGTCCCAAGTAGTGGAGAACGTGATTGCCATAAAATGGGTTTTTCAATGGAAAACCATACGCTTAGGTAAAACACTGAGGGCATAGACAAGGTGACTTTCTTTGACAAACGTTTACCGCAGCGATAGGATACATCCTCTGGTGGCCTACCATGACGTCATTAAGCAGGAATAATTCAGTGTGGGAAAGAGATGGCGCTAGACGACCTGTATAGCTCTGTCTCATTCCTACACTGGAATTACTCCTGCTTTAAGACGTCATAGACCCTCTGGACGCTTAGCAGTCGCAATCATTTTTAAAATAAAAAAAGTACTGCAAGCTTCTTTTTCTATTCGAATCGAAGGTAAAAATAATTATTGTAATAGATATATTATGTATGTACATAATTATGTAATACACATTATACTTCCTAGAGATATAACTTACGTTATCCGGTTTTTTCTCAAAGTAAAAACATAATCAAGTTCTGACGTCATAGCAATATAAGATTCTCATATTCTACGAATTTAATAAAGACCTCTGCGAATCAAGGGAACCCCTACTTTTACAATTTTATTATTAAGCATTCTGTGACTCATGATGATGATAAGCAGAGACATCAAGAATGGATCCTCGACGGTTCAACGACCTGAAGAATGCGGAAAAGGAAAACTAGATGAGGAAGGTGAAGAACTAGATGTTGAGGAAGGTAGACAGATAGAATACATAACATCACGCCTCTAATCCCCGAAGTGTTAAGCAGAGGTGTACCTAATAGTACCTACACTAACATTTCGCCAGTTATGTTAAAGTCACATGTAATGGGCGAGATTATTGCCATCAACCGGGCACAAATCTAGACTCCGACTGCTACTGAGAAATCTCTGATGGAAAAACCCAATAACACTGCCTATCCCGGGAATCGAACTCAGGACCCCACGCTTAGCAGTCGCGCTTGCGACCACTAGACCAATGAGGCAGACAGATACATAGAAAACTCTTCAGTGTACGCCATTAAAAATTACAATAACATAAGAACTTTTGATAGCTTCATTACTACAAGGGGTAAACGGACCCTTCACAAAGCCGTCGACTGAGCGTTCAGGGCCGGCAGTCTCGACATAGATACCGACAATGTCGCAAACTTTCGGTCGCTTAATAATAACAGAAAAAAACAACGTAGGTACATAACGTTGCTTGCGAGAAATGCAAGTCTCAACATCCAAGATGCGTTTCTCGCAAGAAACGTTATTGCAACTGATTTTTTCTGTTATTATTAAGCGACCGAAAGTTTGCGATAGTGTCGGTATCTATGTCGAGACTGCCGGCCCTGTACACCAAACCAAGTAACTTTACGCAAAAATGTTTGCTGGGAAACGATTTTGTTTTTGTGGCGAAAAATCACGTTTTACGGAACTGTATCCAGGTTATGCCGAGCATTCTTCTCCAGCACCACATTTCTAGGGCGTCTATCTTCTTTTTCTCGCTTTCTCTGTCTCAGCACCGCCGCGCGCCGTAAAGAAATATGGAAAACACTAATGCCCTGACAAAGGTATTTAATCTTCTGTTTATAAATGTTATCATCGTTTTTCATGAATATAAAGGTTGATGGATGGAAAAAGAGAGGAAGACCAAGGAAACGATGGAAGAATTGTATGAGGAATGATTTGAAAGAAAAAGGAGTAAATGATAGCGTGACGGTTGACAGAGAAGAATGGAAGAAAAAAACGTGTTGCACCAACCCCAAGTAACATGGGACAAGGGCAGGAAGATGATGATGAATATGTCATTATCGTTTTTGGAAACACATTCCCTTAAGCTCAGAACTTTTCAATGGAAAATCCTATCGTTCACGGCTTGATATTGTCGATCAAAGGTGAGTAGCAATATCAGTCTCACAAATAAACAATTACAGCTGCATTATGAATAGTAAATCCCAGTGTATAGGTACTATTTTACGATAATAACAAGTTCTGACTCACTATCGTACATTATACTTAATAATTATCTTTTAAAACCGCTTTATCATGTTACCTGTAGAATCAAATATATTGATGTAAATTATAAACATTATGCAATATAACGATCTGGCTATGACGATGCTAAATTGATCTTTGGGTACAAAGTGTAAAGTTCAATGTACATTGTAATATTATGTTGCAATGACATCATTACAGATCCTAGTGAAGATGGCGGGACGAGCTTGATGCTAAAGGAGGCTGAATCTTACTTCTTCTATAGCATAACATCACGCATGTAATCCCCGAAGAGTTAGGCAAAGGTATACCTAACAGTACACCCACATTTCACCAGTTATGTTAAAGTCCCATGTAATAGGAGACAAGCCTTTTTTTTGGCATGGGAAATCATCAAATGACCCCTCCCGCTCTTGGCGGAGCGGAAGGGAGTGTCAGACTTTTACTGACTAAAACCCATCCATGTTCCTTCTTTTGCTATTTGTGTTCCAGGGAAGCGGTATCTCTTTCGAACAGTCCCACAGCCCTGGCAGGCATCGTCCCTTGCGGGCCCCTCCTGTTTGCTGACATCTCTTTGAGGCGCTCGTGGAACACGAACGCGCCGTCGACACGGCCTGCCGTCATAAGACGGACGGACGGCGAGCTAATAGGGGGGATAAGCCTATTGCCATTAACCGGGCACAGTTCCAGACTCCGTGGCTGCTACTGAGAAATTCCTGATTTTCCTGGTTTTCCATCAGGAACCGAGGACCTCATGCTCAGCGCTCGCGTTTGCGTTTGCGTGTTTCCGTCTGATTAAAGAAGTCATCATCATCACCATTCTGCTGTACTTTTCCCAATTTATTTGGGGTCGGTGCATGTTCTTCTTCCATACTTCTCCATTACTCGTCATCTCATCAGACACCTGATATGAGAAGTAATGGTGAATTATGTTATTGTTTACCACAAAAGGAAATGACTGGACGAATGTCATTATTACGAAACATATTGGAAAATTGTATCATCATCTTGGAAACCATGATGATGAGCAGAAAATATTTCACTTTTATATCATAGAAGATTACGATTATGTAGCCAATATCAACGTTTTTATTACTATTTTATTTATAACCGACAAATAAAACTATAACTGACCAATAACAGCCGCTCGGGTCTAAGGGGCACTTGCCTAGGTTGGTCCGCGGATGGGTGACCACCCATAACATACCGAGTTTCCTCCTTGCCTCGGTAAGCACATTAAACCGTTGGTCCCGGCTGTCATTT
Source organism: Eurois occulta (assembly GCA_950022335.1). NCBI lineage: Eukaryota > Metazoa > Arthropoda > Insecta > Lepidoptera > Noctuidae > Eurois > Eurois occulta. The sequence continues at coordinate 4,686,301 of OX465502.1, forward strand.
GGAGATCTTTGACAGTCTTTACAGATAGTCAGTGGCCCAAAAGTCTGACAAATAGTCTTAACAACAGTTTTCGAATTACCCAGTACTGGGTTGTAGAGGTCAGATAGGCAGTCGTTTCATGTAAAATACTGGTATTTAGCTGTATCCGTTCAAACTGGTAGCTAACCCCAACATAGTTGGGAAAAGGCTAGGCAGATGACGATAAGAATCTGACAATTAAAACGTTTAAAAATTGCTTTGAATGCGAAAACTCTGTAATTCATAGTATAATCTGTTTAATTTCCTCCAAATGGCATTGACTATAAAATAACAGACCAGACTGCAAGTAGGGTTTCTCCCAAGACTCGTTGTTTCCCGGGAATATCGCAAAAACGGTGCCAAGAGCAAACTAGTTGAGTAATACGCAAAAAAATATTCACCTAAATATTTTTACAGTGATTTGGTTTTTTAAAAGAAAACTGTTACTGCTGTTTTCTTTTTTTTAAATTACTGTCTTCGAAAACTATTCGAGACTTTCTACTGAAGAAATATTTTTCTAGTTTTTCGTTTTTTTTTTCGACGTGGCATCTCGCTGGTCACCCTATGAGGCAGGCTTTTGCTTAACCGGACTATCCTGTGGATGCCTTCAGAGTAAGGCCTCAAGCCAGCGGCATGAAAATGAGAAAATGAAACAACCCTTTTTATACACGTGATTATGTGAGATTTAGAGTACATTTTACTTCACATAAATTAGGCGATTAATGAAAAACGCAGTTTATTTTAGTTTTGCAATATTTTTAGAGCATATTAACTTCAGCAAGAAGTAAAGAGTATCACTCTTTCTTAATAATCACTGCAGTCTCTAAAATCTATGCTAGATTAATCTTCCTACTTCTCAAGCTACATTCCCTTATCAGCTATCACAGAATCTTCTAGATCTACATCGACATAACCATGCTTACCAGTCCCATAACAAATTGACATCGTATGACGCGTCTTATTATTGCACAATTATTAATTTGAAACATGTCTTAACCTGTCGATGATGAGTTAGAGAAGCCACGTGTGTTGATGACGTTGGGGATCAAAGACATTGATGCATTTTCGTCATTAGTTATGCAATAGTAAAGAACAAAAACGTTTCAGGAAATGTGTTTTTCAGTGGTGTGTCTATTTTGAAGTTTAATGGCTGTTTTTTGAAGAGTCTGCTATGATTTACTGACTGAGTCATTGAACTAGACCAATCGCAATCGCGACTGCTGAGCATGAGCTTCCGGGTTCGATTCTGGGTCGGGCAAATTGATATTGGGTTTTTCCATCAAGAATCTCAGTAGCAGCCACGGAACATAAATTTGCGCCCAGTTGATAACAATAGGGCCGCCCCTTATTACATGGGACTTAAACATAACTGGCAAAATGTAGGTCCTGTATGTGAGGGTCCTGAGTTAGATTCCGAGGTCGGGCCAAGCGTTATTGGGTTTTTTTTTATTAGAAATTTGTGCTCGGTTGATGAGAATAGGCTCGCCCCCTACTACATGCCAGACGGAATGTGGGTATACTATAACAGTACATTTCTGCCGAACCCTTCGGGGATTACAGGCGTGATGTTATATTATGTTAATTATGTTATTCTATGAAATGTTTTGACTGTCCCTAATAGCTTTATTATGAGTAACTTTACATAAGTCAATTACATAAATATAAATCAATTATTTTTTAGAACTGCGTACTGTTTGTTGACCTTGAAATCCTAGGTAATTTACTTCTGATCTTCATCATCTGCCTAGGCTTTTCCCAACTGTGTTGGGGTCGGCTCCCAGTCTAACCAGATGCAGCTGAATACCAATATTTTACATGGAGCGACTGCCTATCTGACCTCCACAACCCAGTTGTTCCACTGGGTAATACGATATCCTTGTTAAGACTGGTTGTCAGACTTTCGGGTCACTGACTACCTGTAACGACTGTCAAAAATTTTCAAATGACGTGGAAACTTGGTACGTAATGAGTGGTCACCCATCCACAGACCTAACTAGGCAAGCACGGCTTAACCTGAAGATTGATCCGAGCGGCTGTTATTATTTAACCTCGAGCTCATATGTGACTAATCTAAAAATTTCAGGAACGTGAAATTCATTTTCCTTATATTTTTTAACTCAATGTTATTCAACAATAAGTACCTACTTGTAAAAACAAAGAGAATCTTCGAGGCCATCTATGATGGCTTACTTTTTGTATCAGGAAAGTTTCGGGACGATCCCTAAGTGTAATAAAACAAAAATCCTTGATTTATTAATTAATTATTGTAATATTAATTTCACCAACAAGGCCATCTATTGGTTATCGTAAAACGTTCGATAACGCTAATTAGGTAACGCTTAATAATATTATTTTGAACACCTGAAGGTCGAAGGAACGTAGGTAAAAAAAGATATTTGTTATGTACTGTGATAATTCATGATAAAAGCCAGGCCCCCAAAAGCTATGTCAGTTAGAATATATCGTGAAAATCGTACACTAAGGCCGTGTCGACGGCGCGTTCGTGTTGCACGTGCGCCTCAAAGAGATGTCAATAAACCGGAGGGGTCCGCAAGGCCCGATGCCTGCCAGGGCTGCGGGACTATTCGAAAGAGATACCGCGGTCCTGGAACATAAAGGGCAAAGAAGGAACATGGATGGGTTTTAGTCAGTACAAGTCTGACACTCCCTTCTGCTCCGCCCAGAGCGGCAGGGGTCATTTGCTGATTTCCCATCCGAAAAAAAATAAAAAAGGGGCCAGTGAAAACGGCTGTGACGTAAATTATTTCAGAATCGAATCAGAACCATTTATTTGTTAAACATAAGTTTTGTTAACATTAAGGATCTTATAAGTAAGTAACTGTTGCGCGCGACCTTCGTTCGCGTGAAATTATTATAATCGTTTGCGTGAAATTATTATTAAAAAAAAGGTTACTTCCCTTTTTAATCGAATTTTGTTAGCTATTTCAAGGGTTTTATCTTTTTTGCACGGAACCCTAAATATTTTTCTCAAATAAAAGTAGCTTATGTTGACCGTTGTTGTTTTATGTGACCTTAAAGTATTATCTACCAGTAAAAGTCCCGTCAAAATCAGTCCAGCCGTTTCGAAGATTAGCCGAAACAGACAGACAACCGACAAAAATCGAATTTTATTTATTTTCATATTATGCACTCAGTAAAAAGCTGTTATTTTGATATTACAAACAGACACTTCAATTTTATTTTTATTTTTTTTTTTTTGGGATGGGAAATCGTCAAATGACTCCTCCCGCTCTGGGCGGAGCGGAAGAGAGTGTCAGACTTTTACTGATTAAAACCCATCCATGTTCCTTCTTTTGCACTTTGTGTTCCAGGGCCGCGGGATCTCTTTCGAACAGTCCCGCAGCCCTGAAACTTCATTCCACCTGTGGCGTCAAATATTTATTGACCCACACAAAACTTAACATATTTTTATTATCATTACAGCGCAAGTTCTGCTTACCCCTTTTTTGAGTATTTATATTCTTAGTGCACTCAGCTATATACCTATATACTACCTAAAACAACACAATGTAAAAACAACAACATGAAAAAAATGCGCAGTAAGAATAGGAAAACACTACTATTTGCAGACACACTAAAGTCTACACGTGTCGATATGAAAACCAAGTGTTGAGATACTGATTACAGCTTTCGGTAATCTAGGTTAGGCAAATGGCGAATAAATACACGATTATCATAACTCTTTCATGTAATTATATTATGAAACTGATATTATACCGTCACTAGGTTGAGGACAACTGGTTCACTTATTTTCTTTGTCAAATTCCTTTGCCAAGCTTTTCCAGGTCTAAGAAGACTCGGCAGATACCCACAACGGCTTCATATCGACGGCACGGTTGTCTCAGTGGTTAAGCAATTGGCTGCTACGCCGTGTGTTGCGGGTTCGATCCCCGCACGGAACAAATATTTGTATGACCTACAGGTAGTTGTACCTAGCTGTTTGTGTAACTATGTGAGTTTAAAATTTAAACTGGAAAACTACTGAAACTACTGGAAATTTAAATTTATACAGGAGAAATTTCTAATATTGTAAGTGCAAAATTTTGAATGTCGGGATGTCTGTATGTATGGATGTTTGTTAGATACTCTTTCACGCAAAAACTACTGAATGGATTTGGATGAAATTAAGCACACAGATAGTTTATAACCTGGATAACACAACATAGAACTTTTTACCTCAGGAGTATGATCCCGTGGAACAATCATCGAACTCGCCGCGGGCATAAGCTATTCTTATATATCTCATCAAATCGGTTGAACAAATGGGTAATAGAGACCTATAGGGACCTATTCAATGCCTTTATGAAGGAGGAACTTAATCCATGCAGTTTTTAATGCACCTTAAACTATGAACCTGGCTGTTGTTATTATTCTACTAATATTATAAAATGCGAAAGTTGTGAGTATGGATGGATGGATGTTTGTTACTCTTTGACGCAAAAACCACTGACCGGATTTGGGCACACAGATAGTTTATAACCTGGATTAACATATAGAATACTTTTTATCCCGGTAGTATGATCAATTGGGACAGTTCCCGGGCATAACCTAGTTCAAATCAAATCATTTATTTTGCTGAATATGGGTACATACAAGGATGAAACACAACAATATAGCTCAGGACCATTTCCTACCCTAACAGGAGTGCAAAAATAGTTCATAGTTCATTTCTTAGTTAGTGTCAAAGAGGAAGACCAATGAAAAAATGGATGCTTTCTATGAGGACAGAGGAAAGTAGAGAACAAGTATCATGACGAACGTGGAATATGGCCAGGAAGATGATGAGTCAATTTCAAAGAGTTTCAGTCCGTGTAACTACCTATTGCAAACCTAAAAATTAAAAACCGGCCAAGTGCAAGTCGGACTCGCGCACGAAGGGATCCGTACCATTGTCTATAAAACCGGCAAAAAATCATATCTGTTGTATGGGAGCCTCCCTTAATATTTTTTTTTTTAATTTTTAGTATTTGTTGTTATAGCGGCAATAGTAATACATCATTTGTGAAAAATTCAGCTTTCTAGCTATCACGGTTTATGAGATACAGCCTGGAGACAGACAGACAGCGGAGTCTTAGTAATAGGGTCCCGTTTTACCCTTTGGGCACGAAACCCTAAAAAAGAATGGAAAATCTCCGCCAACAGAACAGTTGTTGACAAAACTCCACAGTTCTACGAAATTCATCGGAAATTGATATGACTAACGCATTTCAGCTTTTTGCGCGTCAAAACAAATAGGGCTTGCATGAAAACAAAATCGTACCTATGTACTGTAATATCTGATAACTTAAATAAGACCAAAACAATGTCGCAATAGGTAAATCAATTGCGCAGTTTTTATACCAGCCCTTATTGATAAAACGACCCTTATTTCCCAAGCTGTAAAGTCCATAATCCCCTACATTTTTGCTTGTAAACACAGGTATTATCTTACACGGAACTGCAATGGCTTATCCGCCATTTTGTTTAGAACTATCTAGAATGTCACATATTGTTATGACCTTTTCGTTTTGTTTTGATTGCGTAATATTATTTGAAAACAATGTAAGTACTTATGCAATGGAAATAATTGCGATATATGGTGTGTTACCTAATGTGTTGATTATAGGGTTTAGAGTTTAAGTCTCAAAACCCGTATTACATAACTACCTCGTTAGTGTAGTGGTTGCTTGAGGTCATGGGTTCGATTCCAAGGTCGGGCCAAGTGTTATTGGGATTTATGGCAATAGGCTCGCCCCCTATTACATGAGACTTAAACATGTCTCATAAAGATAAAGATAAATATAAAGATATATTTATTTTGTAAAACATGAGTAGATAGGTATGTATACACTATACCAGGTCTTGTAAATGAAAGAAAGTGGCTACATGTCTTGCCATATAGGAATGGCGTACAAAAATATGTTTGTATTAAAAACATAGGGTAAATTCAATTAACATAAAATTGAAAAAGAAAACAATGACTTAGACAATATAAAATTAAAAAAGAAAAACAATGGCTTAGAAAAAAAATGGCTTATTAAGTAGAGTAAACTTAACAGACTAAAAAATAGAACTTGTTACCTAAAAACATTAAATTTAAATGAAATGTCGTAACTAATTTAATTGTCGATGCATTGGTTTTTATTCGTTTAAAAATTCCGTTAAGCTGTAGTAGCATTTGGCTGATGACACTGGTACTGGTACACCTCTGCCTATCCCTTCGGGAAAATACAGGCGATATGCTATTATGCTACAGAACGAAATAAGCAGTAGAGTTATTTGTGAAAGAACTCACCAGAGGTCGTTTTTCCATCAAACATACATAAATACTGGGTGATCAAAAAAGTGACGTCATAACAAAAAATATTCATAACCCATATTGTTCTGCAATTCTTGATAATTTTCGAGTTATAGCTTCATGAAAATTTAATGGAAAAACTATCTTTATTTGAACACGGATTTTTGTTGCTCTTGGTCATCATTTTTCTCCTACCCTTATCCCAGTTCATTTGGGGTCAGCGCAGCGTGTCTTCTTCTTCCATACTTCCCTATTGTTACTCTTGATGCTAATGATATTAAAAAAATGCATCTAGTTAACGTTAAAAAATGTGAAAAAGCCGAGCAAAAATAAATGTAGTTTTTTTTTAAATCGGTGCATGGGCACCGATTCGACCAAACCTGAAATCGCGAAAAAAAAATCAGCTGTTCCCTACATTTATGATCGATTAACTCGTCAAAATGTAGGGAACAGCTGATTTTTTTTTCGCGATTTCAGGTTTGGTCCCATAGTAAAAGTTGTTCATAATGATGAGTACAATGACCTCTTAAGAGGTTACTGGTGTTTTACAAATAACCCTGTATTTTACACGGAGTTATATCTCAAAAACTATCAATAATTGCGGCATAAACATGGGGTATTTTCGGATACCCCTGGGCGTGAGGAATCAATTCTTTTTTTACAACATATTCACTTGACATCTGGAAATGTACCTATAAAATATACTGTGTTTGAGTAATAAACATTTGAATTTCAATTTATGACGTCACATTTTGGACCACCCTGCATTTCTACAGCCAGGCGTTGCAGTACTCCTGTTTGAAGAGTATCTGTACCTGTGTAATTACAGGTTGAAACCATTCAGGTTTATCTCTGGGTTGGATTCCTCTGGTTTTACAGATGTCAGGCCACGACTTGCTGCGTTCTTGGCCGCTCATACATCAGCTTTTCGTCCTTGTCTCATGTTACTTGGCCAACCAATAACTGTAAAACTTTTGCTTTTTTTTCAGTGTAGATTATGAATTCAACTACCGATATTTTTTATTTCCAAAATTATCATGCTCCTGTCTTTATCCATATTTTTTGGCGAAGAATGTGTTCTCCTTCATACTTCTCTGTCATCAATATTCTTAAAATAATATTATTTATACTTTTTTCTGTGGGTAGGTACTGCTCACGACACATTTCAGCACTGTTTGATAGTCGAACCTACCTACCGCACACCTGTATGAAATTAGGTTATAGGGAAAACAATTTCATTGGAGTACAAAATTACCTCAATAATTTTGCTAAGCTGGTTTTCGGAGCTGCCCAGTTTTGGCTAATTACCTAACATACCGTCCGTAACAAACTGTAATATCATCATGGTTACTGAAAAACCGGCCAAGTGCGAGTCGGACTCGCGCACGAAGGGTTCCGTACCATTATCTATAAAAACGGCAAAAAAAATCATATCTGTTGTATGGGAGCCCCCTTAATACATTTTTTTTTTTAATTTTTAGTATTTGTTGTTAAAGCGGCAATAGTAATACATCATTTGTGAAAATTTCAGCTTTCTAGCTATCACGGTTTATGAGATACAGCCTGGAGACAGACAGACAGACAGACAGACAGACAGACAGCGAAGTCTTAGTAATAGGGTCCCGTTTTACCCTTTGGGTACGGAACCCTAAAAATGAATGACGTGAAAGGTAACAAAATATTAAAATAGTGGTAAAGGTTTCCCCACATTGTTTAATGTAACGTGCTTACCTCCACGTAGATCCATATGACCCATATCATTCACGTCAGTGGTATTGGGTTAAAAAAATTTAAGATTCTATTTATTTAATTGTTTATCTTCTCATCATCAGAAAGCAGCGGTGGCCCAGTGGTGGCGGCCCCGACTTACGAACAATGAGTCGTGGGTGGTCGTGGACCCAGGCGCAATACTTTGTGTAATTTATTTCATCACCACTGCTCTCAAAAACGGTGAAGGAAAACATCGAGAGGAAAGGCATGTTCTAGAAGCTAAACTTCGAAAACATGTGACATCTACCAACCCGCACTGGGCCCGCGTGGTGGATTATAGCCCATTCCCTCTCATAAAGAGGAGGCGTGTGTCCCAGCAGTGGGAACATGATAGGCTGACTATGCTTCTCATCTGCCTTTGCATCCAGTCTAGCTGGATGCAGGTGAATACCGTTTTGCGAGCGACTGTCTATCTGACCTCAACAACCTAGTTTAATCTGGGTTATACGATACCCCTTGGTAAGACTGATTAACAGACTTTCGGGCCACTGACTACTTGTATCGACTGTCAAAGATCTTCAAATGAGAGCCGGGACCAACGACTTAAAGAGCTTTCCGAGGCATGGAGGATACTCAGTATGTAACTGATGGTCACCCGATGGTCATCAACGGCCACCATGGCTCACGCAGAATGGTCCACTTTAGGGACTAAGTGCGGAAACAAAAATCCTCAACATAGAACATAGATGGTCACCCGTCCCCAGACCGAACTTGGCAAGCGCGGCTTAATCTTAAGGAGCGACCCGTGCAGCTGTTAGTATGCTAATGGAGCAAAAACTACTTAATCTGCTTTGCATTTCCTCCATCTTGTGCGCGGTACAAGCGGTGGTAGGTCATGCAGCTCCCGGTCACTCCTCCAGAATTCGGCATCATATTCCATACTACATTATACAGGATTATTTGTAAAACACCAACAACCTTTTAAGAGGTCATTGTACTCATCATTATGAACAACTTTTACTATGGGACCAAACCTGAAATCGCGAAAAAAAAACAGCCGTTCCCTACATTTTGACGAGTTAATCGATCATAAATTAATATAGGGAATAGCTGATTTTTTCTTTCTGAGGTGCTGGCAGTTGGTTTCGGAATGATATGTTGAATAAGTAGTATTCGTTGGTGCGTCAGTGTCTCTTCCACCTCGTATATAAGATGCTATCAAAAGAAATGTCATAAAAAATGTGATCACATGTCTCAGTGACGCCTTGAAGCAAAAGCACTTGAACCGACAACAACTTGTTGGCTTTTCCGGCGGCTTCGGTGTGTAGACAGCTTTAGCTTGCGTCATCCCACTGCTGGGTAAAGGCCTGTCCCCATGACTTCCAGTTGTATCGATCCAGGGCCAATGTCTTGTCTTGCCTCGTCTATCGTATATTCAAATGTCTACAGGTTTATCCGAGACGTCACGGTGGCCGCTGTTAGGGACAACAGCGTTAACACTTTCCAGATTAACCCAACATGTCACCGTTGCCTTACACTACAACACAAGTGACGTATTGAAACTAGTTACATTAAACCAGAAGTTGTTTGTTCCGAAGATTTTCAGCGCGGCGTTTCCCTTCTCTGTGGTTTATCCCAAAAAATGTTACATCGTTACAGGTTCTGACTTAACGAGGGCTACCATAAAATACTGGTATTCAACTGCATCTGGTTATACTGGAAGCCGATGGCAAAAAAACTAGGCAGATGATATTCAGATAGGTCCACAATAGTTTTTAGGGTTCCATCGGGACCCTATTATTAAGCCTCCGTTTTCCGTCCGTCTGGATGCAGGAATCGAGCAACACGGAATCTACTATTGCCTCTAAATATTATATTATATTGATTAGGACATCCCCAGAGCTAGGCATGACAAACTTACGTCTTCCCTAAAATGGATTTTCCCACAAAAAGTAATATCGTAAATAGTAACCACATAATTTTATTATTAGCAGCTGTCTAGGAAAACCATAATTTCAAGGCGCATGTGTAGCAGACGACATTGACCAACCAGTAATAATTACTATTGATGACACAATGGGGTAACCCCAAATCGACAACACACCCATTCGTGATGACGTTGCCCCGACCAAGTGGTAGGATATTTTACAGATCGATTTTCGTATAAGTTATCCTGTATAGCGCGTTTGCGTTGAATGGGTAGTTCAGAGTATGTTGGCAAGCAAGTAATCTTTGAAACTCTGGGGTCGTGGGGTCCCACAGCCTTTTTATGGAAATTTCGAAACGACGTGTTGACGCTTCCTGTGACCCAAAGGCTGGCTTGTACCTTGGCCAGAGGCTAAGTATTGCCATACAACGTAGCAACGCCGCCAGTCTCTTGGACACAATACCAGCTGACAGCGTTGGGAAATAGTTTTTAGATGCCCTTTTATAGGACATGTGACATGATGGGATGTGTGACAAATTACATACTAAAACCTTCCTCGAGAACCATGGCACTCTATCCATTGGTGAAAACAACATGAAAATCGGTGCAGGAGTTTTCGAGTTTATCGTGAACAGATAGACAGACGCGGCGAAGGACTTTGTTTTATAATAAATAGTGATAGTGATATTTTGTTGATATGTGATGCATGTACTCGTATGTGTAGAAAGCAATTTAGTATTTGTTGGAATAGTTTGTTACCTAAAAACCAAAGTCACACCCCCATAAAAGTAAAAGCGAGGTAAAGTTATGGCAAACTTTATCCTGGGAAAGTGTATGATTAAAAGTGATTATGGTAATACCTATTGATACTTACTCGTAGTAACTTTACTTCGAGTTTTACTAATACTATTATTAATGCGAAAGTTTGTGAGGATAGGCGGATCGATGAATGGGTTTTTGTTACTCTCACTAAACTCATCATTATCTTCCTGCCCTTGTCCCATGTTACTCGGGGTAAGGCGCCACACGTTTTTTCTTCCATTCTCCTCTTTGACGCAAAAGCTACTGATTGATTTGGATAATATTTGGCACACAGATAGTTTATCCTGGATACTTTTTATCCCGGTAGTACCGAACTCCACGCGGATGAAGCCGCGGGCATAAGCTAGTTTATTAAGAAGGATATGAGATGATTTTGATGACCTAAACTTATAGAAAAATTGAAAGTTAATGTCCTCTCATAGAGAGCAGGCCAGTGTCTCAACTGTGGTAACATTATGCGTTTTATACCTATGGCTTTTGATGGATGATCTAAACTAAATCTGTCCAGAATTTGGCTAGTCTAATCCAAAAGGAATAACGAAAAATGAAGACAAAATGGTAAACATATAATATCAAGTGTACAAATTGTGTACTTATGTCAGATTTTTATACAGCCACATATATGTTGTAAAAGTCATCAAGAAAAATAAAATAATCTTATTTACAATCTATGACAACATGCGATTAGGTAAAATGTTTTACTTTCTCGTTATCAGGACCGACTATTTTACATCATACTAGCTGTTGCTCGCGAACTTCGTTTACGTGAAATTACTAAAAATATTCCTTCCCTATTTGAATTTAATTTTGCTAATCATTTCAAGGGTTTTTGTTTTGTACGAAACCTTAATTCTTTTTCTAAAATAAAAGTAGCCTAAGTTACTTCATACAACATCAGCTATCTGCCAGCAAAAAAAACGTTTCGGTCCAGTCGTTTCGAAGATTAGCCGGAACAAACCGATAGACAGACAAAAATTAATATTTTTTTTTTTTTTATTTACAGTACCGCATTTTCCATCATTCATCATCATCATCACATCAGCCCGGAATCACCTACTGCTGTGTATAGGCCTTCTGCCACACTTCCCGGTTCTGTGCGTCCCTTATCCAGGTGTTTCCCGCGACTTTGACGATATCGTCAACCCAACGAGCCCTAGGACGGCCCTGATTTCTTTGGCCAAACCTCGGCCACCACTCGGTCAAAGCCTTGCTCCATCGGCCATCTCAGCGTCTAGCCAGATGTCCTGCCTGGTCCACTTGAGGCGCACCGCCCGGTCCCGCATTTTACATGTATTCAGTAAAAAACTGTTATTTTAAAATTACAAACAGACACTTCATTTTTATTTATTTGTATAGATATTGCGTATTTTATGGTATTTTAATACTATTAGGTATATGGCTGATAATTTATAGGTAGGTATAATAGAAAGGAATATTTTAATATACATATTATCAGTATAATCACCTTATTGGCAAAAATCCCAGCCATCTATTTGTTTATCTACTTTGAAATAACTGTAAATATGATTACTTAAGTACTTATAAGGAAAACCCATGTATTCGTGATTAAAAACTGAATAAATCCGGTTGAAACATTTCAACAGTGATTGCTGACGCGATAACTGGGCACACTACATAAAGTATTAAAAATTGCTGTAAACTATCTTTGACCTACAGGCAACCTTACATTTGTAATACATTAAAAATAGCTGTCACAGAAGGCTCTGTATTCTGTAAAATCTACCATAGTCTGTTATTCTTTTGTTAAGACGTGGATATTGTCAATCAATCAATCAATCAAAATATTTTTATTTCACATAGGCCTACATGGGCACTTATGAAACGTCGACAAAAAGGTGCACGGTTCGGATTGGTGTGGGTTACCATGTTTGTGATCTTTAGCTTTTAAGGATTTTTTTGTATTTTCTGTAGCATGTAACTGTTCTATGTCCCTAATAAATAAAATAAAAACAAACCATATTTACCATTATTAATTTTTTTGTGTTTCTTAAAACTTTTGACTAGATAAATGATTTAACGAAAAAATGTTAATATCATTCATGCAAAGTTAAATGTTATCGACTAACCCTCAAAACACTCTAAAATTAAAAGTACATATTAAGTAGTACACCCACATTTCGTCAGTTATGTTTAAGTCCCACGTAATAGGGGGCGAGCCTAGTGCCATCAACCGGGCCCAAATCTTGGCTGCCACTGAGAAATTCTTGATGGGGAATTCCAATAAATATTTTCCACACCTTGGAATTGAACCCTCAGCTCAAGCTCAGCAATCGCGCTTACGACGACTAGACCACCGAGGCAGTCCGATATTTGTCATATTAAAGCAATTTTAAACCACATTTTTAAATTAATATTAGTTTTTGTCTGGAAAAACCAATACAATTGCCAGAGGCATATGTGCAGGAAAGGACATTTAATTTAATAACATTTTTTTTGTAGTAATAGGTACCTCAGACGTTTTTCCGGTGACTAACGAAATGACCAAAGATACTTCTAGATCTTTTAGAACTTAAGCAAATGTCCAAAACTCAATCGAAATAATCAAAAATACCCCATAAATGATTGTACATTTTTGTCAAGTTTTTACATCGATTGTAGCTTTCTGGACATCGCGGAACTCTTTTCAACCTTAGATACCGAAATAAGTCGTTACAGGCAGTCAGTATCCCAAAAGTCTGACAACCAATCTTACCAAGGGGTATCGTATTATCCAGTACTAACTGGGTTGTCGACCTCAGATAGGCAGTCTTTCCATGTTTTTTTTATTTTTTTTTTCAACAAAAGTTACATTTACAGTGAGTATTTCACAAATCTCGGAATTTCGGAATTAAATGTAAAAATATATATTTAATTCCGCCGCATCCGGTTAGACTGAAGCCGACCCCAACATAGTTGGGAAAAGGCTTGACAGATGATACTGAAATAGGTATGATTGCAGATTTTCCCTCAAAAATGCTCTTCAATTTTCTTTTGAATCAAGCGTTGCTTATGTAAATTTACTAGTGTAACTACATTACACCGGATATGTTAAATCATTTCACATATTGGAAGTAACTCATATATTTACATTAAAATAAAACGTTTTTCCTTAACATCCTGTTACGAATAGAAGAATGTTGCAAAGTTATTACGACATACGTTATTATTGTTTTATCGTTTACAATTCGATAAGGCTTATCGACTCGTATTCGTATTTGTCATCAGGTGGTAGAGGTCGCTATGAAAAAATTGTTGGAATAACTCAAATACTTTAACAGATAAGGTTGTTTTTTCAATACCTACTCACCTCTCTGTGGGTCGGTCCCTCATGTCTGAGGATCGTGGTCAGCATTAGAGTTGCATCTGGAGTTGTATGCAAGAAGAAACCCTGCTGAAGACAAAGACAGGAAGAAAACGTGTTGCGACGACTCCAAATCGTAGAATGGGACAAGGGCAGGAGCATGATGATGACGTAGGGATCCTGCTGCTATTCATCATCTGCCTAGCCTTTTTCTAACAATGTTCAGGTCGGCTTCTTGTCTAACCACATGCAGCTGAATACGAGTATTTTACACATAGGGACTTCCAAAACCTACGAAGTCTCCCGAACATGACAAAACTTTAAACGCTCTAATTCCTTAGTCATCCATGACATCTAGGAGTTACGACAAAGACCTGGAATAGAAGTTACCTATTCTTACTCGGAACTACGCTATACCTGCTCCACATATCCGCATCGTAAAAGATGACTAAAACATCGTATCAGACCCATAACAATAAAACGTGACGTCAAAATTAAAAGAATTGCGTCGCAGTAAGTCTCATAATGACGTATCAATTGAAAAACCTCGATGACTCATTAACACAATCAGAAACCTGATCAAAAATGTACGAAAAAGAATGTGTCTTCTGAATCATGACCATTTTTCCCGAGCATCTTGGCTGCAGATAGAAATAATTATGTATGACTAACGTAAACCGGCCCCCGGCGTAATAGCCGGTATTCGCCATTGAATCTTCGAAGATAATGTAATCAATTCGATGTTTTTTAGACTTTGGTCGTATCATGTTACGTTTTAATTTAGAATAACTTTTAGATGTTGATACAATTAAACATTTGTTCCTTGTATAATCACTTACATTTCCATTTTCACGGCGAAAATCGCCTCCTATTTTCTCACAGTTCCTGATCGTTTGCAAACTTCCAATATTTTATGTAGAAAATCCACTTCCCACGGGAAGACCTGACGTGCAAAGATGGGGTTAGCTCTCAGGCAAAACTCAATTCCTTATAAAAAAGTCTTACTAAGCGTTTAAAATCATCATACGATTCGAATTGCCGATGGAAAGCCCGAACTTGTAAGGAGTACGGAATTTTCGTTCACCTTTTTGTTTTGACGAAATTTGGAAACCAAATTCATAAGTATTACTTGCATGCTCTGGGTTTGGGTGTTCATTGAAAACTGGAAATCCCTTACTCAACCAAACCCACGTTAAGAAAGTCTCAAGTCCTTATTATCAAATAAAATCACCATATCGAACAATCATCGTTCTTTATTCTGCCTGTGATGTCAATAACCTTTAATCCAAGAACACACATCATGCGAATGCCACACTTTTTAACATTCACCTACTAATTAATGTGTATTTATGTAAACAGAAAACAAAATGTCTCCTATTAACAAGAAAGTAGCTGACACATCGAAATGTTCAAGTTCGTGAAAGTTCTCACAATGACTCAAATAATAAATAAAAGCACTAGACAATAAATGATAACTAAGAAGAAACTGTTTACACAAATAATTTTATTCTGTTTGATTCATCGGAACTCGATGACTCACTTGGCGCCAAATCTGACACGACGCCATCTTAGAATCTTTTATTTTTTTACGAATGTCACTGGCGCTGTGACGCGGTTAGTTATTCCGCCTTATATAATACGTTTTGTTTATTATATAATCCTGACGTAATGTTAGTTCTTCTTGTTACAAGATCATGACATGATTACGCTTATAGATACATTTTTACTTCAAGTGAGTAGTTTGAGTCAGTGGTTCCTTCTAGTGATTTTGTGACGTCAATATTGCAACATGCCACTTGTACAAATTGATTGATTGATTCATAGTTTATCTACAATTAACACATTGCTAATTCCCATACCGAGTGGTTAAAACACTTGAAAAACATAACCTTCGTTCT
Source organism: Eurois occulta (assembly GCA_950022335.1). Classification (NCBI taxonomy): domain Eukaryota; kingdom Metazoa; phylum Arthropoda; class Insecta; order Lepidoptera; family Noctuidae; genus Eurois; species Eurois occulta. The sequence goes on from OX465502.1 coordinate 4,702,275, forward strand.
GTTGAAGTCGGATAACGTCATGTCCCTGCGACAAATAAGTATTTATTATTTCTTTTAAATTAGTTGAAATAATCGTTATTTATTCAAGAGTTATGTTTCAAGGGTCTCGTGGTTAAGAAAAATCTTGTTCTTCAATTTGAGCCTAGCTAAAGTTGATCTAAGTAGATAAGGGATTTAGGATTTTCCTCGTAAAATTAAATTCCTTATCACTTTCCTTATTAAAATTACTGGAAAAGATAAAGTGAATTTGGATAATCGGCAATTAAAAGATTAATTTTATCTCGTTAATTATTCGAATCTTATGGTTTTTGCTTGTAATAATACTTTGTTTTTCAACGTAATCTTGTACATATATCGGTATCATATGAGGTAAGAAAAGTTAACGTATCTGTAATATTAATAACTGATATTTAATATTGTTAATTATGTCATAGATATAACAGACTTTACACACCCCCTTTTTATATCGTATTTTCCTCAATCTACGTGTTCTTTGTTCGTGACATTTTCTTAGCAATATCCTTTGTTCGAAAACTTACCATTATACAATACAATTTGAATACATTTCAATAAGTTGTGGAATCTCGTTGGTCCGGCTGTCATTTGTAGATCTTTAATCTTTACAGGTAGTCAGTGGCCCGAAAGTCTGACAACAAGTCTTACCAAGGGGTATTGTATTACCCAATACTACCTGGGTTGTGGAGGTCAGATAGGCAGTAGCTCCATGTAAAATACTGGTATTTAGCTACATCCGGTTAGACTGGAAGCCGACCCCAACATAGTTGGGAAGCGATTTAACCTTGAACATCGACCTGTGCAGCTGTTATTATTTAGTCAAGAGAGATACTTTAATTCTAGACATCGATTAAACACATCAAAGGTTACATGAAGACAAAAGCATGTACTCTCAACGTACACTACATGACGCGCTCACGCGTCCTGATAACGAATCTCATACTTACTCATTATTTAAACAAAAGAGTAACTATCTGAGTATTACATAATATACGTCACTATGTATCTATACGGTTATCACTGAATAGTTTGACAGTAGTTGTCTCTGCGGTAACTGTTGGGGGCATTTGGGGTTATTGTTATGGCTAGTTGGGGGTCTAACGACCTCTGAGGGGTCAATGGTACGATGTCGTGATGTGGGGCCTAAGTTTAATTATTTAAATACCATACTTAACATTAAATACGTTTGTTCTGTATTTAAGTCCCATGTGATAGGGGCAAGCCTGTCAATTAGGCACAAATTCAGATTCTGAGCAGCTACTAAAATTCCTGACGGAAAAACCCAATATTTGCTCGACCCGGGAATCGAACACAAGATCTTTACTCGGTGAGCAGACATTATCAAGGATTTGCTAGTAACAGGGCAGGGGCCCTGCACCAGTACAAGTCCTGACAGTCAGAATCAACAGCGTGGACCACTAGAAAATCAGTGGAGCAATGAAGATCAACGAGTCCTTATTTTATATAAATTTTTTCGGATGGGAAATCATCAATTAATGACCCCTCCCGCTCTGGGCGGAGCGGAAGCGAGTGTACTAACTAAAACCCATCCATGTTCCTTCTTAGCCCTTTGTGTTCCAAGGCTGCGGTATCTCTTTCGAACAGTCCTGCAGCCCGGATCGACGAGACCTGGAGATTCAACTGTCTTAGAACCTGCAACGAAATTATTCAGAAAACAGCGATTTTTATGGATAAAGTAAGAGAATGAGTAATATAAGAGAAAATTTGAAAGTGGCGTCTTTTACAGAAAAATTGAAAGGAAGTCGTCTATCTTGGTATGGACATGTGATGAGGAGGGATGAAACGCATTATTAAAAAAGTGATGGATGTTGATGGATAGAGAGAAAAGGAAGGTCAAAGAAAAGATGGATGGGTTTTGTGAGGAACGATATGAAAGAGAAAGGAGTAAATGATGCCGTGACGTCTGACAGGGGAGAATGGAAGAAGAAAACGTGTTGCGCCGACCCCAAGTAGAATGGGACAAGGGCAGGAAGATGATGACTTTAATGTATATTTTCAGTCTAAGTACTTTCTTTCAACATTAAATAAAGTTTGCTACGTGATTTGCCGCACGTAATCTAAATCCAAACTTAGCTCTTATCACTTACTGCCACTAAAAACCCGAAATCACTCTTCCCTGTAAAACAAAATACAAAATATATAGGTACCTACCTACTTCGTCTGAGTACGAGGAAACATATAAATTACTAGCTTTTGCCCGCGGCTTCGCCCGCATGGAGTTCGGTAATTGTCCCACGGGATCGTACTACCGGGATAAAAAGTATCCTTTAAGTTATTCCAAGTTATAAACTATCTGTGTGCCAAATTTCATCCAAATCCTGTCAGTAGTTGTTGCTTGAAAGAGTAACCAACATCCAGACATCCATGCATCCTCACAAACTTTCGCATTTATAATATTAGTTAGAATTATTATTGTTTAAAATATCAACGTATTCCATTGATAATGTAGTGTAAACATAACTTTTAAGTAGGTTTTTATATAATAATATGTTATGATAACAAACGAGACGAAATTATCGTAGTCGGGAACATAATTTTATTTCACATTCATTCGCGTGAAATTATTATAAAAAAATATATTACTGCCCGTTTTGAATCGTATTTTGTTACCAATTCCAAGGATTTTTTTGCACCGAAACTTAACTCTTAAACTAGAATAAATGTAGCCTTAGTTACTCCTTATGACATCAGCTATCTACCAGTAAAAGTCCTGTCAAAATCGATGCAGCCGTTTCGGAGATTACCCAGAACAAACAGATAAAAATTGAAAAAAAAGTGTTTTTGTTATAAGTGCCGTAATTATATTCAAATGCATCCAATAAAAAGCTATTATTTTGATATTACAAACAGCCACTTCAATTTTACTTATTTGTATGTACCTATAGATAAAAATTATTATTGTTTAAAATATCAACGTATTCCAATGATAATATAGCGTAAACATAACTTTTAAGTAAGTTTTTACATAATAATATGTTATTTTGATAACAAACGAGACGAAATTATCTTAGTCTAGAAAATAATTTTGTTTTTGTATTGATGTGGACATTTCATCAGTTTTATCTTTTCCAATGAAACGATTGTTTATGGTCTGGGACTAACCCAATAATAAACTCTGGCACAATAGACATAACAGACACTAACATGTGATATGTCATGATCACCTCATGTTTCTAGCAAATTGAGGCTTTAGGCAGACATATCATGTTCTTATGACTACCTCGATGATCTATATGTCGCAACCACGACTGCTGATCATGAGATCCTGAGTTCGATTCTCAGGTCAGGCAAAGTGTTGTTGGGTTTTTCCAACTACAATTTCTCAGTAGCAGAGACGGAGTCTGAATTTGTGCCGGGTTGATGGCAATAGGCACCCACCCTAATACATGGGACTTAAAACATAACTGGCGAAAAGTGGGTGTACCATTAGGTACACCTCTGGTTACATGACGCCGTGTGATGTTATGTTTATCTTATCATACTCCGTTGTTATTCAAGCTTGCAACGATTCCACTACAATGAAGTGTGCTTTGGAATTACACAATCTAATTCCCCCGTCCACATTCTATCATCGGAGCAGAGATACGGTGAAGTGTCACCGTTATATTGTTGAAGTTCCACGGACCCGAACAAAGCACTATGCTTCCAATATTTATTGTGCGAACGGCTAGTCTATGGAATTCACTGCCGGTTTCTCTGTTCCCTGGTCATTATAATCTGAATCTATTCAAAGCTCGAGTGAATCAGTGTCTTCTAGGCAAGCTTGTTCCATCCTAGGCCGCATCATCGCTTTACTCCAGGCGGGTTTCAGCCAAACTCAATCCTATTTAGTATAAAAAGGCAAAAACATTTCATAGAGAAGAAATGAGCATTGAACCCCATGATTACTCACTAGATCAAGAAGTGGTTATTAGGATGATTCAATCCAGCCATCCGGGTTTCCTCTTATTATTTGAATGCAGCTATGACGCTTATATAAATCGGTCTTTTCCGGGCTCCAAGTTAACTCTCTTCCAACCATCCTTCTTTTAAGTTAGTCATGAGAACAACAACAAAACACTTTTACTTTCCCACAACAACTCACCAAGTCCTTTCCTTTCCACGTATTTTCCAGACTTTATCCTTTACGCATATTCGTCGTTCATCATCTGCCTAGCCTTTTCCCAACCATGTTGGGGTCAGCTCCGACTTTAACCGGATGCAGATGAATACCAGTATTTTACATGGAGCGACTGCCTATCTGACCTCCACAAGCTAGTTATTACTGGGTAATACGGTACCCCTTGGTAAGACTGTAACAACTGTCAAAGATCTACAAATGTCAGCCAGGACCAACGGCTTAACGTGCTTTCCGAGGCACGGAGGAAACTCGGTATGTGACGGGTCGTCACCCATCGACTGACCAACCTTGGTTAGCACGGCTTAACCTAAAGATCAACCCGAGCTCCTGTAATTATTCCTCTCTTCTTCCCGACCTCATGACCTTAAACATTTTACTACGCAATCCTGCGTAAAAGGTAGTAAAACGCAATAAAATATGACATGCTAATGATCACGTATAACGAGGTAAATACATGTGAATATAAATGCCTACATGAAGTTTTTTTGGAGTAGTTTTGAGTAATAAATTTGCCCCATGTTGTCATGAGTCCAATACGTGTCGACGTATGCCTCAGAAAAATTGCACCATTTAGGCATTACGAAACAGGATGAAGCCTTCCTATTACGAATTGATGGTGACAAACTACACTGCTGCATCAAAGTTACCACCTAAGACCATTATCTACCTTTTTTTTGAGTGGGAAAATCCTTGTGGATACCCTCCGTCTCGAGCGAGTGGAGGGTCCTGGGGCCTGGCTGGTCGGATGACGACTCAGCTATAACTTCACCGCCCGCAGGTTTCTCCTTATGGTGGCCGGAGATCGTTAAGGGGCCATCATCAGTCTGGCCGTTTACCAACTATGTTGATAGAATGATGCATACCAGAAATTTAAAAGAGGTATCTGGCTATCAACCCAGTTACCTATCCTCGCCCTTATCCCCCATTCACCTATTATATACGAAGGGTAAATCCAATGATATTTCCATTGCTTTGATTCAGAGTCCTCTCCTGGCACAGACGTGAACCCAGTGCAAGTTTGTGGGAGTCACCTGACTTTTATTGATTCTTGTACTTGATGAGTTTCCTTCACTGATTTAAAAACCCTGGTGAACTTGCAAATCACTGAACCACCACCAAATTTGAAGATTCAACCGAATAGTCGGCAACGCAGAACCTATTTTGCAACATCATCGACATTTCAGTCCGGAATAACCCACAGATCTTCTTACCTTTCAGATATTCTGTTCTCGTAAATAATATTTATTTCAGTCTTTGGTTTTAAAAAAACACTTTTACATGTCACATTAGGCAATGTTTTAAAGCTAGACGAGGCCGTTTCTTCGTACCTCGTACTCGGGGAAGAAACAGTTGAAAAAACTCAAAGATCGCTGTCTATTTTAAAGTCTAGACATAATCTTGGTCAGTCATATGACGACGCAGGTCAAACAAGAGACCCGCCCATAAAAATAAGGAAATCAACACACCTTAACTACCAATAGAGATTTACTAATAACAATATTTTTACCGAGAAGCTTCAATTGATTAGGTATATTTATAACCACACAATAGTCAAATGTCGGTGATGTAACCTCAGATGGATCGCCGGAAATGCCGGGCGGTTTTAGAAGCAATGTCACACCAATACGTACATAATAAATAAATTGTTTGGTGCCTGCATAATTTAAGGAAAATTCTTGGAAATACTGGGTGTTCGGACTATTCGGTTAGCTTAAATCATGCTAGTAGTATGATATCTTTGTGTAGAAGATCGGCGGGCAAGAACTCTTCATCTGCCTAGCCTTTTCCCAACTATTTCGGCGTCGATTTCCAGTCTAACCGGATGTAACTGAATACCAGTATTTTACATGGAGCGACTGGTCTATCTGACCTTTACTACACAGTAGCTACCTACCATATAATGTATACCATACCTGTAAGGCTGGTTGTCAGACTTTTGGCCCATTGACTCCTCGTAAAGACTGTCAAAGATCAAACTCAAAGCATTTATTTCAATTAGACCATTACAGCACTTTTGAAAGTCAATAAAAAAACTAAGCAGTCACAAGGCATAATAACTTGCGAAAGATCTACAGATCTATGATGTTTACTAAATCTCTGTTTATAAAAAATGGTTTGATATTAACTACTATATAACCAGTAGACCATCCTTAGGGTAATAACCTTAGACATAACATAGTCTGCTATTAAATACCTAATAATATTATAAATAATCTTTTAAAAATATGTGTATTATGGTTATGAATAAATAATAACTACTTTTAGGTACGATATTAAACAATGTAATGCATTTTTTCCTGTCCATGATTAACTACTATTATGCAATATAAGAAGACACTCTTTGTTGTAATAATTGTGGCGCATTATTATACTGGGTGGAATGGGACAACGACGCAAACGATTACTACTTATTCAGTACATCATTCTGTACCCTGCTACATAGAAATCAGTAAATAAAAAAAAAGGTTGATTTTTTATACATGACCTATGAAATGTTTATATGGGCGTTCAGCATGATGTTCTTAGCACGTGGTAAGCGTTTGTACGTCGGTGACCCGTCCACCCTGTATATACAGGGTTATTTGTAAAACACCAGTAACCTCTTAAGAGGTCATTGTACTCATCATTATGAACAACTTTTACTATGGGACCAAACCTGAAATCGCGAAAAAAAAATCAGCTGTTCCCTACATTTATGATCGATTAACTCGTCAAAATGTAGGGAACAGCTGATTTTTTTTTTTTGACCAAATACTTCTGAACAATTTAAAATGTCTATCAGTTCGATACACTACAAGTTACCATTAATATCTGAACATTCATTATTTCATTAATATCTGAGCATGCTTTTCAATAATTTCTATATAAACAACTAACCAAAAATATCTGAACACTTACAACGTCAAGTGTATCTACGCAGATGGGGTAGTCTTAGACATAAAACATAAAATATCAGTTGTATCTTATACAAATGATTTTCTATAATATTTTTATTCCCTTTCCATCGTATTTATACCTGGAACAGTCATTTGGTGTTCAAATAGGGAAAACTGGATTTTTTTCCGGGAGTTTTGAAAATTGGTTATTTTATTGAGTTCGAGTGTTCTCTTCGAATTTTCACATTTTAAAAACTTTCCAGGTAAAACTACCAAATGACTGGACTAACCACAGATAGTCGTTTTTGGTTCGTCCTTTATATCACGCAGTAACAAATTAGGTAAGCTCAGTGTTTTTCTGCGTAGATACACTTGACGTTGTAAGTGTTCAGATAATTTTTGTGTTCAGGTATTTGGTCACCTTGTCTGCTACAATATATCTGACGGCGACTGTACCAAAATAAGGCGACACTGACCAAAATCTATTTTTTTTACAAAAACATTATCGAGTCGGCATCATCTCCTTTTAAGAGAGATACAATCATAATTTTAGTATCATCTAGATTTGCCGTGACTACAAGATTATTTTTACGATCTACCTACATTACATGTTTCAGGGGGAATACCTCTTTTATCCAGTCTAGTCTAGATAATTCCTGATAAGTTTCAACAAACATGTCTGCCTGTTTTCTTTGTTTTGATTATCAAAAGCCTGCCTGATATCCGTCTGATAATACGTCCAATGCCATAACCTAGAAATGGGGGTATTGCGTTACGGAAACATTTTGAAACTGAAAACAGGTTCTTGATAAAATGGTGGGGCAATAACCGAAAATGGAGTTCAAAAATCGCTTGTAGCATTAAGAACGAGCCGAGGAACCCTATCTTAGCATAAAACATAACATGGGATCACACCTGGAATCCTCATCCTAAAGGATAGACAAAGCTGGATATCTAATAATACACTCACATTTTGCCAGTTATGTTTTAAGTCCCTTGTAGTGGCGAAGGTTCCTTACAACTCGATTCCTACCGGCTTCCCTTTAAAAAATAGCACAGTCAGTATTCTTTATACAAATAATATAATCACATTAAAGATATGTACTCCGGCTTACCTCTTACAAAAATTGACCCTTCGCTACTGGTCCCTTGTAAGAGGAGGCGAAAGGAGGAGCTCGTAGCTAAATAATAACAGCTGCGCGGGTTGATCTTCGGGCTAGGCCGCACTTGCCTAGGCTGGTCCGTGGATGGACCACCCATTACATACCGGGTTTCCTCCGTGCCTCGGAAAACACGTTAAGCCGTTGATCCCGGCTGTCATTTGAAGACCTTTGACAGTCGTTACAGGTAGTCAGTGGCCCGAAAGTCTGACAACCAGTCTTACCAAGAGTAGAGAATGATGTATTGAATACGTGGTAACCGTTTTTGTGTCGGTGTCCGTTCCACCCCGTATAGAAATATTTATGATAATTTTTGAACTTTAAGGAACGGAGCGCAGTATCCTTGGAGTTAAACTTACTGATCGTAAGTCGAGAGTAAGATCGACTTGTCACAGCTATAATGTTCCAGGAACACACTAAAATATTTATAACTAGCTTTTGCCCGCGGCTTCGCTCGCGTTAATTTAGAATTTGAAAATCAATTCGGGTTGTACTCTGCTTGTAATAATATAATTCAATCATGATTCGAAAGACACGTGGCGCCACCTATTACCAAAATAACGTTATTGTTGTTTTTCTCGGGAACAGTACTTTTTTTCGGGATGAAAGTCCTACGTCCGTCTCTGTACATCTGAGAAAGTGTATGCAAAATTTTAGGATGATCGGTTCAATGGTTTGGCGTGAAAAGGTAACAAACAAACTTACTTTCGCATTTACAATATTAGTATGATATGGATGAAATATTACATGACGTACCTAATATGTGATAGTTACATTTTCCGTTAAAACAATACCTAATAGGTTTCATCTGAGTTATACTCTAGCCCACTACCACGACGAAAAATTTCCTAGAAAATATCATTTTTCCTGTTAAAATCCGCCAACGTTGGGAGGCCCCGATAACACCACATCAGGTACCTATAATGTGGTGGAATATTACCAATGAGGTGACCATATTAGGGCACCTAATAGGTAAATGATTTTGGCTGAAAATCATTACCGTTGGTAGACGTGACCTCTATAGAGTATGATGCTAAAATACCCAAGCTTCCGAATATCATACTCAAAGCCTTTTCCTGTAACTGTGGTGGGGTCGGCTTCCAATCCAACCGACATCAGCTGAATACAGTATATTTTACATGGATTCCCTGCCTATCTGACCTCGACAACCCAGTTAGTACTGGGGAAAACGATATCCCTTTGTAAAACTGGTCGTCACATTTTCAGGCCACTGATTACCTGTAACGACTGTCAAATATCTAGAAATGATAGCCGAGACTAACGGCTTAACGTGCTTTCCGAGGCACGGAGGAAACACGGTTTGTAATGGGCGGTCACCCATCCACTGGCTGTTATTATAAACACGAGCTCCTCAAGCTAGTTTCCGAATAAAAGAGGTTAATTAATAGAAGAAGTCTGTATCCAGCGGTAAACTGTTCTGGTGAAAATGACATAGGTAGATAAAGTTTTTGGTTTTGACACACGAGAAGTAGTAAGCAACGACTTATTGTCGGGCCTATGCTGTCCCCCCATACTTGAGTACTAATGCTGTAACATGATAATATTGTAAAATCTAATCATTTTAAAAGAGTAACCATGGAGTTTCTTGCCGGTTCTGCTCCATAGGAAACGACCAACCCGAACCGTGCACCTTTTTGTCGACGTTTCATAAGTGCCCATGTAGGCCTATGTGAAATAAAAATATTTATATTTGGATTTTGATTTTGAGATTGTGGACATTTAGAATGTGAATTAAACGGTGTAGTCACCGCATAATATTCCCAATATAAGAAACAGGTCTCTTCCCTGTAAATTTTATGAATTTCGGGTGGTGGAGGTCACTATTTTTACGGAGGTTTGGTTCGCTTTTCCATATGATGTTTGGGTATGAAGTTGTTTTCAAATGGATATGCTATGTATGTACAAAGGTTACAAAACAACGATACATAACTATCTTATCTCTCCAAATAATAATCCTTACTTCCTTTCCTGAATAATTTTATAAATGCGTAAGTATGTTTGTTTGTTTGTTTGTTGCCTTTTCACGCCTAAACCACTGGATGATCAGCATCCTGATTTTTTGCATATACGTTGTCAGGTGTACAGAAACGGACATGTGGTACCTTACATCCCGAAAAAAAGTACTGTTCTCGAGGAAAACAACAATAACGTTCTTATGATAAAAGATGGTGCCACGTGCCTTTCGAATCATGATTGAATTATATGATATATTATTACAATTGGAGTACAACTCGAATTGATTGTCAAATTCTAAATTAACGCGTGTGAAGCCGCGGGCAAAAGCTAGTTCAGTAGTTTAGTTTTCAGTACAAATATGTGTTTACGATCCCTATGTTCGAGGCTAAAGAATGTTTTTTTTTAGAAGCGCGAGCGCATACAAAATATTTGTAACGAGTCTGATTAATGAATGCTGATTGGCTGGATTGGTCGTGACCCAAATAAGAATCGGAACGTCCGATTGTGATAAAAATAGAATATTTTTGTATAGTGACATATTTATCTCACAAGTTAGGTATTTATGTATCTAAACTAATATTATAAAGTGGTAACATTTGTTTGTAAGTTTATATGTAGGGGGTAATCTCCGAAACTAATGATTCAATTTAAAAAAAATTGACCAAGTTAATCGACCCCGAGAATAAACAGTTTCACAGAAAATCCCCTCTTAGGGGTAGAATTTTGAAAAACCCTTCCTTAGTGGATATCTACTATTTATAAAGAAATTTTATGTCTGTACGACCAGCGGTTTGGGCTGTCCGTTGATATATCAGTTAGTCAGGACTTTGAATTTTATATGTATTGATCTAAAGTTTTCGAAAGTACCTATTATTTTTACACAAATATGAAGTACTACGTACCTAGTGTACTATAAATACGTATCATATAGTCGTGCGTGAGAACCAACCACTGTTTTAAGTAGATGTAAAAAACACCGGAAGAGTTGCAGCAGAGTTATTATAATAATATAGCTTTTCAGATCACGTCTATTCTATTCTGCGTCAACGACCTACCTACTTACATTGTAAAATAAAATGTATATAAGGAACCATTTTGTATTCCAGTGATACACTCTTGATCGTTGGTTAACTAGGGTAATTTTAAAGAACGTCTTTCGTCGTACTTTTTATATACGACCAAATTGTTGTAAACGTCGCATAATTTAGTTGTGTACACGTTAATTCGACGTATACAACATGACCTAATAGTCACACGACTAAAACGTAGTATTATCGTCACATTATAACCAAAACGTAGTATACGTGTTTCAATTTAAACTACTATAAAACAAATCATTATGTGTCATGTAAATGTGATATAATGGATTTCAAACTATGATATTGTCTTCCAAAAACCTCTTAAGCTACTAAAACGTTTATACCACCAAAAGTAATTTAGTCCAACGTCGCATAATTTAGTTGTGTAAGCGTTTATTCGACGTTTACAATATGATTTGTTAGTCACACGACTATATAATACTTACCCAAATAGTTAGCTCAGTACCATTATAAAACTGCTATACAACTAAAAGTCGTATAGATTTCGGACTATATAATGTTTATGCTTGTTGGGTTAAAACTGCCAATACAATCGAATAATGGGACCAAATGGACATTTATATTTTAAAAGGAAAAATTTTTCAATATTCATTCTTAACTCCTTACAGATAATGTAATAATAGTCTTACCAAGAGGTATAGTATTACCCAGTACCAACTGGGTTGTGGAGGTCAGATAGGCAGTCGCTCCATGTAAAATACTGGCATTCAGCTGCATCCGGTTAGACTGGAAGCCGACCCTAACAGAGTTGGGAAAAGGCTAGGCAGATGATGATGAGATAATGACAGTTTGTATGGAAGTTCATCAGTTTTGAACATTCATTCTCTTTACTAAGAAAATACCTACTAGAATTTTCTTCATGGAAAATTCAGGAAACAAATTGATTCCTTGCTATCGGTCTTACGCATTCTTATCGGTTTCAAGGCAGAATCTTTGATTACTGTTGCCCTAGATTCGTTTAGTCTGAAAAATAAAACGCTATTATTGAATGAAGGTTTTTCTAGTTTAATGATCGCGTTCAATTTTTCTCGACAATCAACTCAGCTTGTCGCATTCCTTTGCTGGTTATAGCCTTCTTCCAAGATTCGCCACAACATTCTGTCGTCCGTTTTCCGCAGCAAGTCTGTCCCAGCAATTGTTTATTCTAAACAATGGGCCCACCAATACGGCAAGTCCATAAGGCTAGCAGACGGTTCAGAAACCCTAACATCATAAAGAATAGTAGGAAATAAGGGCAAAACAAACTTTTAGGCTTGTATGAACTTGCTTGTACCGCCACTACTTTTAAGTCTTTAAAATCTTAGGTACTGTAGTAACAACATTATAACAGTTTCAGTATTTTCGTAGAAATATATACCCACATAAAATCGCGCCCACGTTTAGGGTATGGCTTATTTTTTTACTACACTACGCCAGTTATGTTTAGTTCCACGTAATAAGGGACGAGCCCATTGCCAGTAACTGGCCACCTCAATTACTGAGATTTTTTTCAAAAACCTCCCTATGTGATTACAGATTTTCGAATTTTCATCAAAATTTTGTGTTTTTCCAAATATTATTTCAAATTATAGTATCAATAGCACTCACCCTTCTTCCCTGTTTTCTGGTCCACGTTCCGTGAGCCGGTCTTCAGGTTGGGGGTTGAAAACATTAAATTTTTGTATCAAAAACCGTTTTATTTACTAAAAGTCCATAATTTTGTTCAGCACCTATCCTGTTTTATTTTTAAGTTCGCCAGCCCGCTTCTTAAAAAAAATCCACCACAAGGCCAACAAACAAATGGAAAATATTTCAATGTCTTTCACTCAATGACATATCTTCTCTATTTATATGTACCTATTACAATTATTATTCCAATTTATCAATCGACATTGCATAAGATTACTCCAATGTCACACTTTATCGTAGACGTTTCAAGGTATCAACATTGCTATTTATGTCGCGTCCTTCAACTAATACTCCTACTCTAGTATAAAGTAGGTTTTGATGTTAATAAACATAACATAACATCACGGCTGTAACCCCCAAACAGTATAGTTTCACACTGACAGCACGGAGTCCGGATCCGTGCCCGGTTTATGGCAATGGGCTTGCTCTTTATTACATCGGACGGATCGGATATAAACATAACTAGCAAAATGTGGATATAGCATACGTTCTTTGAAGATTTCAGGTGTTATGTTATGCTGTTTTTTTTTCTAACTAAAATCTTAATAAAAATTTCGTTTGACCACCGTAAGGACTATTACTGCTTACTGCACCCGGCCGCTATAAACACTTAAAAACTTTCTCTTTCTTGGTACTTTTAAATATTCCTATTGGTTGAAAAAGGGTGGTCATACCTCTGTGACCATCCAGAGTCCGAGTTTTCATAGTGAGCAGGCGAAGCATCAGTCGACTATTCATGTTTCAAAAGGAGAAAAGAATAAAAAACGGCGTCATTCAGTCAAAAAATCAGCATCGCAGTCGATGGGAAAAGTGCCCAGAAGGCTGAAAGCATTGGCAAGATCGTAATGGCAATGCTGATTCTTTGCCCAAGAAGTAGACCAGCCCTCTGGTCACAAGAAGAGTCGTGCGACCGCTTGACGGTGTTCCGAAATAACCGACCAGATTTCAGGAACATGAATCAGGCTTATGAATCCGTTCTCAATGTGTTCTACTACTAAATACTGAAAAATAGTATGTAGTACAAGCATTGTATCATATAAGTCCGTCATCCTTTCGAAAACCGACGACATTCAATCATTACGATAGACGAAACTCATAGATGGGTGAGTCAAAAACTACCTGCGTTTCGTTAGTTCATCATATGAAAACTAAGACCTAGTGACCTAAAATAACTGCTTAATTAGAATAACAATAAGATGAATTACGTTACAACTAGTGATCTACAAATGAATGGTCACATAGATAGTGCCAATTGATAATATCAACTGTGTCTGTGACAATTTCAAGAATTTTATCGTGATTCATATTATTATCCGATTATGATTCTGCTAACGCAGCAATTTTACGCCCCCAGATGTATGATCGTGGATAAACCAAGAAGAATATGTAATGCTCATGGCACTTGGTGTTCTTTAGTTTCTGCTTACCCCCATCGGCAAAAGACTCTAGTTTCTAATGGAATCATAAAAATTAAAAAAAACAAGAAGTAATTTTTTTATATATTTATTTTGACCCTATCACAATGTTTTCTTATTTAACCCAAAGGTTGACTGGTAGAGAATGCCTTGTGGCATTAAGTCCGCCTATGTACCACTATTGTACATGAAGTTTAAATAAATAAATAATAAAACCGTAGAATTTAACTGCTGAACCCTAATCAATGGCAATGGATAAATTGCCATTTTTTTTTTATTAACTTTAATAATTTAATGAAAAAGAAACAAAAATATCAAAAAATCGTTAAAATATCTCAAGAAATGAAAAAGTTATGAGACTTTAAACTTACGATTGCAATAAGGGAAAGTGACGTCACTTTACCTCATTACGTTATTTATTCTTGATGTTTGGCAAACGAAACAAACCTAAGAGAAGGTAGATAAGCTGGTACTTACTTGGAAAGTTTAACTCTTTATTTCAGCACTAACATAGATGATCTGAAGAAAAAACGTACAATACTGGGTATTATGTCAATTTTTATTTATTTAGTTTGAGTTTAATTCCTATTTCTTAGTCATTTACAGGTGATTTTTTTAAAAATCAACGATTTTCCAGTTTTGATGTATATTTTAATTAACACTAGGTATATTTTTTATATATTTAACTAAATAGTAGTTAAATATATAGTGTTATCAACATTATCAAACCTCTCTATTGCATATTACTACTAAATACGTCTGTTTACTTATCTCGCTTCAAAAACCAGTCAGTGATCACATTTTAGCGACATTCTGACACTATTGTAGATATTCCTCAGACACCGAAGAGATCTTGAATAACCTGGTCATCATACAAATGTGTAAATATCGTATGAAACATTCTTCTCAGCTGTCATTAATTTACAATGTGTCAAAATATCAAACCGCGCCATCTTGAATCTAGTCTTTCAATGTCTCAAAAGAATATTCTAACTCACAATGACATTTTTATCTAACAAAGATCCACAATAAAAAAATGGACGCATACAAATTACTACTTTGGAACAACGCATTTTTCACTGCATTGTTTTATAATATCTAACGAGCATTCCAATCACCTAACATAATAATTAAAATGAAACCAATTAACAATCGCTGTGGCATGCAAACAACATACAAATGGTTATTTAGTAAACTGTTCTTCTATTACTCTATTGTCTATTGACCTGTCAACATTGTCGATTGTTGTGCGTTGTTGACACTAGGTGCTGCCCTATTGTATAAGCCCTAGTAGGGTCTTATTCAAGTCCTGTTACATACCTTACATTGAATTACTATGTTGTAGTAATGTTGAGAGTAAGGACAAAGGATGGAGAATAGTGAGTGAGTCTAGGCGATGATTTGTGTAGTCATTTGAGTAGGAAACGTGTTTAGTTGTTATTGACGTCTTGTAAAATGTTAATAAAAGGGAATTAACAACAAACTGGGGTTAAATGTACAGGCTTTCGCGGGGAAACTCAAGTTTGTTTATGACCTGCCTCGTTCGTCTGGTGGTCGCAAGCACGACCTTTGAGCATGAGGTTTGGTTTGGGGTTTCGATTCCCGTGTGTCACTGGGTTTTTCCATCAGGAATTTCTCAGTAGGCCCGTACCGTATTACATGGTCTTAAACATAACTGGCGAAATGTGGGTGTACTATTGTGTACCCCTCTGCCTAACCTTTCAGAGATTACAGGCGTGATGTTCTGTTATGTAAAAACCGATCGCGATACTCTGCCCAAACAATGTGGGATGGAGCAGTTTTTTAAGTCATAATAGCGTTTGTTATTTCGAATAGCACCAATTTCTATGCCAAACTATCCGTAATTAGAAGGTAGATAGATAAAACGGGATACCAATGATTAGGTAAAGTGTGTGGTAGGATTTTACAAATTAAAAAAATATAATCTTCCTCTGAAATATTGTACTACGTGCTACTTTTTATCCCCAAATAAATAATAACATAAACCATGTACAATGATATCATTTTTAATTATTTCCCTTTTCCAAGAGCGTAGTATTCCAACAACATCACAAAAATGACTCACACGCCATAATTCAAAAAAAGAATCTCCCATACACCGAATTAAAAGAATACCAACATAACATTCGCGAACTAACATAATGACGTCACATTTCAAATATGGCGGCCGTATCACCGAATTACATAACGCAAACAGGTCTTTTATGATTACATAACAATAATTGATTGTCATTCACGTGTTTTTAATGGAATCTAGTATTATAACTATGAATAAATAAAATGCCCTCACGTGTTTCCTTGTTTCTTATTTTTTTTATCTGTGGTTTAGACGACGCCATACTGAATAGATAGATTTTATCGCGCGACTTTGATTGCTTTTGTTTTGGCGTTCATTTGAAGGTCGATTGGGTTTTTTTGCGCAAGAATATTTTGTTTTGGTTGATGACGTAAGTTGGAGTCGAGCCCTCGCCGGGCTTTGGTGTCTAGCGTGGCCAAAACAGGGCCTACAGCCTACACTATGCTACTAATGTTCCTGTAGCAGTATCGATATCAGGATCTACGGTCTAGATACGGTGCAATTGGGTTTTATCTTCAGGCATTTTTCAGTAGCAGCCAGGTGGACACAGGACACATAACTAGTGAAATATGGATGTACTATGCGTAACCCTTTGGGAAGTACAATCATGGTGTTATGTTATATTTTAATAAGGAAGCCCTTGAATCAAATCCAACATATTTAGGGCACCAATTTTTATGTTATTTTTTTATTTTTATTATTTTTCTCTGACAAAGAATAATCGGCATAACAAAACTTGACCCAATTCTGATTCATGTTACACTTGACCCATTTTTTTCAGACAATTCAGCATCAAAAATGTCAAGGAGCATTTAAGAGGAAGTTTGCTAGAGAAAATAATCTTATTTTTTCTGAGGTATTTAGACAGATTTATTAAGGCTATTTGACCTGTACGACTCATCCGAACATCAGAATAAAAAAATCCTCTAAAAAAAGTTTAAATTTTCCTCTTAAAAAACTGCCAGTATTCCTGAGTTGGCACTGTCATACAAATTCCTTTACCTCAATGACTAAACATACATTAATGTGAAAAAATAGTTTTTCATACATTGAACCGCAAATGAGTTGGTAAATACTACGAATAACATCATATTAATGAAAAGTAGCTTTTGCAAATAAAGGAGGTAAAATTTTATGTAGTACAACTACACTACTTTCATTGTGGTTTAGGCAAAATAATATATTATGAGTTTATGAATGGCATTCTTAATGGGTACTGTCATTGTTGACGTTAATACTTAAGAAAGGGTGCCTCATATACCTGTTCGTAAAAAAGGCCATGATGTTACATACTTGTAATGTTACAAGGGTTCTGTCATTACTTATGTTATATTTATTCAGCGTGGTTTCGTCAAAAATAAAGTTTGTATTTCAAACTTCAATCTCTCTGTCACTATAAGGTTCCCAGGTGTGATCCACTGACGCGCAATATGGCCGTCATAGATCAACGGCTATCTTACTATGCTTCGAGGATTTGTTATCGTAGGCATTATAAAGACAAACCTTTTAATAAACTTCTTACATGATCAGTCAGAGGCTCGTGGCTAAATAAGGTCTTCAAGGTTAAGCAGTGCTTGCTGGGGTTGGCCCATGGATGGGTGGCCGTCATTACATACCAAGTTTTCTCCATGCCTCGGAAAGCATGTTAGTCGTTGGTCTCGGCTGTCATTTGTAAACCTTTGATAGTCTTTACGAGTGATCGCCTGTGAGTCAGACAACCAGTTTTCCCAAGGGGCATCGTTTTATCCAGTTATTGGATTGTAGAGGTCAGATGGGCAGTCGCTCCATGTAAAATACTGGTATTAATTCAGCTGCATTCGGTTAGACTGAAAGCCGACCTCGAAAATTGAAATGAAAAATTATAAACCTAATGCCAAAAAGTAAAATATTATTCTATTTTATCAGCTTTAAAACCTTTTATTACTGTGATATACTGAATAACAGTCAAAACAATACAAATTACTATGAAACGCACATGTTTTTAGTAACGCATTCGAACTCTATCCCCATCAGCGCCATCTAGTGACAGCGAACCGTAAACTAAGCACAAATTTACGCTTGAATGAAAATCTAAACGCGAATTTAAAAGTAGTTAAATGTTAAATTATTAATATCGATTAAATTTCATTACTATTGACGTAATTTAAGTTATGTTTTATTACTGTTTGGTGTTAAAATTAATGTCAAAAGATCATTAACCTCAATTTACCGTAGCGGAAAAATTAAATCTAGTTTTAACTACTATAGTCTACAGAATTACTAATTCGAAATAAATTGATTTTACCTAATAGAATAAGGTCAATAATTGGGCCAATATTATTTATTGAATTAATGGATTTTACTGCAAAAAAATATCGGCTACATTACTTAACTAAACAATTATTAGCAAGTCTGTGTGATTTTTGTTAATATTAAACAAATATTGCTATATCATTACCCAAATAAATAGGTATACCTATTTATTATATTCATTGTTTTCATGCCATTTAAGAGGGCAAGATCAACATCATTAATTTTATTATTAGACTCTTATCTTTACTTAATTAGTTAATGATTTAATTAAAATAGGTTAGCAACCTACTTACTATCACGTTGACAACTGAACTATGAACCCAACCCGAATAATCACCGGTCAAAACCTTAATCACCAGGTTAGGTTAAAAAGCGATGATGACACAGGAACACTTGGTTTACAAAACGGTGATTAGGATAACGTTTTATTTATTTTAAAATAAGTTTTTATAATCAGCCTTTTAACAACGTCTATTATGAACCTGGATATAAACTTCAATTCAACAGTCGAAAGCTTTAATGACCATGGTTCATTAAAAAAACTGAGCATCATCATCGTCTTCCTGCCCTTTTCCCATTCTACTTGGGGTCGGCGCAACACGTTTTCTTCTTCCATTCTCCCCTGTCAGACGACACGGCATCATTTACTCCTTTCTCTTTCATATCGTTCCCCACACAATCCATCCATCTTTTCTTTCATAAAAAAAAACTGGAAAGAAAACTGTTCTAAAAATTACCATATATGTTTTATTTTTTAACCAGGAAAAGCAAACAGGATAATCCAAGTGTAAATAGTTTAGTATTATGTTAAATAACAAAAAAAAACGTATGTTTTTAACAAAATTCTCAGAAACTGATGAATACATTAGGATTCAGACAAACACCTATGTACAATGTCAAGGTGAAATCTTACATGTGGTTATAATGTTATTTATGTGTGTATATGCATTATTTATTATAGTTTATGTAACACCGGAAGTGGTTTACAGTTATTTAATGTGTTTCTTCTTTGTAAATAATTATTTCTTAATAGTTTTTGGCAGGTCTACGAGAAATTGTAGCTTATTTTTGTCTAATACCTACTCATATTTTTCAATATCAAGGGATGCAATTAATAAAAGAGAAGCTCGTGGCATGATATAACAGCCACTCGGGTCGATCTTCAGGTTAAGCTGCGCTTGCCTAGGTTGGTCCGTGGATGGTGGGTTCCTCCGTGCCTCGGAAAGCGCGCTAAGCCGTTGGTCCCGTTTGTCATTTGTAGATCTTTGACAGTCGTTACAAACAGTCAGTGGGTCGAATGTCTGACAACCAGTCTTACCAAGGGGTATGGTATTACCCAGTACTAACTGGGTTGTGGAGGTCAGGTAGGCAGCCGCTCCATGTAAAATACTGGTATTCAGCTGCATCCGGTTACGACTGGAAGCTGACGCCAACATAGTTGGGAAAAGGCTAGGCAGATGAAGATGTATAGGGTTAACCAATCTAACTACGAAACATAGTGAAAATCAATCAAGCTGAAGTTCATTGACCCCTATATTTCGACTAAAGCGAGGCTGACTCATCAAAACTCTACGGTTTAAAAACTTCCCCTGTTAATTATTACCAAGAACTCATTAAATATTTCTCATCCTAACTGAACACTTGGAAAAACCGAAAATAAAAAATTCTAGTTCCGGATTTTTCTTGATTTCCACATAAAACGATAAAAATCTTATTTATCATGTCTGAATCTACAGACAAGATAACATTACAATTAGTCATAGCGATGAAAAACACTTGAAAGTGACAATAAAAAGAATAACTTTAGCGCATAGACAATTACCTCTATATTGACCGATATTAGGTAAATCTATGACGTAGGGACACAACTTATACTAGACTGTTTCGCAATAGTTCCTTATTTGACGTAATAATTATGAGTAATAATAATTGGAACAATCTAGCATGGTACATGGCATGTTTACACAATGGTGGAGGCTGGACAAAGTTCAAAGAACTACCTAGATTATTTGTTTACCTATACTGACCATAATTATGTATATTCGGTACTTTGAGCTCTGCTTATCGTTTTTGGGTATTACACTTGAAGATACTATGTAAAAATCAATTAGTTGTAAATTATTTTTCGTAGCCCAGCTACGGTGTAGCAATTGCGTAGCGCGTAGACCTCGAAACCATCAAAAGGTAGACTACTACGCAAAATGATAATTTCACTATCTTGTTTACGTATTGCAATAAAAATAACTCAGACAAAGGTAAAACAAAGAAAGATTAAAGATAATCGTCAAAATAGAACACATTGCGAAATAAAAAAAAACAAAAGTCACTCTGACAAACAATTTACTAAAATGACGAAAAGCGATTACAGTAATCGAACCAATTGAAAAATTTACATTTACCCAACTACGCTGTAATAATTGAAAAAAAACGTCGAAAACTAAATCTTACACTAGTTTATATTGCTCCATGTAATTGCCCAAAACTAAAGCCAACGCTTATCAATCGATTAAATTATTCCATGGAAAACGCGACAAACACATGACTCAATAGCGAATTAGCTAAAAAATCGGATACATTGACTCAATACCGGCTAAAGTGATTACACGGACAGTCAGGGCACGTTACGTAAATACACCAACACCAGCGTGAGTCACGCACACACTGGCAGGCACGCACACATAGACGCAAGTGAGCTTGTGTGTGTGCTGCAGGCTGGGAGTCGCGCGACCCCACTACAAAATTTAGTCGCTCTCAAGACTGCTCACAGTACAGACGTGTCCAAGCGATTGGAGTTACACAGCGCCATACGCAGTGGATATTTCGTCATAACAAACATTGTGATAGTGAAAAATCATTTAGGACGTGCAAAGTGGGAGTGATACCAATTATTTTTATTACATTTTATTATTGAAAACTAACTGTGAACGAGAACGTTGTGAATTATTGTTCAGTGGATTATGACATTGTACCCACGATTTGGATAATTCCGGATAAGGAGTGCAAAAACACCGCAAATATTTTTGTAAGTATCTTTATAGTTTTTTTTTAAGTATTTTTGACAGGATTTTTGCAAAAACTGAATGTCGGATTTTCTTTAGAACTTTTCGTGAAAAAATTACAAGTCCTGTTAGGATCCAATTTTTCCATTTCCTTCTCAACTAATCGTAAATTACCCACAATTTCTCAAAAATTGTAAATTCCAAACGCGTATTAATGAAGCAGAAATGAAATACTAATTAAAAAAAAAAACAAAACTACAAATTAATTTCAGAATCAAACAAAATAAAATTAATGTAAATGAAAACAAACAAAATTTTCCAAGCCGAAAAGGAAAGTTCGCGAAAAATGCGCATTTAAAGTAGCTGTTTGGAAAAACAAATCAATCCTTTCTTTTAAACTTAGAATTTCCATGAAAAATTTTCTCCGAATTTGAAATTCAGTTTGAAACATTAGCTCAGAATTTTCATAAAAGCAGATGTTTCACAGATTTTTTTTCGTTTTTCCTCGTACTTGCTAAGTCAATGACTTCGCATCCAAATTTGTTTACTCATCTCCTGAGATTCGTGCCAAAACGGCAGTGTTAATCATTTTATTTGTTGAATTCTTACGTTCTTGAAGTTTCTCAATGACGGCTTCTTCACTTCACCTTGTTTTCATTCTTTTGTTTGCAATTCTGCTTCCTCGGTAAATTCGTTAGTGTTTATGTACGTACACAACTCTTTTTACAATTGTTTTCATGTCCTATCCTGTCTCTTTTATCTAAATTGAATTACGAAAGACTATCTGATAAAATTCGAATTGTTCTAATTTTGAATAGTGCTGTGTCACGGTTAGATTTCAAGTAATTTTTGGACTTTGTTTTTTTTTTTTTTGTAATTTAAAAAAGTTTGTAAGTGTTGATAAAATACGTACAAAATGTGGTATGTAGAGGTTTTAATTGCGGGATTGCGTTGGTCGGTGTTGTAAGCAGCGCCTGGTACGGTTCTGTCGTAAGCCATTGTGAGTCGCTTACACAAGTGGTTCAAGGTTCCAATCCGGCGTGCATTCGCCCGCGGATGTACGGAAACTAGATGTTTTGCTAATATTGCGTTTTCATATTGTAACATTGTCAATATATTGATATTTCGTGTTAAAAAACTAGTTTTTAATTAATAATGTCCAACGAAACTAAATAAAATGCTCTCTATTAAAAGAAAATACTAATAGCAGTCTTTAAAATAAGACTAGAATTGGAACAATATAAATAATTATCATTTCCTACTCTATAAAAATAATAATCTTTGTAAATATATTTTTTAAATACAAACACCCTTAAATATAAAAAAAACAATAAGTAAGAAGACTAGAATTGGAACAATATGAATAATTATCATTTCCTACTCTATAAAAATAATAATCTCTGTAAATATATTTTTTAAATACAAACACCCTTAAATTAAAAAAAAACAATAAGTACCACAAACCACACATTGTGTCGTTTCCCACCCCTCCCATATTTCCTAGCCACCTGTTCGTTTACATGCAGTAGCAGAGTGCAACAATCGATCGCCCTGTAAAGGTCGCCAATACTGACGTAACAGGGTGGGTGTTGCGCAATCAGCTGCAATACAACGTGTTCTCCCGCACGTATTTAACATTAGAACGCATAAAACGAACGAGCCCACCACTTCGTGACACTTCGACAAAATTCGCGAGTTCAACGAACTCCAATCTGTCAAATATGGCGATATTTAAAAAACAAATGAAGGTCGTTTCGAACGTTAACAATAACAACTGAAGGTTGATGCATGTTTTCTTAGCCGAACGGAACCAATAGCATTCTATTCTGTTTGCTAAACTTCCGTAAACTGTAACCTAAAGTGTATTTAACTGTACGACTGTAACTATTGAACACAAAGGCGTAACTAACAAGTAAATAGATTTATCACGAAATGCATTATAGGCAAATGATGTAATACGGAACTGAGCGCAAGGTTGTACGGAAAGCAATACTGAACACTGTAAGGCCACATTTATTTAATCACATATCGCCATGAATTTATCGATATCTGACCACAATTGAGTCATTCTTTAAACGCGTAGATAGATAAGTAAACATTTCTGACACCGTTTACGAAAACCGTCACCTAATTAGTCGAAACGCTTTGTAAATATTGGCATGAGATAAAGAAACTCCAGCCAGGGTTACCAAACTTATAAATGAACGACATTGGGATGTAACCCTCACTATATTTGCCTGGATTATGCTTTTTATACAACGCACGGGTTATGTAAGTAGATTTTTTTCACGCGCAATACACAAGAGCGATAATTTCATCAGCGCGAGGACAAGCAAAGATAACTTGACCTATTTTTTTTATCTCGCTCACTGCGTAACTGTAACCTACTTAGTGTTGCGCACGTGAATGTGTACGACCAATTGCGATGAAGTGGACCAGCGTGACGTGGCCCATTGTGGAAATGTGGACACACCAGCTCCCAAATATGAGTGATTGATGAGTTGAACGCTGATACGAATGTGACGCAACGCTGAACGACAGGAAACTGGACCGAATGCTGAAAATTCTTGCTGCATCCGTAATGATCTGTTTTTGTTTTTCTGTTGACAAAAAAACGGTTTATATTAATGGGAATCCCTCATGAGTCAGTGGTGATAATAGCTAGTGATATTATGACAGCCGATAATAGCTTCGAATATTATCTTGTGACCTTACAGCATGGAACAAAGCATTGTGTTCCTCTTACCAATACTTCCGCGAACTGGGCCTGTTATATAACTCTAGACGCTACGAATCTAGCACAAGGAAATAGGTTAAGTGTTTCTTAATAATGTAGCAATTAGCAGGTATAGAGCAAGGCCAAATAACTATGTCTGTCTTTGTTCTAAAAACTGATTCACTCAAACATTTGTTATCATTCTTATCTTCTATTTAAAAAGACAATTTCTACCGGAAAAGCGGAAAGGCCTTGACACGTTTATAGTACAGAGTTACGAAATGTAACCTTGACACCAAACCATTATCGTGAGTCGACCGATAGAGGCCGAACAGAAATAACAATCCCGACTTTAATTAGGTCTTACGCGCGAAAAATCGGTCAAGTATACATAAATGTTGTAAAAATGTTTGAAACGTATCCAGAAGACGCGACCTCTAAGGTGGTAAGTCAAAATAACTTGCAGTTACGGCAACAGACCGCTTCTAAGACATAACATATGACTCTGTGTGTAGCGAGTTTTCAAAACATTCACATCTTGACATAATTCATAACCACAGACAATGAGGTATTGGCGCCAACGGGAACGTAAATTATGCAACAGTTTTCTTTTTCTCGCTAAGTTTCCATCCAGACTCCTTCCGGAAAAATACAAAGATATTTATCACAGTTCTATTAAAATTTCTGAACTAAATAGTAAACAGGCGCGACTTCTAGCAGTATAATAGCAGAGAAATTATAATGTTAAAAATATTTCTATCATTTCATAGTTGGCGGTAAGCGTCAAATCAAATATGGCCGCCGTCCCACTTTTCCCGCGCAATAAACGGCAACCGCGTGGAAAGTTACCGCTGTACTACTTTCTCTACTTTTTCCAAGATGGCGGCGATTATATATTATTTAAAGTAAGGTCAAGAGCGCAGTTATTTATTTCAAAACCGTCACGAATGTTATGATTAAACTTGACTTGCTACGATTGTTCAAGTTATTCATACGGCTTCTTTCGCATTTTTTACGGTTCAAAGTTCTAGTTAAAGTTGATGGTCACATTGACATTGACTTTGTTTGACATCTCACTAAATAGTTATAAAACTACAGCGTGACTGAAGCCAGCTCGCGCCAAATTACAAAAAAAAACGCGTAAACGCCCACGTATTTCATCAAAACAATAGCTTGACTGTCAAAGCCAAGGGCAACACCATTAAAGGCAATTAATAATTAAATTTCACGTTCTTCGATCACGTTGCAGTTTATATAACTATGTAGAGAGGAGCAAACGTGCTTGGGTCGGTTGGTTGCGCAACTCAACGTGAGGTTCAAGACCACACGTGCTGGTTGCCGCGTGACCTGAGCGCGCTTTGGCACGTGAGATGCAGGTAGGACAATCACGCCGTTAAGGTCAGCACCATAGGGCTGCCTCTATGATGAACTTTGACATCAACTACTCAACTTCGGAGCCTAAAAACACGTGTTATCGGATTTCGGGGAACAGAAATAAGATAAAAATGATGAGCGCAGATATCGGATGGGGTCATGTGAAGTTTCAATAGAGATTTTTACTAAGTGATTGGTTAGATTTCTTTGGATTTAGAATTTGACAGTTTAAAAAAAAACCGGTCAGCCGTTTTGGTTATGGTAATTTTTTCTGGCATTTTATAAGAGCAATATCAGAACAATTCACAATAATTAAATATGATTATCGCAAGAACATCAGACATTTCCATTAGCAGCACGAGATGATTCTATTTCTAATTCAAATGTTCATTTTAATGACATAATCATAGACAACCTCGTGTCCTCGCACGCACTATGGACTATGACGAGTTTAGTCTATGCAGACATTTGCATTATTATGTAACCATTCGCGGATTTTTAACAGGAACTTAGTAGAAATATATAGTAAAAATATTTCCTATGTAAATAAACCATATCAGTGTTTGTGAGTAGGACTTTGTAACATGACTCAGATGCATGACAACTCACAGCATTACGAAATGCGTCTGATAAAGAAATAATAGGACCTGTTTTAGACGTTTTGTTAAAATACACGTGACTCAAGAACTAAAGAATTCAAATATAATTTATTCCAACACTTGAGCGTTAAAATTGAGTCTTTTGTATTCTTGTGTTAAAACACCGGTTTTGAGGAAAACGTGCTCGAATCCAATTAAGCAAACAATCATAACCCCGTCAATGCGATTGGTTAAGAGTGTTAACACCCGACAACCATAACAAATGTGCATTATTTTCCATAATAAAAGTCACTGATCTAAAATCAATACAAATAAAAGATACAGTGCACACGTGACAAACAAATACACGTTTAGAAAAAGAAATCCAAAGACAGTAAAAACTGTTTTATATTTAGACAGAGGGGACCGACACGTGTTTGGAGCAAGCGTGTCCCTCGCCCTACGTCTCGTGTGACATTGCGTAGGTTAGGACTAGTCATCTACAACGTGACGGTCTAAAAACAAGCCTTAGAATCTCAGCATCTTGAATGACAGCATCAATTAAATCCAAAACATTGTCCTCATTTTACATGCAAATACAACATTCCATTTCCCGTTACGGTAACTAAAAATACAACAAACACTTCGATATTTCATCGCATTCTTTAAACGAAGCCAAAATTTTCCCATCAATCCTCATACTAGACGAATCTGGTTGCTAACGGTTGCACAATACTTCGCTTACAAGTCTTACAACTATAAAGCGGGTTCTGACAATCGACAGTTATCACTAATCAAGTACTTTCTCGCGCCGTGGTCCGTTACCCGAAAACTGGGACCGTACGGTACAACCAAAAACGGTTTTTATGCTCATCACTGCTGTCTAAAACTTGTAATACTGTTATGAAACAGCTATTAGTGTGTCGTCATCGTTTAGCGGTTATATTTTATGTCGATGTTGATAGGCAAGGTTGGGTTTGGTAATTAGATTAGTCGTTTGCAGTTAAGTGTTAATTGGGTTGTCAAAATTATGTTAGAAGATTGTTGACTAAGTGAACTAGTACACGCAGCGTCAGTAAGTGCTAACCCCTCAAGCTTTAAAATGTTAGCACTTACTGACGTTGTGTGTACATTAAAAGCTACTTACCCATATAAAGCCACAAGAATGGCTCGTAAAATCCATAAAAGGAACGTCCAAAATCATAAAGTAACACAGAACATGCCACAAACAAAATGTCCTTATTAAAAAGTACCGACAAAAAGTTAACAATGCATATATTTTTATAACCAAATGCTAAATAGTAACAGTTCGGTTTGGAACGGTGTTTAACTGTCTGTGCTCCGCCAAGCGTCAACGGAATAACGGGCGGTTAGATTTTTCTGTTAATCTCTTTGCAAATGGAGCAAAAACATCATAATTTGCTGCATAGAAATGGCATTATAAACAGCGAATCGATTGTAAGTAGTTAAGCATAAAAATTACATTTCGATTTTAAACAAGGTCAGCCATCTTTCAACAAAAGACTAAACTAGGCTTATTTGTCTTAACGTCCAAATTACCAATAAGTACCGTACTACAGTTATGACGAAACTTTTTCCATGTGTTACGATCACGAATACTGTTTTAAATTAACACCTAATAAAGTGGGCGGGTCGAACGGGGCCGACAAAAAAGTTTGAATAGTTATGTTTAACTGTACAATATAGTAATATTGAAGTAACGGGATTTGATTTGATTAATTCAAATGAACGTTTAACTTGAAGAAAAGTCATAGCTTCAACGTTGTATTTTATTTTATTAGTCGAAATTAAAACTAGTTTTAAATTGATTAACCTTAATCCAATTTAATTAAGAACAACAAAGATCCCACTGTCATTTTTCAATAACAATGTATACCAATTAAAGTTGGCGCAATTATTTAAACAGTTAGACGGCATAACGGGGCGCCAGCGCATCTGGGCCGACCTACTGACACCGATCTTGCAGTGTCGTGGAACGGAACGTATCAATAACACAATCATACTCTTTAGCGGTCATGATTTATGATGAAGAGCAAAATATCTTCTCTCAGAAGTAGCAATCATGATTTTGGCAATTTGGCAGTTATGGCAAAAGCGTCACGCATTGCATGAAACAAAATGGCTGCATGAAAAAAGGCAATTTTACAAACCACCGGACGTCGGTTCGAAATTTGAATTTATTTAGAAGCAGATCAGTAGCAATTGGAAATTCAAATCAGTTGATTTGGGTCTTTTATATCGAACACACGTGTATTTTGACTTATTCAAACAAAATGCTTCGAGAAATTATTCGAATTTTCTTTAAAACAAACTCTCACGTTGCCTGCATTAAAACCGCGTGTTATCAAACGTGAACGACATTTTTTTTCTGTGCACAACCCATTGCAACTCGCATTGTTTTAAAATCATTGAAAAAACAATCAAACTTAGTCGCCACAATAGGCACTTACAAATGATCCTTACCATTGTTAGTTTCGGATAATAAAGTTGATAACAATGTGGATTGGTACATTTTTTACACTTCCTGTATTATTCGCACTTATCGATTAATCGAGTAATGTTAGCGATTTATGTAAATCGATTATCCCAATGAGAATAGTCGTAGCGTTACATAAAGTTAGTCAGGCGATGCTTTCGGAAAATTCTGCTAATTGAAGCACACGTTAAAATGAACGTGATTATTACGAAACCTAAATATTGTTGTTTAGTTAACCCCAATTAATCAAAGTTATTAACTTCGTCACGGGTTTAAAGCATGGTAAAACCATTTCGAAATAATAGTCTGATCTAAATTAGTTTGATAATCATCAACCATGGTATTTTCTCGTGGAACCAACCGTCTTTAACTTAACAAAACTTTCTGCAATCATTCTATTTTTAAATTTCCATCGTAACGTAAGCAAAAATCAACGTTCGCCAATAGGAAGTGAATTTTGTAACGGAAGAAATCCGGTGTAACCTTAAAATTGGATTTGTAACATTGTAACACGCTAAAATTAAGAAACACGACTTATTAATGAGTTTGGCTAACATGAAGGGAGTAAAAAGCGTTGAAATGTGGCAACATTATTTCACAAAGGTGATCCACGTGCAACAACTTTGCAGCGGCGGGATCTTGCGACATTCAGTTTTTGCAACCGACCGATTTTGTAACAACGACTTTATTTAGACAACTGCAACAGTTGGCGAATTTTTTTTTTAACTGTAACTAACGTTACCTTTCGTTTGTTTCAGAACCACAGTGATAATTCGTGCGGACCCGTCGACGTCCGCCGAAACATGGTTGCAGAGTTCATCCTGAGTCAGCAGCAGCTGCTGAGCGGAGCGGGTGGCGGAGGCCTGGGGCCTGTACCGCCCCCCTCGCGCGCACCGCCGCCTAACCGGCGCCAATCAGTGTCTCCATACCCAATGGACCACAGCCAGGGCCCAATCGGTAGCCCTGGAGACCCCAATGACTACTCTCCCTTTGAATTCAACAAGCGCAAGGAGTTCTTCGGTCAGCGCAAACAGAGGGAGTTCATTCCCGACAGCAAGAAAGACGATGGCTACTGGGACCGTCGCAGGAGGAACAACGAAGCCGCCAAGCGTTCCCGCGAAAAGAGGCGCTTCAATGACATGGTTTTGGAACAGCGCGTCGTTGAGCTGTCCAAGGAGAACCACGTGCTCAAAGCACAGCTTGATGCGATAAAAGAGAAATACGGAATCTGTGGGGAGACCCTCATTAGCATAGACCAGGTGCTGGCTACACTCCCGACTTGTGACCAGGTCCTTTGTGTCACAAAGAGGAGTAAGCTAACAAGCAACACCATGTTCCCCGCCCCGCCGCCACCACCACCGGCCCCACCCGCGTCTCCTCCGTCGCCGCCACCTCAGCGCCAGCCAGAGCCTTACCAAGAGAGGCTACCCGCCCCCGAGGCATACTACCCGCACCCTGCACACTACGAGCCTCCCGGCTCAGTTCTCAACCTGTCCAGATCTCGCCGCGTGCCCTCTCCCTACGAGCTGTCCTCTCTGTCAGGCTCAGGGGATGAGAATGCCGAACAGTACGCGCCCGAAAACAACGGGCTGCCGCTCAAACTTCGCCATAAATCACATCTCGGTGACAAGGACGTTGCCAGCGCCCTGCTTTCCCTCCAGCACATAAAGCAGGAGCCCGGCCCCCGGTCCTCGCCCTCATGGGACGGAGAAGGCTCGAGTGACGAGCGTGACTCTGGGATCTCCATTGGAGCCGAGTTCAGGCCACAGAGGCCCGAGGACAGGCTCGCAGCCGAGGAGGAGGACGCACACCTGAAGGCCGAGCTCGCGCGGCTCGCCACCGAGGTTGCCACCCTCAAGAATATGATGCACCAGAACAAGGCGCGCGGGCACGAGCACTGAGCTGTCGCCGCCTGCGCCTGGACCGCGCAGCCGCCCCCGCCCGCGCCCGCGCCCCCGTGCCACGCGCCCCGCGCCCGCGCACGCGCCCTCGCGTCGAACACGTTCGTACAAACTGTCTCCCCTCTCAGTAGATGAAGTTACCACGTTGTAAAGAAATGAATATTATATTTGTATCATATTGTGCAGCTGTAAGCGGCTAAGCCGCGATGCCTATTTGTAGTCCTTCCTAGTAGTTGTATGTCGTGGTCGGTGTATAGTATGTACTCGTGTAGGGTAGGCAGAAGTAGTGGCAGGTCGTCGTAGACGCGCCTCCTGGACCCTTTCATATGAAAATGAGACTTATTATGTTCGGTTAACAGACTTTTCGAACAGATAAAACTTGTCTACTCAGTGATAGAATATAAAAATGCATTTTTAGTGATGAGCTATGTATGTGTATGTAAATTAAGTTAAAAAAGTAGATCTGTTTCATCTTTTCGAAGACTCGATAGTGAAAAATCGATGGCTAAAGACTATGTTCTTATAAGTAGTAGTTTGTAAGTTTTGAATCTAAGTATGTTTAAGTCCAACTTAGATGGTTATTTATAAAATTTAATGTATATTTCTCATTTCGGATTGCCCCGTTAAGTTTTGAACCAAAAAGATGATAGGTCCTCTGGTTAACTGATGAGAAATCGCAAATAATTTGTAAGACATAGATTACATTAAATCCTATAAAAAAAACAGAATGGTTAGATAAAAACAAAATGAAAAATACCAGTGCCTTGGACAATACATACCTACCTTTATAAATAGCTACCTAAACAAATATTTTTGTACACTTATTAGAAAAAAAAAGAAAATGGCGATTTCATCTTTCGGAGACCATGGTCGTTACTACAAGTTCACTTCTCTCCCAACAACTCGATCGTAGATTGTTTCCTTTTGAAAAGTGAATGAAAATGCTGAGCATTAGACCTTCTTGTGCGAAGAGACGTTCGAGTTATTGAGAGTAGTGAACCCGTGGTTGGCACAAGATTTCAATTTTGTAAATGTATCGATCCTAAGAAAGCTAGTTTTCAAGTATTTCCGTTGTATTGTAAGATTACTCCTAGTATTGCTCTAAAGGGCATGTGATAGGACTGAAGGAGGAAGTATACTAAGTATTTATTTATTATTCAGAACGAGAAAGAGGATTTTACAATTTATTATCTTTGTATAAGAAACTATACGATATGAATAAATTGTGTACATTACAATTATATGATGAATTTTATTACCCTACTATCCCAACACACAATAAACACACACACGAACCTATATCTACAAACCAGAATTGCTGTGTTCTGGCTTAAATACCGGTGAAATTACAAACATATAAAGTCATTTTAATGATGTCTCTAAAATCCACAGTTTCACCGATACTATGCGACACTAAAACCTAATGCCAAATTGCACTCTTGGATTCCCGATTCTCGGCGCTAAGACTAGCGTTCAAAATCCTATTGTGCTTTTTTTTCGGGCATTACTTTTGAATGTTCCAGGTGTTACGGAAAACAGGCTTAAGGATAGCAATGCTTGGGTAAGCTCTTGATATTACAGGTGTTAAGACTGACTTTCCACCAGCTGGATAGAATTCCTACAATACTACAAGAAAAATATATTCAACTAGCTTAAAAACACCTAATAAGCACATCTAAGACTGACAATTAACCTAGTTTTTAAATCAATAAGTCAGTTAAAAATCTTGTCTTAAAATAACGCTGATTAAGATTACATTGCAACAAAACCATAACACAATAATTATTTTGCTTATTATGACAATCAAGTAAAACGATTAATAAAATATGCTAAGTATACTCGTTTATTTTCATGTTATTTAAATTATTTACAAACTATAATAGTAATAAAAATAGGTACAAGTATCAAAAGGATTACAGGGCGTCCAAAAATTCATCCAATTTTTTGAATTTTTTTTTGAACAGGAAAAGTGCCCAGAAGGCTGGCAGCATTGCCATGTTGGATGGCTGCTGATTCTTTGGCGAAAAAGTAGGCCCGCCCTCTGGTCACGTGAAGAGTCGACCAGCCGCTTGGCGAGTTCCCGAAATTCTAGGTGGGCACTCTGACCCCACAGCGCTAGTGTTTCAACCCCAAACGGGTCAAACACATAACTACCAATTAAATAATTGTATTTGCGCCGTTTGCTAAGTCAATTAAGTGTAAAAGGTGCCGTCCTGTGTTGGCTGAAAGTACAAATAACTTGGACTGTCTAATCTTCAGCTAAACCTGTCTTTTCCCAACTATGTTACTGAATACCAGTATTTTACATGGAGCGACTGCCTATCTGACCTCCACAACTCAGTTACTACTTGGTAAGACTGGTTGTCAGATTTTCGGGCCACTGACTACCTGTAACGACTTTAAAAGATCTACAAATGACAGCTGAGAAAGCTTATAGTGAGACTAAACACACAGGAAAATCTTATTACTACTTACTAGCTTTGAAACGGGCTTAGTGATGGCAAGCGCCATTGTTCAGCAAGAGGATCTGGATTATTTATCAAGGTCGGCCAAAGTGGGTACATATTTCCATTAGGAACTATTCTCAGAAGCGAAGTCTGGACATGAGCCCGGTTGATGGTAATAGACTCGGTCCTTTTGGGGCTGAAATACAGGGTGAAAGGGACGTTCTGTCTTATGACGACAGGCCGTGTCGACGGCGCGTTCGTATTCCACGCGCAGCTCAAAGAGATGTCAGCAAACAAGAGAGGCCCGCAAGGGCCGATGCCTGCCATGGCTATGGGACTGTTCGAAAGAGATACCGCAGCCCTGGAACACAAAGGACAATACAATACAATACAATGAAACAAAGGGCAATAGAAGGAACATGGATGAGTTTTAGTCAGTAAAAGTCTGACACTCCCTTAAGCTCCACCCAGAGCGGGAGGAGTCATTTAATGATTTCCCTCACAGCCAGTTACATTTACAAACCCTGAAATGGCATACATGCAGAAGCAATGAAGCAACTCCCAATATGTCCTCTTGTCATACACCCCCTAGAAACTGGTACTGGTTCAGCGTAGTCTACGAGTAGACCATTCTATGAACTATTTCAATAGGATTATTTTTCTGAGGATGTTGCTATAATCTCAACGGTAGGCACGTTGACTCGAGATCTTACGCAGATAAACGGACATGACTGCTCAGGAACCTTTGACAGGCGTCGTCTAAAAGGCCACCTTTTGGAAATTTAGTATGATAAGTATTACTAACATTCTCTGATTTTCTTAACACCACAATCCTTTATACTGAAACATGGTATAATAAAACAACATAACATCACGCCAGTAATCCCCAAAGGATTAGGCAGAGGTCTACCGAAGAGTACACCCATATTTCGCCAGTTATGTTTAAATCCCATGTAATATTGCCTATTGCTATCAACTCGGCACAATTCTAGACTCGGCAGCTGCTACTGAAAAATTCCTAATGCAAAAACTCAATGACAATTTTCCCGACCTGAGAATAGAACCCAGGACATCATGCTCAGCAGTCGCTCTTTCGACCACTAGCCCAACGAGGCAGTGCATAATAAAAACAGATACAATAATACATAGTTAAATAATACCGTAAATCAATCTACCAGTTATTATCTATTGCCTTGTAGCGATGTCTAAATAACAAAGGTTCGAAGAGTTCGTCATCGCTATCTATGATGTCATGATTTAATTGAATTTACTTAGAAAAGATAAAAATAACTGGAGCATCGTGGTTATTACGGTGGTAGGTAGATAATGTACAGACGCCAGCTCATCAAGCTACTACAATCTGTCAAATTTCTATAACAGATTTTCAAATTTATCGCTACAGCATTAGGTTCAAGGTTGATTGGAAAAGTTTGACAATTTCGGGTAGCTTGATGTGCTGGTGCCTTTTTTTTTCGGATGGGAAAAAATCAAATGACTCCTCCCGCTCTGGGCGGAGCGGAAGGGAGTGTCAGACTTTTACTGACTAAAAACCATCCATGTTCCTTCTTTTGCCCTTTATGTTCGAGGGCCGCGGTATCTCTTTCGAACAGTCCCGCAGCCCCGGCAGGCATCGGCCCTTGCGGCCCCTCATATTTCCTGACATCTCTTTGAGGTGCGCGTGGAACACGAACGCGCCGTCGAGACGGCCTGTCGTCATACGATGGACGGACGGCGAGCTAGCCCATTACTCACCGTCCACAGGCCCGCGCATACGGTGGCCGAGAGCCACCACGACGTGATGTGCTGGCGTCTGTACTTGCATTCAAAGTTACTAATCGATACAAATCAATACAATCTACACGAATGGGTGACAATCCATTAATACCGAGTTCCCTCTGTGATTCGGAATACACGTTAAGCCGCTGGTCCCTGCTGTCATTTTGCAGATCTATGACAGTCGTTACAGGTCTAGAGGTATCTTATTACCCAGTACCTGGGATGTGAAGGTCAGATGGACAGTTGCTAAATGTTAAATACTGGTACTCAGCTACACCCGGTTAGACTGGAAGCTGACCCGCAAATTCTTGGGAAAGGCTAGGCAGATGAAGCTTGATGATTGCTTTAGTTCATATTTTTAACTGTTGGTCTATGAACTTACAGTAAACGGAAATATTTACATATTCTAGAAAACCTGGAACTGATGGTCTAAAATCGCTAGAACGCCGTTCACAATGGCCATGATTATGTAACTAAAGCATGGAAATGAACCTTCTTGGAACCGTAATCGAAAACAAACACCCAGTGCAATTTCTGTCAGCGTACAGCATAATCGGTTTATAATGCACTATGAGCATTATTTACTGTTGGGGCTTAAGCTTCGTCTCTTTGGGAAGGAACGAGCCAAATTCAGCAGCATTTGGGAAACTTCTTCGGGTCTTTTCGTCGCGTATTCCATCGTCATCTTCCTGCCCTTGTGCCATTCTATTTGGGGTAGGCACAACACGTTTTCTTCTTCCATTCTCCCCTGTCAGACGTCATGGCATCATTTACTCCATTCTCTTTCATATCAGTCTTCACATAATACATCCATCTTTTCGTTGGCCTTCCTCTCCCTCTCCATCCATCAACATTCATGTCCATCACTATTTTAGCCACATGCGTTTCATTTTCTTTTCGTCGCGTATTCCACAGAGCCTAAAGACTAAG
Organism: Eurois occulta; assembly: GCA_950022335.1. NCBI lineage: Eukaryota > Metazoa > Arthropoda > Insecta > Lepidoptera > Noctuidae > Eurois > Eurois occulta. The sequence goes on from OX465502.1 coordinate 4,738,235, forward strand.
GGTCTTCGACTTCCATAGTAAGTTATAACAGGCTACCGGCCTGTTATAACTTACGGGGCCGAAATGTGGACACTCACGGTACGCCTGGTCGTCGCCGGTCGAACGGGCTATGCTTGGAGTCTCTCTGAGGGATCGCATCCGGATCGATGTGATCCGACAGAGTACCAGAATTGTCGACATACCGAACAACTCACAGAATAAGTAAGCTGAAGTGGCAAAGGGCCGGCTATGTTAGCCGTAAAACAGATGACCGTTGGGGTAGACGCGTTCATGAGTGGAGACCGTGAATTGGCAAGCGTAAGGTGGGACGCCCTCAATCTCGGTGGAGCGACGATCTTCGCAGGGTGGCTGGTAGCAACTGGATGAAAGATGCCAAGAATCGAGTTGAGTGGCGCGTGATTGAAGAGGCCTATGCCCAGCAGTGGATTACTGTAGGCTGATGATGATGATGAGCAGAAATCTACTGTATAGATTTAAGTTTTTCTAACTAAATAGACAAGATGTGTTGCTGGGTAGTTTGATGCGCCACTTCTTCTCCATAGGTAAAACATAAGGAAGTGTTGAATTGCGGGCATCTTGACAAATAGAAATAGAAAATTGTTTATTATCCAGGTAATACATAAACAGGTACAATTAAATACAAGAGATGTCACAAGTGGCTTAAAATATTACTTAAAACTAGTTAACATAGAAGCTATCTTATGTAATTTGATTTTAATATCCACACAGGTGTAGCTTAGGGTTGTCTGTGTACGATACAGAAAAAATATGTTAAAATAAGTACAAAAAAAAACCAAAAAATATGTTAAAAAAAAGTCAAATAGTCAGAAAAGAAATATACCAGCCTATTATTGTCCCACTGCAGAGCAAAGGCTCTTCTCATACGCCTTACTCAAAGCGAAAAACCATAAAAGAAACTAAAATCTACTTACCATCCGTACTACTATAAAATAACATGGAATCAAAAGGAAAATCCCGACTACTGTGACACAAACCTTCATCTACTTAGGCGCTAATTACAAACAATTAGTGGAATTATCTGTGAGAACACTTCAGTAGCCTGCTTCCCCAGTTGACGTGTAAGCAGTGCGTGAAGGTAGCTGTGATACCATCAGTAATTCGAGGTGGGAGACTTGTGTGGCAGTATTGTCACAGTCCAGCATAGACAGTGCGTAGATGCTACGAAGCTCTCGCGTAGTAGGCACGTAGAAGCTATGAAGTCATGTCGTACACAACGTGGAAACGCTACGTGAATTACTTAATAATCGAATTGCGTCACATGAATCTATACATCTATAATTCTATACTTATACAAACTAGCTGTTTTCAATGAATATCTTAGGAGATATCACAATTTAAAATAACTCCACAGCAAAATAATGATCAAGTACCGCGGTGCATTTTTATTATGCAGAATGATTTGCGAGGCGGCCAATACCTGATGTTATAAGGAGTAACTTAGGCTTTCATTTTAGAAAAAAAGATTAGGGTTCCGTGCAAAAAAAAAACGAAACACTTGAATTTGTTAACAAACTCCGATTCAAATAGGGAAATTATATTTTTATAATAATTTCACGCAACAGGAATGTCGCGCGCAAAAGTTAGTAAAGTATAAAGTATGAAACCACGTACACGCTTCGGAGACGCACCGTAAACGGCACGTAGATGCTACAAAACTCTTGTATAGCTCGGCACATAGAAGCTCTGAGATATTACGTAGTCAACGCGTAAACACAACGTGGTCGTCGGCGACGCCTCGGTACCCTTATTTTTTTTGGGATGGGAAATCATTAGGTAAATGACTCCTCCCGCTCTGGGCGGAGCGGAAGGGAGTGTCAGAGTTTTACTGACTAAAAACCATCCATGTTCCTTATTTTGCCTTGTGTTCCAGGGCCGCGGTATCTCTTTCGAACAGTCCCGCAGGCATCGGCCCTTGCGGGCCCCTCCTGTTTGCTGAGATCTCTTTGAGGCGCGCGTGGAACACGAACGCGCCGTCGACACGGCCTGTCGTCATAAGACGGACGGACGGCGAGCTAGCCCTTGACTCACCGTCCACAGGCCCGCCTCGGTACCCTGCTGTGTAAGTGCGTGAAGGTAGCGGTGATACCATCTCAGTGAGATGGGAGAATTGTGTGAAGTCTACATGACAACGCGTAGACGCTACGGCGTAATCGTGTAGCCGGCGCGTAAACGAGTGGGGGGAAGGGAGCGTTTATTAATTACGAGAGGCAATTTTGGCAATTTTTCGACCTCCCTCCCCCCTTGGTGTGATGTCGTGAGATTTGACTTGACTCTCTCACCCTCCTAATCTCACGCGAGATTTTTCTAAATCCATAGTTTAGTATAAATACGGTAATCTGTGCTTGATTGCTTTGAATTCATTAAAAAAAAAAAAATATTTAATTATTTATTTTCATTGAAAATTTTATTGTGAAACATTATTGTGTACGATTTGGCCATATTTTTGTAGAGAAACATGTTTACTTAATTAAACCCAGTTTTCTAGCAATTTTACGGTTTCTTGCGGGGAAAAATTACGTGATATTGGGTGAGACTCGGCACGACCCCCTCTCCCCCCCCCCCCTAATGACTAAAAGGAATATTTGCGATGAGATAGTTTTACAGTTATTATTATAAAACTATATAAAAAACAGGCATGCCAAGATTTCATGTGAATAAAAATGCGCATTTGAGTAATCGCAACAAATAAAACATTGTTCTCATTAAAATATTTACTCATCTATCGTGATGGTTACATCTCAGACCTTGTGTTTAATCTCGAAGCAGGCAATCATTCGTGAGGAAATGTAGACAAAACAAACTTTGAATCATTCGTTCAATGTTTTTATATGATAATTACTTCAATATTATCTAGAAGAAGTCATTGCAGAGAAAGTTGAGGATAATATTTCCTAGATTGAAGAACTGACCTAACACAAACTGATTTTTTACTGAAATACAAGCAGTACTGCTACATGATTCTAATGGCGCGTGGCGATAGTCGGTATGACGCCATTTTGTTTCAGGGTTCCGTACCTCAAAAATAAAAAGGAACCCTCATAACATCACTTTGTTGTCCATCTGTCTGTCAAAAGACGTGTCTGTCCCTTTTTCAAAGGAACGCTTAGAGGAAATGAAATTGATATCAAATACTCGTGTCTACGGTCTCTTTTAGCTGTGACAAAATCACACTTGTAAATCAACGTGATCAAAAAATATTCATATTTTTTTTCGCCGTTTATGTCGCATATTTTGCGATTTCACGAGGGAATCTAAACCTATAGAGTACTTCCCGTTGACCTAGAATAATGAAATTTGACAAGAAACAATGTCTTACAACACATGTAAAGGAAAAAAACTGAAAACCGTAAATATGTAGTTTAATAACAAAAAAACCAGCCTGCATTATTAAGTCTGAACGGAACCCACGCTGTGCGAGTCCTAATCGCACTTTTCCGGATTTTTAACATAATTTCCCAAATATTTATTAGCATCCTGACATCGTCATACAAGCGCCAAAACAATCATGCCACAACTTACTGAAAAACACACACAGACAAAAATAAAAACAGACACAAAAAAAATTGTCTTCCCAAAAACTTTTTATTCATTTGATTATTTTCACTTTGCTTCGATTTAAAACACCTACTAATGTCAAATAACCTCGATTACAGAGCCGTGGACGTAATTTAACTATTTTTAACACGAATAGTATTTTAAACATATCATGAAATCTATGTGGAGATCTCGGTCAAGGCAAATCTGCTTTCTTCTATACTATCTGATCTTCCAATGAGACTAGACGCTATGTAATTATGGCTTACCAGGTTATGCCCGCGGCTTCGCCCTCATGAAGTCCGACGGGATCGTACTACCGGGATAAAAAGTATCAATGTGTTAATCCAAGTTTTAATTATCTATGTTTTTTAAACGAAATTTCATCCAAATTCGTTAAGTACACTCGAGAGCAATGAATCCGGGTCACTTAAAGAATGTTAAAAATCTCGGAAAATAAAAATGATAGGTTAATGCAATAAATTGTATTTAATAGACAATGTAATACTCCTTAAATGAAAGTAAAAAAAATATGAGTCGCCATACATTTTATTAACACAAAATTACATAAAGAAAAAAACTGCTGATCTCTCCTTAAAACAAAAATAGGAAACATGAAATTTTTGAACTTTATTACGATTTTCTTGAATTTTAATACTTCGTATTGCCTCCTCGTGCTTCCATTACTGCGTTTACGCGGTTTGGCATGCTGTACACCAAGTTCCTTATACGATTTTGGGAAATATTCTCCCATTCCTCTGTGAGAGCAATTTTGAGCTCACGAAGCGTGATTGGGGCATGGTTTCATTGTTTTACGCATCTGCCTAGCTCGTCCCAAGCATGCTCGATCGGGTTGATATCCGGGCTGCGCGCTGGCCACTCCATACGAGTAATGTTCATCTCTTGAAGGTAGTCATTCACAATCCTACCTGTATGAGGTCGGGCATTGTCATGCATAAATATAGCATCCTCACCTAAATTGACCATAAATGGACCAACGTGATCATTGAGGATTTCTTCCACATATCTTACGCTAGTTAAAGAGCCGTTTTCTATGATCACCAGCTCTGTGCGACTTTCAGAAGAAATTCCGGCCCACACAAGTACAGACCCACCACCGTAGGCTACTTTTTCTTCGATGCATGCTTGCTTGAATCTTTCCCCTGGTCTTCGATACACTCTGTGTCTTCCATCGTGCTTGTAGAGCATACATTTTAATTCGTCGGAGAACATAACTTTTGACCAATCTTCAATACTCCAATTTACGTGGCTCTGGGCATATCTTAGTCTTGAAATACGATGCCCACGCTCCAGTTTAGGGCCGTTTGCAGGTCTAAGGGGTTTTAAGTTAGATTCAGCAAGCCGACGTCTTACTGTCCATGCACTTGGGTTACTTCCTCCGAGGCGTCGAAACTGATTTGTGAGTTCCGTTCCTGTGAGAAAGCGATTTCGAAGCATGGTGTCCACCAAGTATCGGTCTTCTCGTGCTGTGGTACACCTGGTTCTGCCCGTTCCTGGTCTGCGTAGGTTAGAACCAGTTTCTTCGTAACGTCGGAGAACTCTTTGTACTGTTGACAGCGACACACCGACAGTCCTGGCTGTATCGCGCTGACTCCGGCCGGTTTCCAGCATTGTAAGTATTCTGGTGCATTCTTCAGGCGTAAGCGACATAATTTCAGCTTGAATAATGAATATAGAGCACTATCAACATAGTTTATGTACCCACATAAATGACAGATTACAAACAAAAGCAAAACCAAATGCTGTAATTTCGTAGTTCCATCTTCGAAAGTGGCTCTTTTTCAAATTTGATTTTTTATGATATAACTTTACAATAACTAAGAAGTTTTAATACCTTCATTTAAGGAGTATTACATTGTCTATTAAATACAATTTATTGCATTAACCTAGCATTTTTAGTTTCCGAGATTTTTAGGATTCTTTAAGTGACCCGGATTCATTGCTCTCGAGTGTAGTTTTCGCGTGAAAGAGTAACAAACATCCATCCATACTCACAAACTTTCGCATCAATAGGATTATTTTATTTTTATTTGGTCTAGCTTTTTTGAATCAGAAATTAGGACAGTCTAGTCTGGGTCGGAATAAATAATAGGGTTTTTGTAAATCAGGTAGACGTATTATAGTAGAGTTTCGGTTGGTGAATTCTAGATTTGCATGATCACTTCTCAGTCTTTGTCGATGTCGACTGATAATAGACTTTGCTGGTCGGTAATAAAGTTGTTTAATTTAAGACAGCGGGCCATAACAGCAAAAACAAACCAACAGCTTCCTGCAGCTCATTGTTGGGAGAATGGACATGGAGTGCTCCTTCATGGAGCATTGGACAAAAAAAACTACATCTACGAGTAGTGAGGTCCTGATCCAAAGTTTCCATTGTTGTGTGTAGCCTCTGGGTCAAGTATAAGCAGAAGGCATACAGCGCTCTACGTGTACAATATAATGCCTTGAGAATGCTTATGGGGCTGCCGCGGTTTTGTAGCGCTTCGGGTATGTTTACCGATGCGAGGGTAGATGATTTCTTTGCCATTATTAGCAAGTGATGCGTCTCTCTGCGGCACAGTCAACATATGTCAGCTCCCACAGCATGTTGAGGGCATTGAGTGACCGGTGGGAATGCCCGATGCTTGGCCGATGGGTGAGACTGCACACGCGGGTCGTCTCTAAGTAGCTAAACGAGTATCTAGTTTACTTTATTTTGTTTCTGTTATATGATTATTATGTTATTGGAAGCATAGCAGTTGGAACATTTATTCTGCTTATGCTTATGCAACAAGTTTTTTTTTACATTCACTCCTGTCAATCGTCACGCTATCATTTACTCCTTTTTCATTCATATAATTCCTCACAGAATACATCCATCTTTTCTTTTGTCTTCCTCTCCCTCTCCATCTAATGAATTGAAGTTGAAATAATTGAATATATATAGGTGAATAAGTAGGTGATCATTTGATTAATTCTACACCTTTTAATTTTTAAGTAAGTACTTTAAAATGTTCCTATTAAATAATAACATTATTTTAAATAATATTTTATAGAAATTTAAAGTCAGCCATGTTAGGTACTTTCAACTCGTCGCAGTAACCGCAAAACACTAAAACCGCAAGCCTATTTTATATGTGTTTAATTTATATTTATTACACAGCAACATAATTAAACCATTTCTTTCCTGCTTTCGTTATTTACCTGTATAATTATCAATTAATGCTCAAAAACCATCCATGTACTAAAATAAATAAATATTTTAATTTCTTTATTATTTTTCCTTCCCTAATTTCAGACTATTTTCAACCTTGCCATGTTTATGTCATCAATTTTCAACAGTACCTACTTAGGTACTTATGTACACTTCTGGACACATCTATTGGCCCACCTTAGAGTTTAGGTTTCGATGGCCCCTACCGAAATATGATTGCTAGATTGAACAAAAACTGTTGATGCAGTTTTAAACCTGATACATTTTACCATCTTTTTCGATCGTATTGTTTTAAATTTGAATTCAGAATACCATACGACATGGAGCTACGCCTAACAAGTCGGATATGCACCTTGTTAAAGGCAATTGATTTTTGAATAAAAAACATGTTTTATCAAATAAAGGTTTAATTTAATAACGTGTGTTGCCTCCATGGGCATCTACCACAGCTCTCATACGATTAGGCATAGAGTTTATCAACTGCTCTATGAAATTTTGAGGGATCATCTCCCATTCCTCTTCTATGGCAGTTTTCAACTCCTGCATCGTCTGGGCAACTGGCTGACGAGCCCTAACACGTCTTTTTAGCTCGTCCCACATGTGCTCAATGGGGTTCATGTCTGGGCTTCTGGCTGGCCAGTCCATAACTGTGATGTTCACATCCCGAAGATATTCCCTGACGATGCCGGCCGCATGGGCTCTTGCATTATCATGCATAAAAAGGAAATTTGGGCCCACATAGTCCGCGTATGGTATCACGTGAGGTTCTAAGCACTCACGAATGTACCTTTCAGCATTTAATGTTGGCAGCCGTGGTCCTGTAACAACCTCAAGTTGAGTTTTGCCGCTCGCGGATATACCGCCCCAGACAGTCCATGAGCCACCGCTGTAAGCAACCCTCTCTTCAAAGCAGCATTGTGCGAAACGCTCTCCCTTACGTCGGTAGACCTTCTTCCTTCCATCATTGCCATGTAACACAATTTTAGACTCATCAGAAAAGAGTACACGGCTCCAATCTTGCTGTGTCCAATTTAAATGACTGCGTGCGAAATGAAGGCGCGCTGTTCGGTGGGCTCGCGTTAGTTTGGGCCCATTAGCTGGCTTGTGTGGTACCATATCGCGTTCTTTTAACCTTCTCCGAACAGTTCGAGCGCTCACAGATACTCCGTGGAAGTCGCGAAGTTGGTTTTGTATCTCAATGGAGGTAAGGTGACGATTTTGGACCGCAGATCGACTTAAATTAAGTTGAGCACTCACGTTTCTTTGGCTGTGTCCGGCCTGAATAAGTGCCACAGCTTGGGCGGCGACTTCAGGTGAAGTATCCATAGATTATTGATAGAACCTCACCTTAATGTTAAGAATAAGTAATGTTTGTTGCAAAACCAAAGATATCAATCACTTTTTCAAGAATTAAATCCAAGTAAACCAATAAAACCAAGTTTTCTTAGTATTCGATTGTTTGATATCAACAAACAGGCTCCAAATTGTCTTTTGTTTCTTTAAATTCTGTGTTCGAAACTCAAAAAAAGGCTATTGAATGAAATTGTGAATGTGCCAGGTTCAAAACTGCATAAAAACTTTTTGCTCGACCTAATATAAAATTTTAGCTAGGACCAAACGAAACTGAAAATACAAGGTGGGCCAATAGATGTGTCCAGAAGTGCATTTCACCAAAACCTTCTCCACAAGCCGGATACATAATAACACCCAATGACCAAATTATTTATTATGGTTTTAGTGACATGAATTGTTTACTAAAATTGGTAGCTTAACATTGAGTACACAATATGGAACAGTGGTTGTATACTTATAATATTTTAAAGAGGTAAAATTTGTTTCTAAGTTTTTAAGTAGGGGGTAATCTTCGGAACTATACTGATCCCATTCCGACAATCATTCACTAACGAGCAGCAACATTATCCCCGAGTCTCATAGGTTACATTTAAAACGTTCCGTGAGTACATTCCGTACATAACACTTATGCACACGCACACTTTCACATACACACACACACTGCACACACACCTACACCATGAAAGTAATTATTCAAAAACTTTTTGTTCGTATATTTTTTTTATTTCTCTAATGTTACTGTTTTCTCTTTTAATTTGCTAACCAACCTTTAATCTTGGTACCAAACAATGATACATGTAAAATGCTTTCTGAGTGGAAACCTGGTGACCTGTAATACAGGTGTTTCATTACCTACCACAGGCACCAGTGATTCACTATTAAGTAAGTTACTTGTTTATGCCAATAAATGAATTATTATTATCATCTATGTGTTTATTTTGCTCGGCTAGTACCTATTATTATAAGGGAGCGAAGCCGCGTGCAAAAGCTAGTAGACAATAAAATGGTTCCTTTCCATGCTTACATCTTTTTGGAGCTGACTGTACACACTCATTTGGCAAATAATGTTCCATTCCATTTAAAGTCCCATGTTATAGAGGGCGGGTTTATTGCCATCAGTCGGGCACTAATGCTGACTCCGTATCTGCTACTGAGAAATTCCGTGTAGAAAATCTAAACACCACTATGCCTGAAAAGTTACCTGAATTATCCTGTTCTCTATACCCTTACTTGAATCATAAAATGTTTAATGGGTTTCTACCCCAAACAAAAAACTTGTTTACATATTTTATTGGAAAGGTATTTTACCTCAGGTACCTAATCAATACACAGTAGTCGTTGGAAAAGAGGACAGGACAAAATATGAGGTGGTCAGGTGACTTTTAGAGAAATACTTTTACCCTTGATAGGGTGGGATGATTCCCACCTGGACAAAGTCCTCCCCGCATGACCTCCAATTATTTACCATGCACGGCCAATGTGGGCCACTGGTCGTTGTTTCTGTCCTCGTCCTGTCATCTCCTGCGAGGTCTACCGCATCGCCTTCTAGCTGTGTCAGGGCTCCACGATGAGATTGAGTAAGAACGCATACAAAGCGAGGTCAGTTTATACAGGAACAGTATAGCTTGATGTGCCGCCGTGTGTACGTAAATGTTAGGACAACAAAAGTTACCTTGGCCTAATTAATAGGGAATCACGGGTGGTCGATGAAGCGTCGGGGAAATACTCAGCCACTATTGTCAATAATAGGCGCTGAATATAACTCATCAAATACGTTGTTTGAAACCGTTGGACGTCGAATTTTGCTTGCTTTGATAAGAAATTTGTACTTATGTAAAACCTCAATATCAAATAGATAATAATCCTATTATATAATCATCTGCCTAGCTTGTTCCCAACTATATATGTTGGGGTCGGCTTCCAGTCTAACCGTAGGCAGCTGAATACAAGTATTTTACATGGAGCGGCTGCCTATCTGACCTCCACAACCCAGTTGGTACTGGGTAATACGACTCACCTTGGTAAGACTGGTTGTCAGACTTTCGGGGCACTGACTGTGACTACCAACAACTGTCAAAGATCTACAAATGACAGCCAGGACCAACGGCTTAACGTTCTTTCCGAGGCACGGAGGAAACTTGGTATGTAATGGGTGGTCCCCCATCCACGGACCAACTTAGGTAAGCAAGGCTTAACCTTTAGATCGACTCGAGCGGCTGTTATTATTTAACAAAAAATTATGCTTATAGTTAAAAAAAAACATCAGTTACTTTTTTATGAACTACTTAATTACCATAAATCCAACCATAACCCTACCATAAAATACTATAGCCATATTTTCTATTCTATATTATACGAAACGGGCACAATTTCGTGAAGCTTTTAAATTCTTTATTACAAATACCAAATAACACCGATTTCCTAGTCTTCAACATGAACAATACTTTGTATAACACATCTGCAATACCAGAGGCATCGAACTCCTTGCGCTCTCAGAGACAAAGTTGAAATCACTCACTGACTTGAACTAGTGCGGGCCATCCTTTAATCACGTGAGGTTTTTAGGACACTTGTATACCCCTACCTCTCATTTGGTTATACATCGTGAGATTTTAAGCTACCCCTCCTCCCCCCTCCTAGCATCACGTTTATTTTATTCCTTTATTGAAAAGTTCCGGTAGATTTAAAAAAATGTATATTTTACTGTCGGCATCAACATAACTAAGATGTAATACTAACACCCTATGGGCCCATAGGGTGTTAGTATTACATCTTAGTTAAAAACTATATTACTAATATGCAGGAACACTAAAAAGAGAAAAAAGAAAATCACAATCACAGAAGGTTTTACAAGCTTTGTTGCCAATATGTAGCTTGGTTAACCTCCCCATTGTATGCCTATCTAGCCTCTCTACAAACACCTTCAGAATGCTGTTGCTGCTTCCCCTCACTCGGGATATTACTGAGGCAACTTTCTTCCACATAATCGCAAAGTAATTGTCAGTGTGCGCATCAGCCAACATACCTGACGCACTACAGTAAGGTGGAAGCCTCAACAGCGCCCCGAAGGCATTCTTACATTAAATGCGCAGGGCATTGTTTTAGAATCCGTTTAATAATTTAAAAAAAAAAACTATTTTTTAGACAAAAAAATCGTTTGCTCGGGTTTTGGTAAAATATAATATTTACACGTCTGACATTAAATTCATTTTTTGTCTCACGAAAAAATACATGTGCTACTCACATTATCCCCTCCCCCGCATCGTGATTAACCGTGGTTTCTTCTTCCCCCTGTTTAAACCTCACGTGAATAAAGGACGACCCCTTGACATAATCAAAACATGTCATGACTGTTTGTCCCATCCATCATCATCTCCTAAACACTGTTGACAACTCCAATACGAATTTAAACACGAACAAAAACACAGGTCACAGTCGTATTTCTGTCAGTAACCCGGTCAGTGTTACGTGGCGAAGGTATTTGCAACCGGGAATGTGACGTCAACTAATAATAGATCAGTGACTAAATGATTGTTATCTTAGAGGAGGTGTGAGTGATGCTGTAGTCTTTATAGTAGACGGCTTTGATGTGTGACAGTATGACTTATCTTGTAGTAGTAAGACGAAACGTACATACACCTACATTTCGTTATGGTAGGACGTTTTTCCGATTTCCTTATTGCATTTCTCCACCAGGAATTTCTGTCTCATGGGTTTAAAATTTGCAAGCGCGACTGTTGAGCATGGGGTCCTGGGTTGGATTCCTTTCCTTTTCTTTTCCCCACTTCAGTAGTCATTCCCTTTCACCAATAGTCATTTCATCTTTTACACAATAATTATCGTTAATAATAAAATATACAAGTCCGTGATTAGACCTGTCGTACTGTATGGATCGGAATGCTGGGCTGTGAAGAAGATGGATAAAAAAAGAATGCATGTAGCGGAGATGAGAATGTTGAGGTGGATGTGTGGTGTGACAAGAATGGATAAAGTAAGGAACGAGTATATTAGAGGAAGTTTAAAAGTTGCGCCAGTTACAGAAAAGTTGAAATGGAATCGAATATCTTGGTATGGACATGTGATGAGGAGGGACGAATCGCATGTGACTAAAAGAGTGATAAATATAAACTTTGATGGATGGAGAGGGAGAGGAAGACCAAAGAAATGATGGATGAATTGTGTGAGGAATGATATGAAAGATAAAGAAGTAAATGATAGCGTGACGGTTGACAGAGGAGAATGGAATATAAAAACGTGTTGCGCCGACCCCAAATAACATGGGACAAGGGCAGGAAGATGATGACACAATAATATCGTCATTATTAATTTTCAAACTACCTGTAAGGACCGTGATCTCAAAATTAAATTATGAATATTTTTGAATTAAACCTATTAAATTATACCTATTAGCAAAAACATAATATTGATCAAGCTTGCAACGTCACCATATGTTCGTTAGTCTTACAATCATTATAAGTTATTTATTATTTACCTTACAGCTGTTATTTACAATTGCGTCAACTGTAAATACTTATAATATTATCTACAATTAGATTGCGTTGCAACGTAAGTGTCTCATTACCTATTGCATAATGTTTTTGGTTTATCATTATAAATAAATTCTTAATCAGTATGTTTTGGTCCCGGGGAAATCCCTCAAGTTTAAAATGTAGTTTTATAATCCACGATAGGCAGGCTGTGCAGGGACATCGACGTCCAAATTCTAATCATATGGATGCAGGACATGATCATTCTAGAGTTCTAAACCAACCAGCAGCCAAGAATCTAATGTTCCATTCTTTTTGATCACGTTCGTATTGCAAGAATTTCTCAATAGCAGCCACGGAGTTTGGATTAGCGTCCTATTGATGGCAATAGGCGTATTTTGGAGTGCATCTCTGCCTAATCCTTCGGGGGTTACAGACTCGATGTTATGTATTGCAGACTAGTTTTAAACCATTGGTTCCCAACCTATGGTCCACGGACCCCCGGTGGTCCGCAGAAGCTTCGAATATGGTCTGCAAAAGGTTACAATGTTATTTACACACTGTTTTAAACAGACGCAAAATTTCGCCGATATCATTAACTCCGTGTATTATTTTGTTGAGTACTTTAGCCTTTATGTAACTATCAGACACAACTTGATTGGCCTGTTGGTCTAGTGGTTAGCGACCCTGACTGCTAGGACGGAGGTCGTGGGTTCGATTCCCACACAGGACAAATCTTTGTGCGATGAGTACGATTATTAGTTCTGTATCTGGGTGTGTAATTTATCTATAATATTTATGTATTTAGAAATATATAAGTATGTTTATCAGTTGTCTGGTGGCCATAGTACAGGCTCTGCCTAGTTTGGGATCAGATGGCGGTGTGTTGGTTGTCCCAAGATATTATATTAGATATTACATCATTCCAGTTGATTTATCATCCATGATTCTTTCCAGCTGTGGCGCCCTGACACAGCCAGACGACGACGCGGCAGACCTCGTATAAGACGGCGGGATGAGCTGGATAATGCCAAGGACTAGTAGCCCACATAAGCTCACTAAGGAATTAATAAAAATCCTTATAACTCATTTCAACTTTATTTTACTACATAATTAGTTAATGACAATAAATTATATACATTTACAATATTATGAAGATTTTCTTTAGGTTTGGTACACATTTAGTCAATTTCAGGTAATTTTCACTTTAGGAAACTATTATTTACTCACATTTACTGTAGATAGGTTAGTTATTAGTAGAAGAGATAGTAATTTATTTTAAGAAATACCAAGAAGACGTTATTTGCGTTAATTTTAGTTCTGATTCAGTTTTAAGATAAACTTGTCAAGTTTGACTTGACCTCATGAGTATTATAGTTCTAGATTTCATTTGAGACTATGTTTTGAAAGAGTGCCATCACATGTAGCAGAAAAAGTAAACACTGCACGAGATTCTCTTTGAGTACTTTAGGTACATTCAATCAATGGTACGTGGTGGTATGGGTATTATAGTTCTAGATTTCATTTGAGACTATGTTTTGAAAGAGTGCCATCACATGTAGCAGAAAAAGTAAACACTGCACGAGATTCTCTTTGAGTACTTTAGGTACATTCAATCAATGGTACGTGGTGGTATGGTTTCAATGTGTACTAAGCCTTATCATTATAATAATCTATTTAAACTAGCTTAGCTAGAAGATCACAATATTTCGACGATATCATTATATTTATTAAATATATACTCAATTAAATAAATACATGTACATTGTACAACTATGATAAGCAAATTTTTGTTCCATTACATTCAGTGTTTTGTTATTAAGAGTTATATTAGAAAATACACATGATCAAAAACAAACACACGACTAATATAGGTACGAGTACTTACAAAAACAACATCAATCTGCAAGTGATTAAAGAATTAGAAACACTAAATTAATATCAGAAGCTTGGTTTAAATTTTATATCAATTAAACACTTAAATACAGATACATTTTATGTTAACACAGAAGCACCTCATGCTTATACAGCTTCAAACAATTTGTCCTTTCAATCCGTTAAAGAAATTAACTCTAATAACTGAGTTATTAGCATTAAATTCATTTAAGACACACGTCCGTAGCGCGCGGCGTTCGCGCGTCGACTGGCAAAAATTTCACTGTCGAGCAAGCACACCCTGTTGCTATCTCACTCGCACTTGTCGTGAGGGGTGTGCTCGGCTGGGCAGTGAAAAGGATAGCTTCACTCAACCGAAGCAGGTATCATCTCACCGCAGGCCATGTTTTGGGCGGGATCAAGTTGTGGTAGTGGGGCTGTCGGGCCCCGAAGCCGGGCCGAACTCAGCTCATTGCATTGGACCCAAAGCTCCAACTGGAAAGTTTAAATAGAAATACCCATGTTAGTTGAAGGTTCTACAATTGCTGTTCTGCTCTCAAAAATGGTGAAGGAAAACATCGTGAGAAAACCGGCATGTCCTAGAATCAAAAATTCGAAGACATGTGACATCTACCAACCCGCACTGGGCCCGCGTGGTGGATTAGAGCCCATTCCCTCTCATAGAGAGGAGGCCGTGTGTCCCAGCAGTGGGAACATTATAGGCTGATTATGCTACTTAGTTTAATAAATTAACTAGATACAACTTGTTAATTAGATCTAGATACATAGATAAATACAATATACTTTATTGTACAACAAAATAGTTACACAACTCATGAAAATATTGATGATGTTACAGCCACTGTTACCATTAGCATCTCTTAGGAGTTATTTTCATGGATCAGTTACTTGAGAGCCGAGAAGATTGAAATATTATTTTGCATGTTGAACAAGTTTTTGACTAGACCCCCCACACACCATGTGATAGCTTCTAAGGCACACAACAGTACCACAACAGTGAATAGCTAGACACGGTGTCGAGTTGCAAGTCATTTCATGGACTCTTATGCAATTTCTGACCGGCTAAAGAAAATTCGTTGTCGAAATCTCGGAGTGATCCGATATTATTAATATTCAATTAGATTTTGACCAGCAGCACTGCACCAAAAACTTCCCACGTACTTCAGGAGGCATCTTCTCCGGCGGATGCTTGCAGGTTCCACCACAGTGCAGCTGCAGCAACAGCTCCGCTATAGCAGCTGCAGAGGTGTCGATCACACGTTGTCGGCACACGGCTACCGCGTGAACGAACCCGCCAGGGCCAACGAACTCGTGCTCCATGAAGACTGTCTTGTCATCCCAGTATATTGCCTGATAAAGAGAAAGATGGTGGATAAATTAAACTACTTTGAAACAGTGACAGAGTTCCTGGAATAAGATGAGCGAGAGCAGTTGGCCAGTATCATCATCTGCCTAGCCTTTTCCCAACAATGTTAGGGTAGACATCCACCAAAACCGGATGCAGCTGAATATCAGTATTTTACATGGAGCGACTGCCTATCTGCCCTCCATAATCCAGTTAGTACTGGGTAATACGATCCCGTTGGTAAGACTGCTTGTCAGACTTTCGGGCCACTGACGACTTGTAACGACTGTCAAAGATCAACAAATGACAGCCGGGACCAACGGCTTAACGTGCTTTCCGAGGCACGGAGGAAACTTGTTATATAATGGGCGGTCACTCATCCACGAACCAACCTAGACAAGTGCGGCTTCACCTGGAGATCGACCCCAAAGGGGGTTTTGTAACACCCATTCGGGTTAGCCACGAGATCCTCAGTAGCAGTTGGCCAGTATGGGATGGTGAATAACAAAAGATGATAGGTAGTTCTTAAAAAATTTGCAGAAATTTCACCGTTTTTGCTTATAAGACAGCATCGTGGTATGCTGTTTCGGTAGGCAGCCATTAAGTTAAACAAGTGACAGATACTACCGAGTCCACTGAAGGTCTGACTCTTTTCGCCCTTATGACCTAAGTAATAAAGTTGAAAAGTGGTCGACCGTCAGTGAACTTGGTAATACCTGCGTTTATAAATCAGAGAGAAGTGAATACAATTAGGGAATTATTTTAATTTGAAAGCGGAATTTAATTAATACTCCTTTCCTATGTAAATAATACGCCTGGCCAGCAATCACAGCAAACGACGATTGCGAAACTGTTTGCCATTAGAGTGCACGATTACAACTCTCTGATAATCTGATTGATTCTCTCTTTTGGAAGCAGCAATCGGAAACCCAAAACAGTCGTACGTCTATCAGTATGTTGTTCAAAGACAACATCACCCCACTAATCAAGATGTTACTTCAATATAATTATATTGAAGTAACATCTTGAATAACAAAAGTAATTTGTCTCTCCTAAATACAGATTGCTCAGCAATCTAGCTAGGAGAGCAGCGATTTACTCAGAAATTAGTTGTACCTACCACACTTATGTAATTATTAATGCATACTTTGTAAGGCCCTCATGTACTACAAAACTTTTATGTACCTAAATAAATTATTATTATAATGATCACCATCTCTCAAACACAAATATCATCATCATCTTCTTGCCGTTGTCCTATGTTACTTGGGGTCGACTCAAGACGTTTTTAGGGTTCCGTACCCAAAGGGTAAAACGGGACCCTATTACTAAGACTTCGCTGTCTGTCTGTCTGTCTGTCTGTCTGTCTGTCTGTCTCCAGGCTGTATCTCATAAACCATGATAGCTAGAAAGCTGAAATTTTCACAAATGATGTATTACTATTGCCGCTATAACAACAAATACAAAAAATTAAAAAATATATATATTAAGGGGGGCTCCCATACAACAGATATGATTTTTTTTGCCGTTTTTATAGATAATGGTACGGAAACCCTTCGTGCGCGAGTCCGACTCGCACTTGGCCGGTTTTTTTCTTTTTCATCTCTCTTATTCTCCTCCGTTAGCAGTCAACATAAATCGTTGTTTATTAATTGATTTTATTTTGAATTTCTGACACAGAATCAGCGAAAGTAACCATGATAAATTAATCATCCATTCTATAAATAAGTAATAAGTAAATCATAATAAACCATACTAAGTAACCACACCACAATCACACCACATACTACTACTAACCATAATAACGTCACATTAGCTCCGGGTGTTACCGGCTGACTAACGGAGAGGACTTGCATAGACACAACGTTGAAGCCAGGATTATCCATTAGCAACTTGCTCTAAAATACAACCTTGTGGAATCAGAAGTTCCGTACTATACTTAGGTATGTGCCCGACCCAGTTCTCGAAAATGGAAATATCACATTGTACTGGGATCAATCCATCATCACTGACAGGACTATTGTAGCCAATATGCCTGATATAGTGGTGGTAGATCGATCGGAGCGGCGCGCAATGATTGCTGACATAACGGTTCCACATGACGAGAACCTCGTGAAAGCCGAGAAAGATAAGCAAATCAAATATCCTTGATTTGGCTCGCGAGGTTGTCGACATGTGGGATGTGGACTCAGCGATCATTGTGTCGATAGTCCTATCAGCCCATGTCTTAATTGCCAAGAGCCTCTCTTTAGGCAGCTGGATCAAGGGCTTGATTCAGAAAGCGGTACTTTTGGACACGGCTCGTATTGTTAGGAGGTTCCTCTCTCTGGAGCCCTGACCACCGGTAGCTTGGACCCTGTTCCCGATTCCGGTGGGCTACATTAAATTAATATTTAAAAATGTAATTAATTTGTAAAAAAATAAATACAGGAAATAATAATTCTCATAATTTCTCTGTCCTTATCCCTATTTATTTGGGGTCTCTATTTCACACAGTCCATACATCGTTAATTTAACCCTCCCCTCGTCTTAACGGCATCCACATTCATACTCAAAACTTTCCTAACGACATTTTCCTTATTCTCTGGCATCACAAAACTCACCTTGGAAGTAATAGTAAACTTGGTGAAAGGCTTCAGGAACCGTCTGTATCTGATGGTTGCAGCAGCTTGTACCACCGCCCCTCCAGCAGACTTGATGTTGTTGTATAGACCGGTTCTCTCGTAGAAGTCAGCTCGAGCGAAGTCCAGCTCTCGAAGGTAGCGCGCGTTGTTCATGTGGTAAAGAAGGGTGTCGATGTCATTCATCAGACACCATCCTGGAAAGATGTGAAGGAATTATGTGTAGTAGTTGAAGTCTCACCAGCTGCCTAGCTTTTTCCCCAAATATGTTGGGGTCGACTTCCAGTAGTTGGGGTTCTAATATCTTTAAACTTCATCAATTGCCTAACTATTCCCAAATGATGGTAGGTTTGCCTTCAAATCCAAATAGATGCAGGTCAAATGGCTTTCTTGATGGCCATCTGACTTCCACAACCCCCTCCCCCTGCATTGTTACCCAGGAGGTATCCCCATTGGCCTGATTGTAAGACTTTCGGGCTTTATCCATATTGACGGTCAAGATCTACAAATGACATCCGGGACTTTCGGTTTACAGGGCCTTCCAGGGCACTTAAGGGGTTTCGATATGAAAATGAGGTCACTCATTCACTCACCGCCCTCCTCAACCGTTGCTTAACTCATCGAGAACCCACGCGGTTTTTAATTAGCCACGAGACCCTTCCCAATCTCGATAACATTCCAATTACTGTTCGATGTTGCTTTAAAGATGGCCGATGTGGCCGAAAAGTTCTGGAGTTGGGACCGTGAACCAAAGACGTTGCGTTGGAAGGCCCTCCACTAGGTGGACCGATGACCTGGTGAAGGTTGCGGGGATCCGCTGGATGCGAGACTCACGGGACCGGTCAATGTGGCGACACCTATGTCCAGCAGTGGACGTCTTTCGGCTGAAATGATGAACTGTTCTTCGCTCGTGTATACAGATACATTATAGCAATGTTTTAGTACTAGAGGGGTAAGAAACATTGCTATACGGAAATCATTCGGCGTTTCTCTATCTACCTCTATATACAGTATGAGCATCTTACCATAAACTTCCGTAGTATCCATAATGCAGACCTTCTTCTTGAAGTACCGCGCCTTAGCCACGGTGTACATCATCCGGACGAAGTAGGCGACATCTAAACTCCCGTACAGTATCAAGGCGCCAGCAACCACGGCTGCTGCCCATCCCGGTACGCATACCGTCCACATGATTATCTGAAACAGTTATAGTCCCTAACAAGTGAGTACAAGGTCGGTTTTCCCACTGCTTGGTAAATTTTGATGCTGTTTTCAGCGTCATTTTCACGAGAATTAAACTCGATTTCCATCAAAATCACAGGAGGTGCAAGGGACGATGTGGATTTCAAACAACTTGTGTGTGTGTGTGTATGTGGTCGATTCCCGTACGTCTCTTTTCCGCTCCGCTCATCTCCAAAACTGGGTCTTAGACTCACCAATCACGGAGACGCCTCGACGGTCGCTGCCAGAGGCTGCATAGTCAATACTATCCATAAAAATCAAATGTGTCACCGTTTATTTGCACTTAGACATGAATGACGGTGAAACTTTCCGTCATCATCTACCCAGCTTTTCCCAACTATGTTAGGGTCGACTTCCAGTCTAACCGGATTCAGCTGAGTACCAGTATTTTACATGGAGCGACTGCCTTTCTGACCTCCACAACCCAGTTAGTACTAGATAATACCCTTGATAAGGGTTGTCAGACTTTCGGGCTACTGACTCCCTGTAACGACTGTCAAAAATCTACAAATGACAACGGGGACCACCGGCATAAAGTGCTTTCCGAGGCACAGAGGAAATCGGTATGTTAAGGATGGGCACTGATCCACGGACCAACCTAGGTAAGGAGTCAGGCGAGGCTTAACCTGAAGATCGACGCGAGCGGCTTATGTTAAATAGGAGTGTGAGTACCTATATTATGTGTGTATTTAGGCAGAATTGTAGTCTTTAAAGCTCAACAAAGTGAGGCCTCTTCAGGGTATATGTTTGAAATAAAGAACTCAATGAGTTCTCTAGTATTTTATATAAAGCAGTAAATAATTACCTTATACAAAATGTTTTAAGAAAACAAAAAATACTTATGACCAAGGGGTGAATTTAAAATAACTCCCATAAAAGGCCTAAAACTAAGCTAGCTTCACATCGACCCCTTTCCTACACAAGAATCTCACGAAACGCACTCAACAATCTACTAATTGCCAATTAGCGAATAGGGCTAAAATCGTTCAGCATGGCCCATTGTGTAAAGTGGCCATTTCATACAGCATTCCATTTTGACCAACATCGTTTATGGAAATGGTCGTTTTTCTACAAATAAAAAGCAAATGTTTTTAATGGTAAAACCAATCGATACCAGAGAGTAAATTACTAATGAATTGTGCGATCCCAATATATATAGGTACTTAAGTAACTGTGTGTATCTATCATTGTTTAATTATGACTTCCTTATCAACGCATTGCGTATTTTGTAACATGTATTGCGATCTCTCGCTACTTATGATAAACTAGCTCTGCGGCTTTGCTCACGTGGAAAACCTTCTTTAATAATACCTTGGAATTACCTTCTCAAGAAAGCTTTTATAAAAGATTGAATATCCTACGAACTAGACAAGAACTTAGAAAAAAGACCAACCTCACCGCTTATCATAAATGATTAGATCATAATTAAGCATATCATCATATTTCATTTTATTTTTTTTAAGTAATTATACATTTTTACCGACACAATGTAAATAATATGCTGATAGACGGAGTAATACAGTCATATTTTGATAAAACAAAATGACATATCATTTACTGTTTTTTAAGACAAAGTACGAATAAAAGAATTTGCTTAGAAGACATGACGCAATCAGCAATTATAGGTGAGATATGGGCATGATTTTTATATTGAAAGTTATAGTTAACGCCTGATCAAAAAAGAATAGCAAAGTTGAATTTAAACAACATTTTGCACAAAGTTCATGGCAAGGATGTAGAAAGGTTAGGAGATACGTACGTTATATTATAGCCAAGTTTTTCTCTCACTATTGAAATTTTCGTTTACTCTATCTATGCATGGTTTACAGTCATGAATGAATTGTAAATGAAAGACTTACTTAAATGCGCATTAGACATATTAATATACCCTTTATTACAATTCGAGACCATCGGGCAATGAAATGCTGAAAGAAGTAGTTAAATATATAAAACCTTTATCAGCTAAAGTAGGGATTATGATTATTACTTTATTAATAATATTGAAATCTGGTGCTACTGGATAACGGTACACAGCCTTGAAAAATGTTTGTTAGTATCATGAAGAAAAATGAACGAGTATTTACAGAAATTTGTAAGAGTAAAAATCTTCTGGGTGGCTAGAATAGTATGTAGGTGTAAGGATTTCCATGTATGTGCCTAACGCTCCGATAAGCACTGCCTAGTTGGGATGAACCGCTACTTTATCGATCAGCTGATGTTCTGCCCTACATTGACATAATATGTCCGCTATTACCACGAAAACAAAGTCATAAAGAGGCTTTTTGTCTCATCCACAAATATAATAACACTAAGATGTTAACTACGCTAAATATTCAATAAATATAGAAACATACCTTTGGCCTCGAACCGGCAAAATTCACGTAAAAAATTAAAACACCATATCGTAAAAACTATTGTAAATCGGTCACATATCACTTCTTTACGTCAAAACCTAAGTTATTATTTTGATTTTAGCAAATTAAATACTTTAATTATTATAAAACTTGATAAAATAATCTCGGAGACGATGTCAGGATGAATTTTTTCACATACAAAATGTACTGACAGTTTCATATGCGCGCGCAGGTCGATCGATACATTGATGCTCTGTTGCCGGTTGCCGCGAACTTTGACTCTACTTTTTTACCCGGCGTCATTCAAAATGGTTCTCAAGGTGATCGGCTTTAAACTTTAATTTTGGTGGATAAACAATATTCACTTGTAACAATTATTGTTATTTGCAGTCATGCTTTGACAGCCATCTAAGTAGTCTCTTGTAATGGCTGTGAATAGCATGAAGTCCTGGGTTCTTATTCTGGAGCAAGCAAAGTAATTCTCAGTTCATCTGTCCTTCTTCTTCTGCGTGTCACTGGTACAACAGTAAGTAGGTATTTACATTTTCTTAGCGCAGAACATTATCAGTTCCTCGGTGCGGCGTCGTCGCCTCGTCGGAGACAGTGCAGTGGTCACTTCGGCTGAATGTTTTTAGGCTAAGAGTGCAGGATAGGATGGGCAACATTGTTTGCGACACAGCTACTATAAAAACTCCTATTCAACTATGAAACTATTATTTCATGAAAAACTCATTTAATAGAATTTAATGAACTTAGAGGGTTGTATCGATTCTAATGATCATAACTAATAACTCAGTAAAGCCACATGTGGGGGTCTAAAATTGCCGCTTTAGCAGAATCATAATATGAATTACGCGTAAAATGGTCACAAGGTGACAATTCATAACAGTAGGTACGTCTATGACCATTTTAAGAATTTAAACGTAATTCATATTATTATCCTATTATGATTCTGCTAAAGCGGTCATTTTAGACCCCCTGTTACTGTCGTGAATCATATTTTATTCAACATACAACCCGACACTGACCGGCAATTTGTAAAAAACTTAAGAAAATATGAATTCCGCGGGCTACACAGGCAGAAGAACTAGCCGTATCGTCTGATCTTCAAGTTACTTTTTAAGTACTTTCATGGAGACAAATAGTGTACCATACAGTCTGTTCTTGAATATATGGAAACTGCACGAACTTGAAAACATTATGATTTCCGAGTAGGTAGTTACTATTATACCAAGGCATTAACCCCAAATATAAAAAGCTTATCTCTGTAAGGTGGTTGAATACCACAGGTACACTTATGGTTTTTAATTATTATAAGTTAGGAAAGCATTTAGCATAGCGACATTTTATTACAATGTGCAATGCTAACAAACTGAAAAATACACCTCTGGGTGGGCGAAATACGCATATTAACTACAAAATGTTGATAGTTTTCAACTGCACAAAGTTTTCGTCTCAAAAATCATATCCCAGTAACCCTCAAAACGTAAAGTATACAATCTCTCCTACGGTTCGACATTTCGTGACGAACAATGAACACGAATACTAACAACCATTCTCGTTTACCTCCAAAATACAACCATTCATACGAAAGCGAAGCTCAACTTATGCTGTCGTTCAAAATCCCAATGCTGGCAGACCTAGGCGCGACGCCATGTCGGTGACCTCGGGCCGTGAGTCTTTCTCGCTCACTCTTATGTAAAAAGAGAGTGACAACGCTACACTATCCGATCCGAGAAATGGATAACCGTAGCAACCGTAGTGACGTGTCAGACGAGGGAGTGTAAACAGCTCGAACAAAAACAGTGTTTTCATAGTTATTTGTTATCAAATTCTTGGGAAATAACTTCAAAATGAGGGAGTTTAAATACAATGTGATCGATTTAATATGTTACGTGAGAGACCGGCCGTGTTTGTGGGATAAAACTATTGAAAATTATAAAGACAGAATGGAACGGAGAAGCGCTTGGGAAGAAATATTCAACAATTTAGAAGAAACGTACGAAGAAATGACACCGGAAGAGAAGAGAATTACGGGTAATGGAAACAAACGTATTATGTCTCTAAATCTGACCAATGAAATTTTCGATAGCTAAAAATCGTCACGCGAAAGACCGTGGTTTGCCGTTTAAAATTTTTGTCTTAGCTGAGTGACGACAAAGTGTGCAGTCCAACATGCAAATCTTCGATCTGCTTTGATCAATCAAAGCAAAAAGTATAGGTAAATACGAGTACTTCAGAGGGATGTAGTATACTATTTTCGGTAAGTACAATTTATTGTCTTTGTTATGAAATAGTTAATATGTTTGTAAATGAAACTAGGCCCATTTAATAGGATTTCTTTTTTTCGACTGCGTTCATTATGAACATATTATTATCCCTCTTACTCTAGCTAGTCTCGCATGCGCTGACTAAAGCGCAAAGACTACTAAAGCGCGAGCTCACGCACACAGTTTAGAACAAAGCGTTTGAAAAGACAAGGAGTCGCAACTACTTGTTTTGAATTATTATTTTAATAATACTACTTACTTATTTATACACTTGGCAGAAGAAACATTTTTTGTAATGCGTTGGATGTCACCACACACGAATAAACGCTTTTTTTTCATATTGGTTCCTCTCTCTGGAGCCCTGACCACTGGCAGCTTGGACTTTGTTCCTGATGCCGATGGGCCATCTGTTTTTAATTTTTGGAAAATGATTTGTAGGTAGGTATACGTAGGTCTACTCTTGTTTTTTAAATATTTAAAAATGTAATGAATAAGAGAAAATATGAATAAAGGCTATACATACTTACTTACAATAATATTTTATGGATTTTCTTTTCTTTCAGCTTTCCACAAAATGAAATTCGAAGAGGGAAATGGAGGCGTACCGCGTAGTCATAGATCACGGGAGAGGGGAAGAAATGACGTTTTTTACTCACCTTTTTATAATGATAAATTTTTTAACTAGTTCATGAAATGCTTGATTTTTATTTTTCTTTTCAAATACAGACTGACCTCATATTCAGTTTAAAATTAACGTGCAATCGACTGTTCCTAATTTACATTTCGTTGTACACACGGTGGCACATCAAACTATACATTTTCAGTATAATTTGGCCTCGCTTTGTATAGGTTTTCCGTACAATTAGAGATCCGCATAAACTGGTTTTGTATAGCTTGATAGGCCGTCGTGCATACACGTAGTTTATAATATTGCTAAAACGGAAATGAGAATTTGAAAAAAATAATTAATTGTTTAAATGTTTCTTTTGTTCCAGGTGACACCATCATAAGAAAATGGTCAAATGTGAGGGACTCTTACATAAAAAGCTTGCGAACCAAACCCGGGGTAAGCCGAAGAAAATACATGTACGGAAGGAACTTGAAATTTCTTGCGAAAAATGCAACAGACGCGGTGCTTGAAGATTTAAATTTTAACGAAGATGAGTCTTCCCAATCTGCTTTAGCGTCATATCTATTGCTATCGCCGTCACCGACCACTCCAGAGACTCCTACATCTACTCCAGAGCCTTTTATTGAATTCCCTCCAACTGTATTCCTTAGTTCCGGTGCTTCACAAAGCTCTTCACGTCAAAAGAAAAAGAGAAAAGAGCCTGAAGTAACAAAAAAAGCTTTACTAGAAGAATTACAAAAGAAATCCCGTAATGATACTAGGCTAGATGAAAAAGAAACTATGCTGCTATCATTTTTGCCATACATCAAAGATATGAATGAAACAGAAATGATGGATTTGCATATGGAAATATTAACTACAATTCGGAATATCAAAGGAAAACGAGCTCCGAATCCTGGCGTTAGTACAAGTGTATCTTCGGGCAGCACCACCCCAAATAGTTTGCCCCAGCTACCGTTAACACCTAACCATAAACCTGCTATTATCAAAATAAACCCACAGAAAACTATAAATTTCACATTACCAAACTCACAAAGAACGGTGGAGGGTTACTGCATTGAAAAGTAGTTAATAAATAAACACTAGCCGCTACCATCAACTCACAGTCTCCGTTTTCTTCAAGCTTGTGCCTGGCTTGTTACATATTCTATCAAAATAGAATGGATCAATTCACAGGCAACTGGCCAGTTGACCGCTTTGGGGATCTATACCTTATTATTATTTTTCTTAATTGTTTAATTACAATATTAAAAAACGGTAGGCCTATACCCAACAGTGGGTGATTCCGGGCGGATATAATGATGATGATGATGATGATGATGATGAGAATATTTAATTGATTATTGTTGTAATTCGAAGGAATCAGAGAAGGACCTGACAAGTGATCTCTGCCTACTCTTACCCCTTCCGAGGTAGATACCTTGTTTTATTCCTAAGATTAATCGTTTTATTAAAATACTTAATTCATAGTATTGACGCTAACAGTGACCGCAGCATTCGAGAGGGTATGCTGAGGTAAGTTAAATTGTTAGCGTCAAAACTGGGAGTATCCAGGCATGTTTTTTTTTTTTTTGTTGGACTGTATTCAATTGACATTGACGCAAAAACGTGCAATACTAAAATGGAATACCTACCACGGTCAAAATGTATAGAACAGCTGTTTTTTTTATTACCGATCTAAAATTTATATGTGGGGGAGTTCGGAATGTTGAACTGCATACGTGATAACCGTTTTAGCGTCAATGTCCATTCCACCCTTTACAATGATATTGTCGTATTTGATATAGGTACACCCACACTGCCAAGTTACTTCTGCATACCGCTCAGGGTATCCAGGCATGAAGTTATGGTTGATTACAATTTGCCTAATAAAAACTTGAATTGCTGATTAGTTAAAAGAATAAATTAATATCAAATCAGAATATTGCTGTTTTATTAAGATAAAAGAAAAGCCACATATTCCAGCCTTTCGTAGACCAGATACTACTAACATCAGTCAACTTGCGGCTTGCAAGGGGGCCCGAAGCTCAACAATAATAGCCGCAAGGGTCGATCTTCTAGGGTAAGCAACGCTTGCCGAACCCAACCCGTAGATGGGTGACAATCCGATAACGCGACACCTGGGAAAGTAAGTACTTGCAGCAGGTGATCCTGGCTGTCATTCATAGACGTTACAGTTAGTCAGAAGTTTGACAAACAGTGTCGTTAGGCTGCGTTTCCACCAGTTGTGCGAGGATGCGTAGCGAGGCTGTGGAACGGTGTGAGCGTTTCCACCAGATATGTGCTAGGCCGCTGAGCGGTGCGAAGATGCGTAGCGACGCTGTTCGTTTCAGATGCGAGCGGCAACCACACAGTCTAGTGACTGCTATTTTTTTGCCCGCGTCCCTCCCTAACACACATTCCTCGCACACGTCGCTCGCAACACATCCCTCGCAAAAATTTTCCCTTGTTTTGTATGTGCAAAAACCTCGCTCCGCTGAGCCGATTCCACTAGAGCTGCGCTGAGCGAGGCTAGGTAAATGAAGTGATTCCATTGGTTCTTAACAAACACATCCCTCGAAATGCATCCTCGCACATCTCTGGGAAACGCAGCCTAAGACTGTTGGGAAAAGGCTAGGTAGACGATGATGAATCTAATTTTACCAAGTACTTACTGTATGGACAAGATCAGCATAATTATGGTTAAGTGCAGTTCGGTCATCTTCGTTTTCCATCATAAATTAATATAATATAATTTCCTTTTTTGTTCCAGGAGAATTAATCCTCAACAAGTGGACAAACATCAGGGACACATTTATAAAAAGCCTCAAAACGAAGATGGGCAGGCCTAAGAAGAAATACCTTCTGTACGACCATTTAGAATTCTTAACTAAAATAATACCAGAAAGTGAGCGACCTACAGAAATAATCAACTCAACACCCACATTCATGAAGGAAGAACCAGATTCTGGTTTTAGTATTACCACAGAAATAGAACCTGAATCTTCTACTAGTTTGACAATAAGTAATGTTACAAAAAAGAGCGCCAAAGGAAGTGACTTCGATGACGCGAAATCGACTGATTTTGCTAGCGAAATCAGTTATGGCCGCAAAAGTAATCGAGTGAAAAGAAAGTCAAATCGATTCATATTTACTGATGATACCGAATCAGTTTCTAGTAAAAAAAAATCTAAAAAGTCTAGTACACTAAATGACGATAATATATCAGTGAATGACCAATATAGCGCAATCGATTTTGTTGAAGTCGATGATAATGACCCGAGGATCATGAACGAAGATGAGGCGTTCTTCGCATCATTATTGCCGACAATTGTGAAGTATACTGAAGATGAAAGACTAGAATTTAGGATAGAAGTACTTGGTATTATGAAGAAGTTGAAGGAGAAAAGAACTTGGGTGGCGGAATAAGAATAAGCGCAGTGAATATGATGACACTTTCGATTTAAAAAAATATTCGAAGATGATTTTTCGTAAATCTAAGTCGTTTGTAAGTAAATGAAGACTGAATAAACATAGTTATTTAGTTATAATTATTTGCATGGGTCAGAATGAAAAGTACAAGGCTGGCAACATAGCCTCGTTGAATGGCAATGCTGCCAGCCTTTAGGATACTTTCCCATTACCTGTGATCCGCATGAATTTGTTGATGGCCTATGTTGTTTTAAAGACTTTCGCTGTTAGCTTGTATTGTATTATGTATGTAATTTTTTACTATAAATAAACAACTTTTATATGCAATGTATTTGTTTAATTGTCTCTAATTACTTCTATTACTATTTTAGGTAAAACGTAGTGGGGAAATAAATAAAATCCCCAAATGTTTATTAGATAAGTTTTAATGATCATTTTCTGTAGCACTTTTAAAAATAATGTTTACAGTATGTAATCACAAAAACACAATCTGTTTAATTAAAAAATAATGATGAAACTCCTAAACGTTAATTATTAGTTTCCCTTTACAGCTAATAAATTTAAATTTCTAAGTGAAAAATATAACAAAACGCATTTGCAATACTGTATTTTTCCGTTCAGTAAATAATATCGAAGGTACGACGCTACCTACAATATTATACGAACGATAACAACTTGCTTGAAATATATAAAAAATTCGAACCTTACTTTTTTAGAAATGGCAGATTTTTTTTCTTCCAAAACGAAATAATACATAGGTTTCAAAAACTCTCAAATTATTTTAAGTTAGTCGTAATATTGGATCTGTTTTATTTTAGTGTCTTTAGCGGAGGCTTATATTCGACCACGCCTCGCAGCGGACGTGCCAGTTAACTACTAACCGTCACACACTAACAGGATCTTACGACTAAATTAAGTTGAACTATGGGTTATAATATAACCACCCATCGAGTGCACATAATTACCCCAATACAATTTCACTATACGACCCAAAACAGGTCGGAACTCACTAAATTCACTAAAATTTAAACACCCCCCAATTCCACTATTTACAAATTCGGAATGAATCTTGCTACACGCCGAAAACTTATGTGTTTAAGTTGTTTTTTTTTTGATAATTTTTTTCAGTTTATTCTGTAGTTGATAAGAGACAAATGTACCATTGTAATCGTCATTATCTATTATGGCTTTTTATATACAAGCGGTAGAATACTGCAAGGAAAAGTAATGATTCGACTTAAAGCCGCTCCGGTTAGCTAGCGGGCATCGGCCCAGCTCGGTGTCTGCCGAGTCTGCGAACACGTATAACGCTATATCATATCGGTACTATAGTGACTAGACGGTCCCCTAAACAAAAATTGGGGATCAAAAATTTATTTACATCATGTTTTACACTATGGATATACTAGCTTAACACATTCGCTACTATTAAATGTTTATATATTTATTTATTAAATACAGCGATATTAACGCCCTTTGGAAACGTAATATAAAGCACAGGTGAGTATAGATCGCCAAGTAAACTATTGGCACCGAAGTATTTTGATAAACGTAATCTCAAAAATAATTCAAATCACCCGAAGTTAAAGCTCCCATCGTCTTTTATTGAATGAAAAGTTCACTTTGTGCTGTGTCACATGGAAGTAGCTTACAACTAAAACTATGCGCATACACTTTAGTAGATA
The DNA here is from genome assembly GCA_950022335.1 of Eurois occulta. Taxonomy (NCBI): domain Eukaryota; kingdom Metazoa; phylum Arthropoda; class Insecta; order Lepidoptera; family Noctuidae; genus Eurois; species Eurois occulta. The sequence goes on from OX465502.1 coordinate 4,768,299, forward strand.
TTAAATCAAAAATATATATTGGCTCGAATGATAAAGACAACGCGCTATAAAATCAAATCGTTTACCTCAACATCAGTCTAGCATCGTTATGAAGGGCTATGTTATAAATTAATACATCTACACCGCTAAAAGACGATTAAATTCATATTTGAGTATGGCTGTAATCACTAACGGAAACACTTACGTCTATTAGAGGTAACCTATTGAAATACAGTTTTATACAGTTACATATCAAATACAAAATGTTTATGGATAATATATTACAAGAAAAATATAACAATACAAAAGAAATCGTCATTTCGTACTACAAATAAAAACGAATTTGAACTTATCGGTGACATAACTTAGAAATTAATAACACGTTAAGGAACTTACGAAAAATCAATCGATTAATTTTTAACAAAAATAAAATCACGTATCGAAACTGCTGTGAACTTAGCTACCGGTTTATTTACTTATAAATTATATACAAAACAATTTCAACAACTTTTTTTTTATATAATACACCTAAGAAGTGAAACCTCGTCAGTAAAGAGATCGCGTTTCAGTCTGGCGCGTGGCAGACGGAGTATAACATTCATAATGCCACAGCCTTTTTAATGTAGAAATCGGTAATAACAATGTGCCGTAGTTCAGTTAGTGGTAAAGTCAATGTTGGGCTTCCTCTGGCGGGGCTTCTTCGGGCGAGGGGGGGCGGGCTCACCGTTGCAGCAGTGGCAGCCGCGCTTCACTACCCCTCGGCCCGAGGCTCGGCGTCGGCCCTCGCCTCTGTCGTGTCGCTCGGGCGCGTGGTGTAGCTCGGGCGCGTGGTGTCGCTCGGGAGCGTGGTGTCGCTCGGGCGCATGGTGTCGCTCGGGCGCGTGGTGTCGCTCGGGCGCGTGATGTCGCACGGGCGCGTGGTGTCGCTCGGGCGCGTGATGTCGCACGGGTGCGTGGTGTCGTTCGGGTGCGTGGTGTCGCTCGGGCAGGTCCCGCACTTCGTGTCGCTCGGGCAGGTCGGGCGCGCGCGTCTTGCCCGACAGACTGCGCTGCGCGTCGAGCGCGTGGTACATGCGCTTGGGCGGGTAGGTGCGCAGCGGCGGCGCGTGGTTATCATCAGCGGACGAGCCGTCCGCACTGCCGCGCCGCTCGATCCCCCGTGCGTCTTTTATCACCGAATCCAGTCTCATATGAGCTCCTAGCCCACTCGAATCAGTAGAATTATTCTCCTCGAACGAAGGACTTTTGCAGCATTTGTCACTGTCGCTGCTGAAGTCTAAAGGTCGTCGGGTCTCTCGTTCTGACTGACTTGACTCCCAGAACAATTCAGCTCGCTCGGGAGACGATCCATCATCGTCTACATCGCCGAAGTCTCTGGAATCTTCCATCATTTTGGCATGGTGACTTGCCATGATGTTGTCTGACTCGTCCATGAGGAACCTTGAGGCTTGTTCTCTCTTGTTTCCGTAGCACACACGCCTGATGACTTGTGTTGTGTTGTTGCCTGTGGCGTGTACGATGTGGGACGCTGTGTTCGACAGATGTAGTTCTCTGTTATCGTTGAGAATGCTGTCGAATCTCGTGAGGCCGTCATCTTTGACGAGTACTGATGACAGGTTGATGTTGTTATGTGTGTGCGGTCCGGGTAACGAGTTGATCATGTTGTCTATATCTGCGTATTTGACGGTGTTGTGCACGGCGCTGGTCTCCGCGCCGGCCTGCGATATGACGGTGGTCTGCGGCGCGGTCATCAGCACTGTGCCGGGCGCGCGGTTCGCGTGGAATATTGTCGATGTTATGTGTCTTCCCTTTAGACCGCTTATCGTGAATGGTTGGCTTACCTGAAAAAATGAGAATACACTGGTTAGTTGTATCAGTTAAGTTTAGTTTGTACATATATAACAAAAGTATAAAAATCACGACAATCAACATCAAATCATTCATATTTTACTATGTGCGACTGCCGCCGTACTTTGTACGCCGTGAAGCAAAATTGCAAAGAAAAAACGAAAACCAGCCAGCCTTTTATCATATTATAGTTCCGACTTAAGACCGAAAAAGGCGTTATTTGGGTATAGCTCCAGATCAAACCATGGTGCCAGAACATTGCACAAATAACTCGGCAATGCTAGAACATAAGCTTAGTTTTATTTCATCGTCATTATCAGCCCTGAGTCAACCACTGCTGGGAACAGGCCTCCCCTTTCTTCTGCCACACTTCCCGGTTCTGTGCGTCCCTTATCCAGGTGTTTCCCACGATTTTAGTTTTATTTAGGGCTTATTTAATTAAATTAAGACGAACTAACCTCTCCCTCATCAGTAGGCTCACTATGGAACGTAGTATTAGGATGAGACCGCGCAAACTCCTCCTGGTCCAGCTGAATAGTCGCCTGCATGCCATCTTCGCTCACGGTGACGATTCCAACGTCTTCCAAGCCTATACCGAGGTCTCGGTCGTCGTGCATGTCTGGACGCTGTAGCAGCTGATCCGTGGCTATCTGATCGTCTAGGTCCGGTTGCGGGATGCCGTGATGGAGAAGTGGTTGGGCTGAAAGAGCAATGGGTTTGTGAGTATTTTTAGGTTTTAGTTACGAGTAGCAGTATTTAGTTTGTGGGCTATATAAATTGATATAAGCCAAATGGCAAGTATTTTCAGACAGAGACCATTTTTATAGAACTTCACAATACTCCATTAAAATTTGTAGGTGTTTGGGGGTATGGAGAACAGGGTGTAAAGCTCTTCATCCCCCATAGAAAAGGGAGGATCCTCCGACCAGACGAGTGTTATTGTCTGGTGGGCTACTGCCTGTTCTTCTATATAGTCTTAAGTCGCGAATAACTTTACTTGCGCGATGCAGGATTTAGATGTATTTCGATGTTTAGTTTGTCCTCTGCGTCATAGATGGCGCTGTAGTACTTTTTGTTCATGTTGCTGTAGTACTTTTTTGTAGTGCCGCTACAGGTGAAACATCTAGATCTTTTCCTAAATGAATGAATACCTCATGTACGATACATGAGATGTTTATAAAGATGTTTCTAGCATATAAATTACATTGGCTTCATTTTCTCAGGTTATATGGCCAGGTGCTTTCCAGTTCGTAGCCTTCAACCGTCTCAACTGATCTAGCTAGAATGATATCATTGCTTTTTAAATGAAGGGAAATTATTAAAAAACGGCACCCAACATAAAATTATTAAAGAACGGTACTCAACATAAAATTACTACAAAATGGCACCCAACAAAAAATCTTTAAGAATCATGACTTTTTTTACTACTTACGAGTATGAGAATGATGTCCATGATCCTGAGTATGATCATGCGCAGGCGACGCAGCAAACAGCAGCTCAGCTTCCGGAAACAACTCCGATGCCGAGGGAGAGTCCACGCCAAGATCCTCACATTCCTCCGACAAGGATTTCTGCGAAAGATACTCCTATTCGATACATGCGTATTATATTAATAAAACAGAAATAAAACATAGAAAAATCATAACAAGAAAGAAATTGAGAAAACAATGAAATGAAAATGAAGTAGGATGATGGTCAGCCGTAATGTATACTGCACTATAAACAAACATGTATTTGTGACCACTGATCAGCGACAACTAATCCATCAACTGGGTTGTGGAGGATAGATAGTTGCTCCATGTTAAAACTGTTATTCAACAGCACCCAGTTAGATAGAGGCCGACCTCAATAAAGTTGCACAAAAGCTAGGCTAGACGATGATTTGTGATCAGTTAGGGTTGCCGCCTTATCTAGCAGCACGGAATCAAATTTTTCCATGCTCCTATTATTTTCTGTCGCTCAGAGGCGTTTTTGCTAGAGTGAGATAGCACTCCCGCTCTGTCCCCGCTGTATACCGCATACAAATTTTAATTACGGTTATATTTCATTATACATACAACCTTTGTCTGAGAAAGATAATCTGGGGGTCTAAAATGGCCGCTTTAGCAGAATCATAATAGGATAATAATATGAATTACGTCTAAATTCTTAAAATGGTCATAGACGTACCTACTATTATGAATTGTCACCTTGTGACCATTTTACGAATTTAAACGTAATTCATATTATTATCCTATTATGATTCTGGTAAAGCGGCCATTTTAGACCCCCTGATAAAGCTTTTTGGCGGTCTTGGCATAGCAAAAAGCTCGCAAGAAACGGCAGCGTCTGTTTCTCTTCCAACACAAATCATGGCAGTAAGACAACATATCATAAAATAATTAGTAGGCAGGTCTTGACGTTCAATCATTTACTTTGAGACTCTGTTTAGGACCGAGAATTGAGATTCCAACAGTACAATGATATTACAGTAGTTATTTACATGCCGCTTAAGCCGTTGGTCTCGGTTGTCATTTGTAGATCTTTGACAGTCGTTACAGGTGGTCAGTGGCTCGAAAGTCTGACAACCAGTCTTACCAAGGGGTATCATATTACCCAGTATTAACTGGGTTCAGGAGGTCAGTTAGGCAGTCGCTCCTCAAATACTGGTAGTCAGTGGAATCTGATAAGACTAAAAGCCGACCCCAACATTGTTGGGAAAAGGCTAGGCAGATAATGATTTACATGTCGCTTAGAAGATATGCTGCGCCGACCGCAAATAGATTGGGTTAAGGGCAGGAGAATCATGATCATGATGATGATGATGATTTACATGTCGTCTGGCATTAGAATACAAAAAAGGTCACATTACCTGTAATCGCAGCTCATGTTCCAGTATAGCATATTTATGCCTCAAAGCGGCTGCCGACACGTGGGTAAGACGATGTTGTCTGTGGTGTGATCCGTCCTTCTTCTGCACAACCTATACCAGGAGAATATACGTCAGAATTGTGTTTGTTACTCAAGAATTTAACAGGAAGTAAGTAAATTATGTAACAGATACTGAAAAGGAAGAGTTTTTTTTTTTCTTTCAATTATGTTTTGTAATAAATCGCCTAATATACGATGTCATGTTATTAATCGATCAGATTTTTTTTAATATTAGGGATTATTTATTATGGATACCATTTTGATACTTTTACGGATAATCTTTAGGGAATAGTACAATTTTGTTTTTTTATTTTATTTTTATTAGTAAGTTTTCCAATATAGACGAAAGAATAAATTTTAAGCATGAAGCTACAGTGATGAATCGTTCCCAAAGCCTACATAAATGATACCTGCCCAACATAATGAATGGTTCCGATGACGGCAAAGCAAAACTTTCCATTTTCATAAGAACAATAATATACCTTATTAACTAACACATTAAGATTGAATTTCACAACAACTAATGAAGGAAACTTTTCAAATACAATGAACCGAATGAAGGGACATGCGTTATAATGCGGGAAAGACTTCACAATGGATAGTAATAGTTGAATAGACATTAGTTCATCATGCAAAAATTATAAACTAGACGCTAGGAATTTGTAGAAATGAAGCTTACTCCAAGGTCAGGAGTTATGACAAAATAAAAGACAATGAAGAGGGGAGGCAATAATTAATAAACACCTAGTAATGTTTCGTCTGTGTCCCATTAGCGGCGATGCCTAGTACATTGTGTAGAAGTGGCATTTGTGAGTGTTGTTTGCAGAAACCAACGTTTTTATTTGAATATTGCTCGTTTGCTATAAGGATGACATAACTCAAGAATTTAGATTTTTAGATGTTATTTGTAGTTGATATAAAAATAAAGTAAGTATTAAATTAAATAACGAAATAAGTAAAATGAACCTTTCAAATGGGTTTCTATGCAAAAAATATTGGCAATATAATGAAAATATTTTAGTCTAACTTAAAAAACGCTGTCCTGCATTTCTTGTTATTCGAGTTACGTCATTATTGCCGCAAACAATCGGTATGTATAATGCCCGTTTTCAAATGCTAGAATGAATGCCTAAATAAAAACCTGCTGTCGGGTTTTCAGCACCCGGCTCTATACCGAAATTTGAAATTCGTGCGTCTCTATTTTGGTTTCCATTTAGATGTAGCCTAATAAGGCACAGACTTTAAAACTGTGTCACAGTACACAAGCATTAATATGACACATCGCATTTAGAAAGAGTACAGTCACACAGAACTGAGTGATAAACAACGCTCTACTGAGTAGGGGGGCTAAATCGGCCGCTTTAGCAGAATTATAGGGCAATAATATGACACGTTACAATTCGTAAAATGGTCACAAAGTGACAAATCATCATATTAGCTGCGTCTGTGAGCATTTTAAGAATGTTAACGTGATTCATATTATTATACTATTGATGATTCTACTAAACCAGCCATTTTAGGGCCCCAGAACTCTTTCTAATACTCAGTGTGACATATCGACAACCCAGTACTGTAATTATTTCACGTGCCACATCTACACAATGCATAATCAAAACGGCACACCAACAAAGGAAGAGAACAGCTGACAAAAATAAATCGATGCGTGCATTCTACTAAAGAGGCGACTAATTCTTTAGGTTATCAGCGTCGGTTCTACGATACGGTGTACCTGATGGTAGCCCTTATCGTCGCAATCTGACGCGTCAATATCGTAGCCGCATCGCGGCGAATCGTCGTGCGAACCGACCATGTACGACCTTTTCGAATCGACGTCGAACATCTTATCAAAAATCCTTTGCGCCTCCGTATCGGGACTGTATCTATCTGGGATCGGGTCCTGAAGTTGCAAAATGTGTGTCATACACGATTTGGATGGCTTTAATACAAATTTGGAATTATGAGCGAATATTATACATAAATATTAAAAGATATATCTTTAAAAAAATAGTAAGGATATGTCTACTTACAAGTACGGTACGGTCCATGTCTGTTCGGACGACTTCCTCGTAGCTGTAGTCGTGAGGGTTGGCCGTTGCAGGGAGGTGCCATGGCTCTCCCTCAGGACTCGATCCTCGCTCTGGCTTCACTTCCTCTCGACTTTCAGTTCTCCAGGGGGAACTGTTGGCTCTCGTCTCTATTAGCTCGGGTGGTGCGGGCGCAGGAGCCGGCGACGCTGTGCTGTCTGGCGGTTGTATGGTTGTAGCAGTCGCCAGGTTGAACGCTTGAAGGTTATGAAGCGCTGAAGTTGGTAGGCGAACATGTCGCACGCCTGGTCTTGTCAACACAGGCTTCAATCCAGCTGGCCCGATGAGCCGTTGTAAAAGTAGAGCATTTGTCGCCCCACCTTCACCACCGCCGACTGTTAGTAACTTTGGGCCTCTGTTCGTCACTATAGCAATCTGCTGACCGCCTTTGATCATAGATACAGGCAAGATGTAGTTAGCAGGCATGAGGACGGCTGTGGATGGTTTGCCAGCCGTACCTCGAGCTACAGTGATCGTTTGGCCGTCTGCCACGATGACGTTCCGTTGTTGTGGCTGCGGGCGAGGCTGAGGCGTCGGGGGAGCTGATTGTGCCGAGGTATCGTGCTCAAACGTAAGCTTTCGAACGACTTTACGTGGACTGTCTTGCGGTGAATGACTGTCAATACAGCTTTCATTGCAGTCTCCTTGCGAAGTGCCGCAACTGCTGTCTTCAGAACCCATTGTCCTGCATGAGTCATCTGTAGGACTCAAGTCCCGGTTTCGGCGATGCTTCTTGCGTTTCGATGACCCTGGATTTGACGGCGGGTTCGTTCTTCGACGTGGCGCTGGTTTATCCTTGTCCGGAGAATTCTCCACTTGCTCTTTGTATTCAGCTAGGATGTAAAGAATCCGTTGTGTGGTTTGCTCATCTTCGGCTGGCTTTTGAGTGGATGGCTTCGGAGGTGTAGTGTTTAATTTCAATGTATTTGGAGGATTAGATGACGCTTTCGGTCTTGATTTTGACTTTGAGCTAGATTTCTTCGATTGAGCAGGCGCTTCTGAAGATGTCGACGGTTCACTGGTGACAGTGTGAGGGATCTGTGACGATGACGACGGTGATGAGTCGACAATTCCCGAAGAGTCTGGAGACCGTACGAAGGTAGATGTAGTGGGTGTTGAAGTAGACGTAGGAGCTGGTGTCGCCGCACCCTTTCTGTTCACATAAGTAACGTTCAACGGCTGCGTGTTCCCAATTGAGTAGAGAACTTGATGCTGTTTATGCGGTGCTGGCGTTGAACGGGAAGGCTCTGCGGCCGCCGCACTGGTAGACGCTGCAGCTTCCGCAGCCTTTTCTTTCTTCTTCTTAGACCTGGATTTCGGCGGCTGCACTGTGCTCCTCTCCTTGACTTGTTCTAAGACCAAGTCGAACTCTCTCAGCTGTTCCAATGTTGACGAACTCATGGATTCAGTCGAGGACTGACTCTCACTTGGTGTAGCCTTAACAGCTGCTGGCCTACTGCTTGTAGATGTCGATGTTTGTGGTGTTTGAGCTTGCGGCAGCCTAATAGTCTGTTGGCCAAGCTGTGGAGCTGCTGTCAAGACCAGCTGTTGGTACACAGGCTGGTTCGTCCCTGAGATCACATTACGCTGTATTTGGAAGAACGATGGTCTTACTACTCTTCCTCCTGACACCATTTGTGGTGCTTTACTCAACATTGGCAACTTTATTCGCATTTGTGTCAACACAGGTTGTGGTTGGGGCGTATGTGCGTTGTCATTTGAAGTCCCCATGTGGGTATTACTTTCCTCAGAACCATCTGTGTTAGCGTGAGTTTGAGTTTGTGGCACAATCTTTATAATCGATGGCTCTATCTCGCCCTGTTGTTTTTGGTTCGCTTCGTCGCCGAGTTCTGAACTCGGGACAGTGATTAGATTGATAGTCTGCCCGCCTCCAAGGTTCACAGGTATTTGCCGAGTATATATCACACCACCATGGAGGTTCATTGGTGATATTGTTTGTTTTATTTGTTGAACTAAGTTGGGCTGAGTTTGGGACGTGGAAGGTTTTCTCAACAGTAGCGGAGGACTTCCAATCTGACCTATATGGTCCAAATTCATAGCATTATCGTTTGCTTGACAGTCCGGATTTTCATCATTAGGTGACATTGCATTGCCGTTGCTAATTTCATTCTTCTGTCCACCATCTTGGTACATTTGTTTGCCAAAAGCTTGGTTGAATTTCGGTAAGCTCGTGCCTTTCTCTGACCCTGGAGTTTTGGGTGACGCGCTTTGTATGAATTTAGCGTAATTTTCTTCGTATATAGAACGTGATTTTATTTCTGCGTCTTTACTATTGGCGCTATGCGTTGGGCTCATTTCTTGGGCGTCCATTTGTTTCGGCTGCGTAGGTTGAAGGTTGGGTGTCTCAACTGGTTGAAGTCTTAGTACCATGCTACGTTGATGAGGTCCATTCAACTGTATGGATTTTCCGTCAGCAGATTTACAGACAAACTGCACCATTTTTTGTTCGTTGCCACCTTGAGCGTTTGTAAGATTCGTCAGAAGATTGACTCTTTTTAGTAGTTGTCCGGTGTTTGCGTTCTTTTGATTTCCTGCGTTCACTATATGGAGAAGTTGATTTCCTTGTTGTAATCCTCCATCTACTAAAGACAGTCCACTGAATGAATTTGTCTGTTGGGGAGTGCCGTTTGATGCAGGTCCAGGAGGTACAGTCTTATTCTGCACAATATGCAACACTGGTGTAGAGTTCGGTGCATTTATAACAGACTGTTGAGTATTATCAACTAGAGTGATTTGTTGATGGTTCCCTGAAGCAGTCTTCCCTTGGACTATATGCAGAACTTGAGGCGTGTGTGTGTTGGTCGATTGCTGGTTATTTTCCGAAGCATTTGTCTGATTCAGCGGCGGTGGCAGTATTTGGGCTAAGGCTTGTTGCAAAGCCATCGCATTGATTGTTGTAGTCTTCTGAAAGTTGTTTGACGACTGGCCGGTAGTGACATTGCCTTGCCTTAGTTTTTGAGATATCATATTGACCAGAGCTTGTGTTCTATTATCTGGATCTGAAGAAATTCCCGCCGCGTTCATTGCATGTGCAATTTGATCTGTTTTTTCATGTGTACCATTCTGTTGCTGATGTTGTTGCAGCTCTTGCTGTTGCTGCTGAATCTGTTGTTTCTGCTGTAATTCATGTTGTTGTTGCATTTGTTGTTTTTGCTGTAACTCTTGTTGTTGCTGCATTTGTTGCTTTTGCTGTAACTCTTGCTGTTGTTGTGCCTGTTGTTTCTGCTGTAACTCTTGTTGTTGTCTTTGCAGCTGCTGTTTTTGTTGTAGCTCCTGCTGTTGTTGTAATTGTTGCTTCTGTTGTAATTCTTGTTGCTGTTGCATTTGTTGTTTCTGCTGTAACTGCTGTTGTTTCTGTTGCTTCAATTGCTGTTGTTTTAGCTCTTGTTGTTGCTGTTTCTGTTGTTTCAATTGTGCGAGCTGCTGTTGCTTTAGTTCTTGTTGTTGTTGTTTTAACACTTGTTGTTTCTGCTGCTTTTGTTTCAGCTCTTGCTGTTTCTGTTGTTTAAGTTCTAACTGTTGTTGTTGTTTCAATTCTTTTTGTTTTTGCTGCTGTTGTTTCAGCTCTTGTTGTTTCTGTTGCTTTAGCTCTTGCTGTAGTTGTTGCTGTTGTTGCTTCAGATCTTGTGCCCGTTTCAGCTCGAGAAGACGCTGCTGATGCTTTTGTATTTCCTCTTGTTGCTCTTGTTGTTGTTTTAACTCCTGTTGTTGTTTCAGCTCCTGTAGAGCCAGCTGTTTTTGATCTTCTTGCTGTTGCTTTATCTGCATTTCTTGCAACTCCAGCCTCTTTTGTTTTTCCTGTTCTAGCTGCATTTGCTGCAATTCCATTTGTCTTTGTTGGTATTCTTGCTGCTGTTGCAACTGTTGCTGCTCTTGCTCAAGTTGCTGCTGCATTAATTTTTGCTGTTGCTGATATTGTTCATTTTGTTGTTGTTGGTGATATTGTTCCTGTTCCTGTTGTTGCTGATATTTTTCCTGTTCCTGTTGTTGCTGATATTGTTCCTGTTCCTGTTGTTGCTGATATTGCTCCTGCTGATTTAACTGTTGCTGCATTTGAAGTTGTTCTTGTTGCTTCAAATGTGGATATGCCTCAGGTACAGAATGCTTGTCTGTATAATTGTAAATCATCGTTACATTAGAATTCGGCTCCAGTGGGGTTATATGAGAATAATCAACACTGTTCATCATATTCTTTTCAAACAATGGCGGATATTCACTGCTCTCATAATTATCGTTTATCTCTTCTTTGATTTCAGTTGTCTCTTCCATTTCTATCTTGATTTCTGGTTTGATATCAACATCAACAGTGTAATTACTACCCATCGGATAGTTCATGACTTCATGGCCATGAGGCGGCATCGGCATTGATTGGATATGTTGCACGTACTCTTGTGCTAAATTTATTGTCAAATCAGCAGTAGTGAGTTCCGTATATTCAGTTTTTATGACGGACTGGTCATCGCCGGGGCTGTTTTCAGCGGAACATTGAGATGGACTAACATTAGACACTTGAGTGACTCTAGGGTCGCATGTCACTGGGTTTTGGGCGGCAGCGCTGACCGGCAGTTGACCAACTTGAACAACCTGCACAATAGCTTCGAACGGAGCAGGCTGTATAAAATCTGGGTCAGTAAGCCCAAATGGAAAGTTTGACGAATCAAACAGACCATGAGAACACATGTCATCTTTTTCCTGTTGCTTTATCAAATCGCAACTTAATTCATCCATAGTCTTCTTGAAAAAGGATCTAACTTTATCCTTCATCTGTATACATCTGATGTTAGATTGTAACTTCTCTATTTCATATTTGTTTGTAAAATTAATTGTATTATGCACACGTTTACAGTTACCATAATTTTCGGACAGTAAAAGCGGCTGAGTTTGTTTTACGTCCGACAGAGTCGCAGCCGAAAATTTTGTACCACATACGTCCTCCAAATTTTGTATGACTCTGCCGGACCCCTCACCAAAACCCATATTGAAATTGGTTTCAATTATATCGCTAGATTTGTAATCTGGTTCGTTATTTGAATCGATTTCTTCGGCCAATGTCTGAATACTTGGATCATGTATTGTATTTACTTCGTTTTCTGCGTCAGTAAATAAAGTTTCGTCGTTTTCCGTTACCGAATGTTCAACGTTACAAATGCCTTTAATAGGCCATGACTGTAATATTTCTTGCACGTCTATGTGTTCTTTATGAAATGGCCGCGAATAGGAAAATTTTACAGAACTGCAATAGTCCATCAGCTGTTTGAATTCTTTAGCATACCCAGATTTATCTTCCATGGATGTAATTTTAGGGAAGTCTATATTTTTTCCCTTTCTATACTTCTTCGTCCTAATCTTTACATCTGTCATGTCAATTTTACGCTTCCTATTTTTCGCATCACTGAATAAGCAATCGAAAATTAAGCCGCTTGGATATTTCTTGGAATATGTTATTTTAGGGAAATTAAGCTTAATATCTATTTCTTCTATTCGACCATCTTCGCCTATTTGTTGTGTTATTAGTAAATTTTCTTCGGGATATTTTTCATCATCGTAATCTATCAATAACGAGCTAGAATGTGCACCAAGCAGGACATTATTCTTAAGCGTTCTTCTACTCGTATCTTGATTATCTATGAGCATCATTTCCTGGGTGTCTGTTTCTTTTAATTCTTCATTTATGTGTGACGTTGGCTCATGTATTGACGACTCATTCACCTGGGTTAGAGCTCTTCTGAGAACTGTTCGAGCCGTCTCCTCATCGAGGATTTCATCACTACGCATGTCAACGATTTCTTCGACTAAATACTTGTCGTCAATTTTGTCAACATCGAAGTCATTATCTTCTTTATATTCGATAGTGTCTAACTTACCAATAGTTTCATTAACTTTTTCACACATGATTTGCCCCATGTATGTCTCATCTAATATTGCAACATGGTCTTTAGTATCATCTTCAATAGCAATTTCTGTCTCTTCTAGCATGCTGTCTGTGTCTTCAAACATGCTTTTCAACTTTGTTTCAATTTCTTTGAATTTTCTATCGAGATCGTCATAATTATGTTTCATCACAGCTGTACTGGACTCTTGCGATTCCGTTTGAACATCTTCGCATATATTTTCCAAGGCCTTTTCTTTATCAGTCGGTACTAGTTGTGAATAGGTTTCTTTTTCTAATCCACATTCTTCTAGATCAGAATCTTCTTTTTCTCTTTCTATGGATCTCATTTTATCAGTGTCTTCAGAAATTTTTGAGACTATTTCTGGTTTTAGTGTGTCGTTACAAATGTCTTTAATGACTATTTCTGAACCTTCCAATTGTGTATTAGTTTCTATTTCCTCTTCCTCTGACTTGTCGAGTTTTGTGTTGATGTCTTCAGAAGTATTTTGTAAAACCATTTCTGGGTCTTCCAATTCTATATTTGTGGCTTTGCAAAAACCTTCATTGGCTGTTTCCAGCTCTTTTAGTTTTGAATTCGCGTCTTTTTCTATTACTGGCAGTACCAGTTTTTCGTCAGCGTATTGACAAACAACTTCTACGACTATTTCGGGCTCATCGTGACTTGTATCTATTTCTATATAAGTTTCTACTAATTTTGGGCCAGCTTCTGCACAAATATCTTCTGTTGTTGCGATAGCATTGTCACAAATGTCTTCCATGACCATTTCTGGCTGTTTTAGTTTCGTACTGGCTTGTTTTTCTGTCACTGGCAGTACTAATTTTTCATCAGCGTATGTACAAAAAACTTCCATGACAATTTCGGGTTCTGATAAATTTGGATCTTCTTTGAAATCGTCATTTACTTCTGTAATTTCCATATTTGTGTCAGCGACATCACAGACATTTTCCATAGGTATTTCTGACTCTGTTAATTGTGTGCCTACCATAACCACTTCTGTCTCGTCTAGTGTAGTTTCTGATTCTATTTCAATTTCAGAATCTACTAATACTGCATCAGCCTCGTCATAAATATTTTCTGATGTCATTTCTGGATCTGCCGTTGTTGTGTCAGCGTTGTTACAGCTGACAATCTCTTGCTTTTCCAGATTTGTGTAAACTTCATGTACTATTTCTGTGGATTCCATATTTTTGTCAGTGTCATCACAGATATTTTCAATTGGCATTTCTGACTCGGTCAATTCCGTGACCACGACTGACTCGTTTATTATTGCTTCTGATTCTTTTTTGGTATCTACTAATAATGCATCAGAGTCTTCACAAATATTTTCTATTGGCGTTGCTGGTTCTGCCATTGTTTTGTCAATGTTACTGGTGCTGACAATTTCTGGCTTTTCTAGATTTATGTCAGCAATATCACAGACATTATCGGTAGGTATTTCTGACTCTGTTAACTGTGTGTCTTCTATGACCACTTCTGTCTGGTCTAGTGTTGTTTCTGATTCAATTTCGGAATCTATTAATACTGCATCAGTGTCTTCATAAATATATTCTGATGCAATTTCTGGATCTGCTGTTGTTGTGTCAGCGTTGTTACAGCTGCCAATCTCTTGCTCTTCTAGACTTGTACAAGCTTCATCTACTATTTCTTTGTGTTCCATATTTATGTCAGCTTCTTCACAGACCTTTTCAGTAGATATTTCTGACTCTATGAGCTGTGTGTTTTCCGTGACCACTTCGGTCTCTTGAAGTGTTGTTTCAGATTCAATTTCGTAATCTACTAATACTGTATCAGTCGCTTCACAAATATTTTCTTTTCTCATTTCTGGATGTGCCATTATTGTGTCAGCGTTACTACAGGTGACAATCTCTTGCTCTTCAAGATTTCTATCGCATTTATCTACTATTTCTGATGTTACCATATTTGTGTCAGCGACATCACAGACACTATCAGTAGGTATTTCTGACTCTATGAGCTCTGTGTCTTCTATGACCGCTTCTGGCTCGTCTCGTGTTGTTTCTGATTCATTTTCTATTTCGGTATCTACTACTGCTGCTTCAGTGACTCCACAAATATTTTTTGTCGTCATTTCTAGTTCTGCCGTTGTTGTGTCAGTGTTGCTGGTGCTGGCAATTTCTTGCTCTTCTAGATTTGTATTAGTTTCTTCTACTTTATCTGACGTTTCCATATTTATGTCAGCAATATCACAGACATTATCGATAGGTATTTCTAACTCTGTTGGTTGTGTATGTGCTATGACCGCTTCTGGCCCGTCTAGTGTTATTTCTGATGCTTTTTCTATTTCGGATTCTGACAATACTGCATCAGTCTCGTCACAAATATTTTCTGTTGTCATTTCTGGTTCTACTATTGTCGTGTCAGCGTTTTTGCTGCTGACAATTTCCTGCTCTTCTAGTTTTATATTAGCATCTACAATTCCTATTGTTTCCATATTTGTGTCAGCGTCTACGCATAGATTTTCAGTAGGTATTTCTGACTTGGTTAACTGTGTGTCTTCCAAGACTACTTCCGTCTCCTCCAGGGTTGTTTCCGATTCTTTTTCTATTTCACTATCTATTAATACTTCGTCAGTGTCTCCACAAATATTTTCTATTGTCATTTCTGACTCTGCCATTGCGGTTTCACAGTTGTTACAAATATTTTGGTCGATTTCTACCTCTTTTAGGTTTGTTTCAGCTTCTTCATCTATAAACGTTGTTTCAATTTCTTGGCAGAGATTTTCCGAAGACATTTCTGGTTCGTGTATTTTCACATCGACTTCTTTTTCTGTTCCAGTATCTACTAATACTGTATCAGTCTCTTTAGAAATATTTTCTATTATCATTCCTGGCTGTTCTAAACGTAAACCAGTTTCTTTTTGCGTCGATTCAATTTCAGTGTCAATGGCTTCGCAAACATTTTTCTTTGACATTTCTGGTTCTGCCATTGATCTGATATGGTTGTCACAAAGATATTCTTCGACAATTATTGGCCCGACTAGATTTGTATTAGCTTCTTGTTCTATTTCTGTAGGTATAATTTCAGAGTCGTCGCAGACATTTCCCATACGCATTTCTGGTTCGTCTTGTTTTGATTTGACTTCTGTTACCGTTTCGGTCCTTACCAATATTGCACAAGTATTTTCACAAATAATTTCTGGTAACATTTCTGAGTCTGTCTGTTTTGTGTTAGCGTCACAAATGACTGTTTCTGGCTCTGTAAGGTTATTATCTGCTTCCATTTCAGTATCAAGCAATTTTGAACTAACGTCTTCACAAATATTTTTTGTGAGCGTTTCTGGCCCTACTTGTACTTTATCATCGTCGTCAGAAATGCCTTCCATAAAGATTTCTGTCTCGTCCTGTTTCATTTCAATCTCGTCACACATTTTAGTTACAGTTGTCTCTATTTCTTTCAGTTCT
This sequence comes from Eurois occulta, assembly GCA_950022335.1. NCBI lineage: Eukaryota > Metazoa > Arthropoda > Insecta > Lepidoptera > Noctuidae > Eurois > Eurois occulta. The sequence goes on from OX465502.1 coordinate 4,784,454, forward strand.
GTTTCAGCGCAGCCACAGTTGACTTCCATGACCTTTTTTGTCGCTTCCATTTGGGTATCTTCAGAACTTTTTTCTAGGGCCGGCTCTGACTTCTTCAGTATTGTATCATTGTTTTCACCGATATTCTCACATTCTTGTATTGTCATACTTTCTGGATCCAGTTGCGGAGCTTCTTGTGACCATATGTCTTCAGTAATGTTTACAATTTCAGGTGATGTTTCATCGGCTTTATTGATGATTTTGGTGTCTTCTGTCAGATCAGAAGTGCTACAGTTGTCTTCATTACATTCTGTAGGAATATCCTCTGCATCCAGAATGCTAATTTCGGATATTGAATCGGTATCTTTAAAAACATGTTTTTCATCAGCGTTCATAAAAATGTTTTCATTTTCAGATATTGTGTCTTCTTCAAGGTTTTCAGTGTCCAGTTCTGCAGCTTTTAGTATATCGTCGGTAAGAAATTGAGTTTTATCATTGTCTATATAAAATTCAGTCTGCATTAAATCTGCTTCGCGTAATACAGAAGCACTTATTTCATTCTCACTAGCGTATAAGCAGGAAGTTCTCGAATCTACCTCGAGTATGTTGCTGTTGTCACTAGAAAAGTCTTGAGACACTTCCATTGAGTTTTCGTGTGTAATTACGCAATCTTCCTTGATCTTTTCAATAAGTTCAGTGGCCTTAACACTGAGTTCTTCAGTTTCGAAATGTTTATTGGTACTTTTATTTTGTTGCTGGCTGGAGTTATCACAAGTTTTTGCGATTTTACTATTGTTTGTAACACAAGTTTCAAGCGATTTTCTTTTCAGGTTTGGTTTCACGCTTCTTAAAAGACGTTTCGTTTTCAGTCTAGCAGCATTTATTTGGTCTATTAAGGAGTGATCGTGGAAGAGCTTTAATACTAAAGATTTGAGAGGCATTACGTTATTTCGATTTCGTTTTAGAATGGCACACTTATTTTCAGTGTTGCAACTTTCTATACTTCTATGATCTTGGATTGGACTGTCCATATGTTGTAAATGGATTTTAGGCTTATTCCAAAGCTTTAACACTAAAGATTTGAGTGGCATTACGTTATTTCGATTTGGTATAAAATCTTCACACATATTTGCAGCGTTGCAACTTTCTATATCTATACTTCTATGATCTTGGACTGGACTGTCCTTATGTTGCAAATGGATCTTAGGCTTAGTCAAAAGCCATTGGGCCTTGCAGGCTGATCTTTCATAGGTTACTACTTTTGCTGCAGATGCCTTACGACTGCACAATGAAGCAATGGTGTCGTATGCTTCCATTACTGGTGAATTGTTCCGTTCAATTTGATCAACTTTTTGCAGAACGTCAATTAGGTCGCAATTGTCAAGAATAGAAAAAGATCCACACCGCGATAACGGGACCACATCCATTCCGGTCTCTTCCAGCACATTGTCCTGAATGTCTATGTCAATTATATCATCGAACTGTTCAGCGGCTTCAGCATAACTCCGAACAAGTTCATCACATCGGACTAATTTAATGAAGCATTTTTTTAGCAATTTTAGATCTTCATATTTCCTCACAAGTTCGTCGCATCTCGTAAGTTTCACGACACAGTCCGGCAAGGTAGGGATTACTGGTACACAATCGGTGCTACCTGAATTATCGATATCAGTAACGCAAGCTGCGCCAGCGAAGGAAAGAAAGCAATCGTTAGATTGTGTTGATTTTTCGGCAAGATCTTCTATACCAAGATCTTTAAACAGCAAGTTCTTGAATTCATTAATCTTTTCGTCTACTGGTACTGGGCTAGTCCTTTGGGCTGGCTTAAAAAGCTCGGCCGTCTTGTCTTTGAGAATTGTTGGTTCATCTAGTCGTTCCATCAGTCCAATAATAGTATTTTCGTCGTCACTCTTGTCAACATCTAAGACGTCTGCGCCGTCGCTAGACGAATCATCGATTTCAATTATTTCTACAAATTTTTGTTGAGGTGGTTTAGTTAGCATTGATTCTTGAGCTATTTGATAGACTGGCTGAACTATTTGTTGAACATCTGGTTGGGCGACGGGTGCTGCGACATCTTCTACAACCGGTAAAATCATAGGCTCATCAGCTTGAATAACAGGCTGACCATTAGACTGAATAATCTGTAGTTCATCAAATTCAATCATAGGTTGATCACCAGGTTGTGGTATGGATTGACCATCAGACCGAGTTACAGGTTCATCAGGTTCACATACAGGTTGAACATCAGGTTCATTCAAAGGTTGTATATCAGGCAAAATTACAGGTTGAACATCAGGCCGAGTTACAGGTTGAATAATGGATTGCACGTCCGACTGAATTTCAGGATGAACTTCAGGTTGTACCTCAGACTGAGCAATAGGTTGAACATCAGGCTGTAACAGAGTTTGTAAATCACATTGAATCACAGATTCAATAACAGGTTGATCTTCAGGTTGTATGACAGGATGTTTGTCGGGCTGATTTATTGGTTGATCATCAGTTAGAACATCTGGCTGGATTTTAGGTTGATCGTCAAGCTGAATAATAGATGGTCTTTCAGACAGGGCAATATATTTTTCAACAGGCTGACTTGTAGGTTGTTTATCAGCCTCAATAATAGGCTGAATGGCAGACTGAATCACCGGTTCAATTTTGGTCCGAATATCAGTTGGTCCATCAGGCTGAGTAATGGGCAGTGAATCAGATCGAGTCTCAGGCTGTCCAGTAGGTTGAATTACAGTCTCAGCATGTTGAGTGATAGCTTCAACGACAGGATCAATAATAGGTTTAACTGTTAACTCAACTGCAGGTTCTTCTGTATTCTTTGCTGGTTCTTCTGTATTCTTTGCTGGTTCTTCTGTATTCTTTGCTGGTTCTTCTGTATTCTTTGCTGGTTCTTCTGTATTCTTTGCTAGTTCTTCTGTATTATTTGCTGGTTCGTCTTTTTGTGACGAGAAAGCAGGTATATCTTCATTTGTCAGATAATTTTCAACTGAAGTTTCAGTTGCAACCTCTTCTTGCGAGATATCCAAATACTTTTGCAAATCCTCTCTTTTTAATTTTACAACACACTTTTTATCAAAAAAAATCTGATGATTCTCCAGTAACTTTCTTTTCATCGTTCTTACCTGATATTTTCCAAACTCAGTCTTGAAAGATTGACGTTGACTCTCTTCGTCCGAGTCGCTGAGTAAATTTATGGTTTCGACTGGGGTCACTAATCTAATTTCTTGTATACGAGGCTCTATTTTGTCGGGTATCGAGTTTGAGGCATCCACAGTTTGTGTTATATTAAAAGTGTACCGCTTTCTTTCAGACAAGTTGCTCAAAATCTGAGCTCTCAATGCTGGGTCCGAAAATAATATGTTAGTATCAACGTCCCTGCGACCATGAACAGTCGCCTTGAATACTTTTCCACAAGGCAGCTTAATGCGTACGCTTTTCTTCATAGGATCTCCTGGATGTAAGTGAGGTAAATCTTCCAGTACTATAGCGTCCATGTAAGATTGAGGTAATTCATCTTTCGGTCTATTTTTCCTCTTCTCTTGTCTATAGGTTTGACCTTCTTTCATAGGTACTTTATTCTGTTTCAGTGGTTCTTTATTTTTATCGTTATTCGGTTCTTCATCGTCTTCAATCCAGATGATATCATCCTCATTATGCATTGACTTTTCCTGATTTTTAGCTTTATTGTTGTTTATTTTAGGGTCAATAGCATTTTGTTTTGCTGAATCAACTGGTGTTATTACTTCGGTAGTTTTCATTTTAGGCTGAGAAGATGAACTTTCACTGACGTCAACTGAACTGAACATTATTTCATTGCATTCTAGGTCTATGCGTTGGTTATTAGCAGTGTCTTTTAAATTATCCTCTAGTTTTTTTACATAACTTTCAATTTCTTCGACGATATCAGTATTTGTCTCATTCTGTTTGGCGGTGTTATTTTCATGGGTGTCTTTAGCGACTGGTTTGTGTACTGTTTCAGTTATTTCGGAATTCGCATCGTCCTCTTTATTTAAAACTACTTCATTACTCTTGTTCACGTTTACTTGAGTATAAACAGTTGCATCATTGTTAAGTTTTGCAAGGTTCACAGTTTCTAACAACTGGTTCAGTGTATCACCATTGTCTAATATGCTTGGACTCGGACAGGTATCATTTGTTGATACATCTGTGCGATTCTCTTCAATATCTCCTAAAATTTCCTCAACGTTAGGAATCTCCTGTAATGGTAGTATAGGCTGGTCCGGAGACATTACTTCTAGGATTTTAGAGGTTATTATTTCATCCTCTATATCCATCAAATCGGTCATCTCATTTGGTATTACCACCTCCTGAGGCTTTGGCTCTGGTTTTCTATCAGTTGTTATTTTTATTACTTTAGCGTTTCTTTTGGGCTGTATTTTAGTGGCTTTCTTTTTGAACTCCACTTTCTTAATCGTTTTGTTAAGCGTCTTTTTCTTAACTGGTTTCTTAACCACTTTTAGCTTATGCAAGCTATCTCCATCAGTAAAATTTTCTAAAGTTTTGTTCGCAGTTTCAGTAGGAGCAGGTTTTAGCCTGACTTTCGTTTTCCTAGGTACTGAGACTTTCTCAATCACTTCAGTGTCTAGTGTTACGTCTTTTTTCGATGATCGCAATAAGATACGACGGCTAGACGAAGTTTTATCTTTATTTTCTTTGTAATTTTCTGTGCTGTTAGTTTTATCCGATTGATTGATTACTTTTGCTTCAACTGACTCTTTTGCAGTATTTGTTGTTCTGCTTTGATTTTTAATGTCATTTCTAGTGCCAGATGCATGTTCGTGTTTTCTTTGGTGTACTTTGGGAATTTTTAATATAATTTTTAAAGGCTTAAGCGGAGCATACGATAATGGGATTGCTTTTTTATCACTTCGATGACAAATATTTCGATTTAAAATAGACAAACGTTTCTTCTGCAATCGTTCCTGATCTTTGATGACTTCATTCATCAAATCTCGTTCGAACGATTTCCTTGCTTGACTTCTAGTATTCTTCGGTTCGATTTTTTCGGTGGTAATCTTCTGTTTTTCCTGTACCTCAGATAGTACTTTCCTCTCACAAATATTTTTGTTAGAATTTATATCGACTTTCTCCTTTTCTGATTTAGGAGTAATATCATCATTCGAGTCATCAACGGGATTAGTTTTTGATTCTGATTTAGTGTCTTTAGTGTCGTGGATTAAAGTCTTGTGTTGAACGCCGTCATTACTTATTTCCTCTTTGCTTGAAACCGTTGCAAATGTCGTTTTAGATACGGTAATAGCATTACCTATGATCAGTGGGTTCACAACGGGAGCGGCGAATTGCGTAGTCTGATATAACGCCATGTTTCGTTGGTTATTATAGGTCACGTATGTATTTTGGATTACATTGGTCGCGACAACTGGTGTTTGAACCGTGCAAGGTTGGTACACAATATCTGATCCAATCAGAACCACGTTTTTTAATGCAGTTTGCTGCGGCACAGTGGTCATAAATGTGTGAATCTGATCGACTGTTCGCGCTTGACCAGTATTGGCGGAATAGCATTGATTGTTTTTATTTTTCGAAGGTGTAATCACTGTTTGAGGCATTTGGTGAACGGCAATAGTCGGCTTAACATTCTTAGCCTCATTCTTTACGTATTCAGCAGTTTTAATCACAGACTTTCCAACCGCATTTAAAAATGATGATGTATGCTGTTTTTGTAAAGAGGAATCGAAGGCAGTCTTGGAAATATCACTTCTGCTTTTCGACACAGATTTCTTACGTGCCGGTTCGTTTTTAGTCACTATTGAGTTTAAGCGTTTTTCCTCTTGAATAGCAGTAGTATGCTTATTTATGCTGTAATTTTTATCTTTCAGGCCTTGAATTGGTGCTCTGTAATTGTCTTCATCAGATGACAATTCACCGATTTCTTGTCGCAAATCGTCATCCATTAACTCCTCAAGAAGATCGTAATCAGAATTAGGTATCCCTGAAATGAAAGGATCCTCTTCTTTGAAATATGGAGCAGTAAATTGTTTCACATGAGGTTTCAGCGGTATTTTTTTAAGTACATCTATTTGGTCTTTCATTTCGTGGCTTGGTCTTTTCTCAGTTTGAATATGTCGTTTCGGTGTCTCCGGTTGTATCGACTTAATTACGTTTGATTTGGCATGTAATACAGCACTGTTTGTTAAAGGTGTCTGAATTACTTTCGCTGGCCTTTTCGAAGATTTCTTATTAATCTTGATAACACTCTCTGTGTACGATCGGCTAAGTACGGGAGGGTGTGGACTCTTTATCTGGTCAGCGGTCAGCGCCGGCTTTGACTGGCCTTTTGATATCACATTAGTCATTTTTTTAAGATCTTCCGTGGAATTAGCCTTTACTATCGTTTGGTTCTGCAGTCTTTCTGCTAGCTTCTTGTTACAAGTATCTTTGTTCAACGCCATGTCGAGTGCTTTGGGGCCCCTGCTAGGCGTCTTATGAGACAAAATTTCATCCATCACCTTCTCCCAATCCGTTTCTTCTTTAGGTTCATCAGCAGTTTCAGGCTTGACGCTGCTTTTAAATTCGATGTTGCTTAATATTTCAATCTTTTTAGCAGGCTTCTGATCTACAGTCTTTGTATAATTAAGCTCAGTCTTGACCATATTCAAAGGTTTTGTCTGTGGCATTCTTAAATCAAGGTTATCTTTTGATGGCTTTAAGCTCGGACTAGGAATCGTTAGTTGTTTATTATTGACATTGCTATACATAATGTTGGGGGCATCTAAAATCTTATGCTTGCTGGATGATTGACTAGTGCAAGGAACGGAATAGTTTGTGGAAGGCATGTGGCCTGTTATCGTGTGAGGAGGTTGAACCTTCTCTTTGATATTTTCAACTTTCGGCCGATGGTTCAGTTTGGTCTGCTGTCGTAACAGGGCGAGTAAGTCCTGTTGATCTCTTTCTGTTAGAGATGACAACTTACTCGATACAGCCGCCATCTCTCGTTGTCGTTCAGCTTGAACGTTTTTGTATACAATCTCAGGTTGAGCAGGTTTCTTAGTGATATGGCTGTTCAGAATATTGGCGATTATGGGATTCTGTTTTAACGTATTACTTACATTTTTTGCCGTATTACTAACAGGTTTATCAAATTTCTTCAGTAAGCTTTGATTGTTCACTGGATGCTGGTAAGTTGATCTGCCTTTAGACGCTGGAGACTTCGGTACCTCATTTGTAGTTTGAATGAAGTTCGCGTTTGCAATTTTCTGTTCCTGCAATATTCGATTTATTTCCGCATCAGTTGGAGGATTTTGTAGGGTTTTACTCTGATATTCTATTAGCGCATCTACGACAGGTTTCGTTCCATTAACTTTAGGGTCCACTTTATTTTTGTGTAAATAACTGAGGCGCGAAAACGTATTTAAAAAGTCTGAAGATTTCTTCTGAGGTTGTTTGGCACATTGTGGAGATGTCTTAGGTTCAGCCTTGATTGTAGGTACTACAGGCGTCACCCTACTGATAGGTTTGATTTCCTTTCTAGTACTTTTACTTGAATGCGCGCCTGCTCCTGCGTTTATCGACTCCTGTAATTCTTTGAGAAATATGTGGAAATTCTGTTGACTTGCTGAGTCGCCAGATTTTTGTCTGTGCGGTGCATTGGAACGTGACGGTGCCGCTTTGGGTTCTGTTCCTGATGATTTCACTGGCGCTTTATATATTTCTTGCATTGATTTCTGTAAGCTAGGACCCTGAAACCTAACACCGCTAGTCTGAGAGTTATTCGGCAAATTGTTGTTTGTCTTAGGACTATACTGTATAACCGGTCTTGCTATCCCAAACGTTTTTGTGCTCAATAAGTTATTGACTTCATTCCTTAGTTCAGTGAGTTGTTCTGACTGTGTTTTGTTGATGTAGACCTTTGGATTTTCTGGTACGTTTACTTTTAGCTGTGGGCTGGACATTGGAGTTACTGGCACAGGACTAGGTGCTGGCGTAATCGTTGGAGTATTAACTCCTGGCTTATACGAGCAAGTATGTAGAACATTAGGCTGTAGATTTATTCTCTGCTCACTTTCAAGAGCCTTCTGTCTCCTATAGTGTAACAGCTTAGTTAGGCTTTCTTTGACTATCATACTACTCGGCGAACTGGTCCTAGAGACAGGTGAATTCGTCCTAGAGACAGGTGAATTCGTCCTAGAGCCAGGTGAATTCGTCCTAGATCTAGGCAAATTCCGTACTTGATGTTTTGCAGCGTCGTTTCGGCTTGGACTTTCATTATAATGCACTAAAGATGTACTAGCTCCAACTTTGCCATTAGCAATATGAAGTTCACTGTTTTTCGTGAGTGTATTCTTATCCGGACTTTTTTCAGGTGATTTTAGTTCGTCCATGGAAAATAGGCCATCGTATAGGACATCTGTTTCGTTGTGTTCGGATAGGATAGAGTTTATTGAAGACTTTCCTTGGCTGTCGTAATCACTGATATCACTGAATGGGGATGTATTGACGACGCCGGGGAGGTCCGCCTTTTTCGGTTCATTCGCCACTCTCATTCCAACAAGACTTGATAAGGAACTTTTTGGAAGAGGCGCCAGCTTCTCTTTCTTCTTCCTCTCCCGTTTCTTTTTAGGTTCTTTTTTCTTTTCTGTGCTTTGGTCTTTGATTTCTAGAGGATCTTTGGGTTTCGCCTTTGATTTTGATTTCTTAGGCTCTTTACTTCTTTCCTTGCTGTGTGGTCGTTCTTTCTTCTTTTCTACTCTCTTAGCTTCTGCGACGAGGCTGAGCGGGTCAGAATCGTCTTCAGAAGAGAGTATTTTCTTAGTCTTTCTCTGAGATTTCTTCGTTTTCACTAGGGTTTCTGATTCTATGTCGGTAGAATTTGCGCTCTCTGTTCTTTCAGGGTCTTCGGCATCTTGCCATATTTCTTCTGGCTCTTGGTATTCTTCTAGATGATGTTCGTAGCCTTTTGACAAAATATTTTTATCATTTGTGGGTTTTTGAGGGTTTATGTTTAGTAATGTTATCCTGCTTATTTTTTTATTACTAAAGATTGGCATTTTCCTAATGTTGCGTGGAAATAAATTAATGTTAGTTTTGCGAACTAGTCAAACAACTTATAAGTGCATATAAAGACCATTTAACGGCTATTCCTCACAAAAAGATACTACATTTCCTGTCTACTGACTAGCCAACAAAAACTGAAGAGATTTAATAAATCTCAATATGTTGGTTCACTATACGGGGTGGAAGAGACACCGCCGCGAAAACGGTTACCACGTATTCTGTTCATCATTCTGAGCCGGGGCCACAGAGAAAATTTTCAAGGGTTATTAAAAAAAAACTGCTGTTTCCTACAAAAGTTTTTTTTAATACCGATGAAATATGAATAATGTACTGTATACGTGGTAACTGTTTTCGCGTCTATGTCCCTTCCATCCCGTATAAAACTTACAAAACTTACATTATTGAGCGACTAAAAGAAATTAAGTCAGGGAAATTACTATGCTCGACATTGAACAAACGACTGCAGGAGTGTGGAAGTTAATAATCCTTAGAGTTAAGACGTCTGCATAGTAATATCACCCACCTTTCTCAATCCCATAGTACTTGTCAGATTCATCGTCCTCTTCTTCCGGCAGGTGCTGAAACTCTCGCGGGTCCAGGTTCAAGTACTTGAGCTCTGTTGTCAACGCGCGGGTACCGAAGTTCGTCCGCTCCATGTACGTGCGACAGTTTTCTAGCAGTAGCTCTCTGGAAGGTGAAATTTTAATTTGAAAATATTGTAAACAAGCCAAGGGAAATCATGAATACAAGAAATGTTGAAACATGTAAAGGAATGAAGAATTTTAGTAATTAAATTATACGAGGTGGAAGGGACACCGACGCGTAAACGGTTAAGTATCACATATTCAGTATACTAAACCGTTTACGCGTCGGAGGGGGGGGGGGGGGGCTCAGAAAGCACCCTTTTTTTTTTTGGTGGGTGGGAAATCACCAAATGACCCCCCCCGCCCTGGGCGGAGCGGAAGGGAGTGTCAGACTCTTACTGACTAAAAACCACCCATGTTCCTTCATTGGCCCTTTATGTTCCAGGGCCGCGGTATCTCTTTCGAACAGTCCCGCAGCCCTCAGAAAGCACCCTGGTGTAAGTATTGCACTTTTCTAGGAAACTGCTGTTTTTTTTTTTCAGAATAATGTACTGACTACGTGGTAACCGTTTTCGCGTCGGTGTCGCTTCCACCCTGTATAAGACAAAAGTTTTCTGTAAAAATGTTGAAGACATAATTTTTTTGAATGGCAAACAAGGCAACAACGATTAACCTGACGTCAAGTGGTCAAGTATCCCAGAAACTGTTACACCTTGATAGCATAGCTACTTGGTACTAACCTATCAGTGTCCCATGACAATGTCTTCAGTCTAGGTCCAGACAGCAGCACAGCGATATCCGTGCACAACTCAGGACTGATGCCCAGGACTTCGCCCTCGCTGAATATCGCAGTGGACAGCACATTGGCCTGGTGCTGCGTATGCTTGAGGTTCAGAGTCTCCGAAGTCTTCACAAAGTTGGTCTGCCCGCGTGAATCGCTAGCCCAACTCCCGAATTCCTTGTTCGGTTCTTCTTTTGTTTCGTGGTCATCCTGAAATGAGAGAAAAACTAGATTAAATATGGTTACTGGTTAATATTTGACAACGCTGTCGGTCCGCAAATACGCGAATAACATGCGTCAGATAAAGGAGAGGTTATCCGAATGATTAAAGTTAGCAAAACTTTTAAATTGTCATACAATCACTATTATAGTCGGGAATTTGGAATCTCCCATGCTGTCCTGTCTTTTATATATCAGATCATACTTAAGAACCTGCCTTACATAAAGAGGCCAGCCCATGCCCAGCAGTTGATTAGTATGCTATACTCTGGAACACTCGACAGCCGGGATAGTCCTTGTCGGACCAAGTGTAAAGATCATACAATATGTAGGTATGCGAGCATTTTATTTCCGTCTGTCTACGCGAGTGTTACCACGGTCTTACAAATGATATTCTGATTGTTCCACCGATCTGACTAAGACTATTGCCAACACCCCTTCTACTGTCTCTCGGCAGCCATTCAGTGAATCACAACCCTACTCCCTAGCCACCTTACCAGTTTAAGCGGCGGCAGCAAAGGCGCACACTTTATCCTCTCAAACATGGCCGGTGTGGGGTGAACAGAGAACGCCGTGAGGGTACACTCGCAGCGGATACGCTCGCTCGCTGATAGTATCAGGCCCAGTTGTGTGAACCACGATGCCAGCGTCTGTTCTGCTGAACGGGCCTCCGCTTCCTGTAAATAACGTGTTTTTTTTTTTTTATTAGAAACTATTCTGTTTATCCGCTTGTATTCTTTTCTAAGTGAAAGCGGAATATATCAACATCCAAGTTTAATTTCAAATGATAAAAAACACAGCGTGGCAGTTTTCAGGGAATGTGACCAGATCAAAGTAAAAGAATCTCTGGTGGTGCGCATCGCTCCTTCAACTGACTTACAGCATATTCTGGAACTACAATAACAACCTATATTGTATCATGACGCCCCACTCGTAGCGAAATAACACTTAAAAGGCATTTGATGCTGATCCAATAACTTCCATGTCACTCAATGAAATTAATATTTGTTTCAGTGAAATACAATAGTATGGTTAACACAAAGATGAAAATTAATATTTAACAGCAAGATTATCGTGGCTAAATAATAAGAGCCGCTCGGGTCTTTCTTTATGTTGAGCCGTGTTCACCTGCCCGGCTGTCATTTTTTAGATATTTGACAGTCGTTACAGGTAGTCCCGAAAGTCTGACAACCAGTCTTACCAAGGGGTATCGCAGTACTAACTGGGTTGTGGAGGTCAGTCAGTCCATGTAAAATATTTGTACTCAGCTGCATCTGGTTAGACTTGAAATCGACCCCAACATAGTTTAGAAAAGGCCAGGCAGATGATGATATCTGTCAAAAATTAAGTTTTTGTAATAGACTAAAATGATACCTTTTCAGTCTTAAGTTTCAGCCTCTCCAGTTCATTCATGCCGGCGGTGATCGCGCGCACATACAGCTCACACACGAACGGCTTCATGTCCTCTTTGCTCTGTAAACACTAACATTATTTTAATTTTATTAATGGGGACCAGTAATGGCCTTATCACACTGGCGATTTGCAAGCGAGTCCAAAGCGAGGCTAGCGCGCGGCCAGCGAGCTCGGAGCAGCTCTTACAGGCAGGAGGCCTGAGTCCCAGCATGCAGCAGTAGGAACAGTGCGTCGTTACCTGCGCCTCGACTGCCGCAGCCAGCGTGTGCAGGTGGCGCGCGGTGGCGGCGGGCGCGGCCAGTGCGCGCGCGGCGTCGGGCAGGCGCGGGCCCAGCGCGCGCACCAGCGAGCGCGCGCAGCAGTACAGCGCCGTGCGGGGCGCGCCGGCGCACGTCGGCACCACCATGCAGCGGGTTATCACCACCTGCGGGTAAACCATACAATGTAACGCGCTGTTTACGACCGCAAAGAGGCGCGATTTACGTCCACCGCTGCTGTCTCCTTCGCGAGAGTACAATGCGTTTCAAATAAGAATAGGACGAACCTCCCGCCATATTGTAACAGCAAAAAGATGTTTGAAAATTTTTTCAAGTGCCAACAAAACACAAAAACAAGGATTGTAGATTGGCCTCATACTAGGCAAAGCCTGCGCACCAATATCGAGATTTTGCCATCACAAAAAAAAAACAATACGTTAGCGTTTTAAGATCTAGATTGAATCAACACAATCACGCTCTTAAAAAAACGAAGATAATAAATATTTAACAAAAATTGCGTATCTTTACGCAAATTAACCGAGTAAATGTAATTTTTTGGTGAATAAAACCAGTTGTTGCTAAAATTTAACTTTTCATTTAACACTTCCGCTTTTTGTGGATAAACAATCACGGAAAATAACCCGTAAGTGACAGTATAAGTTTAATAATTGACCCGTCGGTGGTAACCTTGGCCAAATTATGAACTAGCTGAGCCTTTCGCAACGGTATGTTCTAGTTACAGCACCCGAAAAGCCATACATACTTTCCAACCTGAAGCCCCAAACAAAAAAGTATCACGATGATTGGACCAGTACTCACAGACAAATCGGTGTGCATAACCTCCTCCATTTTTAGAAGCCGGTTAAAAACCGGCAGAAGCCTTTGCTTATTGTTCTTCGTATTGTAGGAACAATTTAAAAAATAAGGCACCTGTACCTAACTGATAAAACTTTTTCAAATAAAAACCAACCACGACCACCATAGAAACCAATTCACGTATAAACAACTTCACTTTTGCTTAATATCTGTCTCGACTGAACCAACTTTAATACGATGACGTGCATTTAACGAGAAGTATCGATCGTATTGACCGCGACCTGATGAATTAATAACGAATTCCGAGAGCTCATGTACCAAAATAGCGCGATGGAGTTGGCGTTCAAAGCGTCAATATTCGATAAACTAAGTCTTCAGACTTAGCTTACACTCGCCTGATAACTAGTTCGTTAAAACAGGTAAATAAAACATCATAATAGGGTATTACACCTATTTGAAAAGTGTCACAATTAGATTCTATAGTGCTAATGAACCACTAAAACATTCTCAAATTTTTTATTCAATAGTTAAATTCCATAAAAATGCATTTAAATTTTGCATGTTCAAATTTCGCGCGTAATTTGACGAAAACGCTGGACGCAGTGGACGCCATATTGCTCTGTGGTTATGACGTCAGTTGGCTGTGTAAACAAATGCAGTGATATTTTGTATGTTATGTAGTTGACACATCTAAGTTTACATAGCCGTATGACGTAATAATATGGCGACTACTATTTAATGCTGTTATGAAACAGATTGAAAAAGCTGAAACCTTTGAATGTATTTAAAATTTAGTTTGCTATTTTATGAATTAAAACTAACGTTTTCCGACTGCTTTTTGCCTAAGCTATCTCAATAATATATTTTTAGATTTTTTCTCATATAGAGTAAAATACCCTACTGTGTACCTATAGTTCAAGGTCTACATAGAGGTGTTTAGTCGAATACATAGTAGGGCAATTACCGTAGTATGCCAACATTGCTATGTGGTTAAGGCGTCGCCTAGCATGCACGAGTTAGTGAGTTTGAAACCGGACCAGTACCAACGTGACTTTAAATTTGTATATACTTTCTAAGGTAATCTAAGACACCACTGACATCGCTGAAGGAAAACATAGTCAAAAATAATCAATAAGGAATTTCTTAATAGCAGCCAAGGAGTCTGAATTTGGGCCTGGTTGATGGCAATAGGCTCGCCCCTATTACATGGGGCTTACACGTAACTGGCGAAAAGTGGGTGTACTATTAGGTACACCTCTGCATAACCCTTCGGGGATTACAGGCGTGATGTTATGTATGTTTGTTATGGTTTAGTCTGAAACTTTCAATCCGTATTGAGCAAGGGTGGTGATTAATGCTCGTGCCCTCTGTATGAGAAGAAATATTTGCCCTGCCACGAGCCTCTGGCTGGTTATAATAATAATAGTCCTCCTGACCGTTATTAGTGACGATAGCCAACCTCAGCCGAGACTAATCATCGTCGTGGAAGATATTATAGTGCATGCGTGTGTGCGCGACACAGGTACAGTCTCTGTTCCTTTCACTCTCAAGGCAATCCGACGACCACAGAGATCAGGTTCAAGACCAACTGCTTAACGTGCGCACCGAGGCACGGGCTAATCATATCATGTAACCAGATCATAGCCTGCCCTACCGCCATGTTACTTGGGGTTGCCTCACACAACCCATCCAACTTTTCTCCTCTTCTTCTCACTCACACCCATCCATCAATATCATTCATAGTCATTGACAATTCCAGAAGTTTACCTGTGCTATAAGCGTAGCAACTTCTTTGGCGTTCTTCCACAGTTTCTTTTCCCGGGGCGAAGTCTCGAGCCGGCTCTGAAGCCTCTCCACTAGCTGGTAGCCATTGCGGAGGGGCGTTTGTTTGGCCTGGAACAAATAATTTAGTTAGTATTCCTTAATAGTATTTACGAATGTTAATGTTAATGACTAAGGTGGTAATGTCACATCAATCATAATGTGTACCTAACCTACCTGTTTGAAAATATTTACCATTTGATAAAGGATTCCAAAGGTGTTACTAAAAAAATCCACATTGTTTTTTATGTCTCCCTTGCCTTTTCCTTGCTATTGAAAATAGGTTAAGCAGTAGCTGCGATATAACACGTTTATGATACCAATTTTAGTGTTATAATTACGATCTATTTTGAAGAAGATAATTGTTGGGAGGTATCTTAAAAGATTCGAGGCAGCTCTATATTTATTGAGATTAATATCAAAATAATCTGAAAGTTCTATACAGCACTCACCAGTTCGATACATCGCGATCGCTTGTCTCCTTTGTGCAGCAACACAAACTCCATATCAATGAGCAACTCCCACACGTCCAGTGTGAACCCTGCCTCGGTCTTCAGGATGTCTTCAAACGTAGGCTTCTTTTCAACCATTGGTTTGTCTGTAAGAGAATGAGAATAGTTAGGTAGAGGTGTACCTAATAGTACACCCACATTTCACCAGTTATGTTTTAAAGTCCCACATAATAGGGAACTATTGCCATCAATCGGGCACGCCCTCCATGGCTGCTACTGAGAAATTCCTGATGGAAAAACCTAATAACACTTTGCCCGACCCGGGAATCGAACCCAAGACCTCATGCTCAGCAGTCGCGCCTGCGAGTTATTCATTTAATTTCCCCACTTACTGTAGAGTGCCAGATGGAAAAACTGGATGCGAAGATGGAATACAGGATGTAGTGGTGCAGCTTGGGGGACCTATGTCCGGCAGCGGACTGAGATGCTGAGCTAATTAAAACGCAGCAACATGGAATGAAGTCTAATCATAAAACAGCATACTGTGTGTTCTCGTGTCTACAAACGTGGATATTCCTCACAAAAAATCTCCAAGTTAGAGTATCACTTGGAGTTTTTGGTTTCTAATTCATGTTAGTAGTACTCGCAACCGGTGTGCATGTATGAACTTGGACGAGGCAAAAGGAAAACGTAAGGATCGTAGCAGCTAGCGTTCTGTAGTTTCTGCCTGTTACGAGAGGAGTATGTATTTTATGGTACCTTTGACATCGGCGGGCTGCTCAGCCTCAGTGTCAGCGGGCGGCGCTGCGCAGGCGCGCACGCGGTCCATGACGGCGGACGAGAGAGACAGCGCTAAGTCGTCGCACTTGGACGCTGTTAACTGTCGCAACCGCGTCATGAACATTACGCCGCGTTCTTCTTTCAGCCATTCTAGTACTGCAACAATTGGTGTAAAGTTATTTGTTATGAAGTCAGCTTACGGGTATAATTATGATATAGTACTTACTGCCTCATGATGTTATAAGCTTCAACTTGGTATATTTAGGGCCCGAATATGTGTACATAGTTAGTGAGGTACTTCAAAGATAAATCTTGTCCTGTTAGACGAAAAGGTTCAAGTTTCTTGCTTAAATTTTGTCACTGGTTTGTAAATACAACAAGCACTAAACCAAATTGTAGGTACCAAGGAAGAATGATATTTCATGAACTGCAGTCTCCAAGATATCTACAAGTGTCAGTAACCCCCATAGAGGAAAGAAAGAACCAGGATAAACATCTGATTAATCATTCATTTCGAGTTTTAAATTCAGAGCATCATTTTACTCGCGTTTATTTTTGACAATAAGGGGGGTAGATGTCCACTAAGCAAACTGCAAAAGAATCCTTGTTACATACCTTCCTCATCCGAGGGCGGCTCCCCCCTAGGATCCAGCAGGACCCTAAGTACAGGATGCCCCCAGGGGTTCGCGAGTATCTTCTTGAACCACTCTCCTCTCGCAACCAACTGCGTCTCCCATGGCGGGGGACCTGCATCTCTACTGCCCCCCGAACGATTCCCACACTCCTTGATGAAATCATTGATGGCCTCCTCGAGGCTTTTGTGTTCTTCTTTACTTTTTGGTGACTGCCATTCCGTCTGTCGGGATAATAAAGATAATATTAGAGCACTTGCTCAGAGAATATCTGCACACTAAATAAAAGCGAGAGTCAAATTCAAGATTTTTTTAGGTGACAATTGCTAAGCCATGATGGTTATGTCGTCACCGACAGCTGCTTGCTTTCAGAGGTTTACTGCTAATTCCACCTGCAACCACTCAACCATGTGTTGCCTTGGCTCTTGTTAGCCAAGGTAACACAAACAACACATGTTTGAGTGGTTGCAGTTGGTCTTAAATGGACCCTTAAATGAATCCCAGGGTGACTGAAGCAAGCAAAACCCACTCAGGTGGTAATAAGATGAACCTTCAGTGTAAACGTGGTGTTGTGTCACCAACCATGGGACACTTAATATAGTGTCCTGAGTCTCCTATTGTCTGCACATTACAGAAACAGGGGAACGCTACAGACTGTAAATTTTATCGGTTTTTTCTTTCAGGCCTATTGGCCTACAGCATACTGGCCTATGTCACGGATGATCATAGCTTACCTGCAGCACAAGCTTTGCGGTGTGCCTCTGCAACCAGCTCAGCAGGTGTGGGTGCGTCGAGGGCGCCGAGTGCTGGCAGAGACTGTGAATGCGCCGCCACGCTTCGCACAGGTGTTGCGTGCGTTCGCGAAGCTCACAGTCGCTGCTCAGCGACGCCTCGAGCGACTGAGGAAGGAATGACGATGTTATATCTTAAAAAAGATTATATATAAGTAGACATCACTACATAGTATAAAAGTCGCTTTCTCTGTCCCTATATCTATGTATGCTTAAATCTTTAAAACTACGCAACGGATTTTGATGCGGTTTTTTTTAAATAGATAGTGATTCAAGAGGAAGGTTTATATGTAATACATGCACCCGTGCGAAGCCGGGGCGGGTCGCTAGTATTTATATATGTTACGACGTGAAAATTCTGACAGTTCTAATGTGCAGTTTGGAACAATCCGTGCAAAGAGGACAGACGAAGACAACAGCATAATTGTTTAGATAATATTACATCAACAATTAAATTCTACCAACTATGTTGAAATAGATTATTGTATCCATATTATGTGAACCACCTAAGTTGTCCCCATAATTATAATAAACCTATTCATAACAAATCATGTCTGGTGATTATTACATAACTTAAACAAACATACCTAGATAATTTAAATATCAAGATATAAATAATATAGGATGTGACAACAGCTGAAACTATTATTTTTTATCTTATAAGTTTAAAAACCAAATCATTAGTTGACTGGATGCTGGCTTATCAATATTGTAGAAAAAGAATTTGATCTTTGATCTGAAAATAACCTTAAAAGGTCCACCAGTGTCACTTAGCTATTATTAAACTTGGACAACATTAACTGTCTTGTAGTGTACTCAAGATAACAATAATATCAATGAGCAGGAAGTCACAAATGATAACAGAAGTACAATTGAACATTTAAATTCACATCTGGAATGATAAATAATACTACTAAGTTTATCTTGTTTGTATTTAAAAATGTCAAGGACAACCTAAGCTATGACGAATCCCCTGAAAAAAATTTTGATGATTTATTTTTAGAGCCCAGAATGAATTTACTGAAAGCATTCATACACTTTGAAATTAGGAAGCAGGCAGTGTTCTGGTCAAAGATTGGTTTGATTGGTTTTTGGTAATTTGACTCTAATTAAAGGAAAACTTAAATAGCCGACGAAATTGTGAGACTAAAATGGGACTGGCCCATTTTACTCTCACAACTTTATAAGTTTCGTCGCAGGCCATGATGTGGGCCCGAATATCGCAAAAATGGACGCCAGAAATAGAGACGGAGTCGCGGGAGACTGAGAAAAAATGGCGGGTCGCCTTGGTTGGCTTCCTCGCGAATTGGCGAAAAGATGCTTACCATCGAACGAAGTAGAAGGACTGAGGGGAGGCATTTGCCCAGTGGTAATAAAAACATAAAGGTAAATCATCGACATGACGTACAAGAAGAAAACTCGGCTACTACAAATTTTGTGATGCTAATTAGGCTCCAGGCGAAGTGGCGACGCTCGCAAGAGGCCTATGCCCAGCAGTGGACATCTTTCGGCGGATACGATGTTGATGAATTAGGTACCTAACCATAACATCACGCCAGGAACCCCCGAAGGGTTAGGCAGAGGAGTAACTAATAGTACACCCACATTTCTCCAGTTATCTATGGAGTTCTATGTAATAGGGGGCGAGCCTATTGCCATCAACCGGGCACAAATCCAGGCTCCGTGGCTGCTATTGAGAAATTCCTGATAGAAAAGCCCAATAACATTCTGCCCGACCCAGGAATCGAACCCAGGACTTCATTCTCAGCAGTCGCGCTTGCGAGCACTCGATTAACGAGGCATCTTCAAACCATCCTACGTTTTATTAGAGTTTCTTAACATTGCTTTACCTAACTTGAATTTCTAGCATCGGAATAGTGTGATCAATCTTTTAGATGAAGGGGGCTGCTCTCATGACTGAAAGAAAATCTCGTAAGGAAACCGGCATGGCCCGTGCGGTGGATCATGGTCCCGCGTGGTGGATGGTGGTCCCAGCAGTGAAAACGTCTTAGGCTAATTAAGTAGAGTAGTGTTACATCTGTTTTCACAGAAGTATACTAAGGACATGTTCCGCTTGACCAAATAAGCAGGAATAAGTTTATAAAACACACACCATGTGATTCATACTGGAATACATAACAAGAAACTATAAATATACATAGTTACAATGATAATAGTTCAACACTAACTTAGGTTTGTGTTGTTTAGATTCCCAGCTAACTTCAACTTAGAAGCCAATGAATTTTATGATGAATTCACTGAACTTTATAATGAATTAAAATGGAATAGGATGTATTAATAGATCCTCCGCTACCGATGAGACTAGAATAGACATTGCTATCCAGTTTAAACAAGTGTTTTCTCAAATATTTGCAATCACTTGATGATTTGCAAAGTCATCCTTCACCTATGTGCCATCTAATTATGGTAATGAGATAGATTAGACAAAACCTTGAGCATTGTTTTAATCACAAGATCCAAATAATTTCTATTAAGGCAAACCATTCACAATCACCTTAATTACTAAATGTAACTTGCACCCAAAAAGATTTTAAAGTATACCCAAGAAATAAACAGAAAAGGAAGAACTTTGAATTCTACATTTATCCCATTTAAGCTAATTTTAGAATGGCATGCAATGTCTGGAACAGTCAATATAAATCAGACTTGCCTGCTACTGTAACTATCTTTAGGTACCTAATGATCATAAGTCATAGAATCCATTTTAACATGCAATTCAATAAAACAATGCAGTAATAAAGTTAAACTCTAGAACATTGTAACTGCCTCATTGATTTAGCTAAGAAATTCTCAGTAGCTGTCCGGCACTGGATTTTTGCTTATTGGAATAGCTCCTGCAATAACACCGCAATAGCTCATTGATTGCTCCCTATTACATGGGACATAACTGGTCAAATATATAAGATTAGAGGAAGACCAAACAACAGATGTATGGTGTGAAGGATGATATGGTTAGAAAGGAGGTGACTGCTGAGATGATGAGTAATAGAGAAGTTTGGAAGAAGAAGCCATGCTGTCCCAAATGAATTGGGATACCAGGAGAATGATGATGATAACTGGCCACACAAATGTCAAAGTTATGTATCTCTTGTAAATAAATAAGACCTGGTCTTAACCAGGCTTTTAAAGAATTTGAATTGAATTAGGATATTTCTTAACAAAGCTGTCTATTTCTTTTGTGATCCATGTTCTCGAAGATAAATAAGAAAGCATTGAATATTGATAGTACTTGTTATTGATAATCATAATAAACTAGTGGTTTTATCATTTAATGAAGTGGCCATATTGTTTGGTTGTTTTGTCGTCATTCCATTCAAGTTGTATAGGTTATGCATTCATTAAATTCTTAAGTATCTTTCCATTGACACTTGAAATTTAATTTAAATAGATACTACGCACACCAGTTTTATGTCTAATTCTTACGCTATCTCTACTATAAAGCTCTGGAATGCGCTACCTTTTGGCATTAAAAAAGCTGAAAGCAAATTCACTTTTGAAAGAAAAGTTCGTAACCAGTAATTAAAACAGACTAAATAGCTCTCAATTGGAAGTCCAGTCTTGGTTATTATTTTTGATTTTGGTATTTGTTAAAATATTTATTATGTAGTTTATTTTATTTGTATAACATGTGTATTGTGTATAAGTATACTTATAAATTTTCGAAAACAATAAGTTATTTTCATACAACATGTGTTGTAAAGTTGAATCAATAAAAAAGCATAAGTTCTGAACTAAAAGGTATTTTTCATCTGTTTGTAAACATGTTTGGAAGATAAATTACGAATGCAGGATAACTGAGTCTTGTCTTGAATCATCTTACGCATAATAGTATGCTAATTGCTTACATAACAAGTACCACATTCAATTCACTATTTTCCTCCTATTATTCACACAACACATCAAACTTAACTTACGATTAAAGATAACTTCAGGTATTATCAATTAATCAGCTAAAAAATATAAAAGCTTAAGACTGTACAGCTTCCAGGGCACTTGTTTATCTTGGGATTCATGAGATAATAATCAGCAAAAACAGAAGCACTTAGAGGTCAATGACCTTTGCAATACAAAAGCTTTAGAAATCCCACATGTCTATGATATACCAACAACATGAAAGGCAATATCATATTTCACTGATCCTTATCTTCTACCATGAAACACATAAAGCAAATCAAACAAAAATTATTGTTTTTATTAATATTAACTTACACCAAGAATTGTAAGTGTTATGATTTGTATAACCTATCTTCATTGGAGTAACTTAGGGGAGGACTTTAGGGACTAAGTGCGGAAACCAAAATCCCTAACATAGAACCTATCTTCATAACCACAAGACTTGAAACAAATACAAATCAGCTGGATATCTACTATACCAAATTAATTGCTTACATAACTAATTATGTAAACATTAACATAATGGAATTTTATCAACATACCAGTGGTGATTTTCAAAAAAATGTAATTTATGTATTAAACAACAAACAATACATTGCATCAACATAAAAAAGGCCTTTGTTGCCTAAATGATGATTTTCAGTTATCTTACTAACTCAAGTCACTGCATATAACATTTCTATGTATAAATGTTTACTTATTTAAGTAAAATAGTCATAGTCAAGGTCAAACATTTTAATTTTGATCAGATTGTCTCTATGGTTCTTTTTACAAGTTGTTGTAGTTCCTGCTCACCCCAGATGAAAAAGGATGTGATGTTAACTACGAATACAGCACTCAATATTATATTTACAATAAAAATGTTTAAAAACCATTATTTTTAAACAATTTCTCCTTCAATGTTATACTACTAACTACCTCTTACCTACTAATTAAATTAGAAATCCTCTCAGCAACCTAATATTACTCTCAAGTTAAACACTACAGACTCTTAAAACTATAAATTGAACCTCAAGTTACAAAGTCAAGGTAGTTCAGAAAAGGTCAACAACCTCCCCTTCCCCAAAATTAGCTAAAGTTCTGGGAAAAGTCACTGGACTGTGACTTTTGAGATAAATTCAACACTATATTGTAAAGGTTATACTTAACCTTATTTTTTGTTTAGTCTAAACCTCTTATGATGGAAAAGCCAGGGTAGCCTGCAAAATTCATATTTTCTTGTGTTTTTTGTAATTTAAGTCAGTGTCCCTTAAGGTGTTATGTTATTGTACTCATCAGTATGAAATAATGTTTAGTATGGAACAAATCCTTAAAACGCAAAAAGTGTAAAATCCTGCTGTTCTCTGCTGATAATCTATGGTTAAAAAATAATTATAACTAAAAAAAGTTGTAAGGTTTTATTGGTGATGGTAATAGAAGCTCAATTATGGTTTTGAATAATCATTTGACAAGAGTTGATTTTGTAATAAAGGGGCCTTTAAAATCATGATATTCCAGAAAAAAACTTATTTGTGGCCACACCAACCCACACTGGCCCCTATTAAGGATTATGGGCCACTCCCTCTCCGTGAGAGGAATTTATATCCCAGCAGTGGCAACATTGTAAGCTGATTATGTTTTGATAACAAAAACATTTATTTCAATGCTCTCGGAAAACCATGTTTAAGATCATTAGTCTATTACAGAAGTCCACCGCTCAACATAAAACCTTTTCATTAAACCATGAACTATGCTTGACAAGGTGACTATTATTATAATTATCAAAACTATGAATCATCCTAGACATGTGCTTCTAATAACATTAAGTAACAATATTTCTGTTATCTTAGGTGATAAGGAATTTGGCACACAGACATAAATTATTTGTTTTGGCAATGTTTTGAAAACAAACAATTTAAACTGTATGTTTTCAGCAGTATGGGTGTTTTTTCTACAACACTATGAGATTTGAAAAAAAAAGTAAGTAGGTACTTATTGATATTTATGGTTTTTAAGATAGGACAATGATGTGGTTGTATTAATGGGGATATGAATCAGTGTTGGTAATAAAAATGAGCATAACTCAAGAGTTTTACTTTTCCGATGCCAGATATTTTCCACTACCCTGGGGTTTTTGAGCTTCAAGTTACACTTTTTGACTGGAGTCAGTTAAATTTTATACTCAGTATGAATTCAATTAAATATTCCTAGAATTGAATACAATACCCGTCTGCTGATTTCACAAAATAACAATCCACAGAATGAAATCTGAACCGGCCAAGCCTATATAACACAAGAACAAAGTAGTAACACCAAGACTGTTTTAATTGAATCTAAAAACGCGAGTCAGGACAAAAGACAGACCTAGTCTGATGAAACAGCTGATAGGTCTTATATCTTTACCTCACACGTGCAATAGGATCAACGCGAAAATAGAACTGTCGTATTTTTTTACTAAAATAATGAGGAGCTACGTGACTCCCCGATGTTTTGATATGGCTGTCGGTCATCATACCTACTGATGATTACTAAGTACATCATCTTTCATCTCAATTACCACTACATCATTAGATTGCAAGATTACGACAACTTTGGATGCGAAAAGGGATTATTTACCTCACAAATAGACATTAAATTACACTATTATTGAAACACAATTTATTAAAACTACCATGATTTTTCACTGTGCATACTTGCAGCATCTATAGAACTCAAGCATTCCATCAACTTTTTACGGCGTAATTATGGTTTCCCACATACTTCTCTCGAAATAAATCACATATTTTGTCGGAAATAACGAACAGATCACCGAAATATATGAAAACAAGAGTTTAGAGAAGACAAATATGGCGGCCACAGGGAACTTTACCAGCACAACGGCGTCGCGTTATATACGATAATCTTGATGATTATAAGAATAAAACTTACCTTATAAAGTTCAATGTAATATGTTTTGCCTTTTGGGCCACTTGTTTGATTACTTTTCACGTCTTTTCCATCATTTGTAGAAGTCATTTCTTACGAAAATATCGCGGGGAGACATTTATGCGCTTGTGTTTTCGTAATTGTACTGTCAAAGTCAGTGTTACAATATCAAAATAGACCGAAGCTTAATTATCTCCATGTAGCAACCCCAAACGCATTTTTTATGTGACCACGTGCGTTCAAAATTCCGTACTGGAGACCATGCACTGCCAGCTTAGACCATTAAATGGTCTTCAGATACTTATCTTACTTTACATTCTACTTACGAACTTACAAGGATAGATAGTCATCAACATCATTATACACTTTCCCACACAAATGTGTTGAATAATATCTATCTTTTTTGCAAGCATCTTTCAGCATTATTAGTTTGTAGACAGATAAAATGCAAGGTGGTGCATCGGTAAACAGTGCAGGTATTGTTTTTAGGTGCATGTTTTTATGACTTGAAGAAATAATCAGCAATCATAAGCCGTTTCTTTTCCACATCTTCATGCCATAGATGCCATGACATAGCCATTATATTTGAGTGGCAATAACTCGCGCGGTTGCATGTATTACTTTAAGGTGAATGCTCCAACCAGCCCGCGAAATTCAAAATTTCTTGCGTTTTTTTGCAATTTTCAGGCCAGTGCTAGGTTGTATGTTGATTAAAATATTATTCGCGGCTGTAAGACGTATGTAGTTACAGAATTCTAATCATCAAAATCACCAAAACAACCCTCCAAGTTCATAAAGGTGTAGGAACAAAAAAAAAACAGAAAAAGTCATTCCTACAGCTTTATGAACTTAGAGCGTTTTATTGATGATTTTGATGATTATAATTCTGTAACTACAAATGTCTTACAGCCGCGAATAATATTTTAATCAACATACAACCTAGCACTGGCCTGCAAATTGCAAAAAACCCAAGAAATTTTGAATTTCGCGGGCGGGGTTGGAGCATTCCCCTTAATAGGACGGCTGGAGTGAACACCCCAATCCGGACGTCTTGTTAAATTAATTTTTAACTAAGAATACCCGTCTAACCAGCTCTTACTAGTCAACGCTACTCATAGGTTGGTAATATTTTTCAACATAAACACGAAGATGTCTCTTTTCAATAAGAACCGTGTAGTCGTGGATTCTGTGCACACGGGCGACACATCAAGCCACACATTTCTAGTATGACATGGCCTCGCTTTGTATACGTTTCCCGTACAGTGAGAAATCCGTTTGAACTGGCTTTGTATTGTATAGCTTGATTGGTCGTCTTACATACATTCTAGATTGAAATGGCTCATTGTGAACGGCTTTATCATCATTCTCCTGCCCTTATCCTAATTTATTTGGGGTTGTCGCTGTATGTCTGTTTCGTCCATACTTCTCTATTATTCCTCATCTCAGCAGTCACCTCCTTCCTAGCCATATCATCCTTCACACGGTACATCCATTGTTTCTTTGGTCTTCCTTTACTATTATAGCCATATGAGAAGGGCTTGATAACGAGAATTTTATGTTGATCAGGGTCTTAAATCGCAAGTTGACAACTGCTGGCAATGACGATGGTGCTTGGCGGGCCAATGGGGGCCATCGCTCATGAATTCACCGCTAGAGGCGTTCGTGTAGAGTTGGTCTTTAGAAATGTCAGATGTCATAGAGTGTTATCGCGTTGCGCTATGTTATAACGTGTTTTTACTAATATTCACGATTGTTGTCAAGATTGAGCTATTCCTGGTTAATTATGACTTTAAGATTTTAAGTAACTAGTTAAAATTTAATTTGTTTGCACATGAAGAAAGAATGTTTTTTAAATGATTCATGGTTGCTAATTTTAAGGAAAATATTGTAAATATTTATCTGAAGTATGCACTATGTTGTTATACGTTATTACGTAATAAAATAAACGTTTTATGAAGATAATAGTACTTTAAAGTAAAAAATAGAATTAATGACACGACCTTACTCGTCAGTAGTGTCCGACCGAAGCTTCGGCTTCGGCTTCGGCTTCGGCCACCTTCGGCCAAAAAAGCACCTTCGGCCAAATCTTCGGCTTCGGCCAAAAATTTGCCGAAGGTTTGGCCGAAGCCGAAGGTTTGCTAGTTGTCAAAATTTGAAATTTACTGAACGATGCTAGAGCGAGACGGAGAGTGTGCAGAGCAGCAGAGTTTCGCCGCGCCGCCGCACCGGACCAAACGAATCGCAGTTAGTAAACTAAATTAAAAAAATAAATAAAGTAAATTAAATTATTGGGCTAAATCTCTAAAGCTCTCACAATATGTATCTAGTATATTCTGAGATCAAAGTAACTATCGTATTTCAAAAGGTCAATGACACCTTCGGCTTCGGCTTCGGCTTCGGCCGAAGGTTTTGGTGAATACCGATTAATCGGCTTCGGCTTCGGCTTCGGCCAGAATTGCACCTTCGGTCGGACACTACTCGTCAGTGGAGTCAAAAACGATAGCCTTCATTCAAATGCATTGGTGGCCCACGCCTGTGAACTGCGGGCCTAGGGTTGAGAAGCCTTGCACTAGATGGTTTAAACACCGCAGAAGTGCAGCCTCCGAAAGTTGTCCACATCTGTCGAAATTACGTTGCTGAATCTTGTTCATCTCGCTAGAATAAGATTGCAAAAACGGCGTTGTTACCGATGTATGTATGCATATTAATGGTTGTAATGCAGCGTTACAACAATATTTAGCTAGCTTACTTATTTGCTGATAAAAAATAAACTTTCCCAAAGAGATTAAAAAGACTTGAAAAGACTTCGCGTGCAGTACGCACATGTTCCGCTCGCGTGCTTACCAAAACTACATAATACGTGTTCTAAATAGGTCGTTTTCTAATATAAACTATCGTCACCTAAATACGTAATTGTCGCAGTTCATTTTATGACTCATTTGCTTATTTAATTTTGTTGTTCACGCAATAAGTGATCGTGACGATCGCATATTCGCGGGCCTATCGCTTTTTATTCGGACGCGATGTCCACATTTGTTCAGATGATTGAAAGACTGCGATCGGCGCTGGAGCGACAACCGATTCGGGTTCGCTGGATAAAATAAATGCGGTGAGTCGACGATCCGTGTTCGAGTGAAGATCGGTTTGATCCAGAACGCCGCCTTATATAATGTTTTTTACTTTGCAGTTTCTTCGGGAAATGTGTATCTTGTGAATTATGGTAATGCGGGCGTTGCTTAATGTGTCATCTGCCGTTGGGTCCACTGGGGTTTGGTCATCTATGTGTTACTTGGGAAAATTCGAATTCGAATTGGATGCCAAAGAAATGACTCCAGCTTGTTTGGGTTTAATAAAGAGAATGATCTTGGGATAACAGTCTATACTACAGGGCCATGACAGTTCTGGGCTGATCCAATTTAGATTGCCATCGATACGCTAAGAAGAAGAAAAGGCCAAATTTTAAGGTGCCCAGTAAGATTTCTTTGACGTACAGTGTGTACAGTGTTGCACTATGAAAAGAAAGTAAAAATTCCATGTCAAGGATAAAAGCTATATTCTATGATGGTGATTAAATATTTTTTAGGTTGGCAGTACTTTAGTACAAAGCAAAGCGAGTTGTGTCAAGAATTACTGCGTTTTTTACGAAAAATAATCTCAAAATATAGTCGGAAAATGTAGAATTCATGGTTCATACAAAGTTAATTAAGTATGCAGTAAATTAATTGATAATTTGTTAAGTTATCACCATTTTATTCGACGTGCTCGCTAATAAAAATTGATGTGTCAAAGTGCACGGGAATAGAAGGGATGATAAATTATCGCTTTTTAAGCCTAATGAGACAGTGTATTTTATTTTATTAGCGTTATTTTGCGTTCAAAATGTATAATGAAGTGTAATTGAGAGATTTTGGAGACAAGGGTGGAATAGGGCGTGTGATCCGACTTGGCACATCTGGCGAGCCTTCGGTATCAGTTCCCGTCCTTTCTCACTAATTGGCAAACTATTTACTGTTGTCCGATGTTCTAGAACCGCTCATATCTAGTATATTTACTAAAATATCTATATTTCATGAGATTATTTTCTAATAAACCTAACATTTATTAGTGTCGTAGTCAATAATTTAGCGAAATTAATTAAATTTCTAATTTCAGTGATTTTAAAACATTAGATGTACATATTAATTAGTTCAGTGTTGATAAGCGAACAGTCTGCTTAGTGTTGTGATGTGTGTATCAAGTAATTATAATATTTTAACATATTGTGAACCCATTGAGTGATAAACTAGTACAATGGCTAAGAAATCGGATAATACCGGCGGGAAGCTGGTCACAGTTTCTGTCGTCGGTCTTTCTGGTAAGAAAAACATTAATTTTAATATTGGCACTTGTTCATTGTCAAGTCCTTTTTTTGAACTCATGAAACCATTCCGTTATCCATAGTCTTCAAAGATATTCAGCCTAATTTTCCCAGAACACCAACAAAATATCACCATTCTATAGTGCATAGAATGGGTTGTATAAACTAGGATGATCATGACCTTCAGTACTAACACATGCTATGCCAAATAGGTTGTATGTAATGTTTTTTTCATAGTCAATTGTTAACTTGTTATTATGTTCAATCAATATTTTTATTGTGCAATTGAGAGGTTGTAATAAACCAGGTTTGTTAGGAAGAATAAATCAATGAGTGTTTTAAGCCAAGTCAGAGGCCCATGGGCAGCATAAAAAGTCTGACGATAAAGAATGAAAGAATGAGTGTTTTACTAGCCCAAGCCTCATACCATATCCAGGATACATATAAAATAAACCTATTATCGTCCCCACTATTGGGACACAGGTCTCCTTTCTGCGAAGAGTGAGCTGTTATCCACCATGCGGACCCAGTGCCGGTTGGTGGATCCAGTCACAAATAGTAACTGATTTTCAGTTTGAATCAGTAGTTTCAAGTTAATCTAATAACTTAAAATTACTATGTTATTTTTTCATAGTTTAGGTATAACTTATTACAGTAACATTACATCATCATAAGTTAGTAACTGTCTTATGCTTAAAATTGCTTAAAATAACCTATTTTTAAAGTACAGTAGTCCTAAACAGTTATATGGCCACTGTACAACATAAAAATCATCCTGCATCTTCCGGGATTTAAATAAAGTCAACAACAGAGCTGTGCATGTGGCAATATACTGGTTGGGTATTATTTGAATCTGTCGACACGGAAAGAAGAAGAACATAAAAATCCTTATTGTGATGGTTCTAAGCTCATCTTGGGTTAAGACCAAATGAACATAGACCCAGAATCAGAACAAGAGAATTATTTTCTGCCATTGTTATACATAGACCAATGAAAGAATGCTCTATCCCTCGGAAACTCAACTCATTTACAAACAGTCCAGTAGTCTCTCAACTGTATGTTTCTGCCAGGCGGGTCTAAAATGGCCGCTTTGGCAGAGCCATAATAGGATAATAATATGAATCACATTAAAATTTTTAAAATGGTTTTGTATATAAAGTTAATATTGCGAATTGTCACTTTGTGACCATTTTATGAATTGTAACGTAATTCATATTATCGTTCTGTTATAAATCTGCTAAAGGGGTAATGTTAGGCCTTAGATCTGCTACACCAATTATGTTCAGTTCGGGGACCAATGTGTACGTACAAGGAATTTAGTAGAATGGGGACAAAATGTGCATAGCTTGGGTATAAACCAACATTAACAAAAAAATCAGTCTCTAAACTACTAACCATGAAACAGATGCACAGAACAATTTTATCTTATCCTTCAACAATTACTGAGATTATATCCTGTAAATGTTGAGTTACTGATTTGTTGTTTTGAGTAAAAAATTAATAGATCCATTAGAAAAGGCACAAAACTAGAAAATTCACATTCCCAAACACCTTGGGTGCAATTATATTGGTACAATACTTAATTTTTTTTTAACTTTGTGATGGAGGCTCATGATTTATTAACAAAACATCACACCTGTTACTTATGTAAAGGCAGGCAGACGAGTAGAGTACATAGTGCACCTGAATTCCAGCAATATTGAATCAGTCTGTAGTGTTTCCAAACGGACATATGGGCACAAAGGACCATGTGGGCCCAACACAGGGCTGTTGGATGTCATCATATCTTTCAATTTTTGTTTTTAAGACATGCTGGTTTCCTATAAAAAGATTACCTTCACCATTTTCAAAGACAACTTAACAAATTATAGTAAGCCATTAACAGTTAAACAGGGCATTGAACTGTGAGAATCTGCAAATCTCTTTCTTCTCCTTTCAATAACAGTAATAGGCAGTATATCCATACTAAGTGGGTTGTGGAGGTCAGATAGGCAGTTGCTTCATGTAGAATATTGGTATTCAGCTGCATCCCGTGAGTTTGGAAGCCGACCCCAACATAGTTGAGAAAAGGCTAGGCAGATGATGAACAGGAAGTATATCTCAACAATGCTTGTATATTAAAAGCAGCTTATTAACTTTATCCATAAGATAAACATATATAAGTGCATGTAATAGTTGTCTGATGATTATCATATGTAAACATGACATCACCCTCAGTTGTTATGCCATATATAGGAGAGAATATATCTTATCTTTTGTATATTTGTACTAGGTATTCTGTTATCAGGATGTGTTACAGGTGCAGATGAACTTGTACACATACTATCACACCTGTTAGCCCTGAGGGGTTGAGTAGAGCTGTTTAGCTATCTGAAACTGAACTTTCAAGTTCAATACAATTGTCAGAATTTATTGTAACACTGTTTGATATTGCAGACTTTGTTAACGCAAAAAAAAAAATGAAAATCATATGCAAAGAATTTAGGCCATTTTAGGCTACCTTGTTAAAAACCAGCATTAACCACACTGCTGATTAGATTTATGATTTTTCTATTAAATCACACCTTCATGTCCTAAATACTTTCAAATATAGCCCGATTTAGAACAGCAGATAAGGCAATAACATTTCTTATCACAGTTGTTGTTGCTATATTTAAGTGTACTGCTGTAAACTTTCTGGGCCTACAAAAACTGACATTCAATTGCTGAGCATGCTTTGTTTTAGACAGTAGGCACAGGAGCTGGCTACTGACACTTTAATACCGGCGATAGACGACACCTAAATAAAAGCGTGTTTATAAATAACACAACATCATGTCTCCTATCCCTGTAGGTTTAGGCAGAGGTATACCTAATAGTACACTCACATTTCGCCAGTTATGTTTGAGTCCCATGTAATAGGGAACATCAACCCAGACAAACCAAGCCTCCGTGGCTGCTACTGAGAAATTCCTGATGGAAAAACGTAATAACAATTTGCCCGACCTTAGAATCGAACCCAGGACCTCGTGCTCAGCACCCGCATGGCAGGGTGTCTAATGAGTATTTCTATAAGTGAAAACAGGTATTACTATCTTATAAGAAAACCCCATAACCTATGAATCGGCCCAGAACCACACAAATAATATTCTTGTGGTTACTTATAACTATTTGTGATTATTTATTATTTATTTTATTACTTATAACAGCAGTGCAGAACAATGGTGGCAAGTGGTTGCGGCCCCGAATGACGTATCGTAGTTCGTGGTTTCGAATACAGGCACTTTACATTCTGTATTTTATTTCATCGCCACTGCTCTCAACCAATTAAAAAAAAAACGTCGTAAGGAGTCTGTCTGCCATATCATAGAACAAAAAATTCGAAGATATGATTATATCGACCAACACGCACTGGGCTCGTGTTGTGCACTCCTTCTTAGAGAGAGGAGGCCTGTGGACATAGGCCTCCTCTAGTCCTCTCTCTAAGAAGAAGTGGCAGACAGAGGCAGAGGAGGCGCGGCGGCAGCGTTATAGGCATACCTTAAATGCTTACTCATATACCACTACATTAAGTTCAAAAAAACCGAAAGTCTTCCAACATCACACCTAGAAATCAATGAACACAAACAGATTGGACAAAACAGGCCCTCATTCAAAGTATTAGAGCAAGTGATTGTCAATAGTTTGTCTATTGTTGCCTTGTTATCTATACGACTTCCTGTTATCATGTGTAGGTGTTAGATTGTTTGTTTTCAACAGAGAAAGTTGATAAATGTTGTGGGTGGTTTTTGTTGTTATAATAACAGAATTCAGCTTATAACAGCAGCAGCAGCTTATTCAGCTTTTAGCTTTATTAATTGATCTACTGAATGATAATTGTAATGAAAATGATAACTTATTAATTGATCTATTGAATGATAATTGTAACAATAATAATATAATCGATTTGATCTTTAAAATGTAAGCACAAGTTTCATAAATAATGTAAATGTTTGCATGCCGAATGCTAAAATATGGCTGAGCATTGATATTTCATAACAACTATTGTATATTACCCATATTTGCAAAATAAAATTCTATTTTATTCTATTCTAACATTCCCACTGCACGGATATAGGCCTTATCTGTGTGTCTTCTGGGGTGGGCCAATATCGACCAAGCAGGGATAGTGGAATTTGACTTCGTGTCGCTAACACGTTTTTGAATACACGTCTTTGAATTTTTGACTCTATTCGTTCTTCTTGATTATAGAGCAGTTTTGAATAAATACGTATATTGATAAAGTAAATTGTCTGTGGCGTCCTAAACAGGGATGATTTTGCTGAAGAAAATATTCTGGTTCGTAAACTGAAAAGTATTATACGAGTAGGCAGGCTCTGTCTATCTACTACACAGAGACTAAGGGGCTGTCTCCATGAGCGAGAGAATTGCGGCGATATTACGTATTGTATGGGATAATATCGCCGCGATTCTCTCGCTCGTGGAGACGGCCTCTAAGAGAGTGTATAGAAATACGTGGCACGGACGATAATATCGTCGCGATTCTTTCGCTCGTGGAGACAGCCCCTTAGGGGCGACGATTTCGTGTTCTGTGGTTTACATATAATATAACTAGTTTTCCGCCCGCGGCTTCGCCCGCGTCGAGTTCGGTTATACCTATCGCGTTTCCAAGAGAACTCTTCAAAAGTCCGGGATAAAAACTATCCTATGTTCTTTCTCAAGGTCAACTCTATCTCTGTACTAAATTTCATTTAAATCAGTTCAGTGGTTTAGACGTGAAAGCGTAACAGACAGACAGACAGAGTTACTTTCGCATTTATAATATTATAAGTAGGGATTTTCCTTGTAGTCTGAAGTTGTTTGGTTAGGGATCATGTGCATCACGCGGCCACGACCACGACTTGTCCCATGACCGGCCGCAATCTTCAACAAAACTGGTCTGACGTGGTCGACCAAACTTTCTTCCTGGTCGGAACTTCAGCGGCCAAGTCCTGGTCGTGGCCGCGTAGAGCAACTAGGTCCCTAAATCATGTAGTAACAAAGGATTCTCACCTCCTTATATATTTCTGGAATCCCTCTCATAGAGATATGAATTTTTAAAATAGCCGGGAACAGAATACGCAGACGGCGATTACACTGTTCCGCGAATTTGTTAAACCTCTCTCTTTCATATAAAAACAAGATGCTTTACATCCTTTGAACTAGTTCTTTTCTAGAATAACTTTGTAGAATTCAGTTAAAGAATATTGAAAATATATTACGGAATTCATTTCGCAGAATCTCTCGTTGCTTTTCCCGCGTGTCTTTTTCTTCGTAAAGGAAAATAAGGGAGCAGATTGACGTTAGTGTTTTAGTAGGTTAATTGAGTCACTTGTAATCATTTATTGACATTAATATTCGCGGTAAATAAGTGAAATGTCATATCTTACGCAAGAAATGACCTTTAATGGGGTCAATCGTAACGTAAATTAAGTTAAAAAGTTACACAAGTTGTTTTGTCCGTTTGCGTTACCAAATTACAATTCATTCAGGTGAAATTGTTTTGATATCATCATCTTTTATGGCTGTCATTTGTAGATCTTGGACAGTCGTTTCAGGTATTCAGTGACCCGCAACTCTGACAGCCAGTCTTTCCAAAGGGTATCGTATTACCCAGTATGAACTGGCTTGTGGAGGTTAGATAGGCAGTCGCTCCATGTAAAATACTGGTATTCAGCTGCATCCGGTTAGACTGAAAGCCGATCCCAACATAGTTGGGTAAAGGCTAAGCAGTCGATGCCATATTGGTATTAAATTGGTCCAGTCACTAATTAACACGAGTAGGTACCTACCTACTTAAAACACATTATCCTGCTAAGAGTCTCCTTTTGTGTGAAAACACAACTAAAACTGATTGTCACACACATCTCTCAAAGAAGATGTAGTGGCAAAAATATGGTCATGTGGAGAGGATGAGTGAAAAGCGACTGGCAAAAGGTGTTTACAAGGCAGAATAGATGTGAGTGGCAACGCCGCACAGTATACGATTTGACCAAACTAGAGGGACAAAAGTCAAAACTCATAATGTTAAAACAAACCGTTTTTTTACTATTATTACCCATTTAGACGAACCCTACAGCCGATAATGACGTCAGAATATGCTATTGTGTAGTGATCCCTTCAATAACAATCTGCGAAGTTACCGCGTCGAACTCAGGGTAGTCGCCCGCACGGTCAGTGCAGTTGTGAACGGTTCCGTTTGTGCACGTGTTTCGAGGTTTTGTGTGATTTAAAGTGTTTTCTAGTCATGGATTCTGTAACTAGAGGTAATTATCTGTATATAAATTGATTTTAATCCATCAAATTGTTTTTAAAGGCGTAGTTATAATGTATCTAAATAGATCGATTATAAAACAACAAAAAATAGATATGATCTAAGTTTACCCAATCTTAAAGTAGGTAGTCAAGTTGAGTCAAGGTGTAATTACGCTTTTAACATATTCTCTTATCATTTAAGTTTGTTAAAATCATAATTTGGAAATGCGACTTTATGCGATTCTAAATATTTCCTATTATTTCTTTAAAGGTGCCCGAATTCAGCGAAAATCATTATTTGAATTTTGGCGTTCTACACCGCCTAAAGGCAAACTAGATCAAGTTTTGACATTTATAAAGTCAAGATTTGTTGATCTGAACCTCCCTGAAGATCAGGAGAAGCCACTTAAGGCCTATTTGAAGAAGGAATGTGAGAAGATTCGTTTGAAATGGCTTCGCAAACAAAGGCGATTAGATTTATTTTTAATTGATTACGAAGCATGGTTAAATGAAGAGTTGGTGCTCACAATGTTTCGTGAACAGCCCCCAAAACCGAGTTCCAGTTTTGGCAGACCAAAAAAGAGTTTTGAAGATAGTTCCACGAAAACTAAAAAACGTAAAGTTCAACATTTGTTGGAAGAATATGACGTTGAACAATTATCTTTTGCAACTGAATTAGGTGTGCGAGCCAGTGGTAAACGTGACGCGGCTAGTTTAATTCAGGAAGTTACAACAGCTTCACCGAGACGAGCTACTGGATATAAAAAAGCACGCAGAAGAATAAATGTAAACAAAGAACAAAGACCGTATACCCCGGCAGAAGCATTGGCTTTGTTTATATCCAACCA
Source organism: Eurois occulta (assembly GCA_950022335.1). Lineage (NCBI taxonomy): Eukaryota > Metazoa > Arthropoda > Insecta > Lepidoptera > Noctuidae > Eurois > Eurois occulta. The sequence goes on from OX465502.1 coordinate 4,820,321, forward strand.
TTTCTCTGTGAATGTATATAAGACTATACAACAGGAGTCAAAAGAAAGAGGACCTGACGTAAACGGCTCGAACTACAAAATGATCCACAAGTGGGGATGTGACGGCTCCTCAGGCCACAGCTTATACAAACAGCCATTTGAAAATTCCAACAATACAGATGAATATATGTTTGTAGTATCATTGGTGCCGCTAAGACTTGTGAGAGATAATGATGATGCCAATAACTCAATCATATGGGAAAATCCACGCCCATCTTCTCCAAGATTCTGCAGAATTATAAAGTTTATATTTAAGAAAGAAACAGAGTCATTAATAAAACAAGAATGTGAAGCTGTCAAGAAACAAATTCGGGATTTGATGCCTACTTGTGCACAAATAGATGGAGTTGCTATTTCTGTAAAACATGAGTTGATTTTGTCGATGATAGACGGTAAAGTATGTAACGTGCTCTCCGAAAATAAATCTACTCAAACATGTTTCATCTGCAAAGCTACCTCCAAAGAGATGAATTCAACTGTAAGTGCAAGAGAGCCTAATCAAAATATGTATCAGTTTGGGATATCTAGCCTCCATGCTTACATCCGCACAATGGAATGCCTATTAAATATTGCATACCGGATGAATATAGGTCAGTGGCAAGTTAGGGGAGATAAAAACAAAGAAATCTTTAAAAAGCAGAAAGAAGAAATCAAGGGAAAATTTAAAGAAATCGGTCTCATTATAGACAAAGTTAAGCCGGGTTTTGGAACGAGCAATGATGGAAATACATCAAGAACGTTTTTCCACAAATATAAAGAAACTGCTCGTATCACCGGCCTCGACGAAAATCTGCTCTACCGCCTCCGTACAGTTCTTACAGCCATAGCTTCTGGCTATGAAATTGACCCGATAAAGTTTGATTCATACTGCTCAGAAACGAGAGGCTTGTACCTCTCCTTATACCCATGGTATAACATGCCAGTTACATTACATAAATTACTAGTTCATGGAGCAGAGATAATAAGACATTCAATCATACCAATAGGACAAATGTCCGAAGAGGCTTCCGAGGCCAAAAACAAAGAAATTCGTAAAGTCAGACTGGGCCACACTTTGAAGACTTCTCGTGTCCGCACAAATTTTGATTTAATTAAGTATTTACTCGTGTCATCTGACCCTTATATATCATTGTTGAGAAAATTACCAAAAAAAAGCAACTTAAAACATTGTATTGATTTAAAATCGCTTTTAAAGTCAGATTAAAATTTACATAATTGAAAAAATGTGTCTAATTTGCTACCATATCATCACATAACTTATAAGTTATAACGTTGACCCATTACAAACCCTTTAATTGTCTTATAGACTTTTGTCCCTCTAGTTTGGTCAAATCGTATACTGTGCGCCGGTAGGGGACGGACGCCCTAGAAGGACATACAATGACCTTATTAGTGAGGTTCTTCGGAAAGGTCAAGTGCGTAGTACTCGCAACCGGCGTGGGGTGATCAGGTGTATGGACGAGGACGAGGCAAAAGGAGTATGCAAGGATCGAAGCTGGTGAACGGTGAACGGCTGGTGGTTTGTGCCTACCCCCAAGGGAAAACGGCGTGAGTTTATGTACATATATATCATACTAGCTGTTCCCCGCAGTGTCACACGCTGCGCGGCTCCTAAGGGTCGTAGCATAATGCTATATAGCCTATAGCCTTCCTGGATAAATGGACTATCCAACACAAAAAGATTTTTTCAATTCGAACCAGCAGTTCCTGAGATTAGCGCGTTCAAGCAAACAAACTTCAGCTTTATAATATTATATATCATATGTATCTCTTTTCAAGCATATAAGGAGTTCATATTCCCACGACACAGACAAAATTACATAGAAATGAAGGTTCATTCGTCAACCCGCAGTGGGCCCGCGTGTTGTGGTGGATTACAGCCCATCTCGCCGAAAGGAGGTCTATTAGTGGGGGTACTTACATACAAGCCTAAAAGCTTGGCTTGTCCTTATGACCTACTATTCTTCATGATGTTAGGGTTTCTGAAGTTTGAAGGCACCCAAGTGTGTGTCCCAGCAGTGGTATGTTTATTTATTTAATCTTCTCAAGTACAATAGTGGTACATAGGCAGACATAATGCCACAAGGCATTCTCTACCAGTCGACTTTTGGGTTAAATAAGAAAACATATCACCATAAACAGGGTGACTGGATCTGGAATTCTGGACCCGCCATAGCAAATCCCTAGAGGAGGTCATTTGCTAATTATTACACCTTACTTTCTCTAGCAAAATTTTTATAGTTAAGGTTTTAGGAGATAAGTCGTTTTTTTTATTTTATTGAGATTAAAATACCTAGAACTTCCCTCAAATCAGGGTTAAAAATATTGTATTTTTTGAGTGTAAAATCTAATTCGACATGAAATAAAATAAAAAAATTACGGTGTTCAAAATAAATTGTAATGTTAATTATAGAAGCGGACTATCTTATTTTTTAATCCTAGTTTGAGGGAAGTTCCGAGGTATTTTAATCACCAATGTTTATACTACTGACTACCAACAAAGAATAAAAAACCTAATTAAATAATGCAAAAAAAAAGTTATGAAAGCTTGAAGGTCAAACTTTGGAAAAATCTCAATAAAGTATAAAAATTGACATAGGTATCTCCCAAACTATAAAACTTTAGCTAGGGAATTATTAATATACATATGAAAATTGGTAAATTACCTCCTCTATATGCGAATTTCCTATGACGGGTCCAGATCCAGTCACCCTGTAGGTACATCGTTATCATAATAGACAGATTTTTCTTGGTAATGATTAAATAATCATTTGCTCTTGCTCATTTATTTCAATTTGCGATCATACGGAGCGCGAGAGAAAGATGTCGTATGCACCGAAATTTAACGTCGTTGGGTCGGTTTCTTAACGAATTAATTTTTCACTTTCGTTTCTATTTATATTGAGATGTTTCACTTCGATTGCAAGATTCGAAATGAACAAAACGTGAAGCGTATCAGGATCCACACAATCTGCAATCGCTGCATTATCTTAATGACAAAGCGGTCTCGCACAGAGAACGAGAATATCACATAATGACATTATCACTGATTGACCGATAGCCGGGACGTTGACCTTCCGATAACATCATTTACTGGTCGATTGCCTATAACAATAATTAGTAGCTATGGTGTCGGTTGCTGCTCAATGCATTTGACGGGCTTTATGCATAAGAATAAAACAAGCCATCTCTCTGTGAGTAGACCATAATCACCACGCGAGCTTGTGCAGTAGATGTAACATGTCTTTCATTTTTGGGTTTTAGGACATGCCGGATTTCTCACGATGGTTTTCTTCGCCGTTTTGAGAGAGTCTGACTGAGTCATCATCATTTGCCTAGGCTTTTCCCAGCTTATGTTAGTGTTGGCTTTCAGTCCAAGTTGGTGCAGCTGGCGGCAGACTATTACATTAACACGTACCATGGCGCGACTGTATATCTGACCTCCACAACTCAATTATTAATATTGTGTAGCACGATACCACCCTTCTTAATACCCTTCTTAAGAGTGGTTTTCAGACTTTCGGGCTTCTGACTTTTTATTTATCTTTGAAAAAGTTGCCTTTACAAACACTTAAATCTCACATACACAAACAGCCTACCCGCGTAACGACTTTGAAAGATCTGCAAATGACAGCAACGGCTTTACGTGCTTTCCGAGAGATCCCGGTACGTTATTGATAGTCACCCATCCACAGACCAACCTCGACGAGCGTTGCCTAACCTTGAAGATCGACCCGTGCAGCTGTTATTACTTAGCCGCTGTTACCTTACTGCTGTCTTTACTGTCATAATTAATGTCTTTTTATTTTTCCTCAGGTACTGAGAAGGAGAAAGGGCAGCTTGGTGTGGGGAAGTCTTGTCTGTGCAACAGATTTGTGCGCACACATGCCGATGATTACAACGTCGATCACATCTGCGTGTTGAGTCAGGTAAACATACCTTTTATGAGTAAACACTTAAGGATGATTTCCTTTCGCATCGGATCGGAACTTATTTTACAATCTTTATGCGATATTAGATCGTAAATACAGTATTAATATTAAGTCTATTACCAAGCCACGCACAGCAGCTTGACCGCGGGCGTCTTCCGCGACACGCGATTGTAGCCGAAAGTATGCTGAGTCGCGCGATCGGCTCCGTTCGCCTGTCGTCGTATCCGATCTGATCCTTTCGGCTGTCAACACGGTATTAAACTATTTGACTAGGTGCAGAAACGGATACGTTCCCAAGCGTCGGTACGGAACCGATCGTATGTGTAGACATCCTGCCGGACGCGATCGGCTGTCGTCGCATCCGTTCGTAATCTTTTCGATCCGATGCGATGCGAGCTGTTTGGTGGAAATCATCCTTTAGTACTAGTAGTTGTAGTAAACGTTACTTAGCACGTACTAATTATTAATAGCTAAGCATATTTCCTGTCACTGTCGCACGAATACATGCTAAGTAAAGTTTATGTCGATGGCCTCTTTGATGTAGTGGTCGCAAGCTCGACTGCTGAGCAAGAGGTCCTGGGCTCGTTTCCCGGGTCGGCTAACTGTTATTGGGTTTTTCCATCAGGAATATCTCAGTAGCAACCACGGAGTCAGGATTTGTGCCCGGTTGATGGCAGTAGACTCGTCCCATATTACATGTGACTTCACTACATAGTATAAAACAAAGTCGCTTTCTCTGTCCCTATATCCCTATGTATGCTTAGATCTTTGAAACTACGCAACTGATTTTGATGCGGCTTTTTTAATAGATAGAGTGATTCAAGAGGAAGGTTTATATGTATAAAACATGCACCCGTGCGAAGCCGGGGCGGGTCGCTGGTAAAATATAACTGGTGAAATGTGGGTGTACTATTAGGTACACCTCTGTCTTCTGCCTAGCCCTGCGGGGATTACAGGCGTTCAGGGAGTTTCCCTTTTCTTCTTTCAATAATCGTTACGACTTGTACAATAGACCGCGTCTACTTCACAATAAAGACTCCTTAAACAGCTTTATTTTATATCAGTACTAAGGTTTATCTATGGATGTGGACGATAAGCGAAAGGAGTTCACTTGAGGATGATCGTAGCAGGCGGCATTAGTAGTTTCTGCCTACCTACCCTTCCTACCCTTGGGGAAATAGGCGTCAGTTTATGTTTTTCAATTTTAACTTGTGTCGGTGAAAATATATAAATAAGTCAATTAGCAAGGTTGGTAGCGCAGCTGGGTGCCCAGCTGAAGGTTCGTGTGACGTATTTTACTTATTTATTACCGCGTCTCTTAGAGCGGATTTTACCTATGAAACTGAACACGATAAGCACGTGTAAACGGCATTCAAGAGCATGTGTAAGGGCCGGACTCCACCTAAGCGGAGACAAGAGGAGAGGAGATGTGTAAACCACCAATAGAATTTCGTTATTTACACTTCTCGTCTCCGCTTAGCTTTAGTGGAAACGGTTGAGCAGAGGACAGGAGATGTCTAGTAATTATTTAGGCCAGCGGAGACGAGAGGAGACGTGAGTAGCCTGTGGTGAGTGGTGTGCGATGAGCGGTCCGCATCGCGCAATTGCACAACTCTTCCACTCTCCGCTTTGCACATCTCCGCACAGATTCGGTGGATACCCCGTAGCTGTTAGGCCGCTGCCTCGAATTTTTCGGGCAGCGGGGCGGCGGCGGCGGCGGCGCGGGAGCGGCAGGATCATATGCGTAAAATCAAATGGACCGGTTCTCGAAAACAGCGGCGCGGGAGCGGGCAACGAGCGAGCGGTGCACTCCAGTCAACGAGTGCCGCCGCCGCCCCGCTGCCCGCAAAATTCGAGGCAGCGGCCTTACGCACCTCCTCTCCTTTCCGCTTCGTACATCTCCGTTTTGGTGAAGGCCGGGCCCGTCAAGCTTTCACTGTCAATATTTCATACCAATAATGACACTGATTGCTCTTTTGATCGCGGTTTTGCTACTTATTGTACGCGTTCAGTTTCATGGGTGATATTCGCATTTAGTAGGTCTCAACTCTCAATATCTATGTAAACAAACAATATAATTAGGTACCTACAGATTAAACAAACACCTGTCCCTATACAAATATGTTGCCCTTGCGTGGGGTTACTCCGACCCCTACGCACTGAAACTGGACACTCCAATGCACGATGACACGAACTCAGCCAATTGGAAAATGGTAAAAAAAACGAGGCTTTAGAAATAGCCGACACATAAACAATGTTTTGGGGTTCTAGACTCATGTTCGAGTGGGCCTGATGCGGCACAGGTCGGGCGGCAAAATTTAATGTATATTTTGCCGCCCGAGTCAGGTTGAGGGGTCCGGGTCGACCTGAGTTCAACTTACCAAAACTGCGCAATGTTACTGGTGGTTCGTTGGTCTGGTGGTCGCAAGCGACTGCTGAGCATGAGGTCCTGGGTTCGATTTCCGGGTGAGTTTTACCATCACGAATTTCTCAGTAGCAGCCATGTCGGAATTTTGCCCGGTTGATGGCAATAGACTCGCCTCCTATTACATGGAACTTAAACAACTGGTGAAATGTGGGTGTACTATTAGGTACACCTCTGCCTAACCCTTCGGGGATAACAGACATGATGTTATGTTTTATCTTATGTTATGGGTGAATACGGTTTTCTTATTCTTAAAAACGCGTGTAAACTTTTCCCAGCATTCTGCTCGGATCTGTAGTTCGTGTCCCTTGTCCATATGAAACAATTAACTAAGGACGCAAACGACTGTCGTAAATTAATTCTGGGCACACACTGTAGTAATCATCTTCATCTTCTTTAATAAAACATTATGTTTTATATCCCACACATGAAGGAATAGGATAATAATAATAATTGCTTTGTTTAAAGAATAGGCGCCGCCATCCGCGCGCGCCGTCTCGGCATGTCTCGGCAGATCCGGCTGGTTGACAGTTCAATCAGCACAATAATTGCTAATTCCGCTTGTCAAATAGCAATGGTGGCTACTTTTTAATCAGCATAATAACTCTGTGTTACGGTATGGGCCTTAATTCGCTACACACACACAGGCCTATTGAGAAATAGTGGATGCCACTTGTCTTCAAATTGTTGATTCTTGGACACGCCGGTTTCCTCACGATTTTGATTTTCACAGTTTTGAGAGCAGTGTTGATGAAATAAATTACGTTAAGCCTACCTGGCCAGCGAAACGTATTCCGTCGCTACTCTATCATCATTCTCTTGCCCTTATCCAAATTTATTTGGGGTCGGCGCAGCATGTCTTCTATAGCTACTCTATGCCGAAAGTTACTCCATGTTAAAATATACGATCCTAGAAGTAGGCTTTCGTAAAAATATATTATGCCAGAAAGGTTCGTAGCGACTGACTCTCTACGGGATGCCCCAAGCGTTGTCAAATATGCATCATCCTACGCGACTTTGAATGCATTCTATCTCGACACCGGTAATGCAGCTTTCTCTGCAATGTCGACTACTAACTCACATTGAATAATTTACAAATTGATGTTAAAGTGCGCATAGCCAACGAAAGCCATTAAGTACGAGTTAAGACAACGATCTTAACATCTTCAGAGTAGACGGAAGGCGTTCATTGTTGAACATGTTTACGAAACTTTGAGTAAATTATGTGCCCATCTTTGTCATTAGTCATATGCTTCTATAAATACTAGGTGTAATAGTTATTTTAACCGTCGGTATACTGAATGCATGATAGTAATAGTTTGGCGAATAGGTCGCTTACCGTTTGGTGTTGATAATAAAAAATAAAAATATTCTTTTTAGGTGTGGTCTCACACAAATCCATGTCAGGTATCAATTTTACTTTGTAACTAGAAGTTATTAGCACATCATCCACATGGACGAAGAAGATAAGATGAATATTATAGAGGATAACTCATAAAGTACCGAAGCAGAGTTCCTCTACCAAATGAAAAAATAATCATTTAAATAGGACCAGTAATCACGGAGAAATTGGTGAACAAACATGAAAAAAATGATACTGGGGTCCTCGAATACATAACATCCTTCTCTTTAAGAAGTCGGTTAATAACTTATTATCATCCTTAAACCCTAGTCACCGTAAGACGAATACCTCGGGGACACGAGACATTACTGCGCGTGTCGTAATGCTCAATGATTAGGACGTCAGGTGACTATATGCACCAGCCTGAACACCAACATCAAGTCAGTTGAAACTAGCAGCTTTACAAAAAGTACTACAGCAACTTAGTACAAAAAGTACTACAGCGCCTTCTATGCACTTACATTTCGAAAATATCAAATTCTTGAATCGCGCAGTTAACGTTATCGGCGACAAAAGTCGTTATAGAAAAACACAACAACTTTCGGGCAGTAGCTCACCAGACGAAACACCCGTCTGGTCGGAGGATCCTCCCTTTTCTATAGGGGATGAAGAACTTTAGACACTGTTCTTCATATGCGCGAGCGGATTTCTGCCCCCATCCCACGCGTCCAAAAGATTCTTGTTTAAACTGAAGCGTGTCTTCTGATTGGCCAGAGCTTTATCCATCTCGATCCATTCATCTGTGGCAAAGCCAACGGGCCCGAAAGCTACCCGCGATCTCCACCGCACTAAAAACATGCAATGTTTACGTAGACCTAAATAAATAAAACCTCTTCAGTTATAGCTACTCCGTTATTCACTGGTATATTCGTTTGTAATGAGGTTCTCTATTTTATTATTCGTTATGTTTCAAGGACGTAGCTAGATAAAGAACTACACACACCGGCACAATTAGGGGAACACAAAAAAAAGGTCGTTTTTCTTAACAAATTTATGTATCACATATTTTTTTTAGTTAATCAATAATTAATTGCACTCAAACTAACTGAAATAAACGCTAAAGTGACTCACACAATACTTCTACGTGAAGAAATAAACAAAAATGACAAAAAATGAGAATTGAGCGTTTTTTCCTTAAAAGTGAAATCTGTAAACATTTTCAAAAATGACAAAAAAAAGGAGTTTTAGAATCGGGTATTGCCGCCACGGGCTCTAATTAAAGTCTGTACACGATTTCCCATGCTTCGGATAACGTTATCAATGAGTTCTTGGGACAAATTGTTCCACTCTTCCACTAACGCTAATTTAAGTTCCTCCACATTATTAGGGGCTGGATTTCTTTGTCGAACCTTTCTTCCCAGGTAGTCCCAGACATGTTCTATCGGGTTCATATCCGGTGATCGCGCTGGCCAGTTTATCTGAGTGATGCCTACTTCATTAAGGTAGTCACTCACTATACGCGCAGTGTGAGGGCGTGCGTTATCATGCATGAAAATGAAATTTTCGCCTATGAATGGGGCAAAAGGCATGACATGGGGTTCTAAGACTTCTGTAATGTACCGCTGTGCAGTTAGCGATCCATTACTGATGATCACTAGCTCCGTGCGGGCTCCCAAACATATGCCACCCCATACCATAACTGACCCTCCCCCATACGACACAGTTCCAGTGAAATTTGCTTGGTGATAACGTTCCCCTCGATGTCTCCACATTCTTTCCCTCCCATCCACGAAATTTACACAAAATCGGCTTTCGTCACTGAACAAAACACGGCCCCACTCATTAGTCCAATCTTGGTGCTGTCGAGCGAATGCTAATCTTGCTACACGATGAGCTACCTCGAGTTTTGGGGCCTTTGCTGGCACGTACGAGTTTAAGCCAACTTCATTCAACCGTCTTCTAACAGTCCTTTCACTCACGTTGACGTTACGGACTTCTGCTAAACGATTTCGGGTCTGGACAGCTGTTTGACGACGATTTTGTAAAGTCTGCATGACCAAGAAACGGTCATCCAAGGCGCTAGTTGCTCGATTTCTGCCCTGTCCTCGTCTGCGCACGAACGATCCAGTCTCCCTATAACGTCGGACGACGCGATGAATCACCGATGTCGATACACCCAGTGCGCGACTGACTGAGCGATAGGTGTGCCCTTCCTCGATCATGGTTACAGCCCTAGCCACAGAAGTTGCTGGTAAATCACTCATTTTGGATCAGAACAATGTGCACTATTCAAATGTAAACAGTTAAATGACCCACAGTCCCTATTCGCAGCATCCACTAAAGTTCTTATCAGAATGAGTACAAAACGTTAAGTGAGCAAATTCTTAAACAACCATAAATTTTTGTCAAAATACTTAAAATTAAAGTTGGGGGTACTTAAAACAATCTGTTATGAGGTTATTAACACTTAAACAAAAACTACTTATAAAAATACTCGACAATGTTAGAAAAAATCAACCTTTTTTTTGTGTTCCCCTAATTGTGCCGGTGTGTGTAGCTAGCTGTGTGTTGTTTTAGTATGATTTGATTAAAATAAATCATTCCGGTTTCTGGAGATCAGGGGGCCTAAAATAGTCCCTTTAGCAGAATAAGATAATAATATGAATTACGTTACAATTCCTAAAATGGTCACAAAGTGACTATTACGTAATATTAAATGCGTCTGTCTGTGTCGGCCATTTTAGGTACCCTGATGAATTCTTCGTTCGGTATTAAAATTTGCCGTTCGTCGTACTATTCCTACAGTGCTATTTCGATACAACGGCCGACTTTATGAGACCTTCATGGCCACGTCTATATATTGTCGCACGATAAGTTGTAATCTGGTTAGACTACCTGTCGCCCCGCCATAGTTTCTTCTTGGTTGGAGCTTCTGGGGCCGGTCGTTGGGCAAGTCTTAAGTCGCAAATGCGCATATATCTTACAAATTTTGAGATTGTCGTGTAGGCGTGCGTGAGAAGTTTCTATTCAATTTGACAACAAATAACGTTGAAGGCTCGTGGACCGGTTAGACCGGAATCCCACAGGCTAGGCAGATGATGACTAACATCCAGAAATCAGGTACAAGTCCCTAATTAGGTACTAACCCTACCATATTCATTCTTTCAGTCGGACTTCAGCGGCCGCGTGGTGAACAACGACCACTTCCTGTACTGGGGCAGCGTGCAGAAGGAGAATGATGATCAGGAGTACAGGTTCGAGATTGTGGAGCAGACCGAGTTTGTGGATGATGCATGCTTCCAGCCGTTTAAAGGTTAGTTCTGTGTTTTAGTAATAGTATGCAGTAGTAGTATGGATTGTATGGGTGTAGTGTGTGTGGCATACCTGTGAGATATTTCTCAACGGCATGTAAAGCCAAGTCAGGGGCCCATGGGCGGCATAAAAACTCCGACACCCACACCAGCTACACGAAAAAGATGAAGAAGAGTAGTAGCAGTAAGAATGAGAGTGTACTACATCGATTGTCTAGACTTGTAGAGGTTGCAAGTCCGACTGCTTAACAAGAGACTCTTAATGATCTGGTCCGTAGTTCAGGCAAAGTTAATTGAAATCTTTCATCACGAATTTCTCAGTAATTATTTACAGGAACATAAGATTACAGCTTTGTCTCTGAGATGGAAACACATCTGCGATGTCTGAGTCATGATTTTTGTATCTTTTGAATGTTATACAATTTGGTAGTATCGTAATTTTTCACGTGTGAATTGGGTAGTTTTACCTAACACACACAATTCCGACGTGTTGAAAAATAAATCTGATCCAAGGCGTGAGAAACTGTTACGAGCATAACATACGGAAATATAGAAATAAGAATACTTGATTGTTTACACTAGAATAAACCAGTTAATTCATGAGTATTTAAATACTAAACGCTTACGTATTGCATATCGTCTTTTTGAATAAATAATGAGTAAAGAAAGTCCGGTTTGTGTCTGGTTTACTGCAATAGACTTGCCCCTATTACTTGGACTTACACATAACTAGCTATATGTAGGTGTATTATAAGTACGCCTCTGCCTAGCCCTATGGGTAATACAGCCTTGAAGTAATGTTATAAAAACAACAAATATATCTTTTTCTTACAGTCGGCAAAACCGAAGCTTATATCAAAAGATGTGTGGCCACGAAACTACAGTCAGCTGAGAAGCTGATGTATGTGTGTAAGAACCAGCTGGGAATTGAGAAGGAGTATGACCAGAGACTGATGCCTGATGGGAAGTTGTCTGTGGATGGTTTCCTGTGTGTCTATGATGTTAGCCTCGTGCCGGGACGGACTTGGGAGAAACAGGTGGGTTTTTAAAGGCTTGAATAATTGGTGAGCTTTATTTAATCTGTCTAACGATGATAACCTTCCTGTGATGATTTGAGTCACCTGGGCCAGTACAATAACTAGACTTTTATAAGTGCAATTATTAACGGGTCAAAGATTTTATGTTGATAAAATCAAGGTTGATCAAATGTTAGCTAGACGTTGGTCTAGCTAGCGTTTTACAGTGATGATATTTTTATATCTGCTCAAAGGACTCTTCACATAGTTTGGTGGTGACCTTGGTGTTTTCTTTTGCCTTCCTTTTTCAATAAATAATAATATTACGTAATGTTAATGCACATAAGTATATCCTCTTCTGCAAATCTCGCAGTCAAAATTAGGTTTGCTGTAAGAAAACCCAATTCTGGGTTAAGCTCGCCATTGTACATAAGCTTGCAATTATTTTATGTATATTTGTTATGTTGTGTGCAATAAAGATTAAGAATAAAAATAATTCATGAATTCATTGACGAAATAACATCAAGGTTATCATACTTTTAATGCCAACACTGCTTCAAAATCTTCTTGATATATATTTTTGCTGGTATATTTAATTGTAAACTGAGTACTTCCATGAAAAATGCTCGGATAAACTAACATAATCAGAAATAGCTAGCAGAGATAATTTTAACCATTAACTCCATTCCAGAACGAAGTACTCGCAGCAATACTCCAGAACATCTTAAAGCTGAAGAAACCAGTAGTCCTGGTGACTTCAAAGAATGATGAGGCTTCTGAACAAGGAGTGAGGGAGGCTGAGAGACTGGTCCAGCGTAAGGAGTTCAAGGGCAGCATTCCTATAGTGGAGACTTCCAGTCATGATAACGTCAACGTAGACCATGCGTTCTTCTTGTTAGCGCAGATGATTGACAAGACTAAGGCTAGGATTAAGGTGAGTTTTCGTTTATATTATTATAGCTAGCCCATATTGTCCCACTGCTGGGCAAAGGCCTCCCACCATTCCTTCCAACGGTCACGATTCTGTGCTACTTCTTTCCAATTCTCAATTCCTTCGCTTCCTCATTCCGCCATCTCCTTCGTGGTCTGCCGCGACACCGTGTCACTGTTTCAGGGCACCAATCCTGAGCTTACGGACTCACAGCTACGTTTGGCTTACGACAGACATGTCCTGCACAGTCCCATTTAATTTGGCCTGCCTTTTGAGCCTCGTCAACGAGACCGCAGTGAAGTTTTTTTTTAATATAATCTGTTAATTGTACACCTAAGAAACTGCGCTTCATAGCACGTTGGCAAACCTTGAGTTTGGATTTTTGTAGACCATTAGACATTGGGACAGGATTGATGCACCTTTTTTCTTTCCAGTACTTTTTGTTTTCTTTGTGCTCTGTAGTGGGTTGACACAATCTGAAATAAATAATTGGTGATTGATGAATAATTCATTGATTAATGCTTCAAGAGGCTTATGTCCAGCAGTGACTAATTAAGTGGCCTCGTTATACAGGAGCATCAGTGGCCTCCATTTAGTTCTATAGAGACTAGAGAGTGATCTCAGCCTGGACAAATAGACTCCAGGCTCTGGAGTCTGGTTCTGTGCCCAATTTATGGCAATTGGCTCGTCCCCTACTACATAGGACCTATTATATGTCTGACGAAATGTGAGTGTAGCTTTTGAGGCACACCTTTGCCTAACTATTGTGTGTTTCTCAGGTGGCTAACTATTCAGAGGCTTTACGGATAAGAAGAGAGACTCTTGACTTCGTCACTGAAGCGTTCACCCAGCTGATCAGAATGCACGTCCAGGATCACAAGTAAGTCAAATCAGTACAACTGTCTTAGAATTAGATACAGGCACTTGAGACCTTTCGACTTGGACTCTGGTTTGCAATGTACATGCAATTTCTTTGGTTTAGCAAATGTTCTTGACTACTCATCGTAAAAGGTGAAAACTGGCGACTGTGTGGAAGACGAGCGCCATTTCTTTTTGTTTCAAGTGATGAGTGAGAGATGATGAGTAAGTTTAATAGGTGCAACTTGGTCCTTTTTTTAACGAGCTTTTATTAGATTTACCTGTAACTAACTATGTAAAAAATCTTAGAAGTTATATTTGACCCACTTCCCGGTTTCCTATTGAGCTGAAGTTATGCATACATGTTTAGTTTGGATGACAATGTGGTCCTATATGGCGGATTCGCAAAGTTGGCAGACTAGTTATTTGTATCCATTCCCATGATATGGGTATCAAATGAAAGGATTTGCTGAGAAGAATATGAGAAATAAAATGACGTCACTCTAAGTCTAAAGCGTGTTTTTAGTTTTTTCAAACTGTAATATTTTGGTTGGTTAGTTATTTAAGCACAATTATCTGAGAGTACCTACTTCTAATCTTTTTTATTTCTTCACAGAGAGATGTGGTCGGCAGCTAGCAAGAGATTATGTCATTACCCGGAATGGATCAAGTTTGTCCAGCAGTTTGGAAACGACGGAACACAAGTAAGGGCCATTTTCATAGCACTTGCGTTCTCTAACTAGACGACTTGTTTGTGCACAAATTTTCTACCGTAGACATAAACTGAAGCCTTGAAATGTATTTCTGAATAAATAAACAACGCGCTCTTCCAATATTAGGTGTCCTGGTTTCCACCTCATTTTTATTAGTATGTTAATTTGGAATCAAACTCAAAAACCATTAATATATTGATGTCTACACTAATATTATAAAGAGGAAAAAATTGTATTTTGTGTGTGTATGTTTGTAATGAATAAACTCAAAAACAAATGTGCCGATTTCAAAAATTCTTTCACCATTGGAAAGCTACATTCACCCTGAGTAACATAGGCACCCGTGCAAAGCCGGGACGAACCGCTATTTAGATATAAAACACATAGATGGACAATTCCTTGCACGTATCACACCAGAAAGTGTCGTCGATAACTTAAACAAAAGATCACGAGCTCTAATCGACTAATCACAAATTTGAACTTACACCGACCGCATAAAGTAGTTTTTAAAACGGCCATTGAAATTTGCCGTACTGGTACGACCATTGCGTAAAGTTTTAAAATAAGATTAAATCCAAAGTACTCTTTCCATTAATTTTAACAACAACGTAACAGGTCAATAAACTCTCCTACTTACCGAGAAAGTACGATATTCCATCCTTTTTTAATGTTCTTGACCCAATTTTCAACGGAAACTTCGAAATTTTTGACGTCAGTGCAACACGACGACTTAAAGTGTCAAAGTGCGTTTGGAGACACTGAGTGTGTATCTTGGGTTTTGAATATATCAATGCCAAAAACGTACTCTTAACCTATCTTTTGCATAATCGGACGATTAACATGTGCAAGTTATAAACATCAGTTCTACCGTAACGGTTTGGAATGATATTCTTGGGCTACGCTAATATTTCCTGTTTTCAACAGGTGGTATACCGTCGTCACATCCGAAGATTGAAGGAAGAGCGAGCAGCTAAGAAGCTCCGCAAGCAGTTAGCCAAGCTGCCGCAAGTTCTGTCCAGGATGCAGCTACCCACTGAGGACTTGCAGGAGAAGTGAGTCTTTAGAGTATCTTTGAGGCATCAATTTGGGCTATTCGGTGAAACTTAAGTGGTATTGTATTGGGTAACCGAAGGAATAATGGTCGAACGAGTCTTTGATTGGAGTCCACGTATCGGCAAACGGAGTGTGGGATCCCCACCAGCCAGATGGAACGACGACCTTAAAAAGGTAGGTAGGGTTAGACTGGGTGTAGGTGTTGTGGTGCAGCTTGGATAAGTCCCATGCCAAGCAGTGGGCTGAGACATGCCGAGTTGATTGATATGGGGCTTTATGATAATAGTCGCCATTAATGATTACATGTATCCGTGGTGCTAGGCATCTGGGCTTTTCCCAGATGTAAATGTCCCTTTGTACCTATTGGCCTTGTTTCTGTCTCCTGCTGATATGGAGGGAAGTGGAAATTATGGTTTTTCTACTCCTCCGCTATATTTTTCTGATTAATTTCGTTGCGGGATCCAAGACAGTTAAATTGTTTCTTTGGGACGTCCTCGAGCTTCATTGTCTCGGCGATTGCTTTTGTGGTGGTTGCCACTGTTGATTCTGGCTTTCAGGAGTTACAGTGGTTTGGGAATAGTGTGGAGGGCCCAAAAAAAATATGTTGTCGCTATCGGTGAAGTTCTTCAGAAAGGTCAGGTGCGTAGTACTCGCCACCGGCGTGCGTGATATAAATGATATGATTTCGTGCCAGATAAATTATCAGAACCTTATCCTGAGGTTGTGAAAAAAACTCCACTAAAAATCCACTTATTAGAAAATGAGATGTGATCTGTTCAAAAACACCAAGTTTTCATAGGTTCTGGGACGAGTCCATTTTGTCTAAATATTTGGATCGCATAATATGATTTAAGAATAACTATCTTTCTCTTTTCCAGCGACTGGCCCATGGTAGTGCGTCAGCTCCGCACCCACCGCGACTTCTCAGTCTACTTCAGCGAGGGTCGGCACCAGGACTCAGGCTCCGAGTCAGGCTCAGATCTAGACAGCCCCCTCGCTATAGACACCACGCTCAGGGTCGGCGAGAGGGCCAGATATCAGGTAAGACCTGGACCTCGACCTAGGATCTCATGTAAGACCTAGAGTATATTTTACAAGTAACAAAAATAATGATAAAGGAAGAAAACCTGCGGGGTAATGCTTTCCATGTGTGTGTGTGTGTGTGTGTGTGTGTGTGTGTGTGTGTGTGTGTGTGTGTGTGTGTGTGTGTGTGTGTGTGTGTGTGTGTGTGTTGACAGTTCATCACCATTCATTGCGTTACTACGTAGTTGAGAAGACAAATTTTCCAAATAAATATGAAGGGTTTGAAATATCCGATCATCCAAAATCTTTCGGAATGTGATCTGTTGAAAGTGTGTTATGCAATTTGTTGCTGATTCAACATAATTTTTTTGAAGAGTTTTCCCTCGTGTCCTTCCATCTTTCACGGCCCGCGTCCTCCTTCTAGCTTTGACGGAATCTATCCAGTTCATCTCTTCATGTCCTCTTTGCTAGGTAGATTCTCTATGGTCAATTTACAATATAACACGTTATCCTGTTTGCAGACGCTGGGACAGTCGCAGAAGATTCCGTACGAAATACTGGAGTCGAACGAGGCAGCTGGCGTCTTCAAGACTTTCTTACATGAAGCTCAGGAAGAACATAGGAATTACGAGTAAGTTCTACCACATAATCTTTAGTGCGCAGAAGGTACAAGATAACAAGACCTGTATCGTGACTCAAAATACTTGGTCGTAGATTTACGGACACGAGCTCGATATACAATACAATACTTGGTCGTAGATTTACGGACACGAGCTCGATATACAATACAATGCATAATCATCTTCCTGCCCATGTCCCATGACACCTGGGGTCAGCTCACATCGAAGTGGGAGCGCAGCGGCCGGCAGTTTTACTGGCAAACAATTTTAAGCTATATCTCCATTTGAAAATGCATAGCATTGCTGCTGCATAGTACAAAACAATATAACGGGTTGCTCCGTTAGTAGTGTTCAAAAGATTTTACGAAATAACTACGCAATCGCCTTTCAATTTTTAAATTTATTAACTACACCCTTTTTCTATTCTTAACCCAGATGGTGCCAACAATTTAAGCGTCTCCTAGAAGAGACCGGCTACGTGACGCCCGGCAAGCAGCTGTCGGAGGTGCGCGTGCTACTGATGGGGCGCGAGTGCTACGAGGCGCTGTCCGACGAGCAGCAGCAGCGCGTGTACGACCAGCACCAGAGGCACATACAGCGACGGGCCAAGGATAACTTTCAGGTATTTTTTGGGACAAGAATTTTGTCATAGAATTTCCTACCACTGCAACTCCTGAAAGCCAGGATCAACACAGTGGCGTTACCAGAAAAGTGTCGAGATATTGGACCTCGTCCAGTTAAAATTAAATTAATCAGAAAATAATAACGGATGAGTTAGAAAAAGAAGAAAGAAAACAGACAATATCTTCGACTGCAGAGGTGGGATCTCTCAATAGACTTACGACCCCCAAAAACCTCAATCACAATAAAAGTTGCTGTTTTGTTGCCTATAAAAATCGGAAGTATTAAGATTTAGTTTGCGCTATTGAAAATGTAATAAAAAGAAAGTTGAGTTGAAGTCACTTTCCCCCAACCACATCAATTGACATCTAAATTGTGAACGCAGTTTAGGTTTCGTGTTTCTTTCAGTACGAAGCTTGTTTCCGATGTTGGATACTACAAGGTAGTAAAAAATATCCTCCATACGAATACAACAATTAACTATACTATTTGTCTACAGGAATTATTACTGGAGCATGCAGATCTGTTCTACCACTTCAAGAGTATATCTCCGACAGGGACGATCACTCAGGAGGATATCAAAGAGATCACTGATGTGCTGCAAGATGATTTTAGGTAAGAAGTGACCAAAATTATTGATGCGGAATAAGCTTCAGCTAAAGTGACTAACTATAAGTTTCTCTATTGAACATCTTGATTTTGAATCTCCAAAACGAATTAATCATAAACGGACTGTCTGAAATTTAACTTTTCAAAGCCATATTTCATAGATTTTCTTCTTAGTCATCAATAAAAGTATGCGCCATTTGTATTGGAAACAAACAAATGACTGCGAGATGGACAGAAGGATATAAGGGTTTCGTTTTTTTGGCTATTTGGTTAAGGAACCCCAAAAAAAACACTAAAATATGTTCTTTTTTCCCCTCAGATACAAGATGCTAGACCGAATGGAACAAGACAGGAAGTTGATGCTGTTCCAACATCTCGGCTTTGTGCACTGTCCCATGCGCGAGCATTGTCCCGCCGGCGCCAACTGTTTGGATGCCACGCTGCCGGTCATACTCAACACTAGAGTCGGGTGAGTATAGTAGCAAGTTGAGCTTAGACTGAACGGAGCATAAGAGTGTAATACCTATCATGGAAGCCACCACCCACTGTGTCGCATGATTTATTTCGGAGAAAAAATACCGGCCTCATTTAGATTAAATCCTATTTTTGCCACGCATTAGTAATAATCAATTTTCGGAAATAAATAAAATAAATAATGAATCATCCAAAAACTAACTATCGCTTTGAAGGCACACGGTTTGAGGGAGCCATATTCTACCCCAATTTTTTTTCGCAGGCTTTATCCTAATTCAGAACTTTACACTATCGATTTGAATCCATTACAAATCTTTAGCATGGTAAAATACGTAAAAAAAACGACTTAAACAATATCAGCGAAACTGACGTCCTCCTAATAATGTTAAATTATTATTATATATGTAGTAATGTATATATAATAATGTTAAGTTATGTTGTCAATAAGCTTTATTTATTTAAACTTCATGTGGACTTAATACCATAAGGCATTCTCTACCAGTCCTCTTTATTCTGATTAGAACATCCCCCATAATCTTTCTATTTGTTCCACAGGTCATTGACATCGACTGGCGAATCTCAATGCCACGCGGGCCCTCCGGCCGCGCCCTGGGCCCTCACCACCGACTCTAATCAGATCAACGTCATCATACTTGGTGTAAGTACTTCAAGTTGCTTCCTTGTTGACCATTCTGCAGGCATAGTGCAAAAATGTTTTTTCGTTGCATTGTAACGTCTATACTTCGATCAAAATTACACTAGTTTCAGGATAATCGCCTCAAAACAGCCAACGGCCAACCTGACTATGTCCTATAGGGGAACCATTCAAACCTCATATGCAAGCACAAACCTCAGATAATCAATTTAATAGCTAGAGGCATATTACCTTTGAAAGGGCACTAACCAACTTTTACTGTTGTCAAAGTCAAATTGTTTCGAAACGTCATTTTCATGCTGCATTCAAACGGGCAAGCGTGCTTGCCTACTCGCTCAAGTGTCTGTTCGCTTCAGAGATGCCACATGATTGTCTAGTCTATATTGCTGCAATACAAAGGCGTCGCGTTTTTACGGCGTCGGCGCTTTGCAGACGTTTATCAAACGCATACATTGGAGTCACGTTAGTGTTAAGTGAGCCCTGCCTGCACGTCAAGATCGACAAAATGAAAAGCCCGTAGATTTCATTCAGCAATTGATGTACCAAATCCATATTTTTGCTCGTCTTTCCTAACCAAATAAACTCAAATATTTTCTCCATCAGGTGGAAGGGATAGCCGGTGAATTCGGGAAGCGTCTCCTAGCGGGCTGCGACTCTGAGCGTCGCGTGCTAGTGTCGGGCCACAGCTGGCGCGTGGAGCAACGCGTGCGCACCGACGACTTCAGCGCCGAAACCACTTGCATAGACGACTTCGCGCCCAACGGTGAGTACATTTGGTGTAATTTTACCACCACTGTTCAAAACGGTGAAACAAAACGCCGTGAGGAACCGTCATGAACTACAACCAAAATCTTGAAGACCTGTGACACCTCCCAAACCGCACTGGCCCCAGAGATAGATGATTAAAACATCGCCTGACGAATATCTATTGACTACTACACTGGGAAAATACCCCATTTAGCCTAAATCACTTTTATTCTTTTTGTTTCAGGATATTTCTGCGTATACCAAGATCAAGAATCCTTCGAATACATTAGAGGATGTGCCGAAAAGACGCTGCTATCAAGCTTAGAGCAAGAAGACAAACTGCCGTTTCAAGTAAGTTAAATATGAATCAACTCTGCATTTCCCAGTACCTTGCTAGAAATAGGCACACATCTGGTTCTCCGCTCCATCTACTCGAACCAATCAGTCTGATAGATTGAGAGGTCTTGTCCGTTTGATGGCCATCGCTGCATCTACGGACATGGCCACTTCAGCTTAGTTCTACATAATCTCACGTCTTGTAATCCCCGAAGGGTTAGGCAGAGGTGTACCTCACAAGTAGATTTCGCCAGTTAATTCCTAGGTAATAGAGGGCTATTGCCATCGACCCTGCACAAATCCAGACTCCGTGACTGCTACTGAGAAATTGCTGATGGAAAAACCAATAACACTTTGCCCGACCCGCGAAACGGACCCAGGACCTCATGCTCAGCAGTCGCACCCCTAGACCAACGAGGTTGTCATTATGCTAAGTTTTATTTCAATTGAAATAAACTTTGATTCAGACAACTGGTTAAGAAACCGTAAGAATTAATATTATTGTATTTTCTTCAGGGCTTGCCGTTAGTGGTGATGTTTGTCCAAGACGAGGGAATGGATAAGAAGGAATTGACGAGGCTGCAGGAGGAAGGACAGAATCTTGCTGACAAGTTAGTATTATTTATTGTTGTGTTTTTTGTTTACCTAAAAAAATAACCATAAAGGTTATTAAAAAATATAACTATAAAGGTTAATAAAACAAATACCATAAATGTTACTTAAAAAAAGAAAAACATAAAGGTTATTTTTATTTTATTCCATTTCAATTTTAGTCTAGGAAGTTTCCGCTCTGAATATTGTGAACAGCATTATTTTAGAAGTCTTCATTTTAGGGTTCCGTACCCGAAGGGTAACCAACGGGACCCTATTACTAAGCCTCCGCTGTCCGTCCGTCTATCTTTCAGCGGGCTGTTTCTCATGACCCGTAATCGGTAGACAGTTGAAATTTTCACAGAATGTGTATTTCTGTGGCCGCTATAACAACAAATAATAAAAATAAATTAAAGGGGGCTCCCTTCATACGCGAGTCCGACTCGCACTTGGCCGGTTTTTTTTTTATAATTTGAGCACGCAGACATAATGTATTTACTACCAGTCAACCATTTTATAAATTAAAACTTCATCTTTATGTTTACCCAATCGACAGCTGAACTGAAAAGGAACCCGCACTCATCAACAAGCAAGTCCTAGACGCAACTAACTTGCAAATACAAGACTAAAACAAATAAACTTTTCCCCCTCTTTCTAGCTTACACTGTTCCTACATGGAAGCTTCAGTGAACGAGCTGGGAACTGAAGCGCTAACATCGGATGCAGTGCAAGAGTTAGTGCGAGCCAACAGAGAGAAGGCGAGCTACGCGCATCTCTATAGAGATGTTATTGTGTGCTTCGATTCTGATATCAGGTGAGTGAATGTGCTAGTGAGTAAGCGAGTATGCTTACTCGTGTGAATGCAGCACTGAAATTAAGTTTGAAAAAATGTTATTGACTGTACTAAGTATCCGACCAAGACCATGAGTGCAATTCAGTCGTGGTCGCAGCCCTGGCGTTCATACTAAAGTATACAAGTTCTCGTTTGGTTTGGGGTTGGGCGCATCTGGGCTCTATTTTAAGCCCAAATGCACCTAACCACAAACCAAGCGCTTTAAAAATCTTAAACTGGTCACAGACGCTGTATGCGCTGCTGAATGGGTCGCGTACACCTTGATTGTTAGCTTGAATGATAAGTCTTGGACACCCAAAGATGATGGTTTATTGACTATATTTGACTACCATGTAACTAATGCTATATGAATAATGCGTGATTGAGTACAGCTGACTACGAACGCTGATTGTCGCTTTACACAATCATTTGTGCAAGGTGACGGAAAAGTACTGATCTATGCAATGCGCGCGGGCCATTTAGGATACATGAGTCTTACAGCCGCAGTTAATATTTTTTGACCATTTTATGAATTGTAAAATTCATATTCTCAGCCCATTATTATGATTCTGCTAAAAGGCTATTTTAGTCATCTGGTCTTTGCAGCCAGCGGTCGTGGCCGCGATGAACCTAAATCGTAGCGTGGTAATCCGTCACACAGGTTGTACCCACAACAGTCTGTACTTATGTAGCGTTACTTTGACTAAGTACTAGATTTATAACGACGAGAAGAGAATAAAATATTATTACAACTAAATTCTTCTTTCCAGAATAATGGTATGCATGTTCTGTGACGATCCGTACTCGCCGGAAAGAGTGCTGAGTCCGCTATTACTGCACCGCGCGTGTTTCCTGACGGGGGACCGGTCGATAGTCATTGAAACGTTCTTAGGGGACTCCAAGAGGAAAGTCGAGGTGAGTTTGTAGTTCTAACCTTTTTGTGTTTTTTGGTTTCGGGGGGAAACCTTCATAAGGCGACCGGTCTTTGGGGAAAAGACCTGATTTTTACCGCACTAAAACCACCCCGGTGGTCACCATCCGCACATGAGAGAAGGCACCGTTTCCTCTTAAAAGACCTGTCCGGAGCCCCCTCTGTGCAACGCCTGTTTAGGCACATCCCTGGGGCGACTATACAAAGGTCTCCCCTGAGCCTCGCTGTGCAGGTTTGCACGGCAGCACGTGAGCACTGTGCTGCCGGGCATCTCTGAGGTCACTCGGTGAGCGCACAGAGTCCCCACTCTGAACGCCCGTGACCCCAAAGTCCCACCTGCTTTAAGTAATGCAGGCGGGGTTTCGGCGTGCTAAGCGTCGAGGCGGTTGCCTCCCCGACGACTTCTTCTCC
Organism: Eurois occulta; assembly: GCA_950022335.1. NCBI lineage: Eukaryota > Metazoa > Arthropoda > Insecta > Lepidoptera > Noctuidae > Eurois > Eurois occulta. The sequence continues at coordinate 4,843,791 of OX465502.1, forward strand.
TACTAGGATCGGCCCTCTCACGATCCCGTTCGGCAGCCTCCTTTTGGACCATCACGGTCTCACAAACCGAGGTCACCTCCCTCCAGTTGTCAGAATCCGCCAGCATAGCCCCAACTATGGCTGACAGAGACAGGTTTTGCCCGATCCTGGCTACTAGGATCCGTCGTTCAGAGTCCCATGCAGGGCACTCTTCGAGCGTGTGCTGTGCTGAGTCTAGGTCGCCTCCACAATGATGGCAATTTGTTGTGGCCTCTCGCCCTATCTTATTCAGGTAATCGCCGAAGCAACCGTGCCCGGTTTGTAGTTCTAACCTACTGACATGATCTAAGAATGGTATAAAATAAAATCGCTTTTGATGTCTTGTCTGTTTCTTCGCTTAGTACTTCCAAACTTCACAGTGAATTTTGATACAGCTTTGTCGTTGTTCTGGGTGGTGTTTGTGAGTTAAAATGTTTGTAAATGCACCCATGATACAGGGGAAATGCCAAAGTGTGGCGCAACGTTTAAAATGATTAAATATATATGTTGTTCACTCATTTTTCTAATAATATATCTTTGTTTCTTCTTTCTCAGGTTATTATATCAAGTTTCCATGGAGCGAGTCAGTTTAGAGAAGAGCTGATCCATGGTTTCATACTCATTTACTCTGCCAAGAGGAAGGCTAGCTTGGCCACTTTGAAGTAAGTTCATCTTTATCATTTTTTCATATTATAATAGAAGTTTATATAATATAATGTACATTTTATGTGTATTTATGATAAATTTGGGTTTTCTCCGAGAAAAAAGGTAATGTACCTACTAATTAAAATATGAATATTGGAAGGATAGTACTTGATTGATTTAAACTTGTATCATAAGATACCAATTATTTTTATTGTCATCAATTCGGAAAGTCCTGCCGTCTACCACGATTATTAAACTGTGGTCCGACAAATAGTCACGTTTTCTAGAGGTTTTAAAGAGTAGAACACTTTGTGGCTTTTTCCAGTAACAGAAACTTGTAAGTAACAGTTGAAATAAACAACTAATACTGTAAATTCTTGTTCTAGCGCCTTCTCAATGAACATTCCCAATCTTCCTATACAAATGGTAGCGGTAACAGACGGCGGAGGGTCAGCAGCGAGCACATTCTTCGGCACCGACCTGGGACACGCGCTCATCACGGAAGGGAACGCCACGGCTGACCGACTCGGCGCTCACTTCACTACTTACACGTCCAGCGCTGAGAATAAATGTGAGTAACTTTCCCGACTCATTACCTCAGGAGCTCGTGGTTAAATAATAACAGCCGCTCGGGGTCGATCTTTAGGTTAAGCCGTGCTTGCCTAGGTTGGTCTGTGGATGGGTGACCACCCATTACATACTGAGTTTCCTCCGTGCCTCGGAAAGCACGTTAAACCGTTGGTCCTGGCTGTCATTTGTAGATCTTTGACAGTCGTTACAGGTAGTCAGTGGCCCGAAAGTCTGACAACCAGTCTTACCAAGGGGTATCGTATTACCCAGTAGTAACTGGGTTGTGGAGGTCAGAAAGGCAGTCGCTCCATGTAGCTATAGCGACAATATACTAATCACATACCATTTGTTTCCTAGCGGCATTCTACACGCCATTCTTCAAAGAGGTGTGGGAGCGTAAGGGCGAGATAGAGCGCGCCTTCCGCATGGAGCAGCCGCACAACCTGCCCGACGTGGCCGCCGCCCGCCCCGCGCCGCCGCCCAGGAACCACTCCTACCATCTCAACCACATGTGAGTATTATCAACTGGAGGAAACAGACAAGTCTTACAACTGAACATTCGACGATAGTGACATCCATCCATACTGGGCTCGCGTGTTGGATTACAATCTCCTCCCTCTCAGGTTCCAATACCTATGTAGTACTAGCTGCCTGACCTATGGAGCGTTTGCCTATCGGACCTTCACAGCTCAGTTATATATTGGGTAAGGGTTGTATCAGCTCGCGACCTGTTCGATCTGTTTCTCGTTCTAGCGAATGACGGTTCTAAACGACAGAATAGGAGCATGGACAAATGCGATTCCGTGCCAATAGATGAAGTTCAACCCTAAGGGGCCGTCTCCATGAGCGACAGAATCGCGACGATATTATCGTCGTGCCACGTATTTCTATGAGGCCGTCTCCACGAGCGAGAGAATCGCGGCGATATTTTCGCATACAAATACGTCGGACGACGATAATATCGCCGCGATTCTCTCGCTCGTGGAGACGGCCCCTAATAGGTTACCAATTGGTAAGACTATAGTTGTAAGATTTTCGGGTTCTGTAACGTATAAACGACTGCTAAATTCACGAATAACAAGCTGGGAGCCACGACTGAATATGCTGTCCCAGACAAGGAACGGAAGACACACGGACACGGACGGAGACTGAAGGATGTTAATAAGAAAGTGATATGCAGGTTAAAGCATTATATTTCTTGACATAAACTCCTAGGTAGGTTCCAAAGCCTGATATAGGTATTGGGTTTTTCCATCAGGAATTTCTCAGTAGCAGCCACGGAGGCTGGATTAGTGTCCAGTTGATGGCAATAGGCTCGCCCCCTTTAACATGGGACTTAAACATAACTGGCAGAAATGTGGGTGTACTAGTAATAGTACACCACCACACCGCACCACACCACCACCACAATAATGTGGTACACCTCTGCCTAACCCCATGGAGATTACAGTCGTGATGTTATGTTATGTAAATCTTTCCTATTTGAACCACTGTTATAGAATAATGACGTATATTGTACTGTTTATGATGATTCCTATTTACATAAATATGTTTCTTTATTTCTATAGGAGGGAGCATAAGCTGACCAACTCGCTAGACTTGCTGATCGGGCCCGACTCACGCGCAGACGTCGACTCCGAGTACAGTGATACAATCAACAACTCCAAGAACAGAGGATTTCTGAAAGGTATTCGGCTTCTTGTAAAATATTGCTTTTTTTTGGAGTCAGAACTAAGAAATAATGTGTTGTAATTCTGATAACTATGGATCTTTGGACGTATAGTGTTAACCTAGAGTATATTTTTGCGCGGTGAAGGGTACAAAAGTGTGGAATCGGTTTCAAATAATATACTTTAAAAAAAAAATTATAGCGTGTATAAATAGTATTATATAGTATTTCTAAGAATAATAAATATTTCTATTATGTTTAAAACTAGGTAAGAAAATTGTGGAAACAAGTAACAACATTAAAATTTTACTGCTAAGTAACTAAATTCAATTTTTGCTGCTGAATATTCAAATAAAATAAAAATGAAAATATGTCTGGGCTTATAACAATGATCATTTTGATACTCGAACTCGCACTCCATACTAGTCAACACTCAAACTTTAGGTAAATCATCCGAATATCCGCTATCTAATTATAACCCAAGGTTCGATTCGGTTTGGTTTCCGCAAGGGGCGCTCGACGGTGGACGCCATCATGCGCGTGAGAGCCCTCACGACGGGGGATGCGGTGTCCCGGGGTGGGGTTGTCTTGGCGGTGTCTCTCGACATCGCCAACGCCTTCAACTCCATGCCCTGGAGCTGCATTAGGGAGGCACTCCGGTATCACCGGGTGCCGACCTACCTTCGTCGTGTGGTCGGGGACTACCTGACGGACAGGTCCGTCATATATCCCGGTCACAACGGAGAATGGAACCGGCGAGAGATGTCGTGCGGTGTTCCACAGGGATCGGCTCTGGGGCCGCCCTTGTGGAACATCGGCTACGACTGGGTGATGATTTGCTACGCTGACGACACGCGGGGTTGCGATAGTCGTTGAGAGGATCCGGCAATTGGGTCTCGAGGTGGCATTGCACAAGTCCGAGGCCATGTGCTTTCATGGGCCTCGGAATGCGCCACCGTCGGGATCCACACTGACGGTAGGAGGGGTTCCTGTCGGCGTCGAGGCGACGTTGAGGTACGTCGGACTCGTTCTCGACAGCCGATGGAACTTCGTGGAGCATTTCAGACGTTTGGCTCCCAGACTGGAAAAGGCCGGGGCTGCCTTCAAGCGGCTCCTGCCCAACCTGAGGGGGCCAAACGCCTCCTGCCGGAGGCTCTATGCGGGGATCTTGCGGTCCATGGCCCTTTACGGGGCCCCGGTGTGGGCGCGTTCGTTGAGGCTGCGTGCAAAGCACTACCTGAACGCGCCCCAAAAGGTGGTAGCCGTAAGGCTCATCCGTGGGTACCGCACGATCTCCCGCGAGGCGGCGAGCCTCCTTGCCGGATTGCCGCCATGGGATCTGGAGGCCATAGTCCTCGCGCGCCTGCACGAGTGGCGCGCGGAGGTACAGAGCCGGGGGGTAACTCCGCTGCCGCGGCATATTGTCGTGCAGCAGACAGACCTCCGCCGTGATCTCATGGCGACATGGAGAGAGCGACTATCGCAACCCCGTGCAGGGCACGCCACGATAGTGGCGATAAGTCCCCTCTTTGAGGAGTGGCTTGAGAGGCGCCACGGCGCCCTCACCTTCCGCCTGACGCAGGTCCTCACCGGACATGGATGTTTCGGGAGGTACCTGCACCGAATCGGGCGGGAGGAAACGCCCGGGTGCTACTATTGTGAGGATCGCCCGGAGGACACGGTGGAGCACACCGTGGAGGTCTGCTCCGCTTGGGAGGAGCACCGCCGTGTCCTCGTAGCGGCGATTGGCGGCGGCGACCTCTCGCGCCCGGCCCTGGTTCAAGCCATGGTCCGGGGCGAGAGGGAATGGGAAGCCGTCGCCTCCTTCTGCGAAGCAGTCATGCTAGCGTCCCAGCCGCCGCGGGAGGAGAAGCACCGGGCGTCGGGGGCCACGCCGTGATGGCTCTCGGCCACCGTAGGTACGGGCCTGTGGACGGTGAGTAATGGGCTAGCTCGCCGTCCGTCCGTCGTATGACGACGGGCAGGCCGTGTCGACGGCGCGTTCGTGTTCCACGCGCGCCTCAAAGAGTTGTCAGCAACGGGAGGGGCCCGCAAGGGCCGGTGCCTGCCAGAGCTGCGGGACTGTTCGAAAGAGATACCGCGGCCCTGGAACATAAAGGGCCAATGAAGAAACATGGGTGGTTCTTAGTCAGTAAGAGTCTGACACTCCCTTCCGCTCCGCCCAGGGCGGGGGGGGGGGGGGGGTCCTTTGATGATTTCCCACCCACCAAAAAAAAAAAAAAAAGGTTCGATATGTACGTGTATAATTGATAAAAGATGACATCAGTTTTAACCTGACTCACATCTTCTCTCATATAAAAAAAAACAATTTTCTAAACCCATACCACCCACCACTAACAAAACCCACTGTGGTTGTTCACGCAATTTTTTGCGTGCATGAAAAATTTTTTTCCCATATTGACTTTTATTACCACAAAGTTCAAGTACATTGCACTGTTTACAGATTAAAGTTAGAAAAAAAAGTACAATAAGTTCAACACGGGCCCCTAAACTAGGCTAGGCCTGTATGTTAGGGCGCAGTATCCGGCTTTGGGGTATGCTTGTATAACAGTAGCGAAGGGTCAATTTTGTAAGAAGTAAGCCAGAGCACATATCTTTAATGTGATTATATTATTTGTCAATAGAATACTGACTGTGCTATATAATTAACACTAGAAACGGGATATTTACCATGTGTTATTTTACATGGTAAATATTATATTTCTAGTGCTAATTATAAAGTTAGTGACCATGACAGTTTAAAAACTTATACTGACTGTGCTATTTTCAAAGGGAAGCCGAGATCCTTCGCCACTGTTATAATTCTATTGTGGCAGACATGCCGGTAGAGTGTGCTAAGTGGGCGCTTATTTGAACTTGTGGTAAATTTTCACGGGAGAGTGAGAAAGTGAAGGAATGATGTACGTAAGGGTAAGTGTTTGATGATTGTGAGTGGGAGTGTTTGGGGTGTTTTGTGCTTGTCGTGAGTAGACCTAATGAAGTGAGTGTATGTTTGTTGTGTGTTATGAATGTGGGAGTGTATAGCGCCTGTGTGAGAAATAGTTGTATGACACATAAAGAGTGGATGTTTATTAGGTGATGTAAGCTAGAAGTGATTCTGTATTATGATAATCTTGTTTTAGTAGCCATTCCATTACTGTACGTTTTAGTTTAAACCTAGGGAGACCTAGAATATTAAGTTTTTTATGAACTTGATTATAAATGTGCGTACTTATGACGTAATATTGGTGTCTTGCAAACTTAGTTTTATGTTGGATGCTGGGAATTATATGTTTACGTTTTTTGGGGTCGGCAGGAGCCAAAAAGCCATGTGTCCTAAGAATTGATGAAAGCACAAATAGCTGTCGTACAGTTAAGACCTTACAGTCTGCATAAAGTTGCGCTGTTGGATATCTGCGAAGTTTTACTTATTTAATTTTACCTAATATAGCTGTTATTCTGCACTGTTGTTTGTTTTCGGAGACTTCACAAAAGAAGGGTATTAAAAGGAGATTTATTTTGTAGGTTTCAGTGTATACCCTCCTCCAAGTACCCCGCCTGAACCCGCTCCCCCAGATCATAGGATGCACGCAGATCTATCACGTAAGTTATAATAAATATAAACTTAATATTACTTATGTATTGATTATCATATTTGAGTAGTAAATAAACAAAATATATTGGCAAAGCAACAGCGATGTCGAAAAGAATAGATAGTTGACAATAAATTATTTGTTTATTAATTTGAAAACCTATCTATCTTTTGGTGCGTATAACATCGCCATTTTGTTTTTCAATACACTATTGCTTACCAATAGTGCCACTCGGTTAACGCCATTCGAGTGCCAAAGACCCGTAGCTCTTTAATATTGTTACTAAAGCATGTTGTTACCGATATGTCATTCCGCTGTTGCTTTACCGGTAACGATAAAATGAGGGTACACTTTGTCTTAGCTGACTAGCCTCTTACATTAGATTTATCAAACATATCTGTATGATTGTATACAGGGATTCCGATTAAGTGCTATACATATTGAAAGAGCTGGTTTCATCACTGAGAGAGAATTTCTAAAAACAAACAGTACATTTTTCGCATCGTGTTCACACACAGCGTATAGTCAGCCGCCGACTGTGAGGGTCAAGTTCGAAATGTATGAAAAAACAAAGGGCAGTCTGAATTTTCTTTGTGCATTTTTTTTACTGAGCGCTCACAGTCAGCGGCCGACTATACGCTGTGTGAACGTAGTCTTAGTGTCAAAGTGATCATCAACCTAGCCTTTACCCAACCATTTTGGGTTGGGAGACCCTAGAACGAGCGCTCGGTATTAATGTAACGTAAATATGTCGATTTTTTATCGAAAATACAATTTATCCTGTAGCATTTTTAATCGATTTCTAAAAACGGAACAAGTGCGAGTCGGACTCGCGCACGAAGGGTTCCGTACCATTATCTATAAAAACGGCAAAAAAAATCATGTCTGTTGTATAGGAGCCTCATTTAAATATTTTTTTATTCTGTTTTTTAGTATTTGTTGTTATAGCGGCAACAGAAATACATCATGTGTGAAAATTTCAACTGTCTAACTATCACGGCTCATGAGATACAGCCTGGTTACAGACAGACTGCGGAGTCTTAGTAATAGGGTCCCGTTTTACCCTTTGGGTACGGAACCCTAAAAATTAGGTATTCCACCAGCATATACTTTTTTTCTCATGTGTTTTCACCGATGACTCCGTGATTACTTTGCCGATTTGCGTGATTCTTTTTGATTTTCATTTGGTAGAGGAAGCGGTGGTCCCATATAAATTGTATTAACTTTGCTTGAGTAGTTTATGAGTTAGCTCCTTTAAATACTCGTTTTTTTTCTTTTTGGCCAATGTTGACAACATGGTTTCTTGATAATTTCTAGTTACAATGTTAAATTGTTTCATGACAAGTATTTGTGTGGTATACTACAACTAAAAGGGATAAAAAAAATCCTTAAAAAAAAACTGTAAATAAGTATAAAATAACTTTACTTTCGGAAGTTTGTGGCAAAAAAGTCAATGAAACAAACGAAGTCACTTTTAGTGTTTTTTTTTTAATTCTGTTTTTATTTGAAAAAAAGTTTTAGTTAAATTGTTTGCAATAAGCACAATCAGTATATCATCCATAGATATAAATAAATTCTTAAAACGATTAAATTTGATTTTTAATTTACGTATTGACGTTACGTTTACACCGGCCGCTCGTGCTCGTGTGGGAAAGAGATGGCGCGACATAACTCTGTCTCTTTCCCACACAGGAATTACTCCTGCTTTAAGACGTCATAGTAACCCCCCAGGTAACAGCAATACTTTACGTGGAGCGATTGCTGACGCAGTTATTGAGTAATGTCTAGTGACAACACAAATGAATACTGGTTGGTTTGTTTTTTTTTGTTGTTGACATCATTAATCTTTATTGAACACCAGTTGCTACGCTCTACTCAGCTACGACATAGCCCTGTACATGGTGGAAGGGACACCGACGCGAAAACGGTTACCACGTATTCAGTACAATATTCTAAGCAAAAAAACAGCTGTTCCATACATTTTGACCGTGGAAGTATTGCGCTTTTGTAGTAAACAGCTGTTTTTTTTTTTAATAACCGATGTAAAATTTCTATGTGGGGGCTCAGAATGATGTACTGAATACGTGGTAACTGTTTTCGCGTCGGTGTCGCTTACACCCCGTATAATAAACCAACATCAGAAACTACTTCCTCTGAACATAAATAAACATACAACTGTTACAACGCAGCGGACCTCAACTGTTCGGAGGATTCCCTCAGCACCCATGAGTCAGGTGATTGCATGACGAACGATTATCAATCTTGTTTACTATGACGGACGGTATCTTTTTGTGTGTAGATGTAGATAGAAAGGCAGTTTTTTTTTAAGATATTTTTTCTGGTAGTTGATATTAATAGAATTTGCTAATAATATTTAATATAAACAAATAAATAAAATTGAAGCGTCTATTTGAAACGGCGGGACCGATTTTGACGCTACTTTTACTAGCAAATAGCCGATGTTATAAGGAGTAACTAAGGCTACTTTTATTTTAGAAAAAGAATTAGGGCTCTGTGCAAAAAAAAAACCCTTGAAATTGTTAACAAAATGCGATTCAAACAAGGAAGTAAAATTTTTATAATCAATTCGCGCGGACGATTATCGCGGACAACATCTAGTGCCTTATAAAATCCTGTAGAGCATTTCTGTTAATTGACGATGTGCCCCGTTATTTTAACACAAGCAAATTTTATTAAAACTACCTACTTTAATTTTATGTAGGTAAGGAATGATTTTTATTTTGCATGAAAACTTTACGTGTATAGGTAGTAGTATATTTCTAATGCAATATTGTATAACTGCACACTTTTTTATTTATTTTTAATTAGGTAGTTTATTTATATCTCTAAGTATTGTGAAGTTTTTGTTTGTAAATAGAATATTATATAATAATATTTAACGTTAAATTTCTACTAGTAAAGATATATCTAGTTGTTTAGATTTGCATGGTTGATACCTATATATACAGTGTTTAATACTTGGAAGGTGCATCCATACCAATGTTACTTTTCGTATAGCAACATTTGCACATTAAGGTACTTACTAAAACCTTTCCAGCTTTTGGTATAAACTGCTTTTTATCTGTTTCTGTGGACTGCCTCGCTAGTCTAGGAGTTGCAATCGCGACTCCCGATCATAAGGTCCTTGGTTCAATTCCCGGATCGGGCAAATTGTTATTGGGTTTACTATTAAGAATTTCTCAGTATCTCAATAGGCTATTACATGGGACTTAAATATAACTGGCGCAATGTAGGTGTAACTGTACTATTAGTTACACCCCTGCCTAACCCTTCGGGGATTACAGGCGTGATGGTATGATGGTATGTTATTTGTTATCTACTGTTGCCCAGTAAAACTTACAAATGCAGCTCTTACAAAAACTAACTTCGCTGTGGATGTATCTCTAGAATTCTGAAGTACCAATGGAAATAAATAAGGTGCAGACAGTTACATTTATTTTAAATACCTCATGCATTGAAACACTTTTAAAAGGTAACCGATTAATGTTGAAAAATTAATGTGTGTGTGCATTAAGTCCGCCTTTGTACATTATTTATTGTTGCAGCAGCGGTGAAGGCTTTTCAGGCAAGCAAGCTGAATGACGATGAATTTTCGAAGGATTTTTGATAAAATAAAAGATGCGTATAGTGCAAAGCAAAAATTGAATGTAATGGTCCATGACATGTACAAGATTCAAGGAGAGGGGTCATAGGGAACAAACATTTTGACCAATTGCGTGAGTGAAAGGCGTATGACGTCACGACGTAGGACGATAGGTTCATTCTTCACCCCGAGATGTCGCCCTCAGTCTTGAATGCAGGAATCAACTAGGATTTGGAACATGCCCCCGGCCTTGGAAGCAATGGCTTTCAATGGTCTTCAGTAGCAGCATCCTGGTCCACGTCTTGTAGTAAAGGACAAATCTTGGCGAATGCGCGTCTCACCACACCCGATGACGTCTGTATGTCGGCCACACGGGATATTCCATCCGTTCCTGGGATAGTACGAAGGACTCGTCCCAAATGCCACTTCAACGGCGGGAGGTTGTTATCCTTAATAACCACTAAGGAGTCTGGTTGAAGCTCGCCCTTATTCGCTGTCCATTTTGTCCACACCTGCAGTTCAGAAATGTATTCTTTCGCCCACCGATTCCAAAAGTGTTGGCGAAGTTGTTCCACCCTCTGGTACCGCCGGAGACGACTGGCAGGCATATCACGTAGGTCATCACAGGCTGGCGCAGTCAGTGGTCGGCCAATTAAGAAATGGCCGGGAGTGAGCGGGGTAAAATCCTGTGGATCGGGAGAGAGAGGAGACATAGGTCGGGAATTCAGTACAGCTTCTATTTGTGCTAGTACTGTGCTATACTCTTCGAAGGTAAGGTGCGCGTTACCTATTACACGTCGAAGATGGTATTTGCTTGACTTTACTCCTGCCTCCCACAGACCACCAAAATGCGGGGAATAAGGGGGAATGAAATGGAATTTAATATTTTGACTAATAGCAAACTCTAAAATATCTGAACTATATTTGTTTAAAAAATTGGAAAAATCGTTCATTACACCTACGAAGTTGCGACCGTTATCAGAATAAATTTCTGCAGGTTTACCGCGGCGTGAAATGAATCGCTTTAAGGTTAGTAAATATGCTTCACTGGAGAGGTCACTGACTAGCTCAAGGTGGATCGCGCGTGTCGCGAAGCAAATAAATAAACAGATGTAACCCTTGATAAGCCTAGCGCCCCTACCTTTGCGGTTCAGAATGAGCACCGGCCCAGCGTAATCCACCCCACACCGAACGAATGGAAGACTAGGTGTAACTCGCTCCATAGGTAAGTTACCCATCATAGGGGTAAGCGTCTTACCACGAATACGCGTACAGGTGACACAGCCATGTACTACCTGACGAGCTAAATTCCTACCTCCTACAGGCCACCAAGATTCGCGTAGGTGAAACAGTAACGTCTGAGGAGCGGCGTGGAGAAGCTGTATGCTGTATGTGCTCGTGACGAAACAACAAAGTTGCAAAGTAATGTTTACTAGATATTACAATGGGATGTTTTTTACCGTAAATAAAGTCATCTGAATTAACGAGACGACCACCCACACGCAATATTTTATGGTCGTCTATGAATAAGTTTAATTTAGACAAACAACCTTTATTTTTAATAGTCCCATGATTAAACAGTGCCTTATATTCTATTGGATAAGATTCGATTTGGCATAATCGAGCCAATGTTTTATCAGCAAAATCTAATTCGTCAAGACTAAGGCTGCCTACATGTCTTTCTTTTTTATATCTGATATTATGAATGAAACGCAACATAAAGGCAGCTGCACGCCTCATACGTTTGAATTGGGAAAACCGATGAAACGGAAACAAAGACGATTCACAAGAATCTTGGGCTACAACCGCGGTGACAGATGATTTAAGCTCAGGTAACTCGACTTGCTTGAATGTATCTGAACTTCTGTGATCGTCTATTGAAAAGTTAGAATCTCGAAGAAATTCAGGACCCTCCCACCATAGGGTAGAAGATGAAAGTTCTTCCAACCGGATGCCACGCGACGCCAGATCAGCAGGATTGTTTTCGCTCCTGACGTGACGCCACGGGACCCCTAGTGTAAGGTCATGAATTTCAGCGACCCTATTTTGGACGAACGTCTTAAGTTGGTTCGGCCTCATGTGTAGCCAACCTAAGATGATCGTGGAATCGGTCCAAAATACGATTTTATTGAACGTACATCGCAATGCGTCGCGTACCTTGTCATACAGACGGGCGCCTAATAAAGCCCCACAAAGTTCGAGACGAGGGACACTAATAGGTTTTAAGGGCGCGACCTTAGATTTAGAAAATAATAATCTAACCGTTACCGTTAGATCAGAATTAACTGTGCGAACATAAATGCACGCGCCGTAAGCCGTTTGAGACGCATCGCTAAAAACATTAAGCTCGATATACATAGGCTGCGTACCTATAACATGCCGAGGAATGCGAATTGTGTTTAGCGCTTGCAGTGAGATAACAAACCGGTTCCACACGTGCGCCGTGTTCTCAGAAACGGTGTCGTCCCAACCTATTTTTAATAACCATAATTGTTGCAAAAGAACTTTGACCACAATTATAGCGGGACTTAACAAGCCGAGGGGGTCAAAAATTTGAGAAACTTTAGATAAAATTGCTCGTTTAGTAATCGGTTTGTTATTACCAATTTGAATTTGCGAATTAAAATAAAAGTTGTCACTTGTATTGTGCCAACCTATACCTAATGTTTTAGAATAAATATTTTCATCTAAATTTAGCGGTTTAAACAGACCAGATGAATGACTATCATCATCGCGCCTAAAATTAAATACCCATTTCCTTAGTGGAAAGCAGCCTGACTGCAACGATTTCTGGGTTTTATCGCATAAATCTAGTAAATTTAATTTGTTGTCTAGACCCGTAATGAAATCATCAACATAAAAGTCTTCTTTTATTGCTCGGGCAACATCAGCATCAGTAGACTCGATAGCTAATTGTTTTAGACACCTGATACTAAGAAAGGGTGCGGAGGCAGTTCCGTACGTTACGGTATTCAATTTGAAAATACCTAAAGGCTTCGACGGATGGTCACGCCACAGAATCATTTGCAAGCTACGCTGACCCTCATCCACTAGGCACTGCCGATACATCTTCTCCACATCGGCGCACGCAACGTACTTATGCTGCCGAAATCGGAGAAGAATAGCAATGAGGTCACCCTGTATAGGAGGGCCAACCAGCTGCAAATCATTCAGGGACTTACCGGAGCTCGACGGCGCGCTTGCATCAAACACCACGCGCAACTTGGTGGTGGTGCTGAGCTCGCGGAACACACCATGATGCGGCATAAAATAACACGGGGATTCGTAGGAATCTACCTGTGTCATATGGCCTAAGCTGAGGTATTCTTGCATAAAATTAGTGTAAAGACTTTTATATTCTGACGACCGCTGCAAGCGTTTTTCTAATGCTAGAAATCTACGCTCTGCCTGGATATAAGAGTCTCCCAAGGATTCAGGTGACTGACGAAGTGGAATGTGCACGCAGAATCTCCCTTCACTATTGCGCGTAGTTGTGCGAACAAAGTGATTCTCGCATTCCCGTTCCTCCTCAGTCTGCGCGTCTCTGACCTTGGGCAGTTCCTCAATCTCCCAGAACAGTCGAAGTTGCGTATCTAATGAATTAGTCATATGACAATGAATTGGTGCAGTTTTGCGCGTTTTAGTAACGATAGGCCCAGAAATAATCCAGCCTAGTTTGGTATTATGTAAAAACGGACCACTAGACAAACGAATTTTTCCCTCTTCTAACAGATCCCAAAACCTATCTGCACCAATTAAAATATCGATAGTTTTGTAGTCTAAGAAATCTGGATCGGCCAACCGTATGTTATCTGGTATGCAGATCTTTGCGCTTAATTTACATACGGCAGGCATCGAAGCTGTGATCCTAGATAATACAAAACAATGAATGCGAGTAGTAAATGAATTATCGACGCAGGATTTGATAACAATATTACAAGCTTGTGAACAATGTATTACCGAATCACCCACGCCTCGAACTTCGTTAGTGGACTGTATAAGTGGTGAATTTAGTAATTGGCATAACGCTTTAGAAATAAAACAACGCTGGCTGCCATTGTCTAGGAGCGCCCGCGCTTTATGGTATGTGCCACGTGCATCGGCTACCTCCACGATAGCTGTTGACAATAACACAGATTGTACATCTACAGACTTAATACATTCCGTTTGCATGTGTGCCTTGTTTACTTGGATTGAATGGGCGGAGTCTAAGGTGACCGGTGCGGCCGCGGGGAGTGCGGCCGCGGAGAGATGTGCCGGCGCACTACTCGTACTTGACGCCTCAGTGTATGCTGAAGAATGGCAAGCGACTGAACTATGAGCATCGTTATGCAATAATGAGTTATGTTTTTGGTTACAGTGTCTACACGGCCCAAACTTACAATCGACTACCGAGTGCTTCGAATTTAAACAATTCTCGCATAAGTTGTGATCGCGTACAAGTTTAAGTTTACTGTCTAAATTACTTTTGATAAACTCTTTGCACGTATACAGGCGATGTTTTGCATTACATTTAAGACATAATCTAACGTGTTTCTCGCTCGTTTTCTTGGGCTCGCTGGAAACATTGCAGTGTGACATGTTGTGAGATTTTGTGTGTTGTTTTTTACTATCAGTGTTTTGTACGTCTTTACCATGTGACCGCTGCAATGCCTCCAGCACGTCCGCTTTGTTACGAAGAAAATTAATTACATCAGCAACTTTTAATTTCGTTTTAGAATTGTTTTCGATCGGCTTTGGTAACAATGTGTATTTGTGAGTTTCCCATTCTCTCTCGGTAACTTTGTCCAATTTAGAAACTATGATATAAATAATTAAAATATCCCAGGTGTCTGTAGATTCCCCTAGGATCTTAAGTGCGCGTAAATTTTTCGAAATTGTATCTATTAAGTTCCTAATCAAAGAAGGGGACTCTTTAGTTAATGGGGATATAGTAAACAAAGCTTTGACATGATTGTGAACTAAAAGATGGCAATTATTGTATCGGTTGAGCAATAATTCCCACGCAACCTGATAATTATTAGAAGAAAATTCTATTGAATGTATGACTAGTTCTGCGTCACCTTTTAGAGAAGATTTGAGATAGTGAAACTTTTGAATGGTAGAAATATCTTTTGAATCATGAACGAGTGAGGTAAATGAATCTCTGAACTCAAGCCAGCGCTCATAGGAACCGTCAAATGTGGGCATGGAGATAACAGGCAATTTGATGGACTTTGTGTTATTGCTATTATGACTATGATTATGACATGACCCGGAACAGTCACCGAACTCACCAGCGTTCAGCATAAACTCAGCACGAGATATTGAATCGTAGTAACTATCTTCAAATAGTTCTCGTTGCGTTAATTGTGCATTTAACTCACTATCTTCAACTCTTTCTTCTATTTTAGTTTGAATAACATTAAACTCAGCAAATAAACTAGCACATCCTTGAATTCTTAACTTCAAATCAATGCGTTGTTGATTTGAAAGGTCATCATCTTTTAAAGAATCTAAATAAGTACTGAATTTGGTAAGCCTACCCTTAACTATTCCACGCTTCCTAACTAAATCACGGAACACATCACTACTATCTACACTAAGCAAAATAGGAGATTTATCACGGGATCTAGCAGGTTCAGTAGGCATTTTGGTGATCGGTGAAAGGTGGAGTACTCACGGTTTTAGTCTTCAGCCCAATCACACGACACTGATGCAAGCAACGTCACCAGATTTGTACCGGACTGGAAATCGCAATATTCCGAGAGTACACTGCAGCAATTCCACTGAAATTGTAATACAGACACAGTATAGCACTCATAGAGTAGGAGGTGAAGGAAAAAAGTAAGAATTGGCCCCACCGATTTGCGTATGATGTTCGATGAAACTCAACTAGCACTTTAGTTCCAATGTGCGCTTGGCCTCCAAACTCTTATTATGGTTGCAGTTGTCCGTTAGGCATGCTTTTTCTTCGAAATCTCGTCCCAATTGTTGGAAATTCAGCCTTTTCTTCTATCCGCCACGTGCAAGGGGTCTATAGTCCAAAGGTCGCTCGTCGATCTTGTTGTAGCGATTTGGCGTGGATCGCTCAAATTATTTAATGGATGCGGCGTAGAAGGTCCAAATTATGTTGCAGCAGCGGTGAAGGCTTTTCAGGCAAGCAAGCTGAATGACGATGAATTTTCGAAGGATTTTTGATAAAATAAAAGATGCGTATAGTGCAAAGCAAAAATTGAATGTAATGGTCCATGACATGTACAAGATTCAAGGAGAGGGGTCATAGGGAACAAACATTTTGACCAATTGCGTGAGTGAAAGGCGTATGACGTCACGACGTAGGACGATAGGTTCATTCTTCACCCCGAGATGTCGCCCTCAGTCTTGAATGCAGGAATCAACTAGGATTTGGAACATTTATTTATTTATTTAAACTTCATGTACAATAGTGGTACATAGGCGGACTTAATGCCACAAGGCATTCTCTGCCAGTCAACCTTTGGGTTAAATAAGAAAACATTTTGATGGGGTACAAAATAAATATCTAAAAAATAACTTCTTGTTTACGAAAATTAAATCATCAGTTTTAATAAATAAAAATAAATAATTAATGTAGCTGGCTTTACTTTGGTAATCATTTAAAATAATCACACACATTTTTATTTAGATAATGACGTATAGAAAAGGTTAATACAGAGAATTAATAGCTGTGATGATTTGATGGATGTATCCTTGTATAGATGGCGGTGGTCTTTGGCAGCCAGCTAGCTACGGCCACCGCGCCTTCACAACCGGCCGCACCAGGCCGCAGCAACCTCCACAACGGGTCCGACACTCGCAGACTTTAAAGGTAACTGTCTACTTCTTGCTCTTCGCCTTTAACTTAACATAATCAGCTCGTTGGGTCGACGATACTGTCAAAATCGTGGGAAACACCTGGATAAGGGACGCACAGAACCGGGAAGTGTGGTAGAAGAAAGGAGAGGCCTGTTCCCAGCAGTGGGTGATTCCGGGCTGATATGATGAGTCAGCCGATAACATTACTACATTACACGACTGAAGACAAGAGTTCTTCTTTAATTTTCTATTTGATTCCCTGACCTTTTTAGAACGAAGATATAGAACTACGCAAGGACAATAAATAAATAAATAAATATCCCTGAACATTTCACACAACACCATCTAGTCCCAAGCTAAGCAACCTAATGCTTGTGTTATGGTAGCTAGATGGCTGATAAACTACATATAAAATTTTATTTTGTGTAAATACATACATATTATAGATAGAAAAACACCCAGACCCGGAACAACTACTTGTACAGCCCGCGCCAAACTTTGTGACCGCCTTGAATATAGTCGCGAGTAGTACATTTTGTGTTCTGCGCAATACAATGAGCCTAGTTTCGGGGCGGCCACAAAGTTTGGCGCGGGCTGTAGGTCATACAAATATTTGTTACGTACGGGAATCGAACCCGCGACATGCAGCGCAGCAGTCAATCGCTTGACCACTGCGCCAACCGTGCCGTCAACAATGGACAATGCACAACCCGCACTGGGCCCTCATGTTGGATTATAGCCCACTCCCTCTCTAAAGAGGAGGCCGTGTGTCCCAGCAGTGGGAACATTATAGGCTGATTATGCTAAGGACAATGCAGATCGTTTGTCGTTCTATTTTGAACCGACTTAAACAAATGAAAGGTTATTTATTTTACGAAGTTTTCAAAATATCAAACAAAACGATAATTTCAAAGATGTATAGTGTGAAATGAGAGATTTGTGGGATTTGCGTCCTATAATTAAGTTTTTAACCGACGTTTTTAAATTAGACTGCCTCGTTGGTCTAGTGGTCGCAAGCGCGACTGCTGAGCAGGATCCTGGGTTCAATTCTCAGGGTGGTCAAAATGTTATTGGGTTTATCCATTAGAAATTTCTCAGTAGCAGCCATGAAGTCTGGGATTTGTGCCTGGTTGATGGCAGTAACCTCGCCCCCTATTACATGAGAATTAAAAATAACTGGCGAAATGTGCGTGTACTATAAGGTACACCTCTACCTAACCCTTCGGGGATTGCAGGCGTGACGAATGTTCTTTAAATTAGTCATTCATACCTGTGTAAGTCTCTTACTAAAAGAAGATGTCTCATAATAACGCAAAGGTTCTGTACTGTAAAATATCGAATGTGTCCTGATAATAATCTATTTTGCTCTATTATATTATTATAGCTAGCCCATATTGTCCCACTGCTGGGCAAAGGCCTCACTCCATTCCTTCCAACGGTCACGATTCTGTGCTACTACTTTCCAATTCTCAAGGAAGACATCCAGTTCGTCCCGCCATCATTTTGCTCTAACACACGCTAAATCTTTTCTTACCTTAGTAGTCTATGTTAATACTATAACTATGTTCTTCCTAACTTTCCATTACTAATACCGACGATACTAATGAGTGATAGATGTCCGTTTTCGCGCAGCAACCGGGCAAACTGGACATGAACAACTACACTATGGTCAGCGATGCGCTACAGCATATCACCATCGGACCTCCTGCGCACTCCAGATCTGATAGAAAGGTGAGCTTCTCTTGATATTTTTGCCTTAACCAATGTATGAACTGAAAGTTATTCAAATAATTAAGAAACTGTATTGTGAATTTGTTGATCTCAATTTTTATGTGAAGCAAAAACTATCATTAAAAGAGACAGTAGGCAATCACGCCTATCTTCAATTAAAAGTTGAGCTAAAATTACTTACTAACCTAAAATAATGTTTGTATCTTACGTCCTAAGTTGTAAATTCGTCATAATTCAGTTTGTAATGTTCCATAAATTACGCATTGCGAATATTAATGTAATGAATAAATAATATTTTATGTTTGTGTAATAAACAATCCGCCTTCGCAGGAACACTAGGATCCTATGTCTCCTCTTCAATATCCTACACAACCCGTCCTATCCTTCTTACCTGCGTGAGTGCTTTTATTATGCCCGCCCTACTGACGCACCGTGTAGATCGCACCTTAGGTCCCTTCTTAAATCCCATCCTCATAAATCCAGCTACTACTCATACTCCTTCTCCGTCCATGCTGTAAGGTTGTGGAACTCACTTCCGCCTTGCATTCGCGATTTGAACACCATAACATTATTCAAAGCCAGAGTGAAAGAGCATTACCTTTCCTCTCAATTATAATTTATTATATCCATATATATTTTTATTAGTTTATATATCTTAGCATTATGTATTTATATAAGTATATATTAATATTTACTCATGTGTATTTATACTTAATATTTTAGGCTAAGTTAGATAAGGCACATAAACACATTTTTCTCTTCCTTTTCTCACACACTATTGTCTACATTTCTTTTTCATTTCTCCTTTTGCAGGTCTGCTGGCAGAAATTTCTTGAGAAATAAGCAGTACCTTTGTACTCATGTATTATAATATTATTTTCCTGTGTTGTCTACTGTGTGTACATAAATAGTAAAATAAATAAATAAACTGTAAATTTAGTTATTGTTATCATTTGTCATGGCAAAGGAAATTATCAAGGTTCTTTAAAAAACTCATCGCATCGCAAGCAAGATATAGTTAAATCAAATCTTTACAAAAAAGGTCTATCTTGAACCAGAATTACTATTATTCAATTCACACTAAATTATACTGCTGGAAAGCACAGAGAAGCAAGTAGTGCAATATTCTGATCATTGATTATTTTCCCTTTTAAATGGTCATATGATAACCTCAAGCTTCTCATGGTAGACTCAGCGCACCAACTGGACGCACTCGAGCGGTCAGCAAGGCGGGCACCACCACCACCCGTCAGGAGTCAGCTCCGAGACTGAACTGGACGCGCAGTATGCGCAGGTAATCTTATCTATCTTACTTCATACTTATATTATACGCGACGGTTTTTCGAGTATGGATGTTTGTTAATCTTTCGCTTAAAATATATAAATCAGAAATATAATTTACTAGCTTATGCCCGCGCATCGCCCGCGTGGAGTTCGAAAACTGTCCCACGGGATCATACTACCGGGATAAAAAGTATCCAATGTATTAATTTAGGTTATAAACTATCTGTGTGAAAGTCATTCAGAATGAAGTACTGAGTACGAGGTAGCCGTTTGTGGGTCGGTGACCCATCCACCCTTAATAGATTGTCTAAAATTCCAAAAATTGGGGTTGCCAGCCAAATGACGACGAAAAACAGTCCTAGAAAGAAACCAAGTTTAAGTCTGTTTTTTTTTCAACATGTCATCATCATCAGTCTCTTGCCCTTGTCCCAATTCATTTGTGGTCGGCGCAGCATGTCTTCCTCCTCCATACCTCCCTATTACTCGTCATCTCATCAGACACCTCCTTTCATGCCATATCATTCTTCACACAGTCCATCCATCGTTTCAACATGTCATGCAAACATTTTTTCTTTTGTAATTTTTTTTGAGCTTCGAAAATGTCGCGCAATATTTTAGTTCATCACGTATAGACAATGTCTGTTTCAAATGGTTTGTCATAGTTAGTGTTATAGTATGAACAGAATATTACTATTTCGGAGATGGACGCTACTGAAAGTGCCAAACTCGTCGCTAAATTTTGGGCTGTCTCAATTTGAATTGTCATTGATACGCTAAGTAGAAGATTATTCTTTTTGAACTATCTTTTTTTTTTGCAATAGATCAAAGAAACCAATGAATACATGGAGGCTCCATCTATGATGAGATTAAGAAGACATCGGAGGCATGAGAAGACGCCGTTACACCAGCCATGTGAGTATCAAATTTTTCATTTCATTTTTCGGCATCCAAAACTCAGTTTATCTAATAACTACCGGATCTGCGCTGTTGATCTACCCTTTTGCTTTTAAAAACTGTAAATGTAAAGCACTAATTCTAAAAGTTCCATATATGTGATCTCCTATGATCGTTTTCCCATACTAAAAAAGTAGTTAACTCTCTGATCTATACGAACTACCAGCCATATTAGAAATATTAGCGTCATTACTATTTAAAATTCTAAATAATTATATTATTATTATTATTTAATTTTGTTATTCATACAGGAAAAAAATATTTGAGTGATCATATCATCTCAAATGCAAGGAACATTATTATTTTTATTATATTTTGGTTGTCCTGCGTTATAATTAACTTCATTTGTAAACAAATAAACAAGTGATAATAAATGTAGACCTGCCCCTAGCGTTCTCGGAGACAGACAGCTCGGGCTCCAGCTCGGGCTCGGGCGGCGGCAGCGCGGGCGCGGCGCGCGCGCACTGCCGGCGCCGGCACAACGCGCACCACGCGCCGCGACACTACAAGAAACGGTAAACATTTATTTCTTGTTTGGTTACGAACACTATAGCTGTTACTGAGCTCGAACCTGTGCAGCATGCGCCCAGGAGCCTATTTTAGGCAGTGGTAATGGAATCCAGGTATAAATTGAGACACTGCATCAATGCTAAAGCCTGCCGCAAATACTTTCTCAGTCATTCGAGATCCTGAGCTGATGTGGCACTGGAGTTGACGCATTTGCAGACACGAGTTGCACATCAATGGTTTGTCAAACAAAATAAACGCCCTGGATTTTTCTGCATGTCTCGGCCACTTGCTGCGTATTTTAGAGTTCTATACTACGCCATAGCAATACGAGCACCAGGTCGTAATATTGTATGAATACGAATCTAATTGACATTTAAATTTCAACAGATCGCTAGGCAACTTGGTAGCAGTCCAAAGTCCCCGCGTGCCGAAACTCGGCATGTTTGTCGGACCGCCCGAACTGCCCACCGGATACAGAGCCAGGACGCAGGAGGATAAAGGTAAATACAACTTTATTTTTATCAGTGACATCTGCCTGAAATATAAACGAAAAGGGAAAGACCAAAGAAACGATGGATGTCTTGTAAGGGGCTGACTCATGCGATGACGACGGGGAAGAAATTGCGATAAGGGCGAGAGGAATCATAATTCCTCTCGCCTGACGCATTTCTTAACGGCAGTTTTTACCATCGCTTGAATTGCATCGATGCTTTATTGGCATCTGTATGTGATAAATGCTACATATACAGAAAGAAACATTTTTTTGAATGCATCATAAAAATATGAATATGTAGCAACGCTAAAAGTTACTTGTATTGCATATAACAGTGTTTTATTGTTTGGCTTTGTAGCTGCGAGTGAGTCCAGTGAAGGCAGTTCGGACGGTGAAACAAGGAGGCCTAGGCCTCTGCCCCCACCGCCTCATCATGAACCACCCCATAAGGTAAATAAACTAACACTTAGACCTGTTCCAAAGTTCCAGTGTGTAAAACCGTCCACTGTTCACAAATAAAAGCACACTGTTCACAAATTAAAGCACACGTTCACTAATAAAAGCACAAGTTCACAAATAAAAGCACACTGTTCACAAATAAATGCACACTATTCACAAATAAAAGCACACTGTTCACAAATGAAAGCAAACGTTCATAAATAAAAGCACATTGCTCACAAGTAAAAGCACACGTTCACAAAAAAAGCACACGTTCACAAATAAATGCACACTTCACAAATAAAAGCACGCGTTCATAAACAAAGACACACTGTTCACAAATAAAAACGCTCTAGGGGCCTAAAGTGGCCGCTGTTCCAGAATCATAGTAGGGTATTAATATGAATCATGTTAAAATTCTTAAAATGGTCATAGGAGCAGTTAATATTATGAATTGTCACGTACAATTGGTAAATGGTAACAAAGTGACAATTCATTAAATTAAATTAAGAATTTTGCGTTTTGTTTTATCTGCGCGTTTATTTAGTCATTCATTTAGGTATCTAGTGTTAGTGAAAACAGGCGCTTTAGTCGAAAAAAGAAAAAAAATGAATGACTTTAATTTTCTTGTCCTATAGATGCTCTCCGGGGAATACCCATCATCGGCGCAAGACAACTCGTCGTCTAGCGCGGCGGACACGCGGCGACGTCATCATCCGTTCAGCAAACACGACCGTAGGCATAAGGTACACTTTTATACAATCTCCTATACCTAAAACTTCTTGAAATATATTAGTACGAGGTAGTTTGCATGAAATTTCACCGGAACCCGAAAGCTGGGTGTTTTTATTATCACTTGTTAAAGTCGTCTTTGAGTAAAAAGCGACCAATTAGCGAAAATATTCAGGTCTCCAAACTAGGTTCAGAACTGTGACTTGGGAGACAGGGTTCCTCAATAAAAAAAAATCTTGTAAAGTCTTGTTCAAGAATAAAAGTAAAAAATACTTACGCGCAACTAATTCGTCAGAATTTTTCCTTGTTTAAAACCGACAGTTTTTGTGATTTCTTTTGGCCATGATTTAAAATAATAAGTTTTAAAATACATGTACTTTTACAGGAATTCTCAAAGAGCAAAGATTCAAAGAAGAACGCGGCTCAAGTAAACAGCACGCAGACAGCACAAAACTGGGGTCCACAGGTATAATAATGTGTATTATAAATGCAGTACCCACTCGATGTGCACCGACGCGGTTTGCGCTATGAGTAAGTGCGCGGCCCAGGCGGGCGCGGGCGCACAGCGGGCGCTGATTGAAGCTCACTTGTTGAGCGTGTAAATCAAACTGGCGAGCGACAAGACGCGTCTTGTTGCCGCTCGGCACCCGGTCTTGATTGGGACGCGTCCGCGCGTGTTTGTTATTTATTTATTCAGAAATACATTCTAAGTTAACAGTTTTCCGATTTCTACAAGTTCCCACCGCTGCCCGCACCAGCTCGCATCTGGGCTGCTCGCTGACAGACATGACGCTTTACTAAACGATTTTTTTCATAAAACTCGATGTGGTGGTCAGATATTGTATAGCTAATCAAGAATCTTTTGGCACATGACCAAGATCGGAATTAACGCCACCACCCTGTACTTTCATTACGGTTTCGGAAATGTTTACCAACAACGCCTCCTGTCAAAGATTCCTAAAGCACTGTATCTTCCCTTGATAGGTTTCATCAACCCGACTTTAAGATTGAAAATGGCGTCTCCTCTAATTATCTCTCACTTGAATACTAATTTTAACCGTAACGTAAATACAAATGGCGCTATTTTCAATTCCAGTTCAGTTCCATTCCATCTTTATATTAACCTACATTTCTTTATTTTTATAGGGCAACCACGGCATACCTCTGTTTGTAGAGAAATGCATAGAGTTCATAGAGCGAGAGGGGCTGGCGTCTGAGGGACTGTACCGGGTGCCCGGCAACCGGGCGCACGTCGATATGCTGTTCACGAAGTTTTATGAAGGTCAGTCTTTTTTTTACAAGCATTTATTTAATATATGGGTTTAAAGTTCCAACTTATTTAATAAAAGTTTTTAATGTTATAACTTTGACTTTAAATGACCTCCTCGACCTCCGCAATATTTAATGTATCCATTAGCACAATGTTTTGACTGCAATACATTGAGTCTTACCGTAAAACGTGATTTTTTACCCCAAAAAAAGTCGTTTCCCAATAATAATTTTTGCGTACAGTTACAGAGTTTTATGTACAGATTGTTTGGTTGACGGCTCCGTGGAGGGTTCGTTTACACCTTGTATAATAAACATACGCCATCTTTCCTCAGATCCTAAAGTGGACCTAGATTCGCTAGATATCCCAGTGAATGCTGTGGCGACTGCACTCAAAGATTTCTTCTCGAAGAGATTGCCGCCACTGCTCGACGAGGCCAGCATGGCCCAGCTTGAGGATATTGCGAGTAAGTATGCTATTTTGTACTTTAAATGCTTGATTGTATTGTTAATAATATAAACCATACAAACAATCACTTCATCGATTTAATATAAACTTTATATTAAATCGAAGAAGATTGTTTTGAATGTGTCAAACTTAACTTGAGTGTGCAATGGTTTTCATTTGAATAACTTCGTAATAAGGCTTATTTTAAGATATTCGAATGCGCTGAACAAATGAACGCCAGACTCGCGTATTCCTTTTTTTTGACTGGCATCTGTCAGGTCAACCCAGGAGGTTGTTGTCTGCTTTACCGGTCTAGCGAATTCGTATTCATTTCTTCAACGTATTCGTATGGGTCGTCGCGCCAACAGAGAGCGGATTCGGGTTTGCTGATCCAATGAGTTCAAACTCGAGGAACTGAATTATTGTTGCGATTATGAAGGGTGGGCTGTTTTAGGGGACTGTTTCATACAATTTTGACGTTCTAAACGTATTCATAGTTATCTGAGCATGATTTTCTAAGTTTCGCCTCTTAAAAGACTGCCCAAAATTTTATGTTATGTATTGCCTTATTTTTTCCGCTTTGCATTCGTAGTTTACCGTTTTCCTGTTCGTGTTTGTGGTAGAAGTATTAATGAGTAAATGAAGGGTGTATTCCAGCGATGCGCGGCTGCATCGCGGGCGGCGTGGAGCTGAAGGACCGCAGCTGGCGCCTGCTGGCGCTGCGCTCGCTGCTCAACACGGCGCTCACTCCGCTGGCGCGCGCCACGCTCGACTATCTGCTGGACCACTTCGCTAGGTAAGTGGCGTGCAGCTGGCGGACGCAAGACTTCCCATCAGCCTTTTGTACTTCGCTGGAGATAAGCAGTTACTACTGTGGTTCTCCATCTTCCGCATCTAGTCTGAACCAGCCACCATAGACCATTGGTCCATATAGACCATTGGTTCTTGGACAGACTTAGCCGGCCCGTTGCCATTTCAGCTTGCTAATTACCATTCAGTGTGACCTTATGAAGTAAATCTGTATCACTGCATTTCCTGACGGCCATTTTCAACAGAGGCAATGAGGGCTATCGTTTTTGAGCTCACCAGATGGCGCTACTGACGAGTAGGGTCTTGTCATTAATTCTATTGTGTACTTTAAAGTACCAATAACTTGATAAAAAGTTTATTTCATTACTTATAACAACATAGTGTAAACTTCAGATACATATTTACAATTTTGTCCCTAAAATTAGCAAACATGAAACATTTAAAAATCCTTCTTCCTCCAAGTAATAACAAATTATATCCTGCTACTTCAAATCATAATTAATCAGGAATGGCTCAATAATGACCACAAACGTATTATATTAGAAAAAATACGTGATAAAAAGCGCGCAACGCGAACACTATGACATTTGACATTTCTGAAGACCTTAGTCTACACGAACGCCTCTAGCGGCGAATTCATGCGCTATTATCAGAAAAACGCCAAAACCATAAATCTCGTGTAATCACAGACATAACTCTATGTGTAGGCCGAGCATAGACTTTTGCAGCATGCATGGTATATTTAAACATTTTTTTTTAAATACTGTACTTATTGTTTGGCTTGCTTGCACTACAATACACAAAACAAATACTATCATATTTCATGTACGTTAAGAGCTAAACTTCAGAATTTGAAAGCATATTTACAACCGAATCTTTAGACCGACAATTTATGATAAACCATCTTGTGTCTTCTTCCTAAGTTCCAATTTTCTGAACAGGGTGGCTGACAACTCCAAACTAAACTCAATGGACAGCAAGAACCTGGCCATATGCTGGTGGCCGACACTCCTGCCGGTCCAGTTCTCGGATATGGGCCGGTTCGAGATGACCCGGCCTTACCTCGAGGATATCGTGCAGACCATGATCGACCAGCACCCCTTTCTGTTCAGGGGGCAAGAGGCTTTTGTCATGGTGTGAGAACAGTGTGTGAGTATAGTTCATATTAAAGACGGATATTGTGTTTTGGAACAATGAAATCATCGTCGGCATACAGTCATAGTACAGACTTTGACTTGATCCTGCAGCCAAGATCGTCTCCTCACAAGAGAACTCCTCAACGGTTAATAGCACGGACACGAAACTTTGTCTACACATTGTGTTGATAGATAACCTGAATTTTCTTCTTTAATTTTTAATAGAAGCAGTTTTTTTTTTAGTTTAATTTATGTTTCAATAAGGTTACGGCTTTGTTTGCTGCTGTCAGAGGCAAAGCAACTGAAAGAACGCTGGTTTTTAAAAGACAACGAAGAGTTTTCGAAATTGAATTTCTCTATTATTTGCAGGAACCCACAATGCATGTTGCATTTGTGATGGACGACGTTTAACGTCGCCGCGCGCGGTCACCACTAGAACCGTCGCTAGCGGCAGAATGCGGACTCCGCTTACCATACGATACTTAGCGCGTAAGTTTGGCTACTCTATGTAATGTGGCGAGGGCGCGACTTGATGTCATCGGCCGGGACAGACGAGACCACCGTGATAACGAGGCGGGCTTTCGTCCTGCAGGCATGTGACATCAATCTCGACCAAATTATAGGCGACATTGCGAATAGATCACATTTGTATATACTGTGATCTGATCGTAATGATGTCTCCGTTTATTGGCAAGCTATTGTTGTTCTAAAGTAGGTTTTTACTATATAAAAAAAATGTCTGTCGGTATCCACTAAAGTTAGTACGATAAACCTTATTTTTCCATGCGGTTTTCATATCAATAACGCTTCTTGATCGCGTTGAATCGTTGCTTGCATTTTTTCAAATATTTTTTTTTTAATATTCGAATGTTTTAATTTTTAATACGATGGACTAGTGAATCAGTATTTTAAATAGATGTTATTATTCAAAATTGTACCGCATTTGTAATAGTATGTAAGAGGAAAATGCACAAAGAGTATTTAAACAAAGTGTTTTCTAAACTTAAGGTAATACTGGTATGATATTTAAACGTTTATATTTGTAATCAATTAATGGCAACACCATGTAATGAGCACATTCCGTTCAGAAATATTAAGTGTTAATAATTATTGGATATTAATGATTATGGTTAATTATAGTGATTACTTAACCATGGGTTTAATCGTTCGTGTAAGAGTTGGTGTAAAGAAATGCTTGCGGGCGCTTGTTTTTAAATATTTTTTTATATGGCAATGGTTTTTAGGTGGTGTCATGTGTCTCTTGGCGGCAGAGAAAAGCCAGATTTAAAGTTGTTGTTAAAATTAAGAAAACCCATCCCTGTGTAATTAATGTTTCTTTTTATAAAACCAAAAATGTTGTAATATCGCAGCTAGATAACAAAAAAATAAATGACAAAATCCAAGAGACACATTTAGGTTTTAATAATTCTAACCAAATTATTTTTAATATGAAATTAATAACGCTTAATAATTTGTTTTCCAAGACAATTATTACAAAATAATCTTGCCATAATCATAAAACGTATTAATCATTATAAAAAATCATTTATTGGAAACGGTAGTAATCACAAAATAAACTATAGTTTAAATATTTTACGAAGACACATCATTATGACTCTTAACATAATGTTATAAGGTCCAAATTAAATTACGATGTTTTTCATCTGACAAATTTCATGTCAACAGCTATT
Organism: Eurois occulta; assembly: GCA_950022335.1. Lineage (NCBI taxonomy): Eukaryota > Metazoa > Arthropoda > Insecta > Lepidoptera > Noctuidae > Eurois > Eurois occulta. The sequence goes on from OX465502.1 coordinate 4,872,202, forward strand.
TGATTTGTTGTTTTTATTTTGGTCAGCCAATCACAGCTTACCGCACGGGGGTCGCGTGATGGATAATGGCCCACTCTAAGAATGAGTATGGTACAGAGAAGTAGTCTACGTCCCATTTTAATGGTTGTATTATAGGCCGATTATGATGTTATACAATCACGATTGTTAACAATTCTTTTGTCAGAAAGATTAACTGATCAGGTTCATAGAAAACTAGCTTCGGCCCGCGGCTCCACTCGCGTGGAAGATGATGGTTTCATCGAAAGCGGTTTAGCCGTTAGACGTGAAGGCGCGAGAGACTAACAAACTCACTTTCATATTTATAATATTAGTTAGGATGGGTTGACTGCCTCGTTGGTCTAGTGGTCGCAAGTGCGACTGCTGAGCATGAGGTCCTGGGTTCGATTCCCGGGTCGGGCAAAGTGTTATAGGGTTTTTCCATCAGGAATTTCTCTATAGCAGCGACGGAGTCTGGATTTGTGCACGATTGATGGCAATGGCCCCCTATAATATGCGACTTGAAAACATAACTGGCGAAATGTGAGTGTTCTATTAGTTACACCTCTGCCTAACCCTTCTGGGATTACAGGCGTGATGTTATGATGGGGTCTTCGTAAAATACAAAAACTGATATAAATGTGACATTCAAAAGGCAGCTTCTTTCTTAATTTTCGAGACTGATATCAAGCTAGTTCCTTTCACAATGAATCCAAAATGCGCACTTAATTTTAAAACATATTACTTAAAATTATACTTGATTAGCGGATGGTGTGATCCTTGTTTTAAACTCCAATGTCTTGTAATTTTTTTGTTTTTTTAGGGTTCCGTACCCAAAGGGTAAAATGGGACTCTATTACTAAGACTCGACTAGAAATACTAAAAACAGAATAAAAAAATATTTAAGTGGGGCTCCCATACAACAGACATGTTTTTTTTTGCCGTTTTTATAGATAATGGTACGGAAGCCATCGTGCGCGAGTCCGACTCGCACTTAGCAGGTTTTTTTGGAATATTTATTATTCTCTTCTTCTTTATCGTGTGGTTAGTGCCTAATCTGGTGTCTGAGTTTTTATGCCGCCCATGGGCCTCTGACTTGGCTTTACATGCCGTCGGGAAATATCTCTCAGGCATGCTGGTTTCCTCACGATGTTTTCCTTATTATTGTTTAACTTCGATCTGTATCTGATATTCGAACTTGATTCGGTAAAAAGTTAAATATATTTGATTGAGTAACTACTCTATCTTGAACATTGTGCTTTTTCCCTCAAATTGGTATGAGTTACCAGTGGCGAAGGTTCCATACAACTCGATTCCTACCGAATTTCCTTTGAAAAATGGCAGTCACTATTCTATAGACAAATAATATAATCACATTAAAGATATGTATTCCTGCTTAGCTCTTACAAAAATGTATCCTTCGCTACTGCTACCCGCTCTGGAGTATACGCATGATATTAAGGGATATTACAAGCATTGGTGTTTTAAACAAAATGTAATCAACCACAATGTATAGCGAATGGCCTATTTTGTATATTAAGTGTTAGATAGACTGACGTAGTGATATGTGTATCTCAATATTGTTTAACTCTTTAAAATTACACTTTCTTTACATCTTCCATGTTTCCATACTTAATCTTATGAAAGTCTTTTAAGTACTATTTTATTTGTAAGTCGTTGTGACTGATGACGAATGATGATGCTGAAGTAGTAGTGATAAATTCACTCTTTTTAGGGTTCCGTGTCGAGAAATTGAGTAAGGTATTGGAATATTTTAGATTTCGTTTTAAGTGCATGTTAATAAAGTATCTTTGAAAGCGTGTGCATAGCGCACATGATGTTTCTATTTATAAGCAAACAAAGCGTGTTTAATGAAAGTGGAAAGTGCGCAGTTTTCGACACGTTTGTTAAACGTCGTATTCATTGAAGATATTCCAGATTCGATTGTTTCGATTTGGTTTTATTACTGCTTAAACTAATATCAACTGTAGGCTAAAGTAAATGAATTTGATTTCAGAATTATACTACAACCTGACCTTTATAGCATTTATTTTTCAAAAAAATTGGTTTGAAAAAAAAGCAGTGCCCGAAATGAATGAAAATGCATAAGATGTCAGCGAGCTTTATAGAAACGTCGTGTGTATAAGCTACTGATATTTTCTTCTAGTATGTTCGTGAAGCAATTTGTGGAGTGCATTATAATTAAATGATACGGAACCTTACGAGTAAAACTCGTCCTTCGAATGTAAATTAAACATATTTTCTCATAATCTAATGAGTATTAGTTGTTGCAGTTCTTATGCCACTAGACATAAGAATGAATATTGCACTTTGTTTAATTTAAAAAACATATTTTCTCTATTACATTTCGAAAACTTAATTTTTAAAAATGTATTTGCTATTGTAACGTGAATTGCTTAAATATGTTTTCAGTGTTTTAAGTACATTGTTGTATTCGTAATGTATTTTTTTATTAATAGGGTGAATGTAATAGTTATCGTCCATGTGCGTTTTTTGGCATTTGAAGTTTAACTAAAGAAATTAACTCAATCTCAGTCATATTTATTTTTGTGATCATAATATCACGAATTGAGGTTACGTATAGCTAAATTTCTGTTATTTTAAATGCCAATTAACAGCACAGAGTTTTCTACCTTATTTTAAGGTCTTTATAAAAATACGTCTTCTATTATGAACTCTGTTACGTATGTCGTAAGGTAGATTTTACTCAATTCCATTACGTTGATTTGCAAAAGCAATTTCGGATTTGTATTAAGCATTGCGAGTAAAGTATATGTAACTATTTAATAAGTATATTTAATATATTAGGTGTCTTCATTAAGCATAGTTAAGAATGTATGTAAGTTTTTAACGATATAATGTCATTATATCTCTGTCTCGCTCGCACATTAGCGTTGTTCGTCCGGACGCCAGTGTGCGAGCGGGATAGCAATCATGTCCATTAGGGGAATGATGTGAGGGAATTTTTTATATTTTACTATGAATCGAAAAAGACATAGAGCCTACCTGTGTTTAAATATTTTATTTTTCTAGAATTTTTCGCTTTTCTTGTAGATCTCACTGGCGGTGTTACACCCTATATTTTTAGTTTTTTTTAATCGTAAAATTTCCCCTAATGTTTTTTTCGAAAAATGCAATTTCTATATAAATATTTGATGTAAATATTGTACATTCATTCATTTTTATTATTTTTTGCTTAATTTATTTATTGAGATATTTTTTTATCAAAGAGTTTTAAAGCCATATATTTGTTACTCCATGCAATATTATGAGTGTTTTTCTTTAAGTTGTAAAGCATTGTTTTTTTTTAATTTTATCTTTGAGCACATGTTTTTCTAATGGATTTCGTGAACGTGCCATTTTATTTAAACGTGCGGTGATTTTGGAGATTCCTAAAGTTTTTTTGTATTGGTAGTAAACGCTTTTACGTTCGAAATTCTTACCTGTAGGTTCTTGAATGTTCTACAGTAGAAATCAATGTACGCTTAGCCCTGTGGCCCGTCGTCGCCTGCGTATTTGGTCTATGTGACTAGATATTGAGTGTTGTGGGAGATAGCTTGACTAGGATAAAAGAATAATGATCTAAGGAGTGTGATTATTTGGAGATTTTTGCTCTTGCCATTGTAGGTTAAGAGTGAGGATTCTAATTAAAACGTAAGGTGCGGTCAGAAGCATGGGATTTAAATAAAACAGTATTAAAAAGCATAGTTAAAGGCCATTTTTTTCATCAGTATTTAACTGTATTGAAATACATAGAAAATTGTATTTATGAAACTCAAGACTTCATTGAAATCATTGCATTTATCAATCGGAAGCTTTGACGTTTTATTGTGACAAACTTGTTGTCTGGTTTAAAAATAATGACCATGAAATTATAAGTGTGCAGTGCAGTTAGAACCACTCACGCACTGGGCAAGAATATAGTGGCGCCCACTTAAGGAAATCATTATCAAGTGCTAATTTTTTGCTGAAGCAATGTGAACGTATATTAAGAATTTCATCTTTCAGTCCAAAACCTCGGCGCCCCCCCCATATTCGGCGCCTCGGGCCGTCGCCCCATCGCGCCCCTCCCCCCTAACGCCGGCACTGTTCCAAGCATTTACAGACATGTTAAAAAACTCCTTATTCGGGATTATTTACATACGTATGCTAAACATCGGATTCGGTCCGTTAGTGTACTAAGATATTCAAAGATGGAAACCGTCATGTCCTAGAACCAAAAATTCGAAGACATATCACATCCACCCGCTCTGAGCCCACGTTCTCTCACAGATAGGAGCTCTGTATCCCAACAATGAGGACAGCCTACGTTCCCTATGCTAATACAAAGAAAGATGTATTCCACAGTAACACTATTCCGTACCTCCCAGCTTCGCCCACCTTACAAATATTATAATAGTAGTGTGATCAATGTTGTGATATAATTATCAGTCGTGATGTCTGCAGGCGACAGCGGGTCTCAGGGCGCATCCATTTTGCTATGCGTCTCAATTACTGTAACTACAACACGACTCAAAAAGGAATGTGTCATATTTTATAATAAATAATCATCTATGTAATGAATTTTGTGTTTTATTTTTTTGTTTGCGATATGCCATCCATGACGTAATTTACCTACATATCCAGTTTCTTCAAAAAATGGATTAAATCCCTGATTAGTTGATAAAGGACAGTGCCTCATGAAACTCACGAAGGTTGGATACCGAAAATAATGCTGCTGATGACTTGCTGGCAAGGAAAATGCAATGGTGTAAAGATGTTATTTTGTGTTGCAAAAATAATACCAAGACAGCATGGTCAAGCTACTGCGGCAATTATAGACGATTTACATGTCATCAACATCACCTGTAAAGAGTAAAATAATTATACCAAAAGATCATCTGTCATTAAAAAAAGGGACTAGAAAAATCATTTTTTCAATTACAAATAAGTTATAAGCTCAATGTTATGCTTTGCTTTAGGCTGTTCGCGTTGTGGCGCTTTAGTAACATGAATAAGTATAATGAGGGCCTGATGATGTATGATTGATTATAATCAATGATAATTATCATTATTAGGGGTAGACAGAAACTACAGAACGCCACCTGCCTTAGTGGAGGACCAAAGCCACGTCAGTTTACGTCGTTACATGATGTGTTGATTCTTGTTGGCACACTCATATCTAGAGCTAGATCTCACTCAGACGACTGTGCTTATACAAAGATGGTATGAAATTTAATTTTCATTATCTTTACATTGGACCTGATATTAGCCATAAACTGAAAATAATTATATTCTCCTCTCGTATTGGTGTTCGAAGCAAAAAGAAGTATGTGAAGGAGCTGTTGTCGAGAATATGAAGTGAAGTCACGTGACCAACATCGTCGCCTCACACACTTTTCCCAACTATTTGTCGACGTTGTCGTTGTAACAATGTCGTCGGCAAACAGCATGCACTAGAAGAGGTAAGGACTCAAAGTCGACACTTGATGAAAGCCTACAGTCACACTGAACTGGTCGGTGTTGCCAGCAGCTAAACGGACGTGGGTACAATTTGACTGTACATAGCACGAATTAAGTCTGCATACTTCCCAGGTATACCTTCCCCTTTCAAGGCCCACCACACCCTCGCCCAGAGTGCCCAATGGAGAAGATGGGCCTGCAAAAGGGTGCGGTTTTCACAAACAGCAACACCTGGAAAAATTGTGTCATCATCATCTTTACCTATCCTCTTTTATAAGGGAAACTATGTAGATAATACACTTTTTATCCTCACCGGGAATTGAACCTAACCGACTAATATAGAAGTGATTCGCTGCACTGTTCTGACTGACCACCCAAGAAGCTATCTTGGTTAAATTTTTAGTAGTGCGTTCATAAAATCTTGTCATTTTTGTATTCTACCGTGTTGATTGGACCACCCAAGAAACTACTTATGTATACCATTCCGGTTACCATTTAAGGAGTCTGGTACCGATACCAAGTTCCATAAATGGTACATCCGAATGTACCGTCGACTTCCTTGCGGATCAATAAATCAACACAGGAATATTTTGTGTAAAAGTTTATTATTCAACAGGCATGCTCTTACATCATACAACACTTAGTGAATCACAGTTTACTTTATATTATGTACAAACACGTGCAGAATTATGTCATCGACCGATATACATAATAATATTTCCTAATTTAAACTATATATTGATGGATTTTTAAGAACACATTTTTTAGTTTTTAGCATTCAAGTCAAATCTTATGTGAGTTGCTGCGAAAGCTAGACATGATATTTCACACTGAGACTGTGACAGAAACCAAACATAACGGTTCTATAATGGGCATTCATCACTGATTAAACTTAGTAAATTATTCAAATATTCCCTGACAGAATGGTATCCAATATCCATCATGCTTAACTTCCTTACATTATAGAATCATTTAGTTGAACCGATTCCGAAGCTATAAAGTCCGTTTACGAAAACAGAACCCTCAAACATAGTTCTATTATCGCCCATCACTCCCCCAACTTCGTCATTCAAACGCATCCAGCCCCCCAGCATCCACACCAGGGTATAGATCCATCATTAATGGGGGCAGACAGTTTCCTCCCAGATTTGTGCGTGCACGCAGATGCCAAGGAGTTGACAGAAGAACACACGCTGTTGGTCCTCTCGTGTTCGGAGTGGGATGTTGTGATCTCCTGGAGACAAAAATGATGTTAGTAGAAAGAGTATGAGGTTTTGGGAACGTGTTGGCACTTGCTGATGAAATTCTGAACTAGAGTCTTGGGGATAATGTGTCTTTTTAAATCTATTATTCTTTTGAACGTCCAAAATGATCGTTACTTTACAAAAACAATTTTGGCCTCATCCGGCTCGAAGGCCGTTCCTTTGAGTATATTTTTTAGATGATGAAATATGTGGTTTTGGCAAAAACATGAGGCGGGAATGAATAATTGACGAAATCCACTTTCAAATTCAAAACGGTCAAAGAGTTCTAAATTTCATCAGCAAACAGGCCCAAAATAAATTTATAATAGTAGAATCAGACAGAATGTAAATTTTGAGAATTGATTGTTTCTACTAAAACGAAAATTTTGTCGAGTTCGTGACTTTTCTTTATCAATAATTTGATTGTCAACTTCATGAAGGCCACCAGGTTTGTCTTTAAGTTGCAGCAGCTCATTAGAAACCAGATCATAAAATCAGAATCTTGTTTGAAAATTTTCTTATTTACTAAATACTCGTTCTTAAACTACATTTTACCTGATAGCTATCCCGCTTGTACCGCGGGCCTGAACTTGAGGACGACAACGTATTTCTCGGCCTGTGCCTAGTACAATGTTTGTGCTTGGCTATATCTGGCACCTCTCCTTCGATTAGCCTCTCATTGTCACTCTCCACCGTCCCTCCGTTCTTCGTAGCTCCATTCTTCATATTATCTTTTTTCTTATCCCTTCTTTTTCTTTCCCTCTTTTTGAATGTCAAAGAGAACCTTTTACGCTTTTTAATTTTTGGTGAGTCTGGTCTTTGAGGAGCTGTCGACTTTTCTCTGTCAGATCGACTTGTGTCGTCATCAGGTGGTGGTGCTTGAGATTCTGAGTCAGTTTTTAGCGTTAGTTCCGTTCGTGTAGAAGAATCAGGCTCGCCAGATTTATACGCTACTTCTTTCTCTAGATTAGCGAGCTCCATTCTCCGTAATCTCTTGGGTAGTTTGTTCACTGTGGCGTATATCGGCTCTTCGTTTTCTCCGACGGGTGCTGACCTTGATCGGGAAAAGAAATCGAATTTCTTTGGCTTGACTGGTATTCTTCTTTCAACGAAGACTACTGTACTAGCGACCTCTGTAGTCGTAGTTTGTATATCGTCCCCAGACTTCGAACTGGGGCTGCTCGGAATGGGCGTAGCTCTTGGATAGTCATATGTCAGTTCAATATTTTTCTCAGTGACGTACTTCTTTGGAGGATCCTGTTCCTCAACAATTGGTACTCCAGAGATCTGCACACTTGTGACCGGTATGCCTGATACAGGTTCCTTTTTCTGACAGCAGCATTTCTGTGTGATCCTTCTTGTATTGCACATGAACACATGGTTCTGTTGTATGATCGTGGTCTGAATGGTTGGCGTGGCTTGGACTTCTCCGAGGAGGTCTTCGACGTTCCCGCCGGTATGGAAGCGGGGAGGTTGGTAGGGGGCGATGACGAAACCTGGTGGCGGGGGGGTTGCGACGTGGTAGGGGGGAGAGGTAACGGATTGGAAGAACCTGGGTACCTCGGGCGGCGCGTCGTGAACCAGGACGTCGACCACTCGCTCGTGCCCATTGTCCACTATATTTGGCGGCGTATTGTTCGTGCTTTGCGTCATTTGTGCCGCTCTCAGAACGTTTGGCATCTTCCGCGGAGCCTCCTGTTGGCATTCATCGCATGTGCATGGTGATTCGGCGCCGCTCTGGAATTGATAAAAAAATTATAAGGATTTGGATATTCTTTTTGTTATGCAATATAAACGCACCCGGATTCGAAAAAGATTTTGAAGATGGAACTTGTGGAACTGTACTGTAATAAGGTGATTTATTCAATTTAGCGCACAATTTTTTAAATTTATTATGCTTTTTGCGCAAAAAATTAAAACTTTCAAACCTCAACTCGAGCACCAGGTATTTAAATCGCTTTTAAAATTGGAAAAATGTTTTGAAAACGTCGAGATTTTGGAAGGAAACCAATGAAATAGTTTAATTAACAGTAGAGTTAAGAAAAACAGTTTATCAGTTATCGGACTTTCGCCAAAATAAACACAGAATGTGGCGAGGTAGGTCATGCGTGAGACCTCGAGACCTCGATAACACTGGGCTACAAACAACTCTTTCATAGTTTTATTACCATTAAATGGGTAACAATACAGAGATAGTGGTTTAAAAATATTGTTGTGAAGTGTAGCTGAACAAAATACGATGTAGGTGTAAGGCCCATGTTACAGAATCTGCCTAACTCATTTTGTTGTTTTGGATCATACCTGAGAACCTTCTATTTACGGAGATATTGAAGGTCAACGTTCCAAGTTTTTTTTTTATAAATAACTGTTTTTATTGGTATAACTGACCATGGCCCCTGTAGTATTCAATGCATCCATCAGCATAATGTCTCGAGTGCGTTACATTGAGCGCTACCGTAAATCGTGATTTTTCACAACATAAGAAAAGTCGTTTCTGAGCAACAATTTTCTTAGTTTGATGTTCAGAATGCACGAAGCCGTCAACCAAGGTTTCGGCTTCGTGCAGGGTCAGTTTACACCTTGTATATTATGTAGTTCGTGCCGATACAAGAGAAGAAGAACCTGACCTGGAAGCGATATGTATGTATACCCATAGCTACGAGTAGCTCTGCTGGGTTGACTAGACAGGTCAATGACTCCAGATCCCAGAACTTTTAAAATACAGTTTACAAGAGGCATATATATTTTTTAAATTTCACAATATTGGGTATATACAGCAACCTTGTAAAATCGACACACACATCGACACAATTCTTTGATTTTGACCTGGTCTAGCGTAGTATGGAATAGTTTTCGATCTTAGAATAAGACGGCAGCTTAAACTGATTTTGGAATGACTGACCTGTGGCCATGTACCACGCCCACTAAAAAGGAAGCAGTAGCTATTTCTATAACGCATTAGAGTCAAACTAACAATAATGCCGTTATATTTATAAGACAGCCCTGAGACTAGTCATCAAGGTTTGTGGTCGACCCATCTGTCGGTTAGAAATATTCAGTCATGACCCGATTCGCGTCATCCACCAAATCTGTCACATGCTCGTTAAATGTCTGAATTTACGTCTTGACGTTTCGGTTTGTAAATTGCATTAATTTTCTGTGTGTATGAGCGCGACGCCTAAAGAAGTACGTAATTCCAATGCAATAATGCCTGCGCAGTGCTACTGTGAGAATGAGCTTCTAGGTTCGATTTCCAGGTTGTTCTCGTTTCCTTTTTTTTTTGGGGGGTGAGAAATCATCAAATGACTCCTCCCGCTCTGGGCGGAGCGGAAGGGAGTGTCAGACTCTTACTGACTAAAAAACACCCATGTTCCTTCATTGGCCCTTTATGTTCCAGGGCCGCGCCTGTGCCAGTCCTTACGCTGCTGTGCCGGACAGTTGAATGTGACGTAAAAGAGCGCATGAATTAAGCTTTAATATGAAATTGGTCGATGGAAAAAATAGATAACTCACGAGTTTTGGAGTAGGTACAAGGCGCGGTCCCAGCCTTAAACTTTGGAGGGGGGGTCTCACAGGGCCGTAACCATGAATGTGGTTGGGACGGGTTACCCCGAATAAAAAAGGCAGTTTAAGGGGGTGGGGGGTTTTAAACCAATGGGTTAAACTATAAGGAATAAGTTTTGAAAAACGAAATTATGTCATTCATTTCTGGATGGATGGGCGCCTACAGGTTATTTCCGGGGGTTGCATCTTCAGCTTCCCAAAAAGAGCTTGTGCTCCACCACGGATTTGTTAGGTTTTTGTTTGTCGCTGTAGATTCATGTCGTCTAAAATATAGAAAAGCCTGTCAATTGAGAAAAGTCAGAATTTAACAGGGAGCGCAGCGAGCTCGAAAAAATTTAGCACCCAGTTCGAATTTGTACAAACAGATGACGTTCTTAACTTTCTGCCTAGCCCCATGGGAAAGGGCATGATGTTATCTATGTGTGTAACACAGAGAGTTGCATCTTCCCATTGAGTTCGGAGGCGGTTTAACCTTTTCCGGAACAGCGATCCGCGAATTAAACCAAAGCAATTTAAAAAAATCCTGCAGTATTTGACGGGATTGCGCGGATCCACTTTCGACATACTTAGACTTCCAAGTGAACCCAAGTGGGAAGACGTAATGTGTGGATGCAGAGCTATGCTGCAAACTATGTCCCACCACCTGCCCGCCCCAAAACATGCAGCCAAATTGACCTCTGTGCCGCCACCGACGACGACGCCATGACAGCGGTCAAGTTGTGGTTTAGGGCCAACAAAATTGGACACAAAGACGGAGACGGCGTGAAGACACTAAAACAGTTGCAAAACACCCATTTTGTAAACAAAGCGGAATACGAAGTAATTTAGGTACACTGTAGAGGTATGCCATAACATTCATGCAAATCGTTATTCATAAAAGACTATCAAATCAATATTTAGTACGCCCCGCGAATAAATAATGTATGATTCTATGGAACGTTACTCGAATGATATGGATCTATAAATGCGATTGTCTGGAGTCTGTGCGGGCAGACATTAATCTTCAAGAAGGCTATTCTCGTAGTTGTAGCAGTAAATATTAATGAGGAAGTATTGAACTGACTTCAAATACTATGTATATCGGTACCTTCATGGACTAATACAGACAGATATTATAGGAGATAGGGAGGCCAAAATTAAGGCAAAATACTGTCTCATAAGTCTGGTGATGGCAACGACTGCGACTAATGATTTTAGTCCTGGGTTCAACGATCTCCAAGTCGGGTGAAGTGGAGATTTTAATTAGAATTTGTTCAGTAGCATCCGTAGCAGCGTGGAAGCCGAATTTTTGCCAGTTATAGCAATCAGTTGGCCCATCAACACTTTGTGAAAAGTGGGTGTTCATACAGAGGTGTAATTCCCGGAAGGTAAGTACCGAGGTCGGAATTTCCCCAGTAGTTATAAGTAACCTTGCTTGTAGCATTTCTTCTTGTAGTACTAAATTATCTAATAAACTGCTTAACTGTTCCTCCATGCTGCAGTTTGTATAAGTACATGCATGAAGGTTAGACGATAAAGCCAGTCTGTGTAAAATATTGATAAACAGTCGCATCTGTTGCATAGACGTTCCAAGAACGCGTTAAAAGTTCATAGTATTCTGTAGCTGTCTTAGTACCTAGGTATATATGGCAGAGAAAAGTCCGTTCAATTTTTAACAAAATCAGTATAAAGTGTACTTTGGAAAGAATAAGAAAATCTACCGGCCTGCGTGGTAAATTATTGACAATTTAGAGAAGACGCTTTTGTCCCAGCAGTGGGACCAGATTATGTTTATGTTAGAAGTAGATATAAAGGAATGGATGACTAAATAATCTAAATGCTGGTTGGCCAGAAAGAGGCTAAATATTGAAGTGAGGGCGAATAGTAAAGTCGAATATCTACGTATGATGCATCGATTGCTAGTAAATTGGGATAAGATCAATTTGATAATCTACCACATCCGGTAAGAATAAATCAAATAGAGCTGAGAATCGACATCAGCCTAATGATAACAACGCATTGATCCAAAAGCAGAAAATTAAATTGACTCACGAGATGCATAAACCCACATCATAATCTTGTTATAAGTAGGTACTCTATGTGTTTGAATTGGAAACAATTCAATTCATGAAAACGAAAGTACGTAATGATTCATCATTCTATAAACAAGAACTCAATCAAAGTAGTTGATGATTTATCAATGAATGTAGAAGATATTCAACTAGGGTAGGTGCTCAAACAATCAATACTAGATAAGCAAAGGAACTAATTAATTATTTACCCGTAAGGATAGCCTTTGAAAACGTCCAAGAGATATTATCTTAGAATGAAAGAAGAAAAGAAATAGAATTACGTTGATGGCAAAAAAATTCAAAAGCCCCGAAAACAAAAGAAAGGTTGAATGAACAGGTATTAAAAATAAACACAACAGTTTTGACTAAAGTCCACCTTAACAAAAACACAAAAAGTCTCAAAGATCTCTCACAAATGTCCACAAGAACAACTTAAAAACATGAAAACTATATAAAGAAAAAGCTGTAAGCAGTAAAGGTACCTTCATCACTAAACTGTCACTCGAAAAATCACGGAACGCCAAGCGGCGCACGCGCCGGTCAAAACGCTACTGCGTTTATTTATAAAGCAACATTACGTTTGTACAATATTTTCTTACACATGATTTTCTTGCCCGGCCTTGACTCATTTCCTATCTATAAAGTAAAAATATTTTTTTGGAAGAACTACAGAATGGTATTTCTTTGTTGAAGTCCTTCAACGAAAAAATATTTTTTTTTAGTTAAAAGATAAAATGTAGGTCTTTTTTCCTTTTTGTAACCAGAGATTTACTTTAAGTGCAAACAATTTATTCTCCAAGCGTGGTGTTTAGGTTGGTATAAAAATTTCAGAACCACGCAAAATATTCTCTAAAATGGTTAGAGAAAATGATGTACCTTACTGGTGCCTAATGAATGTTTTGATGATAAATAATGATACAGATTACCACCCCAACCAATTAAACCCTCAAATGTAACCTCATTATACATAATATGTTAGCTCTTCATCCAAATTGGAACCTGAGGTTCACAAAGACCGTACTTAAAAATCTAAGATGTGGTCTATCTAAGGTTCAGATGGGCCGAGGTCTGATGGAAATTGATTTATAGCTTATTTCATAAGAGCATTCTGATGATGGATCTGGGAGTCTAGGAAAAGACCAAGCTCGAGTTCGATCCCAAGGCACGCACCTCTGATTTTTGGATTCATGTGCGTATTGTATAATTATCACTTGCTTCGGTGAAGGATGCAGCATGCCTGAGAGATATTTCTCGACGGCATGTAAAGCCAAGTCAGAGGCCCATGGGCCCTGGATAGAAAGCTGACCAGGTGCCTTCTGCGCCTGGACATAGATAGCCTGCGACTGGTGGCGGGGACCATCACTGGACACTGCTCACTGAACAAATACTTCCACACCCTAGGTATCACTGGCAGTCCCCTGTGCAGGGCGTGCATGGAGGTGGAGGAAACGGTGGCACACGTGCTCCTCGAGTGCACGGGCGTCACCCAGATCCGCGAGGAGACTCTTGGAAAACCAAGATCTCTTGCGGATATCCTGAGAAGACCGGGAAGTTTGATCTGCTTCTGGAGGGAGGTGAGCTGGTTGGAGTAACGGCCGCCATTACTATTAAAGATTATATAGAGGACAAAAAAGCTTGGGATTGAACTGCTCCAATTTGAATCGAAATTGAATTGACTTTACTTATACCTATTTTTATTTTACTTATTTTTATTTTACTTTTTTACAATTTGACATTTTATGAATTTTCTTTATACACATGACATTGTTTACTTTTTCAAGTATGATATTATTTTTTGACGAATATTTACATGTTAAATATTTTATTTTATTTTTGTTTTTTATTTAGTTTTGTGTATATTGTCATTTAATCAATTGACATGATTATTTAATATGACAAATATTTTATTATTTTTATATTGTGAATGTGAGGACCATGTGGGTCTTTCTAATTTTAACTATTGTCTGGCAGTTTGAGTACTATAAGCGACCCACCCAGATGTCCTTTCTTTGGTATTGTTCGTCGTGACGTTGAGCTCCTTGAGTTATAAGTCGAGCTCCACGATAACTGAAAAGTGCTTGCATTGACTGGACGTTTGTGAATGTGTGAACAGTGTGTCAGTGTAGGCCTTGTAGATTTCTAGAGGTGTGATAACTTTTGTTAACCTCTTATCTTGTTTTCCGTTTTTTTTTGTGTAGTAAGCAATGACTTATTGTCGGGCCTATGCTGTCCCCCCATACTTGAGTACTAATGCTGTAACATGATAATATTGTAAAATCTAATCATTTTATTTAAAAGAGTAACCATGGAGTTTCTTGCCGGTTCTTCTCCATAGGAAATGACCAACCCGAACCGTGCACCTTTTTGTCGACGTTTCATAAGTGCCCATGTAGGCCTATGTGAAATAAAAATATTTTGATTTTGATTTTTGATTTTATGGCTCACGCACAGTGGTCCATTTTAGGGACTAAGTGCGGAAACCCAAATCCCTAACATAGAACATAGAGGCCCATGGGCGGTATAAAAACTCTGACACCAGGTTAACCGCTAACCACACGATAAAGAAAGACGGGTGTGGTATAGTTTTGGCACTTTTCAGGTACAAGTTATAATACCCGAAGTTATGCATAAGGTGTAGGTACCTAATACAACATCCACATTTCGCCAGTAACGTTTACTAACTACACAAGTTTTACACCATATTTCCCTCATAAATCAAATAATAGTTGAGTTGTGCAAAACCATGACTAATTAGCCCGTAAGTATCTCGCATACTTCCAGGCAGCTTGCCGTTTGTCAGCCGTCTATTTTTGTCGCGTCGGCTATTCTCGTCAAACGGTTATGACTCCCGGATACTGATTAATACGTCAAACATCTTGATGGCTTGCTTGAGCTTTTGACGTAAGTAAAGGTAGGTTAAATAGGGAGATATTTTTGTGTTGTGTTTCTTGCAGGAGCTCGTGGTTTAATATTAACAGGCGCTCGGGTCGATCTTTAGGTTAAGCCGTGCTTGCCTAGGTTGATCTGTGGATGGGTGACCGAATTACGTACCGAGTTTCCTCCGTGCCTCGGAAAGCATGTTAAGCCGTTGGTCCCGGCTGTCATTTGTAAGTCTTTGACAGTCGTTACGGGTAGTCAGTGGCCCGAAAGTCTGACAACCAGTCTTACCAAGGATATCGTATTACCCGGTACTAACTAGGTTGTGGAGGTCAGATAGGCAGTCGCTCCATGTAAAATACTGGTATTCATCTGCATCCGGTTAGACTGGGAGCCGACCACAATATAGTTGGGAAAAAGGCTAGGCAAATGATGAGGCAGATGATGTTTCTTGCAGGAAGGACTTTTTAGGAAATAGCTGATTCTAGGGTGTTGGCATTTTTAGTTCAGATTAGTTATGGGCTTCTGAGATTTTTCGAATTTGATTTCTCGGTGGTACTGACCGGCACAATGAAATGATATCCTGAGAAGAGGTGGAGCAAAATGTACTGCTTTAAATGCCTTATTACCTAAGATGATAAAATATTTTCTTCTAGCTTTTGCCCGCGGCTTCGCTCGCGTTTTGATCGTTTCTTTTATATAGCCTACAGGCGGGGAAAGTGTAGCTTTCCATTAATGAAAGAATTTTCCGAATTGGATCATGAGTAGGTACTGAAGGTTACCCCCTGTATACAAACACACTACATCTTCATAATATGTATTTATAAAGTTCTAAAATATGTAATCTTACTTAGAGGCAAAATATATTGAAGAACATATATGATATATGATTGAGGAAAGATATATTGTAGAACTTTTAAGTATAAAAATAGAACCGTTTTTCCCCCGAAGGGAACAAAAACGGATATTTTGGGTCTAGCTAAGGCTTGACCCTCTGAGATTACACTTTGTATTTTGAGAATGAATAGCACGTTTTCTAGCCTTTTTTCACAGTTTAATACCCCTTATTGCGTCGCACCGCCTGTAGAGGCAAGCGAGGGGCGTACGCGGGGGACGCGGATGTATGGCCGGCGAGCGCGTTGCGTGCGATCTTCAGTACCGTCTCAATGTAAGAGGCCGGCTAGGCCTTAAACCTGGGTCAAGCCTTAGCTAGACCCAAAATATCCGTTTTTGTTCCCTTCGGGGGAAAAACGGTTCTATTTTAGGTCTAGCCTGCGGCTTGACCCTCTGAGACTTGTTTGGGTTCTGCCGGCTGTGAAAACTAATTAGAATTACCTTTTTCTCTAAGATGGTTACAATATTATATTGAAGGAATGAAACACTACCTAGTTTAAAGAATAAAAACTTTTATTTCTAGTAACGAAATTTGAAAACTTAAACTATAGGAACTTCTTTTTAATCAGTATCATTCATAACATAAACACAAAAGTCTTAATCTCAATATTAGAATACTAGGAACAATAACAATCAAGATTTTTATCTTGGCTAATTTTAATTTACTTTGTTAAGAATCAGTCTCAAAGTTTTACAATAAAGCTTTAAAGGAATCATTTAAAATATTTGGTCTTTGATTAGAATTAAAATCAACACGATTGACTTCCTTAAAATAATGCTTAAAGAAAGTCGTTTCATTTCGCCAATTGCCTTTACTCAAGACCTCATCCAGTGGCAATGAATTGAAATTCTTGGAAGCTACCGCTGAGCGTACACTCCCTGGTGGTGCGTGAATACCTACGCTCTCAAAAACTGTTCGTACCCATCCAGCAATGACGCTACGAGACGCAGCTTTGACCACTCCTCTTGTGGTAATGAATAAATTTGTCAGATCTTCACGAGCTGACCTGCGATTCTCAGACAAAGAAATGAGTTTGAACGTCCAAAAGGGAATATCTAAGTTCTTTATTTGACAGGATTTAAGCTCCCAACCCGACTGTCGGAAGCGTGCAGAATCCGTTTTGGACCCAAACTTTGGCCAGAATATTAGCGAATCTTTGGAACTGACCATATCATCAGAACCTATGTGTAAAAGAGTTAAGTCATGGATTCGGCGTCCAGAACTGAGTAATAGGAGCAAAGCGACATGTCTTGATAATTGGAAAAGACTATTATCTTGCGGTGGATTATCTGATATCCATTTGATTACTTCCGATACATCCCATATATTCTTTCTAACAATAGGTGGTTTTGATAGTTCGATTCCTTTAATTATGCGTGCCACTAAGGGATGTGAACCAAGACTAATAACATTGGAGGGATTCGAAAAGGTGCAAACAACTGATTTGTGGACTTTAAGTGTTGTAGGAGCTAAATTCAGATCCGTGTGGAGGTAGTACAGAAAAAGGGCCAATTGCGCGGCCGATGGATTAAAATGGCAAACTAAATTTGAAGCACACCATTGCAGCCAACGATTCCAAGCTGCTTTATAGGAGTGCAGCGTTGACTTCCTCCAAGAGCTTTCTAATAAGGCTACATTTTCCGACGACCAATCTTTGACTAAGTTGCTCCACCCCGAATTCTCCAAGCCTCCAATTGTAACTTGTTTACTTCGGGAGGGGGAGCTGCTGTTGCCAGATCTATTAGATGGTGTTGTAGATTTCGAATTTGGTAAGGAGGTGCAGTGGCTCTCTGCCGAAGGTCTACTCTCCAAAAAGATTTTTCCCACTTCGGTGCTATGATTATGTATGACCCTATCGCACTGTTTAGATGCTGCAGTACTTGTGGCATTAATGCTGGTGGAGGAAATACCCAGGCCAGGTTGAAGGTCCATTGCCGACTGAACGCGTTTGTGAAAACCGCTTTCTTGTCTCTCGGGTCTCGGCTGACATATAGAGGTACCACAGCTGATGTTTCGGTCGCGAATAAATCTATCTCTGGAGTACCCCATCGTTCGAAGATCTTCTTGGTAACAAGTGGGGACAGACTCCACTCTGCGATTTGTTTCTTGCGGGACAGACTGTCGGCCGTCAGGTTGTAGACCCGGGATGAATTGCGGATGGATGACTATGTGCGCTTGATGACACATGTCCAAGAGACGTCTTGACAGCTTTAATAAACTTACTGACTTTGTACCGCCTTGCCTCCTTATGTGGGAGATGACAGTTCGGTTGTCGGACTGTATCACTATGGCCTGACCCTTCAATCTTCCGATGTGCCATTTTATGGTCTCGTAAACTGCATAAAGCTCCTTGACGTTGATATGCCAATGTTTTTGTGTATCCTTCCAGGGAACCGACATCATTTTGCCATTGAGTTCTGACCCCCAGCCCCAATCGGATGCATCTGTTGACAGAAAAGCAGTTGGATTCTTCGGGAAGATTGGAGAGTTTTTTCGCACATTTGCTAACCACCAGTCCACGTCGCGAACAGCTGACTCGGAAATGACGTGTAATTGATCCGGCCGACGTGCGTTTAGCTTGTTCACAGCTCTTTGCATCAATCGGCAATTCAAAAGACCCAAAGGTACCACAAAAGCGGCGAACACCAGCAGACCCAGCAACGACATCGCTTTTCTCCAAGTCCAGCGACGAACTTCTAGTATCTGAAGTAGAGCTTTTTCGATCTTTTGTACTTTCTTTGAACTGATAGATTTTATATCCTTTTCGGTGTCCCATATAACCCCTAGGAATTCTAATTTGTGAGTTGGAGCCAAGATTGATTTTTCCCAATTTATGATCCACCCTAATTCGGTCAAAAGATTTATCGTTAATTTTATCTGATTTTGTAAAATGCTCGGGTTCTGGCTTGCGAGTAAAAAGTCGTCCAAATATACAATTATTCGGACTCCTTTGGATCTTAACAGGCTTGCCACCCAATTCGTTAGACGAGCGAAAACCACCGGAGCGACCGAGAGACCGAATGGTAGTGCGGTCATCTGATAACATCGGTTGCTGTACGATAGAGCCAGGAACCTTCTGTGGGCTGGTTTTATGGGTACATGTAGGTAAGCACTTGATAAGTCTATTTTTGCTAAAAAATCGTTGTGCTGTAGAAAACTTGGCACTTTTTGGTGATTGACGAGACGAAACGGTTTCGGGTCCATGAAGCGATTCAACGGCCTCAGATTGAGGACAGGTCTTTGACCGCCGTCTGATTTCGGAACCAGAAAGAGACGTGACAGGAACACTGTACTGTGCTTGCATTTTTCTAACGCTCCCATTCGGAGCAACTTCATTATCTCTTGCTGCATAGCCTGGGATTTTTCGGTTTGTAATCTGTTTAAATTGTACATTGAATTTGACATCAGTGGGGGCTTTCGCTTGAAAGGAATTGACATACCCTCTAATATATTTCTGATATAATTCGGAGCGCCGTAACTCTCCCATTTTCCGATAAAATACTTCAAACGCCCCGCTAGGTAGTTTTTTCCGGCATAGTCAATAAGGTTTTGATGTAGACCTTCTAGGCGAGGGTTTTTGATGTGCCCCCCCCTTTGTTTTCCTATTGTTTGGTTTTCCCTCGTATGATTTTTTATAACCTCTATTGAACGAGGACGATGCGGAAGTTGACGGAAGCTTCTTTTTGTTGAATTGTTGCTGGCGGCTGTCTTGAAATGACGACGGTTTTTTGTGGGCTTGCTCTTGACGCTTGAAGTCGTTGTCAGTTGAAGTCTTTGAAGCGGGAAAAAACTTGTAAAAACCACCATTTTGCTTAAACGTCTCGGACAGAGCATTCTCTTCAAAGAGATGGGTAGAAGAAGGGGGTACTTTATGTAGTATACCATGCATGAATTTTGAAGGTGGTTTGTAGAGAGAGCGTCTGAATTCTATTAACTCAGCGCGACGCCCGCAAACATACTGGAGTACATCGTCACTGGATTTCCTAAACTCAGTATCTTTTCCAGTAATGTGTTTTACAATGGCTTCATTAAGAGCTTTTGACTTCATATCGTTTGCCAAATTAGAGAGAGCTTCTATTAGTTGCTTCCTTTGCAGCAGAAGACCATGCGTTAAAGCACCCAAAGCTTGATCGTACTTCACAACTTGTTCGTAAGGAACCCAGTTCGGAGTTCTCCCGGCCAATTGTGAGTTCACTGACAGGGAAGTAAAAGCTGGAGTGGCTTGAAGCTTTTTATTGACCTCACTGTATCGAAGGTTGGACCAAGACTCACCACCAAACCTTTGACAATCCATGCCTTGCTGTAACAAATCAGTAGGTGCCTTCATGATTTTAGGCTCGGCTTCTTTTACGCAAGGAGCTAGATCAAACAGGTTAATAGAGTACCCTGGTAAGTTTATGTCCATATCTGGATCTTCAAATATAGAGGAAGCTTGACCATTATTTTCTTTATCTTCTCCGTTTTGTGACAAAATAACTGACCTGGTTTCGGAAGTGGATACTTCCAAAACCAAATCATCTTCCTCATAATCTTTAGGACAGTCACTTCTTGGGGTGCTACAATTATGACTATTTAATAATTGAGCCATCATATCTTGCAGAGTTTTCGTCTGTTCTTTAAGAATTTTAATTTCATCCGCCGAATCAGTTTTTTGTTTTTTGTTGCCGTCATAGTGTGATGACTGCGATGATGGTCTTTTTCTTTTCTCCCTGCCAGACATCAAGTTTTCTGCCTCTTCTCTTGAAATTAGGTCCTGTCCGATGTCCCCAATCGCCGCCATGAATATTTCTAGATTAGAAGCAGAACCGTGTATTCTGGTCGCCAGTGATTTAGGGTTCATAATTAAGGCCCTAGAAAAGGGCCACTCTAAAAGTGATACTTTGTAACTCTTGAATTTCTTTTCAGATACAGACATTGCATCAGGGTCAAAACATTTTATCATCGATATCGTTGGGATTGCGAATCTCAACTTATTAAGGATTTGTGGATCCATTCTTGATCCAACAAGATCTTCTTTCGAATAATTGACCACATTCCAGTCCCGCCATGTGTCCGGATAAACTTGATCCACGACCTCGATGAGACGATCCAAAACTCCTCTGTCCCCTGGTACGTCGAGTTCCGCAAGCGCTCCCAAGGTAGTGAATGCCCTTGGTAGTGCCATTCTTCACCCTGCGATAGGAAATATCCAATTATTTATTGGAAACAGCGCCCGACGGGTCACCAAAAATTAGCTGTCAATGCTAAACTAACCGACGGACCAAGATTCTGAGCCGACGGCTCCTTTCATTAATCCTGACGGCTCATTTCAACGAGCCGACGGCTCAATTCCACAAGCCGACGGCTCACTTCATTAGGCCGACGGCTCACTTCATCGGGCCGACGGCTCACTTCATTGGGCCGACCTGAATTTAGGTCCGCGTCTGGGCTGAGTGGCCGCAAGACGCCAATGAAGACACAAATAGGAGGTAAAAACCTCAAAGCTACCGGGGGTGAGTCCATAAAAAAGGGTAAAAAGTAAACACCGTAATTATCTGATTTTTCCTAAAAATAAACTGTGACAACTCTCAAAACCATCTTAGAAAATAAATAGGTAACTCACCTTAAAGATCGAGGTCATCCACGGTAAACACTCGTAAAATAACCTCTCGAACAGACTCACTGTTAAACTTTTAATTCAACGTGCGTATCACTCGACAAAATACAGCGTACTGAAGATCGCACGCAACGCGCTCGCCGGCCATACATCCGCGTCCCCCGCGTACGCCCCTCGCTTGCCTCTACAGGCGGTGCGACGCAATAAGGGGTATTAAACTGTGAAAAAAGGCTAGAAAACGTGCTATTCATTCTCAAAATACAAAGTGTAATCTCAGAGGGTCAAGCCGCAGGCTAGACCTAAAATACCTGTGTTAGGAAACCCCACTCTTCTTGTATATATACATAAGAAAGTCAACTTATATCTAGGAAGGTGTGTGTATTAGTATGTGTGTGTTTTAGTGTGTGTGCGTGTGTTAGTGTGTGTGCGTGTCTTAGTGTGTGTGTGTGTGTGTCGCTTATCTTTAAATGATACTTTGTAAAAGAGTTTCAATGTTGTCATAGCTCTTGCATTTTAGCCAGTCCATTAAAGATTTTTTACATTCACCATAAGTCACGGGATAAATATTTAGAACTTTATTTAATTTCTTGTGTAAGGAAGCAGATTATCTGGTGAACTGTAGAACTGTATAGCCCTAGAATTCTTGACATACTGTCTTTAAGAAGTCATTGTTTCAAACTGGCAAATTGTGTTCTAACACAATTTACAACGAGCCTTCGATTTTAGACAATAGATCTGTAAATAATTTCTCTTGTCCGTGCTACTTTTAGAACAAGAAAATACAATAGCTAGAAGTAGGTCAATGTTACAATAAAATAAACGTTTTCGACATTTTCAATATGACGCCGTAATCTTTAAAATATATCTAGATGAATTGATCTAAATCTCGAGCATAATGACACTTTTCCTAGTTTTGTAAATCATTTTGGAGAGGAGTCTGATTAGTTTTAATTTTAATTTAATTTGAATCAATTTACACATTTGGAATTGTATCGTAAATAATCACATTGGTTTAGGGTACCGTATGATGCATAAGTGAGTAAACTGCACCCCCTATTCATGTTAGCACGATGAACCATCTTGGGATTCTAGTCAGTAGGATTCCATCACAACTCTCCATACCCCAAGACGGTAAAGGACATCCTCATGGCGGCAAATCTCAGCGGTTAATAGCCATCGATGTAGGAGATTTTATAATGCACAAGAGTGGGCGCTGACCCAGGCGCAGTTTCTTTTCTTTTACTGTTAAAGTCCGATGGGACAGCAATTTTATTTCCCCTTATTGAAAGTTCGTGATTGTGGTTCTTGTATGAAACATAGGGCGAGGAAGATCACCCTTGATCCGACCGACAAAATAAAGTCTGCTGTGGGCGGTCCCTAGCACGAGTGCACCAGGATATCGGCCAGCAGTGAAAAGTGGCGAAGTCCATCGCGATCATGAAGCGTGGTCTGCCCCTACCGAAGTCGCTACGTGATGATCACGACCCCTCTGCCAAGGAAGAAGAAGAAGATGATACATACCTTGTCCTGTTCTCCCTCTTCAGGCACGACGCTCAGGTCGTGGAAGGCGACTGCTCGTACTGACTCGTCCACGCTGGCACAGTCCGGGCATGCACTGCATACAGACACGCTGTCCTGCCAATCGATAATGTGCTTT
This sequence comes from Eurois occulta, assembly GCA_950022335.1. Taxonomy (NCBI): domain Eukaryota; kingdom Metazoa; phylum Arthropoda; class Insecta; order Lepidoptera; family Noctuidae; genus Eurois; species Eurois occulta. The sequence goes on from OX465502.1 coordinate 4,895,546, forward strand.
ATTTACTCCACATTTAACGTTTATTTTAAAATCAACAACAGTGTTGCATAGTTCTTTTAGCCATACTTTTTATCCATAGACAGAGCTGACGCCGTCATCTTGTTTTACAATATTATAATTTCCACAGATACTTTCACAAAATGTTTACCAATCCTGACAATATCTTTTAAGTGCAAGAGAATTATGCAGCACCGAATTGCTTATAAGACGGTCGGGACTTGGGTCGGAAAGAACAAACTTTTTTGATTCTTCCGAAAAACGAGACTAAATGACATTAAATTCGAATAATCACACATTAAAAGCAACAACGTCACTGTCAAAAACCATTTTTAGGCAAAGTTTATTTTTTGGACAAATTTTTGGAAAGTAATGTTTAAAATAAAACCAACAGAATGAATTTCTTAGACCTACCTGTTGAAGTAGGCGTGATAATATTTAATTATTTAGATACTAAGACAAAAATCAACGTATACAATAGCTCTGAACAAGTCAGGGAGTACTTCGCATCAGGATGGTGCCACCTACAGAAAGTGGTTCTCTCAAGAAGTACTTTAGCAACTGTAAAAACTTTAGACGAAAAGTTATTTCAGAACCTAGGACAACATATACGTGTCCTAAACCTGAGCGGAGTACAAGACCTAAGCGTACAGAACCTTAAACCTCACATGAGTAGATTTGTAAACCTAAAATCATTAGATTTAACCTTCACCAATATTTATTTACCGGATATAGAAGAAGTGTGCCCGAAAAGTGTTAAAAATATCGGCATTAACTTCTTCAAATGCCCGAACAGTTATAAGAATGAAAGCGCACACATAAAATGTAGAGAAATATTTAAAGAGAGGCAGTTTGAAGCCATACACTTCGTGATCTTTGAATTTGTTGTGTCGAGGTCCCCACTCAAGTTTCTGAAAGGCGTGCCGCTAATAAAAGACTTGAAATTAACAATATCTGACAATTATAAAGATTTCTTCGATTTAAGCCATCCAGATAATAGTGATCCGTACGAAATTGATACTAATTTTAACAAGTTAACTTACGTATTCAGGGACTGTGCTGTTACTCACAAATTGTCCACACAATTGGATGGGGTTTCCAAGTTAGATTTCAATCAACTGGAGTATATATTCATTATGTATTTGGAGAGAATTTCAATTTATGTATCACCAACATTTGCTAGTATGTTTACAACATGCTGCAATGATTTGAATGTCGAAGTCAGCACGTCATTACCACAAAACTTCATGCTTGATGGCAATATTGTTTTCAAGGCATGGAACAAAGCTACTACAAAGTTTGATGATGATTTTTTCAGTAAATTACTTTTGGAGTTACAAGACTTCTTTCCTACTTATGTTTGCATGCACAACCAGAGGAAAATGCAGATTGTCAAAGCTCCAAGCACCTGGTATTGCATCGATTGCTGTGAGAATTTTGAGAAAAAGCTAAACGATTTACCCGACAAAGTTACTATAACAGATTTCTGTAGACATGACGGCATTGTAAGGAGATTTCGACGACCAATTAGCTTATCGAAAGAATGTAAAACTACGAGGCACTTAACCTTTTTGAGGATAAATAACGTGCCGCTTAGGAAGGATTTCTTTACTAATTTGTTTACCGCTTGTCCCAAATTAGTTACTCTTGATATTTACGTGGAAAAACACGGCATGATCCGTGGCTTCACAGAGTCGTTATCAAAGGCGATACATCTAGCGAAGCTAAAGAACTTCATGTTGACTTCCGAAGACGTTGAATACGAGATAATTTTTGAGATTTTGAGCCACTGCGCCAGTTTAGAGAACGTTCACATTTGCGAATACGAGAGAGCAGCAAATGATGATAATATTAACACAGTCAATATTGCACAGTTTATAGAGAAATGTGTGAATTTGTACAGTTTGTTTATAGAAGCTGATATGACTGGGGAGGGCCTGACGATGCTCATGGCTTTTCTTAGAACAGCAGCACAGATTTTAGAGAGGGATCATCTTTGTATTGAAGTATGTGAATCTTATTGTGGCTGGAACCCGTTTGTAGATGTGTTTAATCCGAGCCCTTTACATATTCTTAATTGATATTTTGTTTGATATAGTTCTGTTGACATAAATAAATATACCAATATCATGTTAAATACTCGTATTTTTTACTTTAACTGAAGAAATGTAGGATATAGGTAACTGAATTTGTTTTTCCTGGCGCACCGATTTTTCAACGCAAAGATCAACACACAAAATCGTAGCAAAGATACTCGAATCAGAATACAATTTCACATAAGTCAACCTACTAGCTTTATTAGGTCCATCTATCATTAACTGAATTACTAGATACATTTCTCGTAACGAAACGAACTGTTCTGATAATCAGATGAAACATCATCTACACCACTTACTACATGAACATGAAGGCACAAGCCGCTATGGTTGACTGAAGAGAGAAGCAAGGTCTCAATTAGATTTAAAACGTGATACCTTAAAGCTAGCCCACCTACAGCCACACCCTACAATGTCGTCAATGATGTTCTGACATGTCCGCTTTATGCTTGGAGTTTGTCGGCTAAAGTTGGATATGGTAGTCACTTGAGAGCACATGAAAGCGTAGCACCCTAGAAAGCCATCGAAACTGTACTATTCAATGTATCCATCGCAATGTTTTGAGTGCGTTACATTGAGTAGGACTCCGCAAACCGTGATTTTTCAATAACATTCTTGGCTAAAGTTACTTCGTTTGATGTATAGAATACTTGATTGACTTCGTGTAGGGTCTATTTACACCTTGAATAATCAATTAAAAATGCAACGTACGTCCGAGTGTTCGGGCGAGGACCGTCGGTCTCGCAGCATGCTGTCCAGCCTGTCATACTCGTACCGAAGAGCTGATATCTCACGCTTTAGCTGGTCGTTTTCACGCTTCAACTTCTTTATGTCCGATTGACCTGTGGAGTATTGTAAAGGTTTTGATTATTAAGCGATATAAAACTTAAAATCATGCAGGAAGTACAGAACGCCCACTGCAACGATCTTTACATTCATTTTGTTTCGTCCACGTTCAAACGTCTCATTATACAAGATCGTCTAGTTACAAGGCGTACGCACCACGCCTTTCTGAACATCATCAATAGATATGCCCTTCAAGGGTGTCCCTTCCTGGCGTTACCTTATCGCGGCTGCTTCGTTACTCATGATTGTGACTACTGACTGTAGGGTTCTTGCGTTTAATTCTCAGGTCCGACTAAAGTGTTATTGGCATAATTCATCTGGAGTTTTAGTAGCATCCCTCTATATATTAATCCCTATGATATTGTTATGTCGACTGTAATGCCTATCAATTACACATGCGCATCGGTTTTTACAAATATAAGAAAACAAGAACACGTTACTACCAATTAATAGAAGTGATACATAATTATATCTTACGCTTTTTAATGACATAATATTATAATTAGGTACCTCTTTCAACTTCGGCATTGATGTTGATAGTGCGTAGTCTCAGCTCTTCGTTCTCGTATAGCATGCCCCGCGAAGATTTCCGGTCCAACCTGCGGGCAAATATTATTATATCTTCAGTTTAAGACATGGTCTTTGGGCAGCCTCTTATTTAGGTCCTTGACAAGATTTTCTAGAAGAAAGTGGAATTCCAGAGTAAAGTTATTTTCTTCCTAGCTAGCTTCCAAACTATCTTTTTTTGACTTTCAATTTCTGGAAATACCAGACTAGACTACCTCGTTTTGTCGGCTATATGCGTAGTAAAATAATTTGGTGAAGTGACTTGTCTGAAATGTCTGTGTGTCGAATGACCATGGGAATGACACATGAAATGGCTGCATGATATTTGTGCCCAAAATTCAGGAAGTTGGAGTACGTACATCGAGAGAAAAAGAGGTCCATGCTAACAAATGCGACAATTTTAACAATAGCAGACATTTTTGTGCATGTTAAAATTGATGCAATTACATTAAGGGCTGGTTCAGTCTTGATTGTAACCACCCCAAATGATTTAATAATGTAAGTAAATAATGAAAGCAGATGATGCGACGAAAATGCGAAGCGCAAGAAAAGATGTGGTGCTGTACAAAATGAAAAATTTTTCCCGGCGTCTTAAAATTTTGAGGTCTGTTACTTTATAAAAATCCTCTACGGACCATGTTCCTTCATAAAACAATACTAAGGCATGAAATAACTTGGAGGAATTGGTTTTACATAGATTTTTCAATTTTAGTTATTGATGAATTTATCAATCATTCTCTTCGGAAGACCTACTTCTAAATTGATAAAAGTAATCCAAAGTACATTTTATAATATCGGTCCTGGGATTATTATTTGTCTTATGACCTCTTTTTTGACCAAGGGAGTCATGGGATTCCTCTAAAGACTATAATCCGTCGTTCGTTAACAGCAGCGACATTTTGGGCAGCCTTGCATGCTCTATTATTAAGGAACCATATCCAGCAGAGGAATCTAAAAAACCGAGAAGACAATACACAAAACGGAGTGCGCTCCAGCCTAAAGAGTGCCAACAGAGACATTCCTCTCATACGCCATGTACAGTGCACAAAATAGAGACACCATTTTACCCGTCTTCCTCTTCCTGTAACTCTTTGGCCCTTGCCATGGACCTCTTGAGCCTCCACAAGACGCGGTCCTCTGCCAACTGAAGCCAGAAAGTACCTCCGAACCTCCTGACTCCTCCCATCCCTGGATACGCCCCATACACCTTTTGTCTGTCTTAAGTTTATCAATGTTAGGCACTGGAATGTTTAGGTCTAGGTCTCTTCCAGATGTGCACTATAAACGGGTGACGTCATGATTCAAGATGGTGGAAAGTTAAAAAGCTACTACTATGGAGTCATGCGTGGATTGTCAATGATGATGATAGGGTGTGCTTTTGTATTTGTATTCAGAAAGTCTATGACGTGGGACTTATACAAAAAAGGACATAAAATAATAAAACTGCGTTCCACACTAAAGAATCTTAGCTGCCAAAGATTTTAAATCATTAGATTCGCTCTACCACGTCAAAAGTTCATCATGTTGTAGTAAGAGATATTTGAATAGTATTGTCTCGCTTACTCATATTGAATATTGTATCAACCGACCCCTGCTGAGATCTCCCCTTCTCAGTGTGAACATTTTTTCGATCATTTTTTTACCTTAGTAGGATAAGAGCCCTTTTAACGATTAAAATCTTTGTTAGCAGCCATGTCTTGACTTCCTCTAGTGTTTGTCTTTGGGGCTACTTCCATCTATAATAGCAGTACCATTCTAAACTTAATTCAATCCCACACTGAACTAATATTAAAGTCATCATCTGCCTAGCCTTTTCACACATATGTTGAAATCGAATTCTGCTGACCAGTATTTTACATGGAGTGACTGCCGATCTGACCTCCACAATCCTGTTAGTACTAAGCAATACGGTTCAACTTTGTAAGACTGGTTGTCAGACTTTCGGGCCACTGACTACCTGTAATGACTGTCAAAGATGTACAAATGACAGCCGGGACCAACGGCTTAACGTGCTTTCCGAGGCACAGAGGAAACTAGGTATGTAATAGATGGTCACCCATCCACAGACCGAACATGAAGATCGACCTTTGTCGGTGTTATTATTTAGCCACAAGCTCCTCCAGAAGTAATACTGCTATAAGAAGTCTCTGGTCACGTATATATGTCACTGGCACTCACTTTCGGTTGGGTTTGACGTTGACATCTTTCCTGCGCGTACGCAGCATGCTCGCTCCCGTCATGCCCGACATCTTGCCGCCCGCGCTCGTCAGCCATGCGAGGGGTAACACCTGGAACAATTGAAATGCTTCTTTAGAAAGGTTGAAAGGATAAGAAGAGATCGTATAATTTGCTTGCTGAGAAAATAGAAAATTGAAATGTCTAAAATATGTTTTTACGTTTGTCGAAGGATTTTGTGTTTCTTAAATCTTAAGATGTATCTCCACTAGCGTAACATTCACATAAAACATGCTGAATCCTCTATTTCTCTCTCAGCCTTCACGCAGTTGAAATCTTTTACCTCATCAGATCAGAGAACATTTAAAAAAAATGTTCAATAAAATGTTGACAAACAACACAACACAACATTAAAAAAAACATATAACATCACATAAAGGTAAGGATATTTCTTTCGAGAAAGCAAACCTGAAAAAGTTCCTAAAGTAAAAAAAAATTCAAACAAGTTTTAACGTAAACTGAACTTTATACATAAAATTACATTACGAAAAACATACAAGTACCTATATTTTTGTTTACATGTTTGAGAATTCAACAGCAATCACAGGACACTTGTATTTTTTTAAAACTTATTTTTTCTTACATGACGATACTACGTTGCCGATTTATGACACGTGAATACGTCACACGTAGTAACGGTGATGCGTGTCATTAGTTATTAGTTGCGTAAGAGACGGTAAGTTATCATGGCGCAAGGTCGTCGCTATATGGCTTCATAATCATATACATAGGCAACGCAACGTTGGGCTTCCTCTATTTTATGGTGTGTTCAGAGCTGGCAAATGCGCCGCTCACGAGCCGCTTGTGAACTACGCGCGTGGATTTCATGTTTGTATGCAGGTCCTGCGCAGTCCGCGCGCCTCTCGCGCGGTAGCTACGCGCCGTGCTCGAGCGGCGCAGGAGGTGCACGCGAATTCACAACTGAGGCTCCATAGTTCAAACGCGAAAGAAGCTATCGCATGTATATGTTACGGCTAAAGATGGGTGTCAACATAAACTTAAGATTAGCCGGCTAAACTCCGACGTCAGGGGCACCCCGAGGTTCGGTTAGTTAGGTTCCTGTAAACCTTGCAGACAGAAATAGGAGCCCCGCGCAGCGGGGATCCGTCGACCTGCTGATGGAAACGCTAACCCTAGACGCTCGACGACAGGGGCACCCCGAGGTTCGGTTAGTTCGGAGTTTAGCCGGCTAATCTTAAGTTTATGTTGACACCCATCTTTAGCCGTAACATATATATAAGCACTGGAGCCTTGCCGGAGTTGCACTAAGCACAAAAATCCCCTGATCGCATCGGCCGCCCGATACGATCCGTCCATATTAGCAATGTTCGCCGTCCTCGGCATGCTCTCCTCACCCCCGACGACCCTATTACCCTCCTCCAAGAAAGTAGTAGGGAAACCAGTACTCTCAGGAAATACAGACCACACAGACCGCAGTCATTCAGACCTCGCCGCCGAGGTCCGTCGCGACGTCCCAGTAACGTTCCCCCCCGTCCCTTGCCAGAGCCAGCCCGCGACGCTGAGCCAGTAGTTTAAATTAGCCCCTAACTAATTTAAACCAGATCCAGCTTGTCCCCTTGCTGCCCTCCCCAGCGCCGCCCTAAGCCGAGGCTCGTACGTACATTCAAGGCATCCACAGGACTTGCCGGTTAAGCAGTAGCCAACCTCCTAGGTTGAACTGCAAAATGCCCTACCCAAAAAAAAAAACCGGAGTTACACTAAAGCGGCGCACCAAACGTAGGCTGTAATCGCACGCGAGCAACACGCGCGCTGTTCGCAAGGGGCTCGCGAGCGGCGCATTCCCCAGGTCTGGACACAGCTTAATGTATACAGATAACCTTGGGCGATGATTTTCATTGTTGCGTAGACGCCGTTTTTTTCATGGGGCAACGCAGCAACTACAGAATTCCAGATGTAAGGATGCTGGAGTTGTACCGACAGCTGCATGATCAGGGGAAAGCCTATTCGCGAGTGTGCCCGTTGTCTGGGTCCGGGCGTCCCCAGACACTAATAAGCCTTACCTCTGCGCAGTTCATATGTAACAAACAAGATGTAAACGGCGGGACCCTCCACGAAGCCGTCAACCAAGCATTCAAAATAATCCAACGCAAAAATTATTGCTAGAAAACGAGTTTTATTTGGGGTGAAAAATCACGTGTTACGTTAGGACTGAAAGTAACGCTTTCTAAACATGATAGATGCATTGAATAAATAGTACAAAGGTCATGAAGTATTTGAAGTCCAGTCCATCTTAAAAACTTGTCAAATGTTGAACTTTAACTCCCAATACCTCCGTAACTAGAAGGCTCCCAGGTATGGTCCGGAACAAAAAAAATCGCAGTGACGGGGAGAACAAGTGCCTTTCGGATTTGTTATGGATCTTTTTACACGCATTTATACACATAAGAAAATTATTATCAATCAATACGTTTGAACCTGTGTGGATCTCTGTCACGGCCAGAAGGCGTCCCGGCAGACCTCGAAGAAGATGGCAGGACGTGGTCCACATTGCCCTTGGATCGGAAGAGCTGGGATTTATGGGGAGAGGTCTTTGCCCAGCAGTGGGATGAGGCAAGCTAACAGTAACAGTAACGTTTGAATCAATGAAGTGGTTGCAAGCGCTACCGCTGAGCATGAGGTATTGGGTTCGATTCCCAGGTCAGGCAAAGCGTCAATGGGGTTTTTCCATGAGGAATTTCTCAGCCATGGATTTGTGCCCGGTGGGCAGCAATAGGCTCGTACATGGTCTTAAACATTACTGGTGAAATGTGGGTGTACTATTAGGTAAACCTCTGCCTAACCCTTCGGCGATTACAGGCGTGATTTTATGTTATTACATAGGATTAAAACATAACTGGTGAAATGTGAATGCACTACAGCTAAACTTCTGCAGTCTGTCTAACTCATTGACTATTAAAAACAAATAAAAATTCAAAACAACATTGCGTCATGATTTCATTTGTTGCGTAGTACATTATGTAATCATTGTTGTTAAACACATAAATCGATCAATCAATACGGTAGAAATAATTCTACAAGTGACTCATCTATCACTCTCTGGAAAACTTGAAAGCTGAAGCTGTAATGAATTGGAAGATTTAAATGCTCTTGAGAGGGGTACTAAGTAATAAATTATATTTGGAATGCAAAATCTCCCATTTGCCTCTACATGTACATATGTGAATTTGGCGAAGCAATGGGGTATATAGGATCGTTACTGGTGGCGTGAGTTTATTTTATATGTTGCTAGGTATGTGTTCCTTTGTTGCTGAATCTATTTCCTTTGATATAGTAGGAGTGTGCTCTAGGTATATCCTATCCTATCATTTGTAAGGCGTAGTGCATTGAAAATTAAAAACAATTACAAATAGTTAACGCCGGCCGTGCTACTGTTTGCTATAAGCGAATAGATAGGCGCTACAAATGTCTAATCGCAATACTGAATACTCAAGTCTTTATTGCAAGACAATACCCCTTGGTACGACTGGTTGTCAGATTTTCGGGCCACTGACTACCTGTAATGACTGTCAAAGATCTACAAATGACAGCTGGGACCAACGGCTTATCGTGCTTTCCGAGGCACGGAGGAAACTCGGTAAGTATGTAATGTGTGGTCACCTATCGGACCAACTTAGGCAAAAGCGGCTTAACCTGAAGATCGACCCCAGCGGCTGTTATAATTTAGCCACGAGTTCTAAATAAAACAAAGCCATTTAGGCCACACTCCACATATTTACTAAGGTTCAGTGGTCTGTCGATTGTTTCTTTCTGATATAAAGGGTGTAAGGGACAGCCCTCCGCAGACTGATGAAGTGAATTCACTGCCCATGTAATGTACCACTATTGTACATGAAGTTTAAATAAATAAATTTATAAAATAATTATGTTTATAAAAAAGTAACAAAAAAAAAACACGAAAGAATAAATGTTTTTTTTTTGTGAAATAATGAGAATCGATCGATGAATGAATTTTTCAATGGGTATCGTTCGCATGTGTTGCCGATCGTGGATACGTTTTACACACACATATGCATTTGAGTTCTCATTATTTAAAACAAAAACATTAAATTTATTCTATCTTGTTTTTTTTATTGTTATTTTTTGAAAAAAAAATAGTCCCTATCGTTTCGAGTTCGATGATCGAGTTCATGGTATTCGGTTCCAGAACGACCTAAAAATAATGGTGTATATCATACTAAGATGTCCGGTTCCAGAAATTATTTCAGGAACGTTACGGGAATCCAATTGATTTGTTTTATTTCCTCATACGCAATGTATCGTTTCTGTGGCCAAACGCACGTAGCGAACGGCAAGCGCTTCGACGAGATCGATGTACTCCGTAGCTAGGCAGGAAGTGACCAGCTGATTTCACCCGTCGTTCGTTAGAGTATTTAACATCCACTGTTGGTTTTATTTTTATTTTAGCCGTATTATTTACATAAATGGAGTGCTGCGCACAGAGAATGTAATTTTTCATAGAAATAAAAGAAAATTACTTAACTGAAAAATCCTGAGTAAAATTCCGCTGAAATAAGATTCAAAATGAGGAGCTGAATGCACCCTGTCAGTTTGCGGAGGACAGTCCCTTACATCCTGTATTTTGTATGTCAGTTTTTTCAAAACCACACGATCGAGTGACCAGTCTACCGTAGTGACGATCTCGCGTGCATTGCTAGAAACCACACCATATGATAGTGGCCTCTGTTCTGGTCAATGTATTGGAAAAGTCAATCTATTTATTTATTCTATGTACGATACAGGTACTTCTATTACTAAGTATTTCTTCGTAATACATAGATTCAGAAAGCGAAAACATCGCGAAATCTACGACATTGATTGCGTACTAGGGGTTTCCCAATTATTATTACTATTTGTGTTAGCTTCATTAGTGAATCGTTGTAGGTACTTCCCCGTAAGAGCTCATTCACAAACAATTCTACTATTACACCACTATTCTACAACGCATAACATCTCGCTTGTCACCCCCGAAGTGTTAAGCAGAGGTGTAAAGTCGCGAGCAATAAATGTTTACACTTAGCAAAATTCAAAAGCGATTATTTCGTGTCATAATGCATAATGGTGTCTACGTTTAGATAAGAGCTATTTCGTAATATAGTAGGGCTTCCAAAATTCTATTTTGGTGAAAACGTTAATTCAGTTGTAAAAAATCGCTTTTGAATTTTGCTAAGTGTATACATTTCTTTGCTATTGACTGTATTATGTATCCACAATTATTACTAAAACATTACTAAAACCTCCGCAAACTAAAACATTACTAAAATCCATCGTTTCATAGCACTTACATTCAAACACAGACACAACTATCACTTAACCAACTTGTACAACCAGCCAGCACAACGTCGCTGTACAGCGCTTCACGGCGCCCTAAAGGCTAATCCAACATACTAGGAGTAAGCTGCTAAAATCGCTTTACCTTATTTCTTAACAAGATTACTGCATGCTGACTAGCTCGAGATGGGGGGTGTACTGAACCCGACTCGTAAAACAACCACTCGACTCAGATCATGCGCAGTAAAAAACGCTGACGGCGATCGTAAAGGTACACATAGGTAGACCCGTCCGCCTATGGCAACAATTTGACTTCGATAGAACCTTTATAATGTAAGCAGTAAGGGCGATTTTCCTACTTCAACTTTGGTGGTGTGCTTGTGCTGTTGATCTTAGGTACTATAGTAAGTGCTGGGTTTTAAAGAATTAGAGTGATTTTTCAAGATAATGACCTGGTTCGAAGATTGATAGATAACTGTCTTTAATCTGATAATCGTAAGACGCAAGACACTTTCCTGTATCATAACGCTTGTATTCACAGAAGAGTAAGGCAAAATTGTCTACAGCTGAACGAACTATTCCTGTGGGGTTCTGGATTCCATGTTCGTTTACGGCAGTGTTATTGGGTTTTCACTCAAAAAGCCTCTCAGTAGCAGCTTTAAGTCTTAGAAAGTTGTATTCATGTCTTGACATAATTAGGTAAATACAATGTTACCACCATAAACTGCCTCAAAACGGCGAAGGTCAACATCGTGAGGAAACGTATACGGGGTGGAAGGGATATCGAGGCGTATATGTTTACCACGTATTCAGTACATCATTCTGAACTCCCATCACATGGACATTTTCACCTGTAATTTAAACAAAAAATCTGCTGCTTCCTACAAAATTGCATCTGTACATATGCAATTTTGTAGGAAGCAGCAGATTTTTTGTAGTACAAGATCAAAATGTATGAAACAGCAGTTTTTTTTCGTTTTGCGTCGATGTGCCTTCCAGTCTGTATATTTCTTAGAACCAAACATTCAAGGATCATCCTCGTTGTTGTTTTTTTTTTAATTTCGATTTTCACCTTACTTTGGCAGTTGTATAATTGTATAACCGAAATTCGAAGACGTGACATAAATGTTGATAGATGGAGTGGGAGAGGAAGACCAAGGAAACGACTGATGGATTGTGTGAGCAATTATATGATAGAAAAAGGAGTAAGTGATAGCGTGACAGAGGAGAATGGAAGAAAATAACGTGTTGCGCCGACCCCAAGTAAAATTAGACAAGAGCAGGCAGGAGGCTTTTCGATGCACGGAGGAAACTCGGTGTGTAATAATGGTCACCCATCCACGGACTGACCTAGCCAAGCACTGCTCACTTTGGAGATCGAACCTTGCGGCTGTTATTATTTAGCCACGAGCTCCTCTTACTTATTATAACAGACTAACAGACTGAAAATTAAAGTAATTTGAAGAAGCTCTAATTATCAACGTACTAAAAATCTTATAATCAGTGACAGACAAGACACCGAACAACCTAAAGTTATGGGTTCTGCAGCTACTTTAGAAGCAAGAAATTTTGCACATGAAGAGTTCCCTGTATAATTAGGTAGGTTGGCACGTTTCTTTTTGAAAATTCCCGAAGTTACATCTCATCGGGCAACACGGCGTAAAAAATAAAGTAATAAGAAACATGTAATTGTAAAAAAAAGAAAATTGTAACTGTATAAAAATTAACTATTTTCATCTGAACTAATTTATTATTATATTGTTACGGCCTAGACCACGGTCACTTTGAATTTGTAAGTTAATTTTAATATTTCTACACTGGCAACGGAAGTGTATATGAAACTGTTTTATATTAAGATCTTAATGTATGTACCATATACTCAGAAATAAATAAATCTATCTATGTTTATGTAGGTTTTTTATAGTTTTATTTAGGTACCTTTTTCCTCAAAAAACTCGGTTTTACCCAATAACAAAAATAGCAGGAGCAGGCAGGATAAATACTTTTTTTATCAGTGTTGGTGTGTGTAGTGTGGTAATGTGTTTAATGATGCAATAAAAATAACATGTGTGCATATTCATATGTCCTAGATGTGTGTCACTAGATATAAAATACTGGTATTCATCTGCATCCGGTTAGACTGGAACCCGACCCCAATATAGTGTGATAAGACTAGGCAGATAATGATAATGGCCAGATCTTAGAAATGATCACGACCAAAGACTTCAACCAAGCATTCTGTACATCAAACTAAGTTACTCTGCGCAAAAATGCTGAAAACTACTTTTTTTGGAAGATAAAAATGTAGTTAGTCATGGAGCTATTTAAAGTAGTCATAACATTGAAAAAGTGTTGTTTAAAATAGAATAAAAACCTGTAAAAGTGTTGGAACTTTGACCTCCAATATCTCCTTAACTAGAAGGTTCCTAGCTATGGTCCAGAACAAAGTGCCTTTCAGTTTCGCTAGGGGTCTTTTTACACCCATTAGATGTATGAACAAACAAGGTAAAGAAAACCAAGGCAATACCTAGTATACAAACAAGGTCAAGTGAAATAAGCTAGCGAAACTCAAAAGATGTGACTGATATCGAGACAGAAAAGAAACAACTTGATGTTTTATCTGTAGTCAACGAATGCATGCACGTGCCTGTGGGTATAATATATTTAAAATATGAGTTTAGAATATAGTTTTTTCTTGTTTTATCGTGTTTTATCGTGTTCAGATATCGATAGTCTATCTTTATCCTGACAGTGAATTAAAAAATACTAGTACCTAACTATAATGCGTTGACCCTAGGAAGAAACCATCAAATGTTTGAATTTTTTTAGATATCGATATCTATTACTTCGGTGGAGTTTTGCTAGTTGAATTAATTAGATCTTCGTAAATAATCTAAGTAAATTAGGTGTTTAACTCTAGTTTTGAAAACCTTATTCTTTACCGTTGTCCACACCTAGGTGCCTACTAGTCTGATTGGTCAAGCAATAAATTAACCAACGACTGTGAGAGTTAAAAAAATAAAAATTTGCTCTTCCATACATTCTGACCATGTAGAATTGTAGATATTGCACTTTTGTATGGAACAGCTGTTTTTTTTAAACCGATGAAAAAATGATGTACTGAATATGTGGTAACCGTTTTCGCGTCGGTGTCCCTTCCACCCCATATGGCCGGATAGTCGTCAAAAAGCGCCGACTAGTCAGCTCGAGTGATCGAAATGAAAGTAATTATAACCTTTATTGTTATTTCTCCTTGGGTAGTCCAACATTTAACTAAATTCAAGATAAATGTAGTAGTACTTTTAACAATAAAAGAAAATTTGAATTTCTTTAACGTATCGTATGGTATACGTGTACTCAAACATCGACTCATCTGTACATCATGAAAGTAAAATTTTCAACTTTGATTATATTTTCCTCTAATACTGATCGAAAAGACAAATAAATTTCTACCTATGCAAGTAGTAGGATGACACAAACTAATGTATTAGGTAGGGCAAATGGTCCTGAAACTACACTTCTCATCAAAAAAATCGAAACACTTTCGTTTTTATTGTTTTTGTCCTAATTTTTTACAAAAGAGAATTAATTCCATGAAAAAAAAAACATTATTGTGTAGCTGGCAGTTTGGTCATTACAGTAAGAAGAAAAAAATCAAAATTCGAAATTAGAATTTCATTTGTTTATCCTATAAATGAAATTAATCACTGTTTTGAGACAAATGTGTATTTAGGGTTGGAGTACGTTTCTCGTTTAAAAACTAAAAATTAGCGCTTGTCTTTAAACTTTTTGTTTCTTATTTCATTTACTGTGACTTTGGGACGTCTGAAAAAACTTTTTTTTCTAAAACATATGGATACTTCGCCCGCAGAAGCCGCCCAAGTGGTGGCATTGCTGGATTCTGGACTTAGTCAGCGTGTTGTGGCTGCAAGATTGCATCTAAGCTTATCATCTGTTCATAGAGTCTACAAACGCTATCGGGAGACTGGTTCGTTCACGCGCCGTTCAGGATCTGGCAGGAATCGGGTCACTTCTGAGCGAGATGATCGATTTATTGTAACAACTTCTTTACGAAATCGACGCCTTAACGCTTTTCAACTGCAGCAGCAGCTTCGCGTTGTACGAAGAGTAGCTGTAAGTGACTCTACAATAAGAAGAAGGTTGAAGGAACGCGGATTGGCACCGCATAAGCCAGCGAATGGGCCGAAAGAAGACCATCGAAGAGCGCGCCTTAACTTTGCACGCGAGCACCTAACTTGGTCATACCTTCAGTGGAGCAAAGTACTGTTTTCTGATGAGTGTAAAATTATGCTGTATGGTAACGACGGAAGGAACAAGGTCTACAGAAGAGATGGAGAACGCTTTGCACAATGCTGCATTGAAGAAAAGGTCAGCTATGGTGGCGGTTCGTGGACGGTTTGGGGAGGAATCAGCGCCGACGGTAAGACAGAACTTGCCTTTGTGTCTGGGCCACGGCTGCCTGCACTAAACTCTCATCGGTACATCGAACAGTGTCTTGAACCTCATGTGATGCCCTAAGTATGCACATTTTATTGGCAACGACTTCATATTCATGCACGACAATGCTAGAGCTCACACCGCGGGCGTCGTACGAGATTATCTTACCGAAGTCGGTATCTCCATTATGGTATGGCCAGCAAGAAGCCCGGACATGAATCCCATTGAACATCTATGGGATGAATTAAAGAGACGAATTCGAGCAAGAGATCCAGCCCCAGAAACACTTAGCCAGCTGCAAAATGCAATCCAAGAGGAATGGGATAATATACCACAACATGTGATCGTGACTCTCATCCGATCGATGAAGAACCGTATGGAAGCAGTAACAAGAGCTCGCGGAGGGAATACAAGTTATTAAATAAACGTTTCTTACATTTTTTTTTCATTTACACGTGTTGTTTTACCCATTTCCTTCATATTCCATACAGGGTAAAAATTACTCATTATACAAAATACGAAACCTATGAAGACTTAATTTGAATTTAGAACAATAACATTAGGATTTAAAAACCTCATACTACTCACTATTAAAAGACATTTTACATTTATTCCTAAATATACACATTTTTCTGATAATCCTTATCAAATCATAAACTGCGAGGTGTTTCGATTTTTTTGATGAGAAGTGTATATGCGGAACACAAACAGTACCTACAACGCCGCGCCCGCCGCGGACATAGCAGATGCCCCCTGATCTGCACCGAAATGATCGGCTAAGCTTTTCTGCATTGATTGATGATTACTCGGCCTTTCTGCAACCGACTAGTCGGCTAGTCGGATAGTCGGCCCATGTCATAATTGGCCCATCTCTTTGCTTACATAATGACGAAATGTGTGGGTGTATGTACTGTCATCTCTGTCTACCCCTTTGAAGGATATGGTTCTGCTGGTATTTGTCATGACCATAATATTCATACACGGATTTAAAAAAAAAATGTATCATGTTCATTTCCTGTAAATTTTTGAGGAAAAACTGCCCCATAATCAAAAACCTCCGCCAAAAAGTATATGATCTTATTATAAATCCCACTGCTTACTGAGCAAGCATACCTTATTTTCGAGTTTTTATGACCAATACTGATACTCAGAATAAAGCTTAGTACCTACCTACCTCTAGTACTTTGATTATGGTAGTTCTAGAATTCTACGTAATCTACGTGATTATAATGACGACAATGTTGCGTCAGAATCGCGCAACACTTTATCAGTGACGCAATAAATACCTACTTCACTAAATGCACAGTCCGTAGTTTCACACCAAATTGTACTTATGAAAATACCTAAAAATTCCCCCCAGTCTTTCCATTCGTCTGCAAAAATATTACGCAATAATATTAAAGTTAACGCAATATTTAGCTGCATTACACACAAACAACAGATATTTCATCGACCCATTGCTGTGTTTGTGTGCGTCAGATATACTCGCTCCCATTGGTCGAGCCGCCGCACGAAAAGCAACAACGCAATATTTATCGCCATTTTAAGTTTCGATCCAATGTTGCTTCGCAGTTGCGTACTACGCTCAGAGACGTACGGATGTCTAAGTTAAGAATAAAAGAGTATATTAATTTCGCAATAATGGAAGGAAAACACGATTGGTTTCCTAAAAGTGAAAGTAGGAGGGACATAGTGGAATTTGTGAAGGAAGTGGAAAAGTATCCGTGTTTGTACGACAAAACTTTGCCGGAATATGCGAATAAGATGCATAACAGACGAGCTTGGACGGCGATTGCGAAGAGAGCTAACACTTCAGGTACATATCGACGGTTGAAAGGCTAATTGATCTAAGCGACATTTTGTGAAACTTGCAGGAGGACGGATCAAAGTTATTTTTTTGGAAAAAAAAATCATACATAAAGAACTATTTGATAGACTTTTATTTATTTAATACAGTATATCCGTAATTAAGTAAGCAAGTTTTTTAAGTTATTACTGTTGAAAATTGTGTATTATTTTAGAAAATTTATGTTGGTTAGCCCAAAATGCATCAAAGTTAGTTATTTTTTGAGTAAAGCAAAATGGTTCAAATGCCTACCGCTAATAAAATAGCTGAAAGTAAACTGGCTCAAGCATCGACTTAGAACCAAATAATACGAGAGAAAACGAATGTAGCGCCAAGTCGACCGACAGTTGAATATGCCCAATGAACCTAAGCAACAACAGTTTGATGCAGATGGCATTAGAGGGACTACTGGATGAAAAAAATGAAGATCTATATTGGTGCTTAGGCCCTCATTAATCAGCAACGTCCGTAAGATATTTTTCAGGTTGGTATGCTACTTTATACAATTTTAGACAGCGTTTTGTACATATAAAAAAACATTTTTGTGAAGAAGAATCATTCAAGATGTTGATCTAACGTGTTTTGGAACAAGGTATATCACCCTAAGACTAGTTTTTTTTATTTTTTTATTACAAAATGGGCCTGCTCTTGACCTCAATCACGCCTGGTGGAAAGCGATGGATGAGGTCTATGATGAAACGAGCGTGCCCAGAAGATGCCTGTTCACTCTTGCGTTGAAGGCAGACGGGTTATATGTGGGAGGGAACACAGATCAGAGAGTTCCACACCTTGGCTGTGCGCATGATAAACGTGGAGGAGAAGCGCCGAGTACGACTTGTCGGGATATCAACCAAGTGTGGATGGTACGCCGCAGTACGTCTGCTAGTCCGGTGGTAAAAGGGTGATGGTGGGATCAGATCGTGGAGCTCCTGTGCACACTCTCCGAAGTACAGTATGTAGAAGACCGACAAGCAGGCGACATTACGCCGATGAGCTAGGCTGTGAAGCGTAGCTATCAGTCTCGTCGCCTATGAGTCTTTTAGCTTTGCGTTCCACCGAATCAAGTGCAGCAAGCTGGTATTTTATTGCAATACTCCATACAGGAACGGACCTGTGCTTTATACAAACTTAAAAGCTATCCAGATGTGAAGTATCGCCTCACCTTATTCAGGATGCCCAGCTTCTTAGCTGCGGTCTGAGTTTTCGACTCGATGGTTGAGCCGAAGTTGAGATCCGATGTCAACTCCATGCCTAAGAGCTGTAGGCGGTCGGTAACTGGTACAACTATACCTCGGAAAGCTGGTGACAACTGGAACAGGCTCCTTTTAGCAGTGAAAAGACATGCCTGTGTTTTCAGAGCATTGAATTTGATCAGATTGTCGTCGCCCCACTGGGAAACGAGATTTAGGGTCAAATTCATTCGCTCCACTATGGCCTCTCTATGAGTAGCTGTTTCCTCTCTGCTGCCTCTTGCACTGGACAGGTATCTTTCTGCGACTGTGCTGTCATCAGCGTACCCGATTGCACCAAGCTGTAGCAGGTCGTTGATGTGTAGCAGAAATTAAGTTGCAGAAAGAACAGACCCCTGAGGAACACCGGCATCAATGGCCTTAAGATCCGATGAGCAGCCATCTATGACCACTCTGATCGAACGGCCACTCAGGAAGTCGGAAATCCAGTTGCGAAAGTCAGCAGAGATGCCGAATGCAGGAAGCTTAGTCAACAGACTAGCGTGCCAGACCCTTTTTTTTTTTTTTTGGTGGGTGGGAAATCATCAAATGACCCCCCCCCCGCCCTGGGCGGAGCGGAAGGGAGTGTCAGACTCTTACTGACTAAAAACCACCCATGTTCCTTCATTGGCCCTTTATGTTCCAGGGCCGCGGTATCTCTTTCGAACAGTCCCGCAGCCCTGGCAGGCATCGGCCCTTGCGGGCCCCTCCCGTTTGCTGACATCTCTTTGAGGCGCGCGTGGAACACGAACGCGCCGTCGACACGGCCTGCCCGTCGTCATACGACGGACGGACGGCGAGCTAGCCCATTACTCACCGTCCACAGGCCCGCGCCTACGGTGGCCGAGAGCCATCACGGCGTGGCCCCCGACGCCCGGTGCTTCTCCTGGTGCTTCTCCTCCCGCGGCGGCTGGGACGTGAGGCTATCTCCCTCTCACGTTCCGCCTCGCTTCCCATTCCCTCTCGCCGGACCATGGCCGGCCGCGAGAGGTCGCCGCCGCCAATCGCCGCTACGAGGACACGGCGGTGTTCCGCCCAAGCAGAGCAGACCTCCACAGTGTGCTCCACCGTGTCCTCCGGGCGATCCTCACAATGAAAGCACCCGGGCGTTTCCTCCCCCCCGATTCGGTGCAGGTACCTCCCGAAACATCCGTGTCCGGTGAGGACCTGCGTCAGGCGGAAGGTGAGGGCGCCGTGGCGCCTCTCAAGCCACTCCTCAAAGAGGGGACTTATCGCCACTATCGTGGCGTGCCCTGCACGGGGTTGCGATAGTCAGCGTGCCAGACCCTGTCAAAGGCCTTTGAAATATCAAGCGATACAGCAAGGGTTTCGCCGTGTTTCTCAATAGCCTCGCCCCAGTAATGCGTAACATACACAAGAAGAAGCCTAAGTTTTTTTAATGTAGTTGAATGCAAAATGGGCCAAACGACATAGCTTATTGTTTTAGTTTAATGCAAAATAGGCCAAACGACAAAACCACAACCATGGCGAAAAAGCCAAATGCCCTAATCGACACACGTTATAAAAGTTTGAAAAATCAAATTAGCTTAAGTCACGGAGTCCTCAAATTTTGTCTAATTTGGTGTCATATAGATCAATGAACTTAGAAATGAGGCCTGTTTTACTGTGGGTGCTAAGCGCCAAAAAAGTAGTCAAAAAAAATTGAAACCCGACTCAAACGACGGAGAAAAATTTGCTGATTCCAAATATGTATATAACTCAATATCGCAAAAAATGTCGCTTAGACCAATTAGCCTTTCAACCGTCGATATGTTTATTATATTTGTTTGTTTTTTATTTTATCAGCAGTTCGGTATCGATCTGTATTGGCTGCGGGAGTTGCTGCGCCCATTACAAAAACTAGGTCATCAGGTAATGTGTTTTAAAATGTTTTTGGCGCGTTTTTTATAATGACTCAAGCAGATCATGTAAATAATTGTTTATTCTTCTTCAGTCTCTGTGTTTTGGCTTTTATATTTTCCAGTACCTATACCTTGAAGCCACAGTACATTTGAACAGTTTATTTGGCAATACATACTGACACAACAATTTACATTAAAATATACTTATTGGTGTCAAACTAACTTCATGACTTTGCAAGAATCAATATTACCTACCAAGAATAGCTGTTTTAAGTTAACGTTGCATAAGCGAGCGAAAACGTGTCAGTTTAAATAACAAACTGAAGATAACTTGCTATGTTGTATTCAGTTGCATACAATGAGGTTTTTTATTAAAGTTAGAAGTATGTTGTAGACACTTTGATCGAGACCTGTTCCCAGTTAATCCTTCGGTAGGATTCATTTGCGAAGGGATGCATCGTAGTCTTTAGGACTTTATTACATTATAGCCGATATTAGGAAGTTCAAAACATTACTGCTGCTGTTCCTCCAAGTTCTGATGATTGAGGACTTCTGAAATTATGAGGACTCAACGGTTGTAACCTGCAAATGTGACTTACAAGTTGCTGATAAAGTTAAAATCATATTATTAGTTGAGGTAGCAATTCAGCAACCACAAATTTTTCCTCAACAAGCTATAGAAATCGCTGTAGGTAGTATAAAGAGGTTATGTAGGAAGGCAGTTACTACAACACCACTGCTAAACAAGACAGGCTTAGGCAGGTCAACTAATAGGCAATGGATAAAGCAAAGATAGCCAAAAATTCTAAGTTAGACCAAATCAATATTTCGGGTTCCGAAATATTGGGAGTCATTTAGTTTTAAGACAAGAGATTCAATGATTAATGATAAAATCTACTTATTTTTTTAATCTAAATTTTTCCTTTGCAACGTATCACTACGTTGGTTTTTTTTTATACAAAAAAAATCTCGAACAAGTATTAACTTGTTAAAAAATAATGTTGCAATACTTGCAGATGATGATGACGTCATTTGTTAATATTTGACAACATTATCTAAGATTGTAACTATAAATACAAAACATGTGAAATATTATGAAATAGTGCTAACTTCTTCAAAATTCAACAAAGTAATGCCAAAAATTATCATACTTTCCACGTCATAAAACCCAGTGACGTAGTGAATGAGGTTGAATAGATTCAAATTTAAATTAATTTATTTTGTGAACATAAGTAAATGCTATAATGTATAAAGTTCAGAAACTATCTATGTCCCGCCGTTAGGCATACAAAATGTTTCTCCAATTACTTAGTGTGATATACTAATAAACGTAGCGTGGGCTCTTTAGGAATACGTCCACACAGTCCCCACTAATCCCGGGCAGCGAGTGCACGTACCCTTAAAGTGACTCATCTACTTACTGATAATTTGGTGGTTTTATTCTAAACCCTAACTAGTGTTACTAGTGAACACCACATTGGCGACGAGTAAAAGCGCAGTAAGTGAAATTATGTACTTGCTTATGGAAATTGGTCAACAACAAAATTATGAAAAAAAAAAAAACTGAAAAATAGTGACAGTGAAAATTTCAGTGAAAATTGGTAACAAGCCTCATCATAACATCACGCCTATAATTCCATCGGTGATCTAAATGAAATTTAGTGTCAAAAATCATCATAAAATCACGCCTGTAATCACCGTAGGATTAGGCAGAAGTGTACCTATATGTTGGTACTCTAACATTTCGCTAGATAAGTTAAAGTTCCAAGCCTACTTAATAGGGGCGAACCAATTACTACTTATAGCGAAATTCAGTATTAATCATGATTTTTTCGTAACTATGTTTATTAAGTATGTAGATATTTAACTAAATAATAAACTAGGTCTTGAAAAGCGCTTTTAGCGATAAGACCGCCCATTTTGTCACCCTATGTGAAATGCTTTTTTTTTTGTATGAATGCCACTTGTATGGTGTACATAATTAAGAATATTCTATTCTAGGATACATGAAACTAAAATAATATATTATTATGTAAATACAAAATATAATACAAATACAGTATTTAATGAATACTGTTTATTTTCTTAATTGTTTTATATTTCGATCAACAATTATCATTAGATATATTGTTACTTATCTAATAAAATAACCTATGCCCGATCTACGTCAGCGATATAGCTGAGGGATGTGCAGCATAGATCAATGAACTGAGTAATTACGTCACTAAATACTAGTAAAAAGAACCGAATGTCGGAAGGAAGTTACGACATGTTGATTCGTCTCTGTATTCCGACATTAATTAAATGGCTTAAAATCATGAAAATAGAGGTACAATATATATATATACCTACTTGTACCTACTTATTGTTGACCAAATCCGTTTGCAAACCACATTATGGAAAGACAAATACGAAAAAAAAAGAAGAAAATCCTAAGAGATCAATTTCTCGTAAAATACCAGTTGTCGGAATTTATCTCCGATCAAAACCTTATGTATCGATAAAATCTTCAATACATAAAATCAATGTGCCTACGAGAATATTTTCTCGTAAATTCCAGTTTTAACCAACGAGATCAATTTCTCGTAAAATACCAGTTGTCGGAATTTATTTCCGATAAAAACCTTATGTATCGAAAAAATCTTCAATACATAAAATCAATGTGCCTACGAGAACATTTTCTCGTAAATTCCAGTTTTAACCAAGTGCCCCTTCGACAAACTCGAAGTAATGGAAATAAATATTACCTCCTCTATTGTTAAAACTGAACAAGTGTCATGAAATCTGTTAAGGCTAATGATTTTGACTAAATCTAAAATGCATTTTGTGCTGTCATCGAAAACAAAATAAGAAATTAATACGATGCAATTCGATTACTTTTATTGTTAATCGGATCGTAGCCATACAACACGATCCTATAATCGTATCGCGTGGTCACGATTCGGATAATCCAAAGTATCGATGCAAGTATCGTACATCGTACGTATCGTACCTAGCTCCAACGTGTATAAATTCAAGTGGCCGCTTTGCTTAGTTGACACTTAACGGGGACTTATAAAGAAACCCTTGGTGAGACTTGCAAGCTACATTTTCTTTAAGTGCTATGTTATCAGAACTCACAGAACTCTTTGTGATTGGCCGGATACGACCAATAAATTTGTTGTAAACAATTTTAACTTCAAAAACTTTATTGTACTTATGTCCCGGTGAAAACAATACGAATTTGTCGAGACAACCTTGACATTCTTTTACTGCTATTTTATATAGTGCTTATCTCGATTTAATTAAGAAATAATATTTTGAATCTCGGTGATACACCAAGAATTGAAAATAAGAACAATAGTTATCTCTTAAAACTGTAAAAAGGCCGTTAAACAAACTCACAATAGAGCACAAATGCAACCAAAACCAGCCTTAATAAAAATAACACAAATGAAACCAAATATCTCACTAAAAAGAAGTTAATCTTTGGTGCCGTTATGGCAATAAAGATCACATAATATAATAGTCAGTGGCTAAAGCCCTGCAAATCATACAAATCGCATAAAGTGTGGCAAAAGGTAAAACCAGAACCACTGCAACACAAGGTCCAATAACAGAAAAGTGTTCACCTCTCATCGGCAAAAACATAAAATGTCTCTCTCGTCAAATGACTAGAGTAGAATCAATAATGCCAAAAGATGAGGTTAACGAAGCAAAACTTATAGTCTACTAACAAACGACTCCAGAGTCCAGATAGGACATTCATGAGTTGCCAAACATCTGCTAAATGGTTCATTTTATTTAATTTTAGAGTAAAAGGTGTTAAGTCAATACGAAAGTTCGAGGACGTCAAATTAAAACTATTTGTGAAACAATTCCTCCAGTTGTCAGTTTTATAGATGATTCCAATTCATTGGGATCAAAGAAAAATACCTAATAAATAAGACAAACTGGTAAAATGGACATTATTAAATCTGGAAATAAACCATAGTCTTTGGTTTACCTGATGGTTCCGAATATAAAGCCTAATGACAATCAAAATCAAATCGATACTAAACATTTATTTGCTTGTTTATGCGTGCTACGAACGAATTTATTATTATAAAACATAACTTGCCCACTATGGAGCAATATATCAAAAGTGGTTGTTGTGCAACGCATTTTATCACGTTGAAAATAATACAAAAATCTCAACGTTAGCTTGCAAGAGCTTTAGCGGGTTTTGCGATTAAGTTGTCACCTGTATAGACGACATTAAAGTATTATGAGTGCAGAACATGATTTTACTACAAAAAAACAAAAAAAAAAAAACAGATTTTGTGAAATTAACTCTGAAACCGTTTAGTTTCTGAAATTTTGGTATCAGGCATTAAACCACTTAAGAAATACATTCAAAGCAATCGAAAAACACACCACTCAAGAATTTAAAATTAATAGAGCCAAAATTTATATAATAATTTACACAAAATGCCAATTTTGCATTTTGCAAAATAAGAAAGAAAAGCTAAAAAATGTCTATAAGATTCACTTGACATATGTTGGAAAGAACAGTGCTGTTGTAAATATTATAAAACTAACTGATTAAGTTGGCTTCACGAGCACACTGTTTATTCAAAGTACAACAAAAGTGAACAGATAGAAAAAAAGGAAAATTGACCACAGATAAACAAGTGGCCAGTAACATTAAATGTAAAGTTATGTTACATTTCAATAAATTTCATTAAAATGTTCAAGCACACAATGCTGGTTTACATCTGACAGCAAACCAAAAAGCAATTATAACGCAAACCGAATACTTACATAATTGACAGCGCGGTTGTCGCAATGGTTGAGTGATTGCCTGCTGCGCTGCGTGTCGCAGGTTCGATTCCCGCACGGAACAAATGTTTGTATGGCCTAAAGGTAGTTGTTCTGGGTCTGGCTGTTTGTGGATGCGAGTTTAAATGTTTGTAAACGCACCCACGATACAGGAGAAATTCCTAGTGTGGGGCAAAGTAAATAAAATAAAATAAAAAAAACTTGTCAGTGGCTGCAACCGAACAGCAACCTTACTTAAATGACAATAGAGATCATTTTCATTTTAAAAATGATGCCCAACAGTGGCTGCAACCGAACAGCAACCTTACTTAAATGACAATAGAGATCATTGTCATTTTAAAAATGATGCCCAATCAGAAGCAAACGTTCTATGACAAAACAGTAATTTGTACTGAACATTGTTGCGCGGGCAACGGTTTATACCTCCCGAATTAAAATCATACTATTGACTACTATGACCCAAAATATCAAAGCCAAGTAAACACGCTCTGTTAGTTAAAGGAGTGTACTTACTAATTCAATAAAACAAATATCATCTTGTTCTTCGGAAACAAGAGTCTGATAGACGTTGAAACTGTCAGAAAGACCAAAAAACAATAATTTGCTTGGGTATGAATATATGAACTTTTCACGGATCATAAGTATTCATAAGCCTTAGCCTATATATCTCGCACAAAATGTAAACTTTGAGAGTGACTTAAGGTGAATGCTCCAACCAGGCCCGCGAAATTCAAAATTTCTTGGGTTTTTTGCAATTTGCAGGCCAGTGCTAGGTTGTATGTTGATTAAAATATTATTCGCGGCTGTAAGACATAAGTAGTTACAGAATTATAATCATCAAAATCATCAATAAAACGCTCTAAGTTCATAAAGCTGTAGGAATGACTTTTTTTGTTTTTTTTTTGTTCCTACACCTTTATGAACGGTGAGCGTTGTATTGGTGATTTTGATGATTATAATTCTGTAACTACATATGTCTTACAGCCGCGAATAATATTTTAATCAACATACAACCTACCACTGGCCTGCAAATTGCAAAAAACGCAAGAAATTTTGAATTTCGCGGGCTGGTTGGAGCATTCACCTTAAGGGGCTTTCAAAGGCAAGCAAAAAGTTGTAATCCATATTAACCTTAAAACGATTGCACCATTGAATACCGCTTCAATATAAATTAATTAAACATGAACTCATGAAATCGTTTTAAAGAGCTCCTTTGATTTTTGAATCCACTGCCTGCTGGAGATTATCTGATTATCGTCTATTACAGTCGATACAAAGAGACTGATAAGTAAATTATTCTTTCTCTCTACATAACAGGATACGGTAAAGGTATTGACCAACCGAAATCCTGCAAGTATAAAATCTGAGTTTGATAGATAATTTTGTAGTCTCAAGAGTTCGAGACATTCTGTATTGAAAAAGGAATAAACAAGGTCCTCTACTAGACCAAGTTAAGATGGGGAGACACGACAGGGATATTCTTAAACAAATGAGAATCTTTCGATGCGAAAAGAAATTAATCGACGCGAAAAAGGTGATTTGTTAAAGTACTTGATGATGTATATTAGTACACCTCAACTACACAGAAAACACCATCAGAGCTGTTTTATGGAAGATCGTTCAGAGGTGAAGTGGAGATAAATGACCATAAACAGATCTCGAAGTTGATACAACCATTCAAAATAACCATAAACAGATTTATTAAACGAAGGTAGCAGAAAAGTTCCACATTGAGAATTGGGATTGAGAAAAATAGGTACATGTAGAGACCATGATGAACGAAAATAATATACCTCCGTAATTTCATCAACACCGCAGCGTACCGAAATAAGGTATGACGACTGGTCAAGACTACCGAAACATGACGAACATCATGTCTAAAGAAGGTACAAATAAGGGTAATGAAAACTGGTAAATTGAAATCACAAAACGTAAGATAAAAAGTTACGAACCGTATTTTAAAATTAAGTATAATTCAATAAAGTAAGGTTCATGCTAAATAGTGCAAGTACTGAAAGTACCTAAAATGTAATTAAATTTTAAATGGAAATATTGTCACTGTACTTTAAAATAATGAATGACAAAGTCTAATACTTAGATGCTAAATATTGTAACTATTGTACTTAAAACTAATTTTATTATAAAATTAAATAAGCAATGTATAGTACCTATATGCAATGTATATGCCTACTATATTTGCACCTTGATTATGTCTAAGTATTAACATTATTAATTTATCTGACATTGTTTAAATTTTAATATTGAGTACCTATGTTAGCATAATTTATGTTTTAAGGTAACATATAAAAGTAATGCAAATAAAGATATGAATATGAATATAATTGTATTCCAGATATGTACTTAAACTTAATATATAAGTACACATTTTTGTAAAACATTTAAAAAAGAGTAAGTATGGAGTTTCTTCCCCATTCTTCTCCATACAAACTACCTTAGCGAATGGGAAAATGAAATGTCACATTTCCTAAAGTGCCCTCTAATGGCCTAATTGAAATAAATATTTTCATATAAAAAGGAAAGATGTTATATACTAATAAACGTAGCGTGGGCTCTTTAGGAATACGTCCACACAGTCCCCACTAATCCCGGGCAGCGAGTGCACGTACCCTTAAAGTGACTCATCTACTTACTGATAATTTGGTGGTTTTATTCTAAACCCTAACTAGTGTTACTAGTGAACACCACACTTAGGTACATACAATTAAATTGGTTCAAAAAATAATAATAACTAATAAAAAATCTATAAATTAAATCAAAATAATCGCATCATATGATGTAATAGTACGAAAGGGGATGAATACTGAGACGACGATGATAGAGATATATGGATGAAGCAGCGGCTGCACCGATCCTTATTCGGATAAGAATGATGTGGATAACGATGTTCATATTATCGTAGCATTTAATGAGCCCAACAAAGATTTGAATTCTTGTATGTCTACAAACATAATTTAACATGTTTCTTTTTCTTTGTTACAGTACCAGAATGCCGAGATAGATGGAGAAAAATAAGGATATCCTTCATGAGATCTCTCAAGCAGCAAGCCAGCACCAAGCCCCCGATGAGACCGTACTACTTGACTGACGAACTACGCTTCTTGCACCCTTTCCTCAGCATACGGCCCAAAACAGAAATAAAGGATAAAGAAAAAATACTCGATGAGAAACGAATGATTTCCGTTGATGTAGACCCAATAGAAAAACACGATATTTCTGAAGACAGTCTAAGCTCTGGTAGCTTGGAACCTGATCAACTCGAACACGATATTGAAATGAATAAAGTTCCAGAAATCAACAAAGTTATATACAATACCAATACGATACCAAATATTATGAATGGAAGTAATCATGAAGACATTAGAATAGAACACGGACATGGTAAACGAGGTTGTGGTAGAAATAGCAGTTATTCTGATGATATTGAGTGTAATCCAAGAAAGATGTTCTTGTTATCCATGTTACCTGATATTGAGGCACTGACGGAGTCAGAAATGAGAATATTCCGACGGGAGGTGATATCAACGATAGATAAAATAATAAGCGATCGCAGAATAAGTGATTCAAGGATACGAAGGGAAAGTAACAGTATATACTAGGCAGTTAAAGCAGAAATATCTATTGATATGTGTTCATAATGTATTTCAACCCTCTTTATGTTTAAAGTCAGTTACCTGCCTCGTGCGTCTAGTGGCCGTAAGCGCTATGACTGAGCATAGGTTAGATTCCCAGGTTCCCAAAGTTGTATTTTCCCATCAGTCTCAGTAGCAGCCACGGACTCTAGATCTGTGCCCGGTTGGTGGCAATAGGCTCGTCCACTATTACTTGGGACTTCATTTAACATTTACAACTTGCGAAGTGTTGTGTGTAATATCAGGTTCACCTCTGAGGATTACAGTTACGATGTTATTTATTGTTTTTTTGTTTTATAAAGACAAAGTTTAATTTTGAAAGTATATCTTTGGCTATGAGACTGATGCCTGTTAGTGTGCACGCCATCATTGTGTTCGTATTTTGCCTGGAGATTATCTCACCTCAGGTGTGCACACAGCCTAATATAAGCCATTTATGCTAAGTTTCTTAGATAAGATTCTTGGCATTTCTAATAAGAAATCAGTATTTTTTTGTGACTTTCTACAGACTTGTAAAGTGGTTCATTATTTTACCCCAATACAGTAAAGCTGAAAAATTTGATTGTGTCACAAGTTATGTTATTTTCGTATTTAAATAATTGTTTATATTATTTAAAAAACTTATTTAGATCTTTCCAGACCTTGTAAAGAATTACCTAATTGTAAGATTATGTGTTTCTGTCCTGTTAAAAACACAATTTTCAACATAAAAAACTGATGATTAAAATCCGCTGATTAAATTAAAAATATTGCAAAGATCAAAATGTGTCTTATTATTATTCCCTATTATATTATGAGCAGTAATCTCTAATTACTGCTCATCCACATCATCATCATCTTCCTCTACATCATCATCACCTCCCTGCTCTTGTTCCAAGTTACTTGGGCTCGGCAAAACACCTTTTTTTCTTGCAGTCACCCCTTTCAACCGTCAGGCTATAATTTACTCCTTTTTCTTTCATTCCTCACACAATCCATCCATCTATTCTTTGAAATTCTTCTCCCTTTCCAGCCATCAAATTTATATTCATTGCTCTTTTTGGAACATGGCTTTTTTATGTTTTTGAAGTCCAGAGGTTTTTTTTTTAAATAAAAAATCATTTTTTATTTTTTGATAATAAATTACTTTTGTGCTTCATCCTGCAAGTCATTCTGAAAGAAGATGACTGTAATATGTCTGGTTAATTATTAGAGAAACACCTGCATGACTTGCAGCTCAGGTAATGTGTCATGCGCTATCTACTATTTGCATTTGTGCAAACTTCACATTATGTCATTTTAATTTTATGTTTCTCTGAAAATGACGTCTGTGCCAGGAATCAAGAAAACGTTATAAGTATGTAGGTAATAACTTGGGAGACTAAAAGAATATGGAAAGATCTAAGATGCACAGATCTCGATGTTTTATTATGGATGGATTTTACGAACTATCGGAAACCAATGGTCGCTTTCTTTAGGGCACTCGACCACTAGGCTTCCTGACTGATCCAATCCGATGTATGATGGTTTGTTGGAGCCAGCGCTGTACTGGGTCAAGGATATCCGGCTGCGGCAGGCAGATAAAATTGTATGCATATGTATGTTATTTACTTCGAGGTAACAGTTTAGTGGTGTTAGGTTTTTAAGATGTGCATACCTACCTACATTGATATTGCTCAATATTCTTTATCTTTTAGAGTAAGTACAGTCACGACCACCATTGTGTATACACTTTTCTTAATTTAAAAGCAATTTTCGCGAGAAATAACGATTGTAAATTGGAGATAGGATGTTTTTTACAAAATGTGAGTTCCAGGATACTATGTTCATGGACAGTAGGAGAAAACACTTTTAAGAAGTTGTTAAGTGTTTAAGTACATATTGGTGCTCGTGACTGTACATGTATATTGAAGGTTATTATGTACTTTTGGCAGGTCTTCGTGACGCAAAAACAGTCAATATTATTCCGTGAAAATAATTGATCGTTTGAGTACAGCGGCCGATTCAATCATATTGCACATGAACAATAATGATATTGCGCAAATTAATTGCAGGTAACATTGCGCAACTCTTGGCAGTTGTGGCGTGTCCATAACATCCGAGCAATTTACTGCGATGCCAAGAATTGCTTAATTTTAGATACCTGTGTGAGCCTATCAGTAGCAGTAATAATGATGGACGGTACTGAAACTGCCAAACTTACATACACACAAACATTCATAAACCTCCTGGTCCTCATATTACGACTTGACAAATGTCTGGACTTTAAAAGAGACTGTGATCTCTGAGTTTGTTTCGGCTGTTTCTTCTCAGAGTAGTCAGGTACGAAACACTGGCCCCATCTAGTTTTAAAACATAAGAGTTTTGTAAAATCAATTTACAGAAATAAACATGATTTATGATTTAAACTCATGCTAAATAAGAACAGCCGCTCGGGGTCGATCTTTAGGTTAAGCCGTGCTTACCTAGGTTGGTCCGTGGATGGGTGACCACCCATTACATACCGAGTTTCCTCCGTGCCTCGGAAAGCACGTCAAGCCGTTGGTCCCGGCTGTCATTTGTAGATCTTTGACAGTCGTTACAGGTAGTCAGTGCCCCGAACATCTGCCAACCAGTCTTACCAAGGGGTATCGTATTACCCAGAACTAACTAGGTTGTGGAGGTCAGATAGGCAGTCGCTCCATGTAAAATACTGGTATTCAGCTGCATACGGTTAGACTGGAAGCCGACCGCAACATAGTTGGGAAAAGGCTTAGGCAGACGATGATGATTCAAAGTCATGCCTTTTCCCAAGGGGTAAGCAGAAACTACAGAACGCCTCATGTAACGATCCATAGATACTCCTTGCGCCTCGTCCACGTCAATACATCTTGTCATACACGCTGGTTGCGAGTACTAGGTTATAGATACGCACCTGACCTTTCTGAAGAACCTCACAAAAAGGTGAGTTTAGGTCCTGTCCAGTGCAAATTAGATTCACCATCATCAGCCTATCAGTCCACTGCTGGACATAGGCCTCCTCAATCGCCCGCCATTCAACTCGATTCTCAGCAACTCTCATCCAGTTGCTACCAGCCACCCTATTACATTACCATAGACTCAATATGAAGTAATAATATAGCTTCATCAAGTCGATAAGCACCGCAAAGATTTCACCGTATCAGCGGGCAGCGGGCTAAGCTAGCAGCGGGCTGATACGGTGCAATTTTTGCGGTGCGGCGCAACGCGTCGTGTGCTTCCGCTCTAAGATGTATGTATGATAATATTGAAGTTAACCGGTGAACGATCGTTAGCGCCATGAAAATAATTAATTGCTGTTATCCACCAGCTCTCACATCTGAGGAATCGAATCCTGAACGAAGTAATCCGACATAGAACCAAAGTTGTCAATATAGCTCACAGAATAATCAAGCTGAAGTGGCAATGGGCCGGTCATATTAGCTGTAGAATCGATGACCGTTGGGGTAGACGTGTTCTTTAGTGGAGACCGCGAATCGGCAAGGGTAAGGTGGGAGTTGGGACGACCTCAGGCTCGATGGAGCGACGATCTTCGCAAGGTAGCTGGTAGTGGCTGGATGAGTTACGTTTAATTGGAGAGACCAGCAGTGAACTGCTGTAAGCTAATGATGATAATGCTCCACCAGCAAGCTTGGTGGTTGACAAACACCAGAGTATCTGATTTCGTACACAGCAACCTACGTTATTTGTTATGTAAGCAAGACTGAGGAAGACAAAGTAGTCCCATAATGCAATAAAGGGTGGATGGTGTAACCATACTGTGTATTGCATTCAGGACACTTTAATCTTAAACCGGTGCCTCATCAGACTGAATCTAGTCGTAAAAAGACGTGTCGCCTCGGGGATGGGAATACGAGAACAGCTGCTTTGTTTTATGATGAAACGATTGGATATTCAATGATTTTCAGGGCAAACTGCTCTGCTTTTCCGCTAAATCTGTTAATCATATATAAAAAGGTAAACTGGCTGACTGACTGACTGACTACTAACTTTCTCGTTCGCGTGAAATTATAAAAAAAACATGACTTCCCACTTTTAATAGAATTTTGCTACCAATTTCAAGGGTTCTAATTATTTTTCCAAAATAAAAGTAGCCTATGTTAGACCTTGCTTTATTGTTGCCTTGTAACATCGGCTATCTCCCGTCAAAATCGGTCCAGCCGTTTCGGAGATTAGCCGGAACAAACAGACAGACAAAAATTGAAAAAAAAAGTGTTTTTGTTATAAGTGCCGTACTTATATACTTTCATATGCATTCAGTAACAAGCTGTTATTTTGATATTACAAACAGACACTTCAATTTTATTTGTTTGTATAGATTACATACTGTCTTGTTACCCTATAGCCAGCTGCTGTCTATTCCAACGTCCAAGGTGTCAGTAACGAATGAGTTCCATTGTATCACTGTCTGTCACTAACTAGTGTTATCTTAGTGCCATGACACTATTGTAGCACGAATAGTGCTAGAGACAATTGAGTTTAAAGTGATTTTGTTTGTGTGTGATTTTATAGAAAATTTTAAGGGCACCTACTTAATTTTAATATCTTTTTATTATGATGCTTTATCACAAGTAACTTGGGTTTTCCATTACTAAATACACAGCGGTTTTTAGTGAGAGGTTCAATAAATCACCTTATTAATTTTCGCTAATAAATAAAATTAGTTGCAGTGTAAACTTATTAACCATTTAAACAACATTATCATTAAAATTGCTTCAGGAAGGATTTAGATAAAATGAATAAATGGTTTTAACATGCAAATAAACAGACAGTAATATAGATTTAAACGGCTCGTAAAATAGTGGCCAGTAGGTTTATGAGAACCATCATAGCTTGAGTGGATAGCCTATAAAAGTAGCCATCGATCTTGTGATGACTTGTATTTTATAGGGTTATGTGCCTACTTTTTCATATGCTTTACTTGTAGCATATGGTCTGGTGTTATGTTCGGTAGGTAATTAAGAGAAAAAAAGAAATAAAAAAAAGCTCGTCGAATGCATAACCTTTTTACAGTTTCGTTGCCAAATGAAACATATTCATATTCATATCTTTATTTGCATTCCATAATGTGTGAAGATCTTACAATGAGCTTAAAGCTAAGGTACAATTACGGATCCTGTAAGGTACAGCAAAAAGTATAAAATTTATGTGTGAAATAAAATTAATATTGAATATGACAATATTAACAATGGACTTAAGTATGTAAATACCACGCGAAAATAAATTTTTCTTGTGACATAACTTCATCAAAGTGTATCCAACTTGTCACATAAACCCTTTCATTTTGAAACAAAGTTGCGCAACAATTTTTCAGCAGCTTGTGTTCCGGCTGTTGCAAGAATTGTATTGATTGGAAAACAAAAGCGGAGCAACATTGTCTTCTAAAATATCAATTTGAAGTTGCAAGCAACAAAGTAGGGCCATTGTTTGTCAACTTTGTTGCTTTGCCTATGTTTGGCAAAACAAAGTACTTAAATCACACAAAAACAAGACAACAGTACCAAGAACAATGTTGCATTTTTGTTTTGTTACCAATGAACAAGATGAAGTAAAATCACACAAAACAAAGAAAACAGTGTAGTGTAAAATTAATTCTAACACCGTCATGTAAGGACGTTATTTGAATGTTTACTTCAGTGATAAATAACTTAATATACGATTGAAACAATGGTGCTAGACTTTAACGTTGTCGGTGTTCCCTCACACATCACTAGGTATAGGTACAGCAGCTTTAAAAGAAGGGTGAGTTCTTGAATATTATGCGTAGATAAATGCTAATTTATTTTTACTTGTTGCCTGTGGTTTTACTAGCTGTTAAATTGTACTGTATGTGCATAGTTCTATGTACAAGTACTATCTTAATTAGCTACATGTTTGGTAGTGAGGGTACCCACAGTCAGTATTAAACTAGCTTTGGAGCAAGACGGTCGTTTCATTCGTACGAACATTCCATTTGGTTTAGTAAATGGAATTGAATATCTAAATTACAGCACATACAGTACATAAATGCAATTATGGTCTGAATTTACCATCATACCATCTGTGGTTGTGATGGTAAAACCCTAGCATTGTTGCGTCAATGTCTGGTTAAGACGAAAGTGCCCGGATAGCCTGCGAAATTCAATTGTTCTTGCCTTTTTTTGTAACAGTCTGTCGCTTTCAGAAAGAATCAAGGGGATACTTATAGCGGCACACATTTAAGAGACCAGCTGTCGATGTTTTTTATAGGTATTTGTAGTGTGTTTTTAAGGTTCCGTACCCAAAGGGTAAAACGGGACCCTATTACTAAGCCTCCGCTGTCTGTCTCCAGGCTGTATCTCATAAACCGTGATAGCTAGAAAGCTGAAATTTTCACAAATGATGTATTTCCGTTGCCGCTATAACAACAACTACTAAAAATTAAAAAAAAATATTAAGGGGGGTCCCCATACAATAAACGTGTTTTTTTTTTTCGTATTTTTTTATAGATAATGGTACGGAACCCTTCGTGCGCGAGTCCGACTCGCACTTGGCCGGTTTTTTTCCAAAGACAAGCCGTTTGGCTGCAAGCAACTCGCCTGATGTGAAGCGATGACGCGGTGTATTATTTGTTCTGTAACTCGGTCTCAATGTAATTCTTGGATCCATGCAATGTAATTCTTCCATCTGTTGGTGCACTTATACAGGGTTATTTGTAAAACACCAGAAACCTCTTAAGAGGTCATTGTACTCATCACTATGAACAACTTTTACTATGGGACCAAACCTGAAATCGCGAAAAAAAAATCAGCTGTTCCCTACATTTTTATGATCGAGTAACTCGTCAAAATGTAGGGAACAGCTGATTTTTTTTTCCCCATACAGGTCTCATAGTAAAAGTTGTTCATAGTGATGAGTACAATGACCTCTTAAGAGGTTTCTGGTATTTTACAAATAACCCTGTATATACTGTATATCTATAGGTACTGTATCATGTGAGTGATCACTGAATGCAGGAGTCTGCAGGACTCTATATTATAGGTTCTGTAACTAGGGGGTCTAAAATGGCCGCTTTAGCAGAATCATATTAGGATAATAATATGAATTACGTTTAAATTCTTAAAATGGTTATAGACGTACCTATTATTATGAATTGTCACCTTGTGACCATTTTACGAATTTAAACGTAGGTAATTCATATTATTATCCTAATATGATTCTGCTAAAGCGGCCATTTTAGACACCTAGGTCTCAACTCAATTTAGACAATGTAAATTGGTATAGGTGAGGATCACAACAACTAACACGATACTTAAGTACCTACTTACAACTATCTATACAAATACATAACTTTGAAGCGTCTGTTTGTAATTTCAAAATAACAGTTTATTAGAGGGAGTTATAACAAAAATGCATTTTTTTTTTAATGTTGTCTTTTTTGGTTCCGGCTAATCTCCGAAACGGCTGGACCGATTTCGACGGGACTTTTACTACTAGATCGCTGATGTTATAAGGAGCAACTTAGGCTAGGCTTTTATTTTAGATAAAGGATTAGGGTTTCGTGCAAAAATAATAAAACCCTTGTAATGGTTAACAAAATTCGATTCAAATATGAAAGTAATATTTTTATAATAATTTTACGCGGACGATGGTCCGCGGCAACAGCTGGTTATTTCTATAAAAATATGAATAACTAGTTTTCCGCCCGTGGCTTCGCCCGCGTCGAGTTCGGTTAATTCGCGTTTCCAAGAGAACTCTTCAAAATTCCGGGATAAAAACTATCCTATGTTCTTTCTCAAGGTCAACTCTATCTCTGTACCAAATTTCATTAAAATCAGTTCAGTGGTTTAGACGTGAAAGCGTAACAGACAGACAGACAGAGTTACTTTCGCATTTATAATATTAGTAGGGATTGTTTGTCGTCTTATGCCAGTTATTTCGAAGGTTACATCTCTACAGTACTTAATTTCCAGACCATCTGTTGATGAACTTTATGTTTCTGTGA
Source organism: Eurois occulta (assembly GCA_950022335.1). Classification (NCBI taxonomy): domain Eukaryota; kingdom Metazoa; phylum Arthropoda; class Insecta; order Lepidoptera; family Noctuidae; genus Eurois; species Eurois occulta. Next base: position 4,932,381 of record OX465502.1, read on the forward strand.
TGGACGACTGGATGCTACTATGTTACATTATTTACGTAATCATTAACACTAGAAACGGGATATGTATGTCCATTGTTTGTTTTGAAACCGTGGATATGGTAAATATGTCGTTTCTAGTGTTAATGATAATGTTAGTGACCATGACAGTTTAAAAACTTATATTATTTACGTAGATATTTGTTCCACGGCTTGGTCCCAACAAAAGGTGTAAGGAAACCTGTCTGTCCTACATCTCTGATGATCTCTGTCGAACCCCTAAAGCGCATGCGTGACTGTAAATATAGTTATCTCGTTGTCTAGACGTATTCACGTGTCTGCTTCCTTGAACAGAAGCGTATCGTCAGATAAACTCCGGAATATTCCATTTTCTTTTCGGCAATCTCATTTTCTTAAATTATTAAACTACTAATACTTAGGTACGAAGGTTCCATACAACTCGATTCCTATAGGCTTCCCTTTGAAAAATGGCACAGTCAATATTCTATAGACAAATAATATAATCACATTAAAGATATGTACTCCGGCTTACCTCTTACAAAAATTGACCCTTCGCTACTGGTACCTACTTCGATTTGGAAAAATAGGTTCTAATCACGGACTAGAATAAAGTATGTATGATTTTACCTTAATTATTTCATGGGGTACTGTTTAAAATGTTACAATAAAATACCTCCCCACATTCTAGAATTGAATGAGACGAAATTTAAATCTTGTTTAAAACGCACACTATAAAATGCACACACAAGCATGTTATTAATTGGGGCATTACATTGATGATAAAAATGCTTGGCTAATAGTGCTGGTCCTGCTCCACAACTTTGAGTCTGAGTTTGATTTAGGTGTCTGATATGAAGTACCTACCTAGGTAAATATAGGTACTTATGAAGTAAACACAATCTTGTATTTAAACACTCTCGCTGGGTAAATGAAATGATCACTTATAGTACATGTTCGTAGTAAAAAGAAGCTAGGTATATTACCTACTTACAATGCTAACTTTATATTGGTAAGTACCTACTACGGAAACTATATTTATAATGCAAACTGACTCAACAATGTGTGTGGGATCTACCCCACAGAGTGAGTACCTACCTACAAAGTTCTAAGTATAACTTATGTCTACATTTTGTTGAACTTTGAAATATGCATGAGTTCGAACAATTAAGGCAAAACTCCGTGAAACCTATTACAAATTCATCAGCAAAATTCAACTACCTATAAACTCAAGCGGTATCTCTTTCGAAAATCGCCAAAAATATCTCCGCTCGGTTCGATAATCAGCGATTTGTTCACTTTAGCTTCAGCCTGCCTACGTTACTTTATCGAGCGAAAACTACAGAACACGATGCACGCCAACGCGTTGAATCGCTTCTACTGCGACCATTGTTACTAACCGGTAACGACCATGATATCTACACGCCCTTACAATACTCGAAAACATCGCCTATTACAACATACATTACTGTTAAATAACGCGAGTGTAGTGTGGGACACGGAGTTATAGAGCAATGGATAGTAAAGTGTCGGGGAGAAGAGAATGTGTTAGACGAAATAGCGGATTAAAACCGGCGAGGCGTGTCGCATCGAGAGGGGAGCGAGGCGTCGAGCGAAGAAGACAGCGATACATCGGAGCGGGCGACGGAGCATAGCGGACTCAATCGACGCGGCGACGGGCGCACGGGAAGGGCGCGGGCGGCCGGCGTCAGTTCCGCGCCGCGCCTCGCTCGCAGCGCCCGTCCTCGCTGCCGCTCCCGCCTGCGCACCCGCTCCAACATGAAGTCGAAAGTCAAAGGTGCAAGAACCAAGAACATGGACAAGTTGATAGCAGCTGTTCAAGCTCGCGAATGCTTATGGGACAAGAGCTATAGGGGACATAGGAATCGATTCAAGTTAGAGCGGTATTGGAACGAGGTGGCAGCCGAAGTTGGGACGACCAGTGAGTATTGAGTAGCGTTTTGCGTTTCACTCGCTGAAGGTTAATGGCCGACCGAGCGGTGGTCCGCGCACTATGATGATCGTTCGTTTGTTTTGGTTTCGCGTCACACTGCGCATTTTGCAGATGGCCGCGATGGATGGTTATGGCGGGAATGCATTATTAGATGCGACCCGACGACGGTCATTAATCTTGATATAATTAGGAGCCTGGTATTGCTATTAATTTTAGTTTGAGTATGTATGGGATATTTCGAGCAATGTCGTGATAATAACATTATGGTTCTTTTGGTCCAGTCTAGTACAAACAATAACTGTGGCGACCTTGATCTAGAAAAAAATGTGCTTTCAAATGCAAGGCCTATACGATATCTGCACGATATTAGTCACCTAGTTGATTTAATTTATTGGTTACTCACTTATCTGTTTCCAAAATCATTTGAGTACCGATAAGACTGTAGATTTACTACCTTTATTGACATAGCAGGAAAATCAATAAAGATTTGTACTGCTGTAGCAGTCATTCAAATACGAAACAACAAGTTCAATAAAACATATTAACAATTACCCAGATAAAATATGAATAAAACACTTTCAAAACATTGACAATTCATCTCAAAATTCCAGGTTTGAACTGCCGTAAGAAATGGAAGAATCTCAAAGACCAATGCCGAAAGGAAATGAAGAAGAATCCAACAGAATCCGAATGGCCTCACTTTCAGAAGCTCAAGTTCATTCACCATCAATTTATGGCGGAAGACGACGAAGGGGACGAAGATACTACTGATGAGGTCTTTAATTCTTTGGATGAGTCCATCAAACGGCCAAAGTTAGGATATACCATGAGGAAGAAGCTCTTAATGAATAAAAGGAGGACCATTGACGTGGACATGAATAAGCTGATCGATCTTGTGAGAGTAAGGGAAATAATTTGGAACAGGTCACTGAAAGGACACCACAATTGGTACAAGCTCGATGAGAGCTGGAAGGAGATAGCGCAGGAATTGGATTGTACACGTGAGTAACATTTTGGTTGAAGAATTTTAAGACGTAGAACAGTTGGACTCTTACCCAGAGCTAATTTTAATTAGTCACAGAGTAAAGGGTGTTAGAAATAAAAACATATTCCAGATATCGTTAGTCTTTTTGATGTCTAAAGTCCTATTGCCACAATAAAAAAAAGGAAACTGGACTTTAAACAAATATTATGATCGTAAGAAGTATAATCGATAGCAAAACCTTGGTTGGTTTTTAATAAAACCATTGTGCAGCAACAGCAGCATTTTAAAAAACATATCTCGAAATAGATGTCGAAAGTTAAGTAGTAAGCAGAATATTACAAACATTTGCAGAATTAACATAAACAAAAGTCTTCAAACTGAAGCCTATTTAACTAAAACTTATTTCACAACCAATTTCAAAAAGAACCCTTTCAACAGCTGGCTCAAAATGGTAGCTCATTGAACGACGCAATAATAATCTCAATATCGCCATCAAGTTTGACTATTCAAATCTAATTCATGGGTTTAATTTGCTAAACAATTAATTTGGAAACTGTATCGATTTTCCCTATTGCGCAGTGAGATTGCGATGTTAGAATTTTAAATACCAAATGATCGCGTAAAGTGATTCGCGCGGTCGCGTATTTCGCGTTCTTATAACCAAATGCCTTTGTTTCTATTTTTATAAAATTGATTAGGTTTCACAGAGATTCTTTTAAAATTAACCACATCATATTAAAGACACAATGTTTGGATGAAACTAACGTCTAATCTATCAATTTTTAGGTGACGAAGCCAGACTTAAATGGAAATACCTACGAGACCAAGCGAGGAAGGAAGTAAGGAAACCAATTGGATCCGACTGGGAGTACCTGCCTAAACTACAGTTCCTGACAAACCAGTTCAATGACTACGAAGGCAATGAGATACCAGACGACCAGTACCCTGAAAGTCAAGATTATGATGCAGAACAGGGTAGCAGCTTCTACAATATAGATCCGCCGGCTGAAGTCAGTGTCAAAGAGGACGATTTTGACGAATTTGACACCAAGCCTATCATTATGGAGACTGACTTTTACGACGATGACGATGACGCACAGAAAAGCAACACTGCTGAATCCAGTGAGCCAGCAAAGGATGAGGATATAGGCTTCTTTAACAGCCTGATTCCTCATGTAAAGAAGTTAGGGCCAGCTAAGAAGCTGATGCTGAGAATGAAAATCCAGGAAATGGTGTATAATACAGTCTATAACGAAACTTAGTTTTAGCTAAAGATGCTTACTCAGAAAAATGAGAATTAGAAGATCTATCCTGATTCATGGAGGTCATGTAGTTAATTGATGATAAAGAAGTACAATGATATTGTTTACTGCAGCCTGAAAGCAATAGATTGCCTTAAATATCAAACAGAAAATAATATAATTGTTGTATTGTGTCAAATATTTTTCTTACCAACTCTTTCTGTGGTTATGCAAGGAACTCTTATTGTACTACTAGTAAATGATTGAGTGTCTGAAATACAGGTCTAGATTGGATCTGTAAAGGCTTTCAGCTGATTGTTAAAAAAAACTTATCAAGAGAATTATCCAAGACTGGATTGTTATTTTTCTGAGTGAGTCAATTTATTCGTATTTGGGAAATTTTAAGAGCTTTTCAGTTCATGGTTTGATGTATATTTCTTTTGTCGTATTACTAAAATATTTACTATTACGATTAGTTTTAGTTAGAAGATATAAATATAAAGATTTATAATCATTGATTAGGCTGATCAGATTATTGGTTGATTAAAAGGTGTTTTAGGATTTAGTTTTCCTATTATCGGGTGTCCGAACAGTCGTGTTTATCGAATATATTTTTAACATATTGGAAGTTGATCTCTAATTAAGAAAAGGAGTAGAAAAATGTGATTTTTTGAAGATAATATAAGGGAGTGAAAGAATAAATAAAGAATACATAATAAGAGTTTTAGTTATGGAAATGCAAGGCTACCTGTGAAACAGATAAAATGGTTTTGATTTGACAACATTGCCATCACAAAAACACAACTCGCAAAATTACCGTAGGTATCTAAGATGATTTAAAAAGTAGTGAGACATATTAATGACCTAAAATGTATGAATCAGACAAAAGTTAATTAGGCCTTTTAGACGAACATAAATTCGTGACTGTAATCATTGCTGCACATAATACTCTTCGTATTAAAGATAAGATAAGTAAGTAAAGCAAACGGAGTTAATAAAAGCTTTACTGTTTTTAACGATGTAACACCAACAGTAAACAATCATCATTTTGGTAGACATTACACTGCCATTGTATCTAGGATCATAGATATTGCAAAGTATCATAGGCATATGAATTATTTCATGTGAGGGTCTCAACATTTTATTATTGTCGATAAGAGGTACATCCTTTCGATAGTATTAAATTATTATTAACAGAAGTAAACTCGAATACTAGGCTTAGAAGTTTGAAGTCATGTTCCATCTCCTTCGATTGTATTTCTGTAGGAGTGTAGGCACTTAAGACTTGAATATTCATCTTGAGGACTGGGTATGAGCGGCAGACTGGTATAAAACTTTAGTTCACCTAAAGTTTTATACTAATCTGCATCTCAGACCCATACAAGATCGGTTTTCCATGTTCTAGAGATTTTTAAATTACCGATTTAATATGTACAAAGGCTGTAACGAGACCCTTAAATCAAAATATTTTTATTTCACATAGGCCTACATGGGCACTTATGAAACGTCGACAAAAAGGTGCACGGTTCTTTGGGTTGGTCGTTTCCTATGGAGAAGAACCGGCAAGAAACTCCATGGTTACTCTTTTAAAATGATTCGATTTTACAATATTATCATGTTACAGCATTAGTACTCAAGTATGGGGGGACAGCATAGGCCCGACAATAAGTCGTTGCTTACAGTTACTATACAAAAAAACGGAAAACAAGATAAGAGGTAAATAAGCGGAAAGCTCTGGTTTTCCCCGTCATTGCGATATTTTTTTTGTTCTAGACCATACCAGGGAACCTTCTAGTTACGGAGATATTGGGGGCCAAACTTCCAACTTATACAAAGTTTAAAAAAATATTTTTAAAGTAAGATTTTTACTGTAAACACCTAAACGATCCCCGTACTATTCAATCCATCCATCAGCACAATGTTTTGAGTGCGTTACATTGAGTCCTACCGGAAAACGATTCCAAAAAAAATCTTCCGTTTCCCAGCAGTAATTTTTGCGTAAAGTTACTTAGTTTGATGTACATAATGCTTGGTTGACGGCTTCGTTAAGGGTCTTGTTACACCCTGTATCTATGGGGGTCCAGAATGATGTCCTGAATACGTGGTTACCGTTTGTGCGTCGGTGTCCTTCCACCCTGTATGGGGCCGTCTCCACGAGCCAGAGAATCCCGGCGATATTACGTATTTGTATGGGATAATATCGCCGCGATTCTCTCGCTCGTGGAGACGGCCTCTAAGAGAGTGTATAGAAATACGTGGCAACGACGATTATATCGTCGCGATTCTCTCGCTCGTGGAGACAGCCCCTATGTGATAGGACTGATAGGTTCTATTCCATTATTCTCTTGCCAATGTTGGGAAAACGGTCCCGTGTTTCAAGCCTATTAATATTATTAGAAAACTCCCCATAATTGACTATTAATCATTCCAAAATGTTATAGTTTAGTAGCTTTTAGTGGTAATGAATATTATTTTATGTGCATAAATAAATACTTGAGTTCTATGATCGGTTGGATTTCATTCATTTTCCCGAAATGTAAATAAGGTGGTGCAGAGATTACGCGGGGTAACACCTGTAACATTATTTGTAACTTACTACCAACAACTCATAAAGATTTTATGCTTCTAGTTACTGGATATTTTATCTATCTTAAGGGGTAGCGCCAGGGCGGCCCGCGAAATTATTTTTTTTGCAATTTGCAGGTCAGTGTCTGGCTGTAGTCATTGAATAGGATTAACTGAACTTAGAGGGTTGTATTGATGATTTTAATCATAATGATTCTGTGTATCGGAAGTTCCGTACTATAGGTATGTGCCCGACCCAGTTCTCGAAAATGGCAATATTACATTGTACTTTGATCAATCCATCATCACTGACAGGACTATTTTAGCCAATAAGCCTGATAATTATAGTGGTGGTGGATCGATCAGAGCGGCACGCAATGATTGTTGACATTACGGTCCAGCATGACGAGAACCTCGTGAAAGCCGAGAAAGATAAGCAAATCAAGAATCTTGACTTGGCTCGCGAGGTTGTCGACATGTGGGATGTGGACTCAGCGATCATTGTGCCGATAGTCTTGTCAGCCCATGGCTTAATTGCCAAGAGTCTCGACCAATATCTCAGGAGACTCTCGTGAAAAAGGAAAGTGAAAATATGAATAAAGGAAAATAATGATTCAGTAACTTGTTACGGTCGCGAATCATATTTTGTTCAATATATTTAGATACAGCCTGAAAATTTGAATTTCATGACCTACCCTGGCGCAGGTAGAATGCAAGAGATCCTGAATGTGTACCTGCTGCTGTTATATCGATTTGATGTTTTCTACAATCGAAGTTGTGCGCATAAGTCATCTCTAAGTACAAGACCACCCACCAAGTTTCCTCCTCCGTTTAAATGTTATAACCAGCCTACACGGACGGTTTTACGTCACAAGTGCACCACTATGCCCTGATTTCCATCGCGACTCAACATTATGCACATCCGCTCAAAACGTAAACACAATTAAAACCTTACGCCCCGGTCACGACCCCACACGATGACACTTGCGACACGACTTACCTCAATCAACACGCACGCGAGTCACTGCGATAGAGGTTTCCTTCTTTCTCCTGTATCATGGGAACGTTTACAATTAAACTTACATGTACAGAAACAGTCAGACCCGGAACAACTATCTGAAGGTCATAGACACATTTGTTCCGTGCGGGGATCGAACCCGCGACACGCAGCGCAGCAATCAATTACGCAACCACTGCGCCAACCGTGCCGTCCAGGGGCCCGATTCTGCTATTACAATAGTGTCAGAATGGTCTGTCATTGATTTCATAATTGTTGATTTTGACAAGTTTGGTAATCTACTAATATAATGGCGTCATTATGACTTTCCAATGGTCAACCACTGACAGTCCATTGAAAAAAATGGCATAGAATGGTAATCTTGTACATAATGACAAATGAATGACTGACTTAGGTGGTAATCTGCTAAAATTTTGACAGTTCCTTTGATCACTGACCTACCATTAGAACGTCATCGTGCAGTCATTGCTTTTATTTAGTTACGAGTAAAGTGTTTGTGGAATATTGAATGGAGACAATGTATTCTCGAGCTAGCCAACGCAGTGGATGTTAGATAAAGAAGATGGGTGGAATGCAGAAGACGTCGTCGAGCCCATAACTTGACGAGAATGAATACGAACCCATGATATACCCGAGGCGGAATTAGTAAAAACTTTTCGCCTTTGAAAGGATTCAGTAAGGGGGTTAATTAAAGAACTCATTCCCCTTATGGCCAGACCGCGCCGAAACGATAGCGTAACGGCAGAAATGAAGGTGAGAAAACTGAATTTGACATTGATTTATTATTCTATAGCTATATACACGAAATAGGTTGATTAATGTTATATTTTTTATTGCAGATTCTAATAGCACTTGCATTTTATGCATCAGGGTCCTACCTACCAAAATTTGATTGGACAGATTGCCCTCCATAATGTTTCACAAATTACTGTATCAGGAGCAATTCATGAAGTAACAGGCATTAGAGAGGTATTGAATGAATTTCTTGTTATAGAACTTTAGATGCAACAGTTCTTGTACCTATATGTCAAGAACAGTGAGTATATAAAAGTAATAAGACGTTCAGTAAAATGGGGTTGTATAAAAGTAAATTTATTTTTTGCAGGTGTTTGCTTGCAGCATTGCAGCACATGCTTTACGTTATAGTCCAACAACTGTGCGCCAAGGTCAAAAAGGTCAACATTTAAATTACTTTTTATTTATCATAAACTAAATATTTATTTAACAATATTTAAGTTGACTTTCAAGCCAATTGAAAAATGTGAAAATCATTTAAATAATAAAACAAATCCAAGTTAAATTATCATAATATTTTAATCATCATTTCACAAACAATTAACAAATTTTACCATATATAATGAAAATAATAACAGTCATGTCATTAATCACTAATCAGTCTTTTAATTTAGGAGGAAAATAATTAAGCAGCACCTAATCATCAAGACCATCAAAGGGTGAATCGGGATCTTCTTGAAGGTCGGGCACTGCAGCAGGCTCTTGTTGACAGACTGTGGAGAAATACATAAATTAAATTAGCAGATATGTAATGTAAACCCACCTCAATATTCTAGTGAAGTGCGAAAATGCTCTAATTATTATTAAAATGATTTAATTCCTTTTTACAGATCCACAGTATTGTACTAAATATGATTTAAAATAAATTAATACTATTTTTATAAACACTGTTTCATTTAATCATTTATCATTACAGCCATTTGGAATCCACTGCTGGACATAGACTCCTCCATATAGATTTCATTTATCTTTTAATAATCTGACAAAACCTCTTGCATACTTTAGAAAACATTAGTCAGAGAATCTGATGACATTATAATTCTGCGGAGTTTCTATGAAAACAAATTTAACTTTAATACAATAGTTACAACACTTCAATAGGATGTGTAACCTAGCGCTCAGTATCTGATCTGAGTTACAATCAAGATGTCAAATTCTGCCCAATGTACTACCACTGATGTGAGTCTACACCTAACAAAGGTTTTAAGCTTAGCTGGAGGGGTTATATTAATTTTTATTGTATTGTTTTCAATGCTCATTAATACTTATTGTGGGTATGTTTGTAGGTACCTACATACAATGAGTAACCTGTTGCACTTATGTGACTCTTCTGTGATTTAATTTTCTTTAACATTTTACTCTCATATTCATTGTACTTAGAACTAAAAAAAGTGTAAATATTACAATAATGATACATTTTATAATGCATACCTAATTATACTGTATTTAGGTACTTACTGTGCGCCACTCTGCCGGCGTTTTATTGGGGCAGTCCACCGATACCCAATTTAAAAATTGGGCGCACTTCATACAATATCGTTTCGATGAACTTCGCCCTTCATTGGTGCGGCTGCAGGGGCCAAGAGTCGAAAGGACAATGACCAAAGTTGGTACCAAAAAGTCTCGCGCCTCAAAACCAAAATATTATAGTAATTAGTTTCATATTTTTTTACGGCATTACGCGTCGGGGATTTGATTTTTGAACTGGAAATATACTTTTCGAGTTTAAAAGTACGAATATTGTTTTACTCCCTTTATATGACGTTCCGTTTCAACTGAATATAAATGACGTTCCGTTTCAATTGAACAAACCCTTGTCTGTCGAGCGGACTCTAAAATTAATTACAATTAAGTAAGATCAGTACACCAAATCGATTTAGTTTGGTTTATTGCTATTTGCAACAAAATAGATTTTCTCAGCCTAAAGATTTTGATTTATCGATTACATCCCTAAATCCCGACTAGTTTATAGCACTTACTATACTCTATGGTTTATAGTTATTTTATCTGTGGCATCTGACATTTGTACTGTACTGACTGACTATTGGCAATGTAAAGGTCTAAAATAAAATCGAGTTTCAGTCAAGCATACTGTGGATGTTACTTTAACTCGTAATTCTTACTAATATTAGTGTATTACGCTGTTTTTAGAGCAATAATGTAATGTATGTGTGTTAAAATACGTCGTTGGTAGCGTCGAAAAAATAGACCTACTTTTTAGGTTAGTTTCGATTTTATAAAATAACTCTGAAACGCGGGTTTTTTTTTCAAAAATAATTTTTGTAGGAGTTAATACGATCAGTGTAGTCTATAAAAAACAAGGTTTGATTTTGATGCAGCATGGTACGGGATTCCATACTTCCATGAGCATTCTCTTTTGCTCAATTAGCACCATTTTGTATAAAATCAATAAATATAGGCTTCTCTGTAAAGGGAATTTAAATATACAAACAAAAATCTAATAAAAACACTTAAATGTAAAAACATAACAAAACACCGGCTGCTAGAAATAAATAAACAGATAAACGTCAAAGTAATGTCACATTTGACTTTGACAGCTAAACATAACATAAATTTAATTTTTTTTTGCTATTTACGAACTTCTTACAACTTCAGATTGCTTATAATACTAATAAATAATATGTAAAAATATGTATAAATAAAATCTCACATGAATAGATGTTCAAATTTAGTAGTAGTTTTTCGAAAATCATTTCTACCAAGTAATTTTATAATAATGGCAATACTACAATGTCATTATAACACAATTCTATTACGAGACCACTGACCGACCAATGATCGACCATTATGAATTTAGCAGATTACGAACTTTAAGCAAAATGACAATGGGATCGTGTTGGAATGTCGAATTTATAAAAATAGCAGAATCGGGGCCCAGGTTTTTCGTGATCATTGAGTTGCATAGAAACCAGTTGTGTTGGAGAGCAGCTAGGTGGCCTGGTGGTGGCGGCCCCTACTTACGAGCAGGAAGTCGTGGGTTCGAACCGACGCAGGCACATTACTTTATGTAATTAATGTAATCACCACTGCTATTAAAACGGCGAAGGAAAACATCGTGAGGAAACTGGCATGTCCTAGACCCAAATAAAATCGAAGACATGTGACATCTACCAACCCACACTGGGCCCGTGTGGTGGATTACAGCCCATTCCCTCTCATAAAAAGGAGGCCTGTGTCGAAAAAGTGTTTCTTTGACACATAGCTTTTGACGACACTACCGGCGTTATCGCTGAAGATGCGTTTTGAGTTTACGTTCCGTTTCACTAAAAACACGCTACATAAAATAATAAATTGTAAAATAAGTGATGTATTAGAAAATTAAACAAGTGTACCACAATGTTTTTAGGGGCAATACAAGATTTTTTTAAGAAATAAAAAAGTTTTGTATTTCTTTCATACTCCCTATTACTGTCGCAATGCATACGCGTGAAGCTCGTGGCCAAGCAGTTATACTCGTACTCAGTACTCACTCGTACTCGTACCCAGAATTGATTCCATTTGCATTGTTATGTGTTCCATGACAAAATATCCGGTAAATAATTTCATAATGACCTAAATTCAGATGTTTTGGGCTCATTACTCACTGTTTTGACTTGAACCTCGTTCCCTTTGTTATTGTTTACGGATTACGCTCAATTTATAATGGTGGGTAGACGTTTATGTTGTGCCTAAAATCAGTTTTAGTCCACAATAATATTTAGGACTAAAGTAACTACTACTACTACACTTACAATACTACTACAATCTTGTACTGTGATACTTTTTTTTCGGTCTCCCGATTCAGTTTTTTTGTGAGATGGTGCTTGCTACAGCGCCGAAATATCGGGAAATCAAAACAAATAGTAAGCATTGTAAATATCCCGTTTTCAGTGTTAATGATAATAATAAACTTAATTATCGAGGATAGGTAAAAGTTCTATGTAGTAAAAGCTGCGGGAAACATTGCTGGATGAAGGGCGCTTAGAGTTGGAACTGGGAAGTAGGTATGGCAGTAGAAAATGAAGGTCTATAAAACTACCCAGATTGTGGCTGAATTTCGAGTGCTACTCGAAATTCAAAGACATCATTGCCTCGTTGGTCTATTGGTCGGAAGCGCGATTGCTGAGCATGAAGTCCTGGATTCGATTCCCAGGTTGGGCAAAGTGTTTTTGGGGTTTTCCACCAGGAATTTCTCAGTAGCAGCCACGCAGCCTGGATTTGTGCCCGGTTGATGGCAATAGTCTCGCCCCCTATAACATGGGACTTAAACATGTGAAATGTGGACTAAGGGAACACCTCTGCCTAACCTTTCGGAGATTATGATGTTATGTTATGTAACTTTCAGCTGAATGATTGTAAACCAAATATTTTACCGTAATAGTAAAGAAACAGTGATTTCAGATCGATTTATTTAACAGTTTACATTGTCTGTTCTGTTTGAGCTTGTTGGAAAAGTTTATAATATAAACTACGGCATTGTTTATTTTTCTACTTTCAATGTTTTGGTAAAAGTACATCATTCTGTCTGTTTGCAAACACGAGAAAACTTTGATGAAATATTCTGATTTTAATTAAGATTTCATTTAATGGGATCATGAGTCATAGGCACGGCTGATTCGACCAGCTTGCATTCAATTGTATACCTAATGTGATGGACTACCTCGCTGGCCTAGTGGTTGCCAGGAGTACTGCGGAGCATGGGGTCCTGGGTCCGAATTCCAGGTCGGACAAAACGGTTGTTTTCCCATCTGGCATTACTCAATAGCAGCTTGAAATCTGGATTCCAGATCTTGCAAAGGGCTCACACCATACTCATGTATAAATGGAATACTCTTTATCTGTTCACCATATCAAACAGAAAGGGGACTTAAACATGACTGGTGGTGTGTTGTGTACACCTTTTTTACATTGTTATGTACACCTTATCCTTCAGGGCAACAGGGATGAACATACGTTACTGTACACATCTTGGCCTTTTGTACGTTTCTGTATACTGTCAGTTATTTCGCATCAGTTAATGGAATCGTTTAAATCATTCATGATCCGTGGGAAAACATGCGTAGGCGGCGATGGCCGTCCGGGAAACGATACTATGCATGCAGAATAGTTAAATAACACACGTGTGGTGGAATTGAGCAATCAGGAGCTTTAGTTTTTTCTTTTTTTCATGTTATTAACCGATAGACAAGTTTGGAATATTGTAGTATCTTACACGTATCAATAATTCGCATTTGTTTTTTATTTATTGTGTGATTTCTACAGACATCAAACTGCTATACTCAAAACTACGTCACCCATTTAGTTATGCTTTCACATAAACGCATTGATAAGGTGTCAATTTTCTGAACCAGTGCAGCAGCTATTTGTAGTCGATGACTGGATATATCCGGATCGAGTTCGATGCAATACCCAATCAGTCTACAGATAGATTCTTTAATCAAAATATTAATTATTTACAAACTACAAAACTATAGGTAATAGAAATAAATATGTACAAGTATAAAAGGGTTACAGGGCATCCAAAAATTCGTCCGCATCGCTGTCAACAGGAAAAGTGCCCAAGGCTGGCAGCATTACCACGTTGGATGGCAATGCTGATTCTTTGGCTAAAAAATAGGCCCGCCCTCTGGTCACGTGAAGAGTCGACCAACCGCTTGGCGATTTCCCGAAAAACTAGGTGGGCACTCGGACCCTAGTGTTTCAACCCCAAACGGCTCAAACACATAATTACCAATTAAATTATTGTATTTGCGCCGTTTGAGGTTTTCAGCACCTGCAGCAGCCGCCCTAGCGCAGCCCACTGTGCTAGGAAGATGGGATGGCGCAAGGGTGTCGACGCAAGTTGCGTCCCACACCAAAGGCCTACCCAACTTCCATGGCATTATGGTCATACCATCTGGTCTCTTCCCATCGACGCGTGCCAAGCCATTGGGTTCTAAGACAGCTGGCACCCCGGCGGTGGCAAGAGCACGACGGATGAGATCATTAATGCTAGCGTGCCGCGCAATCCGACCTGCACTCTTACTGCATGAAAGGCCATGGTGTCCGAGGCAGTCGACTGCTTCACCACATTGACAGCGATGTGGAGCCCCATAAGGAGCGCCCTACAGATTGGCTGTAACATTGACTCGGTTACTGTCAGGCTCGTCTTTTGATATAGTGAATGGAGAGTGTGGGGTGGTTGCTACAAATAGAAACGTATGTTAATAGTTTGAAACGCTGGAATCTTGCTGTGTGTACCGTCTTTTGACTATTTAGGTAACACTCATTGCCAAAAAAAGGAATTACTAAAATTAAAAAAAAACGACTGCGGTAAAAATCTGAAAGGCAAAAAACAAGGTCATCACTACATAGTATAAAACAAAGTCGCTTTCTCTGTCCCTATATCCCTATGTATGCTTAGATCTTTAAAACTACGCAACGGATTTTGATGCGGTTTTTTTTAAAAGATAGATTGATTAAAGAGCAAGGTTTATGTGTATAATACATGCACCCGTGCGAAGCCGGGGCGGGTCGCTAGTTTAAAATAAATTAAAGTTGGAAGCAGGTTTTGCCTCAGGCATTTGAATACAAAATTATAATTAAAATGGAATGGGTCCCGCCCGCCTGCTTCCAACATTGATTTTAACGGCACGGTTGGCGCAGTGGCTGAGCGATTGGCTGGTGCGCTGCGTGTCGCGGGTACGAGTCCTGCACGGATCCAATATTTGTATGGCCTACAGGTAGTTGTTCCGGGTTCTGCTTGTGTATGTGAGTTTAAATGCTTGTAATCGCACCCATGAAACAGGAGAAATTCCCAGTGTGGGGTAACTACAGGAGTAATGATGTTTTTTTTAAGAAATAAAAAGAGCCTTACATACGTAGGCTTATAAACACATTACCATCCTTTGCGTCACGCAGTCGGGTAAAAAGCTTTGCACCCCAATCACAACATACTTTCCATCACAATTCAAAGGGTTTTGATGGAAAATTATAACTCATTGCTTCATAACATGTCTGACCATATAAATAATGCAATGAATATTGAAATTATCAAAATAAAAAACTGGCCAACTGCGTGTCTGGCCACGCACAATGTAGGGTTCCGTAGTCTTACAACGTTAATTTAATCCACTCCCTACGGTCCGATTTCAATCCGAACGATGACATTTTTTGTAATAATAAAAAAAAAATACATTTGAAGTTGAAAAACCTGTGCTCCCATACATTATGTTTAGGAAAATATGTTATCTATGTGTTAGTACATTTTATAAGGTGGTCGACTATTACTCGTAAACTTGTAAAGCCTAAAATACGCGCATTGGACGTGGAGTTGCGGACACCAGCCCGTTATACAATACAATAAAAAGCCTACTTAGCTGTGATAGTTTTCCTGTTAAATTCGTTATTCATATTATATGTATACTATCACCGTGAGTTTTTTCACGCACCCAAACACAACCGTTTAGCTGGTAGAGGTGGGAGACAGTTGAGTCTAACAAAAAATTGCAGTTAATATTTCACAAAACGAATCCCTTAATGGTAAAATTATTTTAAGAAACTTGCAATATGTTTTAAAGACCTATTTAAGGAGTAAGGACATCCTACAGTATGGGGTACGCGAGAAAAAAAATCCTCACTTTACGTGGCGCTGGAGATACCCTTTTTTGTTTTTTTCGGATGGGAAAATCTTCAAATGACTCCTCCCGCTCTGGGCAGAGCGGAAGGCAGTGTCAGACTTTTACAAAAAATACAAAATACAAAAATGTTTATTCAAGAAAACTTTTTTACTGACTAAAAACCATCCATGTTCCTTCTTTTCCCCTTTATGTTCCAGGGCCGCGGTATCTCTTTCGAACAGTCCCGCAGCCCTGGAAGGCCTTGCGGGCCCTTCCTGTTTGCTGACAATATTTTAAGAAACTTGCAATATGTTTTAAATACCTATATAAATGGACATCCCACACTATGGGGTACGCGAGAAAAAAATCCCCACTTAACGTTTATGTACTGGAGATACCCTAAAAAATACTTTTCGAGATTTTATTTTACCACTTTGTCGGCGTAACTAATCTGTATATTCATGCCAAATTACAGCTTTCTAGTACTAAGAGTCTTTGAGCTAAGCTGCTGACAGACAGACCGACGGACTTGGCGAAACTATAAGGGTTCCTTGTTTATTGACTACGGAACCCTAAAACTGTCGTTGGGATTTTGTGTGTGTTACACAAATATCCCGCTATTTGAATAAAAAGTCCGGAATAACTAAATTTTGAATGAGTATGATGAAAGTAGTGAATGATATCTTTATCGTTCCCCATTAGATTGCGGAAACGAGCGTTCAATTTGTTTCAGGAACCGTTAAAATAAATCTGGAAATACGGGAAATCTTTTCGTTTTCAAAATTATTTAGATCTTTTTTTTTGCAACAGGTTGCTGAAACAAATTGGAAGTTGGTTTCTACAATCTAATAGGTAGATATAACACTTCCCAAGGTACACAACATTGTGATACACATGTTGATGTGAACATTTGTTCCATATAATTTTGACCGTGTAGTTATTGCACTTTTGGAAAAAACAAATTAAAAAAAAATTAAAACGCTTTTATTCGTGGTGACGTCCTAAATATTGCAAAAAATGTAATGTTACTTCTGCCAAACTTTAAAGCAGTTTGACTTTGTTTGTTTGTTTTGTTTTCCGTTTGTAGGAAACAGCTGATTTTTAATAACCGATGAAATTTCAAAAAAAAATCCACACTGTATTTAGATTAATAAATAATCAAAGAAGTAAAAAAAAATAGTTTTGTAAGTTTGTAGCAGTATTTATTACCATGAATGTGGGTTATGGCATAGAAATAGTAATTAATTTATTAGTTTTTAAACTGTCATGGTCACTAACATTATAATTAACACTAGAAACGGGATAAACAGTGGACATGGTAAATATCCCGTTTCTAGTGTTAATTATAATTAATTTATTCTTCAAAAAGATATGCAAAAGGCGGGTACATCTACGGGACCCCTGTCAACACCTGGCTAGGAAGACGGCACGATGGCGAACAACAAAGAACCCATGAAAGAATCAGTCTTTTAGTTTCTTCAGAAAGGTCAGGTGCATAGTACTTGCAACCGGCGTGCGTGTATGATCAGATGTATGGACGAGGACGAGGCCAAAAGAGTGTGTCAGGATCGTAGCAGATGGCGTTCTGAGGTTTCTACCTAGGGTCCATAGAAAAAGGTGTGAGTTTATGTATGCATGTAATACGAAGTTACGAACGTACATACCTACATATTTTAGTTATCGACCTTTTATAGGTCTTTTATAAACATAACATAAATCACGCCTGTAATCCCAGAAGACTTAGGCAGAGGTGTATCTAATAGTACACCCACATTTCGTAATAGGGGGCGAGCTTATTGCCATCAACCGGCCGCAAATCCAGAGTCCGTGGCTGCCACCGAGAAATTCCTGATGGAAAAACCTAATAACACTTTGCCCGGCCTGAGAATCGAACCCAGGACGTCGTGCTTGCGACCACTGGACCAACGAGGCAGTCACTTCTTTTATAAAACGCGCTAAATAAAATTTATTACTTCAATCAAAAACCTGTCTCCATTCAATTCCAACGTCAGTATCACAAAGAAACATGATAAATAAATTAATTAAAAAGCTTCTTATAAAATTGGCAGAAGTTCATTGAAATAGAATGGCGCGATAAAACCCTCCGCTTCGCGTCGAGAGAACAATATTGACGGACTGTGGAAGGTCGGTAAATAGAGCTATGTTTTATTGAAAAACAACAATACCTTCTTTTGAAGCTTTAGAAAGCAGATGGGAATTTTTGTAAAAGATATTTAGGGGTATTTTAATGTCGTAACTCGGCCTAGTCGATGTCTCTTATTAGATCCAACATTACATTACAGGTAGTCACAGTCAGTGACCCGAAAGTCTGACCACCAGTCTTACCAAGGGGTATCGTATAACCCAGTAATAACTAGGTTATGGAGGTTAGATACAGATAGGCAGTCGCTCCATGTAAAATACTGGTATTCAGCTGTATCCGGTAAGACTGGAAGCTGATCCCAACATAGTCGGGAAAAGGTGATGATTACGTACGTTATCTTATCACACTATTTTGATTAAAATAACCTACTATTTTAAACAGTTTCAAAAAAAGTAATAGTTTTCATTTATTTCAATTACCTAAACCTGAGGACCGAAATGTGCTGTATCTAATCTAGGCATTTGATTTAATTTAAGATGAAGTGCCTTCCTTCGTATTGCAATAAAAAATAGTGATTTTTACTGAATAGTCTAGTTTCAAAGATTTTAAACTTCAACTTCAACGCCTATTATTTTGTTTGTAAGAAGTCCTTCAAGATCCTAAAGATAATTTTCCCCATAAATACATCCACAGAAATAAACGTAGCAAATGCATTAAACTGTCAATTAAACATTACAAATCGAGCAAACCAAATATACACACGATTTCATCCAAATTCAATAATCTACGTACATACCGTTATGCATCTCTTAGTATGTATGTCATCTCTTAGATAAAACGTAGGTATCGATTCGATACCTAAAATCGATTATTCATGATCCAAATTCGCCAGCAATTGGATATGCGGATCCATCACTCGATCATTGCACTGCATTATCCTGCACTCAGGTCATTCAACTTGTTTCTGGATATTTCTGGGTTCAAGATTTGCGGCTTTTAGTTTGCATGTTGATGGAAATGGGTGTAAAAGGATGGGGTCATGGAATACACAGTGCTAAGTGTATTGACAATTTTAGGTCGGCACTGTGCTACGATTCGTGGATCAAAATGTAGGGCCACAAAAGGAAGGAATGAAAGCCATTTGCATGTGGGTGAGATGAGAATGCTAAGAGGGATGTGTGGTGTTACGCGAATGGATAAAATAAGAAATGAGTACATAAGAGGAAGTCTGAAAGTGGCGCAAGTGACTGAAAATTTGTGTGGTAATCGGTTGGCTTGGGCATTTGATGCAGAGGAATGAGGAAAATGTCGTGAGGAAAGTTTTGAGTATGAATGTAGATAGGTATGAGAGTAGAGGAAGACCAAAGAAACGATGGATGGACTGTGTGACGGATGATATGGCAAGAAAGGAGGTGTCTGATGAGATAACGCGTAATAGAGAAGTATACATATATGTAATAGATTGGGATAAGTACAGGAGAATGATAACTTAGTGATACGATGCAAAGAGTGCATTATGACTGTAAACGTCACTGTCAATTGGCAATCATGGTGCAGCTCAAATGCAATGAGAACTTCATAATGCCTGAATTAAGACTCCCAGGCAGGTACCATCTTTGCAGCTGTGACGCAGTAGGTACGTCTGTCCAGAGGATCTTGACAAGTGGCAAACGCTTTCGAAGCGTTTCGTGTTTCTAAAATGACTTTCATATAGGATTGACATACTTTGCTTTTAAGTAGCTTATCATTACAATACATTTTTGACTTTTCTATCATTGTTATCGCTGATAGAATCTCATCTTTGTCTAGACCC
The DNA here is from genome assembly GCA_950022335.1 of Eurois occulta. Taxonomy (NCBI): domain Eukaryota; kingdom Metazoa; phylum Arthropoda; class Insecta; order Lepidoptera; family Noctuidae; genus Eurois; species Eurois occulta. The sequence goes on from OX465502.1 coordinate 4,952,448, forward strand.
TAGTAGTACTTTCTGGTTAAAATCTTAATTTTCAGCAATGGTTTGAACGTTACATAATATATAGGCACTGTTAAATCGCATTTATCATTTATATAGTAGGTACACAACAAAGATTCACATGCGTCACTGACACTGATACTGTTAGCCTGGTCATCCCACTGCTGGGCAAAGGCCCAAGACTTCCAGTTGTCTCGATCTAGGACCAATGTGGAACACTAGTCGCTGGTCTTGTCCAGCTCATCCCGCACATACTAAAATCCACAAATTCAAATATTACAACCACTTTGCTCGTTTCAGGAATCAAATCAAGTACTGGAGAACTGAATAACTGTGGCTCAGTCACTGCGCCATCAAATGTATTATTCGAGAATTTTCTACGCTCTACAAAGAATTTCATATTCCGGAGGAATTGCAATAAGCTGCACTTTCTATGTAATATGTAGATCATTTGAGCTCCCTTACATGTACAGTTAGCGAAACAGCCCTACTGTTTTGATGGCAAAAAAAATGTCTGCATTATTCTGGCAATGGGCATTAAGAAAACACGCTAAGCCGTTGGTCCCGACTGTCGATTGTAGATCTTTGACAGTCGTTACAGGTAGTCAGTGGCCCGAAAGTCTAACAACCAGTCCTACCAAGGGGAATCGTATTACCCAGACTATCTGGGTTGTAGAGGTCAGATAGGCAGTCGCTCCATGTAAAATACTGGTATTCAGCTGTATCCACATGGCATGATGTTATGTTATGTATACAGTGTGTTATGTTTCTCAGTACAGAAATCTAAAAGTAAATTCAATTAAACTGCTTGTATACTTAACTCACTTGCTGACTGTACATTCAAGAACATAATAAACCATCTTATTAAAATTGTATCTTTTGAATAAAGCTCTCTGCTTTAAGAACCTTGTAAAGTGTATCTCTTGAGGACAACTAGTAAATAATATCGTTATTTACAAAGCTTCTATGAGAAATATCTCTGACCTCATCTTAACATCGTTAATTATAAATAGTTTACTGGGAAATGCTTTCCTTTTTAATTAAAAAAATTGGTAGCACTTTAGTCGTATCAGAATACAACAGTTACGGTAGGGTAGGACTCAATGTAACACACTCAAATCATTGTGCTGGTGGATGGACTGGATAGTGCGGGGGTCGTGGAGGTATTTAAAGTAAAGTTAAAACATTAAAAACATGTATTAAAAAAAAACTTGTGAAAAAGTTGGAACATTGACCCCCAATATCTCCGTAACTAGGTTTCCAGTCCTGGTATGATCGTGAACGAAAAAATGATCGCAATGACTGGGAGAACAAGGGCCTTTCGGCTTTATTAAGGGTATTTTAACATGCAATAAACCGGTAATCAAATACTCAAATCAGAAACTGTGTGCTTAGTTATTTTTAGGGTTCCGTACCTCAAAAGGAAAAACGGAACCCGTTAAAAGATCACTCGCGTGTCTGTCTGTCTGTCCGTCTGTCGCAGTCAATTTACTCCAAAACTACTATACCGATTGAGTTGAACTTTGGTACACATTTTATGTAAGTCAGTGACCCAAAGACGGATTGTAACGTAAATGAATGAATTTTAAGCAAGACACTTTTGATGAAAAATAAAAGTTTTGCAAACTATATTATGTTCTATATTAAACAAAAGGGCTCATTGTGAGCATCTCAAATATATATTTTTTATAATTTTATAGTAAATAGTTTTGAAGTTATTTAAGAAAATAAGTGATTACCTTCCCCCCCCTTAACTCCGAAACTTTTCTCCCGAAAACATACAAAAAATAATTCTTTGCGTTTAAATTACAGGAAAACCTATAAGAAATCTTAGATTAAAAAAAAATACGGAATTTAGATAATTAACGTACGGACCTTGGAACCCTATCCACTCGAGTCAAACTCGCACTTGTCCGGTTTTTAAAAAGTCCTGTGATTATTTATAATTGGTTTAAAAACCTCTTCAAAGAATTTGTCATTCATCATTGTGACATTGCGTATTAAAAAGTTCCTGATAGGTTTTATAAAAGGATTAAATCCTTCCGAGAAACTTTTCTAGTTAAAACTATTAGCTCCGAAAAATACGCTTGGCATGTCGTAACAAAGAGAATTTACGCAACCCTCTATGAATTTAGCTTGCTTAATTAATTAGTTTATTTTATAGTATAACACCCTTTCGCAAATCTAGACTAAGTGGATTAGGTTTTTTGCTTAGGCAACGTAGAACATACGTACGTAAGGTAACTCTCGCAATGAATAATTCAAATCATGAAACTATATAGAGTGAAAGAAACACCCCCTACAAAAAAATCTGCTGTTTCCTACACGGTTAAAAATGCTGTATATTACCGAATAAGGTATTGCAGTTTTGTCGGAAACAGCTGATTTAAAAAAAAAATCTTCATCTGCCTAGCCTTTTCCCAACTATGTTGGGGTCGGCTTCCAGTCTAACCGGATGTAGCTGAATAGCAGTATTTTACATGGAGCGACTGCCTATCTGACCTCCACAACCGAGTTAGCGCTAAATAATACGATACCCCTTGGTAAGACTGGTTGTCAGACTTTCGGGCCACTGACTACCTGTAACTGACCTGTAACAGACTGTCAAAAATCTACAAATGACAGCCGGGACCAACAGCTTAACGTGGTTTCCGAGGCACGGAATAAATTCGGTATGTAATGGGAGGTCACCCATCCATGGACCAACGTATGTAAGCGGTTTTTTTATGACTCCTCCCGCTCTGGGCGGAGCGGAAGGGAGTGTCAGACTCTTACTGACTAAAAACCACCCATGTTCCTTCATTGGCCCTTTATGTTCCAGGGCCGCGGTATCTCTTTCGAACAGTCCCGCAGCCCTGGCAGGCACCGGCCCTTGCGGGCCTTGGAACACGAACGCGCCGTCGGCACGGCCTGCCCGTCGTCATACGACGGACGGACGGCGAGCTAGCCCATTACTCACCGTCCACAGGCCCGCGCCTACGGTGGCCGAGAGCCATCACGGCGTGAAGCGGCTTAACCTAAAGATCGACCCGAGCGGTTGTTCTTATTTAACCACGAGCTCCTCCGATTTAAAAAAAAATCCGATGACAAATTTGTAAGTGGTGAGGGGTGTGGAATGATGTACTGAACACGTGGTAACCGTTTGTAAGTCGGTGCCCCTTCCACCCTCTACAGCCTCCAGGTATTTTAAGCTCATGTTATTGGCAACAAGAGACCATAATATTCTTTCGTTAGCTTACCCAGAAACTCAATTCTTTTCATATGCATGGTCGATTGAAAAAGTAAGCTACCATATTTGGGAGGAAATTAATGTATTAATCTTGTAAAACCTATTAGCGACACTTTAGCAGGTAGTGATGGGTGTGGGTAGTGTTGTCATTAATGATAATTACTTAAAATCATAGGACTGGATGGCGACTGCTTCGTTGGGCTAGTGGTCGCAAGTAAGACTGCTGAGCACAAGGTCCTGGGTTTGATTCCGAGGTCGGGCAAAATGATATCGGATTTTTTCACCAGTAATTTATCATTAGCAGCCACGGAATCTAGATTAGTGCCCGGGTGGGATCGCCCTCTATTATAAGGGACTTCAATCATAACTTGCTCCTGTACTATTAGGTACCTACACCTCTACCTAATCCTTCGGGGATTACAGATGTGTATAAAATCAGATTTTTAAGTAACTAAGCACGTCATGAGGATGAGACCATCATGACCAAAAACAGCCAAGAGGCCTGTTTGTAATAGAAACCAGGCAAGTGTTCTTAACGTTAAAGACCAATTAGTCACATTTACGATCAATTTCCATAGTTTACCAAGTCATGACGTATGATAGCTCATTGTTATTGGAGATATTATTATGATTTACGTACGGAACCCGCTTGGCAGACTCCCAATCGTAGCTGGCACATCAAACACTTTACTGGTCGTTATGTGTTAGATCATGTTTCTAAATGGCGATAATTGTTCATGAATAAGCGTAACTGAATGAATAGTGGAACTAAATTTCATCAGTTGTCTTCCGTGTAAGACTACTATCCGCCCGGACTTGTCCGGAGATGTCCGGCTTTTAGGCCCTTTCGTTTCCACCGAATAAAAAAAAAGAATTTTTGTTCAAAAAGGAAAAATGTTCGGGCTTTTTTGCAAATGTCTGGCTTTTCGTCAGGACTTTTCAAATTTGGAAATGGTAATCCTAGTCCCGTACTAAGCTTATAGCATACTTATGAGCACTGCACCATATTGGCATCACCTCACCTCGTATACAGGGACGAAGGGACACCGACGCGAAAACGGTTACCACGTACACAGTACCTACATAATTCTAAATCCCCCCCCCATCGAAATTATTCATCGGTAACTTAAAAAAACCGGCCAAGTGCGAGTCGGACTCGCGCACGAAGGGTTCCGTACCATTATCTATAAAAACGGCAAAAAAATCATATCTGTTGTATGGGAGCCCCCCTTAATATTTTTAGTTTATAGCGGCAATAGTAATACATCATTTGTGAAAATTTCAGCTTTCTAGCTATCACGGTTTATGAGATACAGCCTGGAGACAGACAGACAGACAGACAGACAGCGAAGTCTTAGTAATAGGGTCCCGTTTTACCCTTTTGGTACGGAACCCTAAAAACCGTGGGGTCCGAGTGCTCATAGCCGTTAGTTGACACTTCTCGTGACCCAAGGGCTGGCTTTTACCTTGGCCAAAGGTTTAGCGTTGCCATACAACGTGGCTTCCGAGATTTTTGATGCCATTTTTTAAGTTTATTGTTAAGTTAGTTAATTTAGGTTATTTATAAATGTATGTAATATTGTTCCAAATAGAATAAAAAGACCAATGGTTTGATGAAAATAAAATTTAAAACAAAAAAAACAGCTGTTTCCTACAAAAGTGCAACCTACATGTCGAAATGTGTAGAAAAGCTGTTTTTGTTTTAGAATGATGTACTGAGTACGTGGTAACCGTTTTTGCGTTGGTGTCGCTTCCACTCTATAGCCTAGCTACACAGCTGATTCGAGACGATGACGGTATGATGCTAATACCAACGCTCAGTTCTAAGCACAGCATGGGACTACGATTGCCTCAACTCGAGCCGTTCTGGATTCTTTATATGAATCTGCATAGTGCAACGCGCAATTATAAGCATATCGCAATGAGTTAAGTTGATCAGGTGCAGTGCCGAGCAACAATCCAGACTTCGGATTAGGACATTCCTGAACCTACCATTTCAGAGTACTGGAGGTCTAAAATGGCCGCTTTAGCAGAATCGTAATAGGATATTTATATGAATAACGTTGAAATTCTTAATTTGGTCACAGACGCAGTAAATATTATGAATTGTGACTTTGTGACTATTTTACAACTGTAATGTAATTCATATTATTAACCTATTAAGATTCTGCTACAACGGCCATTTTAGACCCCCAGGAGTCATGATGTTTTGCTTCAAATACACTTAACAGTTTTCAAATAGCCTTTCGTAAACCAATCTTTATAACAACAGCTCTCGAGGGACATCGTCGAGTAAATAAACTTTTAACTCGCAACATCAAAGTCTGCTATAACCTAATTGGTTAAAACATTAAAGAGATTAATGTTTTTAAATAAATGCGCATTTATATGAAGATGAAAGAAGACTTTAATGGTCTATTAACTGATGGTCACATAAATGAATCATCTAAAGATATAACGTCTTTATTCACTAAATGATAAGAATACTAACACCCACAATACGCCAGATGGGTTTAAGTCCCACGTACGGGTGAGCCATTTAACAACATAATATTACGCCTGTAATCCCCGAAGGGTTAGGCAGAGGTGTACCTAAATAGTACATCCACATTTCACCAGTTATGTTTAGCTTAACCAGTTATGTTTAGTATTGTTTATGTCCCATGTAATAGGGGGCTATATATTGGCTGGCATTAACCGGGCACAAATCTAGATTCCGTGGCTGCTACTGAGATATTCCTGATGAAAAATGCAATAACTCTTTGCCCCACCCAGGAATCAAACCCAGGACCTCGTGCTAAGCAGTCGCGCTTGCGACCACTCGACCAACAAGGCAGACAACCGCCTAGCCCGCCTTTTGCTTTAAAAAAATCCACAAGAGTTATACGAGCACCTACATATATTATACATCTTTCTCCAGGACTGCTACTGAGAACTGAAATAAAATAAATAAATGGCTGGTGGCAAAACTTAATAAAATTTGGCATTTTATGATTTAATCTAGGACCAACAAGATAGTCTGTCACTTGTGTAAAATTTCAAAATGCTTTGAGCTTTTTATTTGATCTTCTCAGTAAGAATCCTGTTGCAGTCCACTGCTAGACTTACGCTGTTCCCAAGCTTTACTAAATCACCCATTTCTCTACCTTCCACGTCCAGTTTGTCCCAGTCAGTTGTTAAGGAAATCTGTCGACCTGTGAGGCATCACTGGCTACGCTAACTAATACAAGGTTCTCACTTGTCTGCTTCAATAGCTGAAACACACTTTCCGACAATTCTCCTCATCATCATTTGCCTAGCTTTTCCCAACTAAGTTAGGCTTCCAGACTAACCTTTTGCAGCTGATTAAATTACCAGTATTATACTCGTACATAGCGCGACTGGTTTTCTCTATATGAATCTGGAAGAATGAATCGATGGAGCGCTTTACTACACTTCCAGACAGTTCAAAGTTATCAACATCCTCCAATTCTTCCGCATCTCTCTATTCAAAGTCTACGGAACCAGATCGCATGCGTACGCACATATTTACGATGCCGCATATAAACAAAGTAGACAAAAACATATTAGTATCAAAATACAGAATTTCAACTGGGAACAAATGGTCGGTTGGAATAGGCCCAGACATAATGCAAAGCGTTAACACAATTTGTAAGCATGCTTTTCGGGTAACAGGTTTCTCGGAGAGTAAGTCGGGGATTTCGTATCTAGATAATGGGTTATGTTTTATTTATGCAGGGTGACAGGCACACAGTCTCGACATAGATACCGACGCTGTCGCAAACTTTCGATCGGTTAATAATAACGAAAAAATTCGGTTGCAATAATGATGCTTACGAGAAATGTATCTTGGATGTAGAGACTTGCGTTTCTCGCAAGCATCGTTATTCCAACTGAATTTTTTCGTTATTCCAACTGAAAATTCGGTTGCAATCACGATGCACGATGCTTGCGAAAAACGCATCTTGGATGTTGAGACTTGCATTTCTCGCAAGCAACGTTATGTACGTTGTTTTTTTCTGTTATTATTAAGCGATCGAAAGTTTGCGACAATGTCGGTATCTATGTCGAGACTGCCGGCCCTGGGCAACATAATAGTTTAGTTTAGTTTGCAACTCTCATACGGTTTTCTTTTACAACTGGAAATTATGTTTTTCTTACTCTTCCGCTACTTTTAAGTTTCCGTACATACCTTAAAAGGAAAAACGGAACTCTTATAGGGTCACTTTGTTGTTAGTCTGTTCGTGTCTGTTTGTCTGTCAAGACCCATATTATCAAGAATGCGTGGTGGTATCAAGAGGAACTTATGAACTTTGAATCTTGTAGACTTGATTTCCGTGGTGGATAAAGCTTTTCTGGCGTCCGCCACTGTTCATTCTCACTTTTAGGAGTTGCAGTGGTTGAGAATAGAATGGAAGTTTTGTCAAAAACAAAATTAGAACCCGCGTTTGTTTTCACAAAAAGGGGCCTAGTTGGATTACTGGTTATCTTTATACTGTGACACAGGCAACTGTAGCCATTGAGCCAGATCGTTACGTTTTTGGCTCCGATTCAACTGACCAATGACTTATCATGATCCGTTTCAACGAACTACGATTTTGGAAGATAGGTGATGAGTACTTAGGTTTTCTTTTAGAAGTGATAATTTACATACTTTAATGATGATTTGTCATCGATGTCTTCGGACAAATTACATTTTTGTTCTTGCCTGTTTGGCACTGCTCATTTATAAAGATCGTTTCAAATATAAAATGAAGGTAATTACAGTAAAAATGTCTGTCGTTAAAGACAAAATAAACATCATCTTCGAGTGAGAAGGCAAAAAGGTTACCTACATGTACTTACTTTGTTGTTAAGCTATGTCGGTCGGTCTGCTGATGGGTGACCATACTCTTCAAACCGATACTTTTTTGTGTCTCGGAAAGCACGTCAAGCCAGCTCGGTCAGATTTCATTTGTAGACCTTTTCACAGTTGTAAACAAAAGCCGAAAGTCTAACTTGAAAACCAGCGTCGGGCACCAGCTGCTTGGCAGTTTGCTGAACTGGGCCTATTTGGCGCAGCCGTGAGACACACAATGTTTCCCTTTTTTTTCTTGTTTAGATTTAAGTTTTTATTGTGGAGATTTAAGTTTTATTTTATTTTTTATTTTATTTTATGTTGTGTGTTTGTGGCATGTGCCAAATAAATGTGTTTTCTTTCTTCTTTCTTTAACTACCAGTCTTACCAAGGCGTATCGTGTTACCCAGAAATTGCACTATTCAGCTGCATACAGATGTAAGGCGTTTTCTCGAAGCCGAAGTATGCGCGGAAGTCTCTCAGTACCAACTTCGCTCAGTGACGGATTTCCATACAAACTCTCAACCTCTATTTCTCCAGCTTAGGGATTGAATTTTCCATCCCTACGTGGCTACCTACGTCACAATAGCGATATGCGTACCTTAGCCCGATTTGTCCATTAGTTTGAGCTGTGTGTGATAGTCAAGAAAATTATTCTTATAAGTATAAACATTAACTCTTGATCGTGGCTAAGTAATAACAACCGCTCCGATCAATCTTCAGGTTAGACCAGAAGCCAACCCCAACACAGTTGGGAAAAGGCTAGGCAGATGATGAAAGACTAACCTCCATCAGACGGAAACCATATTCTGTTAACCTTAAGCTCCATGCCTTTGACCCCACTCAAAAAAGGTCAAGAGCAATAGTTTTTTAATAATTGGAACTAGGTCAAAGTTCCTCAAAAAACGCTGCCGCCCTTTGCCTTGACCCAATTCTTCGACCATCGGCTATTGGTCTGTGCTGCTCAAATCCCTAGTTTTGTAGACAAACATGTAAAGAGAGACAGACAACATCGTTAGCCATACTATCTAACAGTGTTTACTAAACGTTTAATCTTGAAAACTTATGGCACAATGTAACGGATGAAATGGGATTTTAGACTTACAAGTTCCTATTAAATGTTCAAATTATAGTTTAAACTATCGTTTTCCTGCGACTTTCCTTTGTATACAAAATTGAACCCTGGCGAGTTCATCATAGGATTGGTTTTTGAGTAGTGTGAGTTTTGCTCTACTAACTCAAACGAACATTATACAACCATATCTTCCAGATTTCATGTTTCTGCCTTTGGTAGTCTTGGATTTGTGTTGTTTGTCAGTCAGTTAGTATCTAATGTGTTTTATATCAATAGAATGGATACAAGTAAGATCCGATTATCAGATTCATCAAATAAATAAAATTGAATTGTGACTGTTTGGAATTTCAAAATAACAGCATTTTACTGAATGCATATAAAAGTATACACGGTACTTAAAACAAAAAAGCTTTTTTATACATTTTTGTCTGTCTGACTGCTTGTTCCGGCTAATATCCGAAACGGCTGGACCGATTTTGAGGGGACTCTAACTGCCACAACTGATGTCATAAGGAGTAATTTAGGCTACTTTTATTTCCGAAAAAGGATTAGGGTTCCGTGCAAAAAAATTAAAACCCTTGAAATTGTTAACAAAATCCAATATAAATAGGGTAGTAATATTTTTATAATCATTTCACGTAGACAAAGGACGCGGGGCACAGCTAGTTTATCATACAATCACGTTGGCAAAATTAATACTTAACATGAAAAGATTGTTTTCATAATCCTTTAGAAATCAAATGTCGAAGGGGTACAAAAAATTATGTTTCAGGATTTTCGGGTCTTCAAAGTTGAATAATAGGAATATGTCTCATCCGTATGAATTCTTACAAAACCTATGAAAGTAACTCTATCTTGTAACCTTCATTTTTCCTGATACCTTTTCACGCTTCAGCCAGTGAACCCAGCAGGTTAAGTAGTCTACAATAAATACGTATTCAGTAAACCAAGTCATAATAAGTAAGTCGATCCATCACGTTGGAATAAACAACGAATAAAGGTGAATGAAGGAATTAAATAGGTAATTCATCAGGCTCTTAAGAAAGCACTGTAACACTGATTTAAAGCGGCAGTTATACAGGGTTATTTGTAAAACACCAGTAACCTCTTAAGAGGTCATTGTACTCATCATTATGAACAACTTTTAATATGGGACCAAACCTGAAATCGCGAAAAAAAAATCAGCTGTTCCCTACATTTATGATCGATTAACTCGTCAAAATGTAGGGAACAGCTGATTTTTTTTTCGCGATTTTACTGGAACGCGCGAGGTTACTGGTGTTTTACTAATAACCCTGTATAATATAGTAGTTTTGGTAAGTAAAAAAATACAAAATGCATATTTATTAACAAGTTCAGCAGTTAAAACTTAGCAGTAAAGTAACTAAATGGGCAGTTACTAGTGGGCAGTTATTCGCCTAAAAAGCGTAGTCAGCGGGCTCCTATTTCTGTCTGCAGGGTTTACCCCTAGTCGGTGTACCCCAAGTCCAGGTGTCTCCGCTCCCTATGAACTGCCGAACTATTAATCTAACTGCCCATTCCATCATTTTTACTGGCCATTTATATATTAGTCTGCTTACGTATTTTTAGTACTCTGACATTGTAAGACGAAATAACCGGCCAATTGTTTTTTTTTTATTACTAACTATGTTTTACTGTCGCACAAATTTACCGATAAAAAAAATAACCGCCCATTATTTTTTGCAACTGATCATAATAACCTCTCGAATGTTTAAATAACAGTTCAAGTTCATTTCCCAAAGACTAACAACGCCACTGAAACCATTAAATGCAAAGAAGTACTGAAATCTGTAAAAAAAAATATAATTGTAGTGTCTGTCTGAATATAAAAATAACGGTAAGTACCTAACTTTTAACAAAAAACATTTTTTTAATATTTTTGTCTGTCTGTCTGTCTGTTTATTCCGGCTATTCTCCGAATCGGGTGGACCGATTTTGACGCGACTTTTACTGGAAGATAGCTGGTGTTATAAGGAGTAAGGTTAAGGCTACTTTTATTTAAAAAAAAAATGAAATCCCTTGAAATTGTTAACAAGATCCGATTCAAATAGGGAAGTAATTATTATTTTTGTAATACATAATTCATGCGCACGAGGTTCGCGGGCAACAGCTAGTACTGATATAAACTGATGTAATAAATCCGAAGATGTGTCCGTGTCTTTGTTACTTCTGGACATCTTAACTACTTAACCGATTTCAATGTTGAGCAGAGCTTAAAGAAGAAGACATAACATATTATTTATTTATTTAGTTAACAGTAAGAAAGGAACAGAAAAAATAGGTACAAAGGTGATGCTTATTTCTAAAGAAATCTCTTCCAGCATACCTGCGAAAGGAGAGGAAAAAAAAAGAGATGTAGACATAGTGTGTAAAAGATGAAGAGAAAATATATAATTTATGTTATTTTTTATAAAAGTATAGGCGCCAGCACATCAAGTTACCCGAAACTGTCAAATTTTTCCAATCAACCTTGAACCTAATGCTTTAGCGATAAAGTTGAAAATCTATTAAAGAAATTTGACAGATTGTAATAGCTTGATTTGCGTGGCGTCTGTACATGAGTTCTCCGGTCACGCGAGAGGGATCGCGGGTAAACGTTAAACGTTAAACGTTTCTAAATAATGTTCTTTATTTCGTAAGTGATACCCAACAAAAACCAGAAACATCTTCCGTAACTTATATTTAACCTATCAAATTCCACCAGTTTCTTTATGTGACCTTAAAGAAATATCGTGTTTACGTTCAGGAAAATTCTTAAACCGAACGCTTTTAGAATGTTTGTTTGTCCTGCCTAATCTCGCAAACGTCTGGTACTACATCGAGATTCCTTAAGATTTACGATGCTAATAACGTTTATTAAACCAACTTTATATCATCGCATAATTTCAAAGGGCTACGAAAAAGCTCGTGGAAAATGAATGCGGTCAAAGTCGCCAACATTTTCAGTGTTAAAAATTATGCCAGTCGTAAAGTGCCTACCAGAAAAAATGTTTATTCATGACTCGAGCTTCGTGTCATCTAAAATAACCACAAAAACAAATAATAAAAAGTAGCGTTTTAACGTACGTTGTCAACGAGATTTAAAATTAAAAGTGGGAGCTATTTTTGTAAGACAAGATTAGTCACACACTCATAAAGAAAACGGCCGTATTCTGTATTGACGGCGAAACATCCCAACATCTTCTCACTTTTTTTTAAAGTCTTTATTTTTTATGGAGTTTTATCACTTACACTCTTTGCGCTGTAGCATGGTGCGGGTGACAGTTGCCTGTATGACGTTGACATCTGTCAGTACCACATGACTAGGGATGTGACGTTATGCAAATAATTTTTTCGCCAACGACACTCGCAGCTTAGATCGAGTTCTCTTTAATATTGGTATTGATTGTGATAATGTCACCCCCGTAACAGCTACATTCAACAACTTAAAAACTAATTAATGGGTAATACACAGTTAATATTATAATTAAGACTTCTTATGTCCTTATTCGTTCAGGTAAATAAACAGCCGATACAAAATCATATCATTCCTAGCCTCTTCCGACTAAGGGGACGCTAGAATGCTGTTACATGTCCCCACTTCAAATCCCACACCAGGTGAATATTGTCTTTCGTATTATGTCCGGTCACATTCCATCATCACGTGATATATATCCTCAATAACCCCACAAACTTCGCAGTTTGATGAGAAACTTTTACCCATTAATACAACTTAAACTTATTGGAGGGGTGTGGCCCGAACGCATCCTCAACAGAGATTTTCTCTCTTACTACATATTTCATCTTCTCGCTTGAAAACGCATTTTCGATCGAGATGACAGATATAAGAAATAGTTACGTCTTAGTGAACAGTGAATTATTAGATAAACAAATACCAGAATAATGCAAAACGTTCTTTATGTATTGTGAAAACGATGATTGTTATGCGTTAATTCAGTTTTGAGAACTATGTGTTGGAATTGTTTGTTTAAAATGACTGAAAACTTACGTAGTGTTTATTTTAAGGTTACGTAAGCTAGTAATAGGGATTGTGTAATGGGTGTATTGTTTTAGCATGTAATTTTGTTATGTAATATATATTGTTATGAAGGTAACGCCATGCTAATAACTATGAAACTTTATACGGGTTCCGTACGGGTCTTATAACTGCGTACTTACGTTTATTGGCTCAATTAACCTAGGTTTATATTATTAGTATGGTAAAGGAATGAAGGTAGACGTAGCTAAAAGTTATGGGGCAAGTATTCGTTTAACACTAAATACATATATTTAAAACATCATTCTGTTTCTGTCATATTCAAACAATAGACAGAAACACCGATGTTTTTAAAACGCATTTAGTAATTTGTGGTGCCAAAAGGTCCATAGTAATAGCAGAGCTGTAACGGTGCTAATTAGAGAAACCCGAAAAAACACTGTTTTAAGCGTTCATGGTTTAAAACTAAACTTATACTGTCACTTACGGGATATCTTCCGTGATTGTTCATGATTTTGAGCTCCCGATATTTCGACACTGTTGGGTTGCTGAAGATATCCCGTTAGTGACAGTATAAGTTTAACCTGAAAAAGGTCATGCTATAAATAAAATAAAATAAAATTCGTTTACTTCAGACTAATAAAATGTCCATAGGTTGTTAGTAACAATATCTTAAAACTATTAGTCAAAAAACAAAACTTATACAACATGCAGCCTGATAAGCCTACCTACAACTGCAGATTCAGGTCTCTCTGCAATCATGCTATTATAATGCTTCAGCGTTTACATATACACCCTTAGCTTCGATCACCCAATTTTTCAGAATTAGGCGGAAAGGCGCCATTATTTTTAGTCGTAAACGATAAAAGTGACAAACGCCAAGGTAATCACATCAAAACACACTTAGGTGTGTTTTTTTTTAAATTAATGTAATAATTGACGAAGACATTAAAATATTACATGAAGATGTTATTAGGCTTTTATATTACTTGTACTTTTCAGAATAGTGGAGACATAAAATAAATATGTATTTCAAAATATTAAATTCTTGCGTCAATTTATTCATAGAACGGTCACCAACCTGTTTATGTATTTGGCATGGTTTTCAGGATTATTTAAATAAATATGTTCTTTACTGTATACTGTGTATTTCGTGGCTAAATAATAATAGCCGCACGGTTAAATATTCAAGGATAAGCAGTGCTTGATGAGATCGGTCCGTGGATGGGTGACCACTCATTACATATCGAGGCTTCTAGGGAACGCGTGGAGGTATCGAGTTGAAATTAAAACCATATACCTACTCATGTCTGCAGTCCCTTGAAGCTGAGAAAACAATCAAACTTCTAAGTTAACGTGAAAAAAAGATACGGCTGTTTATGCCGCAAAAAACATATATTTCGACACTCTCAAAGAAATCAAAATTTATAAGGTACTTCCCGTTGACCTAGAATCATGAAAGGCAAAAAGCATTGTCTTATAGCACAAGCAAAGGAAAATTCTGAAAACCATAAATATGCGTAGTTTAATAAAAAAATACCTACAAGTTAATACGGAACCCCCGGTGCACGAGTCCAACTCGCACTTGGCCGTTTCTTTTTACTTTATTATTGTTTTCTATTCTATTAACAGTGTAATATGATTATATTGTTAAAACCAAGTATTTTAGAGAGATATCTTGCTGCTTCTTCTCCACACTAAACGACCAACCCGAATCGTGCACCTGTCGTTAGACGTTTCATAAGTCTCCATGTAGATGACGTGAAATTAAACATTTTGAAAATTGCAAATACCATCGACACCGTTTTAAAAAGGCAGAGCTTTATACCAACTACAAAAGGAAACAATATTCTATACTTAGGAACCACATGGCATGTAATGTGTACTTCAGATAATTGAATTCTCATGTTTGGGAGATAAAAAACCCTTTGTTGTGTACGCTCCCATTGTGTAATGTATGCAAAGTGAGGCTAAAATGTAGGGCAGAGGGATTAGCGAGAAGAATGTTGTAACTTACGGAGGTTTGGGTGGTCAGGTTAAATGTTTGAATATAATGACAACCTTACTACTAGAGGTTTTCAAAAGACATGTGATCAACCTGGTAGGGTGGCTAGGTAGCACGAATGCACATTTTTTTTTTTTTTGGGATGGGAAATCTTCAAATGACAGGAGCCCGCTCTGGGCGCAGCGGAAGGGAGTGTCAGACTTTTACTGACTAAAAACCATCCATGTTCCTTCTTTTGCCCTTTATGTTCCAGGGCCGCGGTATCCCTTTCGAACAGTCCCGCAGCCCTAGCACGAATGCACCTGGAGACGGAGGCAAAGTTCATTCACTAGATCCCTGATGGAGGAAATGGCCATCGAGGTATGGATGGCCAGGGAAGCAGGGATCGCACAAGATAGAGATTTGGAAGGAGAAAGGCATTAATGCTGCATGAATAGTCAAGTTTATACAGATCCTCAGTGTTTCGTGGGATTTCTGGCCACGATGATTCACTTACTGTTTACAAGCTTTTTATATATTTAAAGTTAAAAAAGTTAAGTTAAGTTAGTTGTTAAGTTGTCAAGTTATTCTTGGAAATTTTCTGTACTATTGCACCTATTGTTTTGTCTCTGCATCACCCTAAGGTTGACTGGTAGAAAATGCCCAAGGCATAAAATATTAAGTCCGCCTTTGTATATTATGTGCATAAAGTTTTAATAAATAATTATGATAGTCATGACTTGATCATACAGTCTGGATCACCTCCTCACGAAAGAACTCCTCAACGGTTAATAGCATGGACACAAAACTTTGTGTACGCGTTCAAATAGATAAACCATTTCTTTTTTAAAGTTTGATTTACTACTTGAGTTAGGACTTTTGAAAATATCTACCGACGTATTAATGCTATGTTTGTCTATTGGCGCTGATGACTTTTGCAGGCATAACGAGTATTTAATTGATTCCAGCGGTTGCATACTGGTGGGGCCCATACATATTTAATCATGAGGTGAACTTTTTACGGTGAAAATCGATCGTTTACAGGTCTATGATTAGTAACCATGTATGTCGCAGTCATAATGTTCATGGACGTAACATTACATTATCTATGACGTAACGTAACATCACGCTGGGAATCTCCGAAGAGTAAGGCAGTGGTGTACCTAATAGTAGAGCCACATTTCGCCAGTTATGTTTAAGTCCACGTAATAGGGGTCGAGCCTATATCCATACACCGGATACAAATCCAAACTCCGTGGCTGCTACTGAGAAATCCTTGCTGGAAAAAGTCAATAACAGTTTGCCCGACCTGGGAATCGAACCCTGGACCTTATGCTCAGAAGTCGCGCTTGCGACCATTAGAATTATAATTACAAGACTATAAAGCGATCTAAACTGCAACTACCTTTTTTTTTTTTTTGTTGGAGGGTGGGAAATCATCAAATGACCCCCCCCGCCCTGGGCGGAGCGGAAAGGAGTGTCAGACTCTTACTGACTAAAAACCACCCATGTTCCTTCATTGGACCTTTATGTTCCAGGAGGTCTACTCTCTAAGTCCGTCAACGACGGACGGACGGACGGACGGGCTCGTCCGATCGTAGTCCGTTACTACAGACAAACCCTACTCCCTATTGATTACGGATGCCCGTAGACAGAGTATCCTATAGACACCGCCAAAGCGTGTCGCAAAAAGAGACAAAAAATAAATACGTCACGAATTTAGGGTTACCGGGTGAGGAAAAATTTACCCCACAATTTATGAGAATTGGAAATTAGTACGTAAGACAAAGCCTGAATATGCCAATGACATATCCGTTACCATCGGTACGCAAAGGCATGCGATGCGGAGAAGACATGCTGCCGAACTCAAATTAATTGCGATGAGGGCAGGAGTGACGATGGATGATGATGATGTGGTTCTAAATTACTGTCATTTCTGATGTGATAGTAGGTTCTGGGTTTGTGGGTAAATAATAGAACATGTTTATTTTTAATAAGCTTTTATTGATTTAACACATTATTGTCCTTTAAATAAAACAAGCTTCGTATGTTTCTAATTTTTTGCTTAGGTTCAAATCCTTTTGTTGCGTGATGTATACGCAGTTCAAAATAGTGCATGGCAATTGCCTTAATAAGTAAAACTTTGTGGTTTCCAATAAAAGGTTGACTTTCAAAATGATTATTTATGAATTCTTCTTTCTAATTAACTTATATTCTTCTTTTTAATTCTCAAAATGTTTGCTGCAAATTTTTGATGACGGTTTTGGTGTCCAATCTGTTCGTCCTGTAGCTACAATCCAATTCTGACGTAAATTATCAGGTTCAGGGAAACTGCAAAAAGTCATTAAATATTTCAGATATTTAATTAGTACTCACTGCAGAAGCCATCATATTATTATTTCCCATAATAGTGGGTAATAATTTATAGAAAAGTTGGCAACACCAACGTTTTTAGGTTAGAATTTATAATTGAATAATAATTGTTATTTTTGTGCTTTTTAAGGATGAATCGTACGTCTAGCGTACATTATACACAATATATGAACATAATAAAATGTTACTGAATGCCTAGAACTGATAAAGAGTGGCATACTTACGAATGAAAAGACAATCCTGGGATTTTCGTTCCACTATCACTTTTACACCCTTTAACGCTACACCACACCATTTTTTTGTATAAATGGTTGAAATAGTAAGTCTAAATTGTTCAAAACAAAATATAACATAAATTACTTAACATATAACACGTAAAAACTGTATTTTAAAGGTAGACGATGGCTAGCTGCACGTCAGCTGTCAAACTTTGTTTAGCAAACTAGTGTGCTGACCTTGAAAAAACGTGGCACGCTCGATGAAACAAAAAATTTTATCGTTCTGTTTCATTTCTTTACACGACATCGGCATAAGTTGTTCTTTTTCTTGTGTGAATGCGACAAAACATATCAATTAGTCTATAGCATTCTCTGTCTACGCGGATGCCTGAGTTTCGAACGGAGTCATAGACAATATTCGTGAACGAATGACGCATGGCGATAGAGTTGCGCTATTTTACTGGTCGATTACCGGTTTACTAACTATGATTTTAAAGTTTTTAAACAAAAAATATTATAGTTATTCTTGAAAAAATTACCTCATTTTAACAATATACATTTTATTATTATAGAATTGAACTATTTTTGCTATTTTTGCCCGACTTGTGGCTTTATCCTGTTAATACCTTTGCTTTTCTTTCTTTTGACGGCATATCTCAAATGAAATGTCAGTTTTTATTTACAATTTATTAAATACATTCAAATATTAGGAGCTACAATATACGTAATTCGCATTATTAATACGACGCGGGAACTCCGTAATAAATGGTAAAATGGCCTCAACCGTTCTAGCAGCAACTCACGTGCGCAAATAGACACACTCCTCAACATTTTATGAGTGAGAACGAGTTGCAAAACACCAGCGGCAACCACAATACCGTGGTGCCCAGGCGAGTTCGAAGCTCGTTGCCACCAGTAACAAGCCGAGGACAAGCTGATGAAGAAGGCATTCGTGTGGAAAAGAAGAAGCCTAAACGCAATCAGTGTGGTTCCGAATTGACAGGTCCGAACATGTTGCTGCATCCCGCTATTCCATCGACGCAGCAGCTGTACATACATATCTACATCACATCACGACGCCAGAGGAGGTCGTGGAGTATATAAGAAACAAGACCAAGTTCACCCTATGGACAGGTTAGGTTGTTCGCGCCACAAGATTATCTTTTGTGATGCGGGTCCCAACACCATCTCGAGACTTTTATGACGGAATTTTGGCCGCAGTGTCTCGTGTATTCGCGGAAGTCTACATGACACCTCGACTCAGTGCAATAATTATATGGCCGACCAAACATAGTTAATAGTTTTTCGTAAAAGTGTTCAATATGTTTTTAGTTTATTGTACTTCTAAGAGTATTTTGTGTAGTGTATCTTCGATGCCTGAAAATAAAAGTGATTGATCTATTGAAAGTTACTTATTACTACGAACTTAGTTTAATTTAAGACGACTATAGATAAATAAAAGGAAGTATGTGATTTATTTTATTTAACAGTTTATTTAAGTATAGGAAGAAGAAAGGAACAGAAAAAATAGGTACAAAGGTGATGCTTATTTCTAAAGAAATCTCTTCCAGCATACCTGCGAAAGGAGAGTAGAAAAAGGAGATGTAGACGTAGTGTGTAAAAGAACGACAAGTTTAAATATAACATACAATATGTATAAGAATCATCATCATCTCCCTAGCCTTTTCCCAACTATGTTGGGGTCGGCTTTCAGTCTAAGCGGATGCAGCTGCGAGTATTTTACTGGGAGCGACTGCCTATCTGATCTCCAGAAATCAGTTAGTTCTGGGTAATCCCTTTCGTAAGACTGGTTGTCAGACTTTCGGGCCACTGACTACCTGTAACGACTGTCAAAGATCTACAAATGACAGCCGGGACCAACGGCTTAACGTGCTTTCCGAGGCAAGGAGGAAACTCGGTATGTAATGGGTGGTCACCCAT
Organism: Eurois occulta; assembly: GCA_950022335.1. Taxonomy (NCBI): domain Eukaryota; kingdom Metazoa; phylum Arthropoda; class Insecta; order Lepidoptera; family Noctuidae; genus Eurois; species Eurois occulta. Next base: position 4,972,099 of record OX465502.1, read on the forward strand.
CCACGGACCAACCTAGGCAAGCGCAGTTTAACCTAAAGATCGGGCCGAGCAGCAGTTATTATGTAGCCACGAGCTCCTCTCCAATATATTACGTATAAACGCCGCGTGGGACGCGTCGGTGCCATCCGCGGGCTCGGCCGCAAAAAACGCCCTTAATTCAAACAAACGCGTCTAAAATCGCTTCTCCGTAAACGCACTCATACAACGCCATATATTTGAATTCAGTGCGGGCCGCGCCGCTCAACGCAACGCGCGACGCCCCGCGTCTCCGTAAATGAGCCCTAAAACACCAGCCTATCTGCGGGAACGCTTTTCTTACACCCGTTCCTCTGATGCACCTTGCAGGTCCCATCTTAGGAACCTCCTTAAATCCCCTCCTCACGCTACCGACTTCTACTCCTACTCCTTTACTGTACACGCTTTGCGGTTGTGGTATTTATTCTCTTCCGCCTGATATTAGGGACTACCAAACTGTTGCAGTTTTCAAAAGAAGGGTGAAAGAACTATATATTTCCAACTTGCCATAGTTGCATAGGTATTTATATATGATATGAAATATATTGTGAGAGGAGACCGTGGCTAAATAGTAACAGCCGCTCGGCTCGATCTTTAGGTTAAGCTGCGCTTGCCTAGGTTGGTCCGCGGATGGGTGACCACCCATTACATTCCGAGTTTCCTCCGTGCCTCGGAAAGCACGTTAAGCCGTTGGTACTTATACATACATACTTCCTTTTATTTATCTATAGTAGTCTTAAATTAACTGAAGTTCCTAGTAAGAACTTACTTTCAATACTATCAATCATAGATACATTATTTTCAGGCATCATAGATACATTACACAAAATAATCTTATAAGTACAATAAGCTAAAATATATTGCACACTTTTACGAAAAATTATTAACTACGTTTGGTCAGCCACATATTGCACTGAGTCGAGGTGTCATGCAAACTTCCGCGAAGACACCGATACACGACACCCTGCGGCCAAAATTCCGTCATAAAAGTCTCGAGATGGTGTTGGGACCCGCATCACAAAAGATAATCTCGTGGCGCGAATAACCTAACCTCTCCATTCTAAGGGTGAACTTGGTCTTGTTTCTTATATACTCCACGACCTCCTCTGGCGTCGTGGTGTGATGTAGACGGGACACGTATGTAGGTACAGCTGCGTCGATGGAATAGCGGGATGCAGCAACATGTTCGGACCTGTCAATTCGGAACCGCACTGATTGCGTTTAGGCTTCTTCTTTTCCACACGAATGCCTTCTTCATCAGCCTGTCCTCGGCATGTTACCGGTGGTTTCATTTGAGCTTTGAACTCGCCTGGGCACCACGGTATTTTGGTTGCCGCTGGTGTTTTGCAACTCGTTCTCACTCATAAAATATTGAAGAGTGTCTCTATTTGCGCCCGTGAGTTGCTGCTAGAACGGTTGAGCCCATTTTACCATTTATTACGGAGTTCCCGCGTCGCATTAATAATGCGAATTACGTATATTGTAGCTCCTAATATTTAATGTCTTTAGTAAAATTGTAAATAAAAAACTGACATTTCATTTGTCATTTGCCGTCAAAAGAAAGAAAAGCAAAGGTATTAACAGGATAAAGCCACAAGTCGGGCAAAAATAGCAAAAATAGTTCAATTCTATAATAATAAAAAGTATATTGTTAAAATGAGGTAATTTTGTTAAGAATAACAATCACATTTTTTGTTTAAAAACTTTAAAATCATAAAGTTAGTAAACCGGTAATCGACCAGTAAAATAGCGCAACTCTATCGCCATTCGTTCACGAATATTGTCTATGACTCCGTTCGAAACTCACGAATCCGTAATCAATCGGGAGTAGGGTTTGTCCGTAGTAACGGACTACGGACGGACGGACGGGCTCGTCCGACCGTCCGTCGTTGACGGACTTGGAGAGTAGACCTCCGAATGACATAACGATCCGTCCTAAGAAGTGCCAAACTCAACTTTTCGGACGGGCAAAAACACATCGGGAGTAGGGACAACTGTCAAATCGAGTTGTCATTCATTCTTCGTTCGGGCTCGAACTAATCGTCCGTCCGTCGGTGCTAGGGAGTAGGAAACGCCCGTAATTTCGGCCGAAACTACGGGTTTCGTGCTTAGAGAGTAGACCCCCAGGGCCGCGGTATCTCTTTCGAACAGTCCCGCAGCCCTGGCAGGCACCGGCCCTTGCGGGCCCCTCCCGTTGCTGACAACTCTTTGAGGCGCGCGTGGAACACGAACGCGCCGTCGACACGGCCTGCCCGTCGTCATACGACGGACGGACGGCGAGCTAGCCCATTACTCGCCGTCCACAGGCCCGCGCCTACGGTGGCCGAGAGCCATCACGGCGTGGCCCCCGACGCCCGGTGCTTCTCCTCCCGCGGCGGCTGGGACGTGAGGCTCTCTCCCTCAAACTGCAACTACCTAAGTTAAGTAAAGTAAGAGCTCAGAATTGGGGTGTCGGACACAAACCCGTTATACAATACCAAAAGAAAAATATTAATCAATGCAATATGCTCTATGTACAGTAATTTTGACACCTCTGTCGGTTCCTTATCAACCTGGCATGGGATACTGTTATCCGGATATGGAACACTTGATTTCTTATATAGGCTCAACGACAGGTCAATGGCATAAATAGCTTTACCTTGTTGCATGCTATTTCATCAGGCTTGGTCGTCATAATTCTATCTTAGGTTAGTCACTTGTCTTACAATATCTGTCTTATTACCTCATTTTTTCCATAATATTTATAATTTTTTAACAGCCAAGCAGTGGTTTCCCTGCCAGCGTCGGTGTACCCAAGTTCATATGACACCAATGTATTTAAGTCGCGAGTAAATAGGCTTCTTTTGGGTTAGCTCGTTCCATCGTCGAACTCATCTCTCTCCTCAGGACTATCTAGTCCTGAAGAGAGGGATGAGGTCAAGAGTAGGCTAATTTAATAAATATTAAAAAAAAACATCTATCATTTCTTTGGTCATTCCCTTCTCTTAAAGGTGATGTACTTCTCTTCTTTGTCGTTCCCTCATTGCTGAGGATCGCGACCTCATATGACACGTCTCCAAACAATGCGGTCTCCTGCAGTGTGAACCGCGCGGTACAGGCTGTCAATCATGTACTTATGATCCAGTATTTCAATTAAGCGTTTGAAAACTGAAGCACTGGATCGATATTAGCGGCTGTTCTATTGTAATCCTTCGCTGGATACAGGATTAATTGAAGAATAATTACCTACAAGGTTCAACAACAATCCAATGTTTTAATGTTTAGAGGTTTGTGGAACGGGGTGGAGAGTTTCTCAACTACATTGAAAAGGTAGGACGGATCTATCTCCACAACCCGCGTACTATCCAATGCATCCATCAGCACAATGTTTTGGGTGCGTCACATTCACATTGAGTCCTACCGTTAAACGTGATTTTTCACTCCCAAAAAAAGTCATTCCAAAGCAATATTATTTCCTTAGAGTTACTTAATTTGATGTCAAGAACGCTTGGTTGTCGGCTTCGTTAAGGGTCCGTTTACACCTTGTAGGTATCGATGTTCCCAATATGAATCAACAGGCATCATTCACAGGCATCCCAATTCATACTCAACATTTTCAATGTTTGATGTCTCTGTCGGTTATTACCTTGTCGTAACCATTCAGTGTTAATAGGGCACGTTAAAGAACTTCAAGGCGTGAAACTAGACATGGTGACGTAGCTATGGAGAACAGTGGACTAGTTGTAAATATAGCGGGTATGCGCCTGCGCGGGGTCACTGGCGTGCATCTATTCTAGGGCTGCAGGGAACAGCTGGACTAGTCCACAGTTTCTTAGGCCTGTCTGCATTAATATATTAGTAACATTTGAGAGTTCCCTTTTAAGTGATCTACATTTTTGCCGATTAAAAAGAGTAGGTATTATGTTTGTTTTATGATTATAAGAAAGCCGAAAGTTGCCATATTCAGTTGGATCAAACCTTGTATCAATTTCTTCAATAAAAACAGTATCTTAGAAGTGTCCTCTTTTGAACTAAATCGACTAAAATATTTTCTATATGAGTCCAATAGATATAATGAATAAGGATGAATCTTCTACAGTAAAAAGTGGAAAAAATACAGGACACATTTTAAAGCAGAATATTACAAAGATAGCATGATGTTAATGGATGGATTATGTGAGGAATGATATGAAAGAGAAAGGAGGAAATGATGCCGTGATGTGGGGAATGGAAGAAGAAAACGTGCTCGACCGACGACGCCGACTCCAAGATGATAATTATTTAGCACGAAGCCAGAATAACCCTATTTCAGTCCCACTACTGGGACACTGGCTCTGGGACTCTTCTCGGTGAGAGGGCGTGGACCACAATTGACTACGCGGGCCCAGTGTGGGTTGGAGGATGCCATATTTTCGCATAAGATTTTTGGTAGGATATGCCAGTATCCTCACAACATTTTTCTTCGCCAATTTTATTACCTGTTAATCAAATAAATTAGGTACTTACACAAAGAAAAACACGACCTACTACACCAAAATCAAATTAAGGTTAGCGATGTATAAATGTAAGAATTACATTTACCTCTAAATAAGAATTACGATGAGAGTCATGATCAAAGGACATTAACTCCTACACTAGATTATTTCTACCCATATTCCAACACGTAAAGTACCGTGCCACAGAAATCACTTTAAGGCGTTGGTCCCGGCTGTCATTTGTAGATCTTTGACAGTCGTTACAGATATTCAGGAGCCCGAAAGTCTGACAACTAGTCTTAGCAAAGGGTTTCGTATTACCCAGGACTAACTGGGTTGTGGAGGTCAGATAGGCATTCGCTCCACGAAAAATACTGATATTCAGGTGCATCCGCTTAGATTGGAAGCCGACCCCAAAATAGTTGGGAAAAGGCTAGACAAATGATGATTCTAACACGTAAAAATGTCACTACATCTCGTAGTGATATTAGGTCATCGATGTATGAAAATAAGTTACTACGGCTATAAACGTCAACGCAACAGCTGCTGTTATCATGCAGATGCTACCATGTGCCAACAAGACGAGATTAGTTGCAATGGTCCGGATTATTATCATAATATTTACTTTATCAGCGAATTATCTTAAAAGCATTGGTGGTAATGGTTGACTGACTATGAATGTCTAGTGAATAGACGGACTTCCTCTTTTAATTAATTAAATCACGTTGATCTAGGGGATTATTCTAGCAACCGAGTTATAGAGGGCCTAGGTAAGCGGTAATCGCTTTCAAATCGTTTAGTATTTCTGCAACGTTAACAGGATTGTCCTTTTTTTTTTGGGGTCCAATCATGAAATGACTCCTCCCGCTCTGGGCGGAAGGGAGTGTCAGACTTTTACTGACTAAAACCCATCCATGTTCCTTCTTGTGCCCTTTGTGTTTCAGGGCCGCGGTATCTTTCGAACAGTCCCGCAGCCCTGGCAGGATTGTCCCAAGCCTTTCGGTAGCATTTGTCAATACAATACGGGGTGGAAGAGACGCCGACACACAAACGGTTATTACGTACTCAGTACACCATTCCGACTCCAAAAATTTCTATGTGGGGTGTGGTCCGGCATGATGTACTGAGTACGTGGTTATCGTTTGTGCGTCATTGTCCCTTTCATTCTGTATCTATACTACAAATAAATAAAGTTGAAGTGTCTGTTTGTAATACCAAAATAACAGCTTTTACTGAATGCTTATTGAAAGTAGGTATATACCGTAATTGTATAAAAAACACAATTTTTTTCAATTTTTGTCTGTCTGTCTGTCTGTTTGTTCCGGCTAATCTCCGAAACGGCTCGACCGATTTTGACGGGATTTTTATTGGCAGATAGCTGATGTAATAAAGTCTAACACAAACTACTTATTTTAGAAAAAAACATTAGGGTTCCGTGCAAAAAAATTAAAACCATTGAAATTGGTAACAAAATTCGATTAAAAAAGGGAAGTTATATTTTTGAATATTAATTTCACGCGAACAAAGGTCACTGGCAACAGCTAGTATTTTATAATTTTTTTATCAGGACTAACAGATTGCTTCGTTGGTTGTGTCATTGTTTCTAAGCCTATTGCTTAGGCAACGTGTTTAGGTTTTTCATAAGGAATTCCGAAGTCTGCACTTGTTCACGGAAAATGGCAGAGTGAATTCTGATGTGTATGAGCCTAAATAGGTCTTGAAGGAAACAACAACCCAAAAAAAATATGAATACGTACAACTTTCATTCATGTCTTCATTTACCAACAAAAAAACCACCACCACACTCATTCACCACAAAAAATAACACGAAAAAGACGCTCCGGAAATCTGCCCCAAAAGTGTTTGCAACATCAAAAACAGTGAACGCTAAACGTACACAGGTAGCCTTTAGATTCGCTCGTAAAAGTCATGTAAAGTAATTATTTGCAAAGATTTATGGCCACTGAAATGATTCTGATGCGCGGAAAAACTGAACACGGAATACTAACTCAGAACTGAAGGAAATTGTTCCTGAAATGTGTGTGTTTTTGAGTTACCTACGTTTGAACTGGATGAAAAACTTGGTTTGGTGAATAGATATACTTGGATGTTATTTGTAGTTTATATGGCATATATGCATCTCGCTCGTGGCTAAATAATAACAGCCGTTCGGGTCGATCTTTAGGTTAAGCCGCACTTGCCTAGGTCGATCCGTGGATGGATGACCACTCATTAGATACCAAATTTCCTCCGTCCCTCGGAAAGCACATTAAACCGTTGGTCCCATCTGTCAATTGTAGATCTTTGTCGTTAGATAGTCAGTGGCCCGAAAGTCTGACAACCAGTCATACCAAGGGGTATCGTACTACCTAGTACTAATTGGGTTGTGGAGGTCTGATAGACAGCCGCTTCATGTAAAATGCTGGTATTCAGCTGCATCCAGGTAGACTGGAAGCCGACCTCAACATAGTTGGGAAAAGGCTAGGCAAATGACATGAAGGTATACATAACATAAACTGATGAAAAATCCAAATAACACTTTGTACGACCTAAGAACTCAGGACCTCATGCATAGCAGCGCTTACGACCGCTTAGATCAACGATGTTTATATACAGGGTTATTTGTAAAACACCAGAAACCTCTTAAGAGGTCATTGTACTCATCACTATGAACAACTTTTACTATGGGACTAAACCTGAAATCGCGAAAAAAAAAACAGGTGTTCCCTACATTTATGATCGATTAACTTGTCAAAATGTAGGGAACAGCTGATTTTTTTTTCAAATAACCCTGTATAGTGTGGAAGTAGGACGCATACTTCAGGCGTTAATTACATTAAGCCGTTAAGGACATTAGGTTAGGTAGACTGGTAAAAAGATTGAAGATCTCTAATGTCTAGTAGTAGATAATGATTGTGATACTGTACCACTAGTTAAAAATATGAAAAATTCTGATGATTTTCTTCTACAAATACAATTTGACGAGATTGTTTGCAACCGATGTCACTGAAGTATCATATAATTTGTAATAATAATAATTAATAATTTATTTATTTATAAGACTACAGAGAGGTCCACTGTGTTAGTAACAATATAACTTAGCCTATGTTAGTACTTAATCCTTATTATAATAATTTGTATCTAAAACACGTTATACAAACACGCACTATAGCACATATCTGAAAGACGGCCTGTGTGCCGCCATCCAGTGACACATTATTCTGCCATCCACCCTGCCTGCTACAGTAGCCACGAGGCTGTTGGGGCTGACAACTTTGTATAAACTTAATACAAAGTTGTCCTAAAAACAGACTCCCACTGAATCAATAAAATGAGATATCCTCATAAATCATCTTCCTTTAATAACAGGTATGTTTGCCAAATGTGACTTTTATAGCCATATTTAAAAGTATTTAAAACATTGTAGTCAGATTCCTGTAGTGATTGGCATGGGGAAGCCCATGTGCTCAAGCAGTTTATAGATTTCTAATAGGTACATTAGAAGACCGTAACATAAATTACATGATAAATGGGTTTCATACATACATATACGCGAAAACGGCGTGAGTTCGTATGTACAGTCACGAGCTCCAATATGTGAAACATGGGACAAGGGCAGGCAGATGCTGATTGTTTATTTTAACACAAATATGGGAGAAAGGAGGACATAATGCCTTAGGCATTCTCTACTAGGCAACCAACCCAATAAGATGACAGTTGCGCTGAATCTAAGTATGGAGCTTGTTTATTTCACGTATCTTTATTTAAGCCAATGCATGAAAATTATTGTATTCTAATTTTTTGCAAACAAGCTGTGAATAAGCATGTAAATAGTGCATTAATTTTAACGCAGCATGTCATTTTGTGTTAAAATCTACAAAGTCATAAGTTCCGCATATCAGATTCTCTTTGTTTTGCATCCTAAAAATAATGTGCTGTGTAATCTTAACGATTATTGTTTACGGTTTCAGCTTAGACTGTAACACCAAGAGATGTTGAGAATGAGGCTTGTGGGTTTTTGGCTGATGGGCCATTTAAGTTACCACATAATCTTTCCTGTGGTGTCTTTAAAGATTTCCCTTACATTTTCTTTACACAATTATTTCAGTGCCTCAACGAATAATGAGGCTTAATGCTGCAACAATTAATGAGGTTTTCTCACACCGAGGTCTTTATTTATTTAGGTACTAGCTGTTGCATCTTCGTACGCGTGAAATTGTTATAAAAATACGATTTTCCCCGTTTTTGCAAAATTTTCATTGATGCTCTGATACTATTGATCGTAGCGTGCATTTATCGTTTCTCGATAAATGGGACTCATATCTAACACTAAAAGATTTTTTAAATTCGAACCTGTAGTTCCGGAGATTAGCAGTAAAAGTCCTGTCAAAATCGGTCCAGCCGTTTTGGAGATTAGCCAAAAAGATTAGAAAGATTAGAAAAAAAAAGTGTTTTTGTTATAAGTGCCGCATATATTTTATGTGCATGAATGCATATAAAGCTGTTATTTTGATATTACAAACAGACACTTCAATTTTATTTATTTGTATAGATAGATTAAAACTTTGTTTTTAATGCTTTGTTTTTTGTACTGGTCTACGTTATTTGGTGATGCAGAAACAGCACAGTAGGTGAATAAACTGAAACCGAATTAGAAAATATTTATAACTAAAATATAAAAATAAATACATATTAATTTATTACCAGGCAGGTAGTTGACACAACTGATACCTGCCTGTATCCTGTTGTTCCCCACTAGATTTTCTTCTTGCAGTATGAATATGTGTTGGTCTACCTTTGTACCAATTTTAAATTTGATACCTATGTTTCATAGTTTATAAACTTATTTTTTCATGACTGTACTCTGTCCAGTTGCTAATCCGTCCAGTTGCGAAACTGTCCAGCTGAGAATCTGTCCAGTTGCGAATCTGTCCAGTTGCTCCGGAGGGAAAAAATCGTATCAAAGTTTGTGACTATGGATGGATGCTTTTTATTCTATTAACGCATACATTACAGAACGGATTTTGATTAAAATTTTACAGCAATATAGCTTATTAATTATACTATATATTATCAGAATAACATATAAGTTATTGTTTATAAAGTTATCATGCACAAATAATTGATTTAGTGTAGGATTATACTGATACCGTTAGCCTTTTTTTTTTTTTTATTAAGCGGTGAAAAATGCCTAACGCATACCGCACCGTCCGGGGAGACGGTTTGGTTATGTGGGGCTTGCACCCACTAAAAAACACCGCCGTGAGCCTACTGTCGCTTTTGCGGATGGGCCGCGAGAACTGCTACGCATGACATTCGCGACCCATCCAGCGCAGCCCGTCTCCGGGCACCAAACTTCTTTGGCGATGTCCGAGCTCACCTGAGACATCGCCACCACTCGTGAGGGCCGTGCAAAGCGACGACGATAGACTCCCCGGTCTATCGCCCGCTGGCACCTCCTAGGGCGGCATCAGGTCGCCATGATGCCTCCTCCGCCGCCCCGTCCTCCTGCGACGAATCGCGTCAGCGAGGGAGTTTTCCTCCCTGACGCGCTCCGCCGCCTCCTTCTGCGAGATAACGTCCTCGCAGAAGGACGCTACCGCCTCCCATGCCCCCCTGCTGTCGACCATGGCCTTGGCCACGGCTGGCAAAGAGAGGTCTGCCCCGATTGCTGCTACGAGAGCACGGCGCTGCACCACCCAAGCAGGACAATGCTCAAGGGTGTGAAGCGCCGTGTCCTCGTCACAGCCGCACTGGTGACACACGGGAGTCACCTCCCGCCTAGCCACTTTGTGCAGGTATTTGCCAAAGCAGCCATGCCCTGACAACACCTGCACTACACGGAAGGACAACGTCCCGTGTCGCCTCCGTACCCACTCCTCCAGGATCGGCTGGATAGCGCCCACGGTCCAGTGACCTGCACTGGGCGTCTCCAGCCTCACCCTCCAAATCCTGAGGGTTTGGGATTGGGCCTCCCTACGCCACCTCGTGACCAGCTCTGGCGGCGGGCGTCTGCCGCTCTCCGCCTGTAGGTCTGCGCCACGCCGGTAGACTTCGGCGAGCTGAGAATCTGTCCAGTTGCGAATCTGTCCAGTTGCTCCGGAGGGAAAAAATCGTATCAAAGTTTGTGACTATGGATGGATGCTTTTTATTCTATTAACGCATACATTACAGAACGGATTTTGATTAAAATTTTACAGCAATATAGCTTATTAATTATACTATATATTATCAGAATAACATATAAGTTATTGTTTATAAAGTTATCGTGCAAAAATAATTGATTTAGTGTAGGATTATACTGACACCGTTAGCCTGCGTCAACCCACTGCAGGCCAAAGGCCCAGAAACCCCATGACTTCCAGTTGTTTCGATCCAGGGCCAATGTGAACCACTGGTAGCCGGTCTTGTCCAGCTCGTCCCGCCATCTTCTACGAGGTCTGCCGCGACACCTGGTTGTGTCAGGGCTCCAGAAAGGGGCTATTTTGGCCCACAGCTCATTGGGCATGCGGCAAACGTGGCCAGTTCAATAATATTATTTTAGTATAATATATATAACTGCCCTACATCTGACACAATTTATAGGCAACCCAAAAAAAAATGTTTACATATTTCTACCGCCATTTACTCGCCTAAAAGCAAAAGTTATTTACGTTAATTTGAAAACGAAGCTTTAATTACTTTTGAAATTAATGTAAATAAATTCAGTCTGTTTATCTTGTGGACTCATCCAGATATTCGGGTCAATACATAAACTGCCATGATTTGGACAGTACCTAATGTTTTTTTTAAAAATTCCTTTGCAATAAAGCACCGTTTTATTGGTCGTATTTTATTTGTAATAAATGTGTTGAAAAGTGGACCAAATAACCTCTGGTGAGGATGGATCATCATAAAGATTTCAGTTGTAGGTTTATCGATTAGCAGTTACTTGTGACCTAATGCATCGTTTGATTCCCAGTTACATGTCTAGTAGATGAATACTACAGAAGTCAATGTTTCTTTTTTTGGTTGTCTTTTTCTAACCTCGTTATTGTCAGAATCCGAAAATTACAGCCAAATTATCTACCAATTGAAATGGAGTTTATAGCTCGTTCGGACTAGTAGGTACACCTACACCTGCCTTACCCTTCGGGCATTACAGGCGTACTGTTAATTTAAGTATATAGTTCGCAAATCGCTCTTGCAAATCAAGAACTAAGTAAGATTTATCCATTTCACACATTTGTTTTTTTTGGACAAGCCCGCCACACTATTCCCAAACCACTGTAACTCTTGAAAGTCAGAATCAACAGCGGCGACCGCCAGAAAAGCGCCGAGACAGTGAAGCTCGACGAAGTCCCAAAGAAACAATTTAATTGTCTTGGATTCCGCAACGAAGTTAATCAGAAAAGTATAGCGGAGGAGTAGGAAAACTATTATTTTCACTTCCCTTTATATCAGCAGGAGACAGAACGAAACAAGGCCAATAGGCAAAAAGGGACGTTTACAACTGGGATAAGCCTATTGGCCTAGCACCACGGATAAATATTATCCATTCCATTTCACACTTAGCACATTTTTTCATTGTGAGGAAATGTTTGAAGTAACCATTGGCCGCGTCGTGGATTACGTCCACATAGACAGGAGTCCTGCGAAGACGAGGCCTACTGTATCCCAACATTGGGAATATTATTGGCAAATTTTGCAATTTTAATAGATTTTAGAATATCTGTATATGTACAGCTGTTTGGGTTAATTACGATTCAGCAGTTTAGGAATAAAACACATTTTATGATGACTAGGTTTTCTTTTATCCTAGTTCCTGCTTTATTGGTACAGCTTGATCAGCCAGCAAATACGCTTTCCAGCATTTAAAAATAAATTCTGATTAATAACCAACATAAATAAACTAAATAAAAAACTCAAAATTTACATTTTTCGTTTCGATTAATGATAGAATTTATGTACGAATGATAAATATTCTAAATCCGCTCCATTCTGGCACAAAATCAAGGAAAAATCTAACAGCTATTGGGCATATTATAAAATGCTGGCACACATAATATTTATTTCATCAACATTGATATGTTTCGTCGGAAATACGAAGCAAATAAAGTTGTTATCGATAATATTTATGTGTGGAAGTTTTTTCATTAGAATTTGATAGTAGACCGGGCTTAGTATGTACATAATATGCTCGCGTATGTAAGTATTTCGTCGTTAATCAACATGCCTGAGGGGCTGGAAAAGGTGGTATTCATATCATCGATAAAATTGATGGAATCTACTGAAAATGATTATTTAAATCTTATTTAAAGTACAAATACAAAAAATACAACATAATTTATTGCTTCATAAGTTTACATAAAAGTTTAGTGTTTGGAGCTTCCCTTTAAGCAAGTAATGCCTGTGTTGGGAAGCCCCGCTCTTTTATAGCAAAGCAATACAAAATTTAATAACTGGGCATTTTAAAGTTATAATTATAGTCGCTGTAGAAATTCGCTATAAAGCGAATGCCACTGGCCCAGGCTTTTTTCAGAGTTCCTTATCCTATACGGGGTGGACTTCGACGCACAAACGGTTACCACGTATTCAGTACATCATTCCGAACCCTTCACATTAAAATGTTTATTTTACTTTTTTTTTATAAAATTTCAACACAATGTTTATTGTTTCGAAATAAATGACTAAAAAATAAACAGCTGTTTCCTCCAAAAGTGCAATACTTACACGGTGAAAATGCAAGGAACAGCTGATTTTTAGGGTTCCGTACCTCTAAAGGTAAAAAAAGGAACCCTTATAAGATCACTCTCTTGTCTGTCTGTCCGTGTGTCACCACCGATTTTCTCAGGAACGGGCAGTTCTAGCAAGTTGAATTTATACCAGACACTGAGGTCTATAGTCCCTAATATGTGTATAAAAATCAAGGTCGTGAATTCACACGATAAAAAGATATGGGCAAATTTAGATTTTCGCGAAAACTTGTAAGTACCAAAATTTACCTTAATTTTCAACTTTTTTTATTTTTGGAATTTTCCTTTTAATTGTGCTGTAAGACCCAAAACCTTAGTTTTGGCTCGAAAACCTGTAAGGTAGTTCTCATTGACCTAAAATCATGAAACTTGGCAAGAAGCATTGTCTAATAACACAAGTAAAGGGAAAAATCTGAAAACCGTAAATATGTAGTTTAATAAAAAAATATCTACAAGTTTATACAGAACCCTCGGTGCGCGAGTCCAACTCGCACTTGGCCGGTTTTTTTGCGTGGGAACCGTTTTTGCGTCGATTTTGCATCATTTGACTGACTGTCTGTCAACCGTCACGCTATCATTCGCATTCATCAACATTTATATTCATCACTCTTATAGTCATGATAAAAAACCTAGGTCTTACGATCCTGGTTTGTCCGTGTGCAAATTAACTTTGTAGGTATTTTTCCTTAAAGTTCATTCAGTCGTAACAGACAGATACTCAGACTTACTTTTGCATATTATAATATTATTATGCATGTAAGTAGGTATGACAGTAACAATGTTACACTGAAAGCATTATGATTGTTTTATTGAACAGTAAACTTGGTGGAAAGCGTAGTCGGTTGAGCTTGCGAATTTTATTAGCCATATATTTTACGAGCACTGTAAAGCATGTGCTTAAACGTCGTTAATATATTTTTATACTGATCTGGTGTAAAATTATGTAGGACATTGGCCAATGACTTTGTCTTCTTTTTGCAGAATAAGTGTAGTACCTCTGTTAATGGAATGCATTTATTAATATAGTTCTGGGGTACGGAACCCTTGGTACGCAAGTTGGACTCGTACTTGGCTGGTTTTTTCCCGTGTACAGTTATATATATACATTTAGGTCATTCTTCTTAATGCATAGGTTCATAATTCAAGCATTGATAATTTAATAAACAAATATACGAGTTAGTAAACAATCTTAAAAACTTGAACATCGAGTATCCCTCCAGAAACCATATTACAAAATGAACATACAAGCCTCTTTTGTTGTACCACTCTAGCTCTCACTATAATTTTCCACCAGTTTCATTATTTTTGAATTCCTCCATCATTACAAAGCGTACATTCAAGCTTGAGTGGTGTCTATGTCGTCACTTGAAATGCTAGCTTCGTAATGGGAAATTCCGTGGCGTGGCTAGATATACGTAGTAGAACTTAGTTCATGGGGACAGGGCGTTGACCTTTCGCCTGAAAGCAATGTCGGATATTTTAATTCAGTACCCTTTTCAGGATCGGTAATGTAATGTACCTAAGGTGTTTTTCGTGATAGTACAAAAGTCAGAAAAAGGTTTGAGTGCACTAAAAACGTTCTTTAAATTCACTTTACTTTGGATGCTTATTTAGTTTGAAATACACCTAAGAAGTGTTGTTTATATTTCAGGAAAATAATATATAGGGTGACTGGTAATTAGTAACCGATACTTAAACTTGTGATTTGAAACAACTTTCCAAAATAACATTTTTTTACACATACGTTTTTTTTTGTGGCGGCCGGTCTGTGGCACGGGCGTCGCTTATGGAACGGGCTTGCGAGCCGCTCGTGTGCTCTGCCTACCCACTGTTGCACGGTACGATAGTAGTGAGACAGAACGGCGTCACGCAGCTAACAGCTGATAGGTAATTTCATACGGATGTTGTGTTATTGTGATAAAAATAAATGAGTATAAAAAAAATGTTCATTTGGGAAAGTTGTTTGTTATCATAAATCCAATCACGTGTATAAGCATCGGTCACTAATTATCAGTCACCCTATATACAGATTATTGTAATTTCTAACAGTAAAAGGTGGTAATAGTTACGTGTAAAGTACTGTTTTTCAGCCATGGAATTCACTTAATTATTTTCTTATGCCGTAGCTTTAAAACACTGCCACTTGCAATAATGCAGTTCGATTCCCGAGTTGGGCAAAGTGTTATTGGATTTTTCCATCAGGAATTTGTCAGTAGCACCCACGGAGTCTGGATTTGTGCCCAGTTGATGGCAATAGGTTCACCCCTATTACGTGGGACTTAAACATAACTGGCGAAATGTGGGTGTACTGTTAGGGACACCTCTGCCTAACCCTTCAGAGATTACAGGTGTTATGTTACGAACATACTTTTCTCAGAATATGCTACATTAACAAAGTACGCGAAAATAACAGTAGATTGCGAAAGGTCGAGTTGATTACCAATAATATATTATCAGTAGAGATGTGGGAGGCTGCAGCCTCACCTGAAAAAAATCTTTCAACATCTTCAACAAGATAAAGTGGCCAATCCTCCCATAGAAACATGTGATCTATTTATAAGTACCAGAAATACCGACATACCTTCATGAGGTTATAAATAAAAAGTTTATTTGATTTCGAACTCTTTACGCAACGAACTCTTTTTGTGTACCCATTCAGCGCAAGGTTGAAGATCCTATGGAACTGCTAACTAGAACTTGACCTGGTTGGAGATGGACGGCTTTATGTATAAGTGTTCGAGGAAGACTAAAAACATGATTTGTTTGGAATGGTACATTGGTATGGTAGTCGTGAGGAAAGTTTTCAGTATGATGGATGGACTGTGTGAAGAATGATATGGCACGAAAAGAGGTGTCTGATGAGATGACGAGTAATAGAGAAGTATGGAAGAAGAAGACATACTGCGCCGACCCCAAATGAATTGGGACAAGGGCAAGAGAATGATGATAATGATGATGATGATACATTGGTATGGTCTAGCAGCTGGATAGGCAAAATCGGCGAAATATTTTAGTAGGTATAAGGGACAAATTTAATCAAAATCACTTATATCAAGAAGGCCAGTTGCAGACACTTTTGAATTGTCGAAACAAAGAAAACAATAAAATGAAGCAACAGTCACAGTACAAGGCATAATACAGTTATAATACAGTTCTTCTGAACGGGCAAGAAACTCCATGGTCACTCTTTTAAATCAGAGTAACATCTTTTAAGACCGACTGCTTCAAGGTACTTATCCAAAGAATGGATAAGTTCATAACACTATATCAAATCAATGCAACTCCTGAAAGCCAGAATCAACAGTGACGGCGTAATAAAGCAAGTAGAGTTAGAGAAGCCTTGGATCGAAATTAATCAGATAAGAACAGCGGAGGACTAAGAAAGAACATATTAATTTCTACTTCAAAACTTGGCTGAAGCAAAATCTGGTGAAGACTGCAGGGAAAATAACAAAACACGCTTCAACGAACAAGAAGAAGACCTGGTCTCGCTCTAGAACGAGCATGGCCTTGAAAACAGTCAGCCAGTAACGTGTAATAATATTTGCGATATAGTTTGACTATCTGATCAAAGTAAAGAATGGCCATTTAAAGCGCCCTGCTAGGTGCTAGCTGTAGCGAATTTGCAAGGATTATAAAATATACCATAACATCACGCCTGTAATCCCTGAAGGGTTAGGCAGAGGTGTACCTAATAGTACATCCACATTTCACCACTTATGTTTAAGTCCTATGTCATAGGGGGCGAGCCTATTGCCATCAACCGGACACAAATCCAGGCTCCGTGGCTGCTATTGAGAAATTCCTGATGGAAAAACCCAATAACAACCATTGGCCCGACCCGGGAATCGAAGCCAGAACCTCGTGCTCAGCCGTCGCGATTGCCACCAGACCAACGAAGTAGTGAAAAATATAAATTGAATAGAATCAAATAGCTCAATCTAGCTAGCCAACATGTCTGCGTAACAGAAATGTAAGAACCAGAACACACGATTGCATCGTCTCTTCCTAGACCACCCACTAAATCTTCACTAAAAGCAGCAATGATAGAAAAGTATTTGGACAGCAGTGCCAAAACAAAAAAAAAACTTCGTTCGACGCATGCATAATTGTATCCAATTGTAACATAAACACTGGAGAGTAATTTATTAGTACATAAAACTGTGATGAAACTACCCAAGGTGCCAGAGCAGCTATCCAGATATTTATATTATAAATGTTTATTTGATTTTTCATACATTTCCTGTTTTACAATGAACTCAGTGGTTTAGTGTGTTCTTTGTAACTCAGATGATGGTCTTACGAAATGCGAGCTCCACATTCAAGCGACAAAAGACTTGCGACAGCGACAACGGAGAAAACAAATGTGATGCGACTTCTAGAGCGACGGTTTTCACGCAAGGGGAACAAAATATGCATGCAAATGTCGCTTAAGGGCGAACTCCAGCGAAGCGGAAACAAGACGAGAGGAGATGTGTTGTAAACCATCAATAGGATTTCGTTATTTATACTTCACTTAGCTTTAGTGGAAACGGTTGAGCAAAGAGGAGAGTCTTTGCTCAACCGAGATGTCTTGTAATTGTTTAGGTCAGCCTCCGTACGTAGCGGAGACTAGAAGAGACGTCAGCGGCGTGAGGCGGTCGCTTAACTGGGCGTGAGTAGCCTGTACACACATCTGTACTCCGTTCTAGCCATATGCATATCCACGTAGCTTCGGTGGATACACCCTAGCTCCTAAGCATCTCCTCTCCGCTTCGCACATTTCCGCTTTAGTGGAATCCGGCCTTTACGCAATTCGCGTTGCGAGTCGTTTCGCAATTCGCGTGGTTAGTCGGGTCGCAAATCGTGGTATAAGTCGTGTCGTAAGTCGTGAGGTGAGTCACACTTCTCGAGGCCGTTAACGTGTTTCTTTACTACCCAGATGATTTTCTTACAGCAAAATTGAGTTGATTTGTGAAAATTATAGTAAAGGTGTCTGCTTCCTGAAGTGTTTACGATCGATGAGAACTGGGAGATTGAACGAACGAAATAATGTGTGTTTACACTGTTTACATGAATCGCTGAAAAACTGATGGAGATTTAGATCAAACTGTCAGCGTTGTAATTGTGAGGTGTTTTGAGTATTTCTGGAAAATAAATAAGCAAGAACAGTGGGAGGATATGGCGATAGACCAGTAATAGAATAGATAAAAAACGAAGACCTCCACAAGGTGGCAGAAAATAAATGGATGACACGAGGGTCATGCTCAAATTGGAGAGATCCATATATAAGTAGACGTCATAAGAAGTTACGGGAAAGACTCACTGATCTAAGATATACGGATGCTACCACTTATGCTGCTTCGAGTGGAGAAGAAATGTCTGTTCTGCTGAAGCGTAGAAGCAGAGAGCGCTAAACTTTGCTTTAAAGTCAACCATGCCCAAACAAAAGTAATGGTGGTAGACCGCTTCTACCAAGCTCAATCCTACTGGTCGGATATGACAAAGTCAGTGAGTTCATGAATCTTGGGTCTTTGATCGCGAGTGAGATAGCTGCTAGCCTTGAGGAAATCCACTATCGTACTGGTGTGGCTAAAAGTGCAATGACCAAGTGCATTAGGGCACTGATGACTGATAAAGGTTTGGCAAATCAGAAAAAAACAGGCTATAATACGTGGTGGAATATCGTCACACAAATTTAATCACGGAATTAATAAATGCTTGTAGCTCTTGAGGGTGAGGAGCTAGTGGCTAAATAATAATATCCGCTCGGGTCTATCTTTGGGTTAAGCCACGATTAACTACGTTAGTCCGTGGATGGGTGACCACCCATTACATACCGAGTTTCTTCCGTGCCTCTGAAAGCACGTTAAGCCGTTGGTCCCGGATGCCAATTGTAGATCCTTGACAATCGTTACAGGTAGTCAGTGGTCCGAAAGTCTGATAACCAGGGGTATCGTATTACCCAGTTCTAACTGGGTTGTCGAGGCCAGATAGGCAGTCGCTCTATGTAAAATACTGGTATTCAGCTGCATCCTGTTAGACTGGAAGCCGACCCCAACATAGTTGGGAAGAGGCAGGCAGACGCAATTATTTCGTAGATTTGAAATAAAAACATAGTAAGATTGACTTTGAAAAGCCAACTGATACTTAAGAAGGTGCGTTCACCTCCAGGGCACAACAAGAGCCCCTAAAGCAATTCTATTGTCGACTTTAATGTCCGAAACACAGCTAGTGGTAACCATTATATCCTTGACAAAGGACTAGTTTAGTTAAACTTAACTGTTTCTGGTGTAGTTTAGTGTTTAACTGGTTTGTGAGCGTTTCTGTTATTCACACTTTCACAGTTTTTATGCCTTGTGACTGGGATTGTAGCTACATTTCATTGTTGTCTTTGTTTCGACAATTCAAAAGTGCCTGTAACAGGCCTACTTGAAATAAATGCTTTAATTTTGATTCGGTGTTCTTTCGTAACTTGGGGAGAAATGGTTGTTCTGTTTTGTTCAGTTGACGTGGAGCAGAGTTACGAGTATTTACCTCAAAAAGTCCAAAGATTTGTGATGAAACAATAACTAGTTACCAGTTAACCAGCAGTAATCTAAAATAGCAATGTAAATCTGTAAAATGACTGTAAAGACAGTCTCTACTCGGCGTTCAGTCTCATAACATCAAGCATGTAATGCTCAAAGGGATATACAAGGGGGAAGGGACACCGACGCGTATTCAGTACATCATTCTGAACCACAATTCAGAGACTATAACACACACAAAACACACACACACACACAAACACACACACACATACAAACACACACACATAGAAATTTTTCACGGGTAATTTAAAAAAAAAACAGCTGTTTGTTACAAAAGTGCAACACCTACACGGTCAAAATGTATGGAATAACTGATAAAAAAAAAATTCGATGTCAAATCCCTTCCACACTGTATACCTAAGTATACACTCTTACTTCACCTCTCCCCCCGCTATTAGGGGCGAGCCTATTGCCATCAATTGGGCTGAGAAATTCCTGACAGAAGAACTCAACAACACTTTGTCTGGAAATCTAACCCAAGACTTAATGCTCAGCGGAAGCGCTTGCCACCGCTATACCAATGAGGTAGTCAATAATAATAGCATAGCATAACCTTAAGAATGCTATTTTCTGTATCTTATTACACCTACTATCTACAAACAATCACCCACGTGAGTAAGGCCAAACGTAGTATGACTAACATAAAACGTATGTGCAATGAAAAGACTATAAAATCTCGCTACTATGATGTTCAGACGTCCAATTGATGCTGATTATACAGAATTTACATTCAATGATTAGCTCTGACGTCATAGAATTATATTGTTTTTGGATTTGAAAATTTAACGACTGGACTGCTAGGAAAATTATTTTCATATTGTTCATAGTAATTCTTGGTTGTTTTTTAAATGGATAACTACGTCATCATAATCATATCAGACAAGTTTATTTCCAGAAAAAGTACTCGTATTAAAAGACTAGTTTCGCCCGCGTGGAGTGCAAAAATTGTCCCACAGAGTCGTACTACCGAGATAAAAAGTATTGTATGTGTTAATTTAGGGCTTAAACTAACTGTGTAAATTTCATCTAAATACATTCAGTAGTTTTTGCAATAGGGGCAATAGTAAGTAAGATACGATTTGACAGCCTCGTCGGTGGTTAGCGATTCTTATGTCGGGCAAATTATTATTGGGTTTTCCATCAGGAATTTCTCAGTAGCAGCCACGGATACCAGATATATTATGTGCCCGGTTGATTGAAATAGGCTCGTCTCCTATTACATGGGACTTAAACATAACTGGGGTAATCATCATCAGCCTAAAACAGTCAACTAGACATCGGCTTCGTCAGATGCACGCCACTCAACTCGAATCTCGGCTACTCTCGTGCAGTTGCTACCAGCCACCCTGCGAAGATCGTCGCTGGCGAAATATGGGGTACTATTAGGTACCTCTCTGCGGAACCCTTTGGGGATTACAGATCTTATGTTATGTTTATGTTAGTAAGATACGACTACCACTCATCTGTTACCATTGATTACCAAATTGTAAGGAAATTCGACGTAAAAGTGGTATAACATACTAATAACGCCTTAGTACTTGGACTTTATAGTATAAGTTTAGTACCGGAAGAAGCACGTTTAGTCGTTATATGAACATTACGTTCAGAGATTTGGATTCCGCACAACATTAACAGGATGTTTGCGTTTTAGTTACGACTTTCATAGTAATCCATCTGATTTGGTGAACTGAAATAACTTTGTATGTTTAATTGCAATATTGGCGCCTTGGAAGTCTAGCGTAGATCATCCCAAACTGACAGTCCACTGTTGGACGTAAGTTAATCAATCGTTAACTTTAATTGACCACCATATGGTACACTAGTTTGGGAGTAGGTAAATGATAGCATGACGGTTGACAGGAGAGAATGGAAGAAAAAAACTTGTTGCGCCGACCCCAAGTAACATGGGACAAGGGCAGGAAGATGATGATGATATGGCACACAAGTGCATAGTGTTGGTTCTGGCAATCATTTTAAGATCTTTGCACGTCGTTACGGATGATTAGAAGCCCACCAGTCTTGGGTAACGTGGCCAGCCACCGTATTCCGGAGGTTAGGTAGGCAGTCTCTCCATGTAAAATTCTGGAATTCAGAGCTCTGCAAACGTTCAGATTGGAAGTCGACCCCAACTTAGTGTAGAGAAAAGGCTAGGCCAATGAGGATGTGTGTAATAGGTGTCTCCCAAATTGCGCTTTTTCATCTCGATACGGAAATCCTCACTATGCGTAGTCGATTATGCACCTGACCGGTTTTTCGTCACTTTAAAGTTGGTCCTATGGTAAAAGTTTATATTCATCGGTGATTTCACCCCCCAAAAGATTGCCAATTAATTCAACGTCAACTTGTAATTAATAGCAATGATCTACACCATCATTAGTCTGCCTAGCCTTATCCCAATTATGTTGTGGTCGGCTTTCTGTCTAACCAGATGGAGCTGAATACCAGGATTTTACATGGAGCGACTGCCTATCTGACCTCCACAACCCAGTAAGTACTAGGTAATACGATATAGTACCCCTTGGTAAGACACAATATCTTAAAGATATTGCAATAAATATCATAACGATTACAATCACAGCTTTAGTTCCAAGAGAGACATTCCATCGCTGCGGCCGAGCGCCAGATTATTATGTCATCCAAATATAATAAATATGATGCAGCCTACATCGGAATCTAGAACAATACATGACGGCTTCTTATTTATAATGTACTAGCTGATGCCCGCGGCTTTGCCTGCGTGGAGTTCGGTAATTGTCCCACGGGATCGTACTACCGGGATAAAAAGTATCCTATGTATTAATGGATGTTCTAAAGCTGTCTATCTCTATCAGTGTGGCAAATTTCATTCAAATCCGTAGGTCCTCAGTAGGTTTTGCTTGAAAGAGTAACAGACATCCAGACATCCATGCATCCTCAGAAAGTTACGCATTTATAATATAAGCAGGATTACATGGTTACGTTTCTCAATTTACGAGACGGTAAGGAAAAGTCTAGAAGGACCTTATTGGTGGTGATATTCTTCAGAAAGGTCAGGTTACTTGAAACCGGCCTGCGTGTTTGACCAGATGTATGAACGTGGACGATGCAAAAGGAGTGTGTATCGTAACCGGTCAATTTCTACAGTTTCTGCCTACCCCTATGCGAAAAAGGTGTGAGTTTATGTATGTTTCTACATCTAATTGCTCATTCAATAGTAGTTCGTGGATGGGTTAGACTCTTTGTTATGGAATACAAAATGATAGTCATAGAAAAAGTGTGAACCATTATCTGCCTAGCCTTTGCCCAACTACGTTGGGGTCGTCTTCCAGTCTAACCGGATGCAGCTGAATACCAGTATTTTACATGGAGCGACTGCCTAAGATCTGACCTCCACAACCCAGTTAGCACTAGATAATACGATACCCCTTGGTAAGACTGGTTGTCAGACTTTCAGGTCACTGACTATCTGTAACGACTGTCAAAGATCTACAAATGACAGCCGGGACCAACGGCTTAACGTGCTTTCCGAGGTACGGAGGAAACTCGGTATGTAATGGGTGGTCACCCATCCATGGAACAACCTAGGTAAGAACGGCTTAACCTAAACATTGACCGGAGCGGCCGTTCATATTTAGCCACGAGCTCCTTAGAACCATGCCAGTTATAATTTTCTTTTATTAAAAATTACTCTTCTTGTATTATACTTCTTCCATCCCGACATAATATAGCAGAATATTCTTTTCATTCAGGGCTTTTTTGACCTCGTTCTTCTTAAATTTTATTCACCACAATTTTACCTCGTCCCACGAAATAATTTATAAAGGGCGTTGTCAGAAAAAAATGTGTGACATGCCTAGCCTGCTAGTTTCGTCAATACGTTTTCTCCTAGCTGAATTTTTGATGGAAACTCTTCTAGGTTCCGAGTCCTCAACTAAAATATTTAACTAGCTTACATAACTAGATCAATACAGACAGACAGCAACATATATATCGATGTAACAGGTAAGAACGTACAGAGAAAGATTATAGGCTCAGAAAGAATAGTCGAAACAAAGCGTGACTACGTGTGTTTTTTTCTCCAATTTTCCACTCAAAACATCGATAGTTTAGTTCGTAGACAAGAGGGCTTAGAAAAGTATAATCATCATCACCATACACTTTCTACTGCCCGTAAAACTAACTACTCTGAATATCGTTGTCTATCCATCTATTTATTAACACCTCTTCTGCCAACTGCACTTTTCAGGAATTGAATGACGCAAATGGCAGAGATGTCCAAGTCGCAACAAGATCTGAGTCATCGATTCGAGAATTAGAAGAATCCTTTTATTCATCTTAACAAGCCATATTTGATGGTATTTTGGCCCTTCTGCTGTTTGCTCTTCAATATGCCCGTTGTCTAGGACTGACACTAGGGCTATTTGTAGCCACAACCTTGACACGCGGTTGCGACACGAAACGAAACGCGTTACTTTTAATAGGGCATCCATATCGAAACGTTACATTAGTCGTATAGGTTTGGGTTTGAATATTAAATACAACTGTGTGATGTTGCCCGAAGAATTGCCAAACTTGAGTGGCAGTGGGCAGGGCACATTGCTTGTAGAAAGGATGGCCGATAGGGCCGAAAAGTTCTGGAGTGGCGACCGCGAACCGGAAGACGTTGCGTTGGAAGGCCTCCTACTAGGAGCGAACTGAGGATCCGCTGGATGCGAGTCGCATGGGACCGGTCAATGTGGCGACACTTGGGGGAGGTAATGATGAACTAATGACCAGCAGTGGACGTCTTTCGGCTGAAATGATGATGCTGGTGTGCTGTTGAGTAAAATCGAAATCCGTAACGAATAATTGAATCTCTTGCTCTTCTACCGTGTTACTTGGGGAAGTTGGGGAAAACACATTTTTTTCATTCTCCCGAGTCTACCGTCACTCATCATCATTAATAACGTAATTGACCATTGCCGCCCCCTTATTTCCGTAAGTAATGAACCAAAAATGTTGCAAAAAAATCAGAAAATTGTTAATTACATAGTTCTAATTTAAAGGAACACCTACAAGAAAGTAGAGTAAATCACTCGATATTGTTCCTACAAAATTACATTAATTTTTTTTGTTGGAATGTACGATTTTTCAACTAAAACGTTTATTTATTTAACAGTTTATGTACACACTAACATACAGAAAAGAAGAAAGGAACAGAAAAAAATAGGTACAACGGTGATGCTTATTAAAAGAAATCTCCTCCAGCATACCTGCGAAAGGAGAGTAGTAAAAAAGAGATGTAGACATAGTGTGTAAAAGAAGAAGAGAAAATAGAATACATAAAAACAAATCAAATAACGAATTTAAATATAACATACAATACAGGAATGTACTTACATATTTACTAGTAAAAAGACAAAATATATAATACAAATATAAGCTACAATATAATACATATCATATACTATATAATAATAAATAAATACCTATGCAACTATGACGAATTGGAAAGATAATACGTTAACGTTAAGTTTATTCTGGGGATAAATTATTTAATTATTCATCCCGACTACGGACCCCTCACTGTGCGTGTCCCGACACACACTTGGCCTGTTTGTTATCGTAACCCTTAACTCCCTCTCCATTCATTAAAATTAATAGCTGAACCTTTCAACCGAAATAATACAAACGCACCGCTTTTTGTCCGTCCACAAAATCATAAAGAAAACAAACACTAGTGCGCCACTGACATATTCCTCTAATTTTTTAATGTACACAAAGAACAAGATTGTATTGTCTAACTACTGCTCATTTTGACAGCTGAGATATTTCCAACAGAAAATGAACATTGCAGACTAAAACTGCCTAATATTGTAAACAATGCAAAATGATGTAGACTTTTCGTTATACTAAGTAGGTACATTTATTTTTCTCTCTACGTCAGATAAGGATTTTGTAAATTAACATTTACATTTTACATTCATATCTCCGAAAGCCCATTCGTGTCAAATCTCGTATTGATTATTGTCTTAAGTGTTTTTGATCGGTTCTTTGTTATTTCGCTTTACGTACAACTTTAAAGTTGTAAGATTTTACAGCAGATTCCACCGACTAAATTGCTAGAAAATGCGTGAAAAGTTCCATGAAAAAAAAAGAAAACATTGAAATCACCAATTTCATCTTCCATTGTAGTACCTGGTTATTCTAGCTATAAAAACCACCAACAGTCCGAATTGGTAATAGGAAACCCATTTACCGAACAGGACAGTATAGAGGACTAACACAAAATCAAAATTAATCACTTTATTTTTATTTTTAACCAGTTATTTTCAGAAATAATTACATCGAATACATCAGACAAGCCAAAAGCGTCTTTAATTACAACCAGCGCCTTTAAAAGATGATTAAGAGGACAATGACTCTTGTCCTATCTGCTCCGCTGGGTTTATTCACCTGAGTGACCTATAAAACATATTTGTTTACGTTAATAGTCGGTTTGTATCCACGTTGGTTTCTGAGTAAACCACAGTTGTGTCTGTTTTACATCCTGACTAAGGTGAAAAAGTTGATGGGAGAATTGATGATATTAATATGTGTGGATCAAAGCAAGGAATAGCTAGGTCAAATCAGTCATTATCATTTTGTTGAATTAAGAGGTACCATATCGCCCCCAAAGATGATGAAGATGTTCAGTGACAAGCACCAATATGTATACACTCAACTCAATGGGTCCAGTAGTTTCGGAGTAAATTGGCGAGAGATCCTATTAGGGGTTCCATTTTTACTTTTGAGGTACGTAACCCTAAAAACCAAGATTGTAAGTGACAATAAAATGAGACTCGAGGGCAACTTAAAGTTGAGCTGTTTTTAAGTAGTTCCCAATTAGGGCAAGATTTCTTAACACAAATTAAGAATTTGTGGCGTTCTTAAAGGAGCCCTATATTCAGCAGACGACGATTTCGGGTTAGCAACATGCCTCTCTATGCGTTAAGAACAGTTCTGGTATTTTTAGCTCTTCGTAACAGTTTTAATTAATCTTTGGCATAGTCAAAACTCATTAAAGATTACATGCATGATGTTACGCGTATGCTGTTTGTCTTTAGTATTCATTATAGTATATTATATCATAGATATTCTAAGTATAAATTCTGCCGTAAGGGCGTAGGCAGAACGTTCATTAATTTCCCACAGAGTTCAGATAATGTTTCGGCGAATGCGGTATCCTCATCATCTTCCTGCCCTTGTCCCATATTACTTGGGGTCGGCGCAACACGTGTACCTTTCCATTCTCCCCTGTCAATCGTCACGCTATCATTTACTCTTTTAACTGTCTCGTCTTCCTCTCCCTCTCCATCCATCAACATAATTTCAGGTGTACACCATGTATCAAAAAATTAATAGTTATTTGAGGGTGTGATTCAGACTATGAAACTAAACAACTTTCTATACGGGACAAGGTAGTCACGAATAAATACTCATTACTCTTTTAGTCACATGTGATTCGTCCCTCCTCATCACAATGTCTGTACCAAGACTGTCAATTCCCTTTCAACTTTTCTGTAACCGGCGTAACTTTCAAACTTCCTCTAATATACTCATTCCTTTCATTATTCATGCGGTATTCTGTTTCATGGAAATTATGCAGCGTGGGTAAAACATCGTAGATCAAACGAAACATGGCGATAGTTG
This sequence comes from Eurois occulta, assembly GCA_950022335.1. Classification (NCBI taxonomy): domain Eukaryota; kingdom Metazoa; phylum Arthropoda; class Insecta; order Lepidoptera; family Noctuidae; genus Eurois; species Eurois occulta. The sequence goes on from OX465502.1 coordinate 4,999,525, forward strand.
GTGTTATTTGCAGTATAAAATATCTTTGTGCAGAGCCCTAACTTGATCTCCTTAAAAGTTATGACTATTTGAGTGTTTTTTAAGAAATTATCGAAATTTGTATTAAGTAGGCAATTTAAGTAAAATGGGTACCAATTCTAAAACAATAAATGGTGTTTGGTTGCTTCTAGGTCTGCTTTTATGACAGTTGGTACCATGATTTATGAGTATTGGCAACTTTTTCAATATCTTTTAAGGCTCACGAAAAATTATTTGTAACTTTAGAACATTACTGTAAAAAAATATACTATCAAAAAATTACCCTGATAACCCCAACTATCGCCCTGTTTCGTTTCATCCACGATTTTTTATCCAGCCTGTAGACACAGCCAGTTATCGAACGCGATTCCTAACTCCGGGCTCCCACTGAGGATTTAGTACCTACAAATAAATTTTCCATAAATTTAAGGACCTAGGCAAAGTCATATTCTATCGGTGATTACGATAGAGTCAAACCAAAATTTTACTGATTTTACGTTTATTCCTATTTTTTATGGCTAGTTCTGTAAATGGCCCGAAAACTAGCACTAAAAGGAGTCGCCTAGTAAGGTAACATTTATGTCGAAATAATAGAGGGGTAGGTAATAATGTAAGTTTATGGCATACGTTAAAATCTACAAAATGACACTGAATCAGCAGATTTTTAAAGCGCAGGCCACACCGCCATCCGTCTTATGACGACTGGCCGTGTCGACGGCGCGTTCGTGTTCCACGCGCGCTTCAAAAGCGATGTCAGCAAACATGAGGGGCCCGCAAGGGCCGATGCCTGCCAGGGCTGCGGAACTGTTCAAAAGAGATACCGCGGCCCTGGAACATAAAGGACAAAAGAAGGAACATGTATGGTTTTTACTCAGTAAAAGTCTGACACTCCCTTCCGCTCCGCCCAGAGCGGGAGGAGTCATTTGATGATTTCCCATCCCAAAAAAAAAGGCCACACCATCAGCTAGCGAGCGAGCGAGCTGGGGAACATCGTTTCTATTCTGTTCTTACTTCGGTTCAGCACTTTCGATAGTTCGCGGTGTGAACCGAAGTATGAAAAGCGCTAGCTGGCGGTGTGGCATGCGCTTTAAACATGTTTCTTTTATTACAACATTTCAGTGGCAAACTATTTGAACTTTTATCCATTGGCCCTGCATTAGGTACTTATTTTTTGGTGCGTTACCTGTACCTGAGATTTTGTTGTTCATTAAACCGTGTGTAATAGTGCTAGTATTAATAAAGCACGAGTTTTGTCCAATAATAGACCGCTCTGATTGGACTGCTGATTTTATTCTTATAGGTACCTTAATTGAATACAACTGGTAGTGTCAATAAATTTCACCTTTCATACAATCAAACATGAAGAAACTTTCATTGTTATTCATTAGGTTCGTCGATTAGGGATTTCTCAGAGAGAAAAGAGGGAGGGGTAAGGGATTATTTCTGGTAGTCCGCAGTCTGGATTTGTGCCTGGGTATTTGCAATAGGCACGCCCCCTATTAGGGACTAAAACATAACTAGCACAATGTGGGTGAACTGTAAGGATGTAGCAGCACTACAAAAAGTACTACAGTAAGATTGTACAAAAAGTACTACAGCGCCATCTATGACACAAGTGAAGGATTAGCATCTAAATTAGTTATCCGCTACTTAAGACCATCTAGAAAAATCAACAACAACACCCGTCTGGTCGGAGGATCCTCCATTTTCTAAGAGGGATGTAAACTTTTACATCCTGTTTATAGCCTTATAAGGACACCTCTGTTTATAGCCTTATAAGGACACCTCTGTCTAACCCCTCACGGTACAGGATACAAGCGTGACGTAATTCTAAATTATTTTTAATTTTGGGAAGTGTTATGAAATTGATACTCTTGACTATACGAGTATGTACATACCGACAAGTAATACCTACTCATTACAATTCTGAGCGAGTCAGACCAATTAACACAGTCCAAACAACTAGGGAATATGAAAGTGGAACAGAAGTATACCATGACTTTCCTAATTAGGGCTAATGTTATGCGAAGGACTAATTATGCAATTTTGACGGTCTGTCGGACGTTGGTGTTGATTTTAGAAATTAGGTAGGTTCGCAAAATCTCGACTCGAACGGGTTGAGTAAGCTCAAACGCTTGAAGTTGTAATTCTATTAGGGGTACAGTTCAGGGGGTTTAAAATGGCCGCTTTAGCAGAATCATAATAGCATAATAATATGAATTACGTTTAAATTCTTAAAATGGTCATAGACGTACCTACTATTATGAATTGTCACCTTGTGACCATTTTACGAATTTAAACGTAATTCATATTATTATCCTATTATGATTCTGCTAAAGCGGCCATTTTCGAACCCCTGTTTTGTTTAAAAGAATCTTAAAAATTTATTCTGTACATATTACGGTCTTGACGGGGCGGGGTGTCTCAGCACAGGGGCATTTTTGTGCATTTTTGTGTCGAATTAAACCCCCTGTTCGCTTGTAAAGTTTTATTATAAAGTTTAATTCGATTATAAAGTTGCTGCAGATTCTTGGGAAATATTATGTTACATAAAAGAAATTGCTTTTAATGCCTTTCGCTAACTGCCTCATTGGTCTAGTGGTCGAAATAGCGACTGCTGAGCATGAAGTCTTGGGTTCGATTCCTAGGTTGGACAAAGTGTTATTAGCTTTTTCCTTCATGAGTTTCTCAGTAGCAGCCACCGAGTCTTGATTAGTGCCCGGTTGATAGCAATAGGCTCCGCCCTCTATTACATGAGACTTAAATATAACTGGCGAAATGTGGGTGCACTATTAGGTACAGCTCTACCTAACCCTTCGGGGATTACAGGCGTGCTGTTATGTTTTTAAAATAACGTTTTATTTTTAAACAAAAACAAATCAAACAATTCTAGCGTTAGTATTGTTCTATGGCGATGTTATAAAAGTTACGTTCGTAGCTATGAAACGGTTTCATTAGGTTAGCAACCCCATAGCGGAGTTTATGGCTGAAAATGTAGGTTTTGGTATATTTTATGTCTAGTTGCCGTGAACCTAGACTAGTGCCCACGTATTTGTTTTTTTGAAGTGAAAACTTCTTTAGCGGCATTGTGCACTTTTTTATGATGGGTAAAAAATATTAAACTCGCGTCTGGACACGTGACCTGATCGAAAATTCGTAAGACGGAGGGAGTTCTGAAGTGTTAAATTTTGAATGTAATATAAATTGTCATGTTTGTGTACGATAGCGCAATAAATTAATATTGTATTTTACCACATAAATGATAGTAATTTTATACTGATAATTAAAGCAATTTGTGCAAAATTATTCCCTAACCATTCCAAAATATCAAAAATGCACAACGTTAATATTCAAGTTTTCACTTCTGCTGGCTCTCCCGAAGTGTAACCCGTTGATATTTTTAATAAAACATACTATAGCATTATGGCTGTATTAATTAGCTGAAGAGTTAGACAGAAGTGTTCAAGAATAATTAAGCTATATTTAGTCAATTTAATTCTTTTTTTTCTTCTTTATCGTGTGGTTAGTGCCTAACCAGTGCCAGAGTTTTCATGCCACCCATGGGCCTCTGACTTGGTTTTATATGCCGTCGAGAAATATCTCTGCGACATGCTGGTTTGGTTTTCTTACGATATTTTCCTTCACCAAAGCAAGTTATACATTACGCAAACGCACATGAATCCGATAAATCGGAGGTTGAATATTGGGTTCGAATTCGAGACTTATGACTTGGCAGTCCGACGGTCACACCACTAGGCTTTCACTGTTTAATTCATCAGTCTCATGTAATGAAGGTCATTGCTGTTCTTGGGCCATATAGACCACCATCTCCTGGCCACTGTATAGAACCAAAGAGACATACTCACCTCATCGCAACCTCTTTGCAGAAAAATCAAAATGACCATGGACTATGCCAGTTTCCAAAAGAAAGTGTTCAAATTCCTTTTCTGATGCGGTTGGGGTAAACCACAGGGTAAACACATTAAGGCTGACTGACTTAAGGACCGAAAACAAGACTATTCTCAAATATTTTTCTTGCAGTGTTAGTTTGCCAAAAAACATTTTACTTTTTTTTCTTTATTACCTAACATCACGCCTGTATCCCTGAAGGGTTAGGCAGAGGTGTTCCTAATAGGATACCCACATTTCGCCAGTATTGTTTAAGTCCCATGTAATAGGGGGCAAACCTATTTACATCAACCGGGCACAAATGCACTAACTCCATGGCTGCTCCTGAGAAATTTCTGGTGGAAAACCCAATAACACTGCCCGACCTGGGAATCGATCCCAGGACCTCATGCTCGGCAGTTGCGCTTGCGACCACTAGACCAACGAGGCAATCTTTTCTTTACCTATAATCAGTTCATAATGTCATCATTTTAAATAAAACTATTGTAGGCGGTAGCCGGTTCAACAAAAGCTCTTAAAGAAATAAAAAACTTCCTTAATTATATCTGTTTAGAGTTAGGACAATAGAACTGATTGAGTTTAGGAGGTCAAGCGGGGGAGTATAGATGAGGTAACTATTAGTCAGTTAATTTATTATTATTGCTTCTTTATTTCAGAGAAGGTAACAGTACAATACACCACGAAACATAAAAACGTTAAAAAACATAACATAAAAAGTTAGTGTGTTAGTAACACAAAAATGTACCTAAAAATATGTCAGCATTGTTAGTACCTATATCTAACTGATGCCTATGGCTGTCCTTATACACTGATTCTGGAAAGGACATTCAAAACGGGCAGCAATCATAATGTGCATCTTGATCTAACTGGCTGTAGTACGCAGTCTGCACTAAAAGTATCGGGAATGGAATATTTCCACTGTTCCTGTCATATTAAAATCTTTTTAATTGAAAACTCCTTGGTTTTAAAAATCGAATCCATTTATTTATTTAAAAAAAGATTCTTGGTCTTGTCACAAGGTTTTGTCAAACTTGTTTAGTCGTTGAGAAAATGGAATTGACTCGAGAAAATTCAAAAGCGATGATTTATTATGACTTTCGAAGTGGTTTAACACAAAAACAGTGTGTTGAGCGGATGATTTCTGCATTTGGTGATGAAGCCCCATCCAAAACCACAATTTATCGCTGGTTTGCTGAATTTCAACGTGGACGTGTCAAGCTCAGTGATGATCCCCGTCAAGGTCATCCAAAAACTGCAGCCACCCAAGAAAACGTTGATGCTGTGCGTAAGCTGATTGAGGAAGATCGACATGTGACATACCGCGAAATTCAGGCAACTTTAGACATTGGCATGAGTCAAATACAAATAATCTTGCAAGAACAATTAGTTGTAAAAAAGTTGTTTTCCCGATGGATACCGCATTCGCTCTGTGAAGAGCAAAAAGCGGCTCGCGTTACTTGGTGCGTCAGAACTCTCGAAAGATTCCACGCAGGATCCTCAAATGCTGTATACAACATCGTATCAGGTGACGAATCCTGGATATACGCGTACGAACCCGAAACAAAAAACCAGTCACGAGTTTGGGTGTTCGAAAATGAGTTAAAGCCAACAAAAATTGTTCGTTCACGGAGTGTTGCAAAAAAAATGGTGGCCACGTTTGTCTCCAAAACCGGCCATGTTGCGACTATTCCTCTTGAGAGACAAAGAACAGTTAATGCAGAATGTTATGCTAGCATTTGTTTGCCACAGGTCGTTTCTGAACTCCGTAAAGAGAACTGCAGCCGCCGCATCATCCTCCATCACGACAATGCGAGTTCTCACACCGCGCACAGAACAATAGAGTTTTTAGAGCTAAAAAACATAGAATTATTAGACCATCCGCCGTACAGCCCCGACCTAGGCCCTAATTATTTCTATACTTTCCCTAAAATAAAGAATAATTTGCGTGGTCAGAGAAATTCATCACCTGAAGAAGCTGTAGACGCCTACAAAACGGCCATTTTGGAGACCCCAACTTCCGAATGGAATGGTTGCTTCAATGATTGGTTCCATCGTATGGAAAAATGTGTCAAATTTCGCGGAGAATACTTCGAAAAGCAATAAATACTTTTTTAAATAGTAATGTTGTGTCACTTCCTTGATTCCCGAAATTTTCAGTGCCGCCCTCGTATTAAAGAGTATGTTGTCGGATTAATTTAAAATGATAAATTAAATATCAGACAACAACGGCTCAACAGAGGCCCTAGCACGATTGCGTGGTGTTAACGTAAAGTAGTACGCATATTAAAATTAAAAATACTCGTTTCACATACATAAATACAATACTTTCATAATTTTAAGAATTTATCACCAAGTAAAGTAATCACAAGTTCGTATGCGGTATCTTATCCACAGACCGCCACCTTGCATCTTGCAACGGAACTCCTCGTCACCTGCGCACTTGATGACCTTATAATTTTATTGCATCAGCGAGCAGAGTTCGAGTACCTAGTTGAATTTTTGGTCTAACATGAATTTTAACTTTTGCCATCGATGCGCTACGAAGAACAAAAAGAATATATCAGATAAACGTATGGAACTCCTCACCAGAGATTTGTTTTCTGTGTTTAAAAGTTTTATGTGGGCTCACTGGGTATCATACTAGTACCTTTTGACAGACAACATAAGCTCACTGATAAGATCTTGTAGGTTATGTACGTAACCTTAAAACCCAGCTACGTCTCACTTAAAAAAAGAAAATTAAACAGGAAGATAGCAATGATATAGATCTGAGTGACGCACGCGCAGAAACATTCGACCCGCCACGTTTCAGTATGTTTACAAATGTAATTCAAACACCGCAAACTATTCAGTTTCGTATACTTTTAACATATACACACTAAATACATAGAAAAAGAAACGTTTTGTGAATACTTAACTGTCTTGGAATAAATAGAATGAAATATCTTTGGATACTCTTCTGCTTCATTCTTGTCAGCACGAAGTTAATGAGAATAATAGCTCAAGACGTGGAAACATTTAAGCTAATCAATTAGGTAGCAGTAGCGAAGGGTCAATTTTTTTAAGAGGTAAGCCGGAGTACATGTCTTTAATGTGATTGTATTATTTGTCTATAGAATACTTACTGTGTTTTCGTTCAAAGGGAAGTCGGTAGGAATTGAGTTGTATGTAACCTTCGCCACTGTTAGGTAGCGAAGTTGATTTAAGGATGCATCGACATACCTCATAGAATAGAATATAGAATGAGATACAAATAAATTGGGATATGGACAGAATAATGATGATGATGAGTAGGTACTCATCATCATCATTCTTTTGGAATTATGAACTTTCTTGCCACTGTTATTTGCAAGAGCAAATTTCTGGAGTTAATTTAAAACTTTTCGGTCTTATGGTGACGGAAAACATCGTGTGTAAACCTCGATGGTAAATAAATTAAACTTAAAAAAAAAAACAATTTTTTATTAAAATGAAAAGAAGAAATTAGGATTATCTATCAACATTGAATGCGTGTACAAAGTTTCGTGTCCGTGCTATTAACCGTTGAGGACGTCTAACCATCTGCCTATTTAACAGATTTTACCTAGATCTTAAACCTCCTTGTCCTAACATTCCTCATTTAGAAGAAAATTAATCAATGTAAGTACGAATCGCTTTGTTCTCTTTATGATGTATTTAAAGTTCTAAGTGCCAGTAATATTAGGTTTAATTACTAGTCTCGTTCCGCAGTTAGAATATTATGGGAAAGCAATGATATTGATACTTTGGAAAGTCATGAACCATTGGCCCATTAAAGATCTGGTATGAATTTTATGGTCTGGACATTAGGGAACAAGGTATTTTTTCAGTTATCATATTTAGTTCAGTGTTGCTAGATGTTAGGTACTAAAATTTAACGTCTTAAGTGTTTTATAACTTTTCTTGTAGCATTATTTGTATAATTATTTAAGCAAGAAGAATAATTATAGAGTAATTAAATTGGTTCGATATTTATTTAAAACATAATATTGCTTTCAAAATCACACAGAGATCTTCGGATTTGGAAACATTTTGAGGATCGAATTGAAAACGAAACGAAAAGCTGATTTTTGTTATCAACGTAGATTTTACATAACACGCTTTTCAACGTTTATTTTATAATATCGTAATCTCTACGTTCGCGTAAACTCACAAAAATGTAAACAATCGTAAAAATATTACTCGGTAATAATCTTTAGATAAACAAAATCGTACATACCTGAATCTTTAAAAAGTCGGCGAAGAACAGCCGAAGAAAATCCAAGGAAATAAAAGAACACTTTTAAAAACAACAATAAAATTCACCACAGATAACCACTAAACAGACGACGTTATAAAACGTCGAATGGAACTCGGGGACATCGTTTTAAAAACCGAATGGAAACCGATAGGAATAAACTTTCGAAACCGCGACCGCAGCGGTACTGAACTAACTCGCAACGTGTACAACAGAATACGTTGGATTTTCACTCATAAAAATAACTCAGAGTACCTAAACGTTGATGAAAAACATCGCTTTTCCGTGTAAAGCTTATCAACGTGTGTTAAAAAGGATCACTTCACACCGTCCGATCATTCCCAATTTACGCGCCATTTTTTACGTGTGTTTCTAATTTAATTATAGATATCTTTAAAAAACGTTAATTAAGAGTAATATTTATCACTGAACACAGATTAAATATAGTTATATTAACGTATTTCCAAGCGCGCCCATTTTCTTTTAAATCTGTCATCGGCACATGACAAATGCGCGCGCAAATCACTGTCACTTTTTTTTCTCGAGGTTTTTTTTTCATTCAGCCTAGTTGAGATTTTTGTGCGCGTTTATCGTACGCGTTTATCGTACGATATCTTTGACATCGCGTGTAAGACTGGCTAAAATTAACGCGTGTTGGTGCATAGCGTTCGGCCATTGCCGGCGTCGGTCGGCGATGCGCCGGCGATCGATCGATGGATCGAGAGATCGATATTGTGCAGATGTTTTCTTAGGGTTCCGTATACAATAAGTTTTGGCGACGTTTACTGTGTTTAGCGTGGTTTCGTGTCAGAGAGGAATTTAGGTCGTAAACTCTGTCGATCATTGAAAATCTTAAATTGAAGGAGAAAAATTGGCATAAGTTAATATGATGTGTGTGTAATTGATGAGATAGGTTAGCATTTTTTGTAGCTACATTATTTCTGAACATCTAGTTTAAATTATGTTTCCCAATATTGTGATTTTCCCGTGAGTTGTAGTAGTAGCTTAGATGGTGCTACACACAAATAAAGACAAATGACAGCTTCGAGAGCTGTCATTATTATTGATGGCCGCAGTGATCATAGACTATGACAAATGTCTAGCAAATGATCGTGCAATTTTGACGTAACATTGACAGATTGCTTAGATTTTTTGACGTTTTGTTTACAAATGAGGCAATACGTCAGAATGGGCAACTTATATTTGTTAGAACTGTTCATTTTGTAACAGTATTTTTTTTCTGTTTCACTTTTCAAACAGATACACTCAAAACTACACTTCTCATCAAAAAAATCGAAACACTTTCGTTTTTATTGTTTTTGTCCTAATTTTTTACAAAAGAGAATTAATTCCATGAAAAAAAAAACATTATTGTGTAGCTGGCAGTTTGGTCATTACAGTAAGAAGAAAAAAATCTAAATTCGAAATTAGAATTTCATTTGTTTATCCTATAAATGAAATTAATCACTGTTTTGAGACAAATGTGTATTTAGGGTTGGAGTACGTTTCTCGTTTAAAAACTAAAAATTAGCGCTTGTCTTTAAACTTTTTGTTTCTTATTTCATTGATTGTGACTTTGGGACGTCTGAAAAAACTTTTTTTTCTAAAACATATGGATACTTCGCCCGCAGAAGCCGCCCAAGTGGTGGCATTGCTGGATTCTGGACTTAGTCAGCGTGTTGTGGCTGCAAGATTGCATCTAAGCTTATCATCTGTTCATAGAGTCTACAAACGCTATCGGGAGACTGGTTCGTTCACGCGCCGTTCAGGATCTGGCAGGAATCGGGTCACTTCTGAGCGAGATGATCGATTTATTGTAACAACTTCTTTACGAAATCGACGCCTTAACGCTTTTCAACTGCAGCAGCAGCTTCGCGTTGTACGAAGAGTAGCTGTAAGTGACTCTACAATAAGAAGAAGGTTGAAGGAACGCGGATTGGCACCGCATAAGCCAGCGAATGGGCCGAAATTAACTGCAGACCATCGAAGAGCGCGCCTTAACTTTGCACGCGAGCACCTAACTTGGTCATACCTTCAGTGGAGCAAAGTACTGTTTTCTGATGAGTGTAAAATTATGCTGTATGGTAACGACGGAAGGAACAAGGTCTACAGAAGAGATGGAGAACGCTTTGCACAATGCTGCATTGAAGAAAAGGTCAGCTATGGTGGCGGTTCGTGGACGGTTTGGGGAGGAATCAGCGCCGACGGTAAGACAGAACTTGCCTTTGTGTCTGGGCCACGGCTGCCTGCACTAAACTCTCATCGGTACATCGAACAGTGTCTTGAACCTCATGTGATGCCCTATGCACATTTTATTGGCAACGACTTCATATTCATGCACGACAATGCTAGAGCTCACACCGCGGGCGTCGTACGAGATTATCTTACCGAAGTCGGTATCTCCATTATGGTATGGCCAGCAAGAAGCCCGGACATGAATCCCATTGAACATCTATGGGATGAATTAAAGAGACGAATTCGAGCAAGAGATCCAGCCCCAGAAACACTTAGCCAGCTGCAAAATGCAATCCAAGAGGAATGGGATAATATACCACAACATGTGATCGTGACTCTCATCCGATCGATGAAGAACCGTATGGAAGCAGTAATAAGAGCTCGCGGAGGGAATACAAGTTATTAAATAAACGTTTCTTACATTTTTTTTTCATTTACGCGTGTTGTTTTACCCATTTCCTTCATATTCCATACAGCGTAAAAATTACTCATTATACAAAATACGAAACCTATGAAGACTTAATTTGAATTTAGAACAATAACATTAGGATTTAAAAACCTCATACTACTCACTATTAAATGACATTTTACATTTATTCCTAAATATACACATTTTTCTGATAATCCTTATCAAATCATAAACTGCGAGGTGTTTCGATTTTTTTGATGAGAAGTGTATTTATATAGCGACTCCTTTTTGCAGGCAACGCAAAGGGTTTTTAATTTTAAACGTGGAATGCGGATCTCCATTCATTCGAATGAGTGAATGCGAGCATGCGTTGCACCATCTATACCGTCAATTGAATGACGAATTAAGCATAATGAATTATGATTAAATGATAAACATAATCATCTGTATGGCATTTGAATGGATGATTGTACGTAAATAGTATTGGGCCAGTGTGCTGTTATGATATTTTTGATAGTAGGTGAAGATGATTCATTCATTACTTTGTTTTTCATTCGTGTCTTGTGATGAAAAACAATTGAATGTCGAGTGTTCAGTAACGAGAATCAATTTGTGATGTAACCTCCTCTTTTTTAAATTAAGTTGTATAAATAAATACAAAATGTTTGCTAAACAGTGTGAAAGGTTAGAGAAATATTTCCTCAATATCAGTTTTTGGCAGACTGATGAACATCATCATTTGCCTAGCCTTTTCCCGACTATGTTGAGGTCGACTTACAGTCTTACCGGATGTAGCTGAATACCAGTATTTTACATTGAGCCACCACTTATCTGACCTCCACAGCCCAGTTAGCACTAGGTAGTACGATACCCTTGCTAAGACTGGTTGTCAGACTTTCGGATCACTAACTACCCGTAACGACTGTCAAATATCAACAAATGACAGCCGGAACCAATGGCTTAACGTGCTTTCAGAGGCACGGAAGAAACTCTGTATGTAATGGGTAGTCACCCATCCACGGACCAATCTAAGCAAATCTAATGATGACCATAGATAGAGATTTCGTTTTTCAAGCTTTATTATATCAAGCTCAATCATTCTCCTATAAACAGCGATGATCTTCGTAACTAGCCTTCTTATTTTATTTATTTTTTGGATGGGAAATCATCAAATGACCCCTTCGCTCCACCCAGAGCGGTCAGTGTCAGACTTTTACTGAATAAAACCCATCCATGTTCCTCCTTTTGCCCTTTGTGTTCGAGGGCCGCGGTATCTCTTTCGAACAGTCCCGCAGCCCTGGCAGGCATCGGCCTTTGCAGGCCCCTCCGGTTTGCTGACATCTCTTTGAGGCACGCGTGGAACACGAACGCGCCATCGACACGGCCTGTCGTCATAAGACGAACGGACGGCGAGCTAGCCCATTACTCACCGTCCACAGGCCCGCACCTACGGTGGCCGAGAGCCACCATGTGGCCCTCGACGCCCGGGGCGTCTCCCGCGGCGGCTGGGACGTGAGGTTCTCTCCCTCTCACGTTCCACCACCTCCTTCACTAGCATGACTGCTTCGCAGAAGGAGGTGACGGCTTCCCATTCCCTCTCGCTCCGGACCATGGCCTGAACCAGGGCCTGACACTAAGATTATTCGGACTATATCACCATACTTAAGAGCGTTCACGACTTACGGCATTTCATATAAACTTTCACTCATTTTTTTTCAGCTTACGGAGTACCACACCAAAAAGGCAATTTCTAACATTTGCCCCACAGCTGTGCAAAGGCCTGCCCCATACTTCCAATTGTCTTTGTCTTATCCTTGTCTTATCCTGCAAATCAGTTAGGAATAATACTTTCTAACTTAATTAGAACAAAATCAATATCTAGATTCAACCGTGACAACGCTTTAATAAACTGAATTTAAGTGTAAATTACGTTATGAATGTTCCCTCGGCGTTGGTAGACGCCATGACAGATTGTCATTTGTCTACCGAAGTTTATACAATTCTATTGGGACGTGTTTGTCAGACAATTTTGCGGTCGTTGACCTCAGAAATACCTCAAATATTTAGCTATTACCCGCGACTTTTGTTGGCGTGTATTTTATATTTTTAATATATTTTTTTTGTATAAATATCAGAGATTAATTCTCTTCAAGATAGGTTTTAGCATTCGAGGAGCTCGTGGTTAAATAATAACAGCCGCTCGGGTCGATCTTTAGGTTAAGCAGCTTTAGCTTAGGTCGATCCGTGGATGGGTCACCACCCATTACACACCGAGTTTCTTCCGTGCCTCGGAAAGCACGTTAAGCCGCTGTCATTTGCAGATCTTTGGCAGTCGATACAGGTCGTATTACCCAGTACTAACTTGGTTGTGGAGGTTAGATAGGCAGTCGCTCTATGAGAAATACTCGTTTTCAGCTGCATCCGGTTAGACTGGCAGCCAACCAAGACATAGTTGGGTTTGGCAAGACATGGTTGACTACGCAGTTGGTGATTATGACGTTTTCAGGTTATCTGCCACATTTCAGTTGTTTAGGCGTTAAAACGCCACCAGAACCTGAGTTGTCGACATAGCCCACAGAATAAGTAAGCTGAAGTGGCAATAGGCCGTTCATATTAGCCGTAACACCGATGACCGTTGGGGTACACGTGTCCTTGAATGGAGACCGCGAATCGGCAAACGTAAGGTGGGATGCCCTCAGGCTCGGTGGAGTGACGATCTTCGCGGTGTGTGGCTGGTAGCACCTGGATGAGAGTTGCTGAGAATCGAGTTGAATGGCGTGCTATTGAGGAGGCCTATATTCAGCAGTGGACTGCTATAGGCTGATGATGATAATGATGATGATGAGGCGTTAAAAGGTAACAGACGGACAGACTCATTTTGCATTAATAACTTTGTATCTAAGAATGTCTGAGTCGGTAGATAAAGAAAAAGTTGGTGTTGGTGGGAATAGATACGTTTTTTTCTTTCATATGCGTAATGGTAGCTTTTCCCCAAATTAAGTTGAGGCTTCCAGACTAAATGTATGCAAATCAATATTATTGACTGTATTACGGATGAATATGTTATTTTATTTGCCCTAGGGTAAGCGGAGTAGAATAATTCATTCCTTCTGAATAAATTATTCTCTACTCCGTTTAAGACTATGGACAAAGCAATAGGAGTAGTAAGGAGGTGGCGATCTGTGATTTCTGCATATCCCCATAGGAAAGAGACGCCATTTTCATTTTTCTTTCTTTCGTTTATGTATGGGTATGATTCCTTTTTTAGATAGTTTTTGCTCCAGTTCTGATTACTGCTCCAGCTATCTTATACTCTTAACTCTCTCTCGCTCTTACTCTCTTCCTATGCTCTCTTGCCTGTGGTGGTGAGTAATGGGCTAGCTCGCCGTCCGTCCGTCTTATGACGACAGGCCGTGTCGACGGCGCGTTCATGTTCCACGCGCACCTCAAAGAGATGTCAGCAAACCGGAGGGCCTGCAAGGGCCGATGCCTGCCAGGGCTGCGGGACTGGTCGAAAGAGATACCGCGGCCCTGGAACACAAAGGGCAAAAGAAGGAACATGGATGGGTTTTAGTCAGCGCAGAGCGGGAAGAGTCATTTGATGATTTCCCATCCCAAAAAAAAGGCCACACCGCCAGCTAGCGAGCGAGCGATCCAGCCGGGCGAGGCATCGTTTCACTTTTATTCATACTTCGGTTCACACCGCGAACTACCGAAAGAGCCGAAACAAAGTAAAGTATGAAAAGAGACTCGCCCGGTTTGCTCGCTCGCTCGCTAGCTGGCAGTGTGGTCTCTTTAGCCTTAACTTCATGTTCATTGATTTACACTTACATACAGAGAATTTTCAGTAATCAGCGATTGATAACTCGTTCAAAAAAAGAACGAAAAATTGTTTATGCTGCACAAATAAGCCGCACATTGTTAAAATCCACATAAAAAGTATTGCTTTACGCTTATTTTCCACTCAACTTCACTGTTTGCAGCTAATTAGTGACTATCACGAATTTGCGCAGTGTAGAACTCGTATAAAAAAGTTAATAGACATTGCACACTTAGAACATAGAAATAAAATTCAATGTCAATTCGTAAAGGATCCAAAATCGTTTTGGCAGTATATGCGGTCAAAACAAAAAAACAGTAATAAGCACTGTATTATAAAAGACGGTCAACATCTAACGGATGAGGAGTGTGCTGGGCAGTTTGCAGACTTTTTTGAGTCTGTGTACAGCAAGGAGCCACCCCAACTGGACGCGGGCGCGGCGGCGGCGGAGGTCGGCGCGACCAGTGCACGTGTGCATATTGAGACGCTGAGTCTTTCGGAGGTTCAGCAGGCGCTTGGAAGTCTCAAGCCAAAACGTTCGTCTGGCCCAGACGGTATTCCAGCGTTTCTGTTCCGAGACTGTGGGAGGGTACTGGCAGAGCCATTACGTCACATTTTTAATTCATGTTTGGAACAATCGGCGTTCCCTCCTAGGTGGAAGATCACGCGCGTTATTCCGGTCCCCAAAGGAAAATCTGGTCCGGATATCAGTAATTATAGACCGGTAGCTGTACTATCGACGCCTGCTAAAGTACTGGAGTCAGCTATTCAGCGCTCCGTGCAGGGACAAGTGCGCGCGCGTCTAACAGATGCGCAGCATGGGTTCCGGCCGGGATGCAGCACTGCCACTAACCTGCTCAACTTTATGGTGCAGGTGGTACCGTCAGTAGACTCTGGTGCACAGGTAGATGCTGCGTACTTCGATTTTAAAAAGGCCTTCGATACGGTTGATAATGACGTCTTATTAAGGAAACTTGCGAAAATTGGATGTACACAGCCTCTGCTGCAGTTCTTCGCTAACTATATGAAGAATCGTCAGCAGTATGTAGATTACAATGGCTGTGAATCTCGCCCGTATTACACTAGGTCCGGCGTGAGTCAGGGCAGCAATGTAGGGCCTCTCGAGTTTATTATAATGATAAATGACTTACCGGAGGTCGTCAGACATGGGACTTGTTTATTGTTCGCAGATGACCTGAAATTGCTGCTCGAGGTTAGGGATCACTCGGATTGTGAACGCCTGCAGGAGGACATCAACCGAGTGGTCGAGTGGAGCATCGCCAACAAACTTCATTTTAATGTAGCCAAATGCTCGGTGATGTCTTTCACTCGCGCCCGGACTCCTTTGTATTATCAGTACAAGGTAGAGGATGCACCGATCCAACGAGTGTCGCAGGTACGAGACTTAGGGGTAATCTTCACGCAGGAGTTAACCTTCCGTGAGCATATCAATAAGATATGTAAGAAGGCATACCGAAACCTAGGTTTCGTACTCAGGCAGGCTCAGGGGTTTACCAACATCACGACACTCAAGGTGTTGTATGATGCGCTAGTCAGTAGCCACCTTGAGCATAGTGCAGTCATATGGGCTCCTCATGAGGCGAAATATAGTGTCATGCTGGAACGTGTCCAAAATAAGTTCACTAGACACTTGTATTTCAAACTGTATGGGGTATATCCGTTCTACCCATTAATGTACCCTACACTCTTTGTACTGGGTATGGTCGGGTACAACGCGTTAAGGGTGCGACGGGACTTTGCGCTCGCAGCGTATGTAGTCAAGCTGCTGCGTGGCGGGGCGCATAACCCCGGAGTGCTGCGGCACCTGGAACTTTGCGTGCCTGACCGGTACGTGTGGAGGCGGCGACGCGCGCCCTTGCTTGTTGTGCCTGCAGCCAGAACCAACTTACTGGCGAAGACTCCTCTCACTAGAGCTATTCGTGTGGTGAACGAGGTTCACGAGAGGGTTGATGTATTGTGTTGCAACTTGAGTGAATTCGCAAAAGCTGCATTATATGTAATATGTTATTTAGATGTAGGTTAAGATTTAGGATGTAGTGTGTAATTTTATAGGATGTAGATTAAGTATTTAGCATGTAAGGCCACTCTATCGCATTGGATCGCAGATCTGTAATGGTAGTTGTAGGTAAGAGTTTGTAAATAAATAAATAAATAAATAAATAAATTACAATTTGTCCCTCCAAATCAAATAGTTGTCGCTTCATCCCCAACGCTTTTAACAAAATATCGTATTTCTATCCGTTACTGATACCCTTCTAAACGATCCCTTACAAAATACCATAGACTAACCCTGAATTGACATTTATTTGCGCGGGAAAACATTCAGCTGTTACGTTCCATTGTTCTTATTTCAAAGAATACGGACTATAAATACTTGTTGAAGGATTTTCAGAGAATTAGAATAAAATCCTCTGCATAATAATAATCTATGGCTAAAAGTGCGATTACGTTCTATTTTTGCTTCATTCATGAAAATATGTAAGCCCAGTGATTATGGAGTACTGCCAGAATACATAAATATAATTTCTTTTTACATATATCAACGTTTTTCCGGATAACAGCCAGCCAGGATTTAGTTTGCTGTTCGTTTTAAAAACAAGAGCAAAACATTGTGTCCCGATATTTGTGTGATTCTAGTTTTGCAGTGTTGGCCAATTTATGTTCCGATTTTTGTTTGTGTTTAAGGTTCGGTACCTCAAAAGCAAAAAAACGGAACCCTTACAGGATCTGTGCGTCAAGACATTTTTATCAGGAACGCCTTGAAGTTTCAAGTTAAAATTTAACTTAAATACTTAATTGTTAATTAATTGTTATTTTTAGTTGGCAGAAGTTGCTTTATTTTGATCCTGACCATAGAACTAAGTTTTTGATATAAAATGAGTGGAGCTGTAAAAATAACCTTCTATAAAAATTTAATAAAATTACTTAGTTTATTTCAAGTAAGTAACAAGACTCATAAAGAAACAGAAACATATAAGGATACGGACAGGATAACAAGCACAGACAAAAACGAACACTCACAAGGTAACAATCAAAGAAATTCAAATATTTACAAGCGATAGACGGGACAAGACGAAGAAAATCGTAATCCAATAGGTACTTGTTACTACTAAACAAATCGTTGTCTAAGTAGTGTCATACGCCCGCTTGTCAGGTAGTAGGTATATGTGTGTCAAAATCAAAAATGTTTGGGATCAAAATAATTTGTATTTGCATGAAAATATTCCCAATGTCCGCTCTATACCTAAGTCTTTTAAATCTCTTTGGTAACAATTATTGTGCCACAGAAAATCCACCAAGCGGGCCCAGTATGTGTTGGTGGATGTCGCATGTCTTCGAAGAGCAGTGGGTATGATTATTATACTAAGTTAAATGCTTGACTAGTTTCAATCCAAGATTTACCACTTTGTAAGTCGCTACCACTCGGAAATCGCTGCTAGGCCAGTTTTCAGCTATTGCCTGAAATAATTGGCTACTAATCTTACTTCAATATAAATTCACAAGGGTGTTCAAAAGCGTAACAATGCCTGTTTGCAGTCCATGGATATCTTCAATCTGTATTGAAGGGCTATAAGTACCCACTTTAACTCCTTTGAACCCTTTCGCTTTGAGTGGTACCTACGGCTTTTAGTATATATAGATGAGCATTTATATGAGTACCTGTTTTGATTGCATCGGATTTCGGATTCAAAATTAGTAAGATTATTTGTACGGAAAGTCTGACAACCAAGGGTATCTTATTACCCGGTACTAACTATCCAACTGGGTTGTGGACGTCTTATAAGCAGTGCTCCATGTAAAATACTGGTATACAGTTGCATCCGGTTAGACTGGCCGACATCAACATAGTTGGGAACAGACTAGGCAGATGATGATTTGTAAAGAGTATGAGCCTTTACCTTGTAGTCTGAAGCCTTTCATTTCAGTCCTTCTTTCGTCCTTTAAAATTAGAAAGATAGAAAGAAAACACATTTATTTGGCACATGCCACAAATGGACACAACATAAAATAAAACTTTAATCTACACAATAAAAACTTAAATGTAAACAGAAAAAAAAGAGGAAACGTTGTGTGTCTCACGGCTGCGCCAAATAGGCAAGCATCTAGTGCCGGACGCTGGTTTTTAATTAAAGATTAGGAGACCTCCTCTACAGGACTTTCCCTCTTCCGGTCAAGCATCGCCAATGCAGTAATTTGCAGTACCAAGGCAATGATCCTGACTTACGAGCCGTGTACAGATGAACCCAGACAGCCGATTTACTTTTTGTAATTTATTTCATCACCACTGCTCTCAAAATGGTGAAGAAAAATATTGTAAGAAACCGACATGTTAACAAAAATAAATTTTATCACATCTGACATAGGGTAGATTACAGCCGGCTATCTCTCACTAGAGCAGGCCTGTGTGCAGTGGGAACATTATACGATGATTATGTATGCATTTTTAACTGGCAAACTTCCTCTGCCGGTAATAGCCTAAAGGTCTGACAGTCGGACTGCCAAGTCATAGGTCTCGAGTTCTAACCCAAGACACGCCTCTGATTTTTCGGATTCATGTGCGTATTGTATAAATATCACTTGTTTCGGTTTGAGGAGTCCGTTTCTACGCAGTGAAGTAGTAGGTACTCGGGGTGGTTCTACACTAAGTCCACCCACATTCGACACGACTTAGCTGGGGGGTCCGTGTACACACGTTGCACACTTGCTTCGGTGAAGGAAAACATCGTGAGGAAACCCAGCCAGCATGCGTGAGAGATATTTCTCGACGGCATATAAAGCCAAGTCAGAGGCCAAACTCTGGCACCCACGTCACCCTCTACCTTATTTAAAAAAATATCTAGAATTCACAAAGAAAATAAAATAGTAGGCATATAAATGAGTAGGTTACTATGGAATAAAACCTACCTGTAGTAATTAATGTCACACCGTCTTCCTGTCATCCATCCAGAGATTGTCTTGAAAGGATCGCTAAAGACCGCCCATTGTGTCACCCTATATGAAATGGTCTTCTTTTGCAAATGTTATTTGTATGGCGTAACATAAGAACAAGTACAAGTACAAGAATATTATATTCTACTAGCTGTCACCCGCAACCTTCGTTTGCGTGAAATTATTATAAAAATATGAATCCCTTTTTAGGGTTCCGTACCCAAAGGGTAAAACGGGACCCTATTACTAAGACTTCGCTGTCTGTCTGTCTGTCCGTCTGTCCGTCTGTCTGTCTGTCTGTCTGTCTGTCTGTCTGTCTGTCTGTCTGTCTGTCTGTCTCCAGGCTGTATCTCATAAACCGTGATAGCTAGAAAGCTGAAATTTTCACAAATAATGTATTAAGTACTATTGCCGCTATAACAACAAATACTAAAAATTAAAAAAATATATATATTAAGGGTTGCTCCCATACAACAGATTTGATTTTTTTTGCCGTTTTTATAGATAATGGTACGGAACCCTTCGTGCGCGAGTCCGACTCGCACTTGGCCGGTTTTTTAATCAGATTTTGTTACCAGTTTCAAGGGTTTATATTTATTTGCACGAAACCCTAATTTTTATTCTAAAATAAAAGTAGCCAGACATTAAACCCCCTTTGGTCTCCGATCTTGGGGCGGTGGATACGACTGCACGCAGTCAAGTAGACATTCCTCAGGATCAGCGTGCCTCACGCAGCTAAGAAGTTAATGTTTACTAACACTAGTGTATAAGTTTTTATTGTTACTAACAAATATGGAAGTGATTCTGAAATAAATCTTTATTATTATTAAAAAAACATCAGCTATCTGCCAGTTAAAGCCCCGTCAAAATCCAGCCGTTTTGGAGATTAGCCGGAACATACAAACATTAAAAATATTGTTTTTTTTTTGTTATAAGTACAGTATATGATTTCATATGCATTAAGTAAAAAGCTGTTGTTTTGAAATTACAATCAGACATTTCAATTTTTTTTTGTGTAGATAAAACGGGCAAGAAGCTCCATACAAAAATTCAAATACAAAATACTTTGTCGCAGTCGACTATTCTACATTCTTGCTAAGGTTACACCACCTATGTCCGGTGTAGACGTTCTTACTTGAATATTCAGTGAGGAAGAAGTGAGGACAGTCATAACTTCCACTTGCTTCCACTACTCGCGCCAGTAACTGTCATGTTTCGCTTTATGTGCGGTGTTGTTTTCCGTTGCACTATTCAATTTAAAATGAAATTTAAAGTAAATATAATCTATATTTTTTTCCTATATTCAAGCTTGAATAAATGAAGATGGGATTTCAGAGCGAAAGTCGCTTATAAAAACTATGACCACAGTTTTTTTTTTAATGCACCATTTTCGACCACAATCATTATTGCAAAAAATATCAGATTTCATGTTGCTTGTTGTAACAATAGGTATTCAACCAATAATACGTGAAACGTGTTCTAAAATAAAACTCACACTTTAGCAATCTGTATTCTAGACAGCCGAAGTTTTTCGGAGACAGGGTTGTTAAGTAATATATTATTTGCAAAGGAAATACGCTTCTCCTTTTCTGCTGTCTCATTGGAAGAGACAAATATAGAAGACGCAACCAGCGAAAGCCATCCTTCCATTGACTTATAACAATCAAAGAATTTATCACTCTTAGTGGTCAATTCAGAGCTCTCTGTTTAACAGTAGACGTTAAGAGACCATGATGTGGATATGCACAAAATTATCATATTGTGAGCTAGAATAGAGCCTTCATTTTTACCTATATTTGTTAAATAGTTATTAAGCAGTGTTGTTTTAGCGAATGTGAGTACCAATACATACCATCTCTGGTTTAATGGTACAAAACAAACATGAACCTGTATTAAAACTGTATGTATGTACCTGTATAAATAAATAAATAATAGAATTACCGAGCTAAATTCCTTAAATGTTTAAAACTAATGAGAGAGAGAGACAACTGGCTACCAGTGTCTAAAGCAATGAAAAGAGAAATAGCACAGAAACCTAGTATTTTCAAACTCCCTTGAAAAATCATAAGCCCTTAAGACTCCGTTGCACGAAAAACTTACTCAGAGTTAAATGCTAACACGAGGTTAAATTGACAATATTGTATGATAATCTGTCAATATAACCTCGTATTAGCAAGTTAAGTTTTTCGAGCAAGTGGGTCTTAGTTTTTCATATGTCGATGCAGACAGTGTCAATAAATCGCAGACGCGACGTCGCGCCATAATATATCAGAACAGAGGTTTTATTACAAATCGTTCTTCAACACGTATTGTTCCGATGAACCCAAGCTTAGTTAACTAAGTCCAAAGTCTAGATTATTTTACACCTTTTTTAGCATAGTCTTACTGTCTTTCCTACAAATAGCATTGTCAGATATGCGATTCTGTACCAAGCTTGTAGGCCCCTCTCTGTCTGATATTTCCTACCATCTGAGTCTAACATTATCGATTGTATTTATACGTACAACGAAACTAGTTTACTCAGACCTCTAGTACCGAGAATCTAAGCCCCTAATAACACCGTCTTGTTCTGTAACAGAGGGGGTGGTAAGGGTCAAGTTATACTGGTTATGATACACGCAAATCACGCACACACAGACACTCCCCCGCGCAGTCGCAGTAGAATCGTACCACCCCACCCAACTCACTTGCAAGAACCGGCAAAATTCTTCTACACCCCCGTGGTGAACAACCAAACGCAACAACTTGTACGAAAAACAATTATTTTAACCGTTTTAAACGTTTCTATTTATATCTATAAAGCAGTGTATAATTTCAGCTTTAATTGTCGCTTAGTGTTTTATAGTATTAGCGTCCATTTTCCAAAAAAAATCAACAGTGTACCAATCACGGAATTCGAATACGGAAGGAAAATGGCGGAGCGCGAGCCGCGCATTTCATTTCGAATATAGAACTCAATCGATATCTTAAATTATAATTCGTTTTTTAAACCTTCTTTCGGAGCGAGAATGCTTGTGAGGACTTAGAATTTACTTATTTTTTACGCGAGTGTGGGACGCTAAAAATCGATATTCCGGCGATGTCGGTTTGATTCAAGGGTAGTTTTACGCTGTCCTCGTTCGTAGACCTTTGTACATGTCACAAAAGAAAGAAGAGGAGTAGATTGGCGTCGCTGGAAGTCGACATGACGACGGAAACTGCGACGCCGAACCAGGTGAGTTTTCTTTGAGTGATTTTGCCGCAATATCACGGCAGGCGCTAGCTTCACTAGCTCGTGTCAAGGACATTGGCCTCCAGTATTTGGCCACCTGGGGGTTATGTAATAGTCCACTATTCAATATATTCTTTAAAAACTGTCTGTTTAATTTTAATTGTGTACAGGATAATATATTTAAAGATTGTTTTCAAAATTTTATCGTAACGAACGCGTTTCACACACACTTTATTAGTTTGTAAGCCAAATTTTAATGTCTTTTGGGAATGATTGGTTTTAAACTTTCACATTTAAATATATTACGTTATTGTTAATTAGGAATGAATACGACTTTAATTATTGCTATAGGAACACCATAGGTATTTTGCTACTGTGAGGGCCGAATTTTCAATCACAAAACAATTCTATCTCAAGATATAATATCGGTGCTTTGACATAATAAGGTCTATAGGCACAAAAGCGGTGTCAAACTGTCATTTTTTTACTGTCATTAAAAGTTATTTGACGATTGAAAAACCGGCCCTTGTATATTTTTTTTTATAATTCTATAATTACTCTAGGTATGCATAATATTTTATATTATTTTATGTATAATATTTTATTTACTGTTCTTTGTCGTATTTGATCCCGATGTACCCATGAAGACACAGATTATGTCATGGAAGTACAAAGATAGACAATGATAACACGTAGCTTTATTTGTAAAAGAAATAGCTGATCCTTGTCTACTTCAAATTGCCCTAGTCTGCGAAAAAGTAATGCATAATCAGCATATCACGTTCCCACTGTTAACACAGACGCCTCCTCGTGCATGATGGTGGAACCGTTGCTAGTCTCTGGGCAGGGGGCTGACCGTTATCCACTACACGGCCCTCAGTGCGGTTGAAATGAATTAAAATGAGCCCGATTTAAATGTTAAACATACACACATAATATCAGGAGCTCATGGCTAAATTTAAACAGCCACTCGGGTCGATCTTCAGGTTAAACCGCACCTGCCTAGGTTGGTCCGTGCATGGATGACCACCCATTACATACTGAGTTTCCTCCGTGCTTCGGAAAGCACATTAAACTGTTGGTCCCGGCTGTCATTTGTAGATCTTTCACAGTCGTTACAGGTCTCCTCCCAACCTTCAGCCTTTTAACTACAGTACTTTCACAGTTTTTATGCCTTGTGACTGGGACTGTAGCAAAATTACATTGTTGTCTTTGTTTCGACAGTTCAAAAGTGCCTGTAACGGGCCTACTTGAAATAAATGCTTTGATTTTGATTTTGATTTTTTCCAACTTTATTGAGGTCGGCTTCCTGACTAACCAGGTGCAGCTGAATACCAGTATTCGACAGCCTATCTGACCTCCACAACCCAGTTAGTATTGGGTAATACTTTTGCCTCTTGGTAAGACTGGTCTAAAAAACCTATCATGCATGACAATATGAAGCCAGCCCTTAATGTTTGATTTACAGGCATAGTCTTATTTTATAGAAGTAAAGTTTACAGGTTCAGCAGTGGAAGCCCAGTGGTCTCGGCCCCAAAATACGATTTGTAGGTAGCAGGGTTCGAACCCAGGAGGAGGTCGTGGTTAAATACGAACAGCCGCTCGGGTCGATCTTTAGGTTAAGCCGTGCTTACCTAGGTTGGTCCGTGGATGGGTGACCACCAATAACATACCGAGTTTCCTCCATGCCTCGGAAAGCACGTTGAGCCGTTGGTCCCGGCTGTCATTAGTAGATCTTTGACAGTTGTTACAGGTAGTCAGTGACCCGAAAGTCTGACAACCAGTCTTACCAATGGGTATCGTATTACCTAGCGCTAACTGGGTTGTGGTGGTCGGATAGGCAGTCGCTCCATGTAAAATACTGATATTCAGCTGCATCCGGTTAGACTGGAAGCCGACCCCAACATAGTTGGGAAAAGGCTAGGCAGATGATGAGGGTTCGAAACCAGAAAGGCACATTACTCAGTGTAATGTATTTCATCACCACTGCTCTCAAAACGGCAACGGCAAAACATCGTGAGGACATCGGCATGTCCTAGAACCAAAAAATCGAAGACACGTGTCATCTTCTTACCCGCACTGAGCCTGCGTGGTTGGGTTACAGCCCATTCCCTCTCGTAAAGAGGAGGCTTGTGTCCCAGCTGTGGGAACATTATGGCTGATTATTTATTTATTTAAAAATAGGAGAACCAACAGCTATAATAAATGAGTAACAATTGAATATGCAACACAGAGCCAATTACAGGTTCCCACGAGTAAACACAGAAAAGGTAATAGAAATCTTAGGATCACTAGTTAACAAGCACGATATAAAATAAAATATAGTAAGTACTATATTATTGTACACTTTGACACTAGTTTAGGCATTAATGACACAGAGAAAAAAACAATAATAAAAAAGAAATTAAAATAAAGCACTACGCGGTTCCAAAAAAATTGGCATTCAGCCGAGTGCGTGCAGAATAGGTTTTGGTGGTAAATGGGTCAAATGAGAACTCTTTACAAAGTATATTAAAGTCCTTACACGCTCGCACTAAGTATGAGTTTTGCCTGTAGTTAGATGAGGAAAAGGGAATGGAGATAGGTGGATTAAATCGAACTGATCTTTGGGGGACATTGAAGTGCAGTTTATTCAGGAGATCCGAGCAGTCAATCTCGTTATTTAAAATTTTTAAAAGAAAAGTGCAATCTGCAAGTCGACGACGATCAATAAGTGGCTGTAAATGGAATTTCTTGCAGAGATTTATGTAATTATCAGAATGATATGGTATACGTAGGCGAAAACAAAGAAAACGAATAAATCTTTTTTGTATACTCTCAATACGATTAATGTATTTGCCATAACACGGGTTCCAAATTTGTGATGCATATTCAAGATGACTTCTGACAAAAGAGCAATAGAGAATCTGGAGGGTTTTGGCCTTCTTGAAACACCCAGCGAGTCTCATGACAAAACCCAGTGACTTTGAAGCTTTTGCTACTATTTGCTCAATGTGTACGTTAAATAAAAGTTTAGAATCGTGAAAAACACCTAGGTCGCGTACACCGTCACATCTCTGTAATAGCTGCCCTTTAAGTATATACGACGTATGGTGGTTTCCTGCTAAATGAGAGTACTGAACATTTAGCAGGGTTCAAATCTAGTTTATTAGTTAGACAATAATCATCAAGACGCGCCAGGTCACATTGAAGAGCATCCATGTCATCGTCCGATGATATTGCAGAGAAAATCTTCATATCATCAGCGAAACATAGTAGATTTGAGTTGTGGAAACACGAGTCAATGTCACTAACATAAATAATAAAAAGTAACGGACCCATCAAGGAACCTTGAGGAACCCCACTGGGAGCTGAAACCCAGCTCGATATGTAGTTACTGATAACGACAGCTTGAGATCTATTTTCTAGGTATGAGGTAAACCAACGGAGTAGATCTCCTCTGATACCACTGTTGAAAAGCTTGGTTTTTAGAATGTTGTGGTCGATTCTATCGAAAGCCTTACTGTAGTCCGTGTAAACAACGTCGACCTGTGTTCCATTATCCATTCTATCCGTTAAAAAGTCATTGAGCAAAGCCAGGTTAGATACAGTTGAGCGACCCTTAAGAAAACCGTGCTGAGAGGGGCTAAAAGATTGACTCAGTGCTGCATAAACCTGGTCGTAAATAACCCTCTCAAAGACTTTAGCTAATATGCACAGTTTGGAAATAGGTCTGTAATTAATTATTTCATTTTTGTGCCCCTTTTTATGTACCGGGGTTATAAAGGCTGACTTCCAAATTTGGGGAACAGAACATGAGGAGAGCGATTTTTTGAACAAAAGAGATACTGGCAACGCAATGGTTTTAGCACATCCAAGCAGCAATTTAGGTGATAAGTGGTCCGGACCAGCAGATTTAAACGGATCAATTTGACTAATTAACTTAACTATAACGTTTAGGTCAATCTCAATTGTGTGAATATCCGAGGGTATTATAGAATTTATAACAGTTGGGGGTGGACAAAGATTAGCAGACACATCACTGATAGGATCTAGAAAAGTAGAATAAAAGTGGAAAGAGAATGCATTACAAATAGACTCAGGAGAGGAAACTGACACATCACCATATTTAAGGAAACTGGGTATTGCACTGGACTTAGACCGCTGCTTCACAAAGTTCCAAAAGCGTTTAGGATTATTTGCGATGGAGACTTCAGTTTCAGCTAGATAATTGGCGTAGCAATCCGCTTCAAGTTTATTAACCCGCTCACGCAAATGTTTAAAGGTTGCCTCATCAGAAAGTCTGCCATACGTCTTAAATTTACGGAGATATTTAGCCTTTTCCTTAATCAACCGTTTAAGTGCCGGGCTGTACCAAATAGGGTATGAGCTCTGAAAAACGGTCATCGCAGGAACAAACTTATTTTCTAGATCCGCTATAGTAGCATAGAAGTAGTTTACGGCATCATTGAGCGACATGTCCAAAAATACGTTCTCCCAGTCAATAGCTGCTATTTCCCTGTTAATGGCCGCAAAGTCAGCCTTACCGTAAATGTATCGAGTAAAGGGAGCGGGAGTTAAATAGGTGTACTCAGCAAAGTTCACGTCAATACAGAGGGCCGGATGATACCTATCAACAGGTGATAAAGGTACCAAGCATTCACACACCGAGACCATTTCATTACATAAAACTAAATCCAGAATTTTGCCATATCCGTTTAACACTCCATTATATTGGTTGAACCCTAAAACACGCAATTCATCGGTTAGTGTGTACTCATCGCTACTACAAATATTCGCAGGTAATAATGTGTTATTATTTAATTGCCACAAAATTCCACTCAGGTTAAAATCGCCAATAAGTAAGTAATTATCAGTTGGATTGTTTGATACTACGCTACTTAATCTATGGAGAAAATTTGACAGCTGATCAGAAAAAGAATAACCACG
Organism: Eurois occulta; assembly: GCA_950022335.1. Taxonomy (NCBI): domain Eukaryota; kingdom Metazoa; phylum Arthropoda; class Insecta; order Lepidoptera; family Noctuidae; genus Eurois; species Eurois occulta. The sequence goes on from OX465502.1 coordinate 5,027,261, forward strand.
GTTCTGTTTACATAGGTAGATGACGCAAACATTCAATTTAAAGTAACTTCTTGTGCTAGGCTGACGTACACTCAGAGTTACCCACAAATCTTCAGCCGAGGAGTGAAATAATGGTTGGGGAACCGCGGAAATACATGCACGGACAGCTATCAAAACTCCACCTCCACGAGACTGACCTGTGAGATCGTAATCCCGGTCGCGACGCCACACAATATATTGATCACCAAATAACTCCGAGTT